>ML058411.1:2733831-3981840 GCA_003013855.2 Liriodendron chinense
ATCATCCCTCCTATCATCCCGCTCCCGACGATAAAGATCCATCAAAGGAGCTATCACTGATCCTCCAGCATATCTGCGACGGCCCCCTGGAACATAAAGCGAAGGAAGCAGAGGCCCCTGGCCGAACAGCAGATACCACTCATCATAGTCACGATCCGGGATCGTGAAACGAAATCCGGGCTGGTCCACGAGAGCCTCGACTCTCTCATCAACTGGCATCCGAGCAGCTGGGGGAGGTGCAGAACAAGGGACCCGAGCCACCCCAGTAACTTGCCGAAGCAACCTCTCCCCCAGATACCACTGAAAAGATTCAGCGTCGGAAAGCATGATACGGAGACATGAAGCATCGTATGCCTCCACACGCTGGGGGGTATAATAGAGAGGGAAACTGGCATACGGCATCCGAGTGAGCTGTAGCAAATGAGGTCACCACGATCAGTTACAGTACAGCACGAGGGCAAAGAAAAGCAAGATACTTACGTCCTCAACGGTCAACCCGTCTATGACAGCGCGCCAATTGTCCCAAGAAACTCGGGCGTTCCGCTGACGGTTTTGCTGGTGCCAGTACATGTGGCGATACAGAGAGGGTTCAACATCGTCTCGCATCCTCGGCGCGAGATGGGGAAAATGGTCATAAAAGCAGGTATGGGCAAAAGACACATCCATTGATCAGAGAAAGAAAGAGGGCGAAAGCCCTTCAAGAAAGGTGAAAGAAGAGATACCTCAACGACAGGCCAAAAACCTGTGAAGGACCTGCTATGCCGACAGGTCTTGTCCAGACCTTGAAAGATATAGGTCAAGATAGCCCCATTCCAGTTATAGGGATGATGAAGATCCTCGACTAAACGAAGGAATTTAGGATCAACCCTCTCATTCGCATGGCAGAAGAGGAAGAACCCGAAGGCATAAGTGATCATGGCCCGTGCTTTATGGAGGGCCTCTCGCTCGGTGGTGGGGATGATGGAGGCAAAAGTGTTGTAGAACCATCGCATCTTTACTTAATGGCCTTGGAATTCACCCTCAGGTGGGACATCACCGACGAGCTGTAGCCAATCAGTAGAAGTGAGGGGAGCCAGAGAGCTGACTTGAGGAACAATTGTTCCATGAAACGGAAAGCCTACTTACATATAAATGTCCAGGGGAGTTATTCCCCATTCACCACAAGGGAGTTGGAAGGTGTGGGTCTCGTCCCGCCACCTCTCACAAAGGGCAGCGAGCATCATGCGGTTAGCATCGTTATTACGGAAACGTAAGGTGAGGAGGCCAGCAAAGGGAGTACCATCCAGTACTCGTTCTAGCAAGGGCTGTGGATCCTTCACCCAGTTGTCCCAGCGATCCTCGGTACCTCGACCCTTGACAGCAGGAAGAGGTTGATGCTCCATAATTAAGGAACACATGTGGTCCCCTCGGCGGACGATGAAGGCAGGATCATCTTCATCAATCACTCGGTGACCTCTAGTACCATCCGCTATTGAATCCTACAAGCCTGGCAAGGTAAGTCCCTATCCCTTACCCGTTAAAATCCAAATTATCATCCAAGAAACCCATGGGATTGGACTCACATTCAAATGCAAAATCTAAAGTCCAACTTCATGTGTCACTTAGGATATGTGTTGGGCCCATTGGAAAAAGTAAGGCCCACCTTAAAGAAGGTGGCATGGCATACCTTAGGCAAGAAAAGTCTATCATCCAAGGACACATTTTGGACAACAAATGCACTCAAGTGCCATGAGATCAACAAAGGATCTTAATTCACATGAAGCCCCTCTTCAAAGTCCATATGTGGCCAAAAGATTGATCCACTTTTATGCCAAGGCCATGATTCTCACTTAAGATGTTTCCATCTTTTTACACACGTACATGGACAAGTGGAGAATAGGAGGGAAGTGGGCTCCCAAGAGCAACCCAAATGCCTCATCTCAATGGATGGAAGGGAGCACATAGCCCACTTGAAAAGCATGAGGACCCATTCATGGGTTAACCATGGGCAACCCTATGTGCACCATCTTGATGAAAGTTTTGACCATGAGAATACAACATGGCGGTCTACCCACAAACATATGAATCAAAGAGGCCAATGGTAAAAATTTTGATGCACATAGCCCACATGAGGAGTCAAAGTTGGAAATGCCCATGAAAAGGCAAGTTTGGGCAACTTATGTGCACCAATTTCTTTACAAAACAAGGAGACCATTTGAGCACACAAGGGCATGGCTTGATGAGTCACCCAACCATCATGAAAATGGATAAGAATGGTACACATAGCCCACTTGAAGATCAAAATTCAAAATGTCCCAAAGCATGGGACAAAAATGGGCAACTTATGGGTATCATTCTTTCTCACAAATTGAAGAAGAAATCACTCATACTTGAGAATGATGGTGGATGACCCACCAAGCCCCCAAAGAAAAGATCAAGGAGCCATGGTTGTATGGATGGCTCACTTAAGGATCATCCATTTGAGATTGATAACATTAAGGGGAAACTCTTGAGAACCACTTTCCTCCCACAAGGAAAAACCATTTGAACTTAGTGAGATTGTTGGAACAACTCACTCATGGGACTTGGAGATGGTCCAGTAACTCAAGTCCTCCATCCATAAAAAAAAAAAACATGAAAAGAAAAAAAAATCCTACATGCATAAGGTGTAGGGGGCACACATGGTTCAAAGAAGTGCACAAGTTTCAATGAAGGCCCAAAAGCCCATCCATATGAAAAAATTCTAAGGAACCCACCACACTTTGTACAAGGATGTACATCATAATCAAGAGATGGTGGAAGACTTAGGTCATTTGTCCATAAAGGCCCAACTAGGAAATCTAGCCCACTTGAGATCCAAAATGAAGAATGGGCTAGTCATCTTGGTCCATACATGTGTAAAAAAAGATGGGGTCACCTAAAGTGAGCCCCATGAGCCAAAAACTTGAGATGAGCCCTACCATTCCCATGGGCCCAAACCTTGGAAAAAATGGAAAAGAAAGGAAGAGCTCCAAAGGAAATGACAAGAAAGAGAAAGCATGAGGGAGCCCAAAATGAAGCATTAGGCCCATCAAATACACCAAGGGCCATGACTTCACTTTGAGCCCATTTGATACATATGAAGAGAGGCCCAACTCCCATGAAAAAGATAGAGTATTTTGCCATGCACACTTGATGACATGGCAAAATCACCCTTTACATACACATGAAGGGAGTATGAAAAGAAGAAAGAAAAATGAAGTGGAGAGCTTGCAATGTCCTTCTTCATACACCACCTTTGAAAAAGACTTGAGATCTAGAGAAAGGTCAAGAATGCTTGGGCCCACCTTCACACCTCTTGGAATAACTATATGGAAAAAGAAAAGAATCACGAGAAGAGATAATGAAGAAGGAAAAGGACAAGAAAGGAAAAGGGAGTGGTTCATACCTTTACCATTCACCAAAGAGGGACCACCTTGCTGTCCCAAAACGTCTCTAAGGGCCACCACTTGAGAGAAGCAAAAGACCACCAAAAAAGAAGAGAGAAAACTTGAAAAAAGAGAGAGTATGAGAGAGAAAAGAGAGAAATTGCACGATGGAGGGGGCAAGGGTGCCCCATGTTATATAGAAAAGGGGAGGGCACCCTTTTACCCAGCCCACTGAAGAGACCAGGGGTCAGAGACCGTCCGAGCGGCCCATAGGAGGCCGTCCTAGCCCCTACCTATATGAAACGACCTCTCTCCCCCTCTCCTTGGGAAGAACTCCTCCTTGGGAAGGGTGGTTGCAAGTGAATCTTGTACCTCCATGTAAGAATGAAGTGATGGAAGAGAATGGTGAGAAAAAGGAAGAGATCTCACCAAAATCTCACCATGAGAGAAATTGGTGAGAAATTGGCTTGATGATGTGGAAAAGTTCCATGGAATTTTCAAGAAAAAGGAAGAAAAAGATTGACTTGGTCAAACAGTGATCTCAACCATCCAAGGGTATGACCTGATGATCCGAACCATTCCAAGAAGAATTCCCGTAGTCTCCAATCTGGATTGCTGCTCTTTTGTATAGATTCATAGTCCGAAGACCTTAAACTACGTCGGGATCAAGATCCCGAGGGACTTTTTAATAAAAACCGGTAGCAGTCTGGATCGTCGAATCAAGATCCGCTGATACCGGATATTTTCCAAAAGAAGAACAAAAACAGGTTTTCCCTGTCTTGTACATAGTTTTGGGTCCGAAGACCTTAAACTACGTCGGGATCAAGATCCCGAGGGATTTTTAATAAAAACCAGCATCGATCCCAGCCGTTCAGGCCAAGATCCGATGATCTGGATCATTTCGGAAAAAAAAAATGTGTTTGCCCCCTTTTGTACAGTTTCTGGTCCGAAGACCTTAAACTACGTCGGGAACAAAATCCCAAAAGATTTCCAATAAAAACCAGTGTCAATCTTGACCGTTCAAAATTGAGATTTTATGACCTGGAACAGTTTTCGAAAAATCACAAAAAAGAATGTACTTTCAGTATGTACATAAAGTTTTTTTTATGGTCCGAAGACCTTAAACTACACTGGGATTAATTTCTCGGGGGACCTTTCTTGCTTTCAACAAAAAACCGACATCAGCCTTGATCAAGGTTCGATAACCCGGATCATTTCAAAAATACCAAAAAGATTTTTTGAGCTTTCCATAAAAACCAGCATCAATCTCGATCATTAGAGCTGAAATCTGGAACTTTTTCCAAAAAACACAAAAAAAATGATTCACCAAAAATTTCAACTGCACAAATTCATCCCCAGCGGTCCGAAGACCTAAAACTACATTGGGATTAACTTCTCGGGGGCTTTCTTTCCTAACCTGTTCCAGGCATGGCTGACACTTGATCGTACGGGTGTCTGGAATCTTCTAAACAGGTAAGGGCTGAGGCGGGCAAAACTCCGCAATCCTGTTCGTATTAAACGCACCGTGATAGACAACCTTGAGTTGGAAGTCGCTGTTGAATCTGACGGATGTTCCCTATTCCTAAAACTCATGAAGGGGATTAAGGCTGTTGGGAGGTGGAGCACACCCTCACGGAATTGTGAGCAACGTAAGGCCCCAAACTGGATTGACTAAGGGAAATGTGAGGATGTGGCTCATTTTGTGGCCGAAGGAGTCCGTCGGACGATACGTGGTCTATGTGCATTGCACATGAGGAACAGGCAACTTTGTGGGTGTGTTGACTGAAAACCCTCAAAATCCCCTCATCCGAAGATGTAAAACTACGGCACTTAACTGTGTGAGACTCGTCTTGCTCGCTGACGTAAAATGGATCGGGTGCCTTACCAGCAGTAGAAGCTGGAAGTGGATGAAAATTCCATACTTTTCCCTGCATTTCATAAAAATCACAAAATACAAAAACATTGCAAAATCACTTTTTCAAAAATCACAAAAAATATTTCCCTTGCTTTCAATCAAAATATTGTCAAAAAAATCACAAAAAATATTTCCCTTGCTTTCAATCAAAATATTGTCAAAAAATCACAAAAATATTTCCCTTGCTTTCAACAAAATATTGTCAAAAATCACAAAAAATATTTCCATTGCTTTCAAATCAAATATTTTCAAAAATCACAAAAAACATTTCCTTGGTTTTCAATAACCGATCTCTACCTTGACTACTCAGGTAAAAGATCCGGACCCAAATACTTACAAAAATCACAAAAATTGTCACTGTCCCCCAGCACTACACTTCAGGAGTCTTGAACTCCACTCTCTTCACAATTTGGAATGACGGATCCGATCACCCGCAAATTGGGATCTTGACCAAAACGGGCAACCAAACACCATCTCAATCACACGTATGCCCAGAAGAACATCTTGAAGTCGGATATCATCCTCGTACATTCTCATTCGCAAAGAAACAGCATCTTGGGACGATGGACCTGATCGACCACGGGTCGGGATCTTGACCAACCCGGTGACCAAACATTCGCATAAAAAAGAAAAAACCCCAGGGGAGCACAACCCTGGAAGCAATAAGCTCAAAATTCTCTGCATCTCCAGCAAAAGCAAAATCATCAAACTGAAAGAGAATGAGCCAAGCCATGCATTCATCATGCATCTCCATGCATCAGCATCCATCGCATCAATCATCATGTTTACCTGCTTTCAAAATAAAAGTCGGTTAGCCAAAGACCCCACAGGCATCCCTAGTGGAGGCACGTGCAGACCCCATTTTCATTTCAAAAGACAAAAAATATTTCTATTTGCAAATAAAAACCCCACGGAGTATCACTCCCCAGAGTGGGTATCTTTTAAAAAATCCAAAAATATTTTCCCGGGAGAGCGTTCTGCCTCCAACACGCCGGAGATCTTCCATATCTCTGGGTAGGAGCCAACGCAAAAATCAAATAAGATCCGATGTCTCGCGGTTTTCCTGGAGATCATCGGATCCAATGCACTCAAAGTATGATCGAACTGAACTCCAGTGTCAGTGCGGTCGTACCACATGCCAAGATACAAAAAGATGAAAGCCAAAAGGCTTAGTCACATAAACCATTTGAACAGGTGGAAACGATGAATTGTAACCCAAGTATCAAAATCAACAGATTGGGTGGAAAGAGTTCACCCGCACATACCTAGGCATGGATGCCTGAAGTACCTTGACTGAGTCCAAGTCGGCGTAGTAGAATCCCGTAAGACTATCGGACGCAGGGCGTCTAACCACTTTGACAGTCAAGCGAAACAAGTACTCCTGGAGTGATCAGGGAAAACATCAAACATCGCGATCAATCTCAGGGTCAGCAACCTCGTAAGACTGGCGACGCAGAGGCTCTGCTGTACCTTTCCGATGTTAGTACCGATCGGGAATGGAAGGGTTGCGATTGGGTACCCAGGTTGCAGCAAACTGCAGGGACAATCGCAATGTTTTCTCCAAACTCCCGCGGTATGTGCAAGTGATCGAGTTCCAGACGATCAACTGGCACAGATGCAAAAGCAAGTAAAGATTTTAGACCATGATCTATGAATGACCGGGTCAGAAGTGGGGTGTCCACTCGCTTTGGCATTCGGTTGCAAGCAACCTCTGCCAAAGAGGGGCATCTGTAGACACCCCACCTTCGGCTACACTGTTGGTGGAGATAGCTGGTTGAATGGAGGACCATACCCCCCAAATCCCAAGTCCAAACTTAGCCAAACTCACCCTTGTAAGCCCCATTCCATAGCCCAGTTCAAGCCTGAACCCAGTCAACCTAGTCCTAAACACCACCCTGAAAAACCCCCAGAAGAAAAGCTAGTCAAAAATCTCAAAAAAGTCAAACTCACTGAGTCAACCCGCTGAGTTAACCCACTGAGTCAACCTGTCGAGTGAACCCGTCGAGTCAAATCACCGAGTCAACCCGCTGAGTCAACTCACTGAGTCGACCCAGAGAGTCAAACAGCAGCCCCGAGGGTGCGACCGTACCTCGCTGGAAATCGAGGAACGGCCGTACGGGCGGCCCATAGCAGGCCGCCCAAGATAAATTACGAAAAATGCCACTCCTCGCTGCTATAAATACCCCCCTCCCCTTTTCATTTCAGCATCCCTTCAAGTCCAGCCAGTCCGGGTGCGGTCCGAGCCCTTCTCCATCCCTTAGCCCATTTTTCCACCAAGGAGAGCCCGAGTGAGGAGAGCCTAGCCCTGGTCCAGCCCAGCCTGACCACTGGTCCAAGTCTCCCAAGCCATCCAAGTCTTGATCCAGCCACTCAAAGCCAATCCTTGCGACACCTCCGTCCACCCAGCTACTCTTTTTCCAGCATCATCTCATTTGCATCTAGCATAAGTGCAACATCTACTTTTCTTCCAACACCCCTGCTTCACTGCAAGCACCTTGATTCTTCAAGCACACTGCATATGTCTTAAATTAAGCACCTGTCAGTTTGAGCGTATGCGAGAGGCTTGCCCGTTGTTGGAACCTGCCCATCAGAAACTCTTACTGTTCAGACCTGCATTCATGCTTCACCATAAAACACCTTGATCATTCAAGCACACTGCATACGTCTTACATTAAGCACCTGTCAGTTCGAGCGTACGCTCTAGGCTTGCCCGTTGTTGGAACCTGCCCATCAGAAACTCTTACTGTTCAGACCCGCATTCATGCATCATGTCATCCATGAGAATATACGAGGATTAAACTAGACTTTCAAGTATTCGATCGATTCTGTGAAGTAGAGACCGTACTTCGGTACGGGCAGTGTGTGGGGTGCTTAACCTCTTCCCACCCTGTAACCGTGATCCCTTACCTTGAATCTCTGGCCGCAGATCAAAATGAGTCATTTTAGAGGAAGGAATCTTCGGATCCCCTTCTCTAACGTTTCTACGGGGTCTAGCCGACTGTAGATTCGAAGTAACTGGCTAGTGGCGACTCTGGTCTTATATAAACTCATTTAAAACACATCCAGCTTAACACGACAACCAAACAAAGCCCTCGAGAACGAGGCAAAGCAGCGGCACAAACGGCGATTTCGCACTCACGCATCATCCTCTCCTTCTTTTCCCGAAAGGGGAAGGGACGAGAACGTCGTGTGGGAGCGCAGAAAACGGCGAGGGTCCACAGGCTTCCTTAGTCAATTTCTATCCGGAGCTCAATCCGGTACATCTATTTCCCCTGTTGCTCATTTGGCCTCATTTCCATCTTTTTATCTTTCATTCATCGGCTCCTCTTTCACTTCTTAAATATCCATGTCGAGGTTAGAGGGTTCTAGTGATTCTTCTCGCACAGTGTCCGTCCGGCAAGTGTCTGGAGAACATTACTATGAAGAACTCCAATCTGAGCCTCGGAAGTCTTCGGGCAATGCCATGGCCAAGGAGACTCCCTCTTCGTTCGTATCGGACGAAGTTTCCATTGTTGGTGCGCCAGAACACCGATCTGGAGCCTCTGGTCCTGCTTTAGTAGCAGGTAAGGTTTCAAATTAAGCAGTCGACTCCATCTGGACGAGGATGATAAAGACTGACCCGAGTCAAATCATAAAGGATTACCTCATTTCGGGCCCCATTGGACTTTGTATTCCTGGCCTGGATGATTTCCCAAGCCATCCTCCTAGAGATCTGGTCACCATATATTATGCATTCTTTAAGTGCGGATTCTACCTTCCATTGCTCCCTGTAGTGCGGGAGTACCTATTTAGGGTCCATTTAGCCCCGGGTCAGCTTACACCTAATGCCTGGAGGACATTGATCAGCTGCATTGTCCTTTGGCGGCAGATCAATGGGTTGGACCCAACTGCCTCTGAGCTGATGTACATGTACCAATTAAAGAGTCATCCTGACTCTAAAGGGTAGTATTACATGTCTCCAAGAGGCAAGAAGGGCGTACCTTTAATTGGTGATCTTTCATCCTCTGTGCATGGCTGGAAAGATGAATGGTTCTTCGCGACCAAAGGCCGGGAAGCCCCCCGAGCTGAGGCTGAGTCTCTGCAATTTTGGGTTCGCAACTGGTTCTCAAAGCCAGATTGGACGACTCAACATGTGTCTTTTCTTTCCGATCCTTCTTTATTTATGAGCCGACCTGATAATGCTTAGTTGTTTCTTCTTAGATCGTGGAAAGCAACTCGACCTGAGTCTAGAATCGCTAAAGCATTTGGACGCTGTTTGGAAGCTTGACCCCAGTTTTACGAGCGTTAAAATCCTCCCTTCACACAAGACTTTATCCGACGTTGGGATCAACCCAAAAGGTAACTCATCGGCTATCTTGTGTATCTTTTGTAATTTAGATAACTGACCATGTTTGTTCACTTCTTCAGGCATGTCTGAGCTAGTCTCGAAGAGAAAGTCTGCTGCTTTGACGGTCGAGGAGAAAGAGCTTTTCAAAGCCAACAAAAAGCAAAAGGTCCCGACAAAGCGTCCTACGGGCCAACCTCCCTCTGGTCCGATACTCCCATCGGCATAACTTCCACATGCCGAAGTGCAAAGGGTTGTGGCACCCATCCCTATCGCGATGGCTGAAGTCGCTTCGGCCATATTGTCTCGACCAGCCTCGATCGTTTATTTAACGACACAGACCGAGGCTAGTCCGTCGGCGGGCGGCGGGCTCGTCTGCATTGGCTCCTGTGACTTATGGCGTTCGTCGCAGCCCAGAGATGCCTCCACTCCTCTTTTAGCTCTATAAGCGGGCTTACAAAGTGGTGCCCGAATCCGAGGTGGGGTCTATGATCAAAGTTCCAGGAGATAGGCTTCTGAACACTCTAAGAACTTACAGGCCAAGGTGTCTCTTCTTCCGTGTCAATTCCTATTTAGATCTTTTCCCTTCTTTCTGAAATAAAATGTTCTCCAACTCTTTCCAATATATTGTTTTCAGCTGTCTATCTCTTCAGGAGGAGATGCTGAGGGACAAAGGGACGATCGTTAGCCTCAAGGAGACACTGAATGGGGCCAAGCGTGCTGCAGACGAAGTGTTAAAGTCGATAGAGGAGATGGGGAAGTCCTTCGAAGCGAAGGAACAAGAGGTGATGCTTCTTCGGGTCGAGCTTGCGGAAAAAGACGTTAATCTGGGTAAGATGGGATCCGAGCTTGCAGCTAAGGGTGAAGAGTTGGCATCATGTCAGGCCAAGCTGAAGAGGGTCACAGCGATCAGTCAGAAGGAGCTGACAGACATTCGAGCCGAGCTTGAACAGAAAATGTCTAAAGTTAACGACATGTTCGACTTCGGGTATGAAAAGTGTCATCTCGTGATGCAGACCCGTTATCCCAACCTGGATCTTTCTTTCCTAGATTCGTCCTAGGAAGAGGAAGAAGGGGGGTCAGCTCTTAAAGAAGCTCAAGTTCCGACCGATCTGGCCCTCGGAACACCTCCTTCTGTTGGGGCTCTTTCGTAGTTTATTCTCTGCCCTATTTGCTCTTTAAATAATTTTTCATTTTTCTATGGTTTGCCCCTGTTGGGGGTTTGTATGTGTTGACCCTACTGAGGTATGAAACAATTCTCTCTTCTTCTTCTTTTTAATCCAGTCACTTTTCTTCCACTTCATTCACTTCGTCATTCTTGTATTTTTTTATGACTTGCGATGATCTTGTGACTGTGGGTATGGCCCTCCTTACTCCATGGTCAAGCATTTATCAGCTTGTATCATCGGAGTGCGAAGTGGGAACATGCTTCCATATAGCAAGGGTGTATCCTTTGATCAGGTACGTGTGCACTGATCGTTATCGATCTTTGGCAATTCGGACACGAAGCTTTGGGCCATCTTACCCTTGCTTGCATGCCTTATGTTTTTATCATAAGACATGATAAAAATAGACTTCTTATTAGCTCAATTTATTACAACTTCTAGTAACAGAACTATTTTTGTACTTGATGTTTATTAATAGTAGACTTTGAGGTGCTCCACATTCCATGGGTGGGGGAGAGGTCAGCCTTACATATCCTCGAGCCAATATGTCCTAGGCCGAGCCGAGCTTAAAACTTTATAGGGCCCCTCCCAATTGGGGTTGAAAGCGCACACAACGTTTTCCTCTGTCTCTTTGGTGACTTCTCAGAGGACAAGATCACCCATCATAAAGCGTCGCTTTCTCACCCTTGAATCATAATATCTCCGACTCTTCGTTAGTATGCCACGACCTGTATTTGAGACGCTCCTCTAACTTCTTCTAATAAGTCAAGATTCATCCGAAGTTGTCCCTCGTTCTCCGCAGGTTGAAAACAACCAGTTCGGTTAGTCAGCATTCTGACTTCTATTGGGATCACAGCTTCGGCCCCAAAAGCTAGGGAGAAGGGGGTCTCATCAGTTGTTGATCGAGTAGTAGTTTGATAGGCCCATAGCACCACTGGGAGTTCTTCAGCCCATGCTCCGTTACATTCGTTGTGTTTTGTCTTTAGATGATTCTTGATGATTTTATTGACTGCCTCGACTTGGCCATTAGCTCGAGAGTGGTGAGGGGAGGAATACACATTCTTGATGCCCAATCTTTGGTAGAACTCTCGAAATTTTGCATTATCTAATTGTCGTCCATTGTCAATGACGATGGTGTGAGGGACCCCGAACCGGCATATGGTGGACCTCTAAATGAAATCTGTTGTCTCCCTTTCTGTAATCGTAGCCAGTGGTTCAGCTTCAGCCCATTTCATGAAGTAATCAACTGCGACGATGACGTATTTCACCTGTCCTTTCCCTGTTGGAAGGGGACCAATAATATCGACTCCCCATTATGTGAATGGCCATGGCCCGAACATTGGAGTGAGCTCTTCTGAAGGTAAGTGAGGGACGAGAGCAAATCGCTGACACTTGTCACATTTTCTTACTATTTCTTTAGCATCATTTTGTATGTTTGGCTATTAATACCCCTAGCAAATATTTTTTTGGGCAAGTGCTCAACTCCCAGAATATTATTGCAGCTGCCAAGGTGAACTTCTTGTAAGGCGTAATCGGCTTCATCAGGCCTTAGACAACGAAGGTAAGGGAGAGAAAAAACCTTTTTTGTAAAGGACTCCGTTGATCATTGTATATCAAGTTGACCTGTACCGAAGTTTTCGAGCTTCTTTCTTGTCTTCAAGCAGCTCTTCTTCTTGTAGATAACAAATGATGGGGTCCATCTAGGTCGGTTCGGCAGTTATAGGGCATACATCTTCGGTTTCTTCCCCAGGTAATACTTCGGCTGGGGAGGAATTTGATGGGAATTATTCTTGCAAGCTCGTCGTCCGTTGCCAACGCCAACTTGGCTAGGGAGTTCGCATTGGTGTTTTCTATCCTTGGAACTCGAATGATTTCATAGCTCTCGAAAACGAGTAAGGAGATCTTGTACTTTGGCCAAATATGCAATCATTTTCTTGCCTCTTGCTTGGTATTTGGTGGTCACTTGCCCGACCACTAGTTGTGAGTCGCTATGCACCTTTAATTTTTGGACCCATATTGCCAAGTTAAGGCGGAGCCCAGCCAGGAAAACTTCATATTCAGCTTCATTATTTGATGCTTGGAAGTCGAACCTCAATGCATATGGTACTTTAACTCCATCTGGGGAGGCTAAAATAAGGTCAGCTCCGTTGCCTTTAGAATTCGACAACCCATCCACGTGTAGCGACCACATTGGTTCGGGTACGTCCTGTGTGGCTGAGATACTTATCTTCTTCGTTACCATGGGTCGGACCTCCCGAGCTTCCTGGTCATCTTAGCTTCTATTGAACTAGTGAATTCAGAGATAAAGTCGGTGATGACTTGCCCTTTGATGGCGGTACGTGGTCAATATCGGACATCGAATTCGCCGAGCTCGATGACCCATTTCTCGAGGCGACCTGATACTTCTGGCTTCTGTAACATTTGTCGCAGCGGATGATCTATTAGCACCGCTATTGGATGTGCTTGGAAATACGGTCTCAGTCACCTTGCTGTGGTGATCAAAGCCAGGGCTAATTTCTCAATGCATGGGTATCGTGTCTCCACATCAAGCAATGCCATGCTGACGTAATAAGTTGGTCGTTGTGTTCCTTGATCATCTCAGATCAGGGCTGAGCTGACTGCTGCTAGTGAGACTGCCAAGTATAGAAGCAACTCTTCGCCTTGATAGGTTTAGACAGCAAGGGCGGAGATCCCAGGGAGGCTTTGAGTTCTTGAAAAGCCTATTCACATTCCGGCGTCCGTGTCATCTACTTGCATCTGCGAAGTTGCTTGAAGAAGGGGAGACACCTGTCCGTGGCTCTGGAGACGAATCGATCGAGGGCCGCAACCCGCCCTGCGAGACATTGAATTTCCTTAATGGTAGTGGGTGAGCTCATCTTGATCAGAGCCTGAATTTTCTCCGGATTTACTTATATTCCCCTTTGGTTTACCATGAAGCTCGGGAACTTACTTAAACCAACCTTGAAGGCACATTTGCTCGGATTGAGCTTCATTCGATAATTTCCTTAGAATGTCAATCATAGTTCTAAGGTTTTGATGTGATTTTCCAACCTTAAGCTCTTGACGAGCATGTCGTCCACATAAACTTCCATAGATTTGCCGATCTGACTTACAAACATTTTGTTGACCAAGCGTTGATAGGTTGCACCTCCATTCTTGAGTCTGAAAGGTATTACCTTGTAGCAATAAAGGCCCCGATATGTAATGAATGTCATTTTCTGCTTGTCCGGAGAGTGCATCTGAATTTGATTGTACCCGAAGTACGTATCCATGTAGCTGAGTAGCTCGTATATCGAAGTTACATCAATGAGCTGATCTATCCAAGGCAGCGGGAAACTGTCCTTTGGGCATTCTTTAATGAGGTCGGTGTAGTCCACACATACCCTCCATTTTCCATTGGATTTTTCACTAAAACGGAGTTAGCGAGCCAGTCCGAGTATCATATTTCTTCGATAAAATCGCCCTAACTAAGTTTTTCTATTTCTTCATTGATTGCAACATACCTTTCGGTGTTGAAAGGTCGACGTTTCTAACGAATAAGCCTGAAAGTGGGGTCAACATTTAAGCGGTGGACCATAACTCTTGGGCTAATCCCTGACATGTCCTGATGAGACCAATCAAAGACGTCGGCATATTCCTTCAAGAAATTGTTGAGCTCCTCTCATGGGTCGCTTTTCAGCTGGGATCTAATTTGAACAACCTTTGTCGGATCATCATTTGACAACAAATTTGGATTAAGTCTTCGGCGACCGATCATATTTCCTTAGTTTCTTCTCTTGGGTCCAACAAGGTTGTGTGTGTGATAGTGGGCACTTGGCTTTTGCCGCGCAAAGACAGTTCGTAACACCAACGAGCCTCTTGCTGATCCCCTCTGACCAATCCGACCCCTTCATCCATCGGGAACTCCATTGTTATATGGTATATGGAGATACCGACTTTTAAAGCTCGGAGGACGGGGCAACCAACAATTGTGTTGTATGCGTACGGTGTGTCGACGATGAAGAAATCGTCCATAATCATTCTTTGATTAGGCTCTTCCCTCGTTGTAACCGGAAGGGTCACTTCTCCTTTTGGCATAATGTTGTCTCCAGTAAATCTAGTCAATGATGTCTTGACTGACCTTAACCTAGATCGGTCAATCTTCATTTTCTCGAAAGCCGTAATGTATAATATATCTACTGAACTTCCGGTGTTGACCATCATCCCGTGGAGCTTCTTATTGGCGACTACCATTGATACTACTAGCGAATCGTCGTGAGGTTGAAGGACTCCTCGGGCATCTTCTTTGGTGAACATGAATGCTCGGAAGTCGACCTTTGTGATTTTTGTGGGTCGGCTTGTGGTATTCACAGGAAGTCCCGGTTCTGATGTCCTGACCTATCTTACGTAAGCCTTTCGAGCATTGCCTGAATCTTTAATGGTCGGTGCGCCAAAGATCATGTGGATTTCTTTCACTTGATTGCTATCGATCTTCTCTTCCAGTCGGTCAATCAGAGCTATGATCCTTTGGTCTTCTTGACGCTGAGTGATGTAATCTTTCAGAAAACCCTGCTGAATAAAGGTCTCTATTTGTCACTTTAAGTCGAAGTAATCTGCCGTGTTATGGCCATGATCTTTGTGATACAAGCAGTATTTTGATTTTGACCTTCTGATAAGGTTGGTTTTGATTTTCCCTGGCCGTTCGAACATCTGTTCTTTTTTGTCAAAAATACCTTTTCGATGGCCGTATTGAGAGGTGTATACTTCTCTAATCGCGGAGCTGAGGCTCTCACTCCTCGGGGAGTGCTGCCTTGGCTAGGCGATCCTCAGTCCCCTTTACACTTTTTCGAACCATTTTCCTCCTTCCGATCTTTTCTTTTGAAGGACGACCCTTGGGCATTGACCAGCTCTTCCGCGTTGATAAGTTTCGCGGCCCGGTCCAAGAATTTCGCCACTGATTGAGGTGGTTCTTCTTCGACTGACCAAAGGAACTTTTTATCTCGTAGTCCCCCGATCATCGTGTGGAGCAATACATCTTGTGATAAAATCTTCACCTAGACTGCCTCGACATTGAACCGTGCGAGGTAATCTTTTAATGATTCATCGTCTTTTTTGTTTGACTACTGCAAGGTGGGTGGAATGCTTCCTTGGGTCGATGCTTCCAATGAACTGAGTTGTAAGGGCTCTGCTTAACCGAAGGAACAAGTTAATGGACCTCGGCTTTAGATTTCGAAACCAAGTCCATGCTGAATGTTGAGCACTTTGTTCGCTCGCCTCAAGTGTAAGGCTGCGATGTAGTAATAAATCTCGGTAAGACCGAGGTCGATCCATAGGGAAAGAGGTAAACAATTCCAAGTACTCTAATAACTAGAATCTAAGAAGCTTGAGAAGATAATTTTTCACATAAAATAGAAAAATCTGAAATTAATAAGAACTAGAGCATCAAGGATCCACTTGTAGTAATCCAATGCCAATCCATTCATCCAAGTACAACACAATTAGAATCAAAGTCCTATCTCTCATCTAATTGGAAGATATAACATTCAAGCACAAACAGTCCCACTTAAATCTGGAAATCAGATTTCTAGTTCTAATGAAGCATATAGAACTTGAACTTATAGCCTTCGGAGTAGCAGCCATGCCTATGGACTATGGCATGCTCAAGGGTTACTACAATTCGAATTCAAACAACCCAATCATGGTAATCTCAGAGAATTGCAAGGAACTCATGTCCGGAGCACACAAACTCTCACAAAACTTCTAAAAAACCAAACTTTATTGAAACTAGAACTTCAAAATCCAAAATTAAGAAAAGAGCACTTGAAATAAAAGAATTAAAGCATTGGAACCAATTACAAATTTCACCTCTAGCTCTCGCTAAGAGGTTAGCTAAGGAAAAGCATATTAAAACTAGAACTAGAACTAAGAAAATGAAGAAAAACTAGCTGTAGGAGGCTAGGAAGCCTCCTATGACTTGAACTCCTTGCTTCCCACGTCCTTGCTTGCCCTGGAATAGAAGAGAGCACCTCCTTTTATAGTGCAGCAATAGTACAACAACATAGCAGAATTTGTTTCGCTTGGTACGGCTTAACCAATGGTCGGATTGCCTTCAAATTTGATTTGTTGCTTCCTTGTAATGTGATCTTCCTCATAGATGATTTAGATTTCCAAGATTATTCTCTGAATGGGCCCACCAATCATATCACCGACCGTCTCTCAAAATCGCGCACTTTGGGTACCTTCAGAACCAGTCATCTTGCTTTCAACGCTACGGAGTGTACAGAGGTCGGATTGATCTCAAATTTTGAAAATTGGTAGAAAACTTCCTCCTTTACATGATAGATGGATTAGATTGTCCAAAACAATCCCAGAATATGGTCCGAAAATTAGAACACTTAGGGCTTTTATAAACTCTGCGCAGTTGGATCTTTCTGGATGGTCCACCTTTCTTCAACCGGTATGATCAAACCACACATCCTTTTGATCTGAAACTTTTGTGGTTATTCACATATGGATGTGATCTAAAAGATGGTCAAAGTATATTCTTCATATCATCAATGATGGGTCACCTGGACCGGCCCAGAGTTGAACAGCGAAATCTGAAACTTTCTGGACAGTTCGTATTGTTTTGGCCACCACGATCAATCCATAGCTCCGATCGACACGAAACCAATTGGGTTATTTCGGCGTCGAGCTCCTCTTCGACATGGATGTGTTGGATTTCCAAATATCATCAAGATGGCCCCAGAAAACTGGTCCAAAAAATCAACCACGGAAATAGCTTGTTGCCTGAAATCTGGAAGTGAAAAATTGTATGGCCGACCGGTCTTGACCGGTCTAGACCTGTCTGGCAGGTGTCCAGGGAGTACAGCCGACATGTCTAGACCGGTCTTGACCGGTCGGGTCTTCTTGGCCGATCGGTCTTGACCGGTCGGACCCAGTTTTTTGCAGTTTTTGTTCTTTCTTTTCTTCTCTCATTCCTTTCTCTTTGCTTTCTTTTTTCTTTGGTCCACCTTGGACCTTCATCAAAAGCTCCTAAACATGGTCTTTTGGTCTCCAATTGCGTGAAGTTCACTCTCATTCCTACAATCACAAAACATGCATTAGATGGGCCTTTTAAACATGAAAACCATGCATATAATGTGATGTAATGGGTTGGCAAATGTATAAATTGGAGGTTCAACACTCTTAGACGTATATATTCTAACCCCATTAATTTCATCACTAACTATGTATGATTCACGTGTTTAAAGACTATTCTAATGCATGTTTCGTGATTGTAGGAACGAGACGAAAATTTCACTAATCTAATGATTAAAAGGTCACTTTGTACACATTGAAGATTGAAAGACCAAGTGCCAAAAGGTGGAAGAAAGAAGCAAGGGAGAAAGAGAAGGGAAGAAGGAAGAAGTGCGAAAAACTGCACTGTCGACCGGTCGGCCATGGCCACGACCGGTCATCCAACTGGTCCGAAATTCAACAGAGAGCCCTCCTTTTCTGCAAACCTTGCTAGACCAAAAAGAGAAAAAATTGACCGGTCGTCCGACCGGTCGACCACCATTTTGACAGGTCGTCCGACCGATCGAGAAATTAAAAGGTAGGGACAAAAAATCCAAAAACTCACTGGACTATTTTTGGATATTTGTGACCGGTCGTCTGATCTGTCGACGAGGGGCTCCGACCGGTCGAGTGCGTAATAGAGCTTGTTCTTCAAGCACCGAAAATTGTTGCGCTGTGTAACGTTTGTGCGTTTTATTGAAGATTCTGCGTAACTAGAGCCAGAAATCTATAAAAGGACTCCTCTACTACGTTCTTAGGGCATCCTGGAAGAGTTCTACTACAGTGGGAGGTGAAGAAAGATGGATTCGGAGTTCTGCAACTCCTTCTAGTTTGCTTTCCAGTTTTCTTATTTTTAGTTAATTTCATATTTTCTTTCAGCATGGTCGGCTAAACCTCTTAGCTAGGGCTAAGAGGTGAAGCTTGTAGTGAATCTAAGATGTTTTAATTCGTTTATTATGGTTTCAAGTTGGATTTTTTATTGATTGAACAATGGTTTGTTGAGTTTGAAGAAAGTTCTAAGTAATTTTTCTTAATCTTATGATGACTCACGAATGTTTAGAAGAATTGCTTTATTTCTTAATTGTTTTGCATGGATCTAGACCTGTACGCTCCGAGGAATCGGATTCAAGACACTCTATAACTTGGTTCTTCATGTGGGAACTTCAAACCAAAGTTCTACCTTTTTTTGTAAATCTGTAACATGGGCTGTTTCTTCATGTGATTTGAATCAAGTTCAACTCATGATATAATTAAGCTTTTTGATAGGGTTTGATAATTATTATGGGTGTGATCTTAACCTATTGGAACTAGGATTGACCTATGCAATTAAGTGTGCTCAAGTCCTAACTTGAATTGAGGGAATCATGTTTATAAACAACACATCTGACAAATCGTTGTGTTGAATTAACTGCTCTATAATCTGGCTAGATAGGATTTGATTTCGATTCTAGTTGTGTAATTGGGAAACCAAAGCGAATCATATATCAAGGATTGCTACAAGTGGATCCTTGGCATCCTAGTGCTTCTTTAGATCGTTACTTTCATCTTAAGCTTACAGATTACTCCTCTACATTCAATTTCCAAAAATCTATTTAGTTTGACCTCAATTAGAGACTGTTGGAAGTAGTTTTGTAAATTTCTGAGTTAGTCTCTGTGGATCGACCCCGGTCTTACCGAGGTTATTACTACATCGCAGCCGCACTTGGGGAAGCAAGCAAGTTTTTTGTGCCGTTGTCAGGGACTTTGATGTTTATAGAATTTCTGAAATTAGTTTTTACTTGAAATTTTTAGGATTCTTTTACTAACTTAGTTTTTTTTTTTTACAGGGATTCTAGGAATTGAAGTAGTTCATCCAAATCATGTTTTTTTAAACTCTTTTTAGTCTTTTATTTTTTAAAATTTGCATGCCACATTGGGTTCGGGATTCAAATAACCGATTAATTAGCGAAGGAGGAATTGTTGAAGGGATTGATAAAGAACCACGTGCTAAGAAACGTTTAGATTTTCAAATCTTTTCTTAAAGTATGGATGGAAATCAACCTGATCCAAGGGCCAATCAACCACTGGGCCAAAACCAAATTAAAATGAGAGAGAACGAAGTTGAGAATGTTCATCGACTTAGAACTCTACGTGACTACTTGTGTAACGCCCTGGAAATTTCAATCCTCGAGCCTTGAAAGTACTTAAGCGCCTTTAAAAAAATTTCTGTTTTAATTCTCAAATGAGAATGCATGCGCCTGATTTAGAACAAAAAATCTAGAAGATTTGTACATGAAACTCTAGTTTGAACGATCCAATTCAATTGAAATCTCATAAGACATTTAGACACATCAATTTAACCGTACATTCTTTGTTAGATATCGCGGATAGCTACGGATTCCTTTCTAATCATCAAATCCTACATCTGATCTATTAATTTACGAACCTCGAACTATGATTTACTGAAATCACAATTGATTTACATGTATAACCGATTCCCAGTGCAGACCCACCTTAGACTACCCCGATCAATGAATCAGATGTTGATCATCTTAAGTATTAGAGTCGATTTGACCTAATGGACGACCTAATCTCCATTCGAACTCAACTAGCAACCTAATCCGATTCATAATGCCTAAAACTCTAAATAAATCCGTGTTACCATTATTATCCGATACTTGCTAGTGTACGCTATGACCCAATAAAATGATTCACCAAACTTTGTTATCTAAATCATCCAATTGGTGTCTCGAAACCCTAGAACAACTATAAATCGTTTATTAGTGGGCCATTGATCACGAATCTACATGAAATCGATCATCTTACTGGACTTGACCTTTCCCCGGCACCAGATGTCCAACACCCTATCCCGAACCGCACAACATAGATCATGACCAGAGAGGGTGAGTTGTGCGACTCACTTCAACCTTGGACCATCTGGAACAATAAATACCAAGGCCATTTGAGAATTCCATTTGAAATGAAAATTTGGGGTTTTGCTTGGGTTTTCTTCTAAGGTTTACTCAAACCCTTCTACTTTGTCACTATTCTTTCTACTGATCGTAGGCAGGCCGTGCCTTGAGGTAAGATACCTCTCCTATTGCATAAATTAGGAAGCTTCATTAGGGATTCTCATTTCTAATTAGGGTTTTTATCGAATTTAGGTGTTTTATTTGGATTTTCTTTAAATCTTTGAGAAATACTCATTCCTAGCTCATGGATTCATCAATCGGGTGAGAACTATTCTTCTAAGTTGGTTATTATCAGCCCATGAGGGTTTCCGATAGTGAAAATTAGGTTTTTCTTGAATTCCATTCAGAGTGTCGAATGATTTATGTTTATGATTGATGTTTTGTATATATTGATTAATTGTATGCTTACTTCGATGTATGGATTGATTGCTCATTTGAATCGATTTTATTAAAATATGGGACTTGATGTGTTGTGCATATCAAGTGTTCAAAGAAATTCCTGGGCGAATAGAAGTTCACCTATGCTTGAGTAAGTGGATTTTCATTCTCCGAGGCTACTACCTGGTTGTGAAATTGATGAGTGGCCTGTAATAGCACGCCAAGTGTTTGGTTTTACGCCTATATATGAAATGAAATATATTGCCTATTAACTGTTTGGTTTTATACCTAATTGAGAAAATGAATACTATGATGTTCCATTCCTCTCACAGCATGCTTAGTATATTATGTAATTGACATAATTGAGATTAATCTCTAAAATCATATTGTATGTACTGCCTGCTTGGGTTTCGCCGTCACAGACTTGTTTGATCAACTTGGGAGTAACATGATTGACCGACCCTAGCTACGCCAGTTTGGTTGATGTTTCGCTCGGCCTACCAAAGCAGTCAATTTCAAGGTTAATCATATTTGTCTGATCATTGTTACATATTCTATAAAATCTTGATTACCATCATTGTACAGTCACTTACAATCGTACATATCAAGTCTTATGAGCCAGACAAGGAATATGGGTAACTGTGTTTGTGTTGCCTTTGACTGGTGTGGGTGATGAGCCTTCCAATAGCCTTGAGCACTGAATCTTACATACTGAAGCTCATGGGCCAGGCATGGTATATGGGTAACTGTGCTTGTGCTGTCTTTGACCGGAATTGATCCTGATGGTCTAATCGAGAGTCTTGAGTACCGATGTTAGGTGACGAGCCTACCATCATTGATCTAGGGTGATGACCCATTACCGTGCATATGACATTCTAGGGCATCGAGACCCTAACCGTTTGATTCATTATTCAGTTATGTTGGGTGACGGACCCAAATTGAGATTCTAAGAGCCGGGCATAGGACGCCCTGGCTTGGCGGTGGGCCCTAGCCAGGTGGAGGGTACCCCGACCTGGCATTGTCCAGTGTTCGGTAAGGCCGCTGTCTGGTGTCCGACTTTCCTCGTTGTCCAGTGTTCGGCCGCGTTCCTGTCGGTTGTGTTCCTGTTTATAAGACTCTTAATAAAATTGAGGTATTCTGGCTTCATCAATACTGCTGATTGAATACGAAATTTAATAAATACTTGGCAATCATGCATGCATCACATTTACACGTGCATTGGTACGACGCTGCTGCTAGGTGGTAACCCCACCGTTTATTTTTTCAAAACATAACATTTGCACATCATGGTTGCATGCATTATTCAGTTAGAATAGGGACATGATTGTGATGTTATACTATCTACTGATGCTAAGGTGGTAAGTGTGAGAGTTTCACTATTTATTATGCTTTCTTACCTGTACTTGATTGTATTGACAATATGTTTACCTTAGGGAATGGTAATACTGAGTATGATTACTCACTCCCACCCGGGGGGGTGTTTTAAAACACCAACCAGTTATTTTAATGCAGAAATTGCTGCCACTTGTTGCATAAGATGCAGGACCTATTGGCTTACCTATATTGTGCGTTTCATTTTCTATCTTCAATTGGACGTCTTGGGTCGATATTCTTAAAGATTTCATTGCACATGTATATATTGAGCGCCAACTGAGTGGACTCCTTGGTTGTGTGGATGATTATATGTATTTACACTTTAATTCAGACTATATTGTACACTGTTTAGCTTAAATCTTTATTTATGAGCTGATGCCATGAATTCGTGCCATTAAACTATACTTCCGCAAAATGCAGTCACCCCGAAAGAGTCGGGAGCCGCGAACTGCCTGACATCTGATTTTTGGGGTGTGACAACTTGCAACCTGCAAGAGCGAGCACTCCCTCGTGCATAATCTTTTCATACAATACAGGGAACATTGATTTTAAACCAGGAGTAATCCAACTTCTTCCTAAATTTCATGGGTTAGACAGCAAAAGTGCCTATCAACATCTTAAAGAATTCGATGATGTAATAGCCACGTTGCACTTTGAAAACGTAACAAATGATATTGTGCGACTTAAGTTATTTCCTTTTTCACTTAAAAAGAAGGCTAAGGCTTGGCTTCATATACTAAGGCCAAGATCAATTTGTACATGGACTGAGATGACCAGGGAGTTCATTAAAAAGTTCTTCATTACTCATAAAATAATTATGCTAAGGCGCTTAATCATGAATTTTGCTCAAAATGAGGATGAGACCTTCTTCCAATATTGGAAAAGGTCCAAAGATTTGTTAAATACATGCTCACATCATGGCTATAAAAGTTGGCGGGTAATAAGCTTTTTCTATGAAGGACTGACTCTGCCCATCCGTCAATTCGTATAAATGATGTGTAATGGAGAATTCATGAATAAGGAAGCCGAGGAAGTATGAGACTATTTAGATGTCTTAGTCGATAATATAAAATCTTGGGATGAATCTAAACCAGCAAATTCCAAGACAAGCCAACAAATAGAAAATGGAGGAATTTATGTCCTATCCGAAGAAGATGACATAAGCGCACGTGTGGCTAGCCTCATAAGAAAAGTTGAGGCCATGGAATTGAAGAGAGGATACAAGATTAACTCAAAGGAAGTTAAGAATGTTTGTGGAATTTGTGCCGGTAATTAACATGTAACACAGGATTGTCCCACCATTCCTGCATTTTAAGAAGTTTTGCAAAAATAATCAAATGCCATAAACAATTATCAACGACCATTTAGAGCTCCAAACTCAAACACATATAATTCAAGTCGGAAGAACCATCCTAACCTCAGTTGGAGGAATGGGCCATCCGAGAATGCAAACAACAACCCAAAAGCTACGCTTGAGGAGATGTTGGGTGCATTCGTCTCGGTCCAAGCTAAATATAATAAGACTAATTCTCTGAAAATTGATGAGTTCATACAAGAACAATTAAGATTCAACCAAAATTCATCTCAAGCCATCAATCACTTAAAAACATCAATGGTTAGAGTTAAATCTCATCTTAGTGTTAGGGAGAAAGGCACACTTCCAACCCAACCTCTCCCTAACCCAAGAATCCAATTCGAGATACAAGACCAGCTCATCCTCCCAACATACGGAGCACGTTCAAGCTATCACCAATTTAATGAGTGACAAAATAATTGACAAATATAATCTGGTGAAAGCCACAAGGCCTAATGATCCGAAAATTGTCAAAAATGATGATAGTTCTAACAACACTCTATAAGAAAAGGAACCGGAAAGGCAATATAAGTCGGTTGCTCCATTCCCCCAAATGTTGATTTCACCCAAACCTTTAAATGAAAATTTAAAAATTGTTTTTAAGCAATTGAAGATAAACATTTCGTTGTTGGATGCCATAAAAAAAATTCTATCATATGACAAATTTCTGAAGGAATTATGTGCAGTCAAAAGGAAACACAATGTACACAACAAAGTACTTTTAATTGAAATTTGAGCGCCATCATAAAACAAGAGGTGCCCCAAAAATATAAGGATCCGGGTAGTCCTACCATCTCGTGTACATAGGTGACTACCGAATCAAACAAGCCTTACTCGATTTGTGAGCACGTGTTAACCTCATCACATACTCGGCCTATGAACAACTTGGGTTAGGTGAATTAAAACCCACCAAAACCACACTCCAACTTACTGATAGATCTATTCGTACACTGAGAGGGATGATTGAAAATGTCCTTGTCTAAGTCGATAAATTCTACTATCTAGTGAATTTTATTGTCTTGGATACACATCCTGTGATAGATACAGGTGCTCAAATTCCCGTCATACTTGGTCACCCTTTCTTAACCACTTTAAATGCGATTATCAATTGTAGAAACGAGCTGGTACAAATGTCCTTTGGAAATATGACACTCGAGCTAAATATTTTTTATTTATGCAAGCAACCATGGAAAGTTGATGATGAGGTCCACGAAATAAATCTGATCGAATCATTCGTGGAAGATACATTCCTCTTGACATTCTATTCCAATCCCTTGAAAGCATGTTTATCCCACTCTCATGAGATTGATGATGACATGATACGAGAGATGGATGCCATTTTGGATGCTATGCCGGTGCTTGATAATAAAAGATGGAAGACACCATTTGAACATTTGCCTTTAATTGAAAATAAGCCTCTTCGATCCAATATTAAGGCTCCGAAGCTCGACCTAAAACCACTACCTACGGATCTCAAATACGTATATTTAAGTCGAGATGAGACATATCCGGTGGTGATTTCTTCCCACTTGGATGAGGAATAAGAGAGTAGGCTAATCGTTACTCTAAAAGAGCATAAGAATGCCATTGGGTGGTCAATTGCAGATCTCAAAGGCATAGACCCCCTAATTTGTACTCATCGCATACACCTTAAGGAGAATGTAAAGACATCTAGGCAACCACAAAGACGCCTCAACCCAAATATGAAGGAGGTGGTTAAGGCTGAGGTGTTGAAATTATTGGATGTGGGTATCATCTACCCAATATCAGATAGTTAATGGGTGAGTCCAACTCAAGTGATGCCTAAGAAATACGAAGTAACCATCGTAGCCAATGTCAATAATGAACTCGTACCAACCAGAGTCACTATTGGTTGGAGAATGTGCATTAACTATCGGAAGCTAAACACAGTCATGAGGAAACCACTTCCCCTTACCATTTGTTGATTAAATTTTAGAAAGGTTGGCAGGTCATTCCCACTTTTGCTTCCTCGATGGATATTCAAGGTATAATCAAATAGAGATCGCCCTTGAGGACCAAGAGAAGACAACATTCACATGCATTCGACACTTTTGCTTATCGTAGGATGCTATTTGGACTGTGTAATGCTCCTGCCACATTTCAGCGTTCTATGTTGAGCATTTTTCTGATATGGTGGGAACGATCTCGAAGTTTTCATGGATGACTTTTCAGTATTTGGTTGTAATTTTGATGAGTGCCTTACGCACTTAAAAACAGTTTTAAAAAGATGTGAAGAAAAGAACCTCGTGTTGAATTGGGAAAAATGTCACTTCATGGTTCAAAAGGGAATAGTCCTTGGTCACATTATCTCAGAAAAGGACTCGAGGTAGACAAGGCTAAAATCGATCTTATCTCTAACCTTCCACCACCTAAGAGCGTATGAGATGTGCGGTCCTTCTTAGGACACGCATGATTTTATAAAAGGTTCATAAAGGACTTTAGTTCACTCTCTCATCCTTTTTGTAACCTCTTTCAAAAGAAAAACTCATTCGAGTGGAATGAGGATTGTCAAAATGCCTTTGTTAAACTTAAAGGTAATGCAACCACATAATTGGAGCCTTCCTTTTGAGATTATGTGTGATGCGAACGACTACACTATTGGGGCAGTGTTAGGCCAGAGAAAAGAGAAGAAGCCATACGTCATTTACTATGCAAGTAGAACTCTAAACTCGGCTCAAGCAAATTACACCACTATGGAAAAGGAACTCTTAGCCGTAGTATTTGCTTTGGACAAGTTTAGGTCCTACTTGATCGGATCCAAGATCATAATATTTACCGATCATGCTGCGCTTAAGTACCTTCTTTCCAAGAATGATGCTAAGTCACGCTTGTTACGATGGATCCTCCTACTCCAGGAATTTGACATAGAAATACGAGATAAAAAGGGAGTAGAAAACGTTGTGGCTGACCATCTCTCACAACTTGTCCTCACCGATTTCCCTGAAACGATTGCGATTAATGACATGTTCCATGATGAACAACTTTTCAAAGTCTCCCAATTACCATGGTATGCGAACATTGCTAACTATCTTGTTACAGGTACCATTCCAACACATTGGAAAAGGCAAGACAAAGATAAGTTCTTCAATGAGGTAAGAAAGTTCTTGTGGGAAGACCCGTACTTGTTCAAGTACCGTCCCGATCAGATTATAAGGAGATGTGTGCCAGATGATGAGTAACACGTTATCATCTCCTTTTGTCATTCTCAAGCGTGTTGTGGCCACTTCTCGGCTAAAAAGAGCACAGCTAAAATTTTACAATTTGGGTTCTATTGGCCCACCATGTTCAAAGATACACATAAGTTTTGTAAAACGTGTGAACCTTATCAGAAATTGGGAGGAATGTCCCGTAGAAATATGATGCAACTCAATCCCATCTTACCAATCAAAATTTTTTATTGTTGGGGCATCGATTTCATTTGTCCAATCCCTTCTTCTTTTGGAAATTTATATATTTTACTTGCCGTTGATTATGTTTTAAAATGGGTCGAGGCGATCCCATGCCGGAATAATGACCATAAAACAGTCATTCAATTTTTAAAAGAAAACATTCTTTCCCGGTTTGGAACACCTCGTGTCATTAACATGATAGAGGGTTCACTTTCGTAACCGACTATTTGAAGCATTGATGAAGAAATATGGTGTTAATCATAAGGTGAGCACTCCCTATCACCCACAAACAAAGTGGACAAGCTGAGATATTTAACAGGAAAATCAAACATATTTTAGAGAAAACAGTAAAACCCGATCGTAAGGATTGGTTGCTTCGACTTATCGATGCGCTCTAAGCTTACCGTACAGCTTTCAAGACCCCCATTGGTATGTCTCCCTATAGACTTGTTTATGAAAAATCTTATCACTTACCTGTGGAATTCGAACATAGGGCATATTGGGCAATAAAAAAATGAATTTTGATTATGACAAAGCTAGCTCGCCGCTCAAACTTCAATTAAATGAACTTGCAGAACTCTGGAATAAAGCATATGAGAATGCAAAAATTTACAAGGACAAGACAAAGGTGTTTCATAATAAGAACATCTTTCGTAAGACTTTCATGATTAATCAAAAGATCCTTATGAATAATTCTTGACTACATTTCTTTTCAGAAAAATTGAGGTCTCGATGGATCAATCCCTTCATTGTGAAAACAATTTATCCTTATGGGACTACCGAGTTGTTGAATCCAAGGAACGGCAACATCTTTAAAGTAAATGGTCAACGTTTAAATCCGTTCTTTAAGAACTTTCCCTCAGAAGGTATGTTCATACCTTTGACTGATCCTGTGTATCAGGATACTTGATCTCCTAGTCTAATTGAGGTATATAGTAGTTTAGGATTAGAATTTTGTTGCTTTTTGCTCTATTCGTTTTTCAGTAGGTTTCTTAGAAGGAGGCAGAATTCCAACATTTGCTTCCTCAGGTACTCTCCTTCCTCACTCCGCTTATTTTTATCATTGTTCTCATATTTTGCTCATTACATATCTTTTACATTGGGGACAATGCAAGATTTGGTTGGGGGTGAGACTTCTAGATGAATTTAGTGTTTTGTAACATTTCAAACAATGTATGTAGAAAAATTTTCAATTTTTCTGAAAATTCAAAACTCTTTTCGAAAACTTTGTTTTTATGCATTCGAGATGATACGAGTATAAGAAAAGGAGATACGAAGTGAGTGATGTTGAGCATTTTGAATTATCTCTAAGATAATGGTTTTTTATATAAATTCCCTGATTTATATGATTGATAGAAAATTGGAACACTCTTTGCACCTAGTTTACGTTACACGATCCTCGTAGTTTGAAGGGATTATGTAGATTTGTGGATTGACTAGGTTTAAATTTGAGGTGTGGAGGAACCAAGCCGGGGTATTTTGTCCATCCTTGTCCATGAGAAAATAAGAGAAAAGAACTAAAGTTATGGATTTCTAAAAATCATATCTAATGTGTATGAAAAAGAAAAGAAAGAAAAAAAGTATGTTGTTATTGAATATGTGTTGGAAATTTTCAAAAAGGGCTACCTATTACCAACCGGAGGATGGTCTACCTATAACCAAAGCCAGAAATGGGAAGTACTGTAAAAGCCATCAGAGGGACGGTAATGTAAATTCTTGTCATAGGCTTGCTGTTGATCTGTACACCTTCAGATCCCTAACCTAGCTAATTTATGAAGAAGATAATCCCAGAAATTCATGAGATGAACATTCACTATGCACACTAGGTTAAATTTGTTTTAGATTCTTCTATTTATCAATCAATTGGTGAGAATTCTATATGCACACTTGTTATGTTTTGAGAGTTTAAGGTCTCAACATCAATCACCCAGTTTTTTTTTCCTGATTTTTGCAATTGCATGTCTTGGAGTGTATAAAAGCATAGTTTCTAAAGGAGAGTTGGGTTTTGGAGAATTAAATTTGTCTCACGCATGCTTTGCTCGGTACTAGCAAAATGCGGGTTGGGGGGGTGTGTTGGGCTCCTAAATGTATATATTTTGACCTCATTTCATCACTAATTATGCATGATTCACGTATGTAAAGACTATTCTAATGCATGTTTTGTGATTGTAGGAACGAGATGGAGACTTCACTAATCCAATGATTAAAAGGTCACTTTTGTACACATTGAAGATTGAAAGACCAAGTGCCAAAAGGTGGAAGAAAGAATCAAGGGAGAAAGAGAAGGGAAGAAGGAAGAAGTGCGGAAAACTACACTGTCGACCGGTTGGCCGTGGCCACGACCGGTCGTCCAACTGGTCGAAAATTCAATAGAGAGCCCTCCTTTTCTGCAAACCTTGCTGGACCAAAAAGAGAAAAATTTACCGGTCATCCGATCGATCGACCACCATTCTAATTAGTCGTCCGACCGATCGACCACCATTCTAACTGGTCATCCGACCGGTCGAGAAATCAAAAGCCAGGGACAAAAAATTCAAAAACTCACTGGACTGTTTTTGGACATTTGTGATCGTTCGACGAGGGGCTTCGACCGGTTGTCAAACCGGTCGAGTGCATAACAGAGCTTGTTCTTCAAGCACCGACAATTACTGCGCTACGTAACTTTTGCGTGTTTTCTCAAATATCATGAGTAAATGGAGCTGAAAATCTATAAAAGGACTCCTCCATTGCGTTCCTAGGGCATCTTAGAAGAGTTCTACTATGGTGGGAGGCGGCAAAAGACGAATTCGGAGTTCTACAACTCCTAGTTTGCTTTCTAGTTTTCACGTTTTTAGTTGATTTCATGTTTTCTTTCAGCATGGTTGATTAAACCTCTTAGCTAGGGCTAAGAGGTGAAGATTGTAGTGAATCTAAGATGTTTTAATTCCTTTATTATGGTTTTAAGTTGGATTTTTATTGATTGAACAATGGTCTGTTGAGTTTGAATAAAGTTCTAAGTAGTTTTTCTTAATCTTATGATGACTCATGGATGTTTGGAAGATTCAAGATGATCTAGAACTTGGTTCTTCATGTGGGAACTTTAAACCAAAGTTCTACCTTTTTCTGTAAATCTGTAACATGGGTTGTTTCTTCATGTGATTTGAATCAAGTTCAGCTCATGATATAGTTAAGCTTTGTGACAGGGTTTGATGATTATTATGGGTGTGATCTTAACCTATTGGAACTAGGATTGACCTATGAAATTGAGTGTGCTCAAGTCCTAACTTGAATTGAGGGAATCATGTTTATGAACAATACATATGATGGTTGTTGTATTGAATTAACTGCTTTATAATCTGGCTAGATAGGATTTGATTTTGATTTTAGTTATGTAATTGGGACACTAAAGCGAATCATACATCAAGGATTGCTACAAGTGGATCCTTGGCACCTTAGTCTTTCTTTAGATTGTTACTTTCATCTTAAGTTTACAGATTACTCCTCTACATTTAATTTCCAAAAATCTGTTTAGTTTGATTTCAATTAGAGACTATTGGAAGTAGTTTTGTGAATTGCTGAGTTAGTCCCCGTGGATCGACCTCGGTCTTACCGAGATTATTGCTACATCGCAACTCTACACTTGGGGAAGCGAACACCGAGTTGGTTAGGGATAAAGGGAATGCTTTGCACATGATATGCCCATTAACTCCAAGGAGTTCCATCTGAACTTTGAAATTTTCCAAATGCTCCGTCGGGTCTCCTATTCCGCTGTATTGCTTGAGTTGGGGGATTTTAAAACCTTTCGGGAGCGGTTCCTCACTGATATTGTCGGTGAAGGGAGATTCTGATGAGTCGACTAATGCATCCATGACAATTGGAGTTCGGGCACGCTGTGCCTTCTGGAGGTCACTGACGCGTTCTCGAAGTTTCCTTAGTTCAGCCTCGAGTGGGTTGTTATTATCACCTACCCGATCTGGGGCCTGATTAAGACGAGCTGAGCGTCATTTTTCAAGCTTATGCTGCAGATCATCTGTTGGAAGATTAGCTACAAACCGAGCTCTTGCTGAAGTTGCTTGGCTATTAGCCTCATCCTCCACAACGCGTTCTTGAAGCTGAATCAGGCGAGACAGTTGCGGTTGATAGACTCATGAGCGGTGTTCCACTCGGGAGTCGTGTTCCGCTCGAGAGTCGTTATTAACTCTATGAACTAGTGGTGGTGGGACTATTCCTACTAGGAGGGCTTTGATTTCATCCAACTGTTGGGTAAAATACCTAAACCTTTGATCCACTCCTCCTAGTTGTTGGGCTACTCCACCACTTGTTCTTCATGAGTGGAAACCTGGTCCCACGATTATGAGACATCTGTCGTCCTCTCTGATGAACTAAGTGTCAGGATGAACTTTTGATTCGGAGGGCAGGCATTTTCGGGAGAGACTCATCCTCATCAGTTTGAGAGGGGTGAGATGGCCCAGCATCCGCGGGGGCTTTTCCTTTATTTTTTCTTCCTCCTCCAACCATTGGAGAATTCTGCGAAGAGGGTTTTTTTTTTTATAAATATTTTTAGAAAAAGAAGATTCTTCAGGAACCTTTAGATGAGAACACGACTTGCTATCGAAACTTTTATAGACGGCGCTAGCTGTTGTTGCAGATTTCTGGATAACAAATAAGGTGGATTAAATATCCGCTTTGTGTTGAAGATTGAATACTCCTGATAATGAGAGTTGCATATTGCTGGGCAATATAACCCTGCATACAACACAACGGAAAGCTAAGAGGTGGCCGGGGACCAACCGTTAGCCCTCTGATGCTTAAGTCAGATGAGTATAGCTTAGTAATTAGAAGAGATGGTTTCTGTGGCAGAGATCATGCATACCTTTCAATGGGGGTTTAGGTCACTGTTTATAGCCATTAGAGGAGTTGTTCTGGGCCATCATCATGGCCAGATTCTTAGGAGTGAGACCTTGTCGTGGTGTGATCTTTGGAGATCGTGGATCACGTGCGTAACAATCGGGGGCAAAGCCGCCTCCGTCGCGATTGGCCACATATCTCCGTTTACTTAGGGGTAACCAAGCTGTCACTATGCAACTGAATGGATCCTGACCTCGGTTCATTAGTGCCCTTATGGTCAATGATTTTTGGTCTCTCATCAGCTCGGCTTACGACCTCTGTTACACTCTATTCTTATTCCATCAAGACGATTACAATGGTTCGTCCCGAGGTCTTCAGTAGACTCTTTAGCTCGTAGAACCAGTTCGGGTTTTACCCATAACAATATCATTTTAGGTTGTGATCCAAAACTTTAAAAAGATCCAAATCTCAGGTGGACCATACCATTAGAAACAATGATGAATAACCATTAAAAACGTTTTGTGGGCCACAAAAGTTTTGGATCAATCTGATCTTTATATTTTACCTTCATCAAGACCTTGTTGACATTATCAAGAGCTTGGATTGTAAATAAACATTACCAAAACCTTTCGATTGGCTCTTTGGAATTTTCAATGGTGGAGCACTCAATCATGATGTTTCTAGTGGTATGGTCCACTTGAGATTTGGATCTGCATAATTTTTGGAACCTCTTCCTAAAATGGGCAGTAGAAACGGATGGACGAAGTGGATATACAAAATATCATCCATGTGGTCCATACGGTAGGGGTAACACACACTTAGTTGTTCCTGGGGTAACACCTAATTCGCGCCCTAATTCAAAGTGGACCCACAAAGCTTAGAGCTACAAGAATCACATGGAATCGAACGCGGATTGCCTGCAATGCGCCTTTTGCATGAACTTCCTTTGACCGAAAGTTAGGTGGTCGTTGTAGTGATTGCGAGAAATCCACCCAGTCCGTCCTCTTTTCCAAATCGTCTTACGAAGGACATAAAAACAAGGTAGATTTAAAACTCAAGTGGGCCCTACAACAATAAATAGTGAGGATTGAACGTCCACTATTGAAACATTCTCGAGGCCACAAAAGTTAGAATTGGACTAATTTTTTATGTTTTCAATTTATCCTAGTAGGAATGACCTTATGAACACTATGGATGGATATAAACATCACAGTAAACCTTGAGGAAATTTCAATGGTAAGGCATTTCCCTGCTCACTTTTTCCCATTGTGCGGCCCACTTGAGTTTTGAATATGCTTCATTTTCTCACCCATGTCCTAACAAGATCTAGCAAAATGGTTGTATAAGATAGATTTCTCACAAACATCACGATGGGCCCCACCTAGCTTCATGTCACAAGAAGTTCTTACGAAAGTCAGGAATCCGCATCCCTCGGAGATCTATAAGCAATTTATGTCCCAAAAGTAAAGGCATGAGAAATGAATGGTTAAGGTAAACCATGTTAGTTCTAATGAAGAGATAAAGTAGAAAATCAGAATATCACAAATAAGAACTAATAGAAATAATGTGAGGAGAATTGAGGCACGTTATAGTCATTGTCTTAAAGATAGATTCTCCTCATAAAGAAGATCATCGATACACTAAGTCTCAGCAACTCTATTCTCATGATGTAACAACTCTCTTCCAAAATGAACAACTTTGATAAGGTGTATGCACAATCTCAACCACACGAACCTAAGTTGCTCTTTTTAATTTTCCTATAAGAAGATATGCAAAAAGAAAACATAGAGAAGAATTGGAAAGGAGGAGAAGGTTGATTTTTCTACATATATAAAATGAGAAACAAAAACCTTTATAAAGAGATAAAAGATGACCATTAAGGCTTGAAGTACATACAGGTGTTGTACCCTATTTCTGACAGGTAGAAAACAGACCAATTAGGTGGCTCGACGTGTGATTGTAGAGCCTTGTGTTGTGGAAAATTAAGAAGAAAAGTCGGGATTGTATTTAATTTCGTAGTGACACGGTTGACACTCTGAGATGATGCCACGACACCAGAGAAGATGAAAAGGCGTGAGAAGATCGACGCAGTGGTAACGGAATGGAGTAATGAATGAAGAAATGCATGGGAGATCAATCGCCCGAGAGAATGAAGCAGTTACAAATCTTAATGTTATAAATAGTGAGAAAGGCAATCAAGTAAAGGGTCCAGCACCAACAAATCAAACACAAATCAAATCAAATCTCTCAATTTTTCCCTTTTCATCTTACCATTAGTCTAATTTATCTTATTTCCTTTAGCACGATCATTCTTTAGTATCAAATAGATTACAATATCACATTTCATCTTGAAAGGTGAACTATAGCCTATTCCTATGCAGTCAGTTGTAAGTATTCCCTTTTAGTACTTGATCTACGAAATTAAAAACTCATTTTTCATAAAAGGCAAAAGTGTAACCCATCTTTGGAGAACGAACCCCACCCTCCAAATATCGATCGATCTCGTAAAAACAACTGAGCGAGTGTCTAAATAGGCGACTGATCTTCATAGACTCCGGTCATATACGACCAATCATGACGTATCTGCCTATTCTAGTGCTTGGGGTCATCATTGTTCGGTTGGAATCGAGCCAACAATCGGTTATGGCACGCCCGCACACTTCTCACACGCATGGCTGAAGAATAGTGAGCAACATTTTTTGGCACACCTGGTGGAATGCTACTTTGGTTCACATACCGATGTGATGTTGTTTAAGTGATTGAAACATTGATCGAGCTTTAAGACATCTAAATGGAAATTTCGCATATTACAAAACAAGAGAAAGCTTTAGCCGGGCTATTAATTGCTCAGGTTAAGCAAATTCAGATTGATCATGAAAATTACAATAGATGGATGACCGAACAAACCAAGATCATAAATCGATTGATGGCTCTTGTCGTAGAAAGAGCGCAAATGGCACAAGTAGCACCTTGCCTGAATGTTCCAAATATCAAGAATGTACGAAGTGTTTCACTGCTTGTCAAGTTGAGGTGATCAGAGGCCATAGCTAAAGCATTAAAAGTGTCCTCACTCGACCGTGAGCGATATAACAAGCTGATGAACGAGGTTGGATGCTGAATTGCTGAATGTTGATGACGGTGAGAAATCTAGTCAAGAAACACTTGGGGGTAGTCTTCCCAACATTTTTCTAGAAATTCATTATTTGAAGAAGGACATAACCAAATAGGATCGGAACCACCACCAGTGCCTAAATCAAATCATCTGGATAGTGACCAAATCGTGCATCTGGTCCAAAAAGTGGATGGTCAGGTCCTTGGTCGTACCATTATTTCAGTTTATCATAAGCCTTATCCTAAATGGATCGATCGACGGTCTCCATTGCCACGACCAACTTTGATGTTTTCTTATCAAGACGATCGATTTCGACCAAAATGGCTGAATTTCATGTTCTCTAATTAAGACGGTCGATTCCAACTGAAATATATGACTTTGATATTTCTCGAACAAGAAGGTCGAGTGCGATTGCGACGACCGACTTTGGAAGGCCCATTATTATGAGGCCTTGGGAGAAATTCACACCTAGGTCAATTTTCAAAATCCAACTGTTTAAATGACCAAAATTTGTTGTTTTACGTTGGCATAAGGACCAGCGGCCAAGATGATTGATCCAACGGTCAATATGAAATAGAGGGATGGAGCCCTTGGGGGGTATCACTCCAACTTGAATAGATGAGGAGTTCTTTGTTCACACGTCGTATGACTTTGAGATCGGAAAGAGAGAAAGTCAATTTGTAAACCTAAGAAATAAATTCTCTCCTAAATCATATAAAGAGACTCTGTCATGTCTTCTTTTTAATGAATATGACAACCAATGCATGGGCTTTGTCTCTACCATCTATATGTTTTAGATGGTTAAAATGCAAGACATTCATCTATGGTGGATTGCATCCAAAGACAGTAATGATTTAATAGCCATTACTAAAAAGCTTCTTAGGGCTTATAGTAATGCCTTTGGCCATCCAGTGCTTTGATAAGTCTTGCCAAGCCTGGATGAACGTCTGCGCAATCCACTCATGACCATGTCAAGTGTGGTAGACCACGACATAATCAGAGGCTAAATCGAAGTTCGGTGAGACTCCTTTTGAACTTTGTTGATCAAATCAGAAGCCATAGTGTGGCATCAACCAAATTGAAGAGATGTCTTTTGGCCAATACAATTACGACAATGAATAAGGATAAGAAAAATTTCTCCCCCGGTTCATCAGGCCAAGAGAGAAAATCTCTCCATACTCTCTTGTCTTTATTTAAATTGTAAGGCTAACGACAGTCCTGACCAATTCTCGTCGCCTGTTTCGGTTGAAAAAAAAACATAAAGAGAAAGTGGCCGATTGTAATGGCCAGCGACTGACTTCAGCGTACATCTTGATATGAGTACATCCTGATTTATGTTAAATTGCTATTAAGATGTCCACACACTCACAATGAATGAGTGTTGGTCATTTTGTAATCCTCCATTTCTCTCATACATGTATGGCCCAGTTGACATTAGGATGGCCCAACTTTTTTGGCCAGTGCATTTTCACATTTGGCCACGACTGATGAATGGCTCAGACCTTCCACACGTGTTCCACAAGCACGTGTGCCGCTTTAGTCAGTCGACGTGCAAAAAGTGTGTTTGCTAGGAAAGATGGGCTAGCCAAAGAGATGACGTGGCAGACTAATTGCCCGAGACATGCGGGCAATGGATGATATCTCATATGCATAGTAATGCATTACGTCCTAATGATTGACATTATCCATGTCCTCAGCTGAGGTTTACGAAAAGGACACCACAAATGACAAACGTTCATTTTTTGGCCCACATCTGGAACGTCATTAGGACATAGCCCACTGCATATATGATTAGGCAAAACAATCAGACCCGTCCATCCTTATGAAGGAAACCAAAGGTCGAAGAAAATGAAAATAATGACAATGGTCCATATAAAAAGTATTGGTGTGTCCCACATGATGAGTGGACCGACATGGTTACCTGGTGGCGATGTAAGCTTTCTTCCTTCAAAATCATGATCCCGCGGTAACCTTGTTGGGACAAAAAAGGGGGTGACTGATCAAAAACTATGGTCCACAATATTTTAATGGTCATCCATATCCTAGAGCTAACATGTCTAGGGGGACACCAAATTATCCAGCTCCTGGGGGACAGCTTATCCCAAGGTCGAAAGCAGAACTTGCGGCTACTAATCAACAAAATGTGACCCAAGTTACAACCATGGAAGAAGATTAAAGACCACCCACAATGTTTGATGGACAGTCTGAGAAAGCCCCACGGTCATCAACTAAGCGGCTGCACAAATTTTTTATTTTCTGACTAATGCAAGTATGTGATAAAAACAAAGTGATCGATGAATTTTAATTATTATGGCAAACGACCAATCTGCTATGGGAAATTATGGAGGGTTTGGCCGATATGGTTTGTTGAATCTCTCATTACAAGGAAGTCGAGGATTGTTTTCAGACTCCATTGTCGCTATCCATTTACCCATGCATTTGAGATCATGAACTTCCTTATGCTTTTTGTAGGCCTGTTCTATTTCTCAGGCATAATCCTTAACAACAAGCCAATTATAGTATCTGGCATTATAATAGGTCTCTTAAGCTTTTATGCTATCAACCATAAAGTTACCTGTCTTCTTGGAGATAGCTTGTCGCTGAGGAACAATTGGTTGAGGTTGAACAATAGGTACTGGAGGTGGTATTGGAGCGATCAATATGTGGGAAACTGTTGATGGAGAAATTGTAAAACTCGAAGGACTAACATTGTTAATCCATTGAGAATTGATGGGACTGGTAGAAGAGGCCATACCAGGCGAAGATGCTGAAGGGGGTGCCAATGCGAGTATAAAATGAGGGATCAAAGGTGGAAATGAAGGGCTATTAGCTGGGGCATAAATAGTTGTTGAACGAGTAATGGAAGGTGATGGTGAAGAAATGCCTGTAGAAGCTACAGGTGGTGTTGGATGAGCAGCAGGAGACTGACGAACACTTGCAGTCTTGCTTCTTTTCTTCTTAGGCTCGAAAACTGTTGGAGGAGCCTCCTCTACTCTTAACCTTTTTGCTTCCTCTCTTTTTTGAAGGAGCAGCAGTGTCTGAAAGTTTTTTTTTTTTTTTTTAATCTTTTTCTTTGGCAGAGACGGAGGAACAATCTCTGGAGAACTAGACACGGTCGAATGTCTGGTTATGGTCAACCTCTGACTGACAGAAACAACTTTTGGTTTCTTTTGCTTTCTCTTTTATTCCCCTGTGTTACTCTTTTCTTCCGGAGTTAGTAGTTGCTGGAGTTTAGAAGTAATTTCATTCTTCGACCGCGTGATGAGTCGCTGATACGTGCGATCCCACTAAAGAAGAAAAGTTTCCAAAACACCTACCTAATCTATAAATGGGGCAATCACATAGGTAGCCTTGACACCCTCATAAAATGGTCGATGTTGAGATAAGACTCTATATCATAAATTAAAATCCGAACAGACGATGGCCGATTGAGAGATTTATGGTTCAAAAGACAGGGGATGCATTAAACTAAACCAAACCGATGGGCGAAGAGGTTGGGGTAGTATTGTTCTACTCCTGCCTTCAAATTTTTTCCAATGTCAATAACACAACCATAAGGGAGATCCCTGGAGATGAGATAACTCTCTCAAGCTTGAAGTACTGGAGAGTTTACTTCCGCTTCGGTCGTCACGACCATAAACCAGGAAGGCCCAAATGTCTCCTCGAAAAATGGAGTAAAGGAACGAGGGTCTCTCTCGGTCGGTAGGGTAAGAAAAAGACGGTTCATATAATGAGCGAGAGAAAAATTTTGGGTGGGGTAATGCATGTTATGGTGACCATAAGAAGAATAAATGATGCTAGAAGGAGGAGTTTCTATCACTAATGATGAATTGAAGTATTCAAAAAGTCACGTTTGGACTAACCAGAGGAGGCCGCCACTTTATATAGGCCCTTGATAGTCACATCATACATGGCTTTATACACATGGCCGAGTACAAAAGGGGTAGGAGTGAGGTTGTTACCACGGGTGAGGGTCTCGGCCAACAGGATATATTCATGTGTAACATGAACTGCATTCACACACATCAAATGCCAGCAAATCCAGAAAAGTAGAAAAGTCGTGTGCTCTGTCTTCAATCTGACTAGAGTGTTTCCGATAAGTACCCATGAAGAAGGTATAAGATTTGCTACCTCTGATTTTGAAAAAGCTTTTTTCAAGAGGAAAGTCCAGAAAGTAAGGCGTGCTAAAAGGAAAAAGATGGGTGAAAGCACAAACATCCATGATTGTAGGGCTCACTGGCTCACAGCTGAATAAGAAGGCATTTATAAACCTACTCCAAAAAGTATAGGTAGCCAGAAGAAGGTTGGTATCGACCGTGTAAGAAATCGTCGAGCTTAATACATTCATAAATGATCATCTCTTTCCAAAAATTTTCAAATTTTACTGCCATATGATTGAACCAATTGCCCCAATCCCTAAGGGGAGTTACCCAAGGGCAAGGGCCTTTCAGCGCTGTTAAGTATTGAAGAATATCGACATCTCGAACCAGGGTTTCCTCATCATTTCGAATAAGGAAGATGGGATCTAAATCTTCAACTAATTATGAGGTAGTATTGGAAAGGAAAGAAGGCCCTAGGAAGTAAAATGCTTGGTCCTCTGTGGAGAAGACGATTCCATTTAAGAGACGATCTATATGCTGGTCTACGATATTAAAGAGTTCATCGTCACGACGAATAGTGGCAGATGAGGAGGAAGAAGCCATTGAAAGAGAAAAGAGGGTTTGGAAGCTTAGAAGAGAAGAGAGGTATGCATAAGTAAGAAGAAAAGAATTTAGAATTATCTCTCATCGCCCGGGTAAGAAAAGGCATTAATTACGATGTTATCATTGCTTCCACATAACACCGCCATCGAATACATCCCCGGGCATGCGCAATGAATGGAGTAACGACATGTGGCCGAGGCACTATGCGCATTTAATGAATCACCACATGCCGTTATCACTTCTTCCACAAGCGAGGCGACGTGGCGTGCAATTTTAGTAATAAGGTCCTATCTTTGTCATCAAAACTCAGGTCAAACTAAGCTTAGGCTTATTAGGGAGATTATTTGACTACATTTTCAATATATCATAAATTATCTTGATCGGAGAGCGTATCGCATCTTATCATCTAACCCGAAGTCAACCTTTTGTAACGTCAATGACACATCGTGTACAAGAGTGACTGTATTAATCTCGATCTCGACATAAGTTAAAAATATGATCTTCATACCTTAACACCGTGTTATCCAAGGGAGACTAAGTAGTAAGGAGAGTAGTCCTTTGATGGAGAGATTTTATTTTTTTATTTTTTAAACATTTCGTTGATACATATAGAGTGTTTTCGAGGTTCCGGAGTTCGGATGAGTGGTTGTGACCTAATCTTCATTGGTTTGGTTGCCCGATTAGGTTTAGTGACTATTTTCGAGAGGTCCTGGGGACCCATTCGGATTTTAAATGCTTATTGGGTCAATTAGAAGCAGTTTTATCACAAAGATGCATGATTAGGGTTTTTAAATGGCTCAGTTGATTTGGCCATGGTTGGATTGGTTAGGTCTTTGATTTGCTAATCTAGTCCATCAGTTGTTCCCGTGACATATTGTGGATGTTCCACGTTTTACTCATTTAGATATTTGATGATTTTTGGGTCAACAAGAGACAATTTTATCGAAGTGAAGCTCGAAGAGTACTCTATTCTCATTTTGGGTGGGGTGTCTACAATAAGTTATAAATGGATATGGTAACCTTATTCATGGATATCTCTTCAAGCTTTAAGAATTCTTTTACAATAAAATGATTTTATTATGATTTTTTTTTATAGAAGATTTAACATTTTTATTTCTAATTCTAGAGCTCATGCTTCAATAATATAGGCTACTACCTCTTATGCCCCACCGTTGGATGGACCACATGCCAATTTTTTTCCTAGCCATCTATTTATAGATGTTTACATCTAACCTGACTCTATCAGATGTAGCGACTCAAATTATACCGCGTGGCAATGAAATCTCAACAAAAGATAGAAGATTTCTTCGGTTGCCCTGATGGCCGAATGAGATCAAAATCAATAAAGTCATGAGTAGCCCAAAAAGGGGAAGTCCAACTAGCTACTGATAGACTTTGGTATATATCAAATTCTGTATATTAGAGTATCTCTTTACAAAGAAAAACAGAATATTTAACAACGTTACAAGAGGCTATACATGGTTCTACAGTGATTGCGCCTAAAAAGACTCAACAGAAAGCTGTCCCTATAATTAAGGGATTTCTATCCTTCTATACCTCAATCAAAATCACTCACGCCAACACTCCCCCTCAAGTTGGTGCGTATAGGTTTCTGAGGCCCAACTTGTCAAGTGAATTGTGGAAGTTCTTGCTGCACACTGCTTTTATTAGTATATCTGCCAGTTGTTTTTCGGACTTAACGAAAGAAAATCGGATTATCTTCGCTTCAAGGTTTTGTTTGATAAAATGCCGATCCACTTCCACATGCTTGGTTCGATCATGTTGAACAGGATTATGAGAGATCTCTATAGCTGCTTTGTTGTCACAAAAGAGATTCATTTCACAATCCGGAGCAAAGCCAATCTCTGTTAAAAGCCTTCTAAGCCAAAGAAGCTCACAAAGACCCTTAGCCATTCCATGGAACTCAGCTTCACCACTTGATAATGCCACTACCTTCTGTTTTTTACTCCTCCAAGTCACAAGGTTTCCTCCAACAAAGGTGAAGTAACCCGAGGTGGACTTTCTATCTGTGGCATTCCCTGCCCAATCAGCATCAGTATAGCCTTCGACTTTCAAGTGATTATTCTTACAAAACATAAGTCCCTTTCCAGGAGAGGACTTTAAGTATCGAAGGATTTGAACCACTACCTCCATATGATCTTCACTTGGGTAATGCATGAATTAGCTAACAACACTTACTGCATAAGCAATATCGGGTCGTGTATGAAAGAGATAAATCAGCTTACCAACCAATCTCTGATATCTTCCTTTGTCAGTTGGTATTTGATTTGGGTACTCTCCGAGTTTATGATTTTGGATCATTAGTGTATCCGCGGGCTTACACTCCAACAATCCAACTTCCGATAATAGGTCAAGGACATATCAAGCACTACAACACGTTGCTTCAGGAAGATCGTGTTTATGTGTTTCTGGATGTGCTCGATGACCACCTCGATAACATCCGCAGTGATGTTCTGCAGATGCAACCGTTCCCCATGGTGGAGTAGGCCTACGCTCACGTCCGTAGGGAAGCAGTTCGCTAAGCTGTGATGACGGCGGGAGATTCCAATGGGTCCTCGGGTGTTTTTTTTTTGCATCAAAGGTTGAGAAAAATAGCACACCAGTTGGGATGCCTACCGCTAGTTTCCTTTCCTTAAATGGCAGGAAGCAAGTGACAAACTCTAAGCCAAAGGTCACGGGAAACGGAGCTAAATGCTCTCATTGTGGAAATGGCAAGCATACCTGTGAAACTTGTTTCAAACTTCACGGGCACCCCGACTGGTGGCATGAACTCCAAGCCCGAAAGCATCGTGATGGAAGTGATGGAGGTCAAGGGAAGGTTGTAGTAGTTACAGCAGAACCAGAGCTCTCTTTTATTCCTGTTAACTTTTTGGACTCCACCGCGGGTATTGCTTTGTTTGGTTCATGTAGCTATGGTGATGGGAGCACCTGTATACTTGATTCTGGAGCTACAGATCACATGACGTTTGACGCCAAGGATTTTTCCCAACATTCTCCACCATGGCGCACTAGCATTACCAATGCTAATGGGGTTATTTCCTCGGTTACAGGGGCTGGCATTGTAAAGTTGTCACCAGCTCTATCCTTGTCTAACACTTTACTTGTGCCCTCCCTTTCTCACAAATTACTATCTGTAAGTCAAGTTACCGAAGATCTAAATTGTGTGGTGCTAATTTACCCTACCTTTTGTCTTCTTCAGGATATTCTCACCAAGGAGATCATTGGGCGTGGTACTAAGAGGGGGGGGGGGGGGGGGGGGGGGGTGCTCTATTACATGGATGACTTCAGTGTGGGCCTGGCATATCATGTACACCATCCAAGGGACCAGAAATTACAACAGATTTTGGTTTGGCACCGTCGGTTAGGTCATCCGTCATTTGGATATTTGAAGCATTTGTTACCTGATTTATTTTCGGAATTGTCAATTTCAGACTTTATATGTGACACTTGCATTTTAGCCAAGTGTCATCGAGTTACATATCCATTAAGTATGAATAAAAGTGATATTCCTTTCGCCTTAATTCACTCTGATGTGTGGGGTCCTTCCCCAAAACCCTCTATGTCTAGTGTACGGTGGTTTGTGATATTTGTTGATGACTGCACTAGAATGACTTGGCTTTACTTACTAAAAAGTAAAGTTGAGGTCTTCAGCATTTTCCAAGCTTTCCATACCATGTTTCGAACTCAATTTTCTGCTGAAATTCAGATTTTACGGTCTGATAATGGTGGCGAATACATGAACGGTCGATTTCAAGATTATTGTCAACACCATGGTCTGCTTCACGAGACATCTTGCCCTCAAACCCCTCATCACAATGGTGTCGCTGAGCGAAAAAATCGTCATATTCTCGAAACTGCTCGTGCGCTTCTACTAGGAGCCCATGTGCCTAGCACTTATTGGCCGGATGCGGTTACCACAACTGTTCATCTCATCAACCGGATGCCTACCAAGATTCTCGCTTTCAAGACCCCCCTACAGGTCTTGTCGACAGTCGTTCACTTACCTACGGTGTTGATGCTTCCACCAAAAGTCTTTGGCTGCGTTGCCTTTGTTCATCTTCCCAAGAACCAGCGCACGAAACTCGATCCCTGTGCCATTCGTTGTCTGTTCTTAGGCTATGCCGTAAATCAAAGGGGGTATCGCTGCTATGATCCCTCCACCCAGCGTACCTATGTGACGATGGATGTCACGTTTCTAGAATCTGACATGTTCTTTTCTCCCGCCGCTTGCAATTCTTCCCTTCAGGAGGAGACCAGTGCTGAAGAGATGAATTGGCTACTCAATAACACTATTGGAGGATCTTTAGTTTCTTACCAGCCCTTGAGGAACCAAATACTGCAGAGCCAACGCCATCTTCTACTTCTCCAACGACATCTTCTACTGCAAATACTGAGCCAACGGCATTTTCAAAAACTGAAGACGAAATGATAACCCCCCACTCTCCTGTATCCAACGACCCATCTCCTTAGAATATCACCGAGGTAAGCACTTCACCCATATCTCAGATTTCTAACAATGTGGATACTCCAGTTGGCTATGAGCTCCCTTTCAGGCACAATCGTGGAAAACCACCTAACAAATACTCTCCAGAAGTCGAGGAACGGAGGTCGAGGTATCCAATTGCCAACTATGTATCTACAGAAAAACTATCTGAACCTCTCAAGGCCTTTGCAAATGAGCTTTCCTCATGCTATATTCCCACTAGTGTTGATGAAGCTCTGAAAGACCCTAGGTGGATTCAAGCTATGAAGGAAGAGATGGAAGCATTACTAAAGAATGAGACATGGATTCTCGTGCCTCTAACCGAAGGACAAAAAATAGTGGGATGCAAATGGGTGTTCTCCATCAAATACAAAGCTGATGGATCAGTGGAACGATACAAGGCAAGACTAGTGGTGAAGGGTTATACACAGACGTGCGGTGTGGACTATCAAGAGACATTCTTACCAGTTGCCAAGTTAAATATTGTCAGAGTTCTACTGTCCTTAGCAGCAAACCTCGACTGGCCATTACACCAATTCGACGTGAAAAATGCTTTTCTTCATGGTGACCTTGAAGAAGAAATATACATGGATGTTTCTCCAGGATATGTGGCGACCTCTGAGACCAAAGTTGTATGCAAATTACAACGGACGTTATACGGACTAAAGCAATCTCCTCGGGCATGGTTCAGACGGTTAAGCTTGGCAATGAAGAAATATGGTTTTCATTAGAGTAATTTAGATCATACGCTCTTTCTAATGCAATGACAGGGAAAGATCACCGCTTTAATAGTCTACGTGGATGATATGATTATTACGGGAGATGATTTAGAAGAAATATCAAAGCTACAGAAGCAGTTGGCAACAGAATTTGAGATGAAAAGTTTGGGAGGACTCAAATACTTTCTGGGAATCGAAGTCGCTAGATCCAATCAAGGGATATTCTTGTCCCAACGGAAATATGTCCTTGACCTATTATCGGAAGTTGGATTGTTGGAGTGTAAGCCCGCGGATACACCAATGATCCAAAATCATAAACTCGGAGAGTACCCAAATCAAATACCAACTGACAAAGGAAGATATCAGAGATTGGTTGGTAAGCTGATTTATCTCTCTCATAAACGACCCGATATTGCTTATGCAGTAAGTGTTGTTAGTCAATTCATGCATTGCCCAAGTGAAGATCATATGGAGGCAGTGGTTCAAATCCTTCGATACTTAAAGTCCTCTCCTGGAAAGGGACTTATGTTTTGTAAGAATAATCACTTGAAAGTCAAAGGCTATACTGATGTTGATTGGGCAGGGAATGCCACAGATAGAAAGTCCACCTCGGGTTACTTCACCTTTGTTGGAGGAAACCTCGTGACTTGGAGGAGTAAAAAACAGAAGGTAGTGGCATTCTCAAGTGCTGAAGCTGAGTTCCGTGGAATGGCTAAGGGTCTTTGTGAGCTTCTTTGGCTTGGAAGGCTTTTAATAGAGATTGGCTTTGCTCCGGATTGTGAAATGAATCTCTTTTGTGACAACAAAGCAGCTATAGAGATCTCTCATAATCCTGTCCAGCATGATCGAACCAAGCATGTGGAAGTGGATCGGCATTTTATCAAACAAAACCTTGAAGCGAAGATAATCCGAATTCCTTTTGTTGAGTCTGAAGACCAACTGGCAGATATACTAACAAAAGCAGTGTGCAGCAAGAACTTTCACAACTCACTTGACAAGTTGGGCCTCAGAAACCTATACGCACCAACTTGAGGGGGAGTGTTGGCGTGAGTGATTTTGATTGAGGTATAGAAGGATAGAAATCCCTTAATTATAGGGACAGCTTTCTGTTGAGTCTTTTTAGGCGCAATCACTGTAGAACCATGTATAGCCTCTTGTAACGTTGTTAAATATTCTGTTTTTCTTTGTAAAGAGATACTCTAATATACAGAATTTGATATATACCAAAGTCATATTCTAACAAACATGTTGTAGTGCTTGATATCCACGGGGCACTCCATCGGATTGGGGTGGCGGAAGTCTCTCTCACGCCAGAGGCCCTGAAGCTCATTATAAAATTTTTCCAGGGAGCCGCCGCCTTACTTGAGCCTTGTTACACGTCGCCGAAGGTCGTAGACTTGAGAGGCATCACTGCCGTTGAAAATACGTGGTGACAATGGCATCCCAGACTAACTTGGCAGTAGGGAAACGAATGAAGTTACCTATGAGGGAGGAATCCATGGAGTTAATGAGCTATCCTCTGACAACAGCGTTGTTTGTGCGCCATTGTCGGAAGGTCTGGTCGGTCGGAGAAGGTTGAGGGAGGTCGCCATTGATATATCCCAGTTTGTCTTTGCCAGAGATGTACATCTCAATGACCTGGGACTAGAGGGCATAGTTGGTGCCGTGCAACTTGATGCCGATCGGTGCAGCAGCAACGTCGGTGGTTGTGGTCGGAATGGAGGCTTTGGTCAGAACCTCTGTCATCTTCGTAGTTAGCTCGGCTAGTATGGCAGGGGTTGGTGAATCTACGTCGGCCATTAAAGCAGAAGCGGTCGGTGGGTCAGCTTAGAATGAAAGGGGTGAATATCCAAGAATAACGGATCGAGAGCTCTGATACCATGATAGATTTTGGTATATATCAAATTTTGTATATTAGAGTATCTCTTTACAAAGAAAAACAGAATATTTAACAACGTTACAAGAGGCTATACATGGTTCTACAGTGATTGTGCCTAAAAAGACTCAACATAAAGCTGTCCTTATAATTAAGGGATTTCTATCCTTTTATACCTCAATCAAAATCACTCACGCCAACAGCTACAACGATGATACACGTGTTGCGTATCCTGTTCATGTGGCAAAGATAATTAGTCAACATAGTAACCTCATGATCAAAGATGGGTTTTGACCAAAACACGGTTGGCGTGTTCAGTTGATGCACTTTGGCATCGTGTACAAGCCTTATGACAAAAAATGTTTGAGGAGCAAAATAACAATTCTGTTAAGTTGGCCGAGTTTCACGATGCATTATACACATTCATGCAAATAAATTAATAACTACTACCAACACGTGACATCTTGAGAGAAACTCTTGTTTGTGTAGCTAGAATTGGACATGCACGTAATCAATGACCAACCCATAATAAATGACTAAAATACAGTGTCATTTGATAGGGAACAATGGTCTTTGAGCTGAGACGGTTATTTCCACATCAATGAATGTGATGAATGACTACGAAGATCACTCTCTCTAGCAGCCGCCCTAAGGTTAGATAAATAGGAAAAAAGATAGAAGAGCTCGAGGCCATCGCCAACCCAACACAATTCAAATCAAATCTACAATACAATGATGTCCATCCTTTTATCTTATCTTGGTTTAGCTTATCCTAGACTAGGACAACCCGTCTACATTGCTACGCAGGGACCAACTTTAGTATAAGAGGTAATGTAATCATGTTTGTTTATGCTACTACGCTGGACCAACCTAAATTAGGAGTAGTGTAATTTCCTTCCATTTACATCGAGCGCTAGATCGCATGAATGATTTTTTTCCCTTTTCAGTAGTATTATTTCCTTAGGAAGATTTAGATCTAGTGCCTCAACATCTATGCCACAGATGTTGGATTGTCAATGGATACTTGTGGAAGTTTTCATTTTCTATTTTAATTAATGTAACTAAGTTCCTTCTAATCCCACATTGCACGAATCAGGCTATCTCTATTATCATGGTGAGAAAATGTCCTTTTAGCCGAGAGAAAAAAAGAGCTCATTGGAAGGACGAATTATCTCCTTAAAAAATTGCCTAGTTTCATTTACAGGTGGTTGACTAATCAGCCGAATTGCTTTAGTTCTTAGTTATAGACGACTGCTCACGGTCTCCTCATCTATCTTAATACTTGAGGTTATAGGCATTCGGTTTGGATCGAGTTGGCCAAAGTCATAGGCTCACGGTCTCTTGTGGTCATAGGCATTGTCTATTTGATATGTCGAACACCACAAACACATATTGACAACCAAATTTTGAGCCAAACAGTAGGTGACAAGTGAAAATTTTAATATGGTCTGTCCATGGAACGTTGTAGCAGACTAGTGGTTTGGATTGCTGTAGCATGGGCCCACTTGTCAGAATTGAAACCAGCTCATACCTTGTTAAAGCCTGGTCCTCGAAGCCATTTACTGGCCAATTCATTTACCTCCAATACATTTCTCATTTACTTCTATATACAGGCTCCCAATGAGCAAATGATTACTGATATGCCATCAAAACTGGCATTAGATGTCAGGATATATCAAACTTACCTTTACTTCAAAGAATCATATGCTCTCTCTCTCTCTCTCTTTCTCTGTCTCTCATACCCACTCGTGGATTCATGAGGCGTCTGGAGTTCATTTTGCTCCAAAATAGGGTGAATGGGCCGGCCTGGCCCAGGCCAAAACTTGGCCCAAGAAGATAGGTCTGGGCCTAAAATCTAAGCTTTATCTTGAGCCTGGCCGGGCTAGGGCCAATGATAAATGGCCCAGTCAGAACCCATTGACCTGATCCAATCATTAAGTGTGTCACTTTATAATGGTTTAATGGTTTTCCTTTCACACATATGTACAGTTTAAAGACAATCACTGGATCCCAGTTGTGTTTCAATCATCTAAAGCATCCATATATGAGATATTGTGAAGGGAGGATTAAAAAAAAAAAAAAAAAAAAAAAATCTTAAATTGAACATATTTCAAACACTTGATCACTTAACCCTTTGCCTTACCAAACTGGCCTGGGTCTGACCCCACCTGTTAGGGTCGGGCTAGGGCCAAGGACCTTTTCAGCCTGACTAGGGCTCGGTCCTGAGGATTAGTGACAGGGTAGGTCCATGCTGGGTTGGCCTGAGCCTGGCCCATTGTCACCTCTATCTAAAAGAAAAAGAATTGCAATCTCCTATCTGTAGTACACATGGCCTATTTGCACATCAATTTGGACGGTCCAAATGCTGATCCAAGCTTAAAAAAAGGACACGGATTACATGATGTTATGACTGTCTTCGAATCTGGATGGATGACAATTTGTTTCAACGGTCCAAATTCAGATCACGGATCACAGCGTGATCTTTCAAGCAATGCTCCATCCATTACTGGATCCAAGATATTGAACTGTCTAGACTAAACGTCAAGCAGTGTATAATCTCTACGATTATCACATCGAATTGAGAATGTGGCGAGCTCGTTCTTGGATTTTTTCAGCAAGCTTGAAGGGTCCTTTTACAAGGACGAAACATACTGATGAGTTTAAGCTGAAAGAGGATGGGATGATGGGACTGCCCAGACATAGGCATACTCAGTTGTTTCCATTCATTTCTGATAAGTGGGACCTTATCAGAAAAGATTGGCCTACCGTGGGCCAAACTAGATGGACCTTGGGCCAAAGTCCTCATAGATCAGAAGATCCTAGCCATCATTTTTTGAACTACTTTAGTTGGGTGTGGACTGTGGAGCATTATTGTACTTCCCTTGTGGCTCTCTCTATGGCAGCAGATGTGTGGTCTCAGGTTGGTTAATCTGGTGGGCCACCATAGTGGATGGCCAGGATCTTGAGAGGAAAAAATTAGAAACCATGGCAGAATGGGATGGATGATACAATCATACCCAGGCACTTAGAAATTGCAAACATGGCACACAGGTCAATTAAATTAAACTGTCCAAATCATGTCCCAGTTTAAATGCTCAAGGAACCCGAAAAATACCTTATTTCATTATTTGGATACAGGATTGGTGGACATTTATTGTACGGTTGAATATGAAAAATATTCAACGATCCAATTTCATTAAATAAATTTAGACATTTATTGGACGGTTGAATATGAAAAATATTAAACGGTCCAATTTCATTAAATAAATTTATGCGCGAATCCAAGGTTAGGATTGGTCAACCAATCTAATTTTGGGACCATGGCTTAAAAAGAGTGGGTCCACAAGTTTATGGGTTCAAGAATGCGGGGTGTATGATTTCTAAGTGCTTGCATATCAAGCGCTCCCACTAGGTAAAAGCAGCTCGGGTCGAGCAAAATATCTTGCATGGGGCAATTATGGCTTCACCCGCGATAATTCACCTCCATTTTAAAAAAAGGCAGCGACTTTTCAACCACACATAGTGCATCTGCTTCCGGAAGTGAATATAAAGTCATTTATGAGTAAGCTTTATTTCTCACGCTTGCTTAGCACTTCGGGCAATAGTAGAGCAATTGCATCTTCAAACAAAAATCATTGCCCAAGAAATTAGTCTTTCACTCCACTAACTAAAGTAGAGATAGTGAGCTATCCGGTCGCGTGCAATACTCGTGCTTTTGAACCATGTTATCAATGGGTTAGGCTTGGGGTTGGCTTTGGTCCTGATTTTGAACTGTTTAGGTCGGACTTATTGAATATTTTTATTTTGCCTGACCAGAAATCAGCATGTTGACAACCTTATTAGAACTTCAATTCAAATCAAGTAACCCATTCGCCTTCTCGCTCCTATCATAAAGTGCTAAGATTGCAAGTGGTGTGTGAAATGCAAGTTTCTAGCAGTATTGGAAGTTAAGAGTCAGAGGGTTATTATATACCATGTTCAAGTTCCGATACAAACAAACTGAAATATTTGCATGTTAGCAAAATCCTCCACCTTTCGGCTAAGACAACTTGGCGTCTTTGACATTAGGCTAATAAGCAACCATGATTGGAAAGCGAGCCACAGATGTATCTTCACCATGCTTCCTGCAAAGGCACAAGCTAGCCAACTACATCTAGCCTAGATCGAGGCTATTATCTTTGTTTTTGTCGGCTTGTTCTAGCTGTGGGTGTTGCTTACTTTTGTGAGTTCCCTCAGGCTACCCCCACTTAGTCCTTGTGGGCCATTACCCCTTCCATATTTTAATATCTTTCCGTCTCACAATTGGGCTTTTTGCCCACCTTGGTGATAGAATTTTGCTTATGTTCCACTTGTATGTGTGTTTGTGTGTGCATGTAGAGATATGTTTGTGTGAGAGAGAGATCATTTAATTTTGCCCTTGGAATTTGGATCACTCTATAGTTTACTTTTAACCATCCATTTGATAACCATTAGGATGAGGTTGTAAATGGGTCTGGGACTCATTGGGATACCTAGACCTGACCCATTTAGAACTGACCTAGACCTAACCCTTTTATTAAATGGTACAGGTCTGAGTCCAAGAACATACCTAGTTGTTAAACGGGTTTGGATATGGTTTCTTTTATATTAGGCTTGATCCGAACCCATTTAGTAAATGGGTGGGTCTAGCCTATGCTATAAAGGGCTCTTCAAACTTGAATCTGTCCAAACCTGATAAAAATGCTTCTATGCCTTGACCAGTATTATGGAAAAAGGAGACCCGTTAGACCTAGGTTTGGGTGGATATCCCTTTATTAGACTCAAACTCATGTATAAATGGGTCTGATAGGGTTAACTTAGACCTGACCTGAACCAGTCCATTTAGTAAATGGGTTTCTAAAATTTGGACTTAGACCTAATTAGCAAATGGGCGGGTCTAGTTTTGGCTAAACCCGACCTAAAGCCGATTACTCACAACCGTACATTAGGGCTTATTTGGTGCATGGTATTAGGTGGTATGGAATTGCATTTGGCCCCATGCAAATCTCATCCTAGGTTTGGAAATAACGGGAATGATTGGATCAATCCCAATATCATATGATTGAGTGCCAATAGTAGATACTGTAGGATTTCTGGTGGATTTTAAAATCTACTATGCTTGCGGGCCCACATTGATGTATGTTTTTTATCCATATCGTCCATCCATGTGGGCCTTTACATGTGACATTCAAATTATATATGTACAAGTAACTGACATCGTTATAAAACGTGGTCCATTGATTACAATTCCATAGTCCACCTAACATAAGTTTCATTTAATATAGTATATTTCTCAGTAGAAGAATTTGGTCCCAAAAGGCCAACCACAAACAAAATACCACGCTATTTCTAGGCATGTAATTCTTGTGCAATAATGATGATAATTCCATCTAATGCAATCCTATACCATTTAATCCCACATTATTGGGATTAAGATTGATTCATTGGCGTGGTTTTATATTTATGTTCTCTCCAAAATGTGGCTCACAATTTGGATGGTTTGAATAGTACGTGTGCGTGAGATCCACTCAAAATGGTTTGAATAGTACTAGCATTATAGTCTTACCTATTAATTATGCAATGATTATAAATTACAATGCCTAGTCTCTGGCTTATTTTAGGCCTGTTTGGACCGTAAAAATTTAAAATTACAAGTTAAAAAATGCATATTTCTTAGTCAATGGGTACTTTGAGCGAAGATTCTATTGATTTGATAAGTATGGTAGAAGTGCGATGGTGCGTGGTACATGTACTGAGGTCGGGGCCATACATCTGGATACTCCACAATAGACGGCCCAAAATGAAAGATCACTTCAATTGTAGGATCTGCTCATAGTGGGGCCCACCCTGTGGGATTGAAGTTGAGTGGGGGTGGTGAGGCGTCTGACCAATCTTGATGAGAAAAAAGCAGATAAGCGAAGGTGTACTTGAGAGCCCCAGGTTCCCTTCTTGGACGGCTACATAGTGTAGTGTAGGGGCAGATATTTGAGTGAAATGGCCCAGGTCAGTGTCAGAACGAACTGGCCTTAACAGAAATAGACAAGACCCATCATGGTGGGGCCCACCACTTCATTTGGTCCTCGCCCAATGCTCTTGCTGCCTGTTTCTATCAGTACCTTACACTTGGCAAGTACGGCAGTGGATCGGAACCGTCCATCTAGTGGGTCCTACGCATGGGTGGCCCGGTTTGGACACACGCTAATCAAAATAATCCTTGACCAGATTGAAAAGCAAACCGATCAGATAATCCTAGCCATCCGATCGGTAGGCTCAAAACAAATGGTCAAGTGAGAATGGTTCGCAATCAAAATCCACAGGGAAAAGCAATGGCTAGGATCGTCAATTGGCGTGTTTGTCAACAATGGACCATCCACATGTATGACCGTCTACATAAATATACAGGTTTCACCGTCCACATGTCAATCCATACCGTTCATCTGACAGTTCCATCCGTGGATAGGGGATTCTGAGAAAATCTTTCAGATCAGATAATCACAGCCCTTAGATAGAGAAAAAAAAAACAGCAACATTCCACGAAAAAGACCAAACATTGGGTGTCTAAGATCTTCTAATCTGGAAGAGTTCTTAGCCCATCCCCATCGTCAATGGGTACCATAAGATCAACGGTCTAGATCACACATAGGACGAAGCCCAGCCATATGAGTTGGCCTGGCCCATTTTCCAGCCCTGTAGACGCACCTACAGAAACATCAATCCCCAACTCACGGTTGCACGTGCAAATACGCACGTGGGGACATCTCAATCAGAGAGTGGGGCCCACCACTTCTCCACCATTATCCAACATGCCCCTCTTCTCCCGATACAATGATGCATTTCCCCACATATTTCTATTCCACGTTACAGCAAACCCCTCCGACATCAGAAATAGAAAATTCAAGCCCCTGTGACCTTATCTTCTCCGCCTAAATAAAGCGTTGACATGGGCCCTGTTTTCTTACAAAACCAACCTCATTTTCTTCTTTTTATTGTCCTACTCACCCCTCTACTTTTATGCCCGACCCAACTTGTCATAAAAAAAAAAAGGGATTTTACTCGGGCTGCGTATGACACTTGATATGCAGGCACTCAAATAAAGCCGGCTGGAATCACAATCCAAATATCAGATTGGTTGAACAATTCTAGCCTCTGATTCTAGGACACTTGCTCATTTCTAACCGTTCAATAAATGTCCACCGTTCCGTTTGTCAGGTGATCAAACGAGATTATTTTTTTCCGTTCATAATGCATTTAGATTGGTTATCATAATTTTAACGGTTTATTTGAATTAGTTATATTCCAAGTGTGCAGTTTCTACAGTAATTTGTAATCCCCTGCGTATCATCCATTGCACTCTCACAGAGTATTTATGTTTTCCTCAAAACCCAACCCATTCCCCTGTTCCTCACCCGCTTTTGCTGTACTTTCCCCAAACCACCTCCCACTTTCTCGAATTTACGAAAACCCCACCACGCCTTTCAAAGCAATGCCTTGACTAAAATATCCCCTCGGTAATGAGCAGCAGCACTCCTGTGTGAGTTATGCACTGTTTTAAAAATGGTGGTGATTCATTCTCCTCGTATGTGCCACTGAGCTACAGCTATCCAGACCATCCAAGTTGTGGTTCCCGTAGCAAATGGAGCATATATATCTAAAATCACAATGATCATGAAATCCTAGCCATCCAGTTAATGGACATCATATGACTGGCTAAGAGTAAATTCATGAGTGGTCCAAGACCGGAAGGAGGGATTTGGACGGTCTGGATTACGGTATACTGGGCCATGTTTGGGTTTAGAGGGTCATTCAAAATGGTGCATAACTAACATTTAAGTTGCTTTGGTAACGAGCCTTTTACTCTGTAGTCGGGATTGCCTGTTGCACCCGCTACGGGGATGTGACGCGGATTCGGTAGTATCAGAGGCAGGGGAACTATCCTCGCAGAGCTGAGTTATCCCTAGTTTCATTTGGCTTGTTTTTGTGTCCCCTCGTTTTACGGATCGGCCGGTTTAGATTTGGGGCCGACTTATATGGCCTGAGCTTAGTTTACCAGAGAAAAACTTGGTTTAGGCTATCATCGATCTGGTCAAAATTTTTTAACTGAGCTGAGGTGAGTTTAAATAAGTGGCGGCTCAATTTTTTTATTTGTTTAAATAGAAAAGAATAAAAAAATTAAAAATAACATAAAAAATAAAAAAGTACTTTATTACGTGATGTTTTTTCCTGAACAAAACAAAAGTAAAAAGCATAACCTTATAAGTGCAAACAAGCAGTGTGCATTCATATATATATATATATATATATATATATATATATATATATATATATATATTATTTACCATCCATGTTGTCATATATAATATTGTGTATGATGTCAAGCTCTTTTTACATATCATTTTAGGACATGATCCCAAAGTTAAATCATATTCAAAGCTCTAAGTGGATCATAACGTAGGAAGCAATGTGCTTATCATCTATGAGCTGGATCAAATCGAGCTGAATCAAAATTAAACCTAGAGCCAAGCCGAGCTGATATTGTCCTGATTTGAGGCTTGGTTTGATTTAAACTTCTATTCAAACCAATTTAAGCCTAGCTTTTTCAAACCAATCTAAGCATATCTTTCAAGCTGGCTTCAGCTCTTAAGTACTACTCGTCATTAGCTATGTGCATATTACGGGGATGTGAGGGACCACTGTGATCTATAAGTTCCATCTACTTTTTTTTTTTTTTTTTTTTTAAGGGTACGTGCAAAAGCAAATGGGCATATTCAACCATGCCATAAGAAGCAGCACCTACCGTTGAAACCTTCCTAAGGCCCACCATAATGATTATGATTTATGATTTACTTAAATGAAAGTAAAATACAAATATTAGCTTTATCAGAAACTTTTGTGGCCCAAAATTTTTTGGAAGTAGATGCTTAGTTCCTAATGTGTGGTCTCTTTGAACCTTGAATTTTTTGGCCAGTGCCTTAAAAGTATATATGGAAAAATGGATTGACGGTAGGGATAAAACCCATACATCACATTGGCCCTCAGAAATCCTGTCCGTTCCTAGCCAGGAAAGTGTCCATTGGCACAATGTGGCCAGGCTTTGTTGGGGCCACCGTGATGTATGTGTTTTATCCACGCCATTCATCCGTTTTTCCAGCTTATTTTAAAGTATGATCCCAGACATGATGCAGATGAAAAGCTCAGCGGACCATCCTCCAGAAACTAGTGGGGATTAAAGGACCATCGTTGAAAGCTTCTTGGAGGTCATAGAAGTTATGGATCAAGCACATATTTTTCTTTTCCCTTCATTTAGATCTGTGTGACCTAATGAACAGGTTGGATGGCAAATAAAACATCACAGTAGGCCTGAAGAAGTTCAATCTCCACTCTTTTCTGTGGTGTGGTCCATTTGAGATTTGGATCTGCATCATTCTTGGGATCATGCATACCTTAAAATGAACTGGAATAATGGATGGACGGTGTGGATGAAACACACATCACTGTGGGCCCCACATAGCTGGGCCACGTCGTGCCACAGGATATCATGTGGCAACCGTTTTCCTGCCGCGGCCTCCCACGGCGATAATATGATAGAGTAGAAAGAACACTAATCTGGTAGCCCGTATGATCTATATTACACGTGGCGGGGTGATTTATCATTTTTGACCGTCCATCTAACTATCGCTGTTATGGATGGAATCAAAATACAGGTGGATCGGATAATACTAGCCATCTAATTAGTAGCTAGCAAATGAATGTTTTAAATGGTCAGATGTTCAGTGGAAGAGATTGAAAAGAGGTGATGGACATGACTATCTGATAGGTTTGATGTTTGAAACATAAACCATCCATATTAGTGAAGGAAGGATGGACGGTCCGGAAGTATGAATAAATTGCAACTTGTACTGTGTTGAGTTTTTGCACTCTGCACTGCCTTGTTCATCAGCTCACCCCTTTACCAAGTGATGCGCCCAGACCATCTGGAGCTGCTTGGATAGAGTGCAGGTAGGCGGTTTGGCTGGTGACCCCAACACTAGCCAGCCAGCTGGTGTTAAAGCTCATATTTCATCCACGCCGTCCATCCATTTTCCAGGTCATCTTAAGTACTCGAGTAAAAACAAATTAAGCACATCTAAATTTCAGGTGGACGACACCACGGAAAGAGTGGTAATTAAACTCCCACTGTTAAAAACTTCTTGAGCCCACTGTAATGTTTATTTGCCATCTAACTAGACGAAAGAAAAACACAAATATCAGTTGGATCTGGAAAGTCTGTAACTATTAAGAAGTTTTCAACGGTAATAATTCCATCCCTAATGTTTCCTATAGTGTAGTCCACTCAAGCTTTGGATTTGCCTCATTTCGAGAGTCATGGCATAAAATGAGCTGGTAAATTGGATGGACAGCCAAGAGCTTTGGCACTATCGGCTTACCAACCAAGCCACGTCTAGGCAGGTTTAATGACGAGCTGGATATCTAAGTACTCTCATTACCAACAAGGATTACAAATCAGCTTATTAGTTTCATCTGGCTTCAATAATTGCATTAGTCTATGGTAATTTTACATTGACTGATTTATCCTATAATAAAATTATAATGATGATAATTTTACATTATATAATGCTTTGGTTTTCGTAATACAAGTTAAAATTCACTTTTTGAAAATTTAAGAGTTAATCTTTAATGATAGTCAAATTTTTATTATAATTTTTTTTTATTTTTAACATTAGAGTATCACAACAGGATAAAATCAAGGTATGAAATGTCTATCATAAATTCAACTAAACAAGTGGCGCCCACAGGGCTTATATAAACCAAATGTCTCAACTAACATTAAATATAGAAATATAAAAGCAATTAAAACTACAATTAGTCTTAAGCTGCACTTGTACAGTGAACTCCCCATCCAATGACACCTGCATCAACTGATATGATTCGATAGCATCAAAATACTATCATAGTGAGTTAAAAACCTTCTAAGATTACCAAACATGATGACAGTTATATAGATTGAAATTAAGGAGAAAAAAATAATTATATAGATTCGATTAAATATCTACTTCGTATGTATGTTTGCCAGCTCATTTTGGGGTATTGGCCCAAAAATGGGTTAAATCCAAAATCTCAGGTGGACCACATCACAAGAAATAGTGGTCATTGAGCACCCATCATTTAAAGCTTCCTAGGGTCCACCGTAATGTTTATTTGCCATCCAACCTATTGATAAGGTCATATAGACTGGGATGAAGGGAAAACGCAAATATTAGCTTAATCCAAAACTTTTGTGGCCCTCAAGAAGTTTTTAATGGAAGCCGTTCAATCATCATGCTTCCTATGATGTGGTTCGCCTGAAATTTGGATCTACTTTTTTTTTGTCTCCTCCCTAAAATGATATGGCAAAACAAATGGACAACATGAATATATAACACATATAAGAAAGTGGGTCTACCATCATTGCCTGACTGAACACGTTGGTACCCATATTTTGCTGGATATGGATTGTTGGGTGAACTCAACTCCAAATGCCTAAGGCCTCACCATGATGTTTCTTAGAAATCCACCCCATTCATCCATGTTTACCCGATCATGTTAGGAGGTGGGCCAAAAAATAAGGAAGATCCAAAGCTTGAGTGGGCCACAATGAAAGAAACAATGGAAATTGAACAACCACCATTAAAATCTTTTTGAGGCCCATTTTGACGATTATACTATATGCCATTCAAACTAGTTATTAGGTCATAAAATCATACAAAAGAAACTGGTGGATAGGTGGATATTTAAAAAAAAATGTGGGCCTTATGGCTATTTCAATACCATTATTTCAAGTAATGTGGGTTGGATGAGTATTGGATCTGCCTCATATTTGGGCCCCTGACCTAAAATGGGCTAATGAAAACGGTGGATAGGGTGGATTTATAAAAATATCATGATGGGACACTTTAATTTTTTGATCTCCTTCATTTTAAGGTGGGGTTTATGAATACTTTTTTAAGTTGTGTGGCCCACGTAAGTTTTGAATATTCATTATATGTGGACACACTGATTAAAATGAGCTAGAAAAATTATGCAGATTTCAAACTGGAGATGCGTCTGTTTCGGTAGTCGTACCAGTTGGGTTTAAACCAAACGGACTTGACCCATTTGAAATAGTGTTTTAAGCACTCAATCATGGTCTATAAATAGGCCTACTCTTTTTCTAAATTTATTAATTCAAACTAACGATTTCTCTGATTCATTGTTGTTTTTGTTTATTGAGTTCACTGCCGAGTCAACTCACTTCGGTTTAAGTTTTGCATGCTAGTTTGAGCCTGTGTACAATGAGTGTACCATTGGGACTGGGTCATATTTGTTGTATCCTGGAGGCCAACTATTTGAGATTCCTTTTACACTTTGGACGCGGTCCAAAGAGGGTAGATATGGTTTCAAGCTGAGTGACTTAGTTACGCCTTGACTTAAAAACATAAGTAATCTTTACTTTATTTTATTTTCTATTTTTAAATTTTATTTACTGTTTCAGCACCATTTCCCAACAGTTTTAACAATGGGTATTCACGTTATTGTTGCAAGTTGTGTGGCTCACTCGAGTATTAGATCTACCTCATATTTAGGCCCACCCCTAAAATGATACGAATAAAATGATTGACAAGGTGGATTAAAAAAAAAAACACATTGCAGGATGTATTTTCCAACATGGCATATCCATTCATCAGGCTTTAGAGCTGTGCACTGCTCACAATGACCTGGATATAAATTATTTTTTGTAAGTTGAAAAAAATAAAAGTTATCAAAATAAGTTACTTTGTGTTATAAGTTATTAATTTAAATTTAATAATCAAACTAACTTAAGTTAAAAAAACAAAGTAATTTATTAACTTAATATAAGTTAAAAAGTAACTTATTAGGTGGTATCCAAACATAGCCTTAAATAACCATTGTTGGGTATATGCCTGCTCATTGCCAGCTTATTTTGGTGGGATTGAGCAATGAAGGGTCAGGATTATTAGGTAAGAATGAAAGTTCAACCCACATGATAAGTTGTCCAATTTTTTTTCTAAATTATTATTGAGTATTTCTTGTTTATATCACACCACACGGTAGACTATTCCCTTGTGATACATGTGCCAGATGTGTCATGAGTGTTATTGTCCATTTTCAAGCCTAACTAAAAGTGCCACACTCAACAATTTTAGTTCTCTTAATGTGCCACATTTGTCATGTGCCAAGTTGTACACTTGTGATGCATGTCTCCCCATGAGCTCTTGAGCTCTCCATATGTGCAACAAATGCAATTATATATGGATGCAGATTGCATCCGGCCAGCTTCCGACCAGATCTGTGTGGGGCTCACTGTGATGTATCTGTTTATCAACGATGTCCATCCATTTTCTAAGATCATTTTAAGGAATGACCATAAAAATGAGGAAGATGCAACACTCAAGTGAGCCTATTTGAGCGTTGGATCTTCCTCATTTGTGGACCCATATCCTACCATGATCCTCTAAAAGGGATGGACGGCGTGGATAAACGAATACATCATGGTGGGCCCCACACTGACTTGGTCGGATGCTTAAAGGTCGAACCAGTGGTCGGACGTAATCCGCCTCCATCATATATTTTCAAATGCTGCACATGCACCCAAATAAGCCTTATTTAAGGTGACTAATGGACAATTAATTTCAGACAACGTAAAAGGAAAGAATAGGATTTAAAAGCCTAAGATATGTTATCTAGGGCAACAGATTTCTTGTGAGAGCCGGGCTATTTGATACTCTGCAGTTGATACGGAGGCACTAAGAAAGAGAACACGATGGAATGTACAGACAAAAATTAAACCATCTAGATCCTGAAGTCACTATAAATAGGTCATGTTAGGGCGCATATGGGTACTACCCCCACTACGACTTAGCTAGAGACTGATGATCAGGTCAGGGGCTTTGTGGGCCATTGTGATCTATATGTTTTATCCACATTGTCCATCTATTTTGACCTATCATTTTAGGGCATAAGCCCAAAATGGAGGAAAGGACCACATCACATGAAGCAGTGTGGATTTAAAGCCTACGGTTGAAAACTTCTCAAGGGCTACGAAAGTTTTGGATGAAACTCATATTTTTGTTTTCCCTTCATACAAGTCTATGTGACCTTATGAACCGATTGGATGGTAAATAAAAATCAAGTTGGGCCTTAGAAAGTTTTCAACAGTACGAGTTCAAACCTCACTACTTAATGTGGCGTGGTCCACTTGAGCCTTCGATCTGACTCCTTTTTAGGATCATTGCTTAGAATAATCTTTCAAAATAGATGGATGGAGTGTATAAAGCAATTAGATCCGGGTGAGCCCCACATATCCCCTGACATGACTGTCCGTCTCTAGCTAGGTTCGCGGGTAGTACCCAATATGCATGCACGCATTTCCTGCAAAGCCTTTTGAGGAAGTTCCTAGGAATCTATGTGGGGCCTACTGTAATTTTTGTGAGAAATCCACACTCTACATTCATTTTGCAAGATTATTTTAGGACTTGACCAAAATTCATTTGAATCCAAGACTCAAGTGGTCGGTACCAGAGGAAAATGTGAAACTTAAACATATTGCGGAATAATCGGATCGTCTATGCATCGAATAATGGAGATTCCATACTATAATCTTAAAGGCGTACCTGATTGGGAAGACATTCCCGATGCCGCCGTGTTGCCGAGAAGAACTCTTGGTCTTCCGCACCTTACACCTTTAGGAAAACCTCTCAATGGGACTAGGGTTTTCTCTTGTGTGTTGGTGAGGGGACCAAGACGTATATTTATAGGAAAGAGGGCCAGAGAAGCTTACCCATCACACTTCTCTCCTCTAGGGTCTCCACACCGTAGGTTTCCATATCAGGCTTAATAACCGCGTATAGGGAACACGGTTCAAGCGTCCCGCCCCAGACCTATTTGCAATGATCACAACTATAGTGGGGCCCACTGACTCACTCAGCCTGAATAATCCAACGGTCATGATCTAAACCGATGATCATGTGTGGCCCACCTAATGGAGTCTTACATTCTCCCACTTGGGCTACACTGATCACCAAAAGAAAACAAAATATTTTATTTTATTTTGTGAAAAATAATTTTATAAAACGCATTTGTTTCAAAAGTTCCTAATGGGCGCCCTACTGATTTCAAAACAATACCGTTGGATAATTATGAGCAACACTTGTCAGATCCGGTCCATTAAGACCACTGATATTGAACCGTGGTAGTCAGCACAACATTTAATATTTTCGAAGTGTGACGAATCACAATCATAGATACCAATAGCCTTAACGACATGGATCAATGATATGGGGTGTGGTATGAAGATTACACGTCTAAAGTGATCATACGTGTTTATCTTCAAGTGGTCCTACTGAACGTGTCTCCAAGACACTGTAACGCCCCAGATTTTCGAGATTTATTTGAAAATTTTTGAAAATTCATTTTTAATTTATTTTTTTATTAATTATCGTACATTTACCGTTCATTTGCGAATAGCGGGACATCCGTAGGAGATCTGATAGGGGACCCTTTATAAAAGTAGCTTAGAATGATCCCATAAACATCGTAGAAAGATCAGATTTCAAAAATCATGCACTTTTTAGATAATTACGAAAATGCCATTAGTTAAACTTAAGTTAAGATGCCATTTTTAAGTATTATAGTTTCTGACGATCACTTTCACGCAAAACCCTGGATTTAAGCTTTTGGGCACATATTAACCATACACGTCAAATTTCAGCCCTTAAATCATAGTAGAAGTGGTCCGATTATCAAATCAGCCCTTAACCCTTGATTTTCATGTCCATCGAGTGAGGAAACTAGATGCTTAGTCGTAGTCGAATATTTCTCTTCATATGAGTGACTTGGATCATCTTTATCATGGACCAATAGTGTGATTTGAGTGACCCACCTTGATAAGCATCTTTCTTACGCGCGAAGTTATCCCGTTCTAGAAATTTACGAGTTACCAACTCTTCTCAAATCTGAACCTTTCAATTTACCCACTTCTCACCATCAATCGCTTCTCAAATTTGGACCACTTATTATACTCATATGACTACGAGTTTACATAAAATTTGGACCCCGATCTATAATCCTACACCGTTGAACCACAAAGCCAGCCCCTTCCTTTTCCGCCAAAAGTTGAAATTTCAGATCTAGGCATTTCTCACCATCAATCAACTACTAAATTTTGTACAATTTTTTGCCTATCATGACTACATATTTTTCCAAAATTTGGGCCCTGATTATCAAGCGTAGACCGTTAATTGAGATTAAGCCCATTTTAGCACCCGTTAGGCCATTTTGAAGGATCGGCCAATCTAGAATGTGGATCATCAAGAAATTTACGTATTCTGACTCTACTCTTCGAGCTTGATAAGATGAACGGATTGGAATTGATCATAGATCATCTGAATATTGAGATTTGAGAAACCCAACTCAAGAAGTTGTTACACAAGATCTCGCGTGCACATCCCTCTCCATATTTCTACTACGCACCTCCAAATCCTTCTCCTAACCCTAGCCTCCATGTCGTAGAGAGAGAGAGAGAGAGAGAGAGAGAGAGAGAAGAAGAAGAAGAAGAGAGTTCTTTCTCATATTTTTCCAGCGGCTAGGATCTTCTACAACCATCTTCTTCTAAGTCCATCCTAAGGTGAGGATTTTCCTTCAAGCCTTTCATTAATAATATCATAATTATCATAAGTTTCTTTTGTGGCATGTGAAGTTGTTTTGTTTTGAATTACTTATCCATATAACATGCAGTTTGATGTGAAATTTGTAATAAATATCATTATATGGTGATGTGATTCCTTTTTTTTTATTTTTGACTAAGAAGCATGTGTATTTGTGTTATTTATTTTTGTGAAATCTATGGCCTTATTTTCTTAGTCCATGTATTACAAGTAACATTGGTTTTCATATTGTGATATGAAATATGTGTATAAGATCATCATATGGACATCCCATTATTGTATACTCTTTGTCCCTAAGTTGGTAAAATTATTCGATGTAGAGAGATGGAACCCATGAGAGGTGTCCATGATGGAAGAATATCTCTTGACTTAACAGAGAGAATGAATTGCTTGTTTGTCAATGGATCCTTACATGTACATGATGCTTGATTTGATCCATTTACATTACATGGGTATTTTAACGAATTTGGTCATGATGTACAACATTGACTTTTTGGGACATGATGAAATCATAAAACGGGACAATGAGTGGACACTAATGGTATACAAATTCTCATGAGCCGAGGTTGGTGCTATGGACACTACTCCCGTGCTGTCGGCCTATGCTGGGTTGCTTGCGACTCCCCATAGTGACCATTGAGTTTTATTTAAATTGGTTGTATGCGAAAACACTTAAATAAAGGTGAAACTAAAGTCATGCATTCACTTGGCTCCATGTGGGTGTACGGAATTGAGAATAGGCTAGAGCGTCCTACTTCTCCCGTACACTGTCACGTGTAGATTGGGCTATGAGCGTCCCATTTCTCACGTGGTCGGGCAAAACTATGGGCTTGTGCGTCCCAGGAACCTCTGGTGACTAGTGGCTAGCATGAAGTCGTAACAGGGAGTCTCCCACTTCATGTATTGTGATTCTAGCCAGGGTGTCCTTAGCCAGAGCATGCATTCCATGCATCGCATTAACAAAGATTTTTACTTGGTTGTTTTGATTTGATTAAATGATAATATCCTGCGTTTACTCTGTACCGTTATTATTATTCTTGATTGTCTTGGAGGAAATATTCCCCACTATGATAGCGTTTAACGCTATCCCAAACACAATTTAGATGATGCAGGTGAAGATCCAGGTATTAAACCCGATTTTTAAGGAAAACAGTTCGATGTTCGTACGATCACATGGCGGATGACGATGTTAGAGAAACTTAATTGATGTTATCATTTATTAAATATTTCTTTTGAGTAGTTGATAAATTTATGGAATTGTAATAAGTCTTCAAGAGAAGATATGGTTTTGTATTTTAATTAATCAGTATGGATATTGGTTGGTTCCCTTATTTAAACATTGATGATGACATAGTAAGTTTGATAGAATAAGATGATAATTGTTTCCGCCATTGTGCTTGAATGCTATATTTCATTATTTAACAAATCAATTAGTCCATGATTTACTTGGGAATTCGGCCGTCGTGTTATACACGAGAGTCGAAAATCTCGGGTCGTTACAGTTGGTATCAGAGCACAATCGGGACCTCTGGGTGAGAAGCCCAACCATTTTCATAATAAATATCCCTTAGGGCTTAGGTTCCCATGAAATAGAAACAAAAATACTTAGCTTCATCCCCGATTGGATGCATGAGATGTTATGAATCTAGAGACTCAAACATAGGCCCCTTAAAATCATTAGGATAGCCTATAAACGTAGAAATCTGTAAATTTTAGGATTTTTGGAAAGTGGATTCTCACTTTTTTTAGAAGTTTTGGAGCTCTCAACATTTTCTCATATTTAGACCAGCGTTACGCTAAGTCGTGGGATTTATCTCCCTCAAATTTTAAGGATAACTATTTTATTTTAAATTGTTTTTGTTATGACAAATTTCCTGACCCTTTGACAATGTCACCACTAATAATTATATTTTTGGAATTGATAAATTTTTTAAAATTTTTATATATATTTCTAACTCATCACCCAACACTTTCATAAAATTTCAGATCAATCCGACATTTAGATAAATCGTGAAAATTCTGTTAGTAGAGAAAATCTCGCGCTGGAAACTGCTGGACTGTTACGTTTTTTAGACTTTTAGAGGTCAGAATCATATCTTACCATAGGAATTTCATTCTGAGAAAAATTAGGGTGATTTCTCACCTAACCTTCAGATTACCCTCCAAATTTCAGGCAAAAATCACGTTCGGTTTGAGAGATAAAATTCTAAGAGCGCTTATAAGTTCTGTGTTCCAGATTCGACACTATCCTAGTTCCTTAGCTTTGAAAACCTCTGAACCCCTTGTTTAGGCTTAGTTATCGTAAGATGGCACTCTTAGAAGTATTCCCTAGTGTATGCTCATACATCCCTATGAATTTTAGGCCCAACCCTCTTACTTAAAGTAGATTATCGTAACCATAAAATGACATTTACCAATCCCTCACATAAATCTTCGACCATGTCTAACAATGAAAGTAAATAGGATCTCGTAAAGTTTTAATGTTTTGTATTGTTGGATTTTAATTTACGTGATCTTTGTTGATTTTTTGTTGGAGAATACATGAAAGTCCCTACAATGTTAGACTAAATTGGCCGCACGGGAGGGCAGAACCGTACCTAATATATTGTGTAAAGGATTGAATCCTCGTTCAAATCCCGAGGGTCGACACTCGGAATTTTGAATGGATACTAATGAACTCAATGCTCAAATGCGAGTAGAAGATCTATGTATCGGATCCGAATCTACTTAAACTGTTCACCCGTGATGTCGACACAATAAAAATCGCATCCTTGTTCTAACTGGACGACTTTTGTGCATTCTCTTGGAATGTGTGTGATTGTTTTCTTTGGATGACTAAAATAAGATAGATGTATAGACGACCCTAGGACGTAGAAGCTTAGCCACTTAGACCCTATAAAGAGTTAGAATACGGTATCCCTAACCTCACCTTTCTGTCACACTTTCAACTATTAAAGAACTGTCGATGATATCTCATTCACTTTGTTATCCGCTTGTTTATCCACTCATTCAAGTGACCATCCGATCATGCCAACCTAATCAAACCCAGATCTATCTTTTAAACTCTTGAGTAGTCATTTCATTAGCGATCAGACATCCTTGATAATTATCTAACCCCATCGTCTTAGATCCTTAACTATAAGAACACCTACCCAAACCTGAGAAATATTAGGGCGCTAGATGATTGAATGATTTGAGAGACCAATCAATATATTCAGAACCATCTAGGAATCAGAGTGCGCAGTGGAAGCATGATAGGAAAGAAATTTGGAGGAGCTTGTAAAAATCGATGTCGAGTACGGATTTATTTTTAAGGGGGGTGGATTGTGTTCGCATCTGACCCGGAATAGTTCAGAAAGTTAGACGAGAAGTCATAAACTGAGATTGCCCTCAATCTTTTATCGACGATGCTTAGGAAACTTCGGGGACGAAGTTTGTTTTTAAGGGGGGTGGTTTGTAACGCCCCAGATTTTCGAGATTTATTTGAAAATTTTTGAAAATTCATTTTTAATTTATTTTTTTATTAATTATCGTACATTTACCGTTCATTTGCGAATAGCGGGACATCCGTAGGAGATCTGATAGGGGACCCTTTATAAAAGTAGCTTAGAATGATCCCATAAACATCGTAGAAAGATCAGATTTCAAAAATCATGCACTTTTAGATAATTACGAAAATGCCATTAGTTAAACTTAAGTTAAGATGCCATTTTTAAGTATTATAGTTTCTGACGATCACTTTCACGCAAAACCCTGGATTTAAGCTTTTGGGCACATATTAACCATACACGTCAAATTTCAGCCCTTAAATCATAGTAGAAGTGGTCCGATTATCAAATCAGCCCTTAACCCTTGATTTTCATGTCCATCGAGTGAGGAAACTAGATGCTTAGTCGTAGTCGAATATTTCTCTTCATATGAGTGACTTGGATCATCTTTATCATGGACCAATAGTGTGATTTGAGTGACCCACCTTGATAAGCATCTTTCTTACGCGCGAAGTTATCCCGTTCTAGAAATTGACGAGTTACCAACTCTTCTCAAATCTGAACCTTTCAATTTACCCACTTCTCACCATCAATCGCTTCTCAAATTTGGACCACTTATTATACTCATATGACTACGAGTTTACATAAAATTTGGACCCCGATCTATAATCCTACACCGTTGAACCACAAAGCCAGCCCCTTCCTTTTCCGCCAAAAGTTGAAATTTCAGATCTAGGCATTTCTCACCATCAATCAACTACTAAATTTTGTACAATTGTTTGCCTATCATGACTACATATTTTTCCAAAATTTGGGCCCTGATTATCAAGCGTAGACCGTTAATTGAGATTAAGCCCATTTTAGCACCCGTTAGGCCATTTTGAAGGATCGGCCAATCTAGAATGTGGATCATCAAGAAATTTACGTATTCTGACTCTACTCTTCGAGCTTGATAAGATGAACGGATTGGAATTGATCATAGATCATCTGAATATTGAGATTTGAGAAACCCAACTCAAGAAGTTGTTACACAAGACCTCGCGTGCACATCCCTCTCCATATTTCTACTACGCACCTCCAAATCCTTCTCCTAACCCTAGCCTCCATGTCGTAGAGAGAGAGAGAGAGAGAGAGAGAGAGAGAGAGAGAGAGAAGAAGAAGAAGAAGAAGAGAGTTCTTTCTCATATTTTTCCAGCGGCTAGGATCTTCTACAACCATCTTCTTCTAAGTCCATCCTAAGGTGAGGATTTTCCTTCAAGCCTTTCATTAATAATATCATAATTATCATAAGTTTCTTTTGTGGCATGTGAAGTTGTTTTGTTTTGAATTACTTATCCATATAACATGCAGTTTGATGTGAAATTTGTAATAAATATCATTATATGGTGATGTGATTCCTTTTTTTTTTATTTTTGACTAAGAAGCATGTGTATTTGTGTTATTTATTTTTGTGAAATCTATGGCCTTATTTTCTTAGTCCATGTATTACAAGTAACATTGGTTTTCATATTGTGATATGAAATATGTGTATAAGATCATCATATGGACATCCCATTATTGTATACTCTTTGTCCCTAAGTTGGTAAAATTATTCGATGTAGAGAGATGGAACCCATGAGAGGTGTCCATGATGGAAGAATATCTCTTGACTTAACAGAGAGAATGAATTGCTTGTTTGTCAATGGATCCTTACATGTACATGATGCTTGATTTGATCCATTTACATTACATGGGTATTTTAACGAATTTGGTCATGATGTACAACATTGACTTTTTGGGACATGATGAAATCATAAAACGGGACAATGAGTGGACACTAATGGTATACAAATTCTCATGAGCCGAGGTTGGTGCTATGGACACTACTCCCGTGCTGTCGGCCTATGCTGGGTTGCTTGCGACTCCCCATAGTGACCATTGAGTTTTATTTAAATTGGTTGTATGCGAAAACACTTAAATAAAGGTGAAACTAAAGTCATGCATTCACTTGGCTCCATGTGGGTGTACGGAATTGAGAATAGGCTAGAGCGTCCTACTTCTCCCGTACACTGTCACGTGTAGATTGGGCTATGAGCGTCCCATTTCTCACGTGGTCGGGCAAAACTATGGGCTTGTGCGTCCCAGGAACCTCTGGTGACTAGTGGCTAGCATGAAGTCGTAACAGGGAGTCTCCCACTTCATGTATTGTGATTCTAGCCAGGGTGCCTTAGCCAGAGCATGCATTCCATGCATCGCATTAACAAAGATTTTTACTTGGTTGTTTTGATTTGATTAAATGATAATATCCTGCGTTTACTCTGTACCGTTATTATTATTCTTGATTGTCTTGGAGGAAATATTCCCCACTATGATAGCGTTTAACGCTATCCCAAACACAATTTAGATGATGCAGGTGAAGATCCAGGTATTAAACCCGATTTTTAAGGAAAACAGTTCGATGTTCGTACGATCACATGGCGGATGACGATGTTAGAGAAACTTAATTGATGTTATCATTTATTAAATATTTCTTTTGAGTAGTTGATAAATTTATGGAATTGTAATAAGTCTTCAAGAGAAGATATGGTTTTGTATTTTAATTAATCAGTATGGATATTGGTTGGTTCCCTTATTTAAACATTGATGATGACATAGTAAGTTTGATAGAATAAGATGATAATTGTTTCCGCCATTGTGCTTGAATGCTATATTTCATTATTTAACAAATCAATTAGTCCATGATTTACTTGGGAATTCGGCCGTCGTGTTATACACGAGAGTCGAAAATCTCGGGTCGTTACAGACACAAACCAAATTCTTGCCTGCTTAAAACTAAATGTGCACGTTGAAGGAGAAACAAGATATAAACTGAATAACAGAATCATAAAAAATGAGATCTCCAATGTCTATACCTGAATCGGATCAAACTGAAGCTCCCACTAATCCAATATTTCTTTGGATCACCAAATCCCATGAAAGACAAATGTCTCAAAAGTTACGTGACAAACTGACCTTTAAGGAGTAGATCCATCCTCATCTGCTTCATGCAAATGAGTTCTATAGACATTAGACAATTCTGTACTGAATAAAACTTGCAGCCATATCGCCTCATGCGTAGGCTCAAGAAAAGCTACATATTCCACTTTCATCGTAGATAAAGCAGCCAAATCATGTCACGTTTTTCATAGTATAATTTCAGTTATGAAAATGTAGCTCGCAATGGAACTCTCGCTGAAGGCAGCTAACAAAATCTGCATTTGTATATCTAACCAGCTCTAAATGGTCAGACCTTCTATATGTGAGTGCGAAGTCCTTTGTCCTTTACAGGTAACGCAATGCTTTCTTAACTATCCAATGGTTCATACTTGGATTGTTAAGGTACCTGCTCAATATTCCAACCACAAAAGCAATATCCGGACGTGGACAGACCTGAGCATATATGATGCTCCCTACTGCCGACGCATATGGAATAGCTTTCATCTTGTCCTTCTCTAGGTCATTCTTAGGACACTGAAATTGACCAAATTTGTCACCTTTTACAATAGGTGCTTGGCCAGGAGCACAACTTTGCATGCCAAACCTTTCGAGAACCCTATCAAAATTGGCCCTCTGCGACAGGCCAAGTAATCCACATGATCTGTCTCGGCTAATTTGAATGCCGATGACAAAGGAAGCATCACTAAGATCTTTCATCTCAAAATTCTGAGGTAGAAATTTCTTAGTCTCACGCAACAATCCAATATCACTACTGGCCAATAAAATGTCGTCAACATACAAGACCAAAATAATAAACTTACTCCCACTGATTTTCACATATATGCACTCATCCGCAGTGTTTTCAATGAAACCATATAAGGAAACAACTTCATGAAACTTTAGGTACCACTGTCGTGATGCTTGTTTCAACCCATAAATGGACTTCTTAAGTTTGCAGACCAGATGTTCTAAGCCTTTAGCTGTAAAACCTTCTGGCTGCAACATATATACGTTATCCATTAGATCTCCATTGAGAAACGCAGTTTTCACGTCCATTTGATGTAGCTCCAAATCCATTTGAGCCACAAGAGCCATAATGATCCTAAAGGAGTCTTTCTTAGATACAGGTGAGAAAGCCTCCTTAAAGTCAATGCCCTCACGCTGAGTGAAACCCTTTGCAACTAGCCTGGCTTTATACCTTTCGATATTGCTCTTAGAGTCCCGTTTGGTTTTAAATACCCATTTACAACCAATCGGCCTAATCCCTTTAAGCAATTCAACAAGGTCCCAAACTTTGTTGTCCTTCATGGATTTCAATTCATCCTTCATGGCATCGAACCAATGAGAAGAATCCGCACTTTGTTCGACCTGTGAAAAGGGATACAGGATCCTTTTCAACCCCAATGTCAAACTCATGCTCCTGCAAATAGATGATGTAATCATCTGGTATTGCAGATCTTCTCTCTCTATGTGATCGTCTTAATGGCTCATTATTCTGAATTGGGTTTTCCATTTCCTCATCAGTGGGTTGTATTTGAGGTTGTGCATGGTCGTCCATAGGGATCTCAGGGTCCACTGCTGGACGGACAACCATGCTACTCTGAATGATTGTGGTGGGAATCACAATCCGCTCTTCCTCAAATACAATATCTCTTAAATTTGTGCTCCCACTATGTGGACCCTCGCCGATTTTCCGCGCTCCCCACACGATGTTCTTCTTCTCCCTTCCCCTTTCCTTTCGGAAAAGAAGGAGATGAGGATGCGTGAGTGTGAAATCGCCGTTTGTGCCACTGGCTTGCCTCGTTCTCGAGGGCTTCGTTTGGTTGTTGTGTTAAGCTGGATATGTTTAAGTGAGTTTATATAAGACCAGAGTCGCCACTAGCCAGTTACTTCGAATCTACAGTCGGCTAGACCCTGTAGAAACGTTAGAGAAGGGAATCCGAAGATTCCTTCCTCTAAAATGACTCCTATTGATCTGCGGTCAGAGATTCAAGGTAAGAGATCACGGTTACAGGGTGGGAAGAGGTTAAGCACCCCACACACTGCCCGTACCGAAGTACGGTCTCTACTTCACAGAATCGATCGAATACTTGAAAGTCTAGTTTAATCATCGTATATTCTCATGGATGACATGATGTATGAATGCGGGTCTGAACAGTAAGAGTTTCTGATGGGTAGGTTCCAACAACGGGCAAGCCCAGAGCATACGCTCGAACTGACAGGTGCTTAATTTAAGATATATGCAGTGTGCTTGAATAATCAAGGTGCTTGTAGTGAAGCAGGGGGGTTGGAAGAAAAGTAAATGTTGCACTTATGCTAGATGCGAATGAGATGATGCTGGAAAAGAGTAGCTGGATGGACGGAGGTGTCGCAAGGATTGCCTTCGAGTGGCTGGATCAAGACTTGGGTGACTTGAGAGGCTTGGACCAGTGGTCAGGCTGGACTGGACCAGGGTTAGGCTCTCCTCACTCGGGCTCTCCTTGGTGGAAAAATGGACTAAAGGGGACTCGGATCGCACTCGGGCTGAATGGGCTTCGAATGGATGTTGAAATGAGAAGGGGAGGGGGGTATTTATAGCAGCGGAGAGTGGCATTTCTCGTAATTTATCTTGGGCGGCCTGCTATGGGCCGCCCGTACGGCCGCTCCTCGGTTTCCAGCGATGTACGGTTGCTTCCTCGGGGCTGCTGTTGACTCGCTGGGTCGACTCAGTGAGTTGACTCAGCGGGTCGACTCGGTGATTTGACTCGACGGGTTGACTCGGTGTTTTGACTCGGTGTTTTGACTCAGCGGGTTGACTCAGTGAGTTTGACTTTTTTTTGGATTTTTTGACTGGCTTTTCTTATGGGGGGTTTTTCAGGGTGGTGTTTAGGACTGGGTTGACTGGGTTCAGGCTTGAACTGGGCTATGGAATGGGGCTTACAAGGATGAGTTTGGCTGAGTTTGGACTTGGGATTTGGGGGTATGGTCCTCCATTTATCCAGCTTTCTCTACCAACAGTGTAACCGAAGGTGGGGTGTCTACACACTATCTTCAGTGTTCTCAATAAACCTAGCATTTGCAGTCTCAATGACTCTCATGGAATATGATGGACAATAAAATCTGAATCCTTTTGATCTTTCTGGGTATCCAATAAAAAAGCAACTAACAGTTCTAGGGTCAAGTTTTCTTTCATGTGGGTTATATGGTTTGGCTTCTACAGGACAACCCCATACACGAAAATATCGTAGACTAAGCTTTCGCCCTGTCCACAATTCATATGGAGTTTTCATTACAGCCTTACTTGGGACCCTATTAAGGATTTGCACAGCCGTTTTCAACACATCACCCCACAATTCATATGGAGTTTTCATTCCAGAGTTAGACTGATTGCCACCCGCAGGACCCGTAGAACTTTCGCCTGAAGTGTGCTTTCTTTTCTTATTCCCTTTTCTTCCTTGACCAGATGTCACTAGGTGTGCACTTTGTGTCTTGCTAGACCTTCTGAGTCTCTCTTCCTCCTGAACGCACTGAGATATCAGTTCGTTCAATGTCCACTTTTCCTTTTGAGTATTATAGCTGATTTGGAATTGACTGAATTGTGGAGGGAGGGAGTTCAGAACCAAGAAAATCAAGAGTTCATCCTCAATCTTAAGGTCTAATGCGCGGATTTTAGCCACCACATCAGACAATCCACCAATGTACTCCCTGATATTTCCTTAACCGTTATAGGTGGCTTGAGTCAATTTATGTAAAAGTGAACTCAGCTCAGCTTTATCTGATTTCTGAAATCGTTTTCCTATTTCAGCCAAGAAATCTCTAGCTTTCTTAGTGTCGGGCATGACACCCTGCATGGTCTCAGAAATCGAGTTCTTTATCATCATGAGACACATCTTATTTGACTTGGTCTAGGCCTTATAGTGAGCCTTTGCTGATTCCGTACTAAAGTCAGTTGGAATGGGAGGCTCTACTTCCTCCAGGGCCAGATCCAAGTCCATGCAACCTAGGATTATTTCAACGGACGACTTCCATTTGGAATAGTTGGACCCAGTAAGCAAAGGTATGGAATTGAATTGTATTGGAATATTAGAAACAGTCATAGCTGGACATTCAAAGCATAAAACTCACATTAATAAACAAGTCCCATATAACAATGCATAAACATAGACCACAAATATCATGCATGTATATTCATTCGATTGATTTGGGCCTTCAATCAAATGACCCAGAATGATGATGGGTCATAATCATCAAAATCTGGCAAGAGCCCAGCGAATCATCACAATTCCTCCTTTGGGCGAACTTATAACATACATGAGGCTCTACTGAACATGAAGCTGATCTATGCTAGTGAAATAAATCTAAGACGTCCATCACCTTTGGGTGAAATGAATCTCTCATACCTATATCACCATCACCAATCACTTCATTCCGCTTACACCCAGCCAAACGATGATACTTCTTTGTTCTGACCACCGCTCGCCTGGGTATGAACGCAACTGAATGCAATCCTATAATGGAGGGTTATTGAATTCCAAGTACAAAAGTCTAGAAGTAGAAATCGTTGCCAATTGAGGTCACTTTGGTGGCTAACACAATAAGCTTCAATCCCACTACCAGACCCAAGGATTGCTACATGGTCCTGCCCACAATGAACCATAATACAAGAGTTCTAATTCGGTCAAAATATGACTGATGTTGACCGTCCAAAATCTCTTACTGAAGTAATGGTTGAATTAAATTCTCAATGGTCAACTCCTTATATCAGCCTCAAACATATGGGTAATGGCCCTATTTTAGGCCGAATTAGAGCTCAATGCATATGACCAAGATTACTCAATTACCTAGGCTGTGGATGAAATGAAACCTACCAACCCTCAATATAAATTTTGGTTTTATTCGATCTCAAATTATGGCCCAAGTATATTAATTCAATGGTTAGAATATCCACTTGGACAATGGACCCAAGTACTTAAACTAGGCCACTAAAGTTCCAAGAACAATGAGACATTAGGCCCATGGGTTGAGCCTAGAATGAGAATGAAGGGGCCTAAATTAGGGCCTGAGATTGGGCTTGAAAATTGGCATTGGAACGAGCCTGAAGCATTCTAAAAACAAGTTCGAACTTCCACACATTTTCTAGCCATTCAAGGAACCCAGCCATTGGCCCAAATATGTCATCAAAGTGAGACCTAAAGTAGGGCCTAAGGTCTGCCTAAATGAGCCCAAAACCAGACCCATAGTGTGCTGGAAACATGCTCAAAAGGGAGTCCATATGCTGGACCAAATAGACAGGCCCAACGGCCCAATTAGATTCACTTGGAAATCCAACCCATTTCAGGCCCAGCCCGAGCAAGACCCCAACACCAAAACAGAAACCTGTTTTCATCCAATAGAAAGCCCCCATCCCAAACCTCAAATATTTACTAAAGCAATGGTCTAAGAGAGGTTAACATTGGATTTCAAGCCAGGTCCTAAAAGAACATCAAATAGGCCCTAAGATTGGGCTTTAAAACATTGTGGTATGGGCCCACAATTCGGCCTCATGCAATCTGCCATTTAGGTCCAAAATTAGGCCCATGATGAATCTGCAACCAGCTTCTTAATGGGTCAGAGATCCCCAGAAGATGATCTGAAATAGGCTCAAAATCTGACGTAGGTAATATGTTAACCAGGCCCAAAAAAGGGCGTTGGAGCACTGGACCCAATAGAGAGGCCCATTGCATTAAGCCCACTTGCAGTCTATTCCACCCAAAGAAGGCAATTGCCTTGCTCGTGCAAACTATGAAGCACCTTCCTTTTTTTTATTTTTATTTTTTTTAAACTCTTATAAAAATAAAAATAAAAATAAAAATAAAAGAAATTGCCATTCTCGCCCAAATCTAACACCATTAACCACCCAAATCTAAAACAGCAACACCACCCACCGTAGCCCTCTTCCGCCTCCAGTAGAAAATCGCAGCGGCCGATAGAAAGGCAACAGCAACAGATTGAAACCATGGATTCGGCCGTCGGTACCCATCTTCCCTTCATCATCTCCATCTTCCGGCAACCGATTGCCATCGGAATCCAGCAGTCTATGCTGCAGTTGATCAGCGTCAAACGCTAGCTCGTCGTTTGCTCTTGCCGATGGGTTTTGGAAAAGCCCATCTTGCTGAGCACTGTAATGGCTGCGCAGGGAGTTTCCTGTACGCCGACCACAACGGCCTTAATCACGGTTGTTGCAGCTGTCGTCAGAGAAGATGGCGGCCTATTACTGCGGCCACACTACCGAAACGAAGAAGAAAGAGAAAGGGGAGACAGATGGGTTTGCTGCAGGAATGGCCCCGCAAAACCCATGGCATCCGATGGTCTCCGCTGCCGGCCATTACTACTGGCAGCGTGAAAACAGATCTAGTTTTTTTTTTTTTTTTTTTTAACTAAATGTGGGGCTACGATGGCTGTAAGTGGCCAGCGACTGTGGTCGGTGATCGCTACTGTCGATCTCCAGGCCTCGAGATCTACATCGTTGCTGATTGTATAAGACCATGCCCATACAATGTTGTCAACGGCCAGGATTACTGGTCGGCTCCGACGGGTTCCATCAGATCTCAAGTTTCCAAAGGGAAAACCCTAATGCAGATCAGCGGCACGGCCGGTGCACGACCTCCAGAAGGAGATTGGATCAGATGCCCCGATCAGATCTGAATGAGGGCCGATCAGTCCATCCAAATCTGGTATCATGGTGAAGGATTTGGAGAAGACCTATCATCTTGGAAGATACGGCAATCTCGACTATGAATCCTGATAGAGGAAATTCTGAAGTACTGAAAATCTTCCACATTGAAGGTCTATGTTTTGGAATCCCTAAGATTAATGCATAGTATGCTCTGATACCAACTGTGAAACTTAAACATATTGCGGAATAATCGGATCGTCTATGCATCGAATAATGGAGATTCCATACTATAATCTTAAAGGCGTACCTGATTGGGAAGACATTCCCGATGCCGCCGTGTTGCCGAGAAGAACTCTTGGTCTTCCGCACCTTACACCTTTAGGAGAACCTCTCAATGGGACTAGGGTTTTCTCTTGTGTGTTGGTGAGGGGACTAAGACGTATATTTATAGGAAAGAGGGCCAGAGAAGCTTACCCATCACACTTCTCTCCTCTAGGGTCTCCACACCGTAGGTTTCCATATCAGGCTTAATAACCGCGTATAGGGAACACGGTTCAAGCGTCCCGCCCCAGACCTATTTGCAATGATCACAACTATAGTGGGGCCCACTGAATCGCTCAGTCTGAATAATCCAACGGTCATGATCTAAACCGATGATCATGTGTGGCCCACCTAATGGAGTCTTACAGAAAAAATTGAGAAAAGAAATGCCTACCGTTGAAACCTTCCTAAGCTTCTCCTTGATATTTATATGCCATCCAAACCGTTTATAAGGTCATTTACACTCAATGAAATGAAAGCATGAAAAATTAGCCTGATACAAAACTTTTCTTGCCATGCAAATGTTTCAATGGTAGACCATTGTTTTCTCTTGTGTGGCCCACTTGAGTATTGGATCCATCTCAATTTTTCTCACATGTTCTAAAATGATCTAAAAAAAACTGATGGACAAAGCAGATTTCTCACAAACATCACGGTGATACCCACCTAGATTCCCAGTTCCTGCTGAAGGCTTTCCACATAAATCCGCGTCCTGCGCCAGTCATGTTAGCAAAATCATCAGCCGGAGAGCGGGTTAGGTGAGACCCCAGCCTCACCTAAAACGGTGCGGCCCTTACGAGCGCGGTTTCAATGGATCCCCCACCGAGGTAGGTGGATCCCTTAACGTGAGGTCCACCATGATGCACGTTACTTATATCTAGGCTATGCATCTGTTTTGAAAACTCCTTTTAGGGCATTATACAAAAAATGAAGCATATCCAAATCTCAAGTGGACTATAATACAGGAAATAGTGGTAATACAACATTAAAAACTTCTGGTCGAACCCCAACATTTTTGTATCAACATGGAAAATAAACACATCAAGTGTTCCCCGTGAAGTTTTTAATGGTGAGGATTCAATTAGGACTGTTTCTTGTGGTATGGTCTCCTAAGTTTTGGATCTACTTCATTTTTGGGGTCATGCCTTAAAATGAGCTGTCAAAATGGATGGATGGTGTGGATGTAAAGAACATACATCACAGTGAGCCCCACAGTTAGGATCCACCGACCTCGGATCCGCCCAAACCGCTCCCGACCAGGAGAGGTTTTTACTAACATAGCCTTGAGCTATGACTATATTTACTAAAAGTCCAATTTCTGGTATGGTTCATCTTTTTTGGCCTTTTGACGAGATATTGAAAATTTATGGTAAAAAACACCCCTCCAACTGATTCCCCTTGGGCACTATGGATTCCCCCTGGGGCACGGTGGATTCCCCTGAACACATGGTGGTCAAAGGTGGGGCTCTCAATAGGTCGAATCTGGATCGGATCCAAGTTCCAAGGCTGTACATCTGTAGACGGATTTGGATCCAACTTGGATCCAAAAGGTGATATCCATATCCGATCCATTTTCGATCCAAAATCCATATAACCATCGGATTCGGGTCAGATCTAGGTCCGAATCCCCCCCCCCCCCCCAAATTGCAAATATAAAAAAATAAATAATATAAAATATAAAATATAATATATTTAATTTAGTAGAAAAATTATGCAAATCCCACTATTTACTGTGGTATGGTCGACCTAAAAGTGGCATGTCTCAATTTTGAGACATGGCCTAAATATAATCTGGAAAACGGTTGGCCAACATGAATATAACATATACAATAAGGTGACAATGAGTGAGATCTTAATCGAATTCGAAACGAACTCGGATATATTCCTGTGAATCCAAATCTGATCCATTTAAGTAATTGAACCTATTTTAAGATCCAAATCCGGTCCATTTAACTATTCGGACCTATTTTAAGATAAAAATCTGTATTATACGAATTCAGAGTGAATCATATCTCGGATCTGACCCGCTCCATTGAGAGCCCTAGTCTAAGGGGCATTCTTGACCCTAAGAATTTCAATTTCTTGTCAAAAGGCAAAAAAATGATGAGTTGAACGAGAAATTAAACTTTCAGTAAAAATAGCCACACCTCAGGGCTATTGCAGTAAAAATCCCTACCAGGAGTGGTTAGGTGAGACCCGGATCTATTGGGGTACCGGGAGTGGACTAGGTGAGACCTCGGATCCACTGAGGTGGGTAGGACCCCTCATAGTGGGGCCATTGTGATGTATGTGACTACACCCATATCGTCCATCCATATTGAAAGTTCATTTTAGGGCATGATAAAAAAACTGAATCAGGTCCAAATCTCAGATGAGCCATAGTACAGGAAACAATGTTGATTGACTATTAAAAACTTACTATGGGCTACGAAAACTTTGGATCAAGATGATATTTATGTGGTCTCTTCATCTATATGTTTGTGACCTTATCAACAGGTTGAATGGAAAATGTGGCAAATAAACATTCTAGTGAAATCCATGGAGTTTTCAATGGTAGAGATCCAATCATGACTGTTTTTAAGGTGTGGCCCACCTAAGATTTGAGTTAGCTTTTTTTTTTTTTTGTATCACACTCTAAAATGATCTTTCAAAATGGTTGGATGGTGTGGATTTAAGACACATACATCACTGTGAGCCCCACCGTTAGGGGTCCCACCCACCTCGATGGATATGGGGTCACACCTAATCCACTCTGCCCTTATCGTTGGGTTAACTCGGGCCCACCTTGATGTTTGTATTATGTATCCACTCTGTCCATCCGATTTTTTGGATCATTTTAAGCATTATACGAAAAATTAGGCAGATCTAATTATCATATAGACCATACCATAAGATACAATGGTGATTGATCATCCTCCGATTAAAAAAACATCTTAAGGCACATCTTAATGTTTCCTTAGTGTTTATTTACCATCCAATATGTCGATAAGGTCACATAAGCCTAGATAAAGGTAAAAAACAAATATCAGCTTGATCCAAAATTTCTGTGCCCCATTAATGATCAATAAACACCTTTTCCTATGTTATGGTCTATCTGATAATTGTGTCTGTTTCAATTTTAGGATAATGCGATCAAATGATCTATAGAGATGAATAGATTGCGTGGATTCTTAATACACATCAAGTTGGGCCCCCCCAGTGACCCATGATAAGAGCCACACCATCTTGGGTGAGGCCCGGGTCTCACCTAATCCGCTCTCCATCAACCGGTTGGATAGCAAAGAAACAAAGCGGATTAGGTGAGACCCCAGCCTCACCTAAGACGGTACAGCCCATACTGTGGGGGCCACCTTGATGTATGTATCATGTAACCACTCTGTCCATCTGTTTTTCCGGATCATCTTAAGGCATTATCCAAAAATGAAGTACAGAAGATTATAGTTGGACCATAACATAAAGAAACAGTGGTGATTGACCATCCTACAATTAAAAACCTCTTAGGATGCCCCTTCATGTTCCAGTAGTGTTTATTTACCATCCAATCTGTTGATAAGGTCACATGAGCCTGGATGAAGGGAAAAAACAAATATCAGCTTCATCCAAAAATTCTGTGGCCCATTAATGGTCAATCACCACTGTTTCCTATGTTATGGTCCACCTGATAATTGGATCTGCTTACTTTTTGGTATAATCCCCTTAAATGATATGGAAAAATGGATGGACAGCGTGGATACATAATATGTACATCAAGGTGGGCCCCACAGTAACCCACGGTAAGGGCCGCACTGTCTTGGGTGAGGCCGGGGGTCTCACCTAATCCGCTCTCAAAGAAACATTGCTAAAAAGTTACAGTGGGCCCACCTGATATTTGGATCTCATGCCGAAGGTGATGGCAAAACAGACCAAAGACGTGGATGTAGAATGCATACATCAAGGTGGGACCCACTGTAAGGGCCACACCATCTTGGGTGAGGCGTTGCTGCACCAAATCCACTCCCTGATTGGTCAATCCCAACCTTTGATTGGTGGACACAAACTAGTTTGTTGAAATTTGACCGTTGATACTAAAATAAATATAACTATTGGTCTATGATCCATCTAAATCTGGAACCACAATTTCAACGGTTTAATAAACGTTATTTAATGTCAAGTGTACAATTTCTTAATGAGGGAGCATCAACCATCGTTTCCAAATGGGGAATGATAAATAAAATAAAATAGCTATGACAATATTCAACCATTGTCTTTTGAATATGATCAGTTTCTTTGACCTTTTAAAGAATTTTAAGGCAGCCAAACATCAGCGGTGTATGTCTTAAGATCAACGGTTTGGATTATTAAACATCAACCCCACGTGGGATTGCTACGGTCGGTTCTTATCCAATAAATCCACGTAATTAACGTGATGTAGCGAATCTCTTGAGAGGGAGGCTTACTTGTCTTTTGCATCTCCATAGTACACGTGGCACGCTCGAGGGCTATGGGAACCGTTGCTTTCCTGGGCCACCAGGGTGATGGCTAAAAAAACAAGTCACGAGATGGACTGTGCTGGCTGTCTTATCACTTATCAGCAACCTTAATTTGGGGACGCGGGTTGGCTGGCGACGCCAACACCAACAAGCAAGCTGCTGGTGTCAAAGCTCTGTGGGTCCCACCATGATGTATTTATTTTATCCACGCCGTCCATCCATTTGTACCGATCATTTTAAAACATCATACAAAAAATGAGACAGATACAAAGCTAAAGTGGACCACACCATAGGAAACAGTCGGGATTGAACATTCATAGTAGGAACATTTTTGGGGGCCATTGAAGTTTTGAATCAAGTTTATAATTGTGTTTTCCATTCATCCAGCTTTTTGTGATCGTATGTACAGGTTGGATGATAAATAAACATCACTGTGGGCCCTAGGAAGGTTTCAATGGTGGACATCATTCATCTCATTGTTTTGTTTCGTATAATGTGGTCCACTTGAGGTTTTTATCTGTCTCATTTTTGTTTTCATGCCTTAAAATGAGCTGTAAAAATGGATGGACGGCGTGGATAAAACAAATACATCATGATGGGACCCACAGAGCTTTCACACCAGCTTGCTGGCTCGTGCTCGCGTCACCTGCCAACCCGCTCGTCCTTAATTTGGACGGCTGAGAAAAATTAGCATTATTCCATTCTTAAAGTGATTACGATTCTATGTACACGTGACACGTGTGCGGTAGAGACGAGGGAATTAGGTGTCACCCGGGTAAGACGTTACTGGGTGTTGCCCTGACTGTAGGGCCCACCTTGATGTATGGATTGTAAATCCACACCGTACATCAGTTTTTCTAGCTCATTTCAGGAGCACAATCCCAAAAATGAAGAAGGTTCAAATCTCAAGCGGATCACACGGTAGGTATTGAATTCCACCGTTTAAAACTTTTTGGGGCCACAAAAGTTTTGGATCATGACGATATTTGTGTTTTCTCATCATCCATGTGATGTTATGAACGGTTTGGATGGAAAATAAACATTACGGTGAGCACTAGGAAGTTTTTAATGGTGGCTGTTTAATGAACACTGTTTCCAATTGTATGATTCTCCTGAAACTTGGATTTGCTTCATGTTTGTAGATAGTGACCTAAAATGATTTAGAAAAACTGATGGACGGTATAGATATACAACCCATCCATCAGGGCAACACCCGCTAACCTGTTTCTCGGGTAACACCTACTCCGCTCTCAGACGGGCTGAAAGAAACTAGACCAGAAATTCATTATGTGGTAAGGTGGGACACGGGTTACGGTACTAACTACTAACTCCTGCCAGTGAATCATTCGTATGGTTACCACCTTGAAACATTTGTATGGTTACACAAGTTTTGTATCATGCTAATATTAAAGTTAGAGGCACATCATATTTACAAATCCCGAGTGCAGAGTACAGGTTCTCACATCCGCCAGAGTATCAAATGACCCCTCGAAAAGTGAGAAAGGGCAAAACCGTTATTTCAGAAACAACAGGGTGCAATGATGTGAATCACCAGCAGACTTAATTAGATTTGTGAGGAAAACCGAAACCAACCTGTACACCAATCGCACCTGTTGAAATTACAATACTAACCCTAACCACTGCTTCTTTCCTCCGCAATCTCGATGGCAATTCCCCATGATTCCAGGGGCATTTCTCAAACTACCCCCCAACCTCAAAATCCCGGAAAGGGGATATTCGTCCTGGCAAAGCTCATGCCCGGCCGTTACAAACTCACACCTTAAAATCGGCCATCAACGAAGGGCAGTTCGGTCAAAATAGGTAAAGAGGGTGGCATTTTAGTAATTTCCAGCCCATGCAGTTTTCTTATTTAAAAATCGCCCACTTCCCTTCTTTTCCCTGCATCTCTGTTATTGCTGCAGGTGTTTGGTGAGAAAGAAGAAGAGAAGCAGAGAGGCAGAGAGAGAGAGAGAGAGAGAGAGAGAAGATGGTGGATGATTTCATGGTCTGTGTTGATCGGATAATAGCATCTGCATGCTTTGAGACGGTGAATGAAGGGTATAACAGAGGAGGAGAAGGAGAAGGAGGTGGTGGTGGTGGTGGGGAGAATTTCTCTGGGAATGGGAATGGAGAAGGGTGTTCGAAGAAAGCAGAGAAGAAGGGGGAGATGATAGAGTGTAGGATTTGTCAGGAGGAAGATGAAGAGCACGCAATGGAAGCTCCTTGCGCTTGTAATGGGACTCTCAAGGTCTGCTTTTTCTTTTTATTTTTGGTGGATTTTGGGTTGTGGAGAGTTTTTTTAAGACCCATTTTTATTTTTTGGTTTTGAGTTTTTGTTACAGGGGCGTTATTTTTATTTTTTAAAATTTTATATATTTTTGGCGTTTGGTGGTTTGGGTTTTGAGGGGTTTTTTTTTTTTTTTTTTTTCTTTTCTGATGGAGCCATCTTATGATTATATTTAATTTGGATTTTGGGTTTTGAATTTTGATTATTTTTTAAAATTATTTGTAAACGTGTCTTTTTTTTCTTCTTCTGGTTTTTATGATGCATGTTCCACTTTTAGTTTTTTTTTTTAATTATAAATCATTTATATTTTTTTGCAGTTTTTTTTTTCTTTTCAATTTTAAGTTCCAAGTTCTTATTTTTATTTGATTTTCTGTATTGCTTTTGGGTTTTGGGTTTATAGGATCTTTTCTTATTTTTATTTTTTTTATTTGTGGTTGGGCTTTCGGAATTACCTTTTGAGTAATCTATTTTTAGCAGGTATCTTGAGATGCATGTTCTTCTTATTTGGTTGGTTTCGTAATATTCTCTAGAAAAGGTATCTTTTTGGTTGGTGCTTCTCTAATTTTAAGAGCCAATTGCTACTTATTGTTGTATTTTTTTTGGTTTTCAGTAATGGGTTTTGTGTTTGGGTTTTTGGAATTTTATGTGGCTGCGTTTGGTTGCAGAAAATATTATGAAAATTTGCACCAAATTAGACTGATTTATTGTGAAATATTGAGAAATTTCATGATATTTAGTGCAACCAAACACAGCGTAAAGGTGTTAATCTGTTTTTGTTTTTATTTAATTTTTTATTCATTTGGTTTTTGTTTCCTTGGTATAGATTTTTTCTTATTCTTTTCCCTCTTTCTTGGTAATTTGATTGATATGTCTATTATGGGGTTTGATTTTCTGGATTTGATTTTTTTTTTCTTTTGCTTTTCAGTTATTTGTTTTAGGAATTACTTCTGCAGGTTCTCATTTTTGCGGGGCTAAATTGTTGTATTTATTTATTTTTCCTGACATTTACACCTCCAGTTTTAAATACATACATTCATCTATGCACAGCATGTCAGCATTGCAACAAATGCACATACACTTGGCCAACAAAATGGGAGGGGGTGTATGAATCAAAAGTAGGGTGTAAATACCACATTTTTTTAAAATTTGAAATTTGCTCAACTGTTTGTGTATTTTGGATTGAGAACTGATCACCTACTGTAAACATGCAGTCCCATTTTTCCACTCCATCATGTTGCTTCTGTAACTCTGTAGGACACCCAACCCATTAATACTGGCTGGTGCAAGAAGTCGGGCTGGTCCACTCATCAGGTGGGCTATTCCGTTGTTGAAGTGGATGGGTGGGTGGCTGTCGTTCTGACTCAAATGCTTGGGTGTGGCCGAATTAATGAGTGGGTCAGCCCTTATTTTGGGGACAGGTGATCTACAGGGTGGGGCCCACCTTTTCCATAGCTCAGAAGTTCCACACATCTGACATGCTGGTGGGAAAGATGGAGCAGGGGGTGGCCTACCGTTGAAATGAACAGATGGTCGATGGTCTGACTCAATTTACAGGTCTGGCCTTCCTAATGAGCTGGGGGTGGCCTTCCTAATGAACAGATGGTCGATGGTCTGACTCAATTTACAGGATTGGCCTGATTTTTGTGATTGGTGATCTTCATGATGAGGCCCAGCTTTTGCACCAGTCAGAAGTTCTACATATTTAATGTTTGTGGGAATGAAAGAAGGAGCAACATGCTAGGTTAGCATGCAGCTGGCCACCATGGGTGATCAATATTCTTTTGCATTCTAGAAGCAACTCCTAAAGACTTCCATTGTTCTTCCATTTTTGCTTCATGTAGTTTTTTCATGACCGGCGATTCAGCACAATTGAAACAGTTCGAAATGACCATTTAAAGTGAGCAATGTCTGGAAAAAAAAATGAAAAAGTCCATTCTGCAATGCATAATGGGTCTTTTCCGTTGAGCCAGCTCCCAGTTGTCATTGGGCTCATTTACAAGGAAAGAGGTCAATGGCAATCTGGGTGATTGTGCATTCTGCCCATTGCGAATTTCAGAATTCCCAAATGGGAATTTTTGTAAAGGGATGCAGTGTTTGGGTATACTATCTTACACCCAATGGAATTTTTTTATGTCCATCCACCTGATGGAATTTTGAAATTCCCAAATTCACTTGTAATCTGTCTGTGCTTGTGTGTTTTAGAATATGTACTGCACGTTTGTTTTATAGGTACTTCCGTGTGTCTTCTTTTGCTTTAGCATGCGTTTGGATTAACACCAATTGCAACTGAACCTGTTATTCTCATCGTATTTGTAACTATCCATTCTGCCGTGCCTTTGGGGCAGTGGGGAAACAGGCTCTGTTGTTTGCGGTCTACCGCTTCTCCACCTATATAAACCCCAAACCAATATCCCAAATGTTTCATGTCCTTCCAAATGGGCGGTACTTTAGGCAGAAAATTATGCTGCATGCCCGGCCTTCTAGAGGATTCCAAACACAGTCTTTTATTGTTGATGTAACTTTTTCATGAGCCATTCAGTTCTATACGCTTGTGTTAATAAATTGAATGGATGCATGGGACGTTGTTGCTGCACATCAGGCGCAATCATGTTGATGATCTGGCCCAAAGATCGCTGTGGACCATCTGCACATCGTATGCAGACCATTTGCACTTACTGAAAAACAGTCAATTTTTCTTCACCTGCACGTCTTCGCTTGTTTTCATGTGCCCAACATAGCTGCATGCAGGACATTTTGTAGTTTTGGTCAGGAGGGGCCCAACGGGTGGGTGAACTGGCCAAAAAATTGTGGCTGCCAACGTGTATGTCAAATGAGGACCATTGCCTTTTTTCTTACTTCACTCTACCATGGCTTTGTACTTGCATTGTCCACCTGAAGAGTTGATCAGCCCAATATTTTGGGCCACGACATCTTCATGATGGGGCTCATTTTATGCACAGCTATTTCTGCCCTTTTTTTTTTTTTGAAGGATGACAATTTATTAAGAAAAGCAGCCAAAGCCGAAAGAATACAAACAGAAAAAAGAGAGCAAAGGAAAAACAACCCAAAACACAGCCAAAAACCCCTGACGAGGCAAAAAAGCTCGCTAAAAACCCTCCTAACACACCCTAGGAAGGGCCGCCTTCCACTCAAAAACAAAGGAAGCATAACAAAAAACCCCCAGCGGGCTGCCAGGAGAATTCCTAAAACATCTCTGATTTCTTTCCTTCCAAATGGCCCACAGCCTAGCTAAAAGGAATAATCTCCACTCTTTTTCAGCTTTCCCCCCTACACCCCCCCCCCCCCCCCCCCCCTCCATGCCACTGGCAATAGAGCTCATCAATACGAGCTGGGAAAACCCAAGCAATGTTGAAAGACTGAAAAATAAGAGACCACATCTCCCTGGGAAAATTGCAATGAATGAATAAATGCGGCACCGACTCCTCATTGTTCAAACAAAACAAGCACGCATTGGTGAGGAAAAGGCCCCTCTTGCGTAGGTTATCGATAGTCAACACCTTGTTCCAGCCCACCAACCAAGCAAAAGCCGCTACTTTAGACGATGCTCCATAGTCCCAAAGATGATAGGTGTGCACTCTCCCGGAAGCTCCGCTAGGAGGACTAAGGATCGAGGAATAGAAGGATCTCACCGAAAACTTTCCTGATTTTTCCTTGCTCCACCAAAGGAAGTCAGCCCCTTCCGCCACCGAGACCCTAGTCAACAAACGTTGGAGAGCCAAAAACTCTTGAAATTTCACCTCCCGGAGGGCTCTCCTACAAAGAGGACTCCAAACCCCATGGGGTCCCATAGTGAAGAAGCACCTACTAACAAAAATATCAGGATCCGAGACAACAATAAACAGATTCGGGAAAATATCTTGCAAAGCTCTGTCACCAACCCATAAGTCCTTCCAAAATTTGACCCTCTCACCATCACCTACAACAAATCTCACTCCTCGAATGAACCTTTGAGGTTCATGATATGCTTACAAATCCCTGACGCCCTAAACAGGCTCGCACTATTAGGCCACCAACCCGCTCTATCCAAGCCATACTTTCTAATGATGACCTCCTTCCAAAGCCCCCCATCATCCGACCTGAACTTCCATATCCATTTCCCCAACAACGCATCATTCATGGAAGATAGAGGACGAATGCCCACCCCCGCTTCGTCTTTAGGTTTGCACACATCAGACCACGTCATAAGCGGAAACTTCTTCTTAGCACCCCCACCTTGCCAAAAAAAGACCCTTCTGAACTTTTCAAGCTTATAGAGCACCCTTGTGGGACATTTGAGAAGCGACATGAAATATATGGGAAGATTAGATAGCACCGTGGACACTAGCACAATACGCCTCCCTAAAGATAAAGTGTTACTTTTCCAACCAGACAGTTTCTGCTCGAATCTTTCAATGACAGGGTCCTAGATGCTTTTGATCGCCTTACCAATGCACAAAGGAAGGCCTAGATGGTTGGCATCTAGGCATGTGTGAGAGCACTAAAACTCTGTTGCATTATGGTGTCTTGAACCACTACTATTTCCTTCTCAACTTGTTCTTTTTATGGGATGTAACCTCGTGGTTTTGGTTTTGAGTTTGGGATCTGAAGATTAGATATGTTTGCACTCTTTTTCTTTCTTTCTTTCTTTCTTTCTTCTTCTTCTTGGTTTTTTTTTTTTTTCTGCTGGGGGTTGGGAGCGGGTTCTGTAATAATGTAACCTGTCGACTGTATGCTGATTATGTCTTATGTGCTTCTATTGGTGTGTAGTTTGCTCATAGGAAGTGTATTCAGAGATGGTGCAACAAGAAGGGAGATATAACCTGTGAAATTTGCAATCAGGTTGGTTTCCGACTTCTGATGCTTTGCCCTTTTTATTTTTCATTTTTTATAAAGACTTTGTTTTCCAAATCACTAAGCAGTAGGGCTGAAAGTTGGGCGGGTTCAACCCGACCGACCCGTGACCGACCCGACATTGTGTTGGGCTTGGGCAAGAAGTATCGAACCCGATCTTGAGCTTGGGCTATGAAAACATCAACCTGATGAAGTTTGGGTCGGGCTTGGGTTGAGGTCTCGGGTTGCCCGACCCAACCCGAACCCGATCTATATACAAGTTACTTATACTTTTATTATACTTTAGTGAAGTAAACGTATAATGTTTACTTGTATTTTAACTTATTTGTTTAGGAAAAGTGAAGTTCTTTACATAAATAAGTACATATATAATTAATAAAGCCATAGGTACCAAAAATAAGGCGTGTATTGAAACATAATAGACTAATGTAACAACAAAAATATTAGCATGTATCAACCCGACCAACCCGATCAACCCGACCGAGCCCGCTTGGGTTGGGCTTGGGTTGAGAATTCCCAACCCGAGGTTGGGTTGGGTTGGGTTAGGGTTGAGGTATAGGAACCTTGGGTTGGGTTAGGGTTCAGCACCAACCCGACCCAACCCGCCCGACTTTCAGCCCTACTAAGCAGTTCAATGTCTTTTATTTTTTTCTTTTGTCATTTCATCAAATCATTTTAAAGCTCCGTGTTGTTTATTTATTAACATTCCAAAAAAAGTACTTACCTGTCAAATTGGCAAACTACTAGCATTTTTTTTTTAAAATTTTATAATGACTAGAACGTTGTAGGTAATTTCCATAAAAACCTCATGTCTCAATCTTTTCTTTTCTTTAAGTTATCATTCTTTTATGGTTAGTGAACTTATGGTAATTTTTCTGAACATTGTCGTGAACACAATTGTAGTGAACCATTTTTCTCAAATGGTTTTTCCAGGTCTAGAATGGGAGTGAATATACTTTAACAATATCCTTAATCAGTGCACAACACCCTTCACTACATCTGGATGACATTGATGCCATTTTTTTTTCTTTAAATTTCCGTGTTTTTTAGGTATATGCTCCGAATTACTCCCTTCCACCAACCAGACCTAGTTCTGATGGCATGGCAATTGATATCAGGTATCTTCTAAAAGCTCCGTAATTTGCATTGTTTTCTTTTCTTTTCCCTCATGCATATCTATGGTTTGAAATTGTTTACGGGATTCATATATCATATTCTGGAAATATTTCATGTTTGATCTGAAAGAATATCCATTTTAAATTCATGGTTCAGGTTGACTCTAGTATTCTATGTCCTTTCTTTTGCCCCTTCCACCCCATGTTCTGCTGGTTGCTGATATTTTAGAGATAATTCCCTCTCGAATTATCTGAGATCATTCCCTGTCGAATTATCCTTTTTTGTAGAAGATAAACAAATTCTATTAAAAGAAAACGACTTCGACAAGAATTGCAAGATTACCAAAGCGGGAGAAACGCCTCTAAATTGAAGGCAAACTCAATATTGTCCTATGTGGCTATACCTGATCACCCTCATCAGACATGTGGGTGCTTATGCCAGTGGTCTTGGATTTGGGTGCATAATTTGAACTTCGAAGTACTGGTTAACATTGGTATTGTGCTCCAACACGTAAGGCCATACTTGCAAGTGCCCCAAATGTAGAATGGTACATTGTATTAGTCTGGTTTGCTCTTCATGTTTCGCATTCACTGATTAGTTACCCCACTCAAGCTTGTAATAGCTAAATTCTGTTGATTTGTTCAAAGGTTAGAGTGCATATGGTAAAGAGGTTCGCTTGAATACATCTCGATGTATTACAATTAGACACATTGGGATTCTGGCTGTTGGATTTGAGTCCTTCAATGACACAGACCATTTATTTCAATGGTTATGGTGACTGTTCATGTTTGAAGCAAAAGAGCCAAATTATTAAAGGGTTGAAATAATCCAACTGAGAGCTTCCATTTGTTGTCTTTCCACTGTACAAAGTGAGACTTCTCATATAAATGGTTTGGATGATTGGGCGATGACCCAGATCGAAAGGCCTAAGTCCCGACATATCATGTTGTAAATCAGGATGTATTTGAGCAAACCTTTTTGGGAAATATGGCATCACAAGAAACAAAACAGTAGATGCTTTGCTTGAGTTGAATATGAAGAACACAGGCTGCTCATGGCATGCTCGGTAGACTCCCCACATTACCATTCTTAGGTCTGTACAAGGAGTTCTATGTCTTGTCCACCAATGTAATGCATTGTGTGTTAGCTTGCTGAGTCCATTGCTTGCCTTTTCTTGTGTATTTATTTGCCCCTTGGATTTCAGTTACATTTTGCTTGGAAAGCTTGCAAAAAAAAAAAAAACTCACTTCTATATCTTGTCAGCCTCACAGTAGCTATCATCATGTTTTAAGAACCAGCGTGACAAATATCGCAATAAAATCATGGAAAATATACAACGATATTATCGGAGGATTTTCAAAATATCGGCAGATTTTAACACATTGTGTTACACGCACACACATATCGAGATATTAACTCGAAAATGCTAAAACCTTAAGGAATTTCTTATATTATTGTATTTAAAATTAAATTTATTTATTAATTTACAATGAATGTTTTTAAATATTTTAATTTTCGGACAGATTTTCCCGATGATATCCTGAGAAAAACCTCAAAATTTGAAAATCTCCTGAGCAATTTCTAGGCCTAGAAATTGCAGATAACGAGATTTGTCACTATGTTAAGTACTTGATAGAGCACTAAAAGCTTGCTCAAGTACATGGTAACCGTGCACTCGTAAAACTTGACTGAAAACTTGCCAAATGGGACAACATATCAGCTTCTCAAACTCAGCCATGTCTTGACTGAGTTTGAAGTTCATTGGGACTCTATTCTTTGCATGTCAGGCTTCATCAGGTTTTAAAACGTTAGCTCACAAACGGCAAAATACCCTCCAAGGCGAGAAGTTCCATAGCTTCTCATTGCGATTCTTTCTAGAAAAAAAGATCTGCTAGGAACTATTTTGTTTGATTCTGCTTATTTTACTTTTCGTCTTTTGTCAGGGGATTATGAGATGTTCATTCCTTTCATTGCAATTCTAATTTGAAGTTGGGGCTCTGAGATTCAACATGTTTTTTTTTGGTCCTTTTGCTTTCTAGACAATGGGGCCAACGGATTGATCTCCACGATCCTCGTTTTCTGGCTTTGGCTGCTGCTGAGCATCGTTTGCTGCAAGCTGAATATGAGGATTATACTGTTGCAAACACTGGTGGCGTGGCCTGTTGCCGCTCTGTTGCTCTCATTGTATGTTATGCACTTACAACCTTGAAATACTGTCATCTATAGATTGCTTGCTTCTATTTATTATTTATTTGTTTTAAAAAATGCTGGAATCCTGAAATATCCTACCAACTTGTGCAGCTGATGCTACTTCTGCTTGTTCGCCATGCTCTCATGGTCACGGGGGACTCTGGGCTGGTGCAGGATGTGTCGACGTTCTTCAATGTAAGTTTTCTTTCTCATCTGCATCCGTTTGTTGTCATCATAAGAAATACACATAACTTGCATCACACATATATGCGTAGTTGCATACATGTCTTTGGATATATTTGTCCAGACAAGCGTATTCTCTCACACACATTCAGATTAGATGTGTATATATAAAGCTTTGCTAAGCCACACGTGTGTGCAATAAAGATCATGTAGATGCCACACATGCGACCGTATGGCACAATAGGTCCAAGGCCCAATCCATCCATCAGAATAGCACCACTATATTGATGCCCTAGCCCAAGAATCAGATTGATCTGCTGGTCAGGTGTGCCACAGTTTGCAAAACGAATGTACAGCTCTGAAAAACTTGCTGAAGTTTTCCAACCCATCTACCTGTTCCCAGTATCGAGGCCCACATCCGATCGGACTGGATTTTATTTTTGTGAAAATATGCACAAGGTTGGACCAACCCGACTGATGGATGGATTAGATCTTGCACGTATGTGCCATGCTGGCACGTGTGGCGTGTACTCAAGCTCTATTGCATAATGCATATGCATGTGTGCTTAGCAAAGCTTTGCACACACACACACACACACACACATAACATGAGCTACGTGTGAGTTGTACTGTAATACGAGGAATTGTATGATGCTTGACAGAGGATATGTATCCTGCAGTTTTTAGTTGTGTGAGTGAGGATCATGGTTCACCAATCAAGTTTTTTGTTATGGTGGGCCCTAGAGTGATGGGCCATGTCATAATAAGTGCTTTCCTAAGCAGCAAACACAAGTGTACAAATCAGCAATATCCAAGCCCTCCATTAGTAGGGTACCACCATATAGATTCCCAAACCGAAGAATCAGGTCAGTCCAGTGGTCTAGTGGGCCACAATTAACTGAACAAATGTACGGCTGTGAAAAAATCAACTTAAGTTTTGCAAGTGTCAACTTATTTCTAATGTCAGGACACACATACTGAATGGACCGCTTTTGTCTTTGTGCGGTGAACATCCACACGGTGAGGTCCACCTGATGGATGGCTTGGATATTCCACCTGTCTCCCACGCTGGCATTGGTGGTGGCGTGTGGGCTTAGTAATGCTCCCATAATAATATCCTTCTTGTGACAATCCTAAGTCCTCAATTGGTGCCCCGCGTATGTCTTGGTTAAGATATAGAAATGCAATGATGACCACAGTCAATTGAAATGTGGCCCCAGCATACATTAACTCAAATTAGACTCTGTCCAAATCATGGGGCCTCCATGGATGGCTGAGTACCCTAAAAAACAGATTGACTGAGCAATCCTAACCTGTGATTAACAGACAATTTGTTTGTTGAATTTGGACAATCAAGTACTTCAATTGTCCATTAAGTGCTGTAGTTAGAAAATCAAATCAGGGTAATGAATTGATTTACCATCCTCATCATCTAAGCCTTATCTACATGAATCCTTTTCCGCCATTCCAGTGTATCAAGGGCCATAACTTTAGTTAGACCATAGGTCTTCAGGGCTTTTCTTACTACCTCCACCCATGCCATTTTGGGCTTTCCCCTTGCCCTTTTAGAGCCTTCAAATTGTACCAATTCACTCCTAACCAGTGCATTTCTCGGTCTTTGTTGCCCATTACCATCTAAGTCAACTTTCTGTCATCTTATTACCTATTGGTGCTACTCCTAAGTTCCCGAGAATGCATTCATTTCTAGTTCTATCCTTATCTTGCGACTCATCCATCTCAACAACCTCATTTAAGCTACACTCATCGAATGAACTTGTTGTTCCTTAACTGCCCAACATTCATCCCATAAAGCATGGCTGGTCTTACAGCTTTCCTATAAAAATTTCCCTTTCAGTTTGAGTGGTACACGACAATCACATAAAACTCCAGAGGCACGTCTCCATTGCGCTTGAATTCTGCGTGGAACATCCTTCTCAATCTCTCCAGTCTTATGATTATCGTGGTCTTTTTGGGAAACTTATTGGCCAGCCATCTTTACTAAATCCTCATTCCCCAAACCCCCCGAAAAAAAAAAAAAAAAAAAACAAAGACTAAGGCATTGAGATGAATGTATCAGAAAATCAGTTTGGTTTCATGTTAGGGATGTTTACTACTGAAGCTATCTTCTTACTTAGACAACTGATGGAGAAATATAAGAAAAAGAGGATCTCCACATGGTCTTTATTGACCTAGAGAAAGCTTACGATAGGGTTCCCGGAGAGTTAATATGGTGGGTGTTGAGAAAGAATGGAGTTTCAAGGGGATATGCTGATATGATTAACAAATTGATTTATGATCTATCTAAATCGGGAACCTTGATTTGAACTGTCTGATTAATCTGCCTTTCAACTATAACACTGCTAGAGTATCAAAGTTTCTCTTATTTTTGTTGAGGAGCATGTAATTCATCTTGTAATATAGTGCTAATGAGCTGCACCCGGTTATTTACTCGCATACACAGCTGATTACTCATCCATACCCATCCACAAGCTATTTTAGAATGGAAGGGCCAAAGTAAAACTGTCACTGAGTAAATATTGTTATCAGGTTTCTCTTCTTCAGTTTGCTAGCTTTCTTCTGCCCTGCTATGTGATGGCACGTGCGCTATATATTTTACAGAGCCGGAGGAGGAGACAGGTACTTTTTTCTTTTTTCTTTTTCAAATCTTGTTCCTGATTTCATGAATGGGCAAAACTGTTTAATTCCAAAAAAAGAAAAAAATAAAGAAAAGAAAAAGAAAATACAAATGAAACAATGAGGTCAATTAAGGCTGCAAGATCCAACCCAAGATCTGGTCGGGTTGTGAGGGTCCTCTGGTTGGGTCAAGGGTTGGGAAACTCCAACTCGATCAGGTTGGGCTCAGGTTGAGCATATTCGGGTTGGATTAGGTCCGGTTGCGAATGATCTATTTAGGTTGGGTTGTTTTAGGGTAGTATAGAAAAATTTGGCTTGGGTTTGGGTCAGACACCTTGGGTTGGAATTCGAGTTGGTTTGGGTTGCAAATTGAGTTGCATTGAGTCGTCTTAAGGTCTGGTCAGGCTTGGGTTAACCCTTAACCAAACCCAACCCAACCCAACCCAACCCAACCCAGCCTACCCAAGTTGCACCCCTACCATCAATGAGGAAAATGCCCCCTTTATGATGTACTTCTTTTGAGGAGGTAAGGGGGGAATTTGAGAGAACACAAGTGTTGACATGTTCATTCTTTATACTAATAAGTGTTTGCAGTATCGGTATCGTGTTACGTTTCGCACCCTTGGGATAAAGATACATATTGCGTATCGGTGGAAAATATCGGTTGTATCGTGGAATATATCGCACTTTTTGGGAAACATGGGGAAACATTGGGAAATTGATTGAATTTTTCAATAAAACTTCAGGGATTGTTAAAATGGACCTCAATACACACATTTAAATCATAATATTTAAAAAAAAAAGTCCACATAATGGAGTTCCTTTGTAAAAGGATCCTAAGCTATGCACTATCTGACTGAACTGATGCAACTATTGTTTAAATTGATTCCATAACATATAAAAATGTAATAAGACATTAATGTAAACACAACCAATGTATTGACAAAGTAAAACAAGCAAGAGAGTTGAGAAATATAACTATGGATGATGCAACTGAGTGAGTATCCTCCAAATGCAGTTTTGACTATCCTAATTCAACGCAATGCAAGCTATCCTATATGGGCTAGATCTACATGAGGACTCAATAAAATCTAGAAAATAACTAATTGGACTCAACAAATTATGACCCCTACGCAGAGTCGGAACACGGGTAAAGCCCAATGGTTTTTTTTTTTTTTAGGGAGGAGAAACTAGAAGAAAATTAAACAAAAAATTATTTTTTTCTACAAAATGGGGGACTCTTGTGTGTCTGACCGATATAGTAAAGTAGGAGAAAATTGAGAAAAAATAGGCCTCTCCAAGTTTTTTCTCCAAAAAAAAAAAAAAAAGGTTTAAAACGTTCCAGCATCTCTGACCGATACCTATAGACGATATTGTCCAGGTATTGACGATTTTTGGAGCCCACTGTGCAAAAAGGGCCGATATTATGACGATATATCGTGCGATATCGATACATAGTGCGATATTATCGATATCGCACAATATATCATGCGATACCAATGAATCAGTCAATTTTCACGTTATTACTAGGCCGATATTTATCGGCGACTACCGATATTGATACTGCAAACACTGATACTAATATGTTGCAATGGAAAATAGAAGTGTGAGATTCAAGCCACTCATAAGGTGGGTCCTTCCGTGTAGTGTGAGCTTCAAGCCACTCATCAGGTGGGTCCTTCCGTGTAGTGTGAGCTTCAAGCCACTCATCAGGTGGGCCCTCCTGTGTAAACTCCACTCTCTTACATGAGTTAAGCAAGTACACCAGAGATGGATGGTGAAAAAGTTGGCCAATAGTTCATATCTGTGCGTGTTGTCCACAGATCATCAGGACCATGTATTGACACCTGAGTCCCACCTGACAGGCAGCTTGGACCTCTCGCATGCATGTCATGTTGGCACGTCCCTTGACAACCCTAGTGTGTCATTAGCAAAAAACCCTTTTTTTTTGGGGGATTGATAGCATATTGAATTGCCTTTTTTTTTTTTGGATTGATATAATATTGAATTGTTTTTTTATTTTTATCTTTTGACAGGGATAAAAACCATTGAATCTCTACTGTTCTGCTCTTCCATATTACACGTGAGCTTTATGCAATTAACGAATGCAGGCTTTGAATATCATGCTTTTCTGTGAGTTGTATTTAAAATCAATGCGCCAAAACCGTCTTGGAGCTTCTCATGTGATTAAATTGGCGTGTAGATTCCTCTTAAGCTTTTACCCAAAAAGCAAAAAAGAAAGAAAAATGTAAATGTGGGAATAGATGAAATGGTTATTGCTGTAATTTCTCTAAATGATGGGAGTGGGCCAGGAAAATCTTGCCTTTTAAATTTGCGTCATGTGTTTGCATCTCATTTTCTTAGTTCTGTTTGGCAATCCGTAGGTCTGTTTGGTTGTCACTCAAAAAAGGATTTCATCTCATCTTAGTCAACAGTAATTATTGATTAGAGAAAAAAAAAGATAATTTTTAATCAATGGTGAAATCTCAAATACAGTCTGTTAACTAAAATGAGATTTAACTCATTTTTAGTGGCAACCAATCAGGGCCTTTGGTTGATTTTAAGCTGCAGATTACACTTTTATTTCCGATAAAAGGCTTTTTATGATGAATGGCACAGTCGCTTTTGGTGTTGCCGTGTTGACCATCCTTGGAATTTTGGCTCCAGATTTCAATCCATTATAATTTGGGTTGGTTGTGGGTTGGGTCCAAGTCAACAAAGCTGACCCATTTATTTGATGGGTGGTCTTGGTTCAGGGTCTTGGGTCGTGCTGTAGGGCCCAAGTAAAAGGAGCTGACCCATTTATTTGATGGGTCGGGTCTGGGTCTAGGACCCGGATGCAACCATTTCATCTCATGGGTTGGGCCTAGTCAATGGGTTTTCCTATAAATATTGTTCTAACAGAATTACTGTAGCCGGAAGCATCTATTTGAAATTCAGTATTTGGCCTCGGACCCATTTATCAAATGGGTCATGTCTGGGTCTGGGATGATAAGATCCGACCCATTTCTCATGGTTCGGGTCTGGGCAAGTGGGTTTTCACACAAATAATGTTCCCATGGAAAGACTCTGAAACCCAAAATACCTACTTGAAGTTCAAAATTGGCTTTATATCCAATCCATTATAATTAAAATTTGGGTTTGATGTTAGTTGGGTCCAAGTCATATTAGTGGGTGGGGTTGGGTGTAGGACCCTGGTCTGACCCATTTATCTCAGGGGCTGGGTCTGGGCAGGTTGGTTCTCACACAAATAATGTTCCAGTTGAAGTTTGAATTTTGGTATATTAAAATCCAAGTTGGGCATGGGTCGGGTCCGAGGCCAATAATAATAATAATAATAATAAAAAGCCGACCTATGCATTGGAAGGCAACACTAAGAGGCTACCGTGGGAGTTAGTGGACCCGATTTAAGACAAGAGATACGTCTGCAAGATGTTTGTCACATCTTTCTACCCTGCGGATCACTCAGCAAATGCTCTTATGGATAGTTTCGCTGAGGGGTTGGGAAAGATTTGCGGTTGCTTTTGTTGGGTGTTGCAGTTTTGGGTTGCTTTTGTCGTCTGGTGAGGATCTGTTCCTCTTGTTGTTTTCAATATTTTCTAGTTTCATCCTGCTGAAAGAAAACTTCCTCCGTTCATAAAAAAAAAAAGAATAATAATAATAATAATAATAAAGCTTCATTCACGGAAGCCAAAAAAGCCAATTCATTTATGCAACGACATAATGGGGGCATTTGTAGGAAGAGATCCCACGGTTTATGTTATCTGGCAAATGACATAATTTTGATTGACAGTAATGAAGAAAGTTATTTGACTAAAACAGAGAATATGGAGTGCAATTTTAATAACAACAGGAGTGAGAATTGAGGAATTAATAAAGATAGTTAGGAAGTTTTTCAAAATGACAATTTTCGATATCTTGGGCTGATAATTCATGAGTGCAGGAGTGGAAGAAAAGGAAATGTGCTTGTGGAGTCTATGTGATTGTTGTGTAACACTCAAGCTGAAATAAAAATTTATATAAGAGACGATGCTAGCAGTTAAAGAATAATATATCCATTCCTGAAATGAAGATATTGAGATGGATGGATGATAAGAGAAGGATAGAATTATAAATGAATGCATTTGAGGGTATTTAGACTCGTTACTATTAAGTAACAAGATGGAGGAGATTAGAATTAGATGGTTTAGTTATGTGTAATAGAAACTAAGAACTGCATCAGTTTAAGAATTTGAACAAGCTGAGGACTCTAAAAGGGCAAGGGAAAGGCTCAAAAGAATGAGCAGTGGATTACTTGGTTGATCGAGCCACGTGCCACTATCAGAGATGGAGGTCGATCAAGTTAGAACTTGACCAAACAACTTTCAAACATGCTTTGCATAGTCCCTTATTTTTAAGAGCAAGCACATTGTCCAATCAAATCCTAGTACATTAGATGATTAGCAATCTGCATCCCAAAAGATGTGGAGTGAAGGATCTTGAAGCTCCATTCTTAAAATTTTACCTACTTACATTTTCTCAATTGACGTATGCTTTTAGAGGATTGGTAGCTCTAATTGCTCCCCTCCCATGGAACTCTATAGGTAGCTGCAAGTGCCAAGTTAGCTATTGTTTGGAATGCCTTCGCCAGTTTGAAAAACAGATTAGGGCACTGTTAGTCTGGCGGACAACGTGCGAGATGGATTTCTCGCTTGGAAGGCAGGGTTGTGTCGGTCTAACTGACAGTGAGTTGTTAGTTTGACTGACGAACTGTGGTTTAGTTATGTGGTTTGCAAAAATTAGGGTATTTAAGCCTAATTGCGATTAAGGCTAGGTGTTTTTTTCTCTAAGGGCAATGGTTTTGCAAGGTGAGAGAGTTTTCTGCACTTGTAGAGCTTGGTAATGGATTTTCTTAAGGGATTAGGGTTTTCTTAAGTGTGTATCGCAGAGGAGATTGGGTGATCTTTTAATTGAATAAGGTAAGTGGTGTAAACTCTGAGGTTTTTTTTTTTTATTTATTATAGTGGAGATCTTTGTCACTTTGTGCTATAGTTTTTTCTTGTAAAGATTTTCCACGTGAAATCAGTGTGTTTTGTATTTGCTTGCTTGATTGTTTGGGTTATTCTAGTTAGTGTAATTGTTATATCTTTGTTGAACATGCTTCCGCAAAATACAAGAATTGATGGTGGTAATATATCCAAATTTATAATACCAAGGTTGATTCGGATTTGTTGGTTTCGGGATTACAACAAAGTTGTCTCAAAGCTGGGCCTGGTTTATCACAAACACTAGCACATGTGCATCCCATGTTTGTATTATGTGATACTAACTTAATAGTTGACCTGGTTGAGTTTTCGGCCTAATGATCTAAGAGGTGGGTCCCACTTGTTACGCAGCTCTGATGCCATACACACATCTTAGATTTGATGTCCTCTCTTGACCATAGATATGGAATCCAATACACTGAATTCCTGTTCCATGCATCACATGGCTGCTCCTGCATACTGTAACCACTGTTAACCGCAGCCAACCATTTCCAGTGTTGTTCTCACTTTGCGTTTCATGGCCCACTTAGAGATCTTATGTCCCACAGTGGCATCCCTGAGTTACTTTTTTTTAACTGCATGATAAACCAGAACAAATGTACCCAAATCCACGTGTGGGTCCCACCATGATGTTTTAATGATATCCAATCCCTCCATCAAGTGCGTCCCCTACTTTTCATCCTTGAAAACTAAAAATGGGGCCGATCCAAAAATCAGGTGGGCCATATCAATTGAAATCATGTCTAAAACTATAAAATCACAAGTTGTGGCCCACCTGAATATTGGAATTGCCTATTTTTTTCTATTCATCTTGGTTGGATCCATCTTCTGAATAGATTTGATGGCATAGTAAAGTACGGTGGGCCCTACATCATTGTGGGCCCCACACATTGACATATATGTTAAGCTTAGGATCCAGCTCAAAAACATTCTTGGGCCGGATCCAGTTTTTTATAGAACAAGCTTAAACTCCAAAGTGATTTGGGCCCACCATGATTTTTTCATGACATCACCCCCAAATGATCTCATCAGGTGGACCACACCACATGGAGCAGTTAGGAAGGGGACATCAACAATTAAAAACATTCCAGGCTGTTTGTATATGCCATCTAATCCATTCAGAACATGCTCTCAATCAAGCTGAATGAACCCCCAAAAATCAACCCATTCCATGTGGTGATTTCAGAGGTATTGGGCATGATTTCACATGGTGTGGCCCACTTGTTTTTTTTTTTTTTTTTTTAATTTTAATTTTATCATTTTGATTGTTGTCGCCAATAGCTTCTCTCATATTCCCATTTCTTGTAATGATTTATGTGGGTCCACCTTACCTGAAGTGGGCCCCATCAATCGATAGAATGATTCCATAGGAGTTGAGAGGCTAAGTGGGCCATGATTGAAGAGAAATGGTCAGAGGCAGGTGTAGCCTTGTAAGTATTCAAGCATCAGATGCATCTGTAATCAATCACTTCTCTGAGCCCTTCATCTTCATCTCTAACACATTTATTCCTTCACATTTCCACATTAAACCAAAGGCTAAGATGAGTTGGGCCACATCACCTGCTTGATCTGGAACGTTGAGTCTGCCTACCAAACATTTGGGAAGTTAGGACGGAAATCAATGGCCAAGAAAATATATAACAAATGAGAAACCAGAGGTTTTTATAGATATCCGATAGAATGAACGGCTGTTTTTCTTTTGGAATCAATGGCCGTGATTTTTCTTGCAAGTTTCTTGAGTTTTCTTTATGGAAGTTCTTTTATTGGGGATTTTATAGAACACTACGTGGAATTTACATTCAAAAGATTTTCAATAAGCAACCTCATTAATCTAAGTAATTATTGGTAGTATGACGTACCTTCTCGATTATGTTTATGTGAAATCCACCCCGACCTCAAAGTGAATCAATCCTTTTTAGACCCAGAGTCCAAAACTCAGCTCCACTCGTGATTCAGGTGGACCACACGATTGAAAATAGTGTCCATGTTGACTCTCACCCTGCACACTTTTTCATTGGTATGGCCCATCTGAATCAAGCATGGAACTGATTTTTAGGCCTTATATCTAAATTTTGTTTTGGAATCTAATGGTTGGAGTGGATTTCATATAATCATCAAGGTGTGCCCTATAAGCATCAAGAGTGCAAATCTCTCTCCCAACTGTTTCCATTGGTGTGGCCCACCTGAATAACAGGTCAGCCTGTCTTATTGACCCTGGACCCAAACATTGGATTACACATCTAATGGACGGAGTGGATTTCACATACACATGGTGGGCCCCATAAAAAATCAAAGTGGAGATTTACTGGACAGTTAATAATTCAAATAATCCAAGGGTTCCATTTCAACAAACCAGTGTCCACGAATTAGAGGTCACAATTATTCAACCAATCTAATTTTGGTACTATTATTGAAATAGAATGGTTTCTACAATTTAAGTTTAACTTGAGTTAATGCATGCCACGTGTACGAAGCCTGGTGTCTGTGTATCAAGCGTTATATTTTGACGGAGTATCATATAACTTTCCTTTATGGATTATCAAAATATATTATACCGTGACTAATGCAAAGATTGTAGGTGTGACAAAAACTTACGTTGAATGGATTAATTTGACTTTTTATTTCTTTATATGAATATGAACCACTGAAAAGAAAATTTCAGCCACTCACATTCAACCAATAAATCAATGGTCATTTTCATTTATTTCAAAGCTATTATCAGTTCAAAGTACATTAAAACTATTCCCACAAGATGAACACTTCTGATTATCCAACAACCTGTGCATGCGAGCTCATCAGGCAACAAAGGCCTTGGTTGTTGCAGACACCCCACCTGAAACGCAGTGACCAGCCGCATCGAAATTGGATCAAGATTGAAGGCCCGAAACTTGAAATTCTAATAAACCTTAGAATCTAAGGCCCCAAATCCTAAAAATTTAAATTTTCAAAAACTCACCAGAAAATCTCCAATTCGATTCAAGATGTCCTAGGACCCACTCTCTTTGCCAATTAACATTCTCAAAGTAACTAAATGATATCTAAATAAAGTGATGTATAATTCATTGAAAACTTATCAAATTATTTTTCTAATGAAACTAAGATCACTCAAATCCAACAAGTATCGAAAGAGATAACAACTAATTTATCAAAGTGGTATAGTTGAAATTTGCAAGTAATAAGAGTCACACCATCAAGTGACTTTGCCCTCACTTTTTGAGGTTCAAATGGACTCTAAATAGAGTGATTTCAGTTTCACTGGAAAGCTTACTGAGTTAGCTTTCCAACGAGCACAACGCCACCGGAAATGAGGCTATAATGAAATACAAACACCCATTTTGTTAAGTTGCGCAATGTAGAAAAATCAACGAGAATCAGATTCCTGCCAATGCAAAAAGTTAGCTTATCACTATAGATTGCTCCTCTGCCTTGAAGGACGTGAAACTATCATTGGTGGGAATCTGGTTACTTTCAATTTTTCCTATATGAATGGACCACCCTTCACAAATGGCATCTAGAAAGTACGAGAGATAGCTAGAGAAGTCTAGAGAGAGAGAGAGAGAAGCCAACCCAACCACCTAACTGAACAACCAAGCTTTCATTCCAATCAATTTGAGCCTCTTCATCAATCCATATTCAACAAAGTACGAAGAGGACTTGAGATAACCAACCATATCTTTTATCAACTGATGCGGATACAAGATCATTTAAAGTCTATCAGCGAAGAAAGCAGCCCACTACAAGCATCTTCCTTGTGGTTAAGCGATCATTGAGGAGTACTGAAGGCCCTACACATGTGGGTTGACACATAGAAGACCTCGTATTGGGAGGACACATGTGTAGGATGAAAAGAAGAGAAGACTTTGCTGGACAATTTTCATTGTCCTCGGGCGCTCGAACATTGCTCGTCTGGCGCCTGAAACTCTCTGGACGTTTTCGGGCGCCCGATCGAGCACCCAACCAAGCGCCTGACCTCTGTGTGAATTTTTTTATTGCGTTTTTGCTTAAATATTAGGGGTATTTTGCTATTTTCAGTTTTCTTAGTACTTATTTAAGAGGGCTCAGCTTAAAAATGAGATTAATTTTTTATTAATGAATAAAGCCTCTTCGGTTGCCCCCCTCTCTCTCTCTCTCTCTCTCTCTCTCTCTCTTATGGAACTTTATCTCCTTGATCTCCTTCTTCTCTTTTCTCCTTGTGTCCCCTCCAACTTTTTCCAAGTATTATATCTTCTATTCTTATCCTTCTAAACCTCTGTTTTGTTTATTCACCACGACCTAAATCTGAGAATTGATCCCAAATCCTAATTCCTCAGATTTTCCAATCCTTCATCCGAATTTTTTTTGATCTTTTGGATTAGTGATTCCCATTAGACGATTGGGTGATGACCATGCAAGATCGGTAGGTTCCATCCTTCATCGGATCCAACCTAAGCGACAATTGAGCTTCACACTTCGTGGTTGTGATGAATGGCCCGCTCCATTACATGTCTCCTTACGATTTTCTTAGTTTATGATTATTAATGCTAGATTTTATATTATTATTGTCTTTTATTTCCATTGATGCATATGTGATTATGAGCATGTATCATAATTAGGGCATTTTACATCAAATTTGGTATTAGAGACTAGGCTTGCATGATTTTGTCTAGATTGAGTTATCAAGTTAGGGTTTTGATTTTTAGGTTTGTTTTAAGAATTTTCAGATTTAAAAAGTTTTCTAATTTGGAAAATTTTCAGATTTGAGTAGTCTTCTGTTTTAATTCAGTAATTGTCAGTTCATCATAGTTTACATCCATCGCATTCATCTTGTGAGTTGTATAACTATAGTGGTAAAGTTGAGTAGAATTAGTTCGAGGTTTTAGTTGTATGCCTACGAGAAGCGGTAAAGGTTTTAGACTTTAACCCACTTTGAATAACGAGCAGTTGTTTGAGCAACTTGCTCAATTAATACAAAAGATAACCACCTTAGAAACAAAGCAAAGGTGAGTGTGGCCTTGCTCGGTGATCGACTTAAATTAATTCGAGCATCTAAAATTTGACTCAACTTGGCTCAAACCCACTTTCGATCCGAGTCGAGTCGAGCTTTTTCAAACCTAGTTGAGCGAGTTTTTTGAGCACTTTGTTCGTGGACACAACTCTAATTGTGAGAATACAATTTCAACCCAGAAGCCACCCGAAAGCTGCAACCTAATAGATGAAATGGTTATTGCTATAATTTCTCTAAATCATGGAAGTGGGCCAGGAAAATCTTGCTTTTTAACTTTTGCCTCGTTTGTTTGCATCAATACTTTCACTCTTTTTCTTAGTTCTTCTGTTACAAAAGATGCTGGCGATCTGTAGGCCCATTTGGCTGTCACTCAAAAACGGATTTCATCTCATTTAGTCAACAATAATTATGAATTAGAGATCTTAATTTATCAAAATTATTGAGTTATTAGTATAATTTTTAATCAGTGCTAAAATCTCAAATACATAATTACTGTTAACTAAAATGAGATGAACTCATTTTTAAGTGGCAACAAAACAGGGCCTTGTGTTTATTTTCAGCTGCAGATTCCACTCTTTTATGTCTGATTAGAGGCTTTTTATGATGAATAGGTTGTATTTGATACGGTTTTTGGCTTCGCGCAGACTCTTTTGATGGGGTGCAGCTTTTAGTGTGCTCTCGTTGCCCAACGCTTCATCTCGTCAAGCCATCTTAGCTGGACCATCGGAATTTTGGCCCCAGATTTCAATCCATTAAAATTTGAGTTGGTCGTGGGTTGGGTCCAAGTCAACAAAGCTGGCCCATTAATTTGATTGGTTGGTTCTTGGTGTAGGGTCCGAATCAAGAAAGCTGACCCATTTATTTGATGGCTCGGGTCTTGGCGTATGGCCCAAGTAAAAAAGCTGACCCATTTATTTGATGGGTCGGATCTGGGTGTAGGACCCAGATACAACCATTTCATCTCAAAGGTTGGGCCCGGGCAGTAGGTTTTCAGAAAAAATAACTGTTCATAGGTTGGGACTGGGCAATGGGTTTTCAGATAATAATGTTCGTACAGAATTACTCTGTAGCCCGAAACATCTATTTGAAGTACTCATTTATTTTATGAAATCAAGAATACAAATAAACAAGCCAACCTATTTATTTAATGAATTAATGAGGCCGGGATGAGATCCCATGATGTATGTTATTTGCAAATGACATAATTTTGATTGATAAGACAATAAAAATTTCTTAGACCAAAACAGAGAATGTGGAGTGCAATTTTAATAACAATAGGAGTGGGAATGGAAATTAATAAAGACTGTAAACTAAAAAGTTTTCCAAAATGGCTATATTTTCAATATCTTGGGCTGATAATTCATGAGAGTGCAAAGGTTAAGAAGAATGTGGACCATAAAATTTAAGCAATATTGTGGAAGAAAAGAACATGTGCTTACGGAGTTTTATGTAATTGTTGTGTACCACTTAAGGTATAGTAGAAATTTTTATAGGATGGCCATAAGACTTGGCCATACTTCACGGGATAATGTTGGACAATTAAAGAACAATATATCAGTGTAGCCGGAGCTAAAATATAGAGACAAATGGACGTCAAAACAAGGAATAATAGGATTAAAAATGAATGCATTGGGAGGAAATTTAGAAGCATCACCATAAAGTAACTAGATGAGGAAAATTAGAATTAGATGGTTTGATCATGTGCGATAGAAAGTAAGCCTTACTAGTTACAATGAGAGTTTGTATTAGATGAAGGTTCTTAAATGGCAAGGGAAAGTATCAGAAGAACAAGAGCAGATTGCTTGGTTGATTGGGTTATGTGCCATTATTAGAGATGGAGCATGATCAAGTTAGTACTCACCAAACAACTTTCAAACATACTTTTAATGATCACTATCTCTAACAACAGCGGCAAGTGGTCCAATAAAACCTCAGTGTGTCAAATCATCAGCAATCTGCATCTCCAAAGATGTTGTGTGGATATAGTAGGAAAAGACTTAGTGACCTATGGTCTAGTTGAAGTTATGACCCTTAATAGGGTAGAACGGCAGAAAATGATTCATGTAGCCAACTCCAATTACACAGGATAAGGCTTAGATGATGATGAATCTTGCCCTCTAATTTGTGAACTATGTTTGTTGAAATAAGGTAATTGGATGTTAGTGTAAGATAATCAAATAAGCAATAATGTTTGATTTATAATTCATCTAAATTGATAGTCTGACTTATACACCACGTATGCAATTTCTAAGTAATTCCTAAGTGCCTGTGTATCATTATCAAAATATGCCCGAGTATCAAAGTTTTTTTTCTCAAATACATAATTCCAAACATGAGGATACAAAAATTTAACCTATTTTAATAGATCGGTTAAGCAATCCATTCATCAAATTTTCATGTCAAGATTTACTTATTCAAAATAATATATAAAAAAAAATAAAGAGAAATGCTGCAGTGCTTTCAGAGCACTATAATTTATAGTGCCTCCTAGCTGCATTGGGACAGTTACTTAGTCCAATGCATTGATCTAGAGTGTTCATTAGGTCTGGCCACATTTCATGGTCTACCATGCAAATTTCACAAAAAAAAAAAAAAAAAAACCCAACATATAGTAACCATTTGATCAATGGTCTTCAATATGGACGGTCAAGATCGTTTAGATAAATAGGTCCAATCAATAATTTGTTCTATCTATTTGTTAGGGGGCTGTACGGATTGCTTATGATTCTAAAGAATCGCACTTGTTAGGGAATTGTAACCATCCCATCCATGGCTTCGAAAACGAATGGCTATAGAAAATAAGGCCAAATAAAGGATGGGTTGGATCATTCGATGACTGCAATTTTTTCTTAGTAGCATATGAACTGTTCAGATCGATCGATTAGGGCGTCCAAGCGAACAATGCAACTATGTGCACGAGTTATATCAGGCATTTCTCAAACATAGATATCCGGCAAAAGATCCGAAATGCAAAGGAGAACTGCATCTTACTCCGGCAGTGGATGTTTTGACTAGATGCTCAAGACATGCACGTCAATCCAAACCGTCCAAATCATGGACCCCATTATGAACGGGTGCATAGACGAAATGTCACATTGATCACCGGTAAGTGGAAATTTGCCATTTTATTTCACCCTCGGCCATGTTTCTTTCTAACCATCCAATTTGAGGGGCCCAAAATGAATGGTTGGATCTAATATTTTTAAAATCTTTGTAAAATTGGTATTTTTATTGATTTGTTTGAAAGGGTTGGATCGCCTTACACAGAATTTAATATTTAGGTAGATGTCAGTGGCCCATTTATTTGAAAATTTTATATATTCTAGCCCTATGTAACTAATTTAGGGGAGAGAGAGAGAGGGAGGGAGGGAGAGAGGGAGTGTAGCTACACGGGGAGGGAGGGAGGGAGAGAGAGGGAGTGTAGCTACAAGTAGAGAGAGCGAGAGAGAGAGAGAGAGAGAGAGAGAGAGAGAGAGAGAGAGTAGCTACAAGTAGAGAGAGAGAGAGAGAGAGAGAGAGAGAGTGTAGCTACAAGTAGAGAGAGAGAAAGAGAGAGAGAGAGAGAGAGAGAGAGAGAGTGAATAGCGTAGGAATGGTCTTAACATAGATAAACTCATTTCCACATTTTCTAGTGTTGTATGCTTTTAGCCCGCTTAAGTTTTAAATCTTTCTAGTTTTTAGGCCGGCATCCTAACATGAGTAGGCACACCATATATGTAGAGTGAATGCTGCACAATCATCATGGTGGGCTTGCACAACCTTTATTACATGATTCCTTCTTAATCCAACCATGGGTGCAGGCAACGTGTAAAGGAGAGGGACAATAGAGCAAACTACTTGTACGAAAGATGGAATGACGAGGAAAAAAAAAAAAAAAAAAAGCCCTTGGTATAAGTGAATTGAGTGATACTTGTTGGGAGGCTTAAATGTCCTAAAAAGAGAGTACCTTTAGGAGTGTTTTTCCTAAATATATTCCTTTCTAAAGCTTTACTTTTCTACCCTTACACGTCCTTTCAGGTACTTTTCATTTTTTTGAACGAACATACCCTTAAATCTTCTATTGCCACCGCTCTCTGGCTAACTCTTTTTTTTTTACCGTTGCTTTCCGATGTCCTTTTATAATTTTTAACCACTCTTCGATAATCTTTCAAGCTTTCCAACTATTCTCTTTGGTAGTGTTTTTTCAACTTGATTAGGGCAAAGGCAGCCCAGTGTTATCCCTAATCAATCAATCAGGTGGGCTCCTCCATCCAAACCTTGAGATGCACCCATAGTAAACTTGATCATCTTGATTTAGGGCCAGGTCATGGTTCCCAATTGATGGATGACTCAAATGTTTTAAACATATACAAGGAGGTGCATGTGGGGGAAAACTCAACTAAAAATGGATAACAACGTTGGCAACATATGAAACTTGGAAGTCTTTTTTTAATGAATCAGGCCCAGCTATACTCTTAATGGGTATGAAAATGAAGGCTACCTAATCACATTAGGTAATGACTAGTTGAATTTTGAATTTAGATATACTGATATCACGTGATTGAGATTGGAACCTTTCTTTATCTTAATACGCGCTTTTTTAATAGAAACAGTACCAAAAAAAAAGTGAAGGAAAAGACAAGAAAGCAAGGTAGAAAGATTAGATCATCCTTCCACCCGCATTTAAGCACTTGTTTTTTTCAATCACCGCCCTTTAAAAATTATAAAATCTATGCACGTTACTCTCTTGAAAATGGCTTACCGACAAGATCTACTAGGCCATCAGATTCTTGTCCATAGAGAGAGAGAGAGAGAGAGAGAGAGAGATTTTTAATACTCTGGCAGAGTATGATGATTGATATGCCAAATTAAATGGTCCAACTCATGGACCCTTGATTAAGTAGATCATAAAGAGCAAAACCACTCAATTAGATATAAAAGAGATTGGAAGATGTTTTAAATGTAGAAAGGATATTTAGGTAATTGAATGTCTTAGCGTGCTTAGCTACCATATTTTAACTTGAATTCTGATTAACTTAAGCCCGATTTACTCAAGGTTTGGGTTAGGCTGCTAAGGTCCTCGAGCGGAGTTAGGGTCGGAAAACTCCAACCCATTTTGTTAAATTGGGTTAAGCTAATTTAGGTTAGGTTTAGTCAGGTTGGGAATAATCATCACATGTATTTGGTTTGGGTCAGTTTAGGATTGATTAGAGAGTAATTAAGATTGTATTTGGGTTGGACATGAGTTAGAATTTGGGTGTGGTTGGGTTGGAGATTGATTCACTTGAGGTCTGGTCAACCCCCAACCTGACCCAACTTGTCTAAACCGCACCTCTATTATCAATAAACAGTTTGGATTTTAGCCATTTCCTTGTAGCTTGCTCTCCCTTTTGTCCATTTCTAATATACACTTTCGATCTCTGCGTGTGCGTGTAGCTCACATCTTTTTTTTTCTCGTACTGTCGCTTTCCCTTTTTCTCTTGATGTCACTTTCCCCTTCTCTCTCCACATGCATACCATACCACCTGTGTCTTTTCACTGATTGGTGGACATTTAATAAACACTCATATGAAAGAAAAAAAAATCCAAGCAATGACCAAATTTCAACCAAAGGAAGGCCTATTGATCAGGGTTTATTATCATTGGATCGATTTGATTTTGTATTGATTTTATTATCTACGGATGGTCCACCTTTCTCAGTCATGTTACTAAGAGTCATAAAAAGGCTAGGTGTATTAGGCGGCACTGCCTACACAGGCTAGGTGTTTCTAGTCTATGGAAACATCATTAAAAGTCATAAAAGGCTGGGCTGAAGCTTGTCAAGGCCCACTACCTATGAATGTGGGCCCACTTCTGGTTATCCTCCTATTTAAAAATGGGTCTGATTGGCCATCATGTTGCACTTTTAAGCAGGCTTAAGAGACACCTGGTTCATCAACAAGTTATTGGATTCAGGCCCAATTCAGAGGCCTCCAGGTTCAGCCCAAATCAAATGTAGAGTAGGTCTGATTGGGACCAACCGGCCCACTTTCAACCCTCCTGCTGTACACATGGCCATCACACTCACCTTTGAGTAGTGTCTGATTGGGACATCTTCTTCAATCTACACCCTTGAAATACCTTATAAGGCCTTAAATTTGGTGAATGATCACATACGTTCAAGCTGCATGGGGCCCACTCACACGCGCCTTCTTATATTGATAGTACCTTCTAAGAATTATCAACCAGAGGGAGCAATGTACAATCACTCCTAAAACCTATCTATTTATTATGTGGTTTGTCCCACCTGAGTTTTAGAATGATCTGAATTTTGGTGTCTCCATCCCATGAGGGCCCACCGGATGGATGGTTTGGATGAAATATAAAAACGAGATGGACCATACTTTCTATCTGAAAGTTTCTCTTGTGGGAGTCACTCTCCCAATGTCCCCCACTGATCCCTTTGGTGTGGCCCACCCCAGTAATGCATCAGGCTGGATTTTTGTTCCTAGACCTAACATGAGAGGAGAATCTATGGATGGGTTGGATGGCACTTACACATCACGGTGGGCCCCACACAACTTGAATATTTGGTAATTAGCAAGCGTAGGCAGGTGATCATTTCCCCCTAAAAATAGCTGTATCTTTTTCAAACAACCAAAAACACTCACATCAAAAGGGTATTTTGGCATCTTTCTAAGCTACTGACAGGCTGGGCCTGGGCCTGTCAGGGTCAGCCCAATCCTGGCCTGAACCCTAAGAGGACCGAGGACTTAGTCCAACCCCCACTTGTTAAGAGTATCATGCATGGATCTTCATGGCCTGGGTCCAACCCGACCCGATGGACTCATGATCCTGACTAGACCATAGTTCTAAAACTCACTGAGTCGACTCAAAACTCGTCCTAGTCAACTCAACTTGCATTCATAATTGGGTCCGACTCGATCCCAAGACCCATCCTCAAACTGAGTCACTCGGTGAGTTACAACATAAATATTAGTAAAATGTGAAGAGGAGAGGAAGAAAATCAAAACCCTTGACCTCAGCTGCTGTTAGAGGTGCACTTAACTAGTGGACCATCAAGTCATTTGCCAACAGTTTTTCTATTTTATATTACTTATAACTTTATCTAAAATATATATTATTATTATTATTTTTAAATTATAATTATTAAATATCGAGTTAAATATTCAAGTCAACCCAACCTAGTTGAACGATGAGTCAGCTCGAGCTTTCGGTTCAAAAACCGTCAATTAGACTCTAATTCGATTAGTAATCGGGCCCACTCACAATAATGGCTGGAGGCCGATTTGACATGATCAGTTCTACGTGAGGTGTAACTGACCTCGCCCTTATAGGGGTGAAACCAAAACCCATGACATTCTTGGCATGAAGTCCCGCGCCTGGTCGATCTGATTCGACCAAACCTGAGCCCTTGGTTCCCTTACTAACTGGTTTGGAGCAAAATTCCACCCTCTATTTCTTTTTGAATCTACTATTATTGTTACGTAGCGGTAACGGCCCGTGACCATGATTTGCACAATGTGAATTATTTAAAAGATTAGTTTAAAATATTAATTTGGTAGGCGGGTCTTATCATTGCCAGCAAATAAATAAAAAATAGAAAGGGGAATAGGGGACCCGAATAGAACAAAAGGGTAGTTTTCATTTTCATTTTCCATATTTTTTAAGTAATTTCCGAAAGCTTGTGCTAGAAAATGACCCATCTCATATATATACTTATATAATGCTTAGTATATAAGGGGAATCAAGATATATTTGACTAAGTCCTCTTCAGTATAGAATTCCTTAGATATCACAAACGAACAATGGGAGGATGTAAATTTAAAAACCTGTGGGGCCCATTGCCCTTCTGGTAGCTAGCTAAGAAATCTCAACCATTGATTGAATAGGAATTGAGAGGGACAAATATCAGCCAACCCCAAATGGACCCATCTCCCTTAACGATAAGTCTTTAGCTCAGAAAGATTCTAGGGGCTTGTCTTAAGTGTGGGTGACTCGTTCCTCTTCATGTCGAATCCATATTAGTCAATCTGGACCGTTCGAATTGCGGGTGCAGTTGTCGATGGAGCATATCCTATAAATGCACTCAGTTGAACGATGTAAGACCACTGACCTTTTACGTTCTTAAACATTCATTAGATGATTACTAATTAGGGGAGCGAATTAGGTGTTACCCGAAACTTACTGTGTGGGGCCCACCTTGATGAATGTGTTGTATATCCATGCCGTTGATCCATTTTCCAGCTCATTTTAGGACGTGGTCCCAAAACTTAAGAAGATCCAAATCTCAGGTGGACCACACCACTGGAAACAGTGGGGAATTACCATTAGAAGCCTTGTGTGGCTATAAAAGCTTTGCATCAAGCTGATCTTCATCCAGGTCTGCTTGACCTTATTATCAGTAAGTTGGATGGCAAATAAACATTACGGTAGGCCTTAGGAAGTTTTTAATGATAGACATTTAATCCCCATTGTTTCCTGTGGTGTGGTCCGTCTGAGATTTGGATTTGCTTAAGTTTTGGTACCACGTCCTACAATGGACTGGAAAAAGGGATGCATGGTGTGGATATACAGCACATAATCAAGGTGGGCCCCATGGTAAGGGTAACCTAATCTACTCCCACTAATTAGATGGTTAGGATCATCCGATAAATGTCCATCTTTTTTGGGAGATGCTCCATTGACAACGGGTTCATGACGAGAGAGAGAGAGAGAGAGAGAGTGAGAGAGAGAGAATTTCATGAGCTACTATCCAAGCATCACATTAATATGACCAATACTAACAATTTGAACAATGTCCTTTAGTATGGACGGTCCATCGTTTTCACATGAAATAGTTAAAATCAACAATTTTTATCCCTCCATTTTTTAGTGTTGGGAAATCAGTCAATGGACCACACGACACACAAGCAATTAATACAAAGACAATCCTAATTTTTACGTGGAAAACCCTTGCGAGAAAAAACCACGGCATAAAGCGATGGCTACACTATGAATAAGAAGATTGCAGAGATAATCTACTCACAAGCAAAGCCTAAAATATAAACAAAACACTCTCTTACCTCACAATCCTCTCCCCAAACTCTAATTTCATATTAGGACTACTTGGTAGCAACTAGGATGCCTCTAAACAAAATTAGAAAGTGTTTATATATACTTCCAACAAAAAATAAAAACATATTACTCAAAACCACGTAGTTATGCAAATCACCGCTAATATAACCGACTGATCAGAGCCCATCGCCGACTGGTTGGTCCTAGTGAAAAAAACATCCAGAGAGATCTGTTGCAAATCGACCCGTTCAGCCTCAATAATCAACTGATTAAGCGACTGGTCAGAGCCTCCTACAGACCGGTCACCGACTAGTTTGGCACCCATGAAAACTATCCAGAGACTCGCTGTGCAAATAGTTTAAAAATGACCGGTCGACTACAGCAGGCAATTGGTCGGTGGACCCTGTTTCTACATAGTTTGAAGTCTCCACCAATAATCTCCATCGAGGCTTCAAACGTCGTAGCACCTCTTTTTTGCTTTATCAATCATCTCAACTTCAATCATAGTGTCATCGCTTCTCGCGCACCATGCGTCTTCATTAAGTCATTGTCAATCTCAGAGAAATTATGCAGAACTTGAACTTCTTTATTGGGACCACCTTGGTCAACATATTTGTCGGATTCACGCTAGTATGGATCTTCTCCAGAGCCACGTCTCTTTTTTCAAGCACCTTCATGCCCCGCTTGCTCGTGTGGCCCAAACGGGCATGCCATATACGTGTAGACGTAGATTCCGCTACAATCTTTGCAGTTCTATCAACTGAAGGGCTCTCAATCAATTTGTAAATGTTTCTGTGCCTCTGCCCCTTCATAATTACAAGGGCTCCCTTTGAAACTTTATAAAATCGGTCAAAACCGGTGAACTTACACCTCATTGCCTCAAGTACACCAAGAGAAATCAGATTTTTCCTCAACCTAGGAACGTGTCTCACTTCCGTCAAGGTCCATTCGATCTCATCGAACATCTTGATGCGCACAGTACCAATCCTTACAACCTTGCAAGCGTAGTCATCGCCTAGAAATATCGAGCCACCCCCGTACTCTTTATAGGAAGTAAAGACGCTCTTATCCAGGCACATGTGATACGAAACCCCGGAGTTCATGATCTACTCATCGCTGAGAGATCTCGTCTTTGACGTCGTCAAGACCTCGCGCACATCACTACCACCTTCTTCATATTCAACAGTTTTGGCTTCCCTAGACGAATCTCCAATCTTCTTTTTCTTATTCTTAAAACTCTTACAGTATTTCTTCATCTGCACTGACTAACTGCATCCCCAACCATTTGCCCTCGCCCTTAGACTTGAATTGAGAACGTGACGATCTTTTACCCCACTCTGAATTTATTCCCCTCATAACCAGTGCATCAGAGGAAGAACCAGCGTCACCTCTCTTTTGTCTCATCGCCTTCAATTGGAGGGCTGTGATTACAGTCTCAACATTGATTGTATTCCTACCCGCGCACAATGAGTCTTTGAGTGACTCATGAACTAGGAAGCGAGTTTAGCAGGATCAAGGCTTGATGCTCGTCTTTGATATGTTCACCAATATCAAGCAACTTGTAAATCAGCTTATTGAAAGTGCAGATGTAATCATCCACATCGGTCCCATCCGCCATCTTCAAAGTAAAGAGCTATATCATCATATACATCCGGTTCTTTAGAGATTTCTTTACGTTTACGTTCTCTAGCTTCTTCCGTGTATCTATAGCGGTCTTCTTCCTCATGACATTATAAAGGACATCATCCGTCAAACACAATTGTATTGAGGTCATAGCCTTCTAGGCTATTTGGTTCCATTCGTCATCATCCATACCTTTCGGTCGTTTTCCAAGGGCGCTCACAACTCCTTGCCGAATTAGGATGGCACACATCTTCACATTCCATAACTCAAAGTTGTTTTTGCCGAAAAACTTCTCTACGTCGAACTTCATGATCGATGACATGAGATCGTATCAGAATTCTCTCCTTCAACCTCCCAATGATATCTTTGATACCACTTGTTGGGAAACCGGTTAGCGGAAAGCACTGAAGAGAATCAAACAATCACCACATGATACACACGTAATCAACACAAAGATAATCTGAATTTTTACGTGGAAAACCCTTGCAAGGAAAAACCATAGTACCAAGCGACAACTGCACTATGAATCAGAAGATTATAAAGATAATCTACCCACAAGCAATGCCCAAAAGATGAACAAAGTACTCTCTCACCTCACAATCCTCTCCTCAAACCCTAATTTCATATTAAGACTTCTTGACAGCAACTAGGATGTCTCTAAATATAATTAGGAAGCGTTTATATAAACTTCTAACTGGAAATAGAAACATATTACTCAAAATTGTGTAGCCATGTAAATCACCGCTGATATAGCCAGCCGGTTAACCAATTGAGCCTAGCGGAAAAATGTGTTGAAAATAGACCGGTTCAGTCTCAATAATTGACTGGCCAGTGAACCCCGTTTCCACACAATTTGAAGTCTCCACCAACAGTTATGACCATCATTCACTGCTTATGATTCATTCGTGCTAGGCAATTGCGGTCATCTCATCCGTGACTTTGGAGAAAACGATGGCCATTGAAAATAAAGCCATGGACTACATCATTTAATCACTGGATTTCCCATGGCAGTCCAATAGATCCGTTCTCAACTGAATTAAGACAATTCAAGTTGATTGATTGGACTGCCGAGCATAAGCAGGAGCACTGAAGCATGTCTCAACTTTAATGCTCTTATAGAGCGTGATGGATGATACACAGTCACTTAAAAATTACTTAGAAACCGCATAAGCAGCATACAAATAAAATTCAAATAAAACTGTCCCAATTATGGGTCCCAGAATAAAATAAAAAATTAATCATCTAACTATCAGATCAGCGGACATTTATTAGACGGTTAAGAATGAAAAATATCCTATGGTCTTGTTTCAACAAAAAAAAAAAAGTCTCCTCAAACTGAGAAGTAGGATTGTTCAGCCAATATGATTTTGGGACTGTCACTTAGAGACGGTGAGTTTTAATATTTATCCTAAGTTTTGAGTGCCTGCATATGAAGTGTTATACTCTGGCAGAGTATCAAATAACTCCCCCCTTAGAAAAATGGTGTAAAGCACGCTTAGTCGTCAATCATCAATTAAAGTTTCAAAAGCGTTCCCGCCAAAATCTGTTTTGCCTCTGCTGCGACTCTGCATGAACAACATGTGTCACTCCAATGGGGCCCACATGATGACATCGTCTGATGATCAGAACCGTTCATGTTTTGGATGCAACACTATTCTGACCACCATAAGAAACTCCCGCCGAACGTATGGTTCTGATCATCGATGTGTTTGGAAAATGAGGAAAAAATTTCAAGGGCTCACATTTAACTCCAAAAGTTAGAGAAAAGGATCACACTTGGAACATGATTATTGGAAAATAGCTTATTTATGGAAGCAATGAGACGATGAACGGTTCAAATGATCGGACCTTCTATGCACGTGGGCTGTCGATCGCAGCGCAGACAAATCAAACTCAATGGATTATCATGTATCTAATGCTAATAAGATAAAGATTCGGATTAGAAACTTAAAGATTGTGACTCTGTCGAGGTGGGCCTTTGACAATCACTTTTTTGGATGTAGCTTTTTAATTTTAATTTTATTTTTTTAATTTTTGGGGTGTTTTTATTTTGCATGGAAAGAGGTGGGAAGGTGACCTTTTATGTTTTCACCGGTTGTAGCCGTTGATGATGACATGGATGAGTATGAGCTGGGTGGATATTCTGATTCATGTACGCGTTTTACCTATCTTATTCGTACGCGGATTGCCTGCGACAGGCTGTCTAGGAATTTTTCTGATACAGGAAGCTAGGTGGGGCCCACCATGATGTTCATGAGAAATCCACCCCTTCCATCTGCTTTTCCAGGTCATGTTAGGACACCTCAAAAGTGAGGCAGACCCAAAACTCAAGTGGGTCGAATGATAGGAAATAGTGAGGATTGAACGTCTAACATTGAAACATTCGTGGGGCCACAGAAGCTTTGGATCAGGATAATATTATTATTTTTTGTTTTCAGTTCATCCCAGTAGGAATGAACTTATGAACGGTATGGATGGCATATAAACATGACGGTGGATCGTCCAGAATGTTTCAACGGTAGTCATTTCTCTAACCACCTTTTCCTGTCGTGTGGCCCACTTGAGTTTTGAATCTGTTTAATCCTAAATGATCTGTTAAAATGAATGAACAAGATGGATTTGTCACAAACATCACGGTGGTCCCCAACTAGCTTTCTGTCGCAGACAATCGGTTCATCTTATTCGTTTATTCCTCAGAGACCATCATGGATTGCTTCTGATCCTAAAGAATCACTTTTGTTAGGCAATCATAAATGTCCCATCCATGGCTTGAAAAAAAGATGGCTATACCGAATCAAGGGTGATTTGGATCATCGTATCAATGAGATTTTTTGCATGGTAGACTTAATGGACCGTTCAGATCAACCGATGAAACTAGGAGGAGCATAACTTCTAGTGCTCTGAGACAGCATCTCTCACAATGGAATGCTTTAGGACATATTTTAATGATCTAAACCCTTTATATGATGGGACCCACATTGCATGGCAATAAATAAAAAAAAAAAGGAAGAATTTTTCCACCAGTTGATCATTTGATTCTTTCCCCTTGAATATGGACGGTGCTCGTAATCTTTGGATGATCATCCTTCTACAGTAAGGCCCATCATATAACACGGGTTGGATCATTGAAATGAACCTCGATCCAACGGCTATAGTCCCGATGTATGTATTTGAAATGCTTCTGGATGGATTCGAACAGACCTTTCTCTTACACATGGGCCATGATGTATCAATAGTGTCCTTTTCTCACATTGGGTAGTGGATACAAGTGGAGTCTCTGATGATCTGAACCGTCAAATTGATCGGATGCATCACGAATGTTGGAAGTGGGACTGCTAAAATATTCTAGATTTAAAGATCTTAGCCATACAGTATGTAGCCCTTGTTCTCTATTTTTTTTAACCGTGTCTCTATTTATCAAAGGGTTAGAATCTCTCAACTTGGGTGAATTTTGGACCATTCCCATCCTCAACGGCCTGGATCACCTAGACATAAGCCCACCTGCACTAACTACCCCATCAGACGGTGTACACTACGACGCATGCATCAGATTCAGACCTTGAAATTTCTGGAAGCTGATTGCGTGCGGTCCCCGCCCGGACAATAATCCGTCCAGGCAGCGGCTCCGTGGGGCCCACCGTGATTTATGAGTTTTATCCACGCTGGGATGAGCCCAAAAATGAGGCAGATCCAAGACTCAAGTGGACCACTCAGTGGGGATTGAACGCCTACCGTTGAAAACTTCTTGGGGCCACAGAAGTTTTGGATCGAGCTGACATTTGTGTTTCCCCTTCATACATGTTTTTGTGACCTTATGAACAGGTTGGATGGAAAATAATCATCATGGTGGGCCACTAAGAAGGTTTCAACGGTGGGCGTCGTTATCACTACTGTTTTCTGTGGCGTGGTCCAATTCAGTGTTGGATCTTCCTCGTTTTTAGGCTGCTAACCTAAAATGATCTGGAAAAATGGATGAACGTCGTGGATTGAACCCATACATTACGGTGGGTCCCAAAGGACCCCTGCCTGGACCCATTTTCTGTCCAGGCAGGTGCTTCCTAGATTTTCTACGTTTTTTTTTTAATCTGTTTGGCTGTACGCGTGATTAACGCTTGATAAGAATAATGACCCATGTAACGTGCCATGATTTTAGGTGGTTTCATGCATACAATCTGCTCAGGTGAAGACCTTTCAGCAACCCAACGTACCCCAAAATAGACTGATAGAGACGTGCATGCCCATGATATGATGTCACTATGGATGCTAATGGGGAATTTACAAAAGTTGCCTATAATTTCATACATGGGGCACATGGTTAGGTGATCTATACCATTGATCTTATTGTCCCCACCGTCGATAGGGATGCCCCCAAAAAATTTCCAGATGGGAAGATTCTATATCGTCGATTTGCCGCCTAAATTAGATGGATAAGGATAAAATGATCAATGAAACTCAGGCCAGTGATTGAAGAATCAGGATGATTTTTGGGTCTGGTTTAAACGCTGGGCCCATTAATATCAACGGTCTAGATCATTTAAATGTGGATTTGGAAATATTAATCCACTGTCGAGCACAAGGAATCCCATGAACGGCTTCAATTGGGCCGGCCCACTTGTTATCTGGGTCCAGTCTTCTATCAAGCCTGTACTTTAGGTCTCTAGGCCCAGCCCAAGCTAGCAAAAAGCGGGCCGGACCACTTGCCATTGAGAATCTGAGATGTAACTTTGGTTTTGTGCATGTATCAATATATCCATGCATGCAGGCATGTGGGCACATCATCCCATCATGATGCATGTATGAAAAAGAGTTCCGTACATCTCCCCAATGGGAATATCCTCACCTTTCGATTTGTTGCATGCAATCGACGGTCGAGAAATGAAGCAATGGTCCACGCTCCATTAAGGTGTCCAAGATTGTTGGTTAGGGTCTTCCAGCATGGGGGGTTTTTGGGGCATGGTGTAGCTCAACAACTCAATGGTCTGGATCATGGGACTATGTTCCACTAGTAGAGATCAAACGCTCAGATGTACCCTTAAATTCTCAACCATATAGGCTGGTTTTCAAATCTAATATTTGGGGCCCATTGGTGTGACACGTGTTCCTACACCGTACGTTGGTTTTCAATTCTAACATTTGGGGCCCATTGTTTTATTGCATCCCTCCCTAAGACCAAGTCCCAAAGGTCTGGGAAGATCCTGCATCCAATCTTGGGTCTTTTTACAGTTCAACGTGGACTGCTAGTGTGTCTCTTTCCAACCGTCTGTTGAGGGTCCACGAATAGAAAGATCAAAGATTACCTTACCGTGGGTTTGAGGTAAGAGGTCCACACTCAACCCATTTATGAGCCCGTCAAAGTAGAATAAGAGAGCACTGACTCAGCTCATTTACTTTACAGGCTTTTTGGATGTAAGTTCTGTTCGGTACGAATTGTCAGTGTTGAGAACTTGAGGGAGGATTAGGTGAAACCCCAGTCTCACTAGAGACGGTGCGGCCCTGACTGTGGGGCCCACCTTGATGCATGCATTCTGTATCCATGGCGTCCATTTATTTTTTCAGATTATTTTATGGCATTATACCAAAAATGAAGCAGATCCATAATCAGGTGCACCATATCATAGGAAACAGTAGTGATTGACCATTAATGGGCCAAGCTGATATTTGTTTTTTACCCTTTGTCTGCTTATATTATCAATAGATTGGATAGCAAATAAACACTTTGAGGAACATTAAGGTGGCCCTAAGAAGTTTTTAATGGTTGGGCGTTCAATCACCACTGTTTTCTATTGTATGGTCCACTTGATAATTGGATCCACTTTATTTTTTTGTAGAATGCCGAAAAATCATATGGAAAAACGGACAGACAGTAAGAATACAGTCAAGGTGGGTCTTATGGCAAGGGCCGCACTGCATTCGGTGAGTCCAATTATTCTCACCGAATTGGCTCCACATAACTTGGGCATAATTTATCTAACTTATTTATGCACAAGGAGCTAGAAAGTTGAAATAAATGATTACCAGGCTTTTTTATGAAGTTAAAATAAAGACCATTAAAGCTTATATCTAATTCATATATATGTGCAAGATGTATAACATACAATGATACATATTCAAGTATTAGATGTGCCCCCATCCGTCTTCAAGCACTTTATATATGTGCCAAAAGTCATTCACCTCCATTCATCTTAATCTCTCTGTATTGGCCACGTGGGCTAGAGTCACTTTCATTTTACAAACAATAAGAGAACCTGATCTAGATAGAACTCAAGCTTCATGGAATAAACATATTGTGTGCGTGACATCCAGTCCGTCCATCATGTGTGCACCTCAATTTTAGGATACTAGGCTTAAAATCAGGAAAATCTGCAACTTAGGTGGACCACGTCAATGGAAAAAATGCCGAGGAGTGTTAAGCATAAACCCACTATGGTGCGTATATTCCATCCAGGTCACTTCGGGGCTGATTAGGTGAGACCCCGGATCCACCGAGGTGGGTGGGATCCCTCATTGTGGGGCTCACATTGTGGGATCCCTCATTGTGGGGCTCACAATGACGTATGTGTCTTAAATCCACACAATCCAACCATTTTGAAAGATCATTTTAGGGAATGATATAAAAAATGAAGCTAACTAAAATCTTAGGTCGTAGAAACAGTCTTGATTTAATCTCTACCATTGAAAACTTTATGGATTTCACCGGAATGTTTGTTTACCATTATTTTCTATCCAACCTGTTGATAAGGTCACAAAAACCTAGACCAAATAAATATCATCTTGACCCAAAGCTTTTGTGGCCCACAGGAAGTTTTTAATGGTCAATCAACATTGTTTCCTAGTACTATGGCCCATATGGGATTTGTAACTGGGATCAAGCCCTAAACTGAACTCTCAACACGGATGGACGACATGGATGTAGTCACATACATCACAGTGGCCCCACAATCAGGGTCCCACCCCACCTCGGTGGATCCGGGGTCTCACCTAATCCGCTCCCGGTCACTTCGCAAGGGCGAACAGACCCCAAAACAGGGAGGCGGATTAGCTGTTACCCTAACCGTGCGGGGGCCACCTTGATGTATTTGTTGTATATCCATGCCGTCCATCTAGTTTTTCATCTCATTTAAGGAGTCAATCCCAAACCATAAAAAAAAAAAAATCTCAGGTAGACCACACCGCTAGAAACAGTTATAAATGACCATTAAAAATCTTTTGCGGGCCACAAAAGTTTTAGATCAATCTTATCTTTTATCTTTGTACTTTCCCTTCATTCAGGTCTTCTCGATGTTATCAACAGTTTGGATGGAAAATAAACCTTACGATGGGCCCTTTGGTATTTTTAATGGTGAGATACTCAATCATCACTGTTTCCTGTGGTGTGGTCCACGTGAGATTTGGATCTACTTAATTTTTGTTACCACATCCTAAAATGACCTGGAGAAACGGATGGACGGCGTGGATATACAATACATCATGAAGGTGGCCCCACAGGAAGGGTAACACCTAATCCGCTCCCTAGAAACAGGCGAGCCGCGGGCTATCCCACATGAACTCCCCAGTTTTAAGGGGAGCTTTTTTGTGACCCACATGATTTTTTATCAGGATGATTTTTGAGGTCTACGGTGACCATGAAAAGTTCCAACTAATGCATGGAGCAGATTCTATACGAACCACACGGTGGGCCCCACAGAGCTTGTGCGTTTTACCCTCCTCCATGCCTGAGAGAATTCGGATCCGTTTGAATTCGATCTATTTCCAGATGGTCCACATCTCGCCCATTTAACGGTCTTAACGATCTTTGATCGATGCTGCACCCGACCCATTTGATCATGGTGTAGGTTTTGGACCTAGACGAAACACCGTGGGTCCAATTTCTGAAGGGCCAGGGCGGGAGGGGGGGGGCATTTCGGTCATATCATCAGAAGCAAAGGGATAAATCAGTAAACTCATAAAATACGTATGCGTAGCGAGAAGCTGACGACAAGAAGCGCGTGGGGCCCACGAGGACTATATCCCCTCTTTCGTGGACTTTTGGCGCACGGCCACAGTGAAGTGGGGCCCACCCAGGCGCCAAAATCGTTTAAAAAAGGAGCGGAATAAATGGGACCTGGGGCGCAAGATGGGTCCCACCTCCAGAAACCGCCTACCTGCTCGCTGAAACTACTCGACAGCGATTTCCCGCCAAATTAAAAAAAAGAAAGGAAAAAGAAAAACCTAGGTTGCAGGGCCGGGCGGACCTTTTAACCTAAACCGAACACGTGTCCCCGTAGCCGACGCCTCTTACTGGCTGGAGCTAATTACGCAGCGTGTCAGCATCTCTCATTCACATGACGAAAATCTCCCTAGGAATTGCGGAATTGACAAGAACGTCCTAACGAACACTCTAGTACAATGTAATTTGATACTCTGGCGGAGCTTGACGGTTTATATGCACGTTCTCATAAATTTATACACGTGGCATATATTAATTGAAATTGGACAGTCCAAGTGGTGAGACACACTATAGATAGTCCATATGCATAAATTCGGATTGATTGAATGATTTTAACCTCTGATTAATGAAAGTTTGTTTGTTGAATTTGGACCGTTACTTTCTCTCATGTTATCCGTCCATTAAATGTCCATGAGCGGGCCATCCAATACAGTTTATGAGTATTTTCAGATTCTAGAGCAATAAAACCAAACTCCATAGCAACTCGTGCTAGGATAAACAATGAGCAAGATGAGTCTCAGGCTCTTGGTTGAGCTGGCAAACACATACTCCCTCACCCGAGAGTCTCAGCCAGCTTATCACCATGCATGCGGTGAGGATGATCTGACGATGATGTACGATGAAATGCACCTCACAAGTGAATGAGTGGACGTAATTCGCTAACCATTCTTGAATTCCACATGGCTCATGTTAACTTTTCGTACTATTCTGCGCACCCGTACCTTTAGGATGGTGGTACACCGGTAGACTAAGGGGCATTTGGCATTTCTACAAATAATAGCTTATTAGCTTATTTATAAAATATGAAAAATAAGTTTTTAGTAGGTTTGGTGAGAGTATAATGAAGTGCTTGTTTTTTTTTTAAATTAGCAAATAAGCTCCGATTTAATAAGTTAGGAAGGAGTTACTCTTTGAAACAGAGCTTATTTAGCTTATGCGAGTAGACATTTTCGATTAATTTTTGGACAAGTTTACTCTTAAACTTTTCAAGTAATTCTCATCTTATCCTCTTCTCTTCTCTTTACAATTTCTTCGAGAAAGGCCCACGTGAGGAACAACCCATAGTGAAGGTGGGCCCCACATGATGAATGGCCCATATCAAAGGTTGGTCTACATAATGCATAGTCACATCAAAGTGTGGCCCTACATGATAAACGATCCACATCAAGCAAGCCCTACCTGATGATGGTCCACATCAAAAGTGGGACCCACATGATGGATGGTGGACATTGAATGTGGGACCACATGATGGAAGATTGACATTAAAGGTGGGCCCACATGATGAATGACCCATCTTGAAGGCTCAGCCCCACATGATGGGTAATCCATTGCAAAGGTGGGACCTACATGATGGATGGTGGACATCAAAGGTAGGTCCCACATGATGGACTATCCACATCAAGTGGGCCCCACATGATAGATGGTCCACAACAAATATGGGACCCATATGATGGATGTTTCACATTAAAGGTAGGACCCACGTGATAGATGGTGGACATTGAATGTGAGACCACATGATGGAAGGTTGACATTAAAGGTGGGCCTACAAGATGAATGACCCATATTAAAGGTTGGGCCCCACATGATGGACGGTCCACAGCCAAGGGTGGGACGTACATGATGTATGGTGGACATCAAAGGTGGGTTCCATATGATGGACTATCCACATCAAGTGGGCCCCACATGATAGTGGTCCACGACAAAGGTGGGACTCACATGATGGATGGTGGACATCAAAGATAGGCCCCTCATGATGAATGATTCATAAAGTGGGGGCCCCACATCAAGGTGGGCCCACATAATGAAAGGTTTACATCAAATGTGGGTCCCATTTGATGGACAGTCCACGTCAAAGGTGGGACCCACGTGATGGATGATGGGCAATGAAGGTGGGCCCACATAATGGTCAGTTGATATCAAAGATGGGCCCACATGATGAACGACACACAATGAAGGTGGGGCCCACACAATGAATGGTCCACATCAAAGTGGTCCCACATAATGGATGGAGTGGGCTTCAGATGATGAATGGCCCACATAAAAGTGTGGCCCCTCATAATGGACAGTTCACATCTAGTGGTCCCCACCAATGGACAGTCCACATCTAAGGTCTCTCATGATGGATGACCCATATCCAAAGGGGGTCGTATGATAGATGATCCACATAGAAGGTGCACCCCACATGATGAATTATGGATATCAAAAGTGGGCCCCACATGATGGATAATCTACTTCAAAGGTAGGGCCCACACTATGGACACATCAAATGTGGAGTCCATGTGATGGGTGATGGGTAGTGGACATTGATGGGCCCCACATAAAGAACAATTAAGAATGTTGGGCCCCACATGATGGATGGTCCACCAAAACATTTGGATTGCTCTTATATTAAAGTTGTTGTAATCTTTAAAAATGACATCAACTACCCTTAAAAATGCTCTTATTTGAAAGTTTTACTAAACGTGCTTATTTTAAATAAGAGCTTTTTTTGGAGATTTTATCAAACGAGCTTATTTAAAACATAGCTAGAACAAAAAGAACTTATTTAAGTAGCTCTTATTCAAAAAGCTCTTATTGAATTAGAATAGAGATGCCAAACGAGCCCTAAGTGAAGAGAACCTCATTTCAACACTGAGGTCCTAGTATGGATTCCCATGTGGGGTGGCTAACATTGAAGTGTAACTAACAGTGTAGGTGTGTATTAACAATTGGATGTGCATACTAACAAAAAAAAAAAAACTATTTTGTAACTTAAAATCAATATAAGACTTAGGGCCCGTTTGTTAAATCTAAAGTCCGAAGTCTAAACCTAAAACATGAATCTGAAGCCTGAATCTGAAGACAGAAGACTAGTATTGAATCTAGAGTAACATGTTTGTTAGCTAAGGTCTTAAATGTTTAAAACATGTTAATGTGACACATTTGCCCCTACCCACCTCGATGTATCCGAATTGTGTACTGACTATGCCAGTAAGCCCAACTATTAGACAGTGTTGTGTGGCCCCCATCATAATATATGTGTTTTATCCACGCTGTCCATCCATTTTTTCCAAACCATTTTAGGGAATGACCCCAAAAATGAGGATGATCCAAATCTCATTTGGCCAACAACTTTCATGGCCCATTAATGGTCAATCACATGTACTATGGTTCATCTGGAATTTGGATCAAGATGATATTTGTGTGGTCTCTTCATCTAGGTGTTTGTGATCTTATCAACAGGTTGGATGGAAAATAAACATTCTGGTGGAGTCCATGAAGTTTTTAATAGTGATGATTCAATCACAATGGTTTCTTGTGGTGTGATCACCTAAGATTTAAGCCAGCTTCATTTATGGGATCATACCCTAAAATGAGCTTTCAAAATGGTTGGACGGTGTGGATTGAAGGCACATACGTCACTATAAGCCCCATGGTCAGGGGTCCCATCCACCTCGGTGGATCCAGGGTCCCACCTAATCCACTCCCGCTTGTGATGCTTGAGTAGCGAGATTTGCTAATGAAGTGAGGTCACCAGTTCTATGGGCCCCATTATGATTTATGTGTTATATCCACATCGTTCATCCATTCAGAGAGATCATTTTCATCTCGTTGAATGAGGTAGAGAGAATGTTATTAGAAAAATACATATAGTTATGACTACACCTATAGTTATTACTATAGAAGATGATCCGAAAACCTATAGAGAAGTTGTAACTTCTAGAGATTCAGCTTTTTAAAAAGAAGCCATCAATGATGAGATGGACTCGATTATGTCAAATCAAACCTGAGAACTGGTGGATCTACCTCCAGCTTCTAAACCCAAGGATGTAAGTGAGTATTTAGAAAGAAATATCATATTGATGGAACTATTCAAACCTTTAAAGCTAGACTAGTAGCTAAAGGGTTCAGACAAAAAGAAGGAATAAATTATTTTGACACATACTCACCTGTGGCGAGAATGATATCTATCAGGATTATATTTGCTTTAGCATACATACATCACCTGTATATTCACCAAATGGATGTCAAGACTACTTTCCTGAATAGAGACCTCGACGAGGAGGTATACATGGAATAACCTGACGGGTTCGTTCTACAAGGAAATGAGAAAAGGGTCTGTAAACTAATTAAATAATTGTATAGATTAAAACAGGCACTTAAACAGTGGCATGAGAAGTTTGATTCTAAAATATTATCTCATAGTTTCATGCATAATGTAGCAGACAAATGCATATATTCCAAAACAAGTAGTAACTATATAGCTGTTATTTGTTTATATGTTGATGACATGTTAATAATAAGTAACAAAATGGAAGGTGTAACTAAAACAAAGAAGTTTCTGTCTTCCGTATTTGAAATGAAGGATCTTGGACAAGTTAATACCATTCTAGGTATTAAAGTAAAAACTCATAGTGGGAGTTATGCGCTATGTCAATCTCATTATAGTGAGAAAATAATAAATAAGTTTAAACACTTTTAATATTAAAGAAGCGAAAACCACATTCGATCTAAATATCAAGTTAAATGAAAATACTAGAAAAACAGTTGCACGATTAGAGTGTGCTAGTTTTATAGGAAATCTAATGTATGCAATGCAATGCACTAAATCAGACATCACATATGCTATGAGTAAACTAAGTAGATTTACTACTAATCCCAGTATGGAACACTGAAAGATAATAGGTAGAATACTTAGTTATTTGAAAGCAATCGAGGACTTAGAGTTATTCTACTTAGAATTTTCAACTATATTGGAAGGATATACTGATACAAATTGGATATCGAGTGCAGGGGGCAACAAGTCCACTACTGGATGTGTTTTCACCCTAGGAGGTGCAGTTGTATCTTGGGGATCTAAGAAACAAACTTGCATAACTCACTCGACTATGGAGTCTGAGTTCATAACCCTTACTGCAACAGGTAAAGAGGCTGAGTGGGTTAGGGATCTTCTTTTAGAAATTCAATTCCATGCGAAAGTGAAGTCACATTAACTAGAGCCTATAGCGAAACATATAATAGGAAATCCAGACATATAAGTATGCGACATGACTATGTAAGACAACTGATTCAAGATGGAATCATTCCAATCTCTTACATAAAGTCAAATAATAACTTAGCCGATCATTTTACTAAACCTCTAACGAGAGAGGTAGTAAGGACAACATCGAAAGGGATAGGGTTGAAACTCTTTTCAAAAGATTTCACTAGTGATGGAAACCCAACTTAAAGTTAGAAAATCTCTAAATATGGGTTCAATTGGTAAAAAAAAGTTGTTGTTACGTGAAAAGTTTCATCACTAAATTATATATATCACATCCAAGATTAAAGTGCTGGCTGTTACAGATAGAGGGTTGAGTTTTAAAAACTCTTAATGCAGTCTAGTCTTAAGGACAAGTATCTGAAAATAACGGAGACACTAGAAGGACTTTACCTATATGAACGTAGAGGTGATGCTGCCTCTCATGAGAATGAGAGTTTTTTCTCTGGATCGTTCATGAAACAGGATAAGCACAAGGCCATTAAATGTGCTGAGCAAGTATTGTGGGAACTCAAACAACACTTAAAAAGTATGTGTGTGATATTTTCGGTCTTGTTATCTAAAAAAATAACTGGTTCAAAGTTGCAGGCTACCAGTAATTTCGATAGGTCTTTGAAATATTTACACTAAGGAATGATTCAAATCGAAAAATATCTTTCTTTATGCATATGATCAGTTTATACTTTAACAGATATCATTTTTTCATTTTAAAATTATTTTCAATCAAGTGGGAATTGTTGAAATATTTTAGTTAAAAATATTTTTGAAAAAATAACTTGTTTTTGTTTTGTCCCATATCGAATGGGAGGAAGTTTTTTCTTTTCTTATAAGTAGGGTGTTGTGCACCTTATTTATGGTAAGAGAGAGGAGCATGGTGGCTTGCATGCTGAATACCGCGCACGCGCATGCGCTCGGGCTCGGGCTTGGACTCGGACTCGATCACGGTCACGGTCACGGGCAAGGGCACGGGCACAGGCATGATGCGAGGGCATGGGCATGTAAGGCAGTGTGGTTGTAGAGGCGCTAGTGGCACACTTTGCACTTCGCACAGAGCGAGACTGGTGCGACAGAGGCTAAGTAGTGGGTCAGGTGGCTGGGTTCGAAACAGAGGAGGCATTGTGAGTAAGAGGTCTGACAAAGAGACCTCTCTGCTTTTTATAGAGAGATGCATGGCTATTTAGATGGACTTGTATAACTGCTTATGTAATAACAATCCAGACCATGCAGTAACAGCTGCATGTGGCTAGTCCAATAGTCAGAAAACAGCCAGCCACTGAGTCTAAACAACCGGCATACAGGTGTAATTCCCACATGCACAACGGTCAGAAACTGCCAGAAAACGGTTAATTTTTCCCAGCAGCCAGAAAACGGCTAGTGTCATTATGGCTCTAGACCAAAACTACCAGTTACCCTTGCCTATATAAATTGGACATGTCTGGTTTATTTCACAATAACAATCACAACCATCTCGAGTTTTCTACTGAACCAGCATCTCCAACCAAAGTCATCTAGCCTCACGGTTTGGTTCATACGAACCTAGCCACTAATACTAGAGAAGTGGTCTACTCATTGCAGCAAAATGCCATACTCTTTCTCTCTCTTTCTTTTTCTTATTCTGCTAGATACTGTGTGAAGAGTTCTAATAGTGGTCTCTTCATTTTTGCTAAATGCAGAACCACATAAGGCTAGTCGTATCCTGGAAGCAATCCGCCTGCAACCTGACAACAGACTCAAAGTATTTTGAGTATGGGCGAATTACACTATAAGGACAAGCGTGTTTTTTACGTGCTTCATCCTGTCCTTTAAATTCGATTTTCCAATTTTATTTATTTTTTATTTTAGAGATCAAATTCTCAACACATGCGGCCACACTTACGTGCACACACTAGTATGCTAACAAGCATGAGGAATAAGTTTGGGTTTGAAGTCTGAGCTCGGTGTCCAAGTTGAGTTGGGCGAAGTCCAATGATGAATAATCTAGCCCAGTGTATTGACATGAACCAATCATCAAATGAGCTCATATCATGTAAGAAGACACTTGTGAGTAGAGTTGTACACAAATCGAGTCGCTCGGTTAACTCGCTTGACTAAGCTTAGACTCAGACTTGACTTGGCTCGGACCTAAACTCAACTCGGCTCAACTTAAAAAGGCACTCACAAAGTGTTCAACGAAATGTCTCAACGAGCCGTCAATGTCATTTTCTGACTGCTCTCATCTCATGCTCGAGAACTGTCCTGCAAATTATTCAACGAAATGCCCCAGCGAGTGGTCGAAAGCTCGAGCTCGAACCTGACTCAAGCTAACCCAAGCTATTGACCGAACCGAACTGAGCTGGCTAATCAGGCTCGGCACTCGAGCCTGGCCAAGTTCGAGCTAGGGTTAGCTGCTGGCTGAATTGAGCCAAGTTGTGCCAAGTTCGAGTCAGTTTGAGTTGTGTACAGCTCTACTTCTAAGCCATAAGGTCCAACCCCGAGTAGTTATATTCAAAATGCATGTGTGCTTTAAAAATACATTTGGATTTGAGGTTATGTTTCTATGCTGTCAAAATCACTTATATATAGGATTCATTATAGTTGGAGGTATTCTTATAAAAGTTTCTTAGATTGTAAACGGCTACATTAGCAGTTCTCTAAATTTTTATCAGACCCGACAACAGATCCATTTTTTAACTTGGTCCAAGACAGTAGACTCAATCCCGAGCCGATTCTTATAAGCGGATACCAGCACGGAAAACCATACGGTTTAAATCGGGTGGGTTACCTCAGGTACCACGGATTCGGGTCCCTCTGACGGCTACCGCAAAGAGAAATTGGTCCAATCACGAGGATAAGGACATGTCATCCATTTTATTTTAAGAACAGGGACAGTTTGGTAATATGAACTTATGCTTGGCTTTGTTCGGAATCGCGACAGCGATGTAGCCATGCGGCTTAACTACGGTTAAAAAGCTGAGTTCACCCTGAGTTAACTCAACCCCCGGCATTTTCACGGTTGGAGATGAGCTGTCACGACTCACGAGCAAAACCCTTCATTAAGCATCCTACACGCACCTCTTCACCCCAACCTACACACGCAGACACGCGCGCCAACATACAACGCGTGCAATACACACGAGCAGTAGAATCTGTAATAATCTCCTTGCAGACGGTCCGGCCCAAAAATCAGGCCATTGAAAGGTCAGTGTATCCAACGGTCCATATTCAACGTTAATTTGTAGTTGATCTGATCAGTAGATCAGTCTATTCTACGGATTATGTCGTCTAAGTGCTGTGGACCACTTGATTCAAGGTTTGGATTTTCACACAACATGTCATATTGACACGTGCAAGAGCGTGTAGATGTAGGTATGAAAAGTGAGTGAGGTACTCGCAAGCCTCCATCGAGAGATTCTTATAAATCTTTTGAAAATCCCTTCCCTCTCTCCTTCTCCATCAATCGACTTCTCTCCATCCGCTTCTCTGATTTTTCTCCTTAAATCCCGGCGAATTACTGTCCAAATTCACGGCGGCCATTTCTTGAATTTCGGGCCACCTGATACTTGCTTCGTCCCTCCATCACTACGAAACTGACATTTTCCGGCGGTTTCAAAGCCTCCGTTCGAACTCCCGGCCGTTCGCTGTCAAGAAATTGCCGGAAATCAGACATATTCCGATCGGCTTCTTGAATTTCCGGTGGTTAGATTGCTGTTATTTCCGGAAAATCGACTCTCCAGTGCGAAGTTGTCATTTTCCGGCGTGTTTTGAGGAGTTCCCGGTAGGAATATTTCAGCGGTTTTTCAGATATCCGATCGAAGTTTCCGGAATATTACAGCGGTTTTTCAGCTGTAGAGCGGCATTTTTTTTTTTTTTTTGTAGATTTGTAGAAGTTTCTGTCGAATTACTGCGTACCGATTTCCGACAATTCCTGGCCGTTGGATCGCTGCTCTTAGATGATCTTGTACTCTTGCATAGAAGGAACATCGCGCGACAATTTTACAAATTTCCCGTCAAAATCTCGGGGCAAGGATTTGCGCGGTTGCATTTCCGTCTGTTTATTGTAGTTTCCGGTCAATCAATAGCTGAAGCTTCTGATCGGCGTGCATTTTCAGGCAAGTTTCTAGAATTTTCCGGTGGAGTTTTCCGAGTTAACTAGAAAATGATGATTTTCTCGCGTTCTTGAAATGCAGGCCAAGATTTTTCCATCAACTTCTCGTCAAATTCAAATGCGGTGGCGAGATTTCCCGGTACGTTTCCTGATATTTATCATCTCATTTTCCGGAATTTCTCGTTCCACTCACGTGCAGACGATGCACACGTGTTCTAGATCAACATCAAACGCTCTATTTCACGCAATCCCCACTATGTAGATGCCATGCATCAAAGATCAGGGCCATATATCAACGGTCCAGATTTTCTGTGCAAGTGCGATCCACCTGATCATCTTCTTGGTCTGATTATTTAGACATGGCGTCTAACACGGTTTGATTGCCCGAAGAAGGGATCCGATCTTCCATATTCCTTCCTCTATTTTTCGATACTCTTCTAGACTATTGAGATAGCTTATGCACTCACAGACCATTTTCATGCATGCACTAATCTACTTCAATCCAAACCATCCAGATTGTGGGCCTCACTAAAAAAAGGGGCCTAACCTAAAATTCACACTGAACGGACAGTCCGAACCTTCCATTCTGTTGGGTGTTAAAAATGGATGGCTAGAAAAAGTAGTAGAACTGAAATCAGTAAACAAATGCTTATCAATTAGACGGCTTGGATCTTCCTTCCACTTTATTTTCTTCGGGCTATCTCCAACACATGGTGGGGTCCACGATGAGCCGTTTGAATTCACTATGAAGTGACGTCGCCAAGTTCTGTGGGGCCCACCATGATGTATGTGTTGTATCCACACCGTCAGATCGTTTTAGCGTATGAACCAGAGAACGAGGCAGAGCCAAAGCTCAAGTGGACCCTACCATAGAAAACAGTTGGGACAGTCACGCCCGCCGTTGAAACTGTCTTGGGGCCCACTGCGATGTTTATTTGAGATCCAACCTGTTCATAAGTTAATACAGATATGACGAAGGGAAAACACAAATATCAGCTTGATCGAAAACTTCTGTGGCCCCCCCGTGAAGTTTTTAGTGGTAGCCATTCAATCCCCACTGTTTTCTTTGGTGGGGTCCACATGAGCTTTGGATCTGCCTCATTCTTTGGATCCTGCCGTAAGACGATCCCTTCAATTGTATGGACGGTGTGGATATAGCACATAACATCATGGTGGGGCCCACAGAACTTGTGACATCACTTGAGTAGCTAATCCGCGTCCGGGACTGTGCAACTTGCATATAAAAGGTGAGTGATGTGTGCATGCATTGAACAATGCCAAAGCTGGCGGTGCATGCATATTAAAGTTTGTATGGGTGATGTGGTGTATAATGTAGCAATTGAGATTGAGCTTGTGATACGTACAGATGGTGAAACGTCACCGTCCATCACGTGGTCCCTACTGTAGTGTTTTTATCTGCAACAAATAAGAGAGAGGTCAGTGGTGGCCTGTGGAAGGACCAATCGAAATTGAGTTACAGTGCACGACACATCCTTCATGGGTTTGCGCACGTGGCTCATAGGATGATCCAAGTGGTCCAAATGGTGTCAGGTGGATGAATGGTCGTAGACCCTACTGTAGTGTTTTTATCTGCAACAAATAAGAGAGAGGTTAGTGGCCTGTGGATGGACCAATCGTGATTGAGTTACAGTGCACCACACATACTCTGTAAGTACGCGCACGTGGCTCGTAGGATGATCCAAGTGGTCCAAATGGTGGTAGGTGGATGAATGGTCGTAGTCCCAAAGTGGTCTTCTACCTAGTTTGGCCCACTAGATGGATGGCTGGGCCTAATATGAATTTGTTATCTGATTTAAAGTTAATGGGTCATAATATATATAACGCAAGCTGAGCGAGTGAATTATGACTATTGATACTGATATGTGACCTTTAATCAGAAACGTAGTAAATTTTTGGACAATCATAACAGCATCAAGAAAATGGACGATCATGATCACCGAAAAATATCAGCATGTGGGGCGGGCTTAGATCTACTAGCATGCATTGCCCCAATTTATCAATTTTCAAGAGGGGCAGGTCGGGATGGGCCAACCACACATGATATGTGTACGTTGGAAGAGTCGCCACCATTTTGTAGACGGTGTAAAACTAACATGGAAGCTTAGCTGTACCTGTTTAGCATTTATAGATGGGCCCTCGTTAGTTGCCTTGCACGGCGGGCTCTCGTTCCGTTTCTTGAAACTGTGGGACCCAGCAATCGTCAGGCGAAGGAAGAAGGGGGGGTGAGTGGGGCCCCACGTAAGAGTGTCATGATTTAGGGTACTTGAGTACCTTCCGCTCTCTCATTATGATAAACTAGGATTTTTCTATCAAACATTGAATGAGCTAGGGACGATCCTGTGTGGAAAGGGTGTTTGCTTGACTTGCTTTTACGCTCTCTTCGAAAGTACCACTCACCACTCACCACGTCGCTTGAGTGTGGTGATGGTTAGCCTCTGTGGTTTCTTGTACATTTACCGATATCTGGACCGTCCAAATAGCTGGCCTCACCACGGATGGAGCATATTGACAATGATCCAATAATTTTTAGCCATCTGGCCAGTTTTATTTTTTCAGTCACATTTTAATTGCCGCCGATTAGATGACTAGCGTCGTTTGATCAGTGCACATGTCCATCAATCCGGACGGTCCATTGACCATATTGAAACATGCTTGAGTGTGATCTTTAACTAATGGTCCATCGAGTGAAATGGGCACGTGCCCTGATCCAATGGTTAGAGATGGTTTATGCACTTAGTTACTGTATACTGTATACCCCTCTACCAGTTTTACCGTATATAGCATCCTTCGTTGCACATGATGAAATTTGCATTCGTTTATTTATTTATTTATGATTTATTTGGGCTCTCTGTTGTGGGGTTTACACAATCAGGAGGAAGGACCGGTGGATACAATGACAGAATTGAAGAGACAACTCGGATCCGTGGACCACAGCGGCACCATTTGCAGCCCCATGAAGAGGCATAGAACTCAAGGGCCAATTTCCACAAGGGTCTCTCTCTCTCTCTCTCTCTCTCTCTCTCTCTCTATATATATATATATATATATATATATATATTGATGGATTTAAATAGCCAACGTTCGCTAAGCCCATACACGTGTGTAGGGCAGTTCATGTACACACCACCACATGCGGAGGTGTGGCACAGGAGCATGCTCTCCTAGAGGCCCATCACATTGGCCCGACCATCTATATAACCTGTACGGGAAATCAGGTTGACAAAGAAATGTTATCTATGGAGATGGACGTATTGGAGTTCATGCTCGCGAATATGCATGGCAAACGTGTGGGCCTAGCAAAAGCTCACTAATTAGTCAGTTGGGCCATGAAATCTCTATTGATTTTGTTATTGAGAGAAGGAATTTGGGCTGTCTGTGGCACCAGGAAAGGAAAGACAAGGTGGGAGAACGAATATCAGCCCTGCAAGAGCTCGTCTCCCCCTATGGGAAGGTAATTTGTAGTTTATGCATTTGGCAGCCCACCACGTGCAGACGCCTGGCCCAGGAAAAGACCAGGACAACTCATTGAGTGGACCACAGCTTACAAAACAACTGGATAAGTTATACTATTCCGGGAATGGTCCACATTCAGCTATTTAAGTGCACACCATCAAATGAGTACTGAACCGGCCTGATTCTTGTGGACCAGGGCATCTACATGTTGGGTCCCACCTGTATGGACAGCATATCATGCGACAATTGGCACATGTGGATGCATCCACATGCCACCGGTGCATTTGATATTGAGCAAGCCTTTTCCTTTCCATTTCTTTTTTTTTTTTATTATTATTATTATTAATTTCTTCTCTCTACAATTGGTTGATTGCAGACAGATACAGCTTCAGTTCTTCTAGAGGCAATGGACTACATCAAATTCCTTCAAGATCAAGTTCGAGTAAGGCTCTTTTGATTGCAAACTGCACTGGTGTCCGCCTTTTGGCGTTCCAAACTGTTCATACAGTGAAATCTTGGATGGAGATGCCTCAAAATCCTACCTATCAGATTATCCCAACCATCCAAATTCAGGCTCAGTTCTGAACCATTACTCGCAATTGTCCGCCTGCTGCATGTGAGAAAAAAAAGATGGCTAGGATTATTGGGTGGCAAGATACTCCAATTCCATGACATGTCATCCGGACAGATGGCTTAGATTACTGAATGGCCGGAACCCCCCATTGCGAGGTTGAAAATATGGGCCATTTCTTGTTACAAAGCAGCTTCACTTACAAAACACTTCTTTAGGGGGGAGAAAAAAACTAGAAAAACTGCCGGTGAAGGCTGGCAAAATCCATGACTTGATTCATTGTATTCTTCTCATTGTATCAGGTGTTGAGTGCTCCGTACCTCCAGAACAGGCCGCCAATGCTGCAGGTGAGTGGAGTCATCCTGCAGTTTGAAAATTGTAACTGGTTCTCTTCATACACTGTAGCTCGATCCCAAGAAAGTGGAACTCAAATGCATTTTGGGTTGTTCTGTTTCAGGAATCAGAGTACTACAGTCTAAGAAGCCTAGGCCTGTGCCTCGTGCCAGTCGAATGGACAGTAACAGTCGCCCGCAGCAATGGGGCGGATATGTGGGCCCCTACCATGACTCCTACTAACTATTGAACAGCCTTTTCTCTACTTCAAATTTGGAATGAGCTGAAGCCAGATGCAAGCGTTCGTTGCAAAGCAGTATGATACAGTGCAGGGCACCAGGTTGTTTTTTAGTGCATGCCCATCAGATAAATAGCTTGGGTCGCCAAACCATGGGCCCCACTGGTAAAAACTTAAGATCTGGGCCATACCCGGGAGATACTGAACTGAGCATTGTATAATACCAATCCTATGCTGACAAGCATTGTAGAAATGACATGCCTTGCTGCCAACAAATGATGCTGATAAGCAGGGCTCAGAAGGCAAATGAGGTGGGTTGGAAGGCTGACAGGAGGATTTCATTCCCATAACAGGGATTGAAGCAGGACTGTCCGATTGATCCACATGGTTTTGAAAAGGGAATATCTACAAGTACTTCTCAGAAGAGCAATTGCCCATCCAACCCTCTATATTACATTAGATAGTGTATTGGTATAATAATATATATATCAGCAAGCATTCAACTCCTTAATTTTCATGCATTTGGTTTGGGATGGAAATGAAAAAGATGTTAACCTGTCTTTAAGAATCAAATGTGAAATAACCAAAGATGAAAAGCACTGTCAAATGAAAGCTTGGAAATGAGGAACAAGTAGCTATTTCCCATGCACTGAAAAGACAAGAACCAGGGAATTGTATACATTCACTCAAAATGACAAGACAGTCCTAAAATCTGATTTGCATTGAAACTTTGGAACTAGTACGGGAGATTTCTTACTCCATTGAAGCACCAGAAACATGTATTGTCGTGTCCAACAAACAGCAGCAAGCATGCCAAAGGCAGAAAAAAAAAAAACTGTGCTGGAATTGTCTCAAACACTTGCATAAAACACCCAAAGGTCAATGGGGTCGCCATCTTATATAACTAAAATCCGATTCATCATCAGGTGTTCCAATTATAATCACCATTAGAACCATACACACAAAAGATAAGTTCGATTAAAAACTCATATGGGTCCCACGTAAATTGCTCAGTGTAGCCCATCTGTTTTTTTTAGTCAGGCTGAGAGTTTGTATAGTATCTTCATCCTGTTGAGGTACATCTCATTAATGGGTTTGATTAAAGATACACACCATGGTGGCCCCATGCAAAAACCTATGGTCGGTATTGCATCCCCATGTTTGATGTTGGGTGGCTCATTAGAGTTGTGGATCTAGCTTATGTTTGTCCCCAGGGCCTAACATTGAGGATAGAACCTGATGGATGGAGTGGATTTTACATTTTACGACATTGGGATCCCACAAGCTTGGGTGTTTTGCACATCCCATAAAATAGGAATGGTAGAGGAACAGATGCCGTAGAGGATTCCAGTCCGAAACAACAGGGCATTTATAGCACCCGCAAAACGAATCAAGGTCACTTGAAAGCAAGGACTGCTACCATTTTCTATGATCATGGGCCTGCTGATCTTGTTTGACAGTGTGGATGGGCTATTAGGTCTGAGAATCACGTGATTGGACAAAAGCATGGTCCCTGTTTCATTTGCAGGGCTGAGATTGGATGGGTGGTTTTTGGTGCATCTGGCCTAGCCGTGTTATAACCCTCACCGGAACAACAGCAGTCCCTGATACTCAAAAGACCCAAACATAAACAGTGAGGAGGGAACTGCATACAACTACAGAATCCATCTTTAAAAATCAAACACGGTCAATAACTCCTCACCATTTTCACTTCATCCGCACGGGGAAATGGTTAAATAACAGCATCACCATGACAATTCATGAAAGGATTTCTGCTACGGCAGGAAAGAAAGAGCCAAGGCCCAGGGGACCTTTCTGATAGACCTTGTGAGTGCATGATGGTTTACTGTCATTTTAACAATACTGAGGACTCATACACTGTACAGATGGAACATTAGGGCAATCACAGCCCTCCTAATTGCTGACCCAACTATGTGATGGAGCATCACCAATGAATCACACTGGGAAAATGATAGCAACCATCTCACTTTGCCTGTTGCATTTGGACCACTCAGTATTTTGCTTTTAACCATCCATGTCATGGCGCTACCAATTGGATGATTAGGAATTTATCAGTAAAGTGTGATTTTTGCAACACTCTCCATCCATGGTTCTAAAACATGGTGACCATGTCAGCCGAGTCAAACTCGCCTACACAAGATATCAAGCTGAGTTATTGAGAAACTTGAATCACAAGAAAGTCAGTTCCGACTCAATCAAGTCCTCGATTCATACCCAACCTGGCAGGATATCCAGTTGAGTCAAGTTTTCAGGTTTTTGAACTATGATTCATCCAGGATGTGCCCCACAGGTCAGATTGTCTAGATCATACAGGCAGGTCAAATGTGAGGAGGATGTATCACCATTATGAAAACGGTGGCCACCAGAGTCCTGTCCCAAAGGTAGTAAGTGCCTGTGACTGGTTTCAACTTCCAACTTAGGTGACGGTGGCTGACAAAAGAAATCAACATCCGAGACTGGTGACTGGCAACAAGTTTCAACTTGCAATTCCAGGGAGGTCTGCCAGTTTCAAGAAACCCGTCACCAATAAAACCACCAAATACAAAATGTTAATAAATGCCAAAACTATCAAACACAGCTATTGTCGGTATCTACCATAAAAGGAACATCACAAACTGTTGGATATTTGATCAATCAATTAACCATAACAGTCAATATTTTGTACTATGTTTGGATAGTGTGCTTCCAATTATATAAATGAATAACTACAAATCACATTTAAAAAAAAAAAAGAGCCAAAGGACAAGATCAATATTTGATCATGCTTGTTTCAACGTCTCATGGATGAAAGCAAAATCTCCAACTGAAATTTCAAGTCCCATGTGCAACTTTAACCAAATGGTGTTTGACAGCCCTGCTACAGTTAACATGTGGTGACACTCAAGTACTTGAGAGCTTTACAAAGAAAAGCTTGAAGTTTTTGCATTGGGGTTCATCATACAGGAATTGTACCTATGAGAATTTGCGAATTATGGCCATTTGGCCATGGATGCTTAACAGGAAGCATCATACATCGTGAATAATCAAATTCCAACTGAAAATAATATCTTTAGGAGGAATCAATGAAACATCATCAATTCAAATCCTGATCTTCACATTGGGAGATTGAGAATTCACACTATTTCTTAGAAACAAGAGAGATCCATAAAACCTCTGAACTAAGCCCAATTCGTTTTTTTCTTTTTCTTTTTTCTTTTCCTAAACAACATGCACTTATCTTTTTTTTCTTTTCTTTTTTTGGCTAGTTTCTGCATCTTTAGCCTACCAAAAGCAGCAAGCAGGAGAGTTGGAAATGAAGTAGGAAATGGGAAAAGACATTTATGACATTGGAGAAATAACAGTGGTCCAAAGAAAGAGTGGCATCATCCCAAGTAGAAAATATGTGCAATTATATTCCATAATGAAATGGAAGCTTAAGATGCTACATCTCAACATCATAATTGCAAATTTGAAATTTTGAGTAAATCTAATTATTGAAACTAAATCAAATAGGACGCAGACTCCAATATAGCAATTAAGAGAGGAGAAACAGGACCTGAGATGCAAATATTAGCTTGCCGATGCACCAGGCTTCACCTTCTCTCTCAGAAACTGCCGTATATGTTCACGTTTCCAGTTGTCAATTCTGCAAAATCAAATACAGAAACCCTCAGTGCATAGAAAATAGCCTCAACCTTTTTGTGAGAAAAATATAATCCAAAAGCGCGAGCAGAACCCCCAAGGATAAGTCAGAGCAGCTATGCTTAACTTTTGTTGGATGAACTCCCCACATCTAGTAAGAGGCAAATCCAGGTAGACAGACTGGAAAACTGTAGTGTTGAATGCCATTTACCAAGGTACAATGCTTACGAGGAAGGAGATAGGGAATGCCCCTAAGTTTTAAGAGATTAGAAGATCCTATACCTTTGATCTTTGGATTATATACTCTCAGGCTGAATGTGGACAATTGCTATATTCTAGTCTTAGCCATCTATTTATAGAAAATTGACTTAAGCCTTAGAATCTTCCAATCTGGATGGTTTTCAAGGCATCACCCATCTACAGTGGGGTCTATTGTCAATGGTATCGATGACAGAACCATGGCCCCAAATTACAGAATCCTGCAGTCAGCAAAAGTCAGCAAACTGTGTTTTTTATGATGAGCAGCAGGATTCCATGATTCCTCTTTCCAAATATCTCTGTAGTTAATTACTAATTTTTACTATTTTATATGGGGAATATTGGAGAGAAAAAATGACCACAAGTTTCTAAAAGCTCCAAGATAACCCTTGGGCCTACACTAATTTGAGAGAAGTTGCCTAACAAGAGGAATTCCCAACCCCACATTCAAAAGCCAGCCAAGAAAATCTACTGAAACCCCACTCTCCAAAACATGCTGAATAAAGAGATCCTTGCTCCGCCTGTTATAGCTACTCATGCGAGTAGGTTTTACTGACTTAGAATTCTACTGTCTCCGCAAGTGCCATGTGGCATGTACATGCAAGATCCTGGAAGATCATCAAGTGGACCCACTTTGTACATGCAATGGCACGAAAGAAGACCATTAAGGGCATCAGTGGGACCTGAGCACGTCAAATGTGGACCACTGGTCAATCCTCGATGACCTTTTTTTTCTTTCTTCCTTCCTTTCTTTTTGTACGACAGGAAGCCATCTTTCCCCTCTTCTCCACTGCATATGCCAACCCCCTAGATTCAGAATATAAAAATAACTCAAATCCTTCAAGAGTTGGACCCATCTTTATTTCTTTGTCAAATCCAACGACTGATGTAGTTTCTAACAGGCAGACTGGCTAAGCTTGACTAACAAGTGACACGCAGTTCCAGAGATTGTTAAATTGACGGTGAGATTCAAAAGCTTAACATAGAATTCTAACAAGGACTGCATGTGTATCTTAAAATGGATACATAAGAGTTGGCGATAAAATGTGGACACACATTAGTAAAGTGACAGCATTTAAAATATATTATTACAAAAACATTCTCACATGTGCATGGGCAATTCAATTATTGACTATAAACACATGGAATGCAAAGAGGCACTTGAGATTATGGGCCTGACATAGGAACTTCTTCCCTTCAGGGTCCATTCTTAGGCATAACTGGTGTGACAGCTTCCAATCTGTGAAGGCAGGCCTTCAGGTAAGTCCAACATGACAATTTTTCTTTCAGAAAATGGTGTCCTCGTCACGAAGCAACCTTCTTTTAGAAAGTGGAGTGTTCTTGTTACATAGGAAACTAGTATTTTGGACATATTGAATCAAGTGGACAAAAAGCCCACCAGTCAAATGTACTGATGTGACCTGCCTGACTAGTGGAATGTCACTTTTGTGTATATTAATCTTCAGACAGAATTTTAAAAAAAGAAGAAACTCTAGCCTGTGATAAGAAATCCATTACTTTTCCATCTCGAGCATGCAAGAATCTCTTGATCTCTCTCATTTGTCTTCAATTTCTAGTGTTTCCAATGTGCTTTCCTGGTTCTCCTTTGGTGATGCTGGGAAGGATTGGATTTTGTATCTCTCTTTTTTCTCCGCTTCTTTTTGAGATTCTTTTTTGTGTTATGACATCGTTATCTATGGTATGTGATTTATGAAATCGGTCTTGAAACAGAAAAATGACGTTTTTTTTCTGATTATTCTCTAGCAGTTTTGTAGTAAAATTTCTGCAATGCCTTTGTTTCTATTCCCATGGCATTAGCTTGATTTGTTAACTCCACGTGGTAATGATCTAACTCCACGTGGTAATGATCTGGCCGCCAGCTTGACATCAAATAGGTAGCCAGTCATTGAACTTTTTCCAAGCAACAATGAGAATTCCTGTTTTGGGTGTTGATGATTTGTCAAAATTCGCAAAGCGACTAATGACATGAATAGTAACAAATTTGAAAATGGGAATAGAAAGCCCCTATATGACTGATTTTATGCTAACTCTCCATCCCAAACTCTACTACTTGGGCTAGACCAAGGACCCTTAACCAATTCCCTAACTTGATATAACATATAACTTAAGAAAAGGCCCCTTAAATAATACTATGGATTAGTGGTGATAGCCCCTAATCCTTTTAGGTGGGGTTGAGGGATGATCTCCCAACCCCTAATTCCTCCTTTATTGTTGCTCCTGTTTGGTGATTAACGAAATTTTGAGTTGCCATTAGAAAAGAATTTACAGTATGGAACTTGGAAACCAAGTTTCCATCCAACTTTAAGCACATGACTAACTCTTTCTAACTATCCACTAATTAACCAAGGCCCATGTACTAACAATAATTAACCAAGATGTCAAACCATGACTAAACCAATTCTAACCATTAATGGTGCCATGTGATGACATCAGGGCCACATCTTGTCACAACCATGTTCCCTGTAGTAAGTTGTAACTACGTTATTACTTCTTGAATTGTTGCCCGGATTATGTGGTCCTGAAGTTGTTAGAAAGGTAACTTGATAGGCTATTAAATGGTACCGATCTCGCATTCTCACCATGTTTGCATCAGTTGAACCACAAAAGTCATCTTCTTGGATCACGAAATTAGTTAGGTCCCTTCAACATGTAACGATCCAGAGCGCCTGCATCCTTTCATCATATGCCTTCAGCTTGGAAAACCTCTTACTTTGGCATGCATTATGTGCCTACTATTGCCAGTTGGTTATAACATGAGCATCGTTTGAGCAATCACTATGATATCATCTGTGAATAACTAGAGGGAATTAGTTAGCCAACCTACAATGCCCAGACATGGATGCAGAGAAATGTAAAGAGGGGATGGACACTCCAGCATTTTATGAAGTCCAGGAAATAGATATGGATAAAGATATCCAATCTAACATGTTGTTGCTAAATAACAAGCATACTAGAGTAGAATACAATTTAACTATGTATTATAAGTATCCATGCGAATCTGCTACCAATGTCACTATCAGTACCTCCAAGTGTTCTATCTCTAACAATTTCGGTACCCTAGGGGCTAAAATAGTTTCCATGCTAGGATCTAGAAGTTGGAGTATACTGAGAGCCAAGAGAAATGCACAGATGCAAAAAAATAAAAAATAAAAAATAAAAAAAAACCCAGACCTTATGGTTTCCTTGTGATGGCCATCATCATCCAGCATGGCAAGTCTTGGTGGAGAAGCATATACGTATTGGACTTTAAGAGACGGGAACTGATCCTTCTCTTCCTCAATGAATCCAACAATTTCGGGATAGAATACAAGTTTCCTCATGCATACCTCTAAAATTGCACCAGAGTAAGTAACCTGCAGTAGCACATGGAAAAGGTCACTTTCAGTTGTCCTTCAGACAAAGAGAAGACATCCTAATCTTTGGAATCAATGGATCTAAAAAAGTGCACTTGTTCCATACTTCCTGTGATAGAGATAGTGAACATTTAGAATGATCCAAGATAAGCACTTATGCTGCCAAGTATCCCCCCCCCAAAGGCCCCAAAACAGCTTTTCTTCGACTAGTAATTTTGGAATAGTCTCGTCACAACGTATCAACTAGTAATTTTGGAATAGTCTCTTCACAACATGATACGTAGGTATTATATATATTCTGCTTCAAGAGTCAGATTCAAATGTTAAACAATGCTTCTTTTATCTTTTTTTTTTCTCTCAAAAGAAAAAAAGGAAAACAATAAGAGCAAGAAACATACAAAACTACAGCCAGGAGTGTCATGATAAGCTATCATCCTCCCAAGAGACCAAAAACAAAAAAAAAAAAAAACAAAGCAAACCCGAAAACAGCACCAAAAAAAAAAAAAAAAAGCACTCAATTGACTCATAACACCCAGGGGCCCACAAAGCCTATATCTTCTGCACATGCCATGGCACTGAGCATGCGAGTTTAAATAAAAAAACAAAAAAAAAAAGGGGATTGAGATGCCTCTGAAATCTGGAAGATAAAGGACCCAACCCGCCCTCATAAAAATAATCTTTCTGGGCATATAAATACACATTTCCTCTCTAACTTCAAAAATACAGTCATTCCTTTCTTTCCAGACACCCCATAAAGCTGAAAACAGCACCACCTCCCATAAAATTGAATCTCAGGAGGCAAATGTTCCTGATCCCACCATCAGATCATAAAAGGACACGCTATACCGAATAGATTGGAAATACTTCCCCAGATGGCCCTTGCGACTTTGCAATGAATAAAGTGGTGTTTGATGAACTCTTCATCCTCCTTGCACAAAAATAACATGTTTGGAATTACCATTTTCCTCTTCTTGAAATTATTAACTGTGAGAATTTTATTAGCCATAGCAATCCACACAAAAGCTTGGACTGTGGGCAGTACAAAAGCTATCCATCCCTTCAGCCTTGAAGATGGATTTTCGTTGATTTCTATCGCAAATTTTGAAAATAGATCAAAGAGAAATTACCATGTTTCAACATTTCCAAATTTTCCCGTCTCCAATCGAGATTCTAGTAAAGGCTTTTGAAAGAGGTAAATCATTAAGATTCTGATGAAGCAAAACATTCCAAAAACCCATACCCTACCCCCACTAACATCATAGAAATCCACAACCTTTGCTTCCTTAATTGTAGAAAGATGGAAAAGTGAAGGAAAGGCTTCCAAAAGGGGGATATCATCAGTCATAAGTTTGATTCAAGCTTACCTGGATCATGGGTTGAACAGGCGCGTTGTAAGCTACCTCCTCCAATATGTGCTACACTAGGGGTCGGATCATATTGAAAACACCAGTACACACACTAGGTGTGTGTGTGTGTGTGTGTAGAGAGAGAGAGGACTGATCCCCTGCGAACAGTAGTGCAGGGGAGAGTCGTGTGTGTGCTCATGCTATAACACATTCCCTCATGTCTGCCAGGATCTCCCAAACCACTCTCCCTGTTGTGTGTGCCGACTTCTCCGAAAATCACACTGCAAACCGATTGCCTACTATAACGTTATGAATAAACTCTGTGGGGCCCATGGCGATGCATGTATCTTATCCATGTTGTGCATCCCTTTTACAAGCTTATTTTACGTGGCAAGATCTCAAAATTGAAGCATATCCAAATCTCAGGATCTCGATGGATGTATTGGCCAAGTTGTATATCAAGGAAGTGATAAGGTTGCATGGCGTACCGAGCTCTAATGTTTCAGACCGTGGCCCTCGATTTACATCACGATTCTGGTCGAGTTTGCAGGAAGCTATGGGTACGACTTTGGATTTTAGTATGCATACCACCCTCAATCCAATGGTTAGATAGAACGAGTTAACCAAATCTTAGAAGATTTATTGCGTGCATGTGCTTTAGACTTCAAAGGTAATTGGGATAACAATTTACATTATGTGGAGTTTGCCTATAATAACAGTTATCAGGCCAGCATTGGTATGGCTCCGTATAAGGCGTTATATGGACGACCGTGTCGGACACCTAATTGCTGGACAGGAGTTGGAGAAAAAGGGGTTAATTGGTCCTGATATTGTTCAGGAAGCTTCGAAAAAAGTAGAACTCATTAGAAAGCGTCTTTTAGCAGCACAGAGCCGTCAAAAGAGTTATGCAGATAACAGAAGGAGAGACTTGAGTTTAAAAGAAGGAGATCATGTGTTCCTTAAGGTCTCACCGATGAAAGGATTGATGCGGTTCGGGAAGAAGGGAAAACTCGCTCCTAGATTCATCGGACCTTTTCAAATAATAGATCGAGTGGGAGCTACAGCGTATAAAATTACATTACCACCTCAGCTTGCGAGTGTTCACAATGTATTCCATGTATCCATGTTACGAAAGTACAATAGGGATGCCTCGCATACAATCGATTGGTAGGAGTTGGAACTTCAAGAAGATGTATCTTATATAGAGAAGCCTGTTTGTATCTTGGATCAAAAAGAGCATGTGTTGCGGAATAAGACGATATTGTTGGTCAAGGTGTTATGGAAGCATCATGATATAGACGAAGCGTCGTGGGAACAAGAGTCAGAGATGCAAAAGAAGTATCCTCTCTTATTCGAGGAATAACTTAGGTAAATTTTGAGGACGATTTTTTTTTTTAAGGGGGGGTAGAATGTAACAACCCAGAATTTTGGACATATAAACTACGCTACTAAAAGGGGTTAAAAGATTTAATTTGAATTAATTAACAAAAACAAGTCATTAAGAGGGTTGGTTAGGGTCCTCTTGGTTGAGAGGGGAGACTAGGGATTGAAACTCCTCATAAGCAATAATAACTTTTGCATCTTAAGACTTTAGTTTTGAATTTTGAACTCTAGATAAGGAAGCCTTATCCAGAAATTTCCACCTTTGCTTATAAATAAGAGCCTCTGTAGGAGGATCTAACCCTAATTGCTGAGAGAGAGAGAGAGGGGGGGGGGGGGGGGGGGGGGGGGTGATTATCTCAACACTTAGCTCAAGTAAACCCTAACCTTTCTTGTAGTCTTTATTTCATTATAGAGTACTTTATTGGATCTATTTAATGAACGGGACGGATTTGTTCTCCGTTCATTGTATGGTCTTGTAGATTGAATCCATACGAGTCATGAGAATTGTTCGGCCAAAGTATGTTAAGACCTAAAATATCAGAACAATCCGACACTCGGATGAGCCACATCGTCTCGATCTAAGGCTAGATACGTATTCTCTTAAGATCATTGGGGAATCCAATATAACCTGCCATCTTTCCATCTAAATGGATATCTTGTGTGGTCGGATCTCTCAATGGGCCGCTGAGATCAACTAAAAATCCTAAATCAATCTTATAGAAGGGTGGATCAAGGAAATCATTGGGGCTGAATCTACAATCATGGGCTCTTCATAATTTTTATAAAACAGCAAGGATAGAATAGTTCAAATCCAACCCATGATAATCCTAAGTCCATAAGAATAGTAGAATGTGATACCATAAAAGAAAAAGATGTTTAAGGATCCAATAGAAGGAACCAGACGCGCTTCGGCTGACCGAAGGCCGTGTTCGGTCAACCGAGCGACGTGAATTATGAAAAACATGACAATCAGTATCGGTGACCCAGGAAAGCTTGGATCGACCTAGGAAGCCTTCGGTCGACCAAAGAAAGGGCTGGGTCAACCGAAGAACGCAGAAATTTGAACTCGAAAGCAATCTGCAATCTTGACCGAGGAAGTCTTCGGTCGACCGAAGGACCCTTCGGTTGACCGAACACAGGGCTGGGTCGACCGAACGACTATGAACTTAAATAATTTCATTTCCCTGTTTCCTATCTTGATCTACAGAGTTAATATATGACTTTAATAATTAGAAATGAACTCAAACTAACGAGGGAAGAGATGACAAATAAAGATAGATAGAAAGGAATATGATTAAATGATATGTGTTTATAGGATCTTGATCTTGCTCGTAGTTGAGAACTTGGAGAGTGTGGAATTCACGTCACCAACAACAGGTGAGTGAATCCCAACATGTTTCCTATTCGTTTGAATAAAGTAGGTTGTTGCAGTGTTGTTAAAATTGTACGATTTACTATTCAAATCGTACGATTTGGATCATATTGTACACTCGTACGATTCAAATCGTACTACAAAATCACAATTTGAAAAAATCGTACGATTCAATATGAATCGTACGATTTGATACTAATTGTTTTTTTTTTTTTTTTCAGAAAATTGTATTTATTTATCTTTTTTTTTTATATACATGTAATGGGGATATTCATTATAATCTGTGTTTTTTGCATATTCATGACAAAATAGATGTTTGATGTGTTTTTTTAATTTTTTTTATTTATATACAATTTTTAATGACATGTTTTATGAAGTCTAAAAAAATCTTACGATTTACGATACGAATATGCATCGGTTCATATCTTGTTCATGTGTTAGAAAACTAGGCAATTTTACAACTATAATTGTACTGGATTTTATGCTTCTACAGATTGCCATGTTTTTCATGTGTTACCATACCTATTGCACTGGATTTTACGACTGTAATTGTACTGGATTTTACGATACGAATATGCCCCCCCCCCACATGTTTTATGAAGTCTAAAAAAATCTTACGATTTACGATACGAATAAGCATCAGTTCATATCTTGTTCATATATTAGAAAACTGGGCAATTTTACAACTGTAATTGTACTGGATTTTATACTTCTACATATTGCCATGTTTTTCATGTGTTACCATACCTATTGTACTGGATTTTACGTCTGTAATTGTGCTGGATTTTACGATACGAATATGCGGCTCCCCCCCCCCCCCCCCCCCCCGCGAATAGTGGGGGGAGACCCCCCACACCCCCCAGTTGTCGGGGGCACTTAGAGGTCTAATACAATAAATGTTAGAAGTGGACGCCACATTCAAGCCATCACTCACTATGGTCCACCTAAGATTTAGATATGTTTGATTTTTCATACCCGCCCTTAAAATGAGTTGGCAAAATAATTGAGATGGGCCCCACATTTAGGGCCTCACCCACTAGTGGTCCACCTGAGATATGGATCTACCTTATTTTTTGACCATGTCATAAAATGAGTTGGTAAAACGGATGAACGACATAGATATATAATACATACATCGAGGTGGACCCCTGTACATTGCCTTAAAAAATTGTACATAAGGCATATATTAACTCAAAATTAATTAATTAAATTATGGACCGTGTTGCTAAATGGATGAGTAATATGTTTTTTAATTTTTCTTATCTATGTATAATTATTTGTTATTTTTTTATGATATTTTTATGAAAATCTAAAAAAATCTTACGATTGACGATACGATACGATACGATACAATTCAGACAAGAAAACGATTTACAATACAATTTATGATTTGACAACATTGGGTTGTTGTGATGTGATGCTATGATTGGATTGATTTGCGTTAATCATTGTGATGCTATACGTATATATCGATGCATTGTTAATTACACATGTTGAATGCAAGGAACGACCGGATACTATGTGTGTACCTCTCGAAATGAGGGATGATTAATAATGTGTGTGCCTCTCAAAGGAGAGGTGGCTGAATTATACGTTGCCCCTCAGTTGGAGGGTGGATTATGTGAACACAACATGTCATACGCATCGTGCATTCATACACTGTTTGTCTTGGAGCATCACTCTGGAAGACCTGTAGGTACTTACAGTACTGGGTTGCCCAGGGACCATCCTGGATGCCTGCAAATCATGCGGAAGTCTGCCCTACTACGTAGGGGGAGTGCGGGTTGATGGGTTCCAACCTAAGCAAGTGAATGGTTAGGTTTTGTACCCACTTGATGCATCATATCATCTTGCATGACATACGAGCATAACATAGAACAAACTGAACTGCAAACCGTGATTGATGTACTGCTTTATCTGAGCGGGTGAGAACCATGATGGATTCACTCAATGAGCTTGGCCAGCTAACGATTGTAGATTCAATGTGCACAGGTGAAGTAGATGATCATCCACCCGAGATGAATACTGATATTGATGCAGGACAAATGGAGGAAACTCAAGGAGATTGGCCGTACCTGATGGAAGAGGAGATTACTGCTTCAGAGTCTAATGTTTAGTGCTTGATATGTTGATTGCTTTCAGTAAGATTAATTACTTTATTATTGATTCTAGAAGAATTGTTTAAGGCATAATTACTTTGAATAAGGTCCCAAATGGGAGGACCTAATTAGGTTTAAGTTATTAATTAAATGTAAGTGAATAGTTGGAATATATGATGTGAATGGTTGAATGACATAGTTGATAAGATGTGATGCCTCAGGAATAGTATGAGTATGTGATACGTGCACCAAGTGCACTAGTCGCTAACCGTAAACCAGACCTGAGGGTGCACATTCTGTGCCTGGATTGCGAGGCGTGACATGTAGTCCACTTGAGCTTTGGATATGCTTCAATTTTGAAATCATGCCCTTCAATGAACTATTAAAATGGATGGACGGTGTGGATAAGACGCATGTATCACGATGGACATAGAGTTTACTCTGTACGTGCTGCTTACTCTGTATGCAATCTGCTTCTAGCCTCATGTGACTATTTAGTTGCCCATTGGTTCGAGTGGGTCCCACCATAATGTGTTTCTCTAATCTATTATGACCATCAAATGCGTCACCTCATATTAGCCTCAAGGTCCAAAAATCAGCCACATTCATGATTCAGGTGGGGCCACACTAAGGGAAACAATTGGAAGATAGATGTGCAGCATTGTTTTTTTAAGGGGCCACCGTGATCATTACATTAAATCCATGAAAACCATTAGATGCCACACAACAATTTAGTCCTAAAGCCCAAAAATAAATCTATAATTCAGGTGGGCCACACCAAGGGAAAAAATCTGGAGGGTGGGTGTCGTTTTATACACTGTTTCCAATAGTATGGTCCACCTGAATTCCGGATGGTGCTAATTTTTTAGCCCAGTACCTAAAATAGGGTGACGACGTGACGTTGATGTGGACATCAGTGGTGCACCCTTTAGAGTGTACCAAAGAAGGCGACGTCGCAGATCAAGTGTTGGAGCAGATGAGCTGATGTGGATGGACGTCGGGCCCATTGGACCCATTTTCTGACGCGTTACGAGTACGCGAGCTGCGGGATCGCGCAGGAGCATCATGACCGCAGGACCGTGGAACGGATTTACTTTTAGGCGTTTTTCTGTTTATTTTATTGTTTCTAGGCGTTTTAGTGTCATTGTTTAGTTCTAGGCGTTTTTATGTTAGTCTTTTGTTTTCAGACACTTTAATGCACTTAATATTTTTGTAGCTTATATATACTGTGAGAAACCCCATTTCGAATTATTGAATGAATAGAAATTTCAGCTGCTTATCTTCCTCTTATTTCAAGAGATTGGGGTTTCAGGATTGGCCCTCGAGTGTTAAGGATTCCACCCCGGTTTCTATTTTTTTCTCGTCTCTAGTTCTTCAAGGTGCAGGAAATGTACGACTTTTCTATTTTCTTAATCTGTGCTATCCTTCATCTCGAACCTATTGCTTCCCCATCACATTCGTTCTTCCCTGAATATACCTCTTTTGGTAAGATCGGAAAAGAGAGATGCCTAGCCATGAGAACCGGATCCGAACTTGACTGTGGACTGATCTACACTAGATCTGAGATATCCTCATATCGCTAGATCCTCCTTATTTTACGTGATTCTTATGCTAAGGGGCTGATCCGAACGGACGGATCTCATCTATGTGTTGAGGTTTGTTAGTTTCCTCTGATTGAAAACAGTTAGTTGTTAATTTTATTATTTGAATATCTTCCAACTGAATATACATGCATCTAGGGTTAGGTCATTGCATGCCCCTACATCAGACGTGCCTGGTGAATGGGCTGGATTCTGAAAAACTTCGCGTGTTGAGTCCCGCTGCCTGTATTACCCTCTAGTGGGTAAAGTCTCGTTCCATGAATGATGTTGGCTCACATAACTTGGGAAGCGGGTTATGGCTTACGTAACTTGGTAACCAGTTAATGCGAGGTAAAGTGCTACTTAAAGGGTCCTCTGGCTATAGTAGCCCCACCATTATGTATTTGTGAAATCCACTTTGATCATCACATGTGGGGCAAAATATTAGACATGAGCTCAAAAACCACTCCAATCCATGATTCAGGTAAGCCACATGATTTGAAATTGTTCTCTAACCCTTCAAAGTGTTTCCCTTGCAGGGGCCCACCTTAATCACAAATAGGCCTGATTTTTTAGCCTTGGGATTAAATTTTTGTGTGGCACCTAATGATTTGCATGGATTTCACATAATCATCATGTGGGCCCTTGTAGCAAATCAATGGTCCACTTCCATTTCCCAACTGTTTGCCTTGGTATGGCCCACCTAAATCATGGATGCGGCTGATTTTGGGGCCTTGGGACTAATATGAGGTGATGCATCTGATGGACAGAGTAGATTTGAGAAACACATTATAATGGGACTCACTTAAACCAGCAATCAAAACTAAATGTGCTGCTTTTGACCAATTTTTACCATGTGATGTTAGAGGAGATGTTTGTGGATAACAGAGTGAAGAGAGAGTCTCTATGCTTATGACAACTAAGTTGGAATCGAAGGGATGTGTTATAACCTGATTGCGCGCACGACTCTCCCCTACGCTACCATTCGTAGGGGATCATTCCTATATATATATATATATATATATATATATATAGAGAGAGAGAGAGAGGGGGGGGGGGGGGGGGGGGGGGGGGGAATGCTCACCTGCGCACCAGTTCTCACGAGAACTCGAGAGCACTTTTTGAGAACTCATCACACGTGATGTAAGCCCAAAATCTGAACCGTCCACGTGATGCAGCACCCCAAAAAACCCCCAAGTCCCAACTTTCAACCTGACCCAAAACTCTGGTGGGCCGTAGCAGAGAGAGAGAGAGAGAGAGAGAGGCGAATCAAGGGATGAAACTGTTTCCTTTTTGCCATGGCCCACCAAAGTACTGGATTAGGGTAAAAGATGGGCCTTGGGGATTTTTTGGGGTGCTGCATCACGTGGACGGTTCAGATTTTGGGTTCACATCATGTGTGATGAGTTCTCAAAAAGTGCCCACAAGTTCTCGTGAGAACTGTGAGCAAGTAAGCATTCCTCTCTCTCTCTCTCTCTCTCTCTCTCTCTCTCTCTCTCTCTCCCTATATATATGTGTGTGTGTGTGTGTGTGTGTGTGAGTAATGCTCACACGCAACTAGTTGGACAGTGCATTTTCGTCCAACTAGCTATGCATTTAATATAAATAAATGCTCCGTGAAAGCGTTAGATTAATTTGGAAAGGGGGCCATGGCTTGGGTGGGCTCCACCATGGTGTTAATGTAAAATCCACCCCAACCATCAGGTGAGACACCCCATGTTATGACCAAGGCTAAAAACTTATCCCAATCCCAATCCGCAATTTAGATTGACCATATTGTTGGAAACGGTGTATGAGAAATGTTCACCCTCCGAACTCTTTCCCTCCCAGGGACATAGTTGAATCAAGTAAGGCCCTAAATTTTAGGACCCAGAGCTACCTTTTAGTGTGGAATCTAATGGATGGAGTGGATTTTACATATTCATCATGGTGGGCCTCATAAAAATCAACAGTGGACGTCTTTCCCAAATATTTCCATTGGCGTGCCCTGATACGTGAAATGGATACTACCCCACTAGGAATGTGCAGGAGCTAAGGGGCCATCGTGATGTATGGGTTTTGTCTACACCGTTCATCTATTTTGCCATCTTATTTTAGGGTAAAAGTATAAAAATAGGCAAGTTCAAGGCTCAAGTGGACCACGTCGCAGGAACCAGCAGTGATAATGACACTTGATAGGACCCACTCTGAGACTTTTGCCTACTTAATTTTTGGTTTCATGCACTAAAGTAGTTGCAAAAATATGTGGACAGCATGGTCCGTGGATATACAATACATGCATCAAGGTGGGCCTACGGTCAAGAACACACCATGTTGGATGAGTCAGTGGTCGCACCAAATCTGCTCCCAAAGGATTGGTAAATTGTCGCTGCTCTAGACTCCAGTTGCATGGTGTAAATCAGGTGAATATTGCGTTGACGTGGCAAAATTTTATAGGCCCCAATATGATGTATGCGTTACATCAACACCGTCCATCCATTTTTAAAGATTAGTTAAGGGCATGAGACAAAACATAAGGCAGATCTAAGGCTCAAGTGGACCACAGGGATTGAACGCCTACCATTGAAAACTTCTTGGGGGCCACAAAAGCTTTGGATCAAGCTGATATTTGTGTTTTCCCTTCTTCTAGGTCTGTGTGACCTTAAGAACAAGTTGGATGGCAAATAAACATCCTAGTGGAGCCCTAGGAATGTTTTAATGGTGGGCGTTTAATGTCCATTGTTTCTTATGGTGTGGTCCACTTGAGATTGGATCTATCTCATTTTTAGGAATTTGTGATAAAATGATCTATAGAAGCTGATGGATGGCATAGATATACAGAACATACATCATGGTGGGCCCCATAGTTAGGGAGACACTCGCCCCAGTGTTGCTCGGGTGACACTTAATCCACTTACTCTACTATCATCGGGAACTTAAGAAATTTCTTGGAACCAACACTAGTTTGGGGAGGCTCACCTTTCATTTTTTAAGGGGGCCCACCGTGACATGTTTGAGAGATCCACTCCGATCATTAGATGTATAATCCCATTTTAGGATTGGAGAAAAAAAAATCATTCTAATCTATGATTCAAGTGGGCCATACCAATTGAAACAATTGGGAGAGACATCCACCCTTGATTTTACAGAGCCCATCATGATGAGCATGTAAACTCCACTCCAACTATTAGCTGTCACACTAAATGTTAGGCCTTGGACCCAAAAAAGCAGGGCCATAAGTGATTCAAGTGGGCCATATGAAGAGAAAATGTTTGGAGGGTGAGCTTTCTATCTACACTTTTTCCAATTATGTGGTTCACGTGAACCAAGGATGATGCTGGTTTTTAGGCAATAGGTCTACTATGAGGTGACTCACCTAATGGTTGGGTGGATTTCACACTAACGCTACAGTAGGGCCCACCCAAGCAAGCAACTCTTTTGCATAATTTGAAATACCTTTTGCATGCAAAGATTACTAACATTATTGCACATAAACGCATAGCTAGTCAGACGTAAATGCACTGTCCAACTAGTTGTGTGTGAGCATTGCTATATATATATATATATATATATATATATATATATATATATATATATATATATATATATATATATATATATATAATATTTTGAAAGTTGATTCATATGCAAAATGATAAATATTATCATTATAGGTCCCATGTGCAAGCTATTATATAATGCATGAAGTTAAATAAATCAAAGTATCAATCTCTACGTACAGAACATGGATTGACATTACAAGTTAATCTACATATTAGGAGTATAGGAACCATTATTTTGAATCAGTAAAAATAGTGACACATTGCAATGACCCATAATCCATATTTTTTTTTTTCGAAAGGTAACAGTTTTATTGTAAAAGAAAACGGAAGTTGAACAACCAAAGGCAAACTACAAGACAAACCAAGATAAAAACGAGAGGGGACACTCAACAAGAGCCCTTTATATTTGACACCCAGACCATTACATCTAATTTTTCCCCTTCTAAAGACCTCTGAAACCAGCTACTACAATTACGCAACCACTGATTATTCCCCTCTCCCCATAATCCAGGCCGTAGGATTTGGAACAAAAAAAAAAATTGTTGGGGGAGGGGGTGACATTCAAGGTAACATCCAATTTGCCCTTCTAAAGACCTCCAAAACCAGCCCACTATGATTAAGGAAGCACTGATTACTCCTCTCTTCCCATAATGCAGATTGTAGGATTTGGAATAGAAAATGTTGACAATCAAGGTAACATTGGTTTGATTCCCCAAATAGATGTGCATCTCCTTTATCCTTATTAGTAGGCAGGACAATGCTTTTCCTCCGTGCATTTGGCATTTTCTATCTTAAAAGTTTTTACAAGAGGGCTCATCAACCAAACTAATACGACCTCACTTATGTCGTCCCTAGCTTTATTTCATATATTGTCTATCTAAAAAGCTTTTATCCAATCCAATTTAATTGAATCTGGTTTAGATTTTGGGCCTAATTGATAATTGGGTCAGATTGAAGTCCAACAATTTGAATCCAACTAGAAATCGGATCAGGTTGGGTAACACAAACATATGATTTTGTTTATTTATTTTTTTATCTTTTATCTAATGACTTCTTTTTTAGAACCTACTATGCTTCTGGGGTGGATCAGAATCTAAATCCAAACCTGTTTCTAGAACCGATCCAGATGCAAACTCAATTCAGAATCCTAATTCATGCTCAAAATTGAACCCAATGAGACCCAATTCCAAGGGCGATAATGAAGAGATCAGGCCTGACTACACCCGCTTTGACCAGGGAATCAACTATGTTGTTCACATCCCACACGACATGGCTCAACCCCATGCATAAGTCCAGCATCTCCACCCCATCTGCAATCCTCCTCAGAAGCCCATGCAAGACCTTAGAATCACCATAAAAAATGGCTGAAAAAGAACTGAAATTGGACAGCCACCTTACTGTCGGGAACATAGCAAAGGCTTCCCCATATTGGAATCCTGGAAAGTGGAAACTCTGCTAGAAAAGTGTCAATGCAGTCCCAGACGACACCTCCCACCCCTGCTGGCTAGGCTTACTGAGTGAATTACCATCAAAGTCAATTTTTAAGTATCCAATAGGGCGAGGAGACCAGCAGGCAGCTGGTTGGGAGATTCCCGAGAACACATCAAAATTTCAGACCATCTCGTCTTAATGTGGTTCAGAGAGAAACCTCTGAATGTTTTATCCACCTTTGTTTAGTCAATTATAAGATTGTGCAACTGCTTTCCAGCTTATGAATCATAGAAGACCTTCCAGCAAAAATACACTTTTTCCTCTTGATCCATATCGACCAAATAACCACATGAGCCACCAAATCCCAAAAAGCATGCCCAAATTGAACCCCACACACCTGAGCACCAGCATTCGATGACATTCATAATTAAAAATAGTCTGTGTTCAGAAGACCAAGTGAAGAGGATCCAAAAGTAGAGAAATTATGGATATAAACTTTGGTATGTAGAAAATGATGATAATAGAAATGAGACAGGCACAATGGTCGATAAAGATTTGAAGGATAAAGTTGTATATGTTTAGAGAGTAAGTGATAGAATTTTATTAATAAAACTTGTGTTAGGAGGGGAGATAATCAATGTTAGTAGTGCATATGCACCGCATGTAGGGTTAGAGGATAGAATCAAGAGACGATTCTAGGAGGATATGGATGGACTAACGCAAGAAATTCCGAATGGAGAGCAGATATTTGTAGGGGGACACTTAAATGGTTGAGTAGGAAAAGAAAGTAGAGGATACGAGAGGGTACATGGAGGCAATGGTTTTGATAGAAGAAATGAGGTGGGGGAAGCTATCCTTGATTTCACCATGGTATGCAATCTAGCTCTAACAGACATACTTTAAGAAGAGAAATGAACATCTAATAACTTTCAGAAGTGGATCATATATAAGCCAAATAGGTTTCTTCTTACCTAGGAAGATTGAACGATTAATATGTAAGGACTGCAAAGTGTGATACCTGGAGAGATTTTGACAGCGCGACATGGGTTAATGGTTATGGATGTTTGCATTAAGAGATTGGAATTTAAATGGGAGAAAACAATTTTATTTAGAAATAAATGGATGGAAGAAGGAAAGTGAAATGTCGAGGAAGAAGTAAACTTTACCGGAAATGAGATGGCTAAGTGCATCAGGAAAGTGGCAAAACATGTTTTAGGAGTATCTCGAGGGAAAAGCCAATTATATAGGGAAACTTGGCGGGGGAATGACGGTGTACAAAAAGTTATTAACAAGAAACGTGCATGTTTCAAAGCCTGGCAAAGGAATAACCGTGGAAATCTTGAACAATATAGAAATGACAAAAAGCTTGCTGAGAAAGTAGTGAGGCTAAACCTGAGGCTTACGATGATCTTTACAACAAATTGGGAGCAAGAAAAGATGAAAAAGATGTCTTCAAACTTGCAAAAATCAGAGGCACGAAGAGTAGGGACCTAGATCATGTTAGATGCATTAAGAGCGATAACCAGAGGATACTAGTCAAGGACAATGAGATCAATGAAAGGTGGAGGAGCTATTTTCTGAACTTGTTAAATGACAATCACTCTAGGAGCATAGAGATGGAAGGAGCCATAAACTCAAATAATGCCGGAGTTCATCGATACCTTAGTTGCGTGATTCTTCTAACTAGGTATTGCTCCCATTTTGAGTCATGCTTCAGACACATGCTCCCGCTTCCTTGTTCTTTATGCTTATTAACCAAGTTATTCAATAACGGTAACAGTGGCTGTAATGGCCACCATAATTACCGTCAGGGCATGGGCCATAACAGCCCCTGTAATAGCTGTTACCGCCACTTAAAATATAAAAAAATAAATGTATCAGCCCCGTAACAACCATTACGGGGCCATTGCAGTCTGTTACGGGCCATTTTTCCATAACGGCTGTTATGGCCCCATAACATGTAACAGTTCCTACCATTACTGTTACGTAATGGCTATTACGTAATGGTTTTTTAATACATTGTTGTTAACAATTTGAAACAGGCACTTCCCCACAATCACATCCAAATTTGTTGCCGCTTTACTTCACATTTATGCGACTAGAAATTAGATTCCCCAAGCACTGCTTTCGCAACTTTTTTAAACAATCAACCATCGCCATCCACATTTCCTGGGCTTTGCATCCAAATTCCACTTTCCTTTTATCACTTTCTCTGTATATAGCAATAATCTTTCCCATTTTAGTTTCCACCAACTTGGGCAATTTCTAACCACATCCCCTCTTTTGTAACATTCCTAACGCACACATCCAAGGTTTCTAACCTATGCATGGTCAAAGGTTCACGTGTGGTGAAACTTTCTGCTCCTTGCATGTTGATAATTCTATCCTTCAAAGAAGGAATCTATTCGTGACAAGTGTAGTCAACTCTTAAATTTATCAAATGTTCACCTCTTTTTGAAGCCTTTGCTACTGCCATGCCATAGGCTATTGTGAACTCAAGAATTAGCTCCATCGTTTCATTTCTTTCCTGGATAAAACTCCCACAATGACTGCCTAAATCTGACTCATTGCTGGAATTGTGGGCCACATATGGCATAACTCCATCTGGCAATGCAATGAAGTACACAATTTTATGGAGCATGGAGTACCATTAACAACTCTTGAATAGAGTAATACATGAAGTGATCTTCTCCTCTTTCACAACAAGAATGAGGAGATGTAGGTAGTGGGGAAATCCTACGATAGGTGGGCTCTTCCCACAACCACTCCATTATAAGTTGCGTCCGATCCCCAACTCCATACTCCGTGATATAAGCGTTTCTCTTCCCAAAGATCTACAGGGTCTTGGGCTACTAGTGAACAAGATTCGGGATTACCAAATCACATACGATTGCAAGACTGAGGTTTTGCCATTCGATTTCAGACGCCGGGCAGACATGGGGCTCGTCTCTTCCCAATATCTGCATGTTGTGTATGGGTGACGCTGAAACAGTGAATCATATCTTCATTCACTACCCCTTCTCCAATCGGATATAGAATGCCTTTCTTTCTTCTCTTCAAGTGTCTTGGGTTATGCCGGATTCCTTCTCCGCTTTATTGGCGTCGTGGCACGGATGCGATTTTCGTAAAGAAAGGAAGATGACTTGGCAACTTGCAGTGATGGCAGTTCCTTGGGCTATCTGGACAGAGCGAAATCAGTGATGTTTCGAAAGTAAGGCGGATATGGCCAGCCGGGTCACCCAAAAAGCTAGTCTCTTAGTAGCCGAATGGGCGTCGGCTTCCTTTCCTTTTGAAGCCTGTGTGCTTCCCTTTTAGTCTGTGTCATAGCAGTCTTTGTATTCTTTTTGGGCCTTTAGCTCGTTTTCTTAACAAAATTGTTAATTCTCAAAAAAAAAAAAAGGTACAAGATTTCAGTCTGAATTTCTGTGGTGAGTTTGAATCTCAATGAAGGAATGAATTGCTTGGTTGCCACCAGAATCTGACAAGTTCCGATCGAGGGGGGAATTAATCTCTTGGAATTCAAAACAAGGCCCAAGATCAATGTATAGATTGGCTTTGATACCACATGTTAAAATCGTAGTGGATCCCACAATCCCTACTATATCATCAAAACTACGGCATTCAAGTGTGTCGTTGAATACATACTTTGATCGGCCATTAATGTTATTTATCAAGGTCAATGGAGAAGATGGTGGCTCACCGATAATTTGCCTCCTCTACACCTTTTAGTATGCGTTCTCTAATGGGAAGAGAAACGCTAATATCACAGTGTATAGAGTTAGGGACCAGACGCACCTTCTAACAGAGTGATTGTGGGAAGAGCCCACTCATTGTAGGATTTTCCCCACTGCCTATGTCTCCTCATTCTTGTTGTCAAAGAGGAGGACATCAATTTCAATACAACTCTATTAAAAAATTGTTAATGGTACGCCATGCCCCATAAAACTGTGTACACCCACTATAGCATGGGCCCCAACCTGATGGTCTGTAATTGATCGAAACCGATCATTACATTGCCAGATGGAGGTATGCCATATGTGGCCCACAATTCCAACATTCTCCCACTTTGGAAATATATGACATTCTTTAATATGCAATGTATTATCTAGTACTTATGAGCTCGAAGCTTTAGTAGATATCTTAATGGATCCTGTGAAGTGCCCTTTAGTTACTACTTTTTTAAACAATCAACCATCTCCATCTACATTTCCTAGGCTCTACAATTGATGCAGGCTAATTTGGGCCCACAATCCATGGGCCACGCCCAAGCCGATTAAGCCCAAGCCCAACAATTGGCCCATCAATAAGGAGGCCCAAGCCTCTTATTTAAGTAGTTAGCTAGCGAAATCAATCAGTTAGTTAAGAATAATCCAATAGTCAAATGTTTTTAATGCATTCTTATCTCTTTTCCATATTTGCAGTAAGTCATTGGTTATCAATGCCATTATGTTTTTTCCTTGTATGTACATTTCAAAAGCCTATATAAAGGCCTGAGATGAGTAGTGTGAAGGCACCTTTGAATTGAATCAAATCTCTTGAGTTGTTCTCTTCTATTTGTTTGAGTTCTTGTGCTTATGATTGAAGGTGCCTATGTTTGGGCGGATCCTTCCCATCAGCTGGCTACACCAATTTGGTATCAGAACGGGTTCTAACAGCTAGGTTGAAGTCATGGATCAACAATATCTCAATATTATTGTGTCTAAGTTCTTTAATAATAAAATTCTGCCTCTTTTCCTTTATTTTGCTCATTGCATCCATCCCTCCTACCCCCATTCACATTTTTCTTTTCTTTTACAAGACCCAAAAGTCCAACTCACAAGGGGAGACTGCTGAAATTTTTCAGCCATATTATTCCAAACCATTAAAATCCTCAAACCATTAAAATCAATCATAATCCAGCCCGTTAAAACCCAAAATCAACCATATTCCAAACCATTAAAATCCTCAAAATCAGCTATATTTCAGCCCATTAAAACCCCCAAAATCAGCACCATTCCAACCTATTAAAACCCCAAAATCAGCTCTAGTCCACCCATTAAAAAAAATCTCCCAAATCAATCATATTCCAACCCATTAAAACCCCTAAAATCAGTCCATTCCATCCCATTGAAACCCCGAAAAACATAAAAGAAAAAAGAAGGAAAAAAAAAAAAGAAATCAGTCGTATTCTATCCATTACTTTTCGACGTCACGATGTCTACCCGTATGGTAATGTCTATGGAGGGAGGCTTACCAATCAACAACAAGACAATTGCATCACTGAGCTATTCACAAGGGTAGCCAACTTAGAAACCGTTGTTGACCAACTACGTGGAGAACATCATAGTGAGCAATCTGATCCTATCGAAGATCCTGATGGTGATCCAAATCCACAACAAGGGTTCCAACCAGAACCTTTGGTGAATCAAAATGGCACGGGTCCTCGGGAGTCTATTATAATTTCATGCAAAAGCTCTTTGTAGAGAGAGCCCATGACACTGCAATAAAGACGCACAAGAAAGATGACATTACCAAAAAAGTACGGGTTGAAGTTTCGAACTTCACGGGCTGTCTTGATGCGAAGGTTTTTGTCGATTGGATCACAACACTAGAAGATTATTTTGCATGGTATGACATGGATGATGTCCAGCGAGTGGCCTTTGTCAAGGTGAAGTTGAAGGGCCCGGCAAGGATCTAATGGCGAAGCATTTACGACAACAATCTCATCATGGGTCGTCCTGTTATCACCAGGTGGATTGAACTGAGGGAGAAGCTGGAAAGTATTTACCTTCACATTACATGGATACTCTTCTCCAGGAGCTCCTTGCATTCAAACATGGAACTTTATCGGTGGATAACTACACCGAAAAGTTCAATAAGCTTTCTGTCTGTTATAAGCTTGCAGAGACAGATCGCGTAATAGCCAACCGTTATAAGGCAGGGTTACGCCAAGAAATCCAGCGCGAGATGGTCATGAATGATTTTGAGTCAATTAATGATATTCCTCGGAAGGCTCGACAAGTTGAACAGTAGCTGCAAAGCATACTCTCTGACATTTTGGTTCTCCGGTTGGAGAACCTTCTGTGAGAAAGGGTTCGAATCCGCATCTCAACAGAACTCCACCACGGGGCTACAGACAACCTCCCCAACCTTTTCAGTCACGCCCATAGATGCAAGCTCCTTTTATAAGGCAGCCTCAACCTTTGTAACGCTCTCTACCACAAAATCCATACCAAAAGCAACCAGCGGTGCAGGGACATGCGCTAGGGGCAATGTTGTCAAATCGTAAATCGTTTTCTTGTCTGAATCGTATCGTATCGTAAATCGTAAGATTTTTTCAGATTTTCATAAAAATATCATAAAAAATACAAAACAATTATACATAGATAAGAAAAATTAAAAAATATCAATCATCTATTTTCTCATGAATATGGTAAAAACACAATTTAACAATGACATTAATGTAGTATCAATTGTATGTATAAATTATAATGTATAATGTATGATATATCTATGTATAAATGTATTATTATGTTGTAATCATTTAGAAAGTAACCCTAAAAAAGATTCGCAAAGAGTCCTTAAAATTTTTGTTTTGTACCTTTCTTGAGTGTAGAATCATGTTAGAAAAAATGACATTCAATTCCATTGTGAATCAAAAGATATCTTTATTTTTTTATTTTGGGTTTTTAAATATCAAAATCCCCAAAAGAAAAAATAGGACATTTTTAATGGTAGAGAGCTGTCAAATCATAGACCTATTTGCATGATTACACATTAAAAAGATGATATGATCATATTGCTGTCTATAGAGTCTAAGTAAAACCCCGAATTATCAATCCACTCATAAATCGACATAACTATCATGAATATTTTACTGGTCTTTCGTGTTTTAGCCTAATTTTGATATGTTAGAATTTATGAACGGTTTAGATTTAAAGAAAACCCCACCGTTCAAAAGACGAACTTTTCACGGGATGTAAAAAATTTACGAATTTGTACTTGGAATGGAAAATTAAAATTTGTATTATTGGGAATTTGATTTTTTAGTATTTTTTATAAAATCCAAATGGGGGGTACTTATTTACATATATAATTTTAAATGGAAACATAAATTAAAATTTGACATTTACTTAAATGTTTTTATGTAAATAAGGTATACAGTGTAGGTGTGCAGTGCAATGTTTTTATGTAAATAAGGTATACGGTGCAGATGTGCAATGCAGGCAAGGAATATAAGTGAGGAAAAATTGAATACAAAATAATAATAAAATAATTTTTTAAGTATTTTTTGGGCCCATTTATGAATTCCAAAATTATCTTACGATTTATACGATAATCGTACGATTATTTTAGATTTGCAATTTAGGTGTAGGATTCATATCGTACACCCATACGATACGATATGAATCGTACGATTCATATCGTAAATCGTACGATTTTGATAACATTGGCTAGGGGCAGAGTCCTAATCCTAATCCTTCCCTCAAGACAGAACGACGGGGCGTCGATTGTTACCGTTGCGGACAAATAAGGCATTTTTCTAATGAGTGTCTGCAAACTAGGAACCTCCATTACTGTGGTAATGAGGAAAACCCTACTACCCAGATGGCCATGAGTATTACGATGAGCACATCGAGATGGAACAACCCTATGTAGAACCTGCATCACAACCGGAGGACCCTCCTGCTGAAACTGCGGTTGAAGCTGAGGATGAATGACCTACTCTCATCATACATCACCTCCTTACAACCATCGAGGAACATGAAGACTGGTGACGAACCACTGTTTTCCATACGCGAGTAAAATATCAAGATAATAGGTTACGTAACATGATCATTGATGGCGGCAATGTAATGAACATTCCGTCTCAAAAGGAGATTGATAAGCTCAAGTGATCAACTGAAAGGCATCCAAAACCGTATGAGGTTGCGTGGGTCGACGACACTGACAGTCCTGTGACTTGAAGGTGTTTGGTATCATTTAAAATTGGCATATATGAGGATGATATTTGGTATGACATAATTTTGATAAATGTCTCCCACATCCTTCTCGATCGACTCTTTGACAGAAACGTACAAAGCGACGGTGAAGCTAAAACAGGTACAAGAGCCTGTTATTGACCAAGATGAGCCTATTCCTTATAAAGTCAAATCCATGTTGCATGACTTCCAAGAATTGGTCCCCGATAATCTGCTTGAGGAGTTGCCTCTATTGTGAGATATTCAGCGCGCTATAGATTTCGGTCCTGGAGCATCCTTACCCAACTTATCAGCATACCAGATGAGTCCAACCGAGCACGCCGAGTTGAAGCGTCAGGTTGACAAGTTGCTTAAAAGGAGCTACATTCGAGAGAGCCTAAGCCCATGTGCAGTGCCAGCCCTCCCTACTCCCAAGATGATAGTTGGCGCATGTGTGTGGACAACCAAGCTATTAATAAAATCACAATGGAATACTGTTTCCCCATTCCTCAACTTGATGATATGCTAAACTTGATGCCAGGTGCTAGCGTCTTCTCCAAGATTGATCTTCACTATGGATACCACCAGATTTGCATCCGACCTAGTGACAAATGGAAGACGGCATTTAAGACGAAGGACAGTCTCTATAAGTAGCTAGTTATGCAATTCGGTCTGACAAATGCTCCTAGCACCTTCATGCGCGTCATGATGCAGTTGCTACACCCTTTTATCAGTAAGTTTTTCGTTGTCTATTTTGACGACATTCTTATCTACAATAAGTCAAGAAATGAGCACCTCAATCACCTAAGTCTTATTTTCAGAGTCCTTCATTGCGAGTGCTTCTACATCAACTTTAAAAAGTGTACCTTCATGAGTGCATCAGTGTTTTTTTAGGGTACATTGTCTTGTCGCAAGGTGTAGATGTAAAACCCATACCCTGATTAACCGATCGTACGCTTAGTTTTGGATGTTAGCACGTCTCGAACGGACCAGATTGACGATCTTTGATCACGACCCTGTTTTAGTACTGCAATGACCCGAGAGTTGCACCCTAGCACCCGCATAGGCGCTGCGATTCCAACGCCGCGCGGTACACCCCAATGCGATACCTGGTTTAGAAGTTACAGTCTTTAGCACAATTGGAGGAGGATCGCGCAACGTACACATGGCGCGGGCCCCACTTACACAAATCTCGAGATAGTCTCATCAATCAAAGCTCATACATATTTATTTCTCTCTTTCTATAAAGTCAACAAAACCCATTAATGCTACCCATACCTCTCACTCCATAAACCAACAACTCCCCACTCCTCTCTCGTTCCTCTCCCACCCTCCATTTTCAAGCTAAGGAAAATCCAAACCCATCTCCCCACCCTCCATCCTATGCATCCAACCATCCACCCTTCATCATCCACTATTAAAAAGTTAGCTTAGGAGTAGAGGAATCTAAGGAGCAAAGAAGAGAAGAAGGTGAGTGCATCCATATTACCCTTAGGTTTGGTGTAGAAGCAAGGGTTCGAGTGGAGCCCACCTTTTGATGGTGTGGATCTCACTTGATGACCCATTGTGTGGCACAATTGATGTGGCCAGTGGCCCACCATGATGTGTGTTTTACCCATGAGGGGTCCACAAACCGTAAACCCCATCATAATATTTAAATTGCTCATTTAGGTCATATAGACGTTTGTTTTGGTGAGGATGGGATCCCCACCCTTGATTTAATAATTTTAATTTGAGGGCCCACATAAGAGTGGGACCCATCTCAATATATATGAAATTCATGCTTTGTTAGGAGGCCCATAGTGGCAGGGTCCTCCCATCACACGTCTCTCTCTCTCTCCCTTATTGGATGACCACAAATCGTAGACCAACTATGACCACACCTCTCAGCAACATATTGTTTTTATATATCTATATATTTGAAATAAAACCCTAGGTGGGTCCCACATGAAAGATTTGCTCCATCCATTAGATTAGGCAGCCCGTGGCGGATCCAAAGTGGCCAGGTTTGGGCAGGTTTGGTTGTATAAAACATCACAGTGGGTCTTCGAAAGGTTTCAACAGCTGGCTTTGTTTCTTTAGGCATGGCCCACTTGATATCTGGATCTTCTTCATTTTTTGTCCCCTACCCTAAAATAAGATGGAGGAACAGATGGACGGCATGGATTTAAGATATACATCAAGGTGGGTTCCACGAGTGAGACTCCTCAAGGCCAGCATCCCTGGGCGCTAGTGACTTCCAGCGTTTCTGACGCTGGAGGGCAAGTTGCAAACTCCAACTGCTCCTCATGGTGTGGTCCATCTAGGACTTGGATCTCCTTCATTCTCGGGGCCAAGGCCTAACATGGCCTTCCCAACCAGATGGTCAATATGGATTAGATACGTGCATCAAGGTGTGGTCCACAAGTGTGGACAAAGTCGATATACTACATGCCTTATGGTGTGGTCATCCAATAAGAGAGAGAGAGACGTGTGATGGGAGGACCCCGCCACTAGGGGCCTCCTAACAAAGAATAAATTTCATATATATTGAGATGGGTCTCACTCTCACGTGGGCCCTCAAATTAAATCAAGGAAACGTCTATATGACCTAAATAAGCAATTTAAATATTATGATGGGGTCTACGGTTTGTGGACCCCTCATGGGTAAAACACATATCATGGTGGGCCACCAGTCACACCAATTGTGCCACAAAATGGGTCATCAAGTGAGATCCATACCATCAAAAAGTGGGCCCCACTCGAGCCCTTGCTTCTACACCAAACCTAAGGGTTATATGAATGCACTCGCATTCTCTTCTTTGGCTCCTTAGATACCTCTCCTCCTAAGCCAACTTTTTTATGGTGGATGATGAAGCGTGTTGGATGCATAGGATGGAGGGTGGGGAGATGGGTTTGAATTTTCCTTAGCTTGAAAATGGAGGGTGGGAGACGAACGAGAGAGGAATGAGAGAGGACTGAGGAGAGGGGAGTTGTTGGCTTTTATGGAGAGAGAGGTATGGGTAGCATTAATGGGTTTTGTTGACTTTGTGGAAAGAGAGAAATAAATAAGGTATGGGCTTTAATTGATGGGTGATTGATGGGAGTATCTCCAGATTTGTGTAAGTGGGGCCCGCGCCACGTGTACGTCGCGCGATGCACCTCAAATTGTGCTAAAGACTGTAATTTCTAAACCGAGTATCGCAATGGGGCATACCACGCGGCGTTGGAATCGCAACGCCTACACAGTCGCGAGGGTACAACTCTCGGGTAGTTGCAGTACTAAAACAGGGTCATGATTAAAGATCATCGATCTCGTCCGTTCGAGACGTGCCAACATCCAAAACTAAGCGTACAATCTGTTAATCAGGGTACAGGTCTTAAAGTAGAGGTGGACCCCTCCAAGGTGAAAGCCATAGTTGATTGGCCGACACCTACCACTATCTCTGAAGTTCGCAATTTTCATGGCCTCACTACATTTTAGAGACATTTTGTGCGAAACTTCAGCAGCGTCATGGCCCCAATCACCGATTATATGAAATAAAGGAAGTTTTGATGGACAAGTGCAGCAACACGGCCTTTTGATAGGATCAAATGTAAGATGACCGAAGCTCCAGTCTTGCGCCTTCTGAACTTTAAGAAGGTATTTGAGGTGAGTTGTGACGCCTTTAATGTCGACATTGGTGGAGTTCTCAGTTAGGAGGACCATCGAATAGCTTTCTTCAGTAAAAAGCTCTTTAATGCGGAGCAGTGGTACTCCACTTATGACTTGGAATTTTATGACGTTGTGCAGACTCTACGGCATTGGCGTCACTATTTGGTTAACAAAGAGTTTGTCCTATATTCTGATCATGGAGGACTTAAGTATTTAAACTCTCAGTAGAAGATGAGTGCCCGTCCTGTCAAGTGGAGCGCATACCTTCAAGAGTTTTCTTTTGTCATTCGTCATAAGGCTGGCAAGGACAATCGGGTTGTTGATGCATTAAGTCATCTTGCACATCTATTGTCATCGATGGCAGTAACTATTTCAGGATTCGAAGAGATACAGCGTGAGTACGTTGACGACATGGATTTCGAGCATATTTATACCAACATTCTTAGTGGAGAGCATGCAAGACACCCACATTTCAGCATTCACGATGGCTACTTGTTCCAGGGAACGCAAGTTTTTCTACCCAATACATCATCCGTGAGTATGTTGTGACTTATGAGGGAGTTACATGCCGATGGGTGTAGTGGACACTTAGGTCGTGATAAGACCCTAGCTCTCGTTGGAGATAGATACTTTTGGCCTCATATAAAATCAAATTTTGCCAAGATTTGCCAATTCTGTAGGGTTTGCCAGCTTGCTAAGGGTTAAAAGAAAAATAGTGGATTGCATCAATCACTGCCAATCTCACATGCTTTGTGGGAAGATCTCAGCATGAACTTTGCCCTGGGTTTGCCAAAGACCGCTCGAAAAATTGATTCAGTATTTGTGATGGTTGATCGATTTTCAAAGATGACTCATTTCATACCATGCTCAAATACTGCATACGCTCTCAAGATTGCTCAATTATTCTTTTGAGAAGCTGTTCATCTTCATGGGCTTCCAAAGTCAATTGTGTATGATCGTGATACCAAGTTCATGAGTTATTTCTGAAAAAATCTTTGGGCAACAATGAAAACCAAGCTTCGGTTCTCTAGTGCATACCACCCTTCAGACCAATGGCCAAACGAAAGTGGTCAACCATAGCTTGGGCAAGGTATTACGATGTCTTGTTCGCGATCATGTAGCTACGTGGGACCTAGTTATACCTATGGCTGAATTTGCTTATAATAACTCAGTCAACAGGTCCACAGGAATGTCACCTTTTGAAGCGGTAACTGGTATACGACCGCGTCTTCAAGTTGATTTGGTTCCTCTACCTGTAGAGTCAAGACTAAGTGCGGAAGCAAATGATGTTATCCGCCATATGCAGCAGGTACATGACGAAGTTCGACATAATATCTCAAGCAACATGCAGACACAAGACGTCACTTTGTTAAATTTGCAGAAGGTGACATAGTTATGGTCCGTATTCGTCCTGAACGGCTGCCTTCCCAACACCTCGAAGAAGCTCCATCCTCACAATGTGGGACCGTTCAAAATTATAAAGAAGATCAATGCCAATGCTTATGTTTTAGATCTCCCACCAAATTTACCTATCAATCCTACTTTCAATGTGAAAGATCTTTCCATCTATCATGATCACCATATTGATGATGGTATCAAAAAACAAGCCATTACACTTCCAACCATGTTACCACCTATAGACACAATCATTGATGTTCTCGATGACCAAATCGTCTCCACGCGCCAAGGTGGTTACCACTTACCAAAAGTTTCTCATCTATTGGCAAGGACGACCTCTCTCCGATGCTACATGGATCACAGCTACCAACTTCTAGCGTTTGAATCCTAGCCTCTATGAGCAATATCAAGCCATTAACTCGCCGGAGTTGAGTTCTTTCAAGCGGAGGAGGACCAATGCAGGCTGATCTAGACCCATGATCCATGGGCCAAGCCCAAGCCCAAGCCCAAGCCCAACAATTGGCCCATCAATAAGGAGGCCCAAGCCTCCTATTTAGGTAGTTAGCTAGGGAAATCAATCAACTAGTTAAGAATAATCCAGTAGTCAAACATTTTTAATGCATTCATATCTCTTTTCCATATTTGTAATAAGTCATTGGTTGTCAATGACATTATGTTTTTTCCTTATATGTACATTTGAAAAGCCTATATAAAGACCTAAGATGAGTAGTATAAAGGCACATTTGAATTGAATCAAATCTCCTGAGTTGTTCTCTTCTATTTGTTTGTGTTCTTGTGCATAAGATTGAAGATGACTACATTTGGGCGGATCCTTCCCATCAGTCGGCTACACCAACAATCCAAATTCCACTTTCCTTTTATCACTTTCTCGATAAATAGCAATGATCCTTCCCATTTTAGTTTCCACCACCATGGGCAACTTCTAACCACATCCCCTCTTTTCTAACATTCCTAAACGCACACGTCCAGGGTTCATGTGGTGAAACTTTATAGTCCTTGCATGTTGATAATTCTATCCTTCTAAGAAGGAATCTATTCGTGACAAGTGCAGTCAACTCTTAAATTTATCATATGTTCACTTCTTTTTGAAGCATTTGCTATTGCCAAGCCATATGCTATTGGGAACTCAGGAATTGGCTCCATCTTTTCATTTCTTTCCTAGAGAAACTCCCACAATAACTGCGTAAATCTGACTCGAACCCCCATGATTAAAAAAAATTGCTTCAAAGCCACAACTTCTTGAAAGTGACAAAAATACCTCCGGTTGAGACATAGAAAAAGCCAAAATCCTTAATATTCTACTATGTTGGGATGAGGACAACATCACCATTCTTTAAACAATAAATATAGAAGGAATAAAAATCGGTTTCAGTGGACCGTATCGATCCCCCTTGCAACTGATACGCATAGCATGTATCAGCCGATTCGGGGCTGTACACATGTGCGGCACATCAACTTTGGGAGAGATTAGATCAATGGTTTGGATCAGTTTATTCATGGTTTGCCATGATCTGTACCATCTAGTAAAATTTCAGTCTAAATTTTCAATTTTCAATTGATATCATGGGAGTTATTTGACACACCCACACTGTGTGACACTTGATACGCAGCGCTGATAAATGGTACATGTAGCACATTTAATTTAAATTAAACCGACTAAGTTTTGGAACTCAATTTCACAAAGTCATGGTCCAGTATCAGATCAGTTGAGCAATCCTAACCTATGATTCCTGGACACTTGTTCGTTGGAATAGGATCTTTTTTTTTTTTTAACAACCATCCTATAAATCTCCAACAATTTGATAGTCAGATGATCAATAAGTATAATTTTTAGGGTTTTTTTTGTTTTGGAAAGGTAACAGTACCAAGGATTGAACCCTGGATCACTCATACAGACTCCACTATCTCTACCAGCTCATCTAATGAGGGGGAGATTTTTTTAGGTTATGATACACTGTCTCTACCAGCTCACCTAAGTTGTAGATTATGATACACATAAACAGGTAGACACAATGTGGGCAGTTTAACTTCAATTGGCTGTATCCCATGTATGCACTATGCAATTTCTAAGTGCTTTAGTAGTATCAACCATCATACCCAAACAGAGTCAATTTTTTTCTCATCTACAAAAACAAAGAGTTGTTTCAGTGGAGGAATTGTGGTCAAGGGTATTATAGTCGAGGGCTACAAGTCTATGACATAGATGCGTTGTTTGTAGGCCAAAATTGATGATGTGTTGTTTGTAGGCCAAAATCAATGTTTTGTGGAATCTAAACCATGCATCATATGAGCCCCACCATGAAGATAGGAAACCCAAAAATTCAGGCTGACCCAAAATTAGGTGGTCCATACCACTAGAACAATGAAAAAAGTGCCAAAATCTCCAAATGTAGGTGGTGTGGCCCACCTGTTTTTGGGGATTCCCTTCATCCTAGTTTGCGCACACCTTATGAACAGATTGGATGGAATATAAAGATTATGATGGGCCCCAAACACAATCTGATTTTTCCATGGTGGGTGTCCTTCCCCGTTGTTCCTTGTGTTGTGGCCCACTTGAGTTCTGGATAGGCCTCATTTTCTGAAACTTGGCCGAACATGGAGGGGCACACTGCACACCTAATGGACAATATATATGAGAGATTCACATCACAGTCAGCCTCACACAACTAAAAATTTAATCATTCAATTCTAGAAGTCATGTGGGGTGGCTTGGTCCAAATTGCTGCGACTTGGATGACGCAAACTGAGGCAGATGAGTTGACTGGTTCAGGGTCTATTCGACTGTAAATTGTTGTGTACTATATCAATGGGCACCAAAACCGGTATATATCAGGCAATATGTACCTGTCTCAGAACCTTTTCTAGAAGCATTATGAAGTCCCACTGCGTGTCATGAAACAAGATGCCACAGTGTAGAAGTACCATCAGGACTAACTAAAGCAGTCACATCTTTCCTCCATTTGCTGCTCTTTGGTGCACCATGCAAGTATCATGTTATTCTTAATTACGAAGAACAAGAGAAATGCCTAAATTATCAACAATTTAGCACTTAAGGGTGTGTTTGGTAACACCCCCACAAGCTACTTCTGACAGCTTCTCTTACAAAATAGAAGTTATTCTAAACTGTGGAATGGCTTCTATTTTGAAAGAGAAGCTGCTATCAAATTCAAACTAAATTGCTAAAAATTTATTAAGTACGCATAGTAAAAACCGATCCAATTAATGCATAGTAAGAGCAATCTAGACCATGCATTTGAGCTTTAGGGATTAAAAGGCGACAATTATTCCGTAAACAATTTATCCGTACCTTACTCATGGAATCATCGGAGTCCTCTGTGCAGCACTTCCTACAATCTGATACCAACTCTGTAAATAAATACTTCAAACTTTTAGCAATATTGATTTGATGCTTACCTTTTGTGAAAAGACTCAATCAAAACAAATGTGCCCATTTGAGTTATCCTACTTCTTACACGTTTACAAAATAATGCAATGCAAATTATCATTTTTTTTGACAGGCAAATCATGATCTTCATATACATACATAAACAGGGCATGCAAATCATGACAAACGGGCAAACCAATCAATTTTTAAAACTATGTTCAACAATAATGATCTCCATATGCATATATAAACAGGCATGCCTCCAAAATATATATCATACCCATGGCACGTCTATGACAAACCAAACAAGACCCCTGTGGGTTCTGCTGTTGATTAGCCCATGACCAAGGTTTGCTTTGATTGGACTGTCTTAACCATCTAGTATAGAGACCTTTTCACATGTGTGCACTGCCACACGCACAACCACATTTGACCCCACGCCCACCCACCCACCCACCCACACACACACACATCGATTTACCCACCCACCCATGCACACGTGCTAGCACCACCACCCACACACACACACACATGATAGATAGATATAGAGAGAGGGTTCTCAAGTCCAACCAGCTGGATCACAAGTCCACCCAGAGGATTACTTCCATAGGTTAAGTGCATGAGACATCCAGCCCTTCCAATAGGTTGGACCCACCATGGGGACCACCTAGTGCAAAAATCATCTCCACAAACTCAACATATGACCAAACCATAGAAAACAGTGTCTATTCATTGATAAATAGCAAAATAAAAGCACGGTCCACTCTATGAGTGGATGTAGCTGATTTTTGGATAAGGTAATCTGCATGATGGACCAACCTATTGGATGGGTTGAAAGATAACAGTGATTTTATTAAGCAGAGCACCGAGATAGTGTAGAACCACAAACTAAAAAGGAAAAATACATCTCTCAGCCCATTTGTACAATAGGCCCATTGCACAATAAAATCCATCGCCCTCCTCGAAACCCTATCAACACTGTTGCTAACAGTTCAGAAGTATCCCCATTCCTTTCTTCCCATAAAGCCCAGAGGACAGCCAGCAGACAGCCTCCACAGTGCCTTATCCTGATTCTGAAGGTCCACGCCATGTCATGCCGTAAGAAGACCTCCAACAGAATTTGGCATGGTCTACGTATGGAAACTCCCAAGGAAACCAAACCACAGCTGATGTGCAAACAGACGGTGGATGAAGAAATGGTTGACCATTTCGGCATTTGCCATACACATAAGACATATATTCAGAATCATCATTGACCACACATACCATGTTTGCACACTGCCCCCTTCCCTACTTTGCTCATGCATATCATAGAAGGACCGAACAGAAAAGCATCCGGATTTGTCCCCCTGCAAACCAAGTCATCCCAATCCCCGCTAACCGGGTGGCAAAGCTCAATGTGATTTATCAGCAGCACAAACTCTTCTGCCTCTTCATCAGTGAGAGATCCATGGCACGGGGGAGACCACACAACCGACTCTCCACAAAAGAGTAGCAGCGTGCAAGCAGAATATTGTGGATCGAAGACAATCGGGCAATCCTTAGGAACAGATCTTACAAAGAGGTATCACCAATCCAAACATCTTCCCAAAACCAGATTTTCTCCCCATTCCCGAGACAACATACCATAATGGGACACTAAATAAACAAGTTGTATCACTAAAAGGTGGGCTCCACATATAAAGTTGCAAGACTGAATAAACAACATTTTGTTTAGTCGAGCATCTCATGAGTCATGACACACCAATAAAAATTCAAGCCAACGAGGGTCCTAGCCATACAAACTCTAACCCAAAGTTCAAAACTCATGACAAAATTCTCTATGAATTATTCAAACCCAAAGCGTGTGTTTGGACGCACTATCGAATTGAACTGCGCAATGTTATGTTAGTCAAATAGAGTGGAACCAAAATTATAATTTCATGAGCATTCATATTGAGAATCTGGGATCCTCACTGCACCTACGTTATTTTTAAGTTGGAGTTAAAAGGAAATGGAAGTTAAAATTGAAGGCTACTTCCCTGTTATGAATGCTAGGAACTGTCACTAATGCTTGGTTTTGTAGAAGGCAAGATACTTCATAATTTCCACTTTATGCCAAGTTATTATAATTGTTTATCTATGACATAAAGAGTAAAATATTATGATATTATAGCTTTTTTAGGAGCCTTTTTTTGTCAGCAATGATGATTAATGTTTACAGGTGAGAACAAACGAGATGAGCACGGAACAAAGGGAGAAAGCAAAAGCACGATAACCACGAAGAGAACGCGCGGAAGATCGAGAGGTAGGTAGAGGACTCAAAGGAGAAGTGGGGAGTCGCAAAGCAGGAGAGGGAGGGAGAGAAACAGACGGTGTGGCAAGGCGAAAGCACAAGGTGTGGCAGATAGAGTGGAGCAGAGTCGAAGGGGTGGGGCTAGTGTGAGGTGAAGGGAATGGAGAGGGAGAAGGGGGAGAGTGATGGGGTTGCTTGGAAGGGTTTGAAGCGGTTTGAGGGGATGAGAGGAGGACAGGTGAAGGAGAAAGGGAAGCCCAATGAGGGGGAAGGGGAAGCAGATTATAAGTGGTAGCAAGGGAAGGGAAGAGGAGGATGGGAGGTGGATTAAGGTCCAACGCAAGAGTCTCCCAAATGGAGATACCGCCGGGCACGATCCTTATCAAAAGTTTCAACATTGTTTGTCAAGGATTTGTCAAGGAGAAAGACTGGGGGGGCAAGAGGCACCGGCACAATTGCAGAGTTGGGCGAAACTGGGAGGGAAGCACTTCGACGATACGCGGCGATGATCAAGAACACATGGCATTCCTTCCAGTGGTGTGTTGTGGTGAGGACGAAGGCAGGAACGTCCATAAAAGAGGTGAACCGTTGAATCGAGATCAATTGCAGGGTGGGGGAACAATACTGGTTGTTAAAGCCTATCAGTGACATCTTAACCACCCTTCGCCCCGATGCAAACATCAACATTCTCATTTGGGGGGGGGGGGCATTGTTCGTCGAGAATTTTCCTAACAGTTGGTCAAAGCGGCAACTAGTTAGGGAATTCAACAAGGCAGGGAAAGTGGCAAAGGTGGTCTGACCTCACTCAAGGGGTATGTTCGGGGCTTTGCGTTCCATAGGGTGAAGGGGAGGAGGAGGTGAAGAAGATGGTGGCAAATGCTCTTCAATGAAGAAGGTGAAATACGATTCGGGGATTGTAAACCAGCTTACTCAAAAAGGGAAGGGCAATGAACAAGGAGGAGGAGCAAGATTGCAGATGGGGACTCGACATCCTTAGGGTGAAGGGGAGGAGGAGGTGAAGAAGATGGTGGCAAATGCTCTTCGGTGAAGAAGGCAAAGTACGGTTCGAAGATGACAAAAAGCTTACTACTCAGAAAGGAAAGGGCAATGAGCAAGGAGGAGGACCAAAGCTATAGAAGGGAACTCGACAAGATGAATTGGTTGGGGAGGGGGGGGGGGGCTGGCAAGGCAAGAGGCACCGACGCAATTGCAAAGTTGGGGGTGGAGAAGCTAGGGAGGGAAGTACTCGACAATCGAGAACGCATGGCATTTCTTCCAATGGTATGTCGTGGCGAGGACCAAGGTACGAGCATTCATAGAAGAGGTGAACCATTCGAGATCAACTGCGGGGGTTTTTTTTTAACACATACTCGCACTCACACCAAAATGGGTACTCAAACCCATGACCTCGTGTTGAAACTCTAATGAGTCTACCACTGAGGTATGAGTAAGGACCCAAGATCAACTGCGGGGTGGAGGAACAAGACCGAGTGTTAAAGCCTATTAGTGAGTCGGAGATCCTAATCTCCCTTTGCCCCGATGCAAACATCAACAGACTCAGTCTCATTGGGAATTTCTTCCAAGATGGCCCAGTCTACGAGGTGCACAAATGGGAGTGGTCGCCTCTCGAGTGGGAAGAGGCTTGGTATCAGCTTTGAAGCCTTCCATTGGAGCTCTGTGTAAGAGAGGTGGCCATTGATCCTGCAACGAAATCATGCATTGAGCTTGAGGCAGCTACAATCCAAGTATGGAGGAGAAGGAATTCTTTGAGCATCGGGAAGGTGATGGTGGCTACAGGGGACGTGAAGGTTCTCGTGAAAGTGAGAGGGAGAAACTAGCATCATGGTCGGCAAGTGGAAGGCAGAGGAAGTCGCAAGGATGGTCTAGAGTATAAGGAGGGAGAGCGGGGGTTGCCATTGAAGGAGCACAAGTTGGGTGGTCTCGCAAACCACTAGAGTCAGAGAGGGACACATGTTGGGCAAGAGAGTTGTTGCTACAAGGTTAGTGCAATGTGGCAGGAGGAGAGGAGTTGGTTATCCTCTCGTCTGGCCATGGCATGTCCCTATCATTTCCCAAAGGCAATGGATGTCCAAAATATTGGGTTGCATTTATGGTTGTGGAGGCAGAGTGACAGGGTGGGAGCAAAGTGGCAAGGTGAAAGGGAGTTGTTGTCTTCTCATTTGATGTCGATAGGCACCTGTTTTCTCCCGATGGTGACACGTGTCCAAGAGGCAAGAGGTGACACTGCATTAATGGAAGGGGAGGTGCATGCCCCGTTAATCATCAAGGCGGCACAAATGGAGGTGGTTGGCGGTGACACATATAGGGGGCAACTTCCAAGTGGAGGAAAGGGCGAGATGAGCGTTGTTCATGCGATGCATGCAGTATAAGATGCTAACAAGTTACCACATCAAGGGGAGGAGCCTGATCATGTGAGTTTGGTCAAAACAAAGACATGCATATCCGGTACCTTATACAACAGCACGTGTAAAGCAATGCATGCGGAATGTGTGGAGTTAGCAATCAACACATCACCAACTCAATCTTCAAACTCTGCTCATGCGAGTTTGGCATTAATGGTGGCATGTGTGCCTAATAACTTAAATGTGGGCACATGCGAACATAGTTAGGGCTTTATTTTCTCTTTTAAGGTGGCAGGAGCCTCTATGTAAGAGAGGGGCTTCGATCCGGAGCGACATCTCTCGCTCCAGAAGTAAGTGTGGCAACTTGGAGACTACCAAAGGGGGAGTGCTTCTCTGGAGGAAGAAGTGGTGATAGTGGAGCCAGGAGCCATGGTCCCAATCAACCAGGAAGGAGGCATCCACAATCTCAAGCAAGGAGAACAGCATTTGCAGATGCTGGAAGAGCTAGCAATTGTCAAGGAGCTCACTCCAGTTGCAATGGATGTTTCCCCTCTATGGATGGTGATCAAGGTTGAAGGCGAGCCTCGTTATCTAATGGTCAATTCGTTGTCTACTGCTTCTGTGGAAGTTCGATTGAAGGAGAAACCGGCAAATAGGGGTTAAATGTCCATGGTTGAAGGAATATGTTGGGTAAGGGATGCTCTGGGACAAGTGGGGAAGATGATTGGGTTTACTTTTGGGGACTGTGAGGATAACTATATTGTGTTGTTCTGTCTGATCAAGGAGAGAGGAGCTGAGAAGGCAAGGTATCTGAAGCAATCCCAGGAAAGTAAGAAGGGAGCAAAACGTGCTGATCAGCTCAATCAATTTCTCTTAAATGGTGCTTCGAATGGTAGGAAATTTCAACTTCTGAAGTGGTCTGAAGTGTACAAGCCAATTAAAGGAGGGGCTGGTATTAGAGGTTTGAGAGATATGAATGTGGCTCCTTCTTGGCAAATGGGTTCAACGATTCGCGTTCGAGAAGGGTATACTATGAAGGGAAGCCGTTGCTTCAAAATATGGGGTCCAAGGGGTGGTTGGGCAGGTGAAGGGTTCATCGCTATATAGAGCTTCTCACGTTTGGAAAGTGATAGTGTCAACAGAGCATCTTGTGCTTCATAGGATTGCATTCTTTTTAGGCAATGGTCTTTAAATCCGTCTCTGGGTTGATAGATGGTGTGGAGATTGAGCGCTTTAAGATTTATTTTCTAGAGTGGCAAGGCCAGCTCCAAACCTTTTTGTTTTGGTTGCGAATTGTTTTTCTATTCTTGGAGGGTCAATGGTTTACCATCCCCCAGGCAGGAGGAACATGTCGGATGTTGGATTTGATGATTATGTTCTCATTTTGGCTCATTTGGCTAACGCTCATCCCTCACTCTTTGATTTGGATTCTCTTCTCTGGTTGGGACATCCTTCCGGTAAATTCTTGGTGCGTTCATTCATGAAATGCATTGGGGAGGATAGTCCCCCTTCGATGGCCCCTCACCCATTTCACTACTGCTTTTACGGAGCCCCATCACGTGTTGCGGCCTTTGTTTGGTTGGTGGGGCGTAAGAGGATTCTCTTCATGGATAATCTTCAAAGGAGAGCGTTAATATTGCCAAATATGTGCTTGATGTGTGAGTATGATGTGGAATCTATTGATCATTTGTTCCTGCGTTGCTCTTTTGCTTCTAAAGTGTGGTCTTATTTTTTTCGGCTGCTTCAAGTGGATTGGGTTATGCCGAGGTTGATCGAAGATTTTTTTGTGGGCTTGACATGGTGGTGGGGTGGGCGAATCTGAGAAAGCTGAGTGGCGTTTAATTCAGATGATTTTTTTTTTTTTTTTTTTTTTTTTTTTTTGGGGGGGGGGGGGGGGGGGGGGGGGGGGTGCGCTATTTAGGGAGCTAGAAATGGTCAATGCTTTCGGAATTATAATGTAGGGGTAGGGGCTCTTATTAGTAGAATTAAATGGTTGGTTTCTAGGTGGGCTCCTTATGTTAAGGGCGTTTCTCTTGGTGGTATTTTTAGCGTTTTCTTTGTTGTATTCTTTTCCCGCTTTGCGCGTTGTTAATAGAAATTTTTGTTATCTTTAATAAATAAAGAAAGAAAAGAAAAGATGAAGCTTTTAAGTTGGAATGTGAGAGAAATGGGTTTGCCAAATTAGTTTATAGGTTAACCTAGAGTTCAATTAATTTGGGAAAAGAGGAAAGTTAGGATTAGATGGCTTAATACGATAAGGAATCTAAGAGAATTTGAGTGTAGATAGAAGGGAATTAGGGTTTGCAATAGGTGAAGTTTAGGGACTGTAGGTTGATTTGGGAATTTGGGAAAATTGGAAAAGAAGGGAATTGGTGTTAAGGGTTAGGGATTTAGTTAGGGATTTGGGGTTATTGAAGAGGGAACCAAGGAAAATCAAGAGAGAAAAAGGGAGGACTGTACGGCCAGCCCTATGGCTTCACACGTGCGGCCGTACGGTCACACGTGTGGGGTCTTGGGGCTAGGGTTTTGGTCTTCAACAGTGGGCTTTCATGAGGAAGGTTAAAGGAAGGATGGAGAATGGTTAGATTTGGGTGTTGGACAAGAAAGGAAGATGATGAACAAAGAGATACCTTGATGGAGAAGTCGAACAATGGAGGATAGTTGGAGGCCTCACACTCCCGTTGATAAAGAATGGCCTCGCACCGATCTTCACTCCAAATCACTTGAAGTGCCTTCACTTCACATGAAGATTGAAGAAGAAATTTGGGAATTTCTCTTCTTCTTTTTTTCTTTTCTTTGAAAATAACATGCATGAAGAGAGGTCACACGCCCCCTCCCTCCCTCTTTTATAATTCCAAAATAGATCCAAAATTACAACAAAAAAAAAAGAACTTGTTTGATGTCTTTTACTAAATCCCCCCGCCCCCCCCCAAAAAAAATGATAATAATGTAAAATAACAACTATAAATGGTCCAAATCATAAATCAAACTATGAAATAAGTCCCGAAACAATCCTATGCCATGAAATGGCCTATATGATATCCATCGGGCCCCACAAGTGGTGACGATCACGATCTGATGGTGATCCAACAATGATGATAGTCCCCAATCACGATCCAACGATCAATGATGAAAAACAACGGCCCGATGCTATCCAGAACATGTGCTCACGATGATCCAAACCCAGTGGGGCCCATGTACGGGTCATCCAACCATAGCGATACCAGTGCCCTCCTCCCCTCATACACTCGAACGGATGGTGCACATGTCCTCATCAGTAATAAGGTAGGAGAGGCATGGTTTGCAAGATTGATTAAAAAAAGGCGTATGATCATGTGGACTGGGACTTCTTGGATTACGTGTTGGATCGAGTAGGGTGTAGTGAGAAATGGAGGTTGATTTAGGCATGCATCAAATCGGCTAAGTTCCCAGACCTTGTAAATGGGTTGCCTAAAGGTTTCTTCAGGTCGTCAAGAGAGACGAGGCAAAGGGATCATCTACTGTCGTTCAATAGGCTGTAGAGAAGCATGACTTCTTATGGAAGAAGCAAACCAAAAAAAACAAATTCCTTCTTATGAAATGGGATGAGGTATACAAGCAAGGGCGGGTAGAAAAAAGTTGGAAGCTGTGAATAATGCTCTCATCAGAAAATGGCACTGGAGGTTTGGGCCGTTTGGCACGTAGGAGAGCAACCTTTGGAAGGAGGTGATTGTGAAAAAGTACGGAATAAAAGAAAGGGATTGGTGGACAAAAGAGTTCCTTATGAAATGGGATGAGCTATGCAACTAGCAAGGGCAAGTATGAGAAAGTTGGAAGGTGCAAATAATGCACTCGTTGGAAATGGAGTTGGAGGTTTGGCATGGAGGAGAGCAGCCTTTGGAAGGAGGTGATTGTGAAGAAGTACGGAACAAAAGAGAGGGATTGGTGGACAAAAGAATCCTCCATGTATAGGGCTACTCGGATGTGGAAGGCGATATCTAGTATTGGGAGGTAGTTTAAGGAGGGAATTGGGTTTGCAATAGGTGATGGGAGGAGGGTCAGATTTTGGAAGGATATTTGGTTGGGTGACAGGGGGCTTTATGAAGATTTTCTGAGACTGGCATCTCTATCCTTTGATGAGGATGTGGCCGTTGTTCAAACCTTCTAGATATCTAGAGCCATGCTAGTTCGGACACAAATCTACAGGAGGAACTTATAGTTTATCAAATCGAATGTCGAGCATTTCCCCCCACTTGGAACCAGACTCTCAGATATGGCGCAGGAATAAATCTAAATAGTTTATTGTTCACTTGTTTTATGACACGCTCATCAGGTCTAACCACATAGTTGGACCCGCACACACATTCTCTTTATGGTTGTATGGTGCCCTGCCTAAGGTTTCGGCTTTTGCTTCGTTGGTGGGCCGGAAAAAGATTCTCATGGTCGATAATCTCCAGAAAAGAGGAATGGCGATTACAAACATTTGCCTGCTTCGCATGACGAGTGAAGAATTTTCGATCATCTTTTCACCCATTGCACCTTTGCCAGGGTGGTGCGGGACATGTTTTTCGTATTTTCGGGGTGATGTGGATAATGTCAAAGACATTTGTAGATCTCCTTTGCATTTGGCACTGGGTAGAGAAGGTAGAAAGAGAGAAAGGAAGTTGTGGAGGTTGGCCTTATTGGTGGGCTTATGGGCTTTATGGGGGAAGAGAAAAAACCGATGCTTCCGCAATTTGTGTAGGGACACATTGGAGGTTTTTAGATGGGCTAGATTGGATGTAATTGATTGGTCATTGATTTCAATCACCCCTAGTGATTGCAATCCTCTTGTTTTTCGTATTTTCGGGGTGATGTGGATAATGTCAAAGACATTTGTAGATCTCCTTTGCATTTGGCACTGGGTAGAGAAGGTAGAAAGAGAGAAAGGAAGTTGTGGAGGTTGGCCTTATTGGTGGGCTTATGGGCTTTATGGGGGAAGAGAAAAAACCGATGCTTCCGCAATTTGTGTAGGGACACATTGGAGGTTTTTAGATGGGCTAGATTGGATGTAATTGATTGGTCATTGATTTCAATCACCCCTAGTGATTGCAATCCTCTTAGTGTTGTTACTGATCCATTGTAATTGTTTTGGCCTTCGAGCCTTTCCTAATAAAATTGTAAATTCTCAAACCAAAAAAAAAAGCTCCTCACCTGTAATAATAAAAACATGTCAAGGTGGAAACCTTTTAATATATACCATATTCACCTAAAACAAGCGTACCCCAACTTTTGTCATTTCCCCTTGATTAAATTGAATGTTCACGATTCAATTCGCTTGCACATCCAAACACAGACTAAATTTCCAACCGATTCGACAATCAGCAAAACAGCAGCAATCAGCTGAAACTTCAACAAAATGACCACAGATTCTCTACCTATTGCATTAAACCCTGAAAATTCTAACAGATTCGGATTCTATATCTGAGGAGCATCACCTTTCCCAGTAAGTTTCATGAAATAGGGCCAGAATTCTCTACAAATGACAAAAATCGCTAGAAATTAAAAAGATTAAGATTCCAGATCTACAAAACAACAAATTCGCCAAAAATGTCAGAAAAAGAGCAGATTCCTGATTACAAGAAACGCTAGAAAAAAAAAAAAAACTTCCAGAAGCACCAAAATCGTTGCGGTGGAGCACAAGTGCTTCCGCCGCAACAAAAAACAACGCCAGAAAGGGGGATCGGTAGATCTGAAATAGATTAATCAAAGGGGAATCGAGACTAAAAAGCATACCTTCATTTTTTACGTATTCGGCAAATCTGTTGCAGTCGGAGCAGAGAGCGAGACCTGTGAACCCTAGATTTTCGCACTCTTTGTAGCTCAGCTGCTGCTGCTCCTCTTCTCCGGAAACCAAAACCAGAGCAAGGAATAGAAAGATGAGGAGATTTGAGGCGAATCCCAGACTCATATCTCTCTCTCTCTCTCTCTCTCTCTATCTAGACGACGGACAATCGGTCGTTTGAAATTTCAGAAACCCCTTCTCGTTCTCTGCAGGCTGTAGCGGAAGACTGGCGCGGGGTTCTACTCTAAGGTACGCATGATGCGCAGTTCACATTCGCGAATCGGGCCTACGGCACCTCGACTGGAGGGGAACTACGAACAGTATGCTCCAGTTTCAATTTGCACAGTAGGGGCACATGATACTGTGATCCGGACCGTTGGTATGCTTCATGGTCCATGCTCATCTGAAAGGGCCGCAGTACTAATGGCTATGATCTTCTTGTCTAGGAGATCACATGGTTAGTCCGTCCAATGTCTATCGTGGCGCAACGGTCAAATAAACTGAACAGTTGAACCTCCTCCCCTCACATACACGTGTGGTAAGGTCGAATTCAGGCCCTTGCGGGAGCGGATTGCCTACAAGTAGTGAGGTAGCTATTGGCCGGTGCTCTGTGGGCCCATTATGATATATGCGTTTTATGCACGCCGTCCATTTATTTTTACATATCATTTTATGGCAATATAAAAAAAAATGAGACAAATCCAAATCTCAATTGGACCACACTATAAGAAACAATGGTGATTGAACACCCACCATTAAAAACTTCTTAGGGCCCACTGTAATGTTTATTAGCCATCCAACCTGTTCATTAGGTATCCCATTCATAAAGGATGGGAAAACATAAATACCATCTTCATCCAAGACTTTTGTCAAAGAAGTTTCTAGTGATGGGCTTTCAATCACCACTGTTTCATATGGTATGGTACACGTAAGATTTGGATATGCCTTTTTTTCAGCTCATGCCCTAAAATGATATTGAAAATGGATGGACGGTATGGATGAAACACACGCATCATGTTGGGCCCACATAACACCGTCCAGTAGCTAGTGTCTACTGACAGCGTCAGTAGGCAATCCACGTCTGGCCATCGCGGGCTTAGAGTGTGATGTCTAAGGACAAGATTAAAACGGTGGCAACTCTTTGACCGTTACATGCAGTTGAACGACAATCCAGGCCATCTATGTAGCTGACCTAATAGCGGGTGGAGCATGATCCGACAGTTATGCTCATAAGATGATATTAACCATCTGATTTTGCACTTGTAATGCTGACCATTCACTAATTTACTTCTACCCATTCAAATGGGTGGTCAGGATTGCTCCATGAGTGACCATTTTTAACCATCTGGATTTGCACTTGGAATCCTAATCATTCACTAATTTACTTCTACCCATTCATTAGTTGGGCAACACACCCATACAGTTGGTCACACGATGCACCCTCCCACCATGGGTTGGTGTGTGTAGACACCCCACTACAGGAAGATACCCCACTACAGAAAGCTGGTGGCTATTCAGCGGCCACCATAGGATCCTACCCCATCCAGTAAATAGCTGATTTTTTTGTGGAAAAACGCTAAATTGGCGGCCTTGGTGTTTTACAAAAACAACTCTCCATGACATATGACATTTATATGCAAACAGTACATGCCATTAACGTGACACTATACAAATAGTGCACAATAATAAATTTTCACCAATAAATATCAGCACATGCTGATGGCCAAGGCCAAAAAAAAAAAAAAAAAAAAGAGGGAAAGCAAGTAGAGTGACAGGGAGAGAGTGAGGAGGGTGCGGATTTCCTGCGAAAAGCTTCAGAACCACGATGGGGCCCATAGTGATGTTTTTTTATAAATCCAACCCGTACATCCGTTTTGAGAGCTCATTTTAGGACATGAAAACAAAAATGAACCGGATCCAAGACTCAAGTGGGCCTCACTAAAGGAAAAGGTGGGTAGGTAAATTACTACCGTTGAAACCTCCCTGGGGTTTACAGTGATGTTTATATGACATCCATACCGTTCATAACGTCACTACTACTGGGATGAACTGGAAAGACAAATATTATCCTGATTCGAAACTCCTGTGGCTCCACAAATATTTCAGCTGTGGACGTTCAAATCTCACGTTTTCGGCCCACTTGAGTCTTGGATCCGATTCATTTTTGTTTTCACATCCTAAAATGAGCTCCCAAACGGATGGACGGTGTGGATTTATAAAAAAAACATCATTGTGGGCCCACCTTGGTTCCCAGCGCAAGAAATTCCTGCGCAGGGCTTTCGCAGGAAATTCACGCCCGAGTGAGGACTATTGGCCAAGGGCTTTTAGTGGGAGTCTTACAAATCACTCATCCTAATCACTGGTCTCACGCCAAGAACAATCAGAACCACTCATCACAGCTACAACCATGCCAGAAAATAATTCGAGCTTATCTAAGAGTTCTTACCAGAGATCAATGGCACTTAATATCCAGCGAACTTCCCATACAACAGTTACCAGAACTCGAGTGAAGAGTAAGGGTATGGTAGGGGACGTCCGATCATCTCTCCGGATATTTGATTTCCTTTTTCCTCTCCGCCTCCTTATAGCCACTACATTCCAATTCCACACAGTCTCTGCCATCCTCTTTATCTCATTTCTAAATCCTGCTTCTTCTTCTTTTCTTTTCTTTTTTGCAAGTCACTATAAAATTACCCTTAAAGAAATCAACAAAACTCTACTGAGTAAAGACAATACAAGTGTACAGGCGGAAGAGGGTGCCTCACCTCTTCCTCTTCCGTAACCATGACCCTTACCCAGCCTTGATGACACAAACCAGTGCAGGAGTCATTCGAGTAAGGAGATTCTTGGATTTCTGACTCCGTTTAGATATTCTATGGATTTTAGCCAGCCGTAGACTCTAAAACCATAATTTGGCTAGTGGCAACTCAGAAATTAAATACATTTTTACATCTAAGTCAAGTCCATATCTCATCTACGCAATTGATAAGCAAATTTGAAAGCGATCGCTTGCGTGTCGAGTGGCCGTTCACAGAATGATGACTCCACTGGGGATGCGGCTAATTTCATTAGCTTAGGCCCGACTTGAAAAGCAAGGTTTTCTAATATCTTTAAGGAATTTTTAACTTAACTCGCTCTAGTATAATACTGGTCCTAATGTCATCCTATGCTTCCGGTACATACTGGTCCTCACTAACTTCCTAACCCGCTAACCTCGCTGACTTACTAACTTGCTAACCCATTGACTTCCTAACTCACTAATTCACTAACAACTCTAATACTAACTGGTCCTGCCCAGCCATTTCAATACCAACTGGTCCAAGGTTTGCGGCCCTTCACATTCTAGTATTGACTAGTCCTGTTACTATTCCTGTAACTCCAGTATTCATTGGTCATTGTAATATTATGTTTTTCAGTTTACATTGGTCCATTTAAATTTTATGCCTGCATAACTTATTGTTCCAGTGTGCATTGGTTCCTTTCTTACTTTCCTGTCATTTATACTTTGCAATGTAACAAAAACAAAAACAAAAAAGGGATAAAAATGGAACAAAAAAAAAAGGGATTGAAAAGAGAGGCAAAGAACAAAACAACAGGCGGATGAACTGAAAACAAAAGAACAAAGAGAGAAGAAAAGGACATTCTGTAACAATTGCGCCCAGAAATCAACTACAAGTTCACCGCCCATGCATGGTCAACACACACTTATCGAAGCATCTTCGAACCCACGCACAGGCAGCAATGTCGGTCCAGGGTGACAACCCCTCAAATCTGTCAAATTCGCCAAGACTACAAGACTCTCAGTCGGCCGCGTCCACTCCTTCAACGACTGAACTCACTCTTGGCCTAAACAGGTTAAAGGAAATGGTAAACTGCCTTCATGTAGAAATCACATCACTAATTCAAAACATGCGACAACTCATCATTCAGGTAGGTCTCTCGGAACCGACAGTCAACTAGTTCCTACCCGCTCCCCTTAATGGGAACCAAGTTCATTTTTACGACCCACCAGCCATAGCAACTCAAACACTAGCATACCCTTCCCCTAAAGGGAGATAACGATAGGAACTGGCAGAAGGTCAGCTTCTTGTCCATTTTCCTCCCCCTAACGAGAGCTAACCAGCATTTCAACAAGCACAGTCCAATCAATCTCAATCCGATCAATTCCAGCAGCCTCTCCCTACCGGGAATTTATTTCGTTTTCAGCACAATCAATCACAGCAGCTACTTGTTGCCCATGTATATCATTCCCACCAAACCCGCACTCCTAACGAGACCACATTTCTATTCTCACATTTTATTGTACATCAAATTTTGCCAATCGACGAGCACAGGGACCTCGAAGACGTCGATCGCTATGAGGAAGAGGTCAACCGAATGCCGCAAGTGGCACAACCCCCTTTGGCCCAACCCACATAACTTAATTAACTCTGGGAACACTTCGAGGAACAACTAAGGGCCATGAGAAATGAATTTCAGAAGCAGCATGGGTGGAACTTTCATCCACCAAGTTTAAGGATCTTTGTCCCTTCCCTGATGCTAGGATACCTACCAACTTCGAGGTACCTAAGTTTCAAAGGTGCAATGGAATAGGATGCCCGACCGCACATCCAAAGGCATTCTATGGCGAACTTGATGCCGTGGCAGGAGAAGATGGAGCCTTGATCCATTTGTTTCAAAAATCCTAAGAGGGGATGCTTTAGATTGGTACATTGTAACGCCCCGTATTTAATAGGCCTTTGGCGGTGTTTTTTTTTAAATAATGATTAATAATAATAATGATAAATAAATAAATAATATGGATAAATATAATAATATTTTTAAACTAATTATTAAGGATAATAATATCATTATTATACCATGAATGGGAGCACATATGTTAAACGTTGATATTGTATTGTATAGTGTGAATTATAAATGGCTATGAGACCTTTCAATTGTCCAAATCTATTTTAGAGTTAAACTAACCTTTGAAACATGTAAAATACCACTAGTATTAGTCTAAATGATGTGTGCAGCTCACCTGGTTGGCTGATTAGTGGAATGGGCCATTAATGGACCATTTGCTTTATGATGCCTTGTAGAAGAAAATGAATGGAATGGATTTAGCAAGACCTCAGTGTAGGTCCCACTTTTTCGGTGTGTGTGCATCCACGTTAATGCACATGCAATGCACAATTGCAAGGGAGATTGGTCAGCCTTGCTAATCGTTTCCAAAACTCAAAAAGAGGAGTTCCCTCTTTTAGATTTTCATTTCCCGCTCTTAGCCAACGAACTACCGCTGTCCATTTTGGGCCATGTGCGGCCCACTTTTGGTGTTTAGTTGGAGCAATCAAAACCGTTCAAACGGTTTGTATGTAAATGTTTAACAAAACATTGGTGGTGGTGCCAGTCGCCGTTCATCAGAAGGTGCGCAGTTAGAAGCAAAAGTAGGGCTGTCCGTTTGAGAGTTGTGTTTTTAGCAACTATTTTGTTGTCAGATCTAGCTCAATGTGGCCCACCTCTAGTAAATCCAAATCGTCCATCTTGGAGAAGGATATGCCTTTTGCCTAGTCATGAAAGCTATTCTTGGTAGGGGTCAATGTTGCAAGTGAGCGGTTAGCCAAAGTCTGGCTATGAAACCATTTTCCAGAAATGAGATTGCCAGCTTGGCAATCTGCGTCTGCTCCTTAAAAACTCATCTTAGCCATTCATAGCTAAGCTAGAATATCTTCTAAGAAGGATTCTCAGCCGTCTATAACTCTATCACATGGATCGTAGTTGGATATATAAGGAGAGGAATTTTTCATTTCTCTCTTTTGTCTCGCATTCCATCCAAATTATAGCTCTTAACCTCAGCACCTCAAACCTTCATTCTCACCATTGTTTCTCAAGCTCTCTGGTTTGAATATGCACCATTCCCATTTGCTTAGTGGAAGAAATCTCTGACGGGTGCTAATACGCCATTGGTGGTGACTTACCATCTTCAATCGATGTGTGAATTCAGCTAGAGAAGAGAGTTTTTCTTTCCTGTTGAAGCCTACCATCTGGAGTCGTCATCTCCCATCTGGTTTTGGTGGTGTGCGGCTGTAATTGCAGAGTGTTGGGTTGGTTATCAGTGTCTGGCTACTGTGGATTACCAGATCGGATAGCTAGCGGAATTATTAGTGTGTCAACGGAGGGATTCATGTCAAGCACAATCCAGGCCATTCAAAGCATTCCAATAATCCTGGTTTGCTGATTTCAAGTAGAGTGCTCATCATTTCTCTGTATTGTTGATCTGAGAGAATGTTAGCGGCCAGTTATTGAATGATTATTGGTAGTTGTTGTTGGGATTAGTTCATGTCTTAGTTTCAAATCTTCTTTTACATTCTGATTGAAGGGTTGGGCCTAGCTTAATTGGATTGTGGTCTAAGTTCAGCAACTCAATTAGAGTATATGAGATTGGATCTGTTTAGATCCCCTAATTGGAGTCCAAATCAATCCAATGGGATGTTCATATTCAAACCCATATGGTTTGAGTTCGCCGAGTTTGGATGATGTTGTGGCTTGATCTTGCATTGTGGTTACAGATGGTTAGTATGAGGTCTAGAGCTAGCTTTGAGAATTATATGAATTGTAGGGTGGTGCCTATCCCTAATTCATGTCAGTGGCAGAGAATTGTTATGAAAAAGGGTGCTGATTTGATTAGTGGGTTAGGATATAACTTAAATACCTCTTGTATTAAACTCAAGACTAGTTTAAATTGGTGGGGCTATATTGTGCCAGTCTTAAATCATTGAGTTGAATGGGAGTTGGGGCCTAACCCATTGCTTTGCATCTTAAGGCGTGTTTGATTTCCATTGACATGGTGTAAATGCAAGCACATGTATAATTATTACTTATCATGTAATTTCGGTACTGGTTGACAATAACTGTTTTGTTTTTTGTGCACTATAATTGACGAAAGTACAGATTTTTTGTGGGGCCAATTGTGATACATGTGGCTTATCTACACCATCCATCCATTTTGCAAGGTGATTTTAGGGCATGGACCCAAAATCGAGGAAAAAACAGAGCTCAAGTGGATCACGCCACATGAAATAGTGGTTTGAATATATACCATAAAAAATCATTTATGACCATAATTTCTTATGGTGTAGGCCACTTGAACTTCAGATATACCTCGTTTTTGGGTTCATCCTCTAAAATATTCTGTTAAACCATATGGACGGCATGGACATGTGACAGAGATTACAATAAGCCCCACGAATGTATGGCCATCCTTCTTTGCACATATTTACAAGAAGTAAATATTCTCTGTATCAAATAGAGAAAAATTGTAATAATTACCTACTTGCACCAATTTGCCTCCATTTACACCATGTAAATGAAAATCAAACACGCCCTTAAATCCATTATACTATGATGGTAATGCGAATTGGAGGCTAAGGATGGGTTGAGCACTAGCTCGAATAAGAGATTGCTTGAAATCTCTAATTAGCAATTCATTCTCCTTTGAAATTCTAGTAATTTGAATAAATTAGAGCTTGCTAATTAGGTATGATAGCAGCTGAAACCTATTTTTAATTTCTGTTTAAACTGTTTTAATGATAGGGTCCATTCTCCCCAAATTTAGAAGTTACTTCCCTTTTGGACAAATTGAAAATTCTGAAGTGGGATTCCAAAGTGATATGACTCATTCACAAAAAACTCCTTTGTAGTTCACCTTGATTAGAAAAATAATTATTGATTAAATATCAATTTGGTATAGATCGCTCTTCACCATTGGAGTAGAGCTAAGTTGTTGGGCTTAGATCCTAGTGGACTTTGAATCAAGGTGAGTTCACCTCTTAGGTTCTTGATAATAGTACCTATTAAATCAATATTAAGTGCATTGATATAACGTGTGAATTATTGTAGGATTTTGAAAATTGATTGCCCTTGTTCCTTTTCTTAGTAGACTCAAGAGAAAGAGAGTATCTTCTTGATGTGAGGTTATTCACCTTTCAAACTTCCATCATTTACATTAGTTGTTGATTATCAAATTAATAGTGCATAATTGTTTAATTACAAGGCATATTAATTGAATAATAGTTACATTTGGAATATATAATTAACTTGAAGAAGATACAATGGTGCTCACATGATTTGTTCAAAGAGCTTACTTGAATAAAAACTAATTTTGATAATGGGTTATGATGAATCTTTAATTCGTTATATGCGTGTCAATTTTACTTTTGAAGGGAATGCTATTAAATTATGTGAATTATGTTGAACATGAGAGTAAATGAATATTTGGATGGACTTATATTGGAATAATAAGAGAAGTTGGTATTATGATTAGACTATGATGTTGTTTTATACTTATTAAGTTGTGGCATGTTATTTAGAAGGAATGAGAGTTAAGACCATGATTATTCCCCTCGTGGGCTAAGGATGGTGTTTTGGGATGCTATGCCCGAGCCGTTGGCCTATGCTAGATTGTGCATGTCCCCCATAGTAACCGCTAGTATATTTTATTGAATTATCAATGGGATTAATGACGGCTGGGTAATCATTCATCGCATGGCATTTGCGGATAGTGTTGACGACGAATCATACTATTCTTGGTTTGATAAGCATTTGCATTGTGAGGTAACTTTGGTGATTAACCAAGTTACCGTCGGTTCGACCCTCACTAGCTGGATACATCCCCAGGCTGAAGAACATATGCATGCATTTATATATTAACAAGAATTGAAAATAACATGATTATTATGATATAAGTTGGATATCTACTTACATGTCTTCATATTACTTCTCAACTTGTGATATTTGCATGTGTTTCCTATATGTGGTCCCATGCTATGAAAATGAAATATTGGAGGTTGTTACCTCACTATGACAACGAGTGACGTTGTCGAAATATATCAGATGGTGCAGATGATGGACAGGTTACCCCTATTCCAGACGTGGATGAGCTTAAGGCGGACATTCGAGACACTTGGCCTTACTTGTCCCAAGAGGAACTGGACCATATGGCGGTCAACGACGATTGGACTTAATTTCCCTTTTTGTTCTTTACTTTTGAAACCTTGGATTTGTATAAGCCCTATAGGCATTACTTGTTTTTCGCTTAATATGATGATTCTTACATTAGTGGATTTCTTAGATCTATCTCTCTCGTTTTGGAATATAATAATTGTGCTAAGTGATGATTGTCAACATTTATATCCGGGTTTTTCAAAGTACGGACTCATCATCCGAGTAATGAAAAACTGAGGCGTTACACACACATCGCTCAACTAACATAAAATCCAAACTTGGGAACAACTATCCCAAGCGCTTGTTGATTGTTTCGCGTACAACTTAAACGCGGCAACCCGAAGGTCAGACTTGACAGCCCTTAAGTAGAAAAACAATGAAATATTCTCCAACTTATGTCGGGCGATAGAGGGTCATGGACGCACGAATGAAAGCACCAATTGATGAGGAGGAACAGATCTCGATGATTATCCATTCGACCAACCCAAGTATATCAAGATATCTAATTTCATACCTTTATGCCAATTTTGTCTAGTTGATCCACGTTGGGGAGCAAGTGGAAACTAGCATAAGAACGGGCACAATCGCACCCTGGCCCCACTAGTCAACCTCCAATCAAAAAGAAAAACTTGATGAGAAGGCAGGGAGGTACAGAGTTAAAAATAGAGACCCAACTGCTCCTCGCCTGGCAGAGACTAACAATAAGGTTGCTTCAGCACAAGGGGCACCAAGTGCTCCTCAGTAGGAACAACGACCACCACAACCACCATGCAACAACCCAGATGGAATCCGCGATATGCAAACCAAAATAGGCAAACGGTTGAGGCACCGACACTTAGGCAATTTACTCATTTGGCTCAATCATACACTGATGTATTGGCCACCCTCATCCAAAGGCAGCTCTTAACACCTCTCCAGCCTAGGCCGCCACTAAACCCGTTGCCTGCAACCTACAAGGAGAATTCGTATTGCGCATTCCACCAGGGGCAGGGTCACACTACGGAGCGTTGTTTCTCCTTGAAACACGCAGTCTAAAATTTGATTGACCAAAATAAGATCACGGTCACGCCCCCTGAAGCTGTTGCTGCCAACAGCAACAACATACTCCAAAATCCTCCGTCACAGCATCAAGCAGGCTTGGGGACCTCTAACACTCCCACCATCAATGTCATCTAGGGAGACCATCCCCATATTTGCCATGTAAGCTTAGCCCTAAGCTGCAGTTAAGTGTTTCCACCGCTCATCTTGCAAGGGGCACTACCCCCTCCTCCAATGATCCTCCGAGGAAGGGTTCCTAAGTTGCACACCAGTCACGCATTTCACATGTAACAAACATGGGATCAACCCTTAGTCTTACAAGGAAGAGTTCCCACATCCGCACTAACCAGCAATAGCCACCATCCAGTGGTTCTTGTGAGAAAGTCTCCAGAGACCTCCCCCATCACCAGCCAAGTCGCATGCTGCTAATCTGTTTTCACACAAGAAGGACATTCCTCCATGTTCCTCACACCACACCAATTCGACAGGTCAAGCAACACAATCCATGAAGGTTTTCCAGCATAATGACCTTCGATACTTCAAGGGGCTTTCCCAGCCCCATCCATCAAGCCACACGACTCCCATCACTCACTCCTCACCACCTCTAGAATCTTAACTCCCTTTAGTTCTCTAAGGAAGGACAGAACCAGCCTTAAACCACAAGGCAATCCCATGGCATTATCCAGAATGGTCTGAGGTGGGAAACATACAACCAAATGGGAGGTGCTTTCGTGAAGAGGTAATTATACGAGACCCCAAGGGTTCATTGGCCTGGACAACATCCAAGACTGATACCGCATACGATATAGCAACCCAGCTTAAGTCCATCCCGACACAAATATTCATCTGGGAACTCCTCTGTACCTCACAAGCACACCGAGAGATTTTTGTGAAAACCCTGAACGATGGGCACATCTCTCAAGAAGCACCACAAAAAATGGTCGCACACATGATCGGTCAGCTCCTCGCACCTCAAGTTATCACTTTTCTAGATGATGAGCTACCACCAGGAGGTCGCAACCATGCAAGGTCAATAAACATAATTGTTTGTCACAAAGATTGCAACATCCCACTTGTGCTAATTGACAACAGTTCAAGTTTGAATGTTTGTCCACTTCGAACCACCTTGTACTTAGGATTGGAACCATCCACGTTCAGGTCGAGTAACATGAACATGAGAGCATTTGACAACTCCCGTAGACAGGCTCAGGGGGATGTTGACATTGAATTGCAAATCGATCCAGACACATCGGTCGTTACTTTCATGTCTTCGACATTCCATCTTCATTCAACCTCCTCCTTGGGTGCCCTTAACTACATAAGGTTGGGGTTGTACCATCGACTCTCCATTAAAGAGTTAAGTACATTATCGGGGACAAGGTTCTCTCCATTATGACAGACCCTGAACAACTTTTTCCCACCGAAATATCCCAATTTTTTACGCTTAACATCTGGGGATTCATCCCCTTGAATCAAGCCATATGTCCACTCCAACCGAATGTTAGATCCTAAAGTACCGGCTCGAACATCAAGATATTGCCAAGGTAATTAAGGTTTGAGAAAATGTAGGAAGGACAAGACTGGGATACCAGCCTCCCCTACAGGAAGAACCAGAAGAGCCAGATCTTAAGAGAAGATGGAAAGGAGGAGAGATATGGGTCGTCCCTCCCATTCACGCCCATCCAATTCATTAACGCCGGAGTATCAACCAGATCAAAATCTGGATCCTAGCCCAATTAATCATAGTCACAGTTTCACCCTTATAACGTCACCCAAGCAGCATCTGGGCAAGAGGCAAGAGATGCCCCACCTTGATTGGACGACAATAGTGGTCCCATCAGAGCTACAATAGCCAGAAGAACTCCAAGACCTCGGGAATGAAGCAACAAAGTCCGACGAATCTGACGCTGAGTCAGAACCTAGCCCCCACTACATCATCATGATTGGCCTTGACAGAACAGGTCAATCCATTGTGCCCTCAAGCCCTGCCTCCCAAGGGGAAGGAGCGTAAGGCTCCAACTAGTTCACCATCCCCATGTCAGTTGAATCGGCCAGCCAAACATCTCAGAATGTCGATATAAAAAAATGCTCTTATTAATAGGCATTGGAACCCCAAGCAAGGTCGGGGAGGGCGTTGGTTTGAGATACCCACTTGCTCGGTGTTCAACAAATTCAAAATCCAAAAAACCTTCGAAAACAAAAAAACAGCAGGAAATTTTCAAAAACTAAAATTAACAGAAAATCTTTAAAAACAAAAAACTATGAAATATTAAAAAAAGCCGAAAACATCAGAAAAATTTAAAATACCAAAAAATAAAAAATCTTTCCAAAAACCACATGTGATAAGGTGCCAGACTTATCTAAAGAGCCACGTGAGGCCGAAGTCGACACCTATACTTTAACATAGAATTGGACTTCGAACTCATGGGTTTATAAGAGGTTAAGGATGAGGAAAATGATGATCCGACTCCTGAACTTGAGGACCTCCTCTGTAAGTTTAATTCAAAAGCCAACGCTGCACCTAGTGGTTTCGAGGTGGTCAACCTCGGAACTCCCAACGATCCTCGAGAATTACGCATCAGAAAGACCTTTTCTCTTGACGATAAGCAGAAGATGATCAGGTTCTTGAAGTTGCGGTTGTCAAACTTTCCCTTATCATATGAAAACATGCCTGGGCTCGATGAAAACCTGGTCGTGCATCATTTACCCACCAAGCCTGAAGTAAAGTCGGGCAAATAGAAGTTGAAGGAGAATGCGAACTAAATGGATCTTAAGAATACGGGAAGAAGTAATCAAACAGTACCATGCGGACTCTCTGGTAATATCCAACTATCCAGAGTGCCTTGCCAACATTGTTCTTGTCCCTAAGAAAGACGGAAAGGTCCAGATGTGCATCAGCTTTCAGGACCTCAATCAAGCAAGCCCCAAGGACAACTTCTCACTGCTTCGCATCGACACACTGATCAACAACACAACAGGGCATAAAATCTTCTCTTTTATGGATGACTTCTCTGGCTACAACCAAATCAAAATGGGCGAGGAAGGCTGTGAAGAGACATCTTTCATTACGCAGTGGGGGACATTCTGCTAACGAGTCATGCCATTCGGGCTGAAGAATGCTAGAGCAACATACCAGTGAGCCATGACTGCTCTACTCCATAACATGATGAACAAGGAGCTCGAAGTGTATGTAGATGATATGATCATCAAGTCTCGAAGCATCGAGGGGCACTTCAAGGACCTCATAAAGCTCTTCGACCGGTTGGAAAAATTCAAGCTCCGTCTCAACCCACAAAAGTGTCTTCAGGGCAACTGGGGGCAAGTTACTCAATTTCATTATCGGTGACGACGGCATTCGAGTCGATGAATCAAAGACCAAAGCAATCCTTGAAATGCCACCTCTGAAAATTGAGAAGGAAATACGGGGTTTCTTAGGTCGGATCCAGTACATCAATCGCTTCTTCGCCTGGCTCACGCCCATATGTGAGCCAATATTCAAGCTACTCCGTAAGAATACACCAAAATAATGGAACAATGACTATCAAGAAGCCTTTGACAGAATCAAGAAGTACCTGCTGGATCTGCCAGTGCTATTCCTCCAATATCTGGATGGCCATTGCTACTCTACATCTCAGTAGCCACAGACACCATCGGGTGCATCCTTGGCCAACACGACAACACAGGAAGAAAGGAGCAAACAATCTATTATCTCAACAACCGTTTCATTGAGTACGAGTGTTGATATTCACCGATCGAGAAGACATGTAACGCCCCAAATTTTCGAGATTTATTTGAAAATTCATTTTTAATTTATTTTTTTAATTATCGTACATTTACCGTTGATTTGCGAATAGCAGGACATCCGTAGGATATCCGATAGAGGACCCTTTACAAAAGTTGCTTAGAATGATCCCATAAACATCGTAGAAAGATCAGATTTCAAAAATCATGCACCTTTTAGATAATTATGAAAATGCCATTAGTTAAACTTAAGTTAAGATGTTATTTTTAAGTATTATAGTTTCTGACGATCACTTTCATGCAAAACCTTAGATTTAAGCTTTTGGGCACATATTAACCATACACGTCAAATTTCAGGCCTTAAATCATAATAGAAGTGATCCGATTGTCAAATCAGCCCCTTAACCCTTGATTTTCATGTCCATCGAGTGAGGAAAGTAGATGGTTAGTCGTAGTCGAATATTTTTCTTCGTATGAGTGAATTGGATTGTCTTTATCATGGACCAATAGTGTGATTTGAGTGCCCCACCTTGATAAGCCTCTTTCTTATGCGTGAAGTTATCCCGTTCTAGAAATTAACGAGTTACCAACTCTTCTCAAATTTGAACCTTTCAATTTACCCACTTCTCACCATCAATCGCTTCTCAAATTTGGACCACTTATTATACTCATATGACTACGAGTTTACACAAAATTTGGACCCCGATCTATAATCCTACACCGTTGAACCACAAAGCCAGCCCCTTCCTTTTCCGCCAAAAGTTGAAATTTCAGATCTAGGCATTTCTCACCATCAATCAACTACTAAATTTTGTACAATTGTTTGCCTATCATGACTACATATTTTTCCAAAATTTGGGCCCTGATCATCAAGCGTAGACCGTTAATTGAGATTAAGCCCATTTTAGCACCCGTTAGGCCATTTTGAAGGATCCGCCAATCTAGAATGTGGATCATCAAGACATTTACTTCTTCTGACTCTACTCTTCGAGCTTGATAAGATGAACGGATTGGAATTGATCATAGATCATCCGAATATTGAGATTTGAAAAACCCACCTCAAGAAGTTGTTACACAAGACCTCGCGTGCACATCCCTCTCCATATTTCTACTACGCACCTCCAAGCCCTTCTCCTAACCCTAGCCTCCATGCCGTAGAGAAAGAGAGAGAGAGAGAGAGAGAGAGAGAGAGAGAAGAAGAAGAAGAAGAAGAAGAAGAAGAGAAGAGGGTTCTTTCTCATATTTTTCCAGTGGCTAGGATCTTCTACAACCCTCTTCTTCTAAGTCCATCCTAAGGTGAGGATTTTCCTTCAAGCCTTTCATTAATAATATTATAATTATCATAAGTTTCTTTTGTGGCATGTGAAGTTGTTTTGTTTTGAATTGCTGATCCATATAACATGAAGTTTAATGTAGGATTTGTAATGAATATCATTATATAATGATGTGATTCTTTTTTTTAGATTTTTGACTAAGAAGCATGTGTATTTGTGTTATTTATTTTTGTGAAATTTATGCCCTTATTTTCTTAGTCCATGTATTACAAGTAACATTGGTTTTCATATTGTGATATGAAATATGTGTATAAGATCATCATATGGACATCCCATTATTGTATACTCTTTGTCCCTAAGTTGGTAAAATTATTTGATGTAAAGAGATGGTACTCGTGAGAGGTGTCCATGATGGAAGAATATCTCTTGACTTAACTGAAAGAATGAAGTGATTGTTTGTTAATGGATCCTTACATGTACATGATGCTTGATTTGATCCATTTATATTACACGAGTATTTTAATGAATTTGGTCATGATGTACAACATTGGCTTTTTGGGACATGATGAAATCATAAAACGGGACAATGAGTGGACACTAATGGTATACAAATTCTCATGAGCCGAGGTTGGTGCTATGGACACTAATCTCGTGCTGTCGGCCTATGCTGGGTTGCTTGCGACTCCCCATAGTGACCATTGAGTTTTATTTAAATCGGTTGTATGCGAAAACACTTAAATAAAGGTGAAACTAAAGTCATGCATTCACTTGGCTCCATGTGGGTGTACGGAATTGAGAATAGGCTAGAGCGTCCTACTTCTCCCGTACACTGTCACGTGTAGATTTGGGCTATGAGCGTCCCGTTTCTCACGTGATCGGGCAAAACTATGGGCTTGTGCGTCCCAGAAACCTCTGGTGACTAGTGGCTAGCATGAAGTCGTAACAGGGAGTCTCCCACTTCATGGATTGTGATTCTAGCCAGGGTGCCTTAGCCAGAGCATGCATTCCATGCATCGCATTAACAAAGATTTTTAGTTGGTTGTTTTGATTTGATTAAATGATAATATCCTGCTTGCATTTACTCTGTACCGTTATTATTATTCTTGATAGTCTTGGAGGGAATATTCCCCACTATGATAGCGTTTAACGCTATCCCAAATACAATTTAGGTGATGCAGGTGAAGATCCAGGTATTGAACCCGATTTTTAAGGAAAAGAGTTCGATGGTTCGTATGATCACATGGTGGATGACGATGTTAGAGAAACTTAATTGATGTTATCATTTATTAAATAATTCTTTTGAATCGTTGATACATTTATGGAATTGTAATAGGTCTTCAAGAGAAGACATGGTTTTGTATTTTAATTAATCAGTTCGGATATTGGTTGGTTCCCTTATTTAAACATTGATGATGACGTAGTAAGTTTGATAGAATAAGATAATAATTATTTCCGCCATTGTGCTTGAATGCTATATTTTATTATTTAACAAATCAATTAGTCCATGATTTACTTGGGAATTCGACCGTCGTGTTATACACGAGAGTCGAAAATCTCGGGTCGTTACAGTTGGTATCAGAGCACAATCGGGACCTCTGGGTGAGAAGCCCAACCATTTTCATAATAAATATCCCTTAGGGCTTAAGTTCCCATGAAATAGAAACAAAAACACCTAGGTTCATCCCCCATTGGATGCATGAGATGTTATAAATCTAGAGACTCCAACATAGGCCCCTCAAAATCATTAGGATAGCTGATGAACGTAAAAATATAAAATTTTAGGATTTTTAGGAAGTAGATTCTCACTTTTTCTAGAAGTTTTGGAGCTCTCATCATTTTCTCATATTTAGATCAGCGTTACGCTGAGTCATGGGATTTATCTCCCTCAAATTTTAAGGATAACTATTTTATTTTGAATTGTTTTTGTTATAACAAATTTCCTGACCCTTTGGCAATGTCACCACTAATAATTATATTTTCAGAATTGATAAATTTTTTAAAAATTTTATACATATTTCTGACTCATTACCCAACACTCTCATAAAATTTCAGATCAATCCTACATCTAGATAAATCGTGAAAATTTTGTTAGTAGAGAAAATTATGCACTGGAAACTGCTGGACTGTTACTTTTTTCAGACTTTTAGAGGTCAGAATCATATCTTACCATAGGAATTTCATTCTGAGAAAAATTAGGGTGATTTCTCACCTAACCTTTAGATTACCCTCCAAATTTCAGGCAAAAAGCACGTTCGGTTTGAGAGATAAAATTTTAAGAGCGCTTATAAGTCCTGTGTTCCAGATTCGACACTATCCTAGTTCCTTAGCTTTGAAAACCTCTAAACCCCTTGTTTAGGCTTAGTTATTGTGAGATGGCACCCTTAGAAATACTTCCTAGCATATTCTCATACATCCCTAAGAATTTTAGGCCCAACCCTCTTACTTAAAGTAGATTATCGTAACCATAAAATGTCATGTACCAATCCCTCACATAGATCTTCGACCATGTCTAACAATGAAAGTAAATAGGATCTCGTAAGGTTTTAATGTTTTATATTGTTGGATTTCAATTTAGTGATCTTTGTTGATGTTTCCTTTGTTGGAGAATACATGAAGGTCCCCACAATGTTAGACTAAATCGGCCGCACGGGAGGGCAAAACCATACCTAATATATTGTGTAAGTGATTGGATCTTCGTTCAAATCCCGAGGGTCGACACTCGGAATTTGGAATGGATACTAATGAACTCAATGCTCAGATGCGAGTAGAAGATCTAAGTATCGGATCTGAATCTACTTGAACTGTTCACCCGTGATGTCGACACAATACAAATCGCATCCTTGTTCTAACTGGACGACTTTTGTGCATTCTCTTGGAATGTGTGTAATTGTTTTCTTCGGATGACTAAAATAAGACAGATGTATAGACGACCCTAGGACGTAGAAGCTTAGCCACTTAGACCTTATAAAAAGTTAGAATACGGTATCCCTAACCTCACCTTTCTGTCGCACTTTCAGCTATTAAAGAACTGTCGATGATATCTCATTCACTTTGTTATCCGCTTGTTTATCCACTCATTCAAGTGACCATCCGATCATGCCAACCTAATCAAACCCAGATCTATCTTTTAAACTCTTGATCAGTCATTTCGTTAGCGATCAAACATCCTTGATAATTATCTAACCCTAATCATCTTAGATCCTTGACTATAAGAACACCTACCCAAACCTAAGAAATATTAGGGCGTTAGATGATTGAATGATTTGAGAGACCAATCAATATATTTAGAACCATCTAGGAATCAGAGTGCGCAGTGGAAGCATGATAGGAAAGAAATTTGGGGGAGCATGTAAAAATAGATATCGAGTACGGATTTATTTTTAAGGGGGGTGGATTGTGATCGCGTCTGACCCGGAATAGTTCAGAAAGTTAGACGAGAAGTCATAAACTGAGATTGCCCTCAATCTTTTATCGACGATGCTTAGGAAACTTCGGGGACGAAGTTTGTTTTTAAGGGGGGTGGTTTGTAACGCCCCAAATTTTCGAGATTTATTTGAAAATTCATTTTTAATTTATTTTTTTAATTATCGTACATTTACCGTTGATTTGCGAATAGCAGGACATCCGTAGGATATCCGATAGAGGACCCTTTACAAAAGTTGCTTAGAATGATCCCATAAACATCGTAGAAAGATCAGATTTCAAAAATCATGCACCTTTTAGATAATTATGAAAATGCCATTAGTTAAACTTAAGTTAAGATGTTATTTTTAAGTATTATAGTTTCTGACGATCACTTTCATGCAAAACCTTAGATTTAAGCTTTTGGGCACATATTAACCATAAACGTCAAATTTCAGGCCTTAAATCATAATAGAAGTGATCCGATTGTCAAATCAGCCCCTTAACCCTTGATTTTCATGTCCATCGAGTGAGGAAAGTAGATGGTTAGTCGTAGTCGAATATTTCTCTTCGTATGAGTGAATTGGATTGTCTTTATCATGGACCAATAGTGTGATTTGAGTGCCCCACCTTGATAAGCCTCTTTCTTATGCGTGAAGTTATCCCGTTCTAGAAATTAACGAGTTACCAACTCTTCTCAAATTTGAACCTTTCAATTTACCCACTTCTCACCATCAATCGCTTCTCAAATTTGGACCACTTATTATACTCATATGACTACGAGTTTACACAAAATTTGGACCCCGATCTATAATCCTACACCGTTGAACCACAAAGCCAGCCCCTTCCTTTTCCGCCAAAAGTTGAAATTTCAGATCTAGGCATTTCTCACCATCAATCAACTACTAAATTTTGTACAATTGTTTGCCTATCATGACTACATATTTTTCCAAAATTTGGGCCCTGATCATCAAGCGTAGACCGTTAATTGAGATTAAGCCCATTTTAGCACCCGTTAGGCCATTTTGAAGGATCCGCCAATCTAGAATGTGGATCATCAAGACATTTACTTCTTCTGACTCTACTCTTCGAGCTTGATAAGATGAACGGATTGGAATTGATCATAGATCATCCGAATATTGAGATTTGAAAAACCCACCTCAAGAAGTTGTTACACAAGACCTCGCGTGCACATCCCTCTCCATATTTCTACTACGCACCTCCAAGCCCTTCTCCTAACCCTAGCCTCCATGCCGTAGAGAAAGAGAGAGAGAGAGAGAGAGAGAGAGAGAGAGAGAGAGAGAGAGAGAAGAAGAAGAAGAAGAAGAAGAAGAAGAGAAGAGGGTTCTTTCTCATATTTTTCCAGTGGCTAGGATCTTCTACAACCCTCTTCTTCTAAGTCCATCCTAAGGTGAGGATTTTCCTTCAAGCCTTTCATTAATAATATTATAATTATCATAAGTTTCTTTTGTGGCATGTGAAGTTGTTTTGTTTTGAATTGCTGATCCATATAACATGAAGTTTAATGTAGGATTTGTAATGAATATCATTATATAATGATGTGATTCTTTTTTTTAGATTTTTGACTAAGAAGCATGTGTATTTGTGTTATTTATTTTTGTGAAATTTATGCCCTTATTTTCTTAGTCCATGTATTACAAGTAACATTGGTTTTCATATTGTGATATGAAATATGTGTATAAGATCATCATATGGACATCCCATTATTGTATACTCTTTGTCCCTAAGTTGGTAAAATTATTTGATGTAAAGAGATGGTACTCGTGAGAGGTGTCCATGATGGAAGAATATCTCTTGACTTAACTGAAAGAATGAAGTGATTGTTTGTTAATGGATCCTTACATGTACATGATGCTTGATTTGATCCATTTATATTACACGAGTATTTTAATGAATTTGGTCATGATGTACAACATTGGCTTTTTGGGACATGATGAAATCATAAAACGGGACAATGAGTGGACACTAATGGTATACAAATTCTCATGAGCCGAGGTTGGTGCTATGGACACTAATCTCGTGCTGTCGGCCTATGCTGGGTTGCTTGCGACTCCCCATAGTGACCATTGAGTTTTATTTAAATCGGTTGTATGCGAAAACACTTAAATAAAGGTGAAACTAAAGTCATGCATTCACTTGGCTCCATGTGGGTGTACGGAATTGAGAATAGGCTAGAGCGTCCTACTTCTCCCGTACACTGTCACGTGTAGATTTGGGCTATGAGCGTCCCGTTTCTCACGTGATCGGGCAAAACTATGGGCTTGTGCGTCCCAGAAACCTCTGGTGACTAGTGGCTAGCATGAAGTCGTAACAGGGAGTCTCCCACTTCATGGATTGTGATTCTAGCCAGGGTGCCTTAGCCAGAGCATGCATTCCATGCATCGCATTAACAAAGATTTTTAGTTGGTTGTTTTGATTTGATTAAATGATAATATCCTGCTTGCATTTACTCTGTACCGTTATTATTATTCTTGATAGTCTTGGAGGGAATATTCCCCACTATGATAGCGTTTAACGCTATCCCAAATACAATTTAGGTGATGCAGGTGAAGATCCAGGTATTGAACCCGATTTTTAAGGAAAAGAGTTCGATGGTTCGTATGATCACATGGTGGATGACGATGTTAGAGAAACTTAATTGATGTTATCATTTATTAAATAATTCTTTTGAATCGTTGATACATTTATGGAATTGTAATAGGTCTTCAAGAGAAGACATGGTTTTGTATTTTAATTAATCAGTTCGGATATTGGTTGGTTCCCTTATTTAAACATTGATGATGACGTAGTAAGTTTGATAGAATAAGATAATAATTATTTCCGCCATTGTGCTTGAATGCTATATTTTATTATTTAACAAATCAATTAGTCCATGATTTACTTGGGAATTCGACCGTCGTGTTATACACGAGAGTCGAAAATCTCGGGTCGTTACAAGACATGTCTCACCTTCGTATGGGCTACTGAACACCTACACCAATACATGATTGCTTACCCAATCCTATTGCTCGCACGAATGGCCTTGTTGAAGTACTTATTTGAGAAACCGACTCTGACTGGAAGAATCACAAAATGGTAATTGTTGCTTTCTGAATTTGACATCGCCTATGTCACTCATAAAGCAATCAAGGGGCAAGATTGGTCGATCACCTCGCAGCACACTCTTTGCCCGATTATCAGCCATTAAAGACGTTCTTTCCCGACGAGGACATCTTATTCCTCGAAGGTGAAGGACCAGAAGCAGATGAGTGGACATTGTACTTCGACGGGGCGGCCAATGCCGAAGGAAGTGGAGTAGGGCAATCATATACTCTCCAAATGACGTCCCTATTACCATCGAGAAGACTAGGGTTCGAATGCACAAACAACATAGCTAGGTACGAAATGTGCATGGCTGGTCTGAAAGAAGCAATCATCTTGTGAGTAAAGAAGTTGAGGGTCTTTGGTGACTCTCAACTTATCATTAATCAGACCAATGGTGACTAGAAGACGAATGACAAAAAATTGATCTCGTACCACGTTTATCTCGAAAACCTCATTGAAGAATTTCACCAAGTCACCTTCAAATACATGCTGCGTACCAAGAATCAATTTGCAGATGCTCTAACTACACTAACATCCATGCTATAAATGCCTAAATGAGAAGCTTAATGGGAGCTCACAGTCGGTCTTCAGGAAGACTTGGTGTTCTACCTTCAAATTGAAGAAGCTGAAGCAGTAATTGATAAGCAACCTTGTTACACTGATATCAAGAAATACTTGGAAGATCGTGTGAACTCGTAAAGCACCACAGCGACGGATAGCCGCACGATTCAACGACTAGACGCACGATTCACCATTAACGAGGTCGTTCTATATAAACGATCATTCAACCAGGTCTTACTACGATGTGTAGATGAGATAGAAGCCAAGAAAATCATATTAGAAGTCCACGAAGGGATTTGCGGCCCACATATGAACGAACACATGATGGCCAAGAAGATTTTATGATTAGGATTCTATTAGCTAACTATGGAGACAAATTGCTGCCAACATGTCAGGACATGCTTCAAGTGCCAGGAGCATGCGAACTAGATCCACACACCTACTTCTGAACTATATAACTTGATGACACCATGGCCCTTCTCAATGTGGGGAGTCGACATCATCCGCAAAATCAACACCAAAGCCTCCAATGGCCACGAATACATCCTGATGGCAGTCGATTACTTCACCAAATGGGTGGAGGCATCATCATACACCACCATAATGGTCTCACACATGGTTCGATTTTTAAAGAACAATGTTATCAGCCTTTATAAAGTCTCATAGGTTATCATCACAGATAATGGGACACCCTTCGTGGAACAAAAAGTGGATAACTTTCTCGAACAGTTCAAAGTCAAGAGGCATCGATCAAGCCCCTACGACCGCAGATGAATGGAGGGGTTGATGTTGCCAACAAGACGCTCATTCACATCCTCGAAAAGATGGTAAAGACTGGTTAGAGAAGCTTTCATATGCGCTTTGGGCATATCGAATGTCCCTACGCATTGCGACGGGCGCCACTCCATATGAACTTACATACGGAATGGAGGTTGTCTTACCAGTCGAGATTAAGATTCCCTCACCATGCATACTAGGAAAGCGAAGTCGAAGAAGGAGAATGGTTACAAGCTCGTTACGACCAGTTACACTTGGCAGATGAAAAGCACATGCAGGCGTTATGCCATTCACGGACTTACCAGAAGAGGATCGTACAAGCATACAACAAACGGGTCTGCACAAGAACATTCAAAGTAGGTGACTTGGTAATGAAGACGATCTTACCTCCTCACTTGCTCGATCCATGGGAAAATTCAAGCCCACTTGGGAAGTCCCGTTAGTTATTCGATAAGTACTTCTAGGAGGCGTGCTTCGCCTCACCAGTATGGAGGGTGAAGATCTCCCCGGGCCGATTAATGCCAGCCACATCAAGATACACCATGGGTAAATAGAAAGGTCAAAGGAAAGTCGGTCGTCCGAGGAAGTATTTTGCATCTCCCTGATTGTTTGCCCTCAACTAAAAAACACATAAAAAAAGACGTGTACAAAACTAAGTGAAATCACCCAGATTTTGGAAAATAATAAGGGCATAAAAAAAAAAAGGAAAGAAAAAAAAATGAGGGCAAACCCCATCAACCACTATCATCCCCGAAAAATACTAACCTTGGGCCATGCATCCTGAAACCTCCCTCTACCCTAAAAGCTACTATCGGGAGGCGATGACGGGATTCCCATAAAAAAAAAGGTATGTCCAAAACAAAAGGGGCAAGGTGAAAACCCGCAAGGGCGCCTTGAGTAAAAACAACGGGCACACAATAGACCTGGTGAAAACCTGAAAGGGCGCTAGGGGTAATAAGGCACGACTGCCAAGGGATAGGCAAAAGCAAATCCCCGGAACATGGTGAAAACCTGAAAGGGCGCCATGGGTAAAAATGACAGCCGAGAACCGGATATAGTGAAAACCTGCGAGGGCACTACAGGTAAAAAATGGTGAATAAAGAAAAAAACAAAACAAAGAAAGAGAGAAAAGAATGCTTGTAGGAGCAGGGTGTGTCAACTTTAGGGATGATTCGCATTTCAAAGGCAAGGTGTGAAAACCGTGATGTTTCTAGAACTGAAAGTCTTTCCCAAACTCAGAACAAGGTCTCCGGGGCATATTTCTGATGAACTTTAAAATCTTAAAGACCGACTCGAAATTCGTCAACGATGGACGATGGGAAAATCAAGTATCTGATCCTTCCACCCAACACCAAAATACAAACCATGCTCATCAAGATTAAGAATGGCACAAGGCGGGGGGGGGGGGGGGGGGGGGGGGGGGGGGCTTCATTTCCTTCTGTTGCATACATGTATTTATTTTATTAAAAAAAATAATTCGATCTTGACCATCTAAGGCTTTGATCGAGGCCGATGGACGCTGGATGACGGATCGAATCTGCCAAATCACATCGATCAACCCTGATCTTGACAGTCCAAGTTCCAATCAGAACAAATCGGATGCTGGACGATGGACCAGGTCCATTTCATTTCATCGACTAAATCCAATCTTAACCATCTAAGACTTTGATCGAGGCTGATTGACACTGGATGACGGATCAGATCCACCAAATCACATCGATCAACCCCGATCTTGACCGTCCAAGTTCCAATCAGAACAAACTAGATGTTGGATAATGGATAAGGCCCATTCAATTTCATTGACATAATCCGATCTGGACCGTTCAAAGCTTTGGTCGAGGCAATTAGACATTAGATGATGGATCAGATCCGCCAAATCACATCGATCAACCCTGATTTTAACCGTCCAAGTTCCAATTAGAACAAACCGGACGTTGGACGATGGATCAAGTCCATTCCATTTCATCGACTAAATCTGATCTCAATCGTTTAAGGATTCGATTAAGGCCGATGGATACTGGATGATGGATTGGATTCACCAAATTACACTGATCAACCCTGATCTCGATCGTCCAAGTTCCAATCAGAAAAACTGGATGTTGGACAATGGATTGGGGCCATTCCATTTCATCGACATAATCCAATCTGGACCGTCCAAAATTTTGATCGAGGCAATTGGACACTGGATGACGGATCGGACCCGCCAAATCACATCAATCAACCCTGATTTCGACCATCCAGATTCCAATTAGAACGATCTAGACAACGTGTGACATTTAAATCATCAGAAGACTATGCCATTAATCCAATCTTGATTAATTGGCACCAATCGCTACCATCCAAGTTACATCCCATGGTCCAAAGACCTCAAACTACATCGGGATTAATTTCTTGAGGGCTTTTCAAAACACTTCCATGCATTACTGGCACTTGATCGTACGGGTGCCCGGGGCTTATTGATAGCCAAGTCAAGAGCGGATGAAAGTTCCGCAATCTTGTTCGTGTTGAACGCACCGTGATAGATGACCTTGATTTGGAAATCGCTGCTAACACCGATAAATATTTCATGTTCCTATAAGTTATGAAGGAGATGAAGGCAACCGGGAGGTGAAGCACACCCTCACGGTATAGTGAGCAGTGTAAGACCCCGAACTGAATTGATCAAGGGAAATGTGAGGATGTGGTTCATCTTGTGGCCGAATGAGTCCTTTGGAGGATACGTGATCTATGCGCATTGCACAAAAGTAAAACATGCAACTTTGTGGGTGCGTTGACTGTAAACCTTAAATCAAAACGTACGAAGATGTAAAACTATGACACTTAATTGTGTGTGCTTGTCTTCATCGCTGACATAAAATGGATTGAGTACCTCGTTGACAGTAGAAGCTGAAAGTGGATGAAAATTCCGCACTTTCCCCAGCTAAAAAAAAGAGAGAGAAAAGCCAAAGTACAGCTTGTAATAAACCGACTCATACTACCCACCCTCAGTTGTGACCAATCTGGTTGACATTAGAAAAATCCCGAGTGGAGTTATTTTTTCCAGACTAGGATAAGCACATCTCCAATAGAGGTGCTCTTTACAAAACAGGATAATTGCATCCCTAAGAGGATTTATCTTCTCTAGATCAGGATAAACACATCCTCAAGCAGAGTCATATCTTCTCTTGTCTATAGATGCCAGATAAAAAAACCCGTCTGATGATACCTACTCGCGAGATCAGGCGGCGATTTTCAAAATAAAAGGCCCAAAAATTCCTTCTACAAAATCTCTACAATAAAAACCCTACATAATTACATTCTATGGGTGGGGATCTTTAAAAAAAATTCTAAAAAACCCCCAGGGGAGTCATACTCTCCTTGAACCAAAAAAAAAAAAAAAAAAAAAAAAATGTGTGCTTCGCAATAAAAACCCTATGGAACAACATTCCACAAGTGGGGATCTTTAAAAATAAAAAAAACAGAGGCGTCCGACACCCGAGGCACGGGGCAGTATTCCATACTTCCTGTTGGGTGCTAATGCAACATAAAAAATTGATTTTGGTTTTCTACGACTCATTGAATTTCTCTAAGATCATAAGTGAAACATAAGGCGGCCGATCTGAACTCTCGGTGTTAGCTTGATTGCCTCAAAATGTGAAGTGGTTATATCCAAGCTAGCGTAATCGCACTTTAAGCAGTGAAGAAGTCTCTTACAACCAAAATGTCAAAATCGAAAGATCGAGTGACAGAAGAATGACCTGGATGGCTCTAGTATGAGATGCATGTAAGGCCAGTGCATTTGTAATGCGGGAGATTCGTAAAGTTATAAAATGCGAAAGCAACTGCCCGTTATGAACCACTTGTCTTACAAGTAATCACAGGGGATCATGCAGCATGGAGAACTACCTTTCCAAATCTAAGTGTGTTACCCTCGTAAGGCTGTAAAAAGCATAGGGGGCTCTAACCATCCAAAATCCAGACCTGCAGACATACTCGATGTACAAACGCCGATCACGACGTGAAAGGATTGAGACCCATAAAGCAGTAAAAAGTGCAGGGACAAATTGTAATTATAACATTTTCCTCAGCTCTCATGCGACGTCCGAGTTACTCTTTGACTAGGCGAGCGTCTTAATAATGTCACTCCGGAGGGAATATGCTGGACTACGTCAATACCGAATTTGAAAGCGGGGTGTTCACTCAACTTTGGCATTCAGTTGCCCGCAACCTCTGCCAAAGAGAGGCATCTATAGACACCCCACTATAGAAAGCTAATGGCTACTCAGCGACCACCACAGGATCCTACCCGATCTAGCAAATCGCTGATTTTTCGTGGAAAACGCTTAGTTGGACGTCGTTGATTTTTGACAAAAACAACTCTCCCTGACATTTTCCATTGATATGCAAATAGTACATGCCATTAATGTGACACTATACAAATAGTGCTCAATAATATATTTTCACCTATAAATACCAGCACTTGCTGATGGCCAAGGCAAAAAATAAATAAAATAATAAAAAAATAAAAAAATAGAGGGAGAGTGAGTAGAGTGACAGGGAGAGACAGTGAGGACTCTTGGCCAATGACTTTCGGTAGGGAGTCGTCCTGATCACTGGTCTCACGCCAGGAATAATCAGAAGCATTCATCACAGCTTCCACCACACCAAAGAATAATTTGGACCTATTTGAGAGTTCTTATTAGAGATCAATGGCAGTTAGTCTCCAGCGAACTTCCCATACGACATTTACCATGACTCGAGTGAAGAGTAGGAGGTATGGTTGGGGACGTCTGATCATCTTTCCTGCATAAGGAGGGTATTTGATTTCCCCTTTCCTTCCCGTCTCTTTAGAACAACTAAATTCCAGATTTACACATTCTCTACCATCCCGTCTATCTCATTTATAAATCCTAAGTATTTTTGTTTTTGTTTTTATTTTATTTTACAACTCACTGTAAAATTATCCCCGAAGAAATCAACAAAACTATGTTGAGTAAAGACCGTATAAGTGTACGAGCAGAAGAGCTCTTCCTCTTTTGTAACTGTGACCCTTACCCAGCCTCGATCATTCGAGTTAGGAGTCTCTTGGATTTCTGACTCCGTTTAGATATTCTACAGATTTTAGCCAGCCGTAGACTCTAAAACCATAATTTGGCTAGTGGCGACTTCAAAAATTAAACATATTTTTACATCTGAGTCAAGTCCACATCTCATATGTGCAATTGATAAGCATAAGTGAAAGCGACTGCTTACGTGTCGGGTGAGCGTTCACAGTTTGTCTCCTTAGCATTCGAACTTGAGACACTCAACTACACATGAGTTTTAAGGGGAACTGGTGAATACTTTTTAAGAACTTATCATACATGATGTGAGCCCAAAATCTGGACTGTCCACGTGATGCATAACTTCAAAACCTAGGGCCCAACTTTTTCCCCAACCTATAAATTTGGTGGGCCATGAAAAAATAAAACAGTTTTCCTCCATTGATTTGCCTTTTTCTCTTGTACGGCCCACCACTAGAGTTTTGGATCAGATTCAAAGTTGGAACTTAGTGTTTTTTAGAGTACTGAATCACATAGACGGTTCAGATTTTGGGCTCACATCATGTATGATAAGTTTTCAAAAGGTGCTCACAAGTTAGTTCTTGTGATAGCTAATGCTCAGAGAGGAATGCTCACCTGCGCATAATTCTCAAAACTCAGTTAACACTTTTTTAGAATTCATCATGGTGTGAGTCTAAAATCTAAGCCATTCATGTGATGTAGAATCCCAAAAAACCTCTAAGGCTTAACTTTTACCTTGATGCAGAACTTTGGTGGGCCATAGTAAAAGGAAAGTTGGGCTCACCAGAGTTCCAGGTCAATTCGAAAGTTGGGCCTGATTTTTTTCAGGGTAGTGCATCACATGTAAGATTTAAATTTTGGATTCACATCACATGTGATAAGTTTTTAAAAGATTTCCTTGAGTTTTTGTGGGAATTGTGCATAGATGAGCATTCCCCTCCCTCTCTCTACTCGATGCGGATTGTGTCCTACCCTGTGAAGGGCCCCACCGTAATGTATCCGTTTATCCACTCCGGCCATACATTGTATAAGATCATTCTACGATATGGGCCAAAAAATGAGGCAGATCCCACACTCAAGTGGGCCACACCAAACAGTAGTTGGAACTTGGTGATGTCATCGCTACAGTAGCACGATGACGTCACCAGGTTCCACTCACTGTTTGGTGTGACCCACTTGAGCGTTGGATCATCCTCCTTTATCAAGTTGTATCTTAAAATGATCTTATAAAATGGATGGACGGAGTGGATAAACGGATACATCATGGTGGGCCCCTCTACAGGTTGGGCAGGACGCAATCGGGGTCCCCCTCGACAAAGAAAACTTACCTGTGCAATCACCCGTGATGTTTCTCGCCTGCTAGCCCAGCTGAAAGACGCCTAGGCGTTACAATATCAGGTCTCATGTTCGGGTGCTAAGAAGGCACACTAAGGTGCTGTTTGGTATACTGAAAAATTAAGCCTGAAAATTAATTTAAGTACTGAAAACATAAAGTGCTGAATTTAAGTACTTATAAGAACTGAAAAATCTGTTTGGTAATTTATCTGAAAACTACCATTAAAAACTTATCACGGCCACAAAAGTTTCGAATCAAGCTAATATTTGTGTTTTTCCTTAATCCAGGTCTTTGTGTTCTTATGAACAGGGTTGATGGTAAGTAAACATCATGGTGGGCCCTAGTAAGGTTTCAATGGTGGGCATCATTGTCCCAATTGCTTTTAGTGGTGTGGTCCACTTGAGGTTTGGACCTGTCTCATTTTTGGGCTCATGCCTTAAAATCATCTCTCCAAATGGATAAACTATGTAGACATAATACATACATTATGTTGGGGCTTTTTTTTAATAGAATTTGGTGACTTCAAGTACTTGCGTGGGATGGTTTCATGAATGGGAAAGTAAACAAAGAAGGGTAATCTTGCCATTTTTAAATGTTAATAGGGATACTTTTGTCAATTTTTATCTAAAAATTTAAAGAGAAACCACTCACCGCAGTCAGCTATAAGCTTTAAGTTAAGTTGGCATGACTTAAAATAATTCACTTAATTTAAGTGATTTTTCCAATTAAGCACTTAAATTTTTTTAGTTACCAAATGGTCTGAATTACTAAAATCACTAAAAATATCATTTTTCAGTGATAAGTCGTGGAATTATGTTTTACCAAACGCATCCGACCAGTGGGTGGGTGCATTGAATGAATTAAAAAAAAAACAAAACACACCCACATGATTGCTGGATTGATGTGTTTTGTGAACCTACTTTGATGGTCAGTGCTTATGGACGGTTTCGATGGCATACAAACGCCACAGTTTCCTCACACGGATGATTGGAGAATAAGCTCTCTCTACAAACGCTGTGGACCGGGAAAAAAAAACACTGTGGGGCTTGAATTTGAATAGATTCAATTTCAGTGTGTCCCATCGACCTGGTGGGTATCACCCGATGACTGGGTCAGATGACATATACATGGACCCCACCGAAGTTTCTACGGTGGCCGTCCCCTCCCCAATTGTTCCCTTTAGTCTAGCCCACCTGATTCATGGAACACTCTGGATTTTGGGACGTTGGCATGACATTGGGAGACCAATCTAATGAACGGGCTAGATGTCAATCACACTTCACGGTGGGCCCCATACAGCTCGGACGTGTAGCAATTACCATGCGATCGAACGTATGTGATCCGTCCCCGTGCAATCTTACGAGCCTCTGCGGCAAATCTCCCATTGGGATTTTTTTTCCTTTCTTTCATCTCCTTTACAACCTCTTCCAAATGGAGAGTGAAGAAATAGCAGAGGAGGAAGTGCTGAGGGTGTTGGATTCTTGTATTTCTCACATCAAATGGCGCCTCAGATCATCATCAAAGCGTCGCCTTCAGACAGGTTCTCTCTCCCTCCCTCCCTCTCTCATACTTTAGATTCTGATGATACTTGTGGTTGCTGCATTTGGATGTTCAGTTCAATTCAATTGCAGTACAGATGAACTTTGACTCCGGCAGTGTGGTGGATGATACGCAGGCACTTCGAAATTACTTAGAAATTGCATACATGGTATGCAATTAATTCAAATTAAACTGTTTCAAATTATGGTTCCCAGTTCAGATGTATCATGAACTAAAAAGTATGTGTATATGATTCTCTGACTATTGAATTAGTGGACATTTATTGGATGGTTGAAAATGAAGAATACCCAATGGTCCTATTTCAATGAACAAGTGTACACGAATTGGAGGTTCGAATTGTTCTACCAATCTGATTTTGGCACTTATTGATAGTAGGTTACACAATTTAGTTGGCTTAATTTGACTTAATGTGTGCTGTGTGTACAGTTTCTGAGTGACTGCATATCATGCATCATGTCTGCCAGAGTATGAAATAACTCCGCATTGCAATAACTCAATTTAATAGAGAGAAAATTACCAAAGTAAGATTAACCCCCCCAAATTGCAATTAGGGCCTGTTTGGATTAACTTACTGCATGGAAATTATGAGTAATACACGGTTTTAATTATGTTAATATGTTTGGATAAAAGCGGTATTCCAAAATTTAAACTATCGGAAATTTCTGGTGCATCTCACAGCATATCCCCAATGAAATACAGGTTCCTTCACAAATAGTGTTATGCAGGCCCCCACCTTAATGTATGTGTTTTATTTACTCCGTCCAATAATTTTACTAGCTCATTTTTAGGATGGAGCCCCAAAAAGAGGCAGATCAAAATCTCAGGCGGACCACACCACAGGAAACAGTGGTTATTGAACGGCCACCATTAAAACTTCCCAGGGCCCACTGTAATGTTTATTTGCCTTCCAACCTGTTGATTAGGTTACAGAGACCTGGATGATGGGAAAACACAAACATCAGCGTGATCCAAAGCTTTTATGGCCTCCATGAAGTTTTTAATGGTGGGCGTTCAATGTCCACTTTTTCCTATGGCCTGGTCCACCTGATCTGCCTTAATTTTTTTCTCATGCCTTAAAATGAGCAGACAAAATGGATGGACGGCGTGGATAAAACACATACATCATGGTGGGGCCCATATACGTAGAGACGTCTATTATTGAGTTGGAATATATGAAGCACCGAAACACAAACTTATAAATGTCAAACTGCTCTGACTTACCATGTCAGAGGTCTGTAATTGAAATAATTACTTTTTTACAGGTAAATACTGGGAGTCAATTTAATCCAAACAGGCCCTTAGTGACGATTCAAATCCAACTTGAAACATATGGAATTGCAATTGGGGGTGTTTTGATTAGAAGCGGTGCCATCCCCACGTTGCTTATTTTATATTGTCATTAATTGAATAAATTTAATTCAGTTGAATTGAGCATCCCAACACACCCTTAGGACCTCCTTGAGTACCACTTAAAAGCAAGCTCATCTCATTTTAGTTAATAGTAATTATGTATTAGACATCGATTTTTTATTTGGTAAGGATTAAAAATAATCCTGATAACTAATAATCATGATCTCTAATACATAAGAGATGAACTCATTTTTATGTGGCCCTCGAACAGGTCAGTAGTTTCTATGCAACGAAAACCGGGAAATGTTACTTAAAGTGATTTTCTAAAAGAGAAATCTTTCCTCAAAAACCCAACTTTGTCTGTAGTGTTAATATCACAATATCACAAGTTAACCTTCAAGAGTCGATGATGACTTTCAATAGGAATGTAGTTAATATACATGCGGCACTTGTGTGCAGTGGTTAGGGTGGTTGGCTTGGTGGTGGATCGTCGTGTGGGTGGCCTATAGATCAGAAAGTGAGGTGATTGGGTTGTAACCATGTGGCAGGTGGCCTTAAAAGGGGATGGTTCACTTAAGGAAGGAGCCATGGTTGACATTTTCTGGGCAAATTTGCCCAATCAATCCACCTTTTGGCATATGGTCTATCCATTTGTTGCCCACTAGGTCAACCGTCCCAATCACCATGGATGTTTGCACTGTGTGTAGGGAGTGAGGAATGAGGATGACACTTCGCAGAAATTCTAAGAACTTTCTTGATTATCATTTCTCTACAAGTTATGATCAATACTCTGATCGGAAGACAAGGTACCCCTTGAAAAGGAGCACAGACAGCAATTGCACCCTTTTTGGATGACACCCATTTTAGCTTGAAAGTGGAACTTTGAATGGAAGTTGTGGAAACCCCAATGCGGAATGGAGAAAATATGTCAAACCTGCTCCAAATGGTAAGTGAGCTCACTTATTCAAATGGAAGAAATAGAAGAATGGCTATTTGGTCTGATGGCCACCCCGTTAAATGCAAATTTAGAACATCCAACACACCCCTTTTCTATGGATTTATTGTATGAGAGTCAAACAATGAGACACTTACTTTGGGCCTGTTTGGCACAGGAAACATTTGCACACTAAATAGTATGGGAGACATAAGCCCCAAGAAGACAGCTCAACACACAAGATATTGTCCAGCAGGTTACCTCCTGCAAAACTAGTTTCCAAAAATTGTTTTTCATATTAGTGGTGTCAGTGCTTTCATGTTTCCTGTGTGATATAAAACGCTTTCTCAACCTTTCTCACCCCAAACAAGGCTCCTATACTTTTCTGTCCTCTTTGTTTTAGTATTTTCTGGTGTATCACAGTGCTTGACTATGTGTCATTCTCTTTGGCAGATATCTTAGCATTGTGTACAGGACTGAGGCCAGTTGTGATGGTGGACTATGGCGGAAAGATGCCCGAACTGCAGGAACAGCTGTGCTTATTGCTCCATCTTTGTCACAAGGTCAATCTTGACATTAGCTCTATGAATTATTTGGTGGAGCATGTGAAATCAACTTGAAAACTTGCTACTGATCTTCTTGCTGCAGCAGCTTGTCCATTGGATGTCATTCCTCATTCTTAGTTTTCGGCCACGTTGTATTTTGTTTTTGTAGAATTGCTTGTTTTATTCTTGAGGAGCTATTTGGAAATTTAGGAATAACATTAAGATTATAAAGCATTTTTTTTCTGTGATCCTCTTGCTTCTTATGTACGATCCCACAATTGTAATAATCTAATGTAGTTTAGTTGGGTTTGGAATAGGCTGACTTCCTCGCTCCAGCTACTGGGTTGGCCCATTCATCCTGGTGGGAATGAGGAACTTCCTGGGGCCCTAAAGTCTAGAGTTTCTGGGACTCGTACCTTAGCTGAAAAGCCTGGTAGAGCGTGAGCACCGCAAACCCCTTTGCCTCAGCTACCCCTCTCCATTACCAACATTCACCTTCTCCTACTGTAGAGGGAATAGTCAATGGTGTTAGAGGACACTATCAAGCTGTTTCTTGGGCCCATGAACTTTCACACATGGCCACACATGCTAACTTGGCAGGGGTGAGAGACATCTAAGAAGGGGATCAGGCAGCCGCCACTATTCAGATGATTGGGCTAAAAATTTGGTCTCTCCACTCATTAGGTGGATAACATTCATATGTTGAATTGGGACCAGCGGCCAAAATAAAAAATAAAAAATCCAATGTTTTCACTCATGTATGGTTTGCCTGATGGGCTCACAATTTTGTTTTGGGTTAGGTTATGTACATGTTAGGGTCCGCCTGATGCACGGTTTGGATCTCTATTTAACAAATCGTTGATATGACTTGAAACTTGACCTTTTGGCTCAACTTGATCAGGTTTTGAGTTAACTCAATTATTTGTTTCCATTGAGTTTGGATCAAGTTGTCTTTTGAGTTCTCTCAAATTTTCAGGGTCTTCCTTTTTAGTTGATCATAAAAAATTTTCTTGGATTCTTTCAAGATGATAAGATTTTCCTCCATTTTCTAGATTTTCCTAGGTTTTCTAGTTTTTTTACTGTCTTTTATTTTCTTATCAATTTATATATTTAATGATGTACTTTCACATTTAAAGTAATTAATAAATACTGAGTTTATAGATTTGTGCAACAGAGACCAAGAATTGTGCCGATTAGAAGGAGCGAGTTGGTGCAAGTTGAAGGCTCTAAAAGGGCAAGGGGAAGGACCCAAAGGACATGGGTGGAGTTAGTAAGAAAGCCCTGATGATTTATGGTCTAATTGAAGTATGGGCCTTGATAGAGTGGAATGGGGAACAAGATTCATGTAGCCGACCCCAAGTAGTTGGGATAAGACTTAGAGATGATGACGACGACTGAGTTCATAGATTTGAATTTCTAAGTTTTTCACCAAGTTTTTGAGTCCACTTGATTTAACAGATTTTCAAGTTTACCTTTTTGGTTTCTCAAACTATGCTTCAAATGTCTCACAAATGTGCCATTTTCTCAAATTCTGCTTCAAATGTCTCACAAATGTGCCAAATTGGCATGTCTGGGCTTCTAAAAGCTCTGTGCCTATCTTACCATCATGAGATTGTAAGGTCATGATAGAGGGATAGGAGAGGTCAAAGGGAACATCCCCTGTGGGTTCCTTCGACAGTGGCCAAGATGAAACTGCTCCAATTGATCACTGAAATTAGAATTTCTTACAAAAGTAGACTGCATTTTCTCGAAGTGATGTGTGTGAGAGAGGTGACTAGCGGGGTAAACATCACATGAGATCTAACTGGCGACAACAGTTACAGTTAAGGAGTCCATAGTGTGGTAAAGACTCATTTTTTATGACAAGCACATTCAAAAGTATCATTGTGGGATGATCACAAAGAACTAACACCTCCAAATAAGCTTGCCAATCATGCATAGGAAAATAGTTTCTGGCAACTTGCTAGTTTTTCCTATTAAGCTATGTCAGCAGTGAAAAAGTCGCAAACAATGGTTCCAAGAGGAACCTATTCAACAAATTCGATAACAACTGCATATGCTGGCGGTTGAGATCATACGATCAATCATTTGGGCCAATCAAAGTGTCAAGATTGCCTTAGGTCATCCTCCCGCAAGCTTACCAAAGCTGAAGCTCTGTAATCTTTATCAATCACTTTGAACTTTGCACCAAGTATACTTGGATCATGGGTCGCTCTGGTTCATGGTACAGGAACAGGTACATGGTACATGCTACACTACTTCCCTTGGTATGTGGTACACTAAGGGTAGGATCATGTGGGATACTCCATTTCATACATTACATATGAGTTTACATTTATTCATTACATATGAATTTACATTGTAATCTATATATGAAATAATGAATGTTATTGTAATAGATCCCCCATGCATAATACTATATTATATGCATGCTATTTCGTAAATCAAAGTAGAAATATCTACATTCTAAATATAAATTCATGTTAACTTAATCTACACTGTTCAAAACCATATCTGGCCTAGGGACTCTGTATTATATCCCAAAGCTACAAGAGAATATCTCATCATCCCTTAAACTCCCTTGCCCTCATTTTTAATTTTGTTTTCTCTCTTTTTATTAAAATCTTGAATTACTATTCATGACCTCCCTTGTGCTCATTTTTAATTTTGTTTTGTATCACTTTTCATTAAAATCTTAAGTTACCATTGAGAGAGAGAGAGAGAGAGAGAGAGAGAGAGAGAGAGAGAGAGAGTCTCCGTTTGGTTACCAAACGAGTTTGGGCGACCAACTCCGTCTAGTTGCAGGCTAGGTGATGAGGCCTTAGTCATGCGACCAGTTTCATGGGCCATTTTCCCTGACGGATGTAATTGTAAAAATAAAAATAAAAAATGGAATCGTTAAGTATGTCATCACTCTATCAAATTAAATCTTCAAGCCTTGGGCAACCAAAACTCAAGCATGTCTCTACCCAACCATCTCTTCTTTGCTCCTATTTGTAATCAAGATAAGAGAACACTTTCAATCCAAAAATTATGAAATGCTTTTCTAGTTTAGTTTTGTTAAACTCCAAGAGATTACATTGTGTAAATTGTAACTTGTTTATTTCTCCGATAATAACTTGAATATATAGAAGAGATGGAAGATTTGAGAGATATGAAAAGATCTCAACAGATACACATCTTAATAAATAAGGAAAAATCCTAATTCAGAAAATTACCCTAATATACTCTAATATACCCCCTCAAATTTAATGTGCTCTTAAATAAGTAACTTGATTTAGAAAGGTATGATGAACATTTATTCAAAAATAAAAGAACAATACAATAGTATAAGACGAGCATAAAGCGATAAAGTGATGAGTGTCATGAGGCGATGAAAGATGAGTGGTACAAGGCGAGTAGGCATTTCTGATGATTTCTAAGATGTAAACCAATAACACTTTAACGACTAGCGAATGATCTAGTGGCACTTCCGGTGGCCGGTGTTTTCACCCATTGCTCTTCCAATGGATATATACTTCCAATGGTTGGGATTTCAACCATTGCTCTTCTAGTGACTCTAGATATTTCGACAGCAAAAAAGAAAAAGAAAAAAAAAGATTCCAGTCCAAACACTTAGTGGAATAATAACTCTGGTTCAAAACACCTGGCACACACGAAAAACATATCTTATCAAAAGGCTTGGTACAAGGAAAATATAATGAACAAAAAAAATGATGGTAGCAGAGATGGTGCTCGATGTACCAATTCCTGGCACAATGGATAACAAATCTAGTCAAAAGGCATGTCATCATAGCTAGTCTGATAAGATTTTTTTTTTAGCCAGGATCCATATGTTGTGAAGGTGTGAGCATCACTCTAAAGGTACACTTAATTCAATGTACGTGCAGAGCACTCCATACTCTTGAATGCCCTTTCTCTCTCCACAACAGATTATGGGGTTAGAGCAGGTGAGCATTAGAGGTTTACATGATATTGATATCGGTATTAGTGGAGTCAGAGATGACAAAGGCACAAGAGGATTCTGGCTAGCGCTAGATGGTTGATGCCGATGATGGAGCCGAAGTCAATCTAGATGAGGTCCCACCACGTGACAGTGAATTCAATGTAGTAGAAGACGAAGATGAGAGTGGAGAGGCTAAAAGTGGCGTAGGAAAGATGATGAAGGGGCTAGCGTGGATACGGGCCTCTTGGTCAGTTAGAATGAAGATGCCAATTGTGGTGGGAGAATAGATTCGGCCAACGGTGGCAGATTCTGACAACAGATTGTTTGTGCTAGGCTTGTTGGACCAGACTTGTGTTTATGATGGTGTATGGATTGTACCTCGTTATCTGTCGTCGTTATGACAATATTTTTTTGTTTGTCGTCAAAACATCTAGAGCCATCAGAAGAGCAACGATTGAACTCCTAGCCACCGGACGTATGTATTTACCGGAAGAAGAAATGGGTGAAATCTTGACTACTGGAAGTGCTGCTAGATCGTTCGTCAACTGTTTGAAGTGCTATTGGTTCACATCTTAGAAGTCATCAAAGGTGCTTGCTCGCTTATTGTTTCATTGCCACTTGTCGTTTCGTCGCCCCATGCTCACCCCATACTGCAGTTGCATGTTTTTTTTTTTTTTGAATAAATGTTCATCGTACCTTTCAAACTCAAGTTATATTTTAAAGAACACCTTGAGTTTGATGGGGGATGTTGGAGTATATTAGTGTAAATTAGGATATCTAATTAGATTAGGAATATTTTCATATTTGTTTAGATGTATATTTTGTAAGGATCTCTCTAGATCCCTTACAAATCTTCCATCTCCTCTATATATTCAGTTGTTATCAGAGAATATTACAAGTTAAGATTTTCCACAATGTAGTCTATGTGGTTTAACAGTTGATGGTCGGATCTAAGAAGAGTGTGGGGTCTTTTTGATGTAGCGGCAGGTTTGCCAGAAACAATGGCGGCGAATTGTGGGTTTAACAGGGATCTAAATAGAGGTGAACAACCATGCTGATGGTGAGATGGCGTGAATGCTACATTGGTGGTAGATAAGCGTTGCTCAACAATGTTTCTCTATCGCTGTTACAACGATCATATTCACGGTTGAAGAAGTGGATGTAGATGTGCGACACAAATAGTGGTGGTTTTCTAATGTAAAACGACGTTGATGGAAACGATAATGATGGGTTCTAGATGGATTTCTAAGAAGATGAAGATGGTGATGAGTTTCAGGGGCGATGGGGATGAAGTCGGAGGAGTAAAGAATTGAAGATAGGGACGAAGGGTTAAGGGCCAAAGACAACGATTGATATCTTTGCTAACAGTGAGAATGGCAACGGTAACAACTGTTAGGTGAGGCAGATGTGAGACTAAAGAGAATGGGGGAGAAAGAAAGAGAAAGCTAGGATTGGTAAGCCCTATCTCTGATACCATGTTAAACCATATGAGACTGCATTGTGTAAACTGTAACTTGTTTATTTTCTCTAAGAATAATTGGAATATATATGAGAGATGTAAGATCTGGAGAGATCTCAACAGATATACATCTTAACAAATTAGGAAAAATCCTAATCTAGAAGATTAACCTAATATACACTTATTAATTTCAAAGGGGTTTTGATTATAGTAATTTTGCACTTTGTTTATCTTGTAACAAACTCACAAGAGATTGTAAATCCCAGCACAAGTTTCGAAGAAAAACTGTGGAACAAGCTACCTACTAGCCTATGTTTTCCAGACACTTTGACATGATTATGAATAATGAACCTTAGTTTTTTGTTTTATACTGGTATTTTAGCACAATTTATGTGCGGTATGTATTTTCTTATGTATTTCTAGATATTTGGGCACAATTTATGTACTTGTGAATCTGCGAATTAAAATTTACAGGGTAGTAAAATTTTCACTCACTCATCATCAAAAGCCTACTCCTCGCTTTCGGGATTAACTTTATAAATCTTGTTTTGCTAGTCATTCTATCTTAGCCCCATCCTTGGTAAGTGAACAATCCTTTCATATCCCCTCTCACCTCCTCGATTCAAGTTCTTTTAGGTCTCTCTCCTCCTCTTTTCTAGTCATTGGACCTTATCATTTGTTCCCTCATTTTGGTTGTCTCATGTCTTTGTTGAAATGATTGAACCATTGCATTAAATAGATACTATCCAAGAGGGATTAGAGATAGAGAGCCTTGGATGTCCCTAGTCCCCCTTGGGCATCACTTGTCGAGAGAAAACGGAGAGAATAAGTAGAGAGAGCACTTTTCCTCCTTCCTCTATTCACATGTCCACGTGTTGGCATCCACGCCTAGACGGCTTCGTGCGCGTACCTCCACCCTGCTCTGTGGGTTGGTGTGTTGGCTCTCATCTTCTCCTTCATTTAGGATCATCGGGGAGAGACCTTCTAGTCAAAGGATCGGCATCGGCAGATCAACAGTTTCTTGATGGGCATTGATCAAGTTAATCCTAGCTATAGGATTCATAGTTTCTCTTTTAGAAACTTGGTAATCTCTAAACAGGGATCCTTACGGCTAAAACAAATAAATTTGGATTTTTGAAAACTTTAAATTCTGCTGTTTTTCGAAATTCCTAATAGTGGGTCCCACATGTCAGCCAAGACTCGAGGCCTTTTGGATCACATGGCTAACATGTGGGGTCAACCTCTTGACCCTACATCTACACACATGACAGATTACTTCCTGGATGCATCGGAAAGTATATGAATCTGAAAATTTTGGCGGTTGGTTTATCAAAATTGCTATGAACGGGAGCGACAATGACGTTAAAAAGTATCCTTATTTTCCTGCTGCACTGAGTGCTTCTAGCAATATTCTGGGAACTTGACTGGTGGCCAAACTGGTGAAGTAGGTGGTGCAGTCTCAACTGGTTCAACCATTGCAATACATAGTTTAATTTAAACAAACAATTACTGGCGAATTAGTTCAACTGTTTGTAACTCTTCCAGTTTTTACCCCAATGTGTACCATTAACATGTTCAGTTCGGGTGTTGAGCCTGCTATTCCGGTTTTCAGAGAACTGGTATATAGAGGAGTTCTTTGGACTGATTGATCGTCATGCTGGCCACTGAATGAACTTGAAGTCATTCTGCTTCCTTCATGACTTAAATGTCATTTCATTGTGCAAGGCCTTTTGGTGATGATTGGCCTGACAGTAGTGTAAAGTACTTGCATCATGTCTCTATGACTCAGTGTCTGGTTTCACTGTTGGTGCCTTGGTGGCTTCTGCCTCTGGCTTCTTGGGACCGATATAAAAATTTCCATTTGTACAGAAACTACACTCTATTGGAATTATTACGAGTGAAAGGTGTTTTGCAAAGGCCACATGCACTGCTACAAGCGGTCAGACATACCAACCTGGCACATGTTTGAGATAATTGAATCATGCACAGGTGGGCCCACTATGCAAATGGCCTGGCTGCTGGTGGTGCAACTCGGGTGGGTTGGGTCGGGTCGGGTTCAGGGTCAACCTGAGCCTGAGCCTGACCCGACCCTAAGAGGACCCAACCCACAACCTGACCTAATCTGAATTCCTACCCGAGGCGCTCAACCTGAACCCAACCCAAATTCCTCAATACTCGACCAACTTGACCAGGCCTGACCCAACCCGACTCAAATACATGTGATTATTCCCAACCCGAACTAACCCGACCCAAGTGTCCTCAACCTGAACCCAAACTGACCCAAATGTCCTCAACTCGATTTCAAATCGGGTTTGTGTTTTCCAAGCAAACTCAGAGAGGGGGTTGGCAACCCAACCTAAACTCGGGTTGGGCCAATCTGGTTCAGGTTGACCCGAACCCACACTGCATCTCTACTGGCTGCACTCATCGGGTGGATCACACATGGACATTGAACGTGAAGCTTTGGCGAAAAAATCTGCAAACTGTTCTTGTTTTAATGCACATGTGGTCCACTTGATTAGTTAACTGGCCTAATTTCTGGGCCAATTTATCTGCATCATGAACCTTACCTGATGCACAGCTCGTATGTCACAGCGGTGCAAGATCGCAGTGTGTTACTGCATGTAGAGGTGCATCTGGCTTCCAGACTGGTTCATGTAGGCTCACTGAGGGCCTGTTTGGCCCACGGGGTTAAATGGTATGGAATTGCATTAAATAGGATTAACACCATTAGTCCACAGTGATTGCATGTCTGGAACTCCCATGCTATTTTGACCATCCAATTGGACCAATCCCCATGTTTGGGATCAGATTCTTCCCCAAGCAAAAGCACTGTATCAAGCAAAACCCTGTTTGGTGGACGATGAATTTGTAATCAACGGACCAGATTCATAACTGATGTTGGCCACTTGCACAAGTATACAACTCAAATGTTAGGTGTAAAGGATGCATATGGATAAAACACATGCATCAATGTGGGGCCCACAGATGTATTGGATTTCAAAATCCACCAGAAATCCTATGTGGGACCAAATGCAATTCCGTTCCACCTAATCCCATTTGTTCCCGTTTCTCCAAACGTCCCATTGAATTTGCATTGAAACAAATGCAATTCCATCCCACTTAATCCCTCCTAAGCCCATGTACCAAACAGGCCCTGAAGCACTCTGAAAAGAGATTGTGATGCTTGACAGGGTTTCCAAAATCTTTGCATTTATTGTTGTTTCTCTTGTTCTTTGTTGCATGTGAATCCTTGTAATGTTTTGCTCACAATGTTTTTATTCTTTAATTAATCTCTCCGTACTCCATTTGATGTTTTACATGCATAACAAGCATGTCATGTTGCAGAAACAGGGCTTATAAAGCTGACCCTAAATAGATGGGACGAGGCAATGAACTAAAATGATAATTTTATGGGTCTCGATTCTTCCAACAATCTGGGTGTGTTTGGTCAACAGGAATCATCCATTTTATGGCCTTTGAGAGTAATGATTTGGACATTCGAGGCATTTTGGATTACTTGGTCAACACGTTGGGTCAGCCAGACCCTACATGTATACGCATGATAGATGAGTTCCCAGATGCATCTGAAAGTATAGGAATCTGAAAAGTCCGGTTTTTGGTTTATCAAATTTTTCTTGAGCGTGAGCAACAATGACATTAAAAAGCAGCCTTATTTAGGGTGTTGCATCGAGGGCTTCTAGCAATGTTCTGAAATTTGACTGCTGGCCAAACTGGTGAAGTAGGTGAATGGTCCTAGCTGGTTCAACCATTGGTTCAAACTGTTACAATATGTAGTTTAACTGTTTAATTTAAACAACCGACTGGGTCATTCTGGTTTGTATTAGTTCACACTGGTTACAGGTATGAATGATTCTGTAACTCTTCTGATTTTTACCACAAAGGTCCTAGTTATACGGTCAGTTTGGGTATTGAAACCAGCTATTCTGGTTTTTGAAGCACATCTAGGCGAGCTGTTGGGTTGTGATTTATTGACACATAAATTGTCTGAAAGGGCTTAACAGTTGTTCTGCTTCCTGCTGCACTAAAAAATCTCATTTCATTGTGTAAGGTCTTTTGTTGATGTTTGACGTGACATTTATGTTAGTCGGGTCATGTCTGTATGATCCATGTCTAGTTTCTCTGTTGGCGGCAACTGTTTCTGGATTTTTGATACCCCTATAAGAACTTCCATTTGTCCAAAAACTACCCCTATAAGAATAACTAATAAGATTGAAAGGAGTTCTGCGTAGGTCAGGTACATGCAGTCATATATGCCAATCTGGCACGTGTGAAATATCTGAATCATGCATCTGGTGGGCCCTCTGTGCGGATGACCTGGCTCTGCTCATCAGACAAATCATTTGTGGTCATTGAACCTGGGCTTTGGAAAAACTTCTAAATGGTCCCTTGTTTTAATACATGGGTGGTCCACTTGATGAGCTAACTGGGCTAATTTTTTGGTCTAATTTATCTGCAGGGTTGGCCCTACCTCATGCACAGCTTGTTTGTCACAGCCATGCAAGATTGCGACGTGTGACTGCAGGTAGAGGTCCATCTGTGTTCCGGACTGGTGCATTCGGACTCACTGAATCGCTCTGAAAAGAGCTGGTGATGCTTGACAGGGTTTCCAAATTATTTGCATTTACCATTGTCTCTTGTTTGTTACATGTGAATCCTTGCAATGTTTTACTTGCATACTCCATCTGATGTTGATATCCTGCATACTCCATCTGATGTTTTACTTGCATAATGAGCATGTCATGTTGCAGAAACAGGACTTGCAAACCCGACCCTAACTAGATGGGACAAGACGATGGACTATAATGATGATTTAATGGATCAGGATCACCATTCTTCTAACATCTGGGTTTGTTTGGTCTGCAGGAGTCGTCAATTTTGTGGCCTTTGAGAGTAATGATTATACAAGATATGGTTTATTTGATACATGTTAATGGACTTGCTGAGCATGTGCAATCAGGCCTTAGCTTGCAGCAACAGATGCTTTTTGTGAATCTCGAACAAGATCCTCCAAAGGTTACCTTGTGTTAAAATTGGCAGCATTGGTACTTGTGAGGAGTAATTATAGGGGCCGTAAGCATCCATACATGCATGGTGTCCTGATGCACCATCTGTACAAGTGCAGCCCATGGTTTGTATCTAGACTACAGCGGATGTAGGATTCCAAGATCTTCCAGATTGAAAGATCCTGGACATCAATATTTGGCCTTTTTTAGGATTTATATAACGGTCTGTCCGTTGATAATTGATCAAAGGGTTTAGATTTTCTAGTTTTTGATATTTCTGGGTCATCTCTCATCCACTATAGGACCCATCGCATCAACAATCTGGATCACCTAACCATGGATCCCACTTGAACAAACTTGGCACATCAGGATCACTTCACTTCCTGATCCTATAATCCCTCATTTTTTTAAAATCTAATGTCTGTTTGTAAACTTTCTCATGTTGCAGATGGTGATGCAGTCAGAACAGAACTTAGTTGCATCGCAGCTTGCATCTATTCAGAAGTTCTTTTCATTAGTATTTTCTGTTGATGAAACAAATAAAGATATCTCGCCAAAAGTGCCTTCTCCCATGACTGGGCTAAAAATGGAATCAGCAGAACACTCGGGTGCTGATTTATCGCATGTTGATGAGCTTGTTGCTTCTCAATCCTCTGAGCTTATTGATCTCAGCAGCTGCATGCAGGACACTGAAGTTACCCTGCCAACCCTAAACGGGTAATTCCGATCATGAGGCATCCAGAACGATTAATGGAGACACACACAATCACAAACTCTATATCGTATCAGTGTCAATGTAGCATCGTATACAGGTTGAGTTTTATTAATGATGGGGGCAGCAATGGATCAGTTTAGGATGGCTGCTATTGGTCCATTAATTAATTGGGACTGAAATTAGACCCAGGTGGTCAGATCCATATTTATCATTAAAGGACCTCAACCCAGGTTTAGACCAGGCCTTATTAGAAAATGTTGACAAACCTTGGCTGTCGATGGCACAGGCTGGCTCGCCATTCTGTTAGTTGTGCAATGAAATCCATGTCCTAGATGAGCCTAAATTTCAAACCCAACCTGATCCCATGATGGTTGGGCCTAGAAACCCAACAAGCCAGCATGTCACTAGAACTAATTAATGAGGACAAATGTGGAAAATAAGAATATTTTAAAATATTCAAATTTATTTGTGCAAAGCTGACCCCAAATAGCTGGGACGAGTCTATGATGATGATGATTTGTGTACATGCTTGTTTCGTTTGCACACGTTTGTGATGAGATGTATACTCAAGCACATGCTTTTTATACCTGTGTATTCCAGTTTATGTGCTTGTGTATTGATTTTTTTTTTTTTTTTTTTTTTTTTTTTTAAAGCTTTGCTAAATGCTAAGCCCACACATGTTTGCAATAAAGCTCATGTACATACCACATGTGCTAGCATGGCATGATGGGTCTCAGTCTAGTCCATCCATCAGAATGACATCACTATATTGATGCCCTAGCCAAAGTAATCAGGTTGATCCACTGATCAGGTGGGCCGCAGTTTGCAAAATAAAGGTACAGCTCTGAAAAACTTGAATGATGTTTTCTAACCCATCCACCTGTTTCCAATATTGGGGTCCACATACTGATTGGACCAGATTTTATTTTTGGGTAAACATGTAGAAGGTTGGATCAACCTGCTGGATGGAGATCTTGCATGTATGTGGCATGCTGGAGCATGTGTGATGTGTAGACCTTTATTGCACACTGTGTGCACCTAGCAAAGCTCTGATTTTATGTATTTATATATATATATATATTTTATTTTGTGTATTTTTCTGTAAAACCATTGTTGCATTCTCGTATCTTTCGCTACAGATGGCTTCTTGGCTACCCAGTAGTATATTTATCTGGCAAAGAGCACATGGCTGATGCTATCTATAATCTATCCACCAAATCTCTTCATCTCTTCAAGATTTTAGTTGGCAGGTTTGATTCTTGGTACTCACCTTAGAAGCTTCTTATCTGTTTTCTGTTCATTAAGGCAGGGAATGAAAAGGCAATAATCCTATTCTTGCAGAAAAGGAACATCTGGTAAAGGTCCTTGTCAAGAAGAACTAATGAGGTGGGTTTTCCATGTTATGCTTGTTACTCTTTCATACTCGAAGTAATTTCCACTTCTGCCTTGACTTGACTGTATACCTTCGGTGCTTTGTTGGATGAGACCAAAAAAGATTTTTCTTGGGAAACACATGGGGCCCAACGATTTGGCAGGGAGCTTCACATAATATCTGTGTTCCCATCATCCTAGATCAAAGGAACTGTCCTGAAAAACAACAAAGGGAAGTATGACATGGCGACTGTGGGCCCCACGTATTCTCCAAGAAAAAGATCGTTGTGGGGATCTCATCCAAACAAGCCTTAGCCTTTTCTCCTTTTGTTTTCAAATGGCCAAGTTGTGGCTAAGGCTACCTGGATAATTACGTACACAATTGCATGTATATTGAGGGCACTGCTGACCTCACATGGACATAGGAAAATGGTGCTCACAAGCCCTCTGATTGGTTCACATAGGCAGTGGAACCTACATATCCATTTATGGTGCCATTTTTCTGCTTATTCCACCGAAACCAATCAAAGGGTGTGTGGGCACTTTATATGATATCTTTGGATTAGCAAAACTATTTTGAATATATGTATTGTTTTCTTAATATGTTTGAATGTAGCAATGGATAATTGGATGTATGGTTTGCATTGTCCCTTCACATGTCACTGTCCCAGTAAATCAATTCATGCATATTTTATGCAAATATCCATACATATAGTACATTGCGTGAGATACGTGTATTCAAACAACCCTTTCGATGCTGGCCCGCACACAGTTACTAATGTACATGACTAAGCCTTTCATCGTTTTGTATTCCAATGGCTAAGGTGAAGATCATGTGGGTATGTATTTATATTCAAGTGCATGTGAATCATCACAATCATAATCTATCTGCTTACTTCCCATCATTATCAAGCAGTTTCACAGTGCCTTATGATCTGAGCATGGGAGGGGAGAAAGAGCCATGGGCTGAGGCGTTTCTTGTTCGCATGCAGACGAAGTTTGAAAGATGCAAGAAGTCATGGAGGTATTTGAGAATGGAGGTGAGTAAATGCTATCCACAATCGATTGTGTTGTAGTAATTGTGAGAGCCATTCATTCCTCCCACTTATATCTCAACCAATAAGAGAAACGTTTAAGAATTTCTTGTGTAAGAGGGAATCTATACTCGAGAGATGATTGTTTAGTATTATTTAAGGATTTATCGATAATCACCATCATCATTTTCATCTTGGCCTTTCTCCCAATGATTTGGGGTCCACTTTTAAATGGTTAGATTGGAAAAGGTTTTACTATTGCAGCTGCCCACCAGATATCAATCTTCCATCTGAACCAGCCACGGCAGAGTCTCACATTGACAACATTCATGCCCCAAACCGGTGAGCAGAGGAAAGTCATGGAAGTTGCCAGACACATCAGTGAGCATCACCATCATCATCATCATCATCAAAGCCTTATCCCAACTAATTGGGGTCAGCTACATAAATCCTTTTCTGCCATTCCACTCTATTAAGGGCTAGAGCTTCAGTGAGGCCATAAATCATTTGAGTTCTCTTGAATCAGGTAATAAACACTGACACTGAGGCGCAAAGACGTATCACCATCGGATGAAAGTAGAATGGACATGCTCATGTAGTTGGCTAAGAAAAAAACAAAAAAGAAGAGTGAGGAGCGCACCAAAACACATTTTCCGAACCCTACCCGCATGGCAACAAAATCACTGCTACGTCTTAGCCTAACCATTGAAATTAACCCAAAAGGGGGAATTTGCAAACAGTTAAGGTCATACAATGGCAAACAAAATCACTGAGATCAAAAGTTGAATTCACTTGATTACGATGTGAAAATGAAATTAATAATCGAAAAAGTTAATTGTCATTTTAGATATTATATCAGTAATTTAATTTTCTTTTAGGCCTTTTTGGGCAGTTAAGGTGAGTCCAAACGTGCAATCTCTCGGTTTATGACAGGGAGCATCATCCAACTGAGCTGGGCCTTTGTGGGCCCATCTTATTTCAGTGCCCCGTATCATTTGACATGCATTTTGTATCATATGCATCCATCATCCAACGCTCGATGTTGTATGGAAAAATGTCAGTAGAATTGCAGTATCTGCACTGTAGTCATGCACAATAGCTACTCAGAATACACTGTTAGTAGAGTGATTAAACTTGCATAGCCATCCTAGACTAAAAACAAAACTCTCTCTCTCTCTCTCTCTCTCTCTCTCTCATTTGATTGGTGATATCTCAATGATATTATGATCTTATTTGATGGTGGTGGTCCCTCTTTTAGTTGCTCTCTCTCTCTCTCTCTCTCTCTCTCTCTCTCCCTGATATTATTATTTGATGGTGGTCCCTCTCTGTCTTTCATTTGATATTTGATTGACCACGTCAGAAAGTCTTTACCCTCAAGTGAAAGGCCGATGAGCCTCTTCAGACCCCTCTTTCACGCCATCAAAACAGAAAAATAAAATATTTAAAAAGGTAGATCTTGAGATTCACACACACTCCATAATGATGTCAAAATCCCACCAACTTCACGCATTTTCCTTTCCTTCATTTTTTTAATACAAGTGCCATTGCCAACATGATAGGAAGTCATATATTGATTAAGGAATTGATTAATTCACACAATCTTTTATTGTATCAAAAGGAAACAAAAGAAAAATGTGGCATGGGCTACTTCTTGAATTTCAATCAGAATCCAAACACCTTCACCAAAATACATGAAAAGATGGAGGTAAAAAAAAAAAAGAAAAAAGAAAAAAAGAAAAAACCCAACAAAAGCTATCTTATGCCCCTTTCATAACCTTGAGGGCCTCTGCTTCATTTGGCAAAGCAGGGATTGCTCCTTTCTTGGTAGTTGTAATAGCTCCACATGCATTCGCAAATTTCAACATTTCCCTCAACCTTCCCTCCTCCTGCAAATCACCATTTACATAATATGCAAAATAAATAAAATAAAAATCTCATTGTACCATTAAAAAAAAAGAAGGGGGGGGGGTATTCTAAACAAGATTTAAAGCATCATCTGGAAGCAGGAGATATTGTCCATTACATACCAGTATCGTCCATGAATGATACAGCCTTATAAGCCCAATACAGAACGATACCGGCTGCATCGGTGGTGAATGATACAATACCCAATACACCGATTTTAAGCCTCGGGTCTAAAACCATTCCCCTTGTTAGTAATTTATCAGTAGTAGCATGATTATGAGAAAGGTAAGCTTACTTCAATCACAGATAGATCATGGACAAGCTTGCGCAACATGGCGCCGATAAATGCATCGCCGGCCCCGGTTGTATCTATTGTTTTTACGCTGAATCCCTCGACGGCTCCTCGGAAAGTCTACATTTAAAAAAAAAAAAAATCAAAGAAAATTAGTTACATTTCAGCTTTAGATTGGTTGATTAGTGTAGCAGCTTCATTTCTTTCAATGAATGTTCTTCATAGATCACTCTATTTGGTTTTATAACATAGATATGCAGAGTATTATTGGGTATTCAATTTTTACAGGTGGGGCCCATGGTTCAGTGATCCCAACTGCTAATGTGGTGATCCCCATGAAAATCTCGTAGATTTAAAGATCCTACCCGTCCAACCTCTAACATCTTTCAGTTGAATGTGGACCATTGTTGTATGCCCTCTTCTTAGCTGTCTATTTTCCGGCAACCGATTGATGGGTTAGTTTATTCCATTGAGGATTTTTTGGGGGTGGGGTCATGATTCGTCCCTTGCAGTGGAGCTGATCAGATCGACGGTGTGGATGGCAGAATCATTGTTTGAGAGTCATCAAGATTCAAAATTGGCCCACTTACCTTTGTGTAGTATTTGCAGCCCTTCTCCCCGAATGTCACCAACAAGAGCTTCAGCCCTGGATGCCACAGGGACAAGGCGACGTCGTCGGTCAGTGTTTCATGCCCCGTCAGGAATTCGAGCTCGTTGTCGCTGACCTTGATGATGTCTGCCTGATCCCATATGCTCATGATCTGCTCACGTGCCTCGTCGGCCGATGGCCACAATGGCAGCCTGAGGTTTGGATCATAGGATAGAAGCGCGCCTGCGTCTCTGGCCACCTTCATGGCCCGCAGATGGGCCGATCTGCAAGGCTCTGAAATCAAGCTTATCGATCCGAAATGGAAGATCTTAGCCTGTAATTCATCCATCAGAGAGGAAAACCAATAATAAAAATCAAGTTTGTAATTTCAATAACAGACTGGAAATTGCCAACCACCACTGAAAAGTACAAAAATGCTTAATTGAGACCGTTCATCTAGCAGGTCGAACTATAGATGGCCCACTATAGAAAAACTACAATCAGGCAATCCTAGCTGTCTGATCTGCAGCCTCCCAATAGACATTGGAATTAAGAAAATTACCAGAACCCACCTCCATGGAGAAACAGAAAATCTATCATTCTGATCATTTGGATAATTCAATTGCTGGTTTTTGCACTATGGGCCATCCACGGTGGGCCCCGCCAAATACGGATCTCAAAGAAAAGTTGTGATTTCTAGATCTACCAACCGTTCTGATAAGCTCGAGATTGAGCTCGGATTCCTTCAAGAGCATATCGGCGCTGGGGTTCCGGTAGAACATGAACTCGCGCTCGCCGTCGGCTCGGAGGGTCACGAATGCGAGGGCGGTGCGGGCGCCTTGATCGAAGAGGATACCGTTGGTGTTGACGCTGTTCTCCTTCAAGATGCCGGCCAGCATGTGGCCGAATTCATCGTCGCCAAGCTTTCCGACGAAGGCCGAATGGCCACCAAGGCGAGCGACGGCGATCGCCACGTTGGCAGGTGCACCACCTGGGGCCTTGAGGAAGCCTGGGGCCTCAGCTAGAGAGACCCCAGAAACCGTTGGAACGAAATCAATGAGCATTTCTCCAAAGCTTATGATCAGCCCACTGGAGCTGTCTCCATTTTGGAAAGCCATTGAAGGAGAGAGAGAGAGAGAGAGAGGAGCTTTGAAAAACTAATATACGAGAGAGAGAGAGAGAGAGAGAGAGAGAGAGAGGAGCTTTGAAGAACTAATATAGGAGAGAGAGAGAGAGAGAGAGATTTGAAGAACTTATATAGAAGTGTGGAGGAGAAAAGAGACGGTGAGAGTCGTATTTGGTTGGCGTTGGGTGTATGAAGAAGGAAGAAGATTTTATGTGGGGCCCATCATTTACGTAGATCCTGAGCATCCAATCATGGACGGTCAGAAATTAAGTATTCATTGGTCCAAATCCAACTAGAAGAGAATTAGATGGTTGACATTATCCATGCTTCATCCAATATCAACAATAGGCGCCCGGACGCGGATTTCCTGCCAGAAGTTTCTGCACTGGGAACCTACGTGGGGCCCACCGTGATGTTTGTGAAAAATCCATCCCGTCCATCCATTTTGATATCTCATTTTAGTCTATGAGACTAAAAATGAGCCGGATCCAAGACTCAAGTTGGCCGCACTAAAGGAAAAGCTGGGTAAGGAAATTCCCACCGTTGAAAACTCCCTGGGTCCACATTAATGTTTACATGCCATCCATACCGTTCATAACGTCATTCCTACTGGGATTAACTGAAAACACAAATATTAGCCTGATTCAAAACTTCTAGTGGCCCCCACGAATATTTCAATTGTGGACATTCAATCCTCACGTTTTCGGCCCACTTGAATCTTGGATCTGGCTTAGTTTTAGTCTCATGTTCTAAAATGAGCTCTCAAAACAGATGGACGGAGTGGATTTCTCACAATCATCAAGGTAGGGCCCCACCTATGTTCCCATGGCAGGAAATCCGTGTCCAAGGCGCCCGTGGATTATCGCACGTGTTACACCAGATATATTAGGTGGATGGGTAATCTTGCAGTCTATGTGGAGAGGGAGGAGGAGAAATTTGATACTCTGGCAGTGTGATGGAAGATACACTGCCTCTAAGAGATTACTTGGGAATTGCATACGTGTCATTCCAGTACCTTGTTCCCTGAAAAATGTTTATTTATTTATTATCCGAGTAACGGATTGTTGGACTTTTGTTGGACGGTTAAGAATGAAAAATATCCAATGGCCCTATTTTGAACAAACAAGTGTTCACCAATCAAAGGTTGGGATTTCTCAATCAATCTGATTTTTGTACTGTGACTTATCCGCAGTGGGATCCACGGTTTAGTCGGTTTTAACTTGTGTTAATGCATGCCATGTGAGCAATTTCTACTGCCTGCATATCAAGCGTCACACTCTGCCAGAGTATCATGTAACTCCCCCAAAACAGGATCGTTGACTGGGCCGGAGGTCCTGTACGGTTATTGGTCTTGATAATCGCGGCCCATTTTCAGCAATCCAGGCCGTTGGTGTGTTTCTTACTGCCATAGATAGGCCATGCCTAAAATTCTCCTTTATGGGTCAATCCTAAAAGTTTCTTTTTGTGGCCTACCAATAGACGGTTAAGATGAGAACTACAACAATGGTCCACATTCAACTAAAAGGTCCTAAGATTTTGGTTAGGATCTTCAAATCTAGAGATTTTCGGCACATTGACTATCGAATATGGGATGGAAAAGATGAATGGTCCGGATTAAAGCATCATGGCCCAACATTTGAAAACTCGTGTATACTGTGCAAAACCTCCTCTCGAGGATCGTGTAATTCGGTGGACATAATAATGTGGGTGAATTCTTCTCTCTTGACTTTTAAAAGGGAAAACGGTGACGTGCTTACGCGGGGTACACTTCTGGGGGCGAATGATTTCATGTGAATTAGATCCACACCGTCCATCAGGTAAGCCACCTAATGTTTGATCATGAAATCGTACATCACACAGATCCAAAGCTCAGGTAAGCTTCATCGTAGGAAACAGTGTAAAATCAAGCCAAAAAAAATGGTGTGGCCCACCTCAGTTTCAGAAAAGAGTTATTTTTCCCATCATCCCAGTGATTCACGTCACATGAACGGATTGGATGACATATGTAAACCACGGTAGGGCCCCACGCATAACTTCTGGCAGCATCCATCCCATCTATTCCCTACAGTGTGGCCCACATGAGTTTTGGAACGGTTTAATTTTTGTATTGAAAGTATATAATGAGGCAATTCACCTGATTGACGGGGTGGATCTGATACACGTCATCCAACACGTGCCGATCGTTTAGCAGTAGCCACACTTCTGTATGCTCCCGCGGTTTACGGAGCTGGAGCGAGAGAAACGGCGCGTTTTAATAGGTTGGGCTGGTAAAAAAGCCGGAAGGCCGTTTTGCGTGAAAAAAAAAAACAGAAAGCTCTGTGGGGCCCGCCGTTGTGCGTGGGTGACATCTAATCCGTCCATCATTCGCAACAGAACATGCTAGATGAGCTCAAGATCAAGCCGGTTCAAAACTCAAGTGGGACACATAACATAGGATTTTCAGGCTATCTTAAGATGGGCCCACCTTTCCAACGACCTGGATGCCCTATCCATAGCATGCTATGTTTGATTTTTTGTAGTTGAATTTGGTACTATCAAGGAATTGAGAATTGATAACGTTTACAATGTGATATACCTGTAAGTAATCTGAACCGTTCAAAAGATCAAGCCCACCATGGATATATCCATCTTGAAAATCAGGCTAATTTATTAATAAGGTAGGCCACATCTTTATCTTCCGTCCATTAATTTAACAGCATGGCCCATCTGATGATTGGAATGGCCTGATCTTCGTGCCAGGTAATTTTCATGGTAAGCCCATTGTTTGCATGGCTAGGATGTACTGTACAAGTGACACACGTGGGAAAGATGGGGCTTCATGCAGCCAGGCAACCACCTACGGCTGACAGTTCTCTGAGAAATATCGCGTTGGGTGCGGTTGTATGTACCGAAATACATGATTTTTACCGGTATTAGAAGATTTGGAATCACCCCTATTATCCATTAGGATTGAGGAGCTTATGATACTCAGGCAGCGTATGTCACTTGATACTCAGGCACTCAGGAACTGGCCACGTGACATACATTTACTTGTGCAAAACTGACTAAAATGTTGAGCTTACTGTCGTAAAATTACAATCCTATGATCAGATTGGTTGAATAATCCTGACCTCTGATTCGTGGACAGTTTTTTGGTGGAAATAAGACCATTGGATATTTTCATTTTTAACCGTCTATCTGATAATCAGATAAGAAATAATTTCTGGTCTGCAAAACATCTAAACTAGTAAATATAACTTGTTTTATTTAATTTTACTTGATTGTATGCCACACCCACATATGCAAGTTCTGAGTAATTTTTATGCGCCTGCGTATCATCCATCACACTCCGCCGGAGTATTAAAGCTTTTCTCACTAATTAACTAGTTATATTCGGACCCTACCCTCCACTACCGACCTCGGTGCTGTGGGCTCAACATCATCTATAACTTTTATTTAAGCTGTCCATTCACTTTTTAGATCATTTTAGGGCATGAGCCCAAAATTGAAGTAGATCTAAATTCCAGGTGGACCACACCACAGGAAACAATGGTTTGATTGATCTCCACCGTTAAAAACTTTCTGGGACCCACTGTAATGTCCATCTAACCTTTGGAAAAGGTCACACCCATCACCACTATTTCCTGTGGTGTGGTCCACCTGAGATTTGATGTGCTCTACAATAAGCTGCGAAATAGATGGAGGCACGGATAAAAACGCATACACAGGGTTCAGGCCTTGCGTAGTTGGTACACTCTGCCAAGTTTCAACAAAAGGTCTCGGTATTCAAGCTGGAAATTCTCGCTGCTGGTGGGTGTGTTGCGATTGACTAGGTGGGTTGGTTGCATGGCTGAACAAACAAAATAAAATAAACAAATACATCGAGGTGGGGCCCACAAAGTTTTTGCTAGCACCGACCAGTTGTTTCCTATCGAGCGAAGAATTTAGCAAGTGGGCCCACCACTGAGACACAGAGGGTGAGATGACATATTGGATAGTCTGGCAGAGGGTCACACTTGATACTCAGGCACTAAAAAAACTGACCACATGGCATATTTTTAACTCAAATTCAACCGGCTAAATTGCAAGTCCCACTGTAGTTAATTCACGATCCCAAATCAGATTGTTTGAGTAATCCTAACCTTTGATTCCTGGACACATATTTGTTGAAATATGACCGTTGGATACTTTCCATCTTTAACCCCCACACTAATTGTCAACCAGTCTTATAGTCAGATAATCTATAAGTGCATTTCTGGTTCATGACATATCTAAATTCGGATCCATAATCTCGACAGTCCTGTGTATGCAATTTTTAAGTGCTAGCGTATCATCTATCACAGTCGGCCAGAGTATTTAAGAGGCCATGAGTCACGAGGCACGCCCACGATTTTTCAAGGATTCTCCTGCGTCCCATTATAAATATAAAATTAGACGGGTAACAATATTTAAATTGTGTTGGTACAAGATACGTCATCTGTCAGCTATCGCCTGACATGGGCAGGTTGGGTGTCAGATCTAGACCGTCCATCTAATTCCTACCATCAGTGGATGATCCACGGTCATACATCAAACAAAACAGACTACGCTGTCCAGACGGGGAGAGACCTTCAATCTTCAAACCAACGGTGTGTAAGAGAAAAGATTAGTGCTCAACAGTCGCCAGTGGCCCATCTTGGGAAGGACTAAGTAGATGGACAGTCCGGATCCACTGATCCCACGTGAAGAATGCGAGGTGACGTGCAACAAGGTCCCTTCGTGGAGAAGGGTTAGAAGGACGAGAGTGGATCAGGTGAGACCCCGGCCTCACCAAGGACGGTGCGGCCCTTACCGTGGGGCCTACCTTGATGAAGGTATTGTGTATCCACTCCGTCCATTCGTTTTTACATATCATCTTAGGCACTATCCCAAAAATGAACCAGATCCAATTTCAGTTGGACCATACCTTAAGAAAAAGTGGTGATTGATCATTAATGAGCCACACAAATTTTGGATCAAGCTGATATATAAATATTTACATATATTTTTCCTTCATCCAGAGGCTTATGTGACCTTATCAATGGATAAACACTACGGAAACATTAAGGGCACTCCCTAGAAAGTATTTAATGGTAAAACGGTCAATCACCACTATTTCTTATGGTATGGTCTACCTGATAATTGGATCTACTTTATTTTTGGGATAATGCCCTAAAATGAACTGTAAGAGAGGATGGACGGCGTGGATACATAATACATATATAAAAGTGGGTCCCGTGGTAACCCCACGGTAATGGCCGCACCGTATTGGGTGAGGCCGGGGTCTCACCTAATCAGTTCTCAAGAAAAACATGGCCTGTGTGAAAGGTGATTTTACTTTAATGGTACGAGATACAGCTAGGGATGAGGTAGAGATGGTTGTACGTCCCATACCAGATACCAGGGGCGCACATCAGACACCGCTCCTGTTTTGTGACTGGGCCTTGGTCACTCGTCAAACCTCGAGAGCCGTGCAATTCCCTCGTTTGGAGAGAGAGAGAGAGAGAGAGAGCGCGTGGCCATTGATTATGTTTTTTTTTTTTTTTTGTTTTTCTTCCTCTCGGAGTCACTTGATCGGTCTTAAATCGATTTTCATGAGTGACTCAGTCAAGTCCAGGGAAGCGGATTACGTACCGAGTAACTCAGTACTAAACTCTGTGAGGGCCCACCGTGGATTTTATGTGTCTGATCTTCGACTGTTTATCTGTTTATCTGTGAGGCACAAGCTCAAAAGCTTTGTCACGCTCCAAATTTGGAAGCTGATAGTTTACTTAGTGCCCTGAATCCATCTGGCACCAATAAATTGAGTTTCGAGTTCAATGCATCGTGAGGAAGATTTTGAGTGTTTTTTTTTTTTTTTTTTCATTTTTTATTTTTAAATGAATACTGAGTGTAAGGATTAATGAACACCATACCATGCAAATGTTGGAGTTTTACTCCACAGGAATGAGTGAGGAGAGAAATGTGGATTGGGTATAGTGGGGCAACCAATTAGGTTGAGCTGGGCTATTGAAATTTCTTATGAGTTACTCATTGGACTGTTTTGGACAATATTAGATAAATGTTAGGAGTTTAGGCGACCAAAATTCTGGGTATTTTTCTCTGAAGCTTTCTGGACAATTTTTGGCCAGGTTCAGGTGATTGATGATGCACGTGACTGTTTTATATAGTTTCTTGTTTTGTGCGGTTTGTTTCTAATTCCGGCCCAAATGCTATTTAAGCACTGCTAATAGCGGTATTATGATAACTTAAGCAATATCTACAAAGAAAATGAAGAGAAGAAAATGAGAGAGAGAAAGATCGAAAAGTGAGAAGGCCATGTTTGTGACGATTCATTCATGACACTGGTTCATTTATAGCTTATTCAAAGTCCTCAGATCAGTGAGTTCTCTCTATTATCAGTCTCATTGATTGTAATCCACCTAAGGGTGAAAGAAATCAGATTCAAGTGTGTTATAAGCTTGTGATCGCTGTGTAATACGTTCTTACATAGTGGATTGTTTGATTGGACGAAGTCCCATAGTTTTTCCCTCTATTAGAAGGTTTTCTACGTAAAAAGTGATTTCTCTCATGTGTGGTGATTGTTTATTCATTAGTTTCGCATTAATATTTCATATTCTGTTGGTTAGGAATTGTGAGATCCGAAGGTTCATGTATTCTTCCCCAACACCAAAGGCAATTTACACTCCATTATATATTAAGTTATTTACAAGTACAGGATTCTTCTAAATGATACATATGTCATGTTCATCGCTGCAGGCCTCTAACACAAACAGAGGCAAAGTGCATCTACAAAGCAAGATCACCTAAGCTACTCTTGCCCTGGAAAAAAGAAGAGGGGATTGTATAAAGTATAAACTTAGTGAATAACTCCGCATGTGCGTAGTCCAAGCATGCAATCGCAACTTAAATATAGAAGTACGCAACTAAGGCATGATGAGTAATATAATTTCACATGAAGCCGAGAGGACAACATGTAATGCAAAAGATGCAATGGAAGGAAATGCTTGGTGTATGCAAGCATGCAAATTCTCTGCTCTCAATCTGCATTTCAGCACAATTACCAATTGAAAAATCATTGGCGCCTAATATCCAGAGCAAGCCCGAAGCCTGTTGGACATAGGCCTTGCATACTCGTCTCGTCAATTAGGGGCTGATAGCCATGCCAAAACCTACCTTGTATGTCGGTAGTGGACCCATTTCAAGGGCTGACAAACCCAACCACATTCACTTCACATCTTCAGCTAGGCGTGGCTGAACCCTTTCTCACCTGACTACGCTGTCAAGAGTCAATCCTACATGTTCTTCGACACCAGGTGATCCATGGCATTTGCTCAATCTTAACGATGAGGTTTGATGGTATCACTCGAGGTTTATAGAAATTCATAAAAAAATCTAGGACTTTATATAAAAACTTAAAATTTCAGTGTCTATAATACCAATCACGATGTTGTTATGACAATCACATCAATAAACCACGATGTTGACAACCCACGATGCTACTGTGGTACATAATCTATCACATACGGATTCTATGAGAAAATGTCATGATATCTACAAGCAAATTATGTAGTATAGTTACACACAAAGTAATGCTATGTACTAAAACAAAAATGAACCATGTTAACCCTTTGGAACCATGAAGGTGCACTAGGATAAATATAAACAACAATGCGATATGAAGTGAATTTTGGCGACTTTAATCCAAGGACTAAGTCCGACATGTTTGCTTTTGGGACTTTGACATAGGGACCAAGCCCAATATATTTGCTTTAGGGAGTAAAATAATAGTAGGGATAATGACGTCCACTGTTGAAACCTTCATAAGGCCCATGGTGATGTTTACTTGTGATTCAACCTCTTCATAAGGCCACACAGACATGAATGAAAGGCAAATGCAAATATCAACTTGATCCAAAACTTTTGTAGCCCCTCAGGAAATTTTCAATGGTAAGTGCTCAACTTACAGAGGTTCTTGTGGTGTGGTTCACTTGAGCTTAAGCTATGCTTCAGTTTTGGAAGATGGGTGTATGGTGGCATAATACAAAGAATAGTTGTAGAACTTACCCAACTGACTTAACCGGATCAATAATAGTTTTGAGCTGAGCCACCATGAAACTTGTTTAGTCATGGCTTTACCAGACTCGGACCAAGTCATGAACCTAGTAATTGCTTTTTAGCATGAAAAATGCAAGAGTGGATTGTGAAATTCAAACCCAAGAGCTTACCTGGAGAGTTAACTATAAAAATAAGCCATGGATTTCATCTATCGCTGTTTATGTCAATTTCTATAGTCATAACCCATTACTTGCCTATTATTACTAAAATACTGCTATTAATCTAATAAATTAAATACTAAGTTGACTCGAAAATAATGAGTTGAGTCTTCGAGTCGGCCCATTCAACTGGACATCAAGCCGAGTTGAGTTTTCAGAATTTTAAACAATGATGCAAACCATTTGGGTATGTTTGGAGTGTGGATTTGGAACCCCTTGGTTGTGTTTGGCCCCTTAGATTTGGAATCCCCTGTAATCTAAAAGTGTGATATTAACAAGGGTTTGAATTTAATTACTAAATCAACTTTAATATCCCTAATCAAGGTACGTATGTAATGTTTGACACAATGGTTGTAATAAGCCCGTAGAAATATATACTTCAACAAAAAATTATGAAATTTCGAGTCTCAGATGGGCCACAAGTATAAGATCACATCTAAGTGACTAACCAATGATTTTTAACTGTTTATTTACATGGACAATGTTTGGATGGGGTATATCATCCTATTAAAGTAATTGTAGTGATGCAGTTGATAATCTAATTGTTTTGAGATATCATTAATGGGGCATGTGCCCAATAGATTAATAGCCTAGTGACACACACATGTTACACATGTGACTCTTGAAATGATTTTAGATTAATCCAAGCTTCCACCTTAGATTTCAAACCTCCTCATCGAGGGGATTTGAAATCCCCAATTGCTTTCCACAACATGTAAGAATTTTATAAAGTGGGCTTAGTTGATCAACCGTCTAGATCTATTTAAGGACTGGATATTAAGAACGTACATACCCATGGACCCACTAAAATTGTAATTAGTTTAAATTTGTATAGTAGTAATGATATGCTTTAACTGCGATACATGCATAGTATTGTCGCCATTTTTTTTTTTTTTAGGTTGACATGGATGGTTGCTTCGTTTCTTTTCTTAGCCACCCATTTTACATCCACCAATCAAAAGTTTAGGAGTATTCTAAGGAAGATGTGTAACACCCTGAAAAATTGGCACCCGAGTACGGAGACTCTAATCCCGAGTTTCCGAGTGTTAACTTAATAAAATGCTAGTTTAGGAATGCCACATGTGGAAAATGCACCCACGTGTGTCCTCAATCAGATTAACATTCATTCCATTAACAAATAATCAGAGTAACACATTTCAATTAGCGGATCATAAGCAAAGCGGAGGTAACTAAATTAAAAAAATATAGGGCTAACACCCTAGAGGTACAATTCAAATGCAGTGTCAGCCCATATGAGAATTATACGAATCACAATTAAAGAAATAGAAAGAAAAATTATAACTACCAATGGGATGAAACTATAAGACCACTCGAGCGCCCCGAGCGCACTATCATCTAGTCCTATTCTTGATACATTTGCATACTGTTAAATAAGAGGCGTCAAAATGCCAACATAGTGAAGAAATAACCCCAAGGTTATACTCGAGATATTTAAATTATAAATAGGTTCATATAAGTATATTAATCTTAAGCATGTTATCGAATCAATCAAATTTAGGTAATGACCACATATAAATCATACATGATCCTAGGCTAGTTGATTAAATGCATGGATGTCATGATTTCGCACACAATGCATGTTCCGGAAAAAGCTTTGGCCCGACCGACTGGTATCAGAATCCACAGTCCACCTGTCCAGCAGGTCGTAAGTCATGATTGAGTACACAGCTCGGATGACACAAAGAAATGACATGAAGTGCTCAAGGTAGCGCTGACGCCACATCAAGTAACCAGGCCACATGAGTCCCCTTCAAATGCAATGTTATGTATGCATGATTTATTAAAGTATTTATTAGTCCAATTCATTCAGCAAATTGGTGAAGCCAGAATCCCACATCGTATCGTAAAGTCTAACTGGGACTATCTGGCTCTTTGCGATGCATCGCCAATCATCACCAGTCACCTCTCGATCTAAGATTTGGGTTATACACCCATGAAAGCATAGTCTGGCTATAACTCGTCAGCCATGCCTAAACTAAGCGAAAGGGCTCATCACCCCAATATCAAGTACGATTAATTTATTTAGAGGTGCGGGCGTTTCACTCGGAATTAACCAAACACACGCCCGGGTCATTCGAACGGTGCATAGGTACGCAAACATTGGCCAAGGTCACATTTGTCACAAAGGCCATTCGAACAACGATTGGTCACCCCTGTCAATGCTCACTGGTCACTACGGGGAGATACCACCCCAGCGTAGGCCGACAACTCAGACACGGTGTCCCATACCACCATGCTTGGCTCATGAGACTTGGTGGATCGAGTCGCAGTATAGTTTTAAGTGGAGTATTTACACTGGGAACGATGGATATTCCAGATTTTATAGAGTGTGATTCAACAGTCAAACATAATAATGATTAACTTTGAACGGGGCTTATTCGGTGGAGCCAAGAGGACGACGACAAACCAACGATGGCCACTATCGGTCGACCGTGTCCCGCATGGTCAATCGAATGGGCGCAAATTAGGTGTTACCCCGGGAACAATTTAGTGGGTGTTACCCTAATCGTGTGGGGCCCATCTTAATGTATTTTTTTTTTTATATATCTACACCATCTATCTGTTTTTTCATATCATTTTAGGATTCGATCCAAAACCCTAAGAAGATCCAAATCTCAGGTGGACCATACCACTAAAAACAGTGATGAAAAATCATTAAGAATGTTTTTGCAGGGCCACAAAAGTTTTGAATAGTTTGATCTTTATATTTTCCCTTCATTAAGACCTTATTGACATTATTAAGAGCTTGGATTGAAAATAAACATTACCAAAATCTTACAATGGGCTCTTTGGAATTTTTAATGGTGAGGCACTCAATCACACTATTTCTAGTAGTATGGTCCACTTGACATTTGGATCTGCATAATTTTTGGAACCTTATCCTAAAATGGGCTGTAGAAACGGATGGGCGGAGTGGATATACAAAATATCATCCATGTGGGTCATATGATAGGGGTAACACCCACTAAGCTGTTCCCGAGGTAACACTTAACTCGCGCCCCAATCGAATAAGTCCGTGACGACCAACCCAGTGGTAGGCAGTAGATCAAACGATTTTTAGAGCTTAATCTAAAGAAACACTTAACTTATTATAACAATAATTTATGTTATTAAATACCTAATCATAAACATACACGAGCACCTGGCCCGACCGACTCGCCCGACCGATCCAGCGGACTCGGATGACACAGCCCTGGATAACACAGGGCATCACATACATCCATAAGCAAAGATACATTACAATATTGTAAATTTAGATCATTCAAGCATTTCATCGAGCATGTTATCAACCAAACAACAATTACCAACTAAAATTACCGAGAAAAGCTTGAGGATAGATCTTCACCTTAGGGTTAAAATTCGGCGATTCGAATATGGCCCAAATGTCGAAAATTGGGGAATACCTCAATTACCTCGGATTTGGGAAAATTCCAAATCAATTCGGTCAATTGAGCCCGATGTTGGAGTACAACGAAATCTACATGGGGCCGCTCCCAATTACGACTTCCATAAGGCATGGGCCGCACTAACGCGATAGTCGAGCGACCAAACCCTAGTAAGAACAACCCTAGGATTAGGGTTTAGACAGAAACAAATGGAGATTTTTAACCCTAATGGTCCAAAAATGAGAAAAATGGAAGGAAGAGGAAAAGAAGAGGTAGAGGAACACCTTACCTATCATGGGGAGGAGAATTCCGACCCTAGCTCGTAGGATCTTGTCGGGGAAGACGCGAGAAAGGACGGAGGTCGGAGAAGATTCAAAAATTTGAGATCTCTATGGGCATGGTGGAGGATTTAAGGAAGGAAGGAGGTTTGAGAAGAGAAGAGGGAAGCTAGAGGAGCTTAGGAGCTTAGGGGAGAAGAAGATGAAGGAGAGAAATGAGAGAAATGAGAGAAATAAATGAGAAAGAGAGAGAAAATGGGGTTTATAACCCCCTTTTTAAAAATAATACCTGATGGGTTCGGTGCGCCGAAGCCCCAAAACTTCAAAAAATCCCGTATGGATAAAGTGCTTCGGCTTGGGCCGAAGCTCGCTGGACAAACCTTTGGTGCCTCAAAGCCACTGTTTCAAACCCTGCTTCGGTATGATCTCGCTGGTCGGCTCAGACCGAAAGCCTCCTTCAGTGCGCCAAAGGCTTCTTCGGTGCACCGAAGCTTGCTGTTCAGAAATTCTTCTGCTGGCCCAGTTTTCTGTAAGCTCACAGTTCTACTGACTCCCTGAACAGTGTCTGCTTATTTGCATATAAACATTTTCTATTTACTTTAAGTTATTTTATGTAAATAAGGAAGTACCCCCCATTTGAATTCAATAAAAAATACTAGAAAATCAAATTTCCAATAATAAAGATTTTGATTTTTCAGTCCAAGTACAAATCACAACTTTTTGGCATTTTCAAAGAGTAAGGCCTTTTGAAAGAGATGATTTTTGCTAAATATAAACCGTTCAAAAAATCAGAAATACAAAAAATAGGCTAAAACACTAAGGTCTTGTAAAATATTCATGATGGTTGCGTCGATCTACGAGTAGATTGATAATTTAGGGTTCTTTACTTAGTTTCTACAGACAGCGACATACCTGAGTCAATCCGATCGTCGGAAAACTCTTCCAAACTATAAGCTTCTCCACTCTTAAGCTAATTCCATCATTTCCTTAGGCAAAATCACTTGTATTGGTCCCAAATAAGTGTGAACACTCACACAGATATGCATTCAAATCGAAAAATTAAAGGGAACGCCTAAGGACTTTCGATTCCCAAGTTAGCGAAAGTCCGGGGCGTTTGCAGCACCCCTGATGCCAGGATCCGTGGTTGCTCTCGGCCCTCGATATCCCGAGCTCCACATAATGCAATGCATGAATGTATTGAAGTTAATTACAAAATTGTGGAATTAGCCAAGCATAAACAACTTAATTATGGGCGAAACATTTCCCAAAAGAAAGAGGAACATGTATATATATATATATATATATATATAATTTCAAAAAAAATGTACATAGACTATATTCCTTACATTGGGGCCCGTTAGGTCCCCCACCATCAGTTCAGAGTATACTGTCGCAAAAAGGCTGAACATGAATGCCGTATAGGCGTCAAACCCCAAAAGAATACTCCCAACGTCTCAACTCTAATAGTCCTGGTCGCCTGCGTATTGAAGGTACTCATCGGCGTCCTCTCCAAGTTCTACAAACTCGGTCGCTTCAACCACCTCCCGTATACCTGGGTCACATGGGTCATTTGGTTGGTGGTTTAAACCACCACCCTAGAAAGGGAGTGAGTGGCTAACTCAGTGGTTTCATTTTCTTAGGTTACACATCCGCCAATACAAACAATATAGATAATAACTTCATTTTTCAAAGATAGAATCAAAGAATAACGCAGCATCACAAGCACTGGTTATTAAATGAGATGAGTGCATGTAATGCAAATACATGCCCGAACACCGATGCTTGTCACAGCCGCCAATGAGTGGCACCACCACCTCACCCGCACAGACGATGTATGTCATGCTTAACTATAGATGATTAGCCAAGTAATTAGTTAAATCCTTTTATCACATAGCCGGTTGGCGAAGCCCCTGTACCAACGTTCTATCAATTGGGCCAACTGGGACCACCTGACTCCTTGCGGGGCAAATGCAGGTCACAACCAGTAGCCCCTCGATCCTATCTCGAGTCTACAGCCCCGAGGTGCTTGGTTTGGCCGTGGCTCGTCAGACGCGCCCAACACAGGTGGAATAGGGTTCATCGCCTTATCTCATAGTCGAGCAGTAGGTGCGTCACCTCTACGGTGCTCAACGAACACTACGGGAAGGCATCACCCCAGCGTAGGCCGATAGCACGGGAATAGGGCCCATACCACCATCTCCGGCTCATGAGACTTGAGGGATCGGTACGCCGTATGCTTTCTAGTGGGCCCATCAAATGGTGCCCCAGTACATGGATTCTACATAAGTGATAAAAACACATTCAAACACTTGATACATATATTGCCATTTGACCCGGTGGTAGGGCTGTCAACGGGTCGGATACGGGCCGGATCAGTGATGATCCGTATCCGATCCGATTAAGGATATATTTGACCCGAATCAGACCCGAATCCGATTCGGGTCACAAGTGTATGATTCGAACCCGACCCGTTTAGATATTTTCGAAATCCGTATTTGATCCGAATATGATCCGACCCGATATCCGAGTATGATCCGATATCCGAATATTATGATTTTCAGGCCCGCCCGGCCCATTGAAACCCTATGTAAATTCTGATTTTCAGGCCCGCCCGGCCCATTGAAACCTACTTTTATTATTTTATATACTATATTTAATCGGATCGGGTCCTTAACGGGCCGGATCACGGTCGATCCGAATCCGACCCGAATATTAAATGGATCATCTTTGGGTATCCGTATCCGACCCGATTACCCGATTATTGATCCGAATCCGATTAAATCGGATCGGATACGGATTAAGATCCGTGCCGTTGACAGCACTACCCGGTGGTGGGCCAGGGTCCTTGGCTAGGGGAAAACCGGCCTTGAGCACGTATCGCCCGCGTGGTCCTCGACCACAGCCAATCACCTCGACTTCCACCATAGTCGACCACCTCGCTCTCGAGGCTGCCGACCTTGTGCGGCCGCTTCAACTGTTGTACTTGCCAGGTTGGAACTACTACCCGTCACCCCAAACACTTCCTAATTCCCTAGCTCATACATAATTCAATTTACAAAATATGTAATACTAGAATATCAACTATCACATATTGATATAAGTTCTAAGACATCTTAGCATAGAATATTTGCATAATGAGAACATGTGTAGGATGATATGAGCATGCAAATGGCCCTAGCCCACACCTAGCATCCAAATTCCTAGGTAACGAAATTCTACCAATCTCATATAACTTTCCTAGCTCCAATCCATCTTCTTAAACTTGGAAATTTGAAGTATCAACTACATTTGTAGGCATTGGTTTCAAGGTAACACATGGGTAAATGATGTATACCTTGGTTTGGAGGAGAATTAGGAAAATCCTGCAAGAAGGTGCTAGTAAATCAGGAAAAAAGGAGAAAACCTATGTAAGAAGCTAGAGAAGATGGGGAATTTATCATGGACTTACTTCTACTGACGTCTGGGAAGGTCTCCAATCGCGAGAAAAGCCGACTTGAGTGATGTGGAGGCGGTTAGGTCCGGATAGGGTAGCATGCAAGGGCTTCTCTTTGAGAATCCTTCTTCCACAACTCCCCATTTCTCTCCCACACACCCCTCTCTCAGAAAATTGGCTGAGAAATGAGAGAAATGACTGAGAAAATGGGTTATAAGGGTTGGGAAAATTGGGACATATAGCCCCCAATGATTTAAGTTGCATACAAGTGACATTTTGTGCCCTGTTTTGATTATTTGGGGCCCACCTGACCCCTTTGGGCCAATCCAGCCCATAGGATGGCCTTACCATATTGAGATCCTTGTTTGGGTATGATTTGGGACCGATCGGATATGACGATTGCCAGATCTAAGGTGACATCCGTTCAACGGTCACCGGTTGTCGATCGAGGCCCATGTCAGGGGATCATGTGCTGGTTTATGTTTGAAATCCATGGTTCACATTCCATGGCCATGCAAGGGTTCATGGGGCCCACACAAGAAAAGTGAATTGAGTAATGATTACTCACTAAGGGTATAATGCAAGTACACTTGCACTCCCATGTGCAACTGCACGACACTACAATTTATGATTTCGGGTGCCGATTTTGACGTAACGCTCGCCTACGGGTGTTAAGCCCAGTACGTGGGTAGTCCCTAACGACTTTCAGATCCAACAGTCTCGGGTGGGTCGGCGGAACGGACTCCTACGCGCGTATCTAAGTTCCTGTTACCATGATACTATAGTTCTCTAAGTCATGTGCGGCCAATTATTTGTCCAAAGGGTGATATGTGTCTAGCGGGTTCGAGCATGTGTTCGAGTCTCAAGGAAGGCTATTTACGGGGCGTTACAGTCTCCCCCTTAAGAAAAATAATTTCGTCCTAAAATTTTCGTACCTTTTTAGGTTCCTCGAAGAGGTAGGGATAGTTCTTTCACATGCTAGCTTCAGTTTCCCACGTGGCTTCTTGTTCCGAATGGTGGGCCCAAAGTACCTTGACCAATGGGATCGTCTTGTTACGGAGAACGTGTTCCTTCCGATTCAGAATGCGGACAGGTTGAAGTACATGTGTAGCATCCTCTCGAAGTTCATCTCATTCCCACTTTATAATGTGCGACGGGTCCGGCACATACTGCTTTAGCATTGAAACATGGAACACATCGTGTACCCTAGCTAGAGGAGTTGGTAGCGCGAGTCGGTATGCTACGGCGCAGACACGGTTCAAAATTTGAAATGGTTCGATATATCGTGGAGTCAATTTGCCTTTCTTTCTAAATCGTAGGACTCCTTTCATTGGTGAGACTTTTAAGAACACGTGAGCTCCCTCTTCAAATTCGAGAGGTCGACGTCGCTGATCGATGTAGCTTTTCTGATGACTCTGTGCAGTCTGTAGGCGTCTTCTGATAAGATCAATTTTCTGGGAGGTTTGTTGTACCAATTCTGACCTGAGAATTTTCCCTTCTCCAATCTCTGTCCAGCAATGTGGAGCTCTACAAGGGCACCCGTATAGAGTCTCATATGGGGCCATGCCAATACTGGCCTGATAGCTATTGTTGTACTGCGAATTCTGCATAAGGGAGGCATTCGTCCCAGCTATCCTTGAAATCCAAAGCACATGCCCTGAGCATGTCTTTCAATATTTGATTCACCCGCTCGGTCTGGCCATCAATTTGAGGGTGGAAAGCTGTGCTGTAAGTCAGTTTCGCACCCATGGCTTGTTGGATTCGAACCCAGAAGATTGATGTGAAGCGAGTGTCACGATCCGACACGATCACACGGGGCACCCCATGCAGCCTTACTATCTCCTTAATGTATAGCTTTGCCAATTCTTCAGTATTGTGCGAGGAGCGCACTAGCAGGAAATGGGCAGATTTAGTCAATCTATCCACTATGACCCATATAGAATCATGCCCTTTTCTAGTCCTTAGCAGTCCTGAAATGAAGTCCATCGAGATGAAGTCCCACTTCCATTCGGCTATGGGTAGAGGTTGGAGTAGCCCTGGTGGTCGTCGGTGTTCGGCCTTGACTTGTTGGCACGTAAGACACCGTGACACAGTCTGCAATCTCTCGTTTCATGTTCCCCCACCAGTAGTTCCTTTTCATATCTTGGTACACCTTAATGCTTCTTGGGTGTATTGCCAGTTTCGACTTATGGGCTAAGTCTTGGATTTCGTCCTTCAATTCCGGAACGTCTGGGATGCAAAGGTGGCCTTGGAATCATAGGCCTCCATCACTCCCAATACACCATTCTGATTTGTCTTTCTTGACCACTAGGTCCTTTTTACGCAGCAATCTATCTTGGTCCTGGGCCACGATGATTCTGCAATCTAGTTCTGGCTTTACACGAAGATGGAATACTTGTTCACATGACCCTTCTACGTTAAACGTCAAACTAAAATCCTATAACCATTCGACCATATTTCACTCTTCCACCATCAGAGTGGCTATACTTTCCAGTGTCTTCTTGCAACTCAACGTGACTGCCACCAGGTTTGCCTTGTCCGAATGGTAGGATACATCAAAGTTAAAATCCTTAAGCGTTTTCATTCACCGACGGTGCCTTAAATTCAGATCACGCTGGGTGAATATATATTTTAGACTCTTATGGTCACAGAAGGGTTCAAATTCTTCCCTGTACAAGTAGTGCCTCCACAACTTCAGAGCAAAGGTGATGGCAGCCAATTCCAAGTGATGAGTGGGGTAGTTCTCCTCGTGCTTTCGCAACTGACGAGACGCATATGCAATCACCCTGTCCTTCTGCATTAGAACGCATCCTAAACTGACCCGCGACGCATCGGTGTAAACTGTGTTCTTAACACCTTGTTCGGGTACAGCCAGTACGGGAGTGGATGTTAACTTATCATTGAGCTCCTGGAAGGCAGCTTTCGCTTTTTCATTCCACACGTATTTGACGTCTTTACAGGTCAACTGGGTAAGTGGCCATGCGATTTTAAAAAAATCCTTGATAAACCGACGATAATAACCGGTCAGTTCAAGAAAGCTCCTTACTTCCGTTTCTGATTTGGGCGGTTCCCAGTCCTGCACGGCTGCAACTTTAGCACAGTCAACGACAATATCATCAGCTGAAATTACGTGACCTAGGAATTTTACTTCTTCCTTCCAGAAGTCACACTTGTTATGAGCAGCATACAATTTGTGTTCCCTAAGGGTGTTTAGGACTGCTCGCAGATGTTCCTCATGGTCCTCTCGGCTCTTAGAGTACACGAGGATATCGTTAATGAACACAATAATGTATCGGTACAGGAATGGCTTGAATACGGGGTTCATCAGGTCCATGAACACTGCAGGAGCGTTGGTGAGTCCAAAGGGCATCACTAGAAACTCATAGTGCCCAATGCTTGTCTTAAATGCCGTCTTTGGTACATCTTCCTTTCTGACCCGTACTTGAGGGTACCCCTGACTGCAGGTCAATCTTTGAGAAGTAACGGGCACCCTTTAGTTGATCGAATAGATCATCGATTCTAGGCAACGGGTATTTATTCTTTATCGTTACCTTATTCAGCTTCCGATAGTCTATGCATAGACGGAGAGTTCCATCCTTTTTTCGAACAAAGAGGACTGGGGCTCCCCACGGTGATACACTGGGTTGGATGAACTCGTACTCCAATAAATCGTCTATCTATCGCCTCAGCTCTTTCATTTCACACGGGGGCATGCGATATGCTAGTAAGGCAATTGGAGTTGTGCCAGGTACTAGGTCGATTGTAAATTCGACCTCTCGTTGGGGCGGGAGTCCGGGTACACTGCGAAATAGATCGCTGAATTCCCGCACTACGGGGGCTGAGCTCATAGACGGACAATCATTATAACCTACATCGCGCATGGCATAAATTTTGACACAATACCTGTGGCTGAACTGAACCTGGATCGTGAAGGAGTCTCCTCCTAGAAGTTGTACTGTCATGCTTCTAGCTCCACAGTCTATCTCGGCTTCTACTATAGTTAACCAGTCCATGCCGATGATGATGTCGTAATAGCGAATGCTGATAACGATTAAATTTAGGCAAATTTCCTTCCCACCAATGACGATGGTGCATTAGGGGCAGACTTTTGTGAAGTCGGAGAAGGACCTTACGGCAGTCATCACCGAGATTTTCGGTACATTTGTAGTCTTCAATCCTAGTCGCTTCACTAGAGAGTATGATATGAAGGAGGCGGTAGCTCCAGTATCAACCAATATATGCACGGGAGTATTGTATATGTGGGCAGTACCTTCAAAAGCTTGAGGAACTGGGCCCGAGGTGTCAGGCTCGTTAGCGATCATTGCGTGAACTCTTGCTTATTTAACATGATTAGCCTCGGACGCAACGGAGGCCAGGTGTGATCGACCTTGGGAAATCGAAGCTCGCCCAGTTTGCAGTTGTGGCTTTGGTTGTGCAGAAGATGCCACGTTGGTGCCTGATGGAGATCGGCCTGCTGATGTGGAGGGTTTGATGTTGTGGTCTTTCATCTTAGCGTAGCAATATCCCTCAGTGTGCCCTGTCTTCTGGCAGTAGGTACATGTTCGAGTGGAACTTGAGGTGGGTGGCGGCATCAAGGCGTGCAATGGGGTTGGCTCCATGCGAACCCTCTTGCTTGGGAAAGTGAAGGTAGAGGTTTCCGGCCTCACTCGCGCACTAATTTGAAGGCGGGCACGTGAGAGTCGGATAATGTCCTATTCTAACTCTAGAGCCTTAGTGAAGACAGCCGCATAGGTAGTGATCTCGGTACAACACATTTTTGTTCGAATCCCAGGCTGCAGTCACTCCAAAAAGTGGCGTAATTTTGGCCCCCTCATCTACGTCCGTGGCAGGCACGTATCTCAACAATTCCGAGAACTGGGTCTCATACTCCCCGACACTTATATTGCCCTGCTGTAGTTTGTAATATAGGGCCTCTTGGGCATGTCAGTACGTGATCGGGAAGTACTTCTCGTAGAACCAATCCTTGAAGTCCTGCCAGGTCCACACATGGTTTCTCGGGATTGTGCCTTTGACGCTCCTCCACCACAAGTCCGCATCCTTTTCAAGAGAGTAGGTGACTAGAGCCACTTGCTCGGCTTCGGAGCATTGGAAAGGTTCAAGCATCTTTACCATACGGTCAAGCCAATGCTCGGCATCTGCCGAGTTATGGGTTCTGGCGAAGGTCGAGGGCGCATCTTTTGAAAGCGTTCGAAAATGCCCTCCTTGTGAATTTGAACTGGTCGTGCCGGCAAAGGAGGGGGAGGTGGTGTCACTTGTGCATCATCGGCGCTTGCAACCGGCGCGGACGCAACACCTCCCGCACTCTGGGCAATCACTCCCATAAGTGCGGTAAGAGTTTGTTGTTGTTGTTGTAGCGCACTTAGCAATTGCTGCATCACATCTTAATTTTGCAAGGCCTGAGGCAAGGGGAGAGGGTGGCGGCAATGACGACCCTCGGTGAGAGCTTAACGGATATTCCCCCGTCATCCTAGGGCGCTCACCGCTAGAGCTGGGGTCATTGTTTCCCCTGCAGTGTGTTAGTGTCTTCGGGTCCCCCACCCCGATTCGTCTGAGTTTACACTCGATCGAAGTGATGCGACATTAGGCTGCACATGCCAATAGACGTCCATTAGTATCCTAGCGGAGGCCCATATTGTAATAAGCGGTAATGAGTTTCTATGATCATATGCGTGCACACACAGACATATACATACAAGCATACACAATTTAGAAAGAAAGACATAAGTATCACAGTTTACATAATTCAAGAAAGTTATAGCATTCATAGTCAGAAATTTCATTTCATTCATAAGTAAAGTCTTACAAATTAGCCACTATACCCACAACTATTCCCATATTTGGCCACATCATGGCCCAAAATTGGTCTTAACACTTAGCCTACTTGGGGAAGCATCACTCTTCACCCTAAGGCCCTAACACATACTAGTGAACTTACTAAAGACAAAAAGGAAAATCAAGATAACAGAGGATTCACTTAAAAAGACTGTGCATCTTCTTGTTCCGGTTGTCGACTTGCTCAACCTTTCACTTGAGGTCGATTATCTCAGCCCGGAGATCCATAGGCAGTTGATTATCCCCGCCTTTGGCCATCGGCTCATCGTCTTCACCTTCTTCCTCACGTTCTTCCTCTGATATTTCCAGATCAGGTTCATCTGGTGAATCTTTTATCACCCGCATCCGTTGAAGGGTATTGATACCGATTGGCTTGACCGACTCAAAATCCCTCATTGTTCCCACAATTAGGCATCGTCGAGCCAAACAACAGATAAGGTCTGCAAACGAGAGGGCTAGTGGTTTGGCACGAAGCGTAGAGGCAGCCTTTACAATGTGCTTAAGTATAAGGGTCGGAAGGCACACACTTCGCCCCGCGTCACTTGATAGAGCACCTTTATCATGAAATACGACAGCTAGGTGGTATTCCCCTTTCGTGGGTACACGTTTGCTATAAAAATCTGGTGAAGGACTCGATTCTCCGTCCGCATGTCACTAACCAACAGGCCAGTATTGGACCTCCAGCTAGCCATTTTTCTACACAGGGCACGGATCCGTTCATACTTGTCCTGGTGTGGCTTACTATCATCTTCGTCGATGTAGACGGTTCCCAACGGGAGTTCCAACTCCTCCGTGATCACTTCGGCGTCAATGTAGTACACTTGGCCGCCGCCCTCTATGTCGAAGCCCAAGGGGTCGAAACTAGGACTAGTGATCTTGGAATAGAAGTGACGCGTTAACCCATCGCTAGCTGCGTCGTCAATCTTGAAGACCGAGTCCCATCCCTTCTCCTTTAAGGCGTTGAGGGCCCCATATTTCTCAAAAACATCCTCTTTCACCGGCCGTTTGAAGATTACCTACCGTTTTGTAAATCTACCACAAGATTGACTTGAAGAAGACGCCCCTTGGTTGCTCTTCTTTTTCTTGAAAGCCTCTCGGCTAGGTTCGGTAGCAGTCCTCTTGCTTTCAGTGAGAGCAACAAGGAGAGGGATAGCGAAAAAAGAAGCCACGGCGAAGAGGAAGGCCGCCATTGATGACTTCTTGAAGTTAGAGATGAAATGGGGTGAGATTTCTAGAAGTTTGGGGGAGGGTTTGGAGAGTTGGAAAGTTAGGGCTTGGAAGGAAATGAGAGAGAAGAGAGAAAATGGAAGAAGTGAATGAAATGAAAGGGAAAACTGCATTTTAAAGTGGCCCACATGTGCATTGGTAGGCCCGTCCGGTGGTACCGAACGGGTCTGGACCAATTGGACCTAGCGGGGTCCAATGGTATAGAAAGGTCTGGTACAATTCGAAATCTTTGGACAGGGGTGTCCGGTGGTACCGGACAGGCTTGTGGGGGTTGTTCTATGGGTGTCCAGGGGGGTCCGGTGGTACTGAACACTGTCTATTGGTACCGGACAGGTCTGTCCCAAGGTCCCTAAGTCAAGTGTGAGTCCTATTCCTCTATCATTTACCACATTTGGGTATCCTTCCTTCACCCCAACCCTATCCTGGGCCACTTATTAGTGCCCCGACTCTACCCATCACACGCGTACCCTCTAATTTAAGGGATTTATGATCAACCCCCATCTGTCCAAGATTGTTTAAGTCAATCTCGTCCTGGATTTAAAGTTCACTCGCCCAACACTCCTGTCTCCTTTCTTTTGGTGAGTCTATACCCATAGTCCCGTTATTTCTAATGCCTTGGCTCTGATACCAACTCTTGCACCACCCCGGATGCCAAGGTCCGTGGTTGCCCTCGGCCCCCGATATCCCGGGCTCCACATAATGCGGTGCATGAATGTATTGCAGTTAATTGCAGAATTGTAGAATTAACCAAGCATAAACAACTTAATTATGGGCGAAATATTTCCCAAAAGAAAGAGGAACATGTATATATATAAAAAAATGTACATAGACTATATTTCTCACATTGGGGCCCATTAGGTCCCCCACTACAAGTTCAAAGTATACTGTCCTAAAAAGGCTGAACAGGAATGCCGTGTAGGCACCAAACCCCAAAAGAATACTCCTAACATCTCAACTCTAATAGTCTTGGTCGCCTGCGTACTGACGTCGGCGTCCTCTCCAAGTTCTACGAACTCGGTCGCTTCGACCGCCTCCTGTATACTTGGGTTACATGGGTCGTCTGGTTGGTGGTTTAAACCACTACCCTAGAAGGGGAGTGAGTGACCAACTCAGTGGTTTCATTTCCTTAAGTTACACATTCACCAATACAAACAATATAGATAATAACTTCATTTTCCAAAGATAGAATCAAAGAATAACATAGCATCACAAGCATGGTTATTAAATGAGATGAGTGCATGCAATGCAGATGCATGCCCGAACACCGATGCTTGTCACAGCCGCTAGTGAGTGGCACCACTACCTCACCCGCACAGACGATGTATGTCATGCTTAACTATACATAATTAGCCAAGTAATTAGTTAAATCCTTTTATCACACAGCCGGTTGGCGAAGCCCCTGCACCAACGTTCTATCAATTTGGCCAATTGGGACCACCTGACTCCCTACGGGGCGAATGCAGGTCACAGCTAGTAGCCTCTCGATCCTATCTCGGGTCTACAGGCCCGAGGTGCCTGGTTTGGCTGTAGCTTATCAGACGCGCCCAACACATGCGGAATATGGTTCATCGCCCTATCCCATATTCGAGTAGTACGTGTGTCACCTCTACGGTACTCAACGGACGCTACGGGGAGGCATCACCCCAGCGTAGGCCGACAGCACGGGAATAGGGCCCATACCACCATCCTCGGCTTATGAGTCTTGAAGGATCGGTACGCCGTATGCTTTCTAGTGAGCCCATCAAATGGTGTATCAGGTACATGGATTATACATAAGTGATAGAAACACATTCAAACACTTGATACATATATTGCCATCCGACCCGGTGGTGGGCCAGGGTCCTTGGCTAGGGGAAGCAAGGGAAAAACCGACCTTGAGCACGTACCGCCCGTGTGGTCCTCCACCACAGCCAATTGCCCCGACTTCCACCATAGTCGACCACCCCTGCTCCCGAGGCTGTCGACCTTGTGCAGCCGCCTCAACTGTTGTACTTACCAGGTCAGAAGCTACTACCCGTCACCCCAAACACTTTCCGATTCCCTAGCTCATACATAATTCAATTTACAAAACATGTAATACTAGAATCTCAACTATCACATATTGATATAAGTTCTAAGACATCTTAGCATAGAATATTTGCATAATGAGAACATGTGTAGGATGATATGAGCATGCAAATGGCCCTAACACACACCTAACATCCAAATCCTTAGGCAGCGAAATTCTACCAATCTCATATAACTTTCCTAGCTCCAATCCATCTTCCTAAACTTGAAAATTGAAAGTATCAACTACAATTGTAGGCATTGGTTGGAAGGCAACACATGGGTAAATGATACACACCTTGGTTTGGAGGATGATTAAGAAAATCCTATAAGAAGGTGCTAGTAAATAAGGAAAAAGGAAAAAAACTTATGTAAGAAACTAGAGAAGATGGGGAATTTATCATGGACTTACTTCTACTGACGTTCGGGAAGGTCTCCAATCGCAAGAGAAGCCGGCTTGAGTGATGTGGAGGCGGTTAGGTCCGGGTAGGGTAGCATGCAAGGGCTTCTCTTTGAGAATCCTTCTTCCATAACTCCCCATTTCTCTCCCACACACCCCTCTCTCAGAAAATTGGCTGAGAAATGAGAGAAAGGGCTGAGAAAATGGGTTATAAGGGTTGGGGGAATTGGGACATATAGCCCCTAATGATTTAAGTTGCATAAAAGTGGTCTTTTGTGCTCTGTTTTGATTATGTGGGGCTCACCTGACCCCTCTGGGCCAATCCAGCCCATAGGATGGCCATACCATGTTAAGATCCTTGTTTGGGTATGATTTGGGATCGATCGGACATGGCGATTGCCGGATCTAAGGCGACATCCGTTTAACAGTCACCGATTGTCGATTAGGGCCCATGTTGGGGGATCATGTGCTGGTTTATGTTTGAAATCCATGGTCCACATTCTATAGCCATGCAAGGGTCTATGGGGCCCACACAAGAAAGGTGAATTGAGTAATGATTACTTATTAAGGGTACAATGCAAGGACACTTGCACTTCCATGTGCAACTACAGGACACTACAATTTATCATTTCGGGTGCCGATTTCGACGTAACGCTCGCCTACGGGTGTCAAGCCCAGTACGTGGGTAGTCCCTGACGACTTTTGGATCTAACAGTCTCGGGACGGGCGGCGGAACGGATTCTTACGCGCGTATCTAAGTTCCTAATACCATGAGACTATGGTTCTCTAAGTCATGTGCGGCTAATTACTCGTCCAAAGGGTGATATGTGTCTAGCGGGTTCGAGCATGTGTTCGAGTCTCAAGGAAGGCGATTTACGGGGCGTTATAGCGTTACAGGATGTCTTTGGGGGCACGATTCATCCACCTTGGAGCTCATCAGATCAACAGCCCTGATCATCCAACCGTGGGCCCCACTTGGAAAATGAGAAAAAGAGGATATCGTGCATTGGGGATATCGTAAGATGGAATTTCAATTTCAAAAGAGAAAAAATCTCTATAACCGTACACTAGTGACAAAATCTCTTTGTTTCTATCTCTTTTTCTGTTGAGAAGTCAAAAGCAGCATCAAGTAGGGTGGGAATTTGGGAAGTCCGACCATCCTCTGTCTTTTTCTATAAAGAAGGGGTGTTTGATTTTCCTTTTTCTCTACTCACATCTCGAGGTACTCACCCTTTGTCAGTAAAAAAAAAAATAACATTCTCAAAGTCAAAGTCAATGAGTAGGGTGGGAATCCGGGACGTTCGATCATCCCTGGTCTTTCCCATGAGAAAGGGTATCTGACTCCCCATTTTTCCTCTCATATCTCGAAATCAAACTATATTCCACTCCGCACATTACATATACACTTCATCATTCCACACACTCATTATTTACTTTTACTGTTATTGCTTTTCTATTTTTGCCAATTCGGGCCTAAAAAAGCTTGCGTAGTTGGGCCTAACCCTATTATATTGTTGTTGTTTTACCTACCCGGGCCCTAAAAAGCCTGTGAAGTATGGCCTAATCTTACAGGTTTGGAAGCTCTTAAGAATCTCTCCAAAATCTTTTAGCCCCGTAAAGTAGAGACCGTGCGATGTACGAGCGATAAGGGGTGTCTAACACCTTCCCCTTTTGTAACCACAGCCCTTACCCAGAATATACGGTGCAGACCATGCTTATCCAAATTAGAGTCATTTAAAGACTAGAGATTCTTTGGAACACACTCGCCATTTTGGCATTTTCACGTGTTCTGGTCGACCGTGGATTTTGAGGCCTCTTTCCCGTTGGTGACGACTCTGTTAAACATACCGAGTCCGAGAACGTCATTCTGTCGTTCTTAGAAAGATTTTGCACAACGAAGGAAAATTCAAGCCAAATAAACAAATTATTACAATTGTGCACCCCATTCCAAATACAGACCAAAGTAAACCAAACCAAAAAAAAAAAAAAAAAAGACAATATTGGGCACACACGCATGCACGAGTGCGGGATGACATCCACATAATTTAATAAATTAAATACTGGGTTGACTCGAAAATAATGAGTCGAGTCTTCGAGCCGACCCATCCAATTGGACATCAAGCCAGTCGAGTTTTCCTATTTTTAAACAATGATGCACACCATTTGAGTATGATTAACAATGAACTAGGAAAAAGTATCCAATATCAGTTGCTGGGATGTTCCAACATGAAAATTGTTTGGAGCATGGTTAATTCAACAAAGATCCATAACATATGGTGGGCCTAATTAAGCAACCGTCTAGATCTATTTAAGGACTGGATATTAAGAACTGTGCATACCCGTGGACCCACTAAAATTGTAATTAGTCTAAATTCAGTGTAGTAGTAATGATACGCTTCAACTGTGATACATGCACAGTATCGTCACCATTTTTTTCCAGGTTGACATGGATGGTTGCTTCATTTCTTATCTTAGCCATCGATTTTACATCCTCCAATCAGAAGTTTATGATTGCTTCAAGGAGGATGTCATTGGGGGCACGGTTCATCAACCTTGGAGCCCATCAGATCAACAGCCCTGATCATCCAACCGTGGGCCTCACCTGGAAAAATGAGAAGAAGAGGATATCATGCATTGGGGACATCATAAGATGGAATTTCAATTCCAAAAGAGAAAAATGGACGCCTGAGATTTGTACTTTAGCTGTAATTTTATGGGACCGGTTTTGTCTTCTACAGTTACAACTGTCAGCTAAAATACAAGGCTTTAGGTGGAAGGTTTGAGAGGGGCCCACAAGCTTGTGGATTTGCAGGTCTGACCATCCAGACGCAGGCACACGTCCCCATATGGATACACGTGTGTCAGAATTAATGTTTTTATATTGGCACGTGTGCTGCATGTGGCTTGAGGGGTCACACACGTGCAAATCATGGGGAGTAACAAAGTTGTGTATTGGGAAGGAGGAAAGGAGAACAGAAGCTGTGCATGAATGAATTTTTCCAAGTTCAAAGTACGGGGCTCAGTTGGTGTTCTGTGGGCCCACCGTGATGTATTTTTTTATCCACGCCGTCCATCCATTTTTCCAAATTATTTTAGAGAATTAGACCAAAATTCAGTCAGATGTAACTCCCCGGTGGACCACAAGATAGGAATTAGTGATAATTGAACTTTCACCATTAAAAACTTCCTGGGGGCCACAAAAGTCATGGATCAAGCTGATATTTGTGTTTTCCCTTCATCCCTGTCTTGTGATCTAATCAAGAGATTGGATGTAAAATAAACATTATAGTGATGACTATGCACGTTTTCAATGGTAGGCATTCAATAAAAATATTTCTAATGGTGTGGTCCACCTGAAATTTTTCTCTCCTCATTTTTGCTTTTAAACAGTAAAATGAGCAAGTAAAAATGGATGGACGGCTTGGATAAAAGAAATGCATCATGGTGGGGTCCACATACCACCGTGGGGTCACTTCGGAATCCGAGTCAAGTTAAAGGGCGCGAATTGGGTGTTACCCCTACCGTATGGCTACATGGATTATATTTTGTATACCTATACCGTACATCCGTTTCTCCAGCCCATTTTAAGATGGATTTTCAGAAATAATGTAGATCCAAATCTCTAGTGGACCATACCATTGGAAATAGTGTGATTCAGCGCCCCACAATTCAAAATTTCAAAGAGTCCCATCGTAAGGTTTTGGTAATGTTTATTTTCCATCTAAGCTCTTGATAATGTCAAGGAAGTTCTTGATGAAAGTAAAATACAAAGATCATATTGATCCAAAAGTTTTGTAGCTCATAAAAAGGTTTTAATGGTCATCCATCACTGTTTTCGAGTTTTATGGTCCACCTAAGACTTAGTATCTTCTTAGGGTTTTGTATCACATCTTAAGTTGATATGGAAAAACAGATAAACTGCGTAGATATGTGAAAAATACGTCAATTTGGGCTCCACACGGTCAGGGTAACATCCAGTAAGTTGTTCCCCAGATCACAGCTAATCCGCTTCCCAAGTTAAAAGGGCGCGAATTAAGTGTTGCCCTGGCAACAGCTAAGTGGGTATTACCCCTACCGTATGGCCCACATGGCACTTTCTCCGTATTTTTTTAAAGCCCATTTTGGGAAGCGTATCAAAAATTATTCGGATCTAAATTTAAAGTGTACAGTACCACTAGAAACATTGTAATTGAGTGCCATACCATTTAAAATTCGAAAGAGCTCATGGTAAGATTTTAATAATTTTTATTTGCAATCCAAGCTCTTGATAATGTCAATAAGATCTTGATGAAGGGAAAATATAAATATCAGATTGATCAAAAACTTCTGTGGCCCACAAAAAGTTTTTAATGGTTATTCAACAATATTTCTAGTATTATGGTCCACCTGAGATTTGGATCTTCTTAGAGTGTTGGATCATATCCTTAAATCATATGTAAACACATGTAGACGGCGTGGATATATAAAAAAATACATCAATATGGGCCCCACACGGTTAGGGTAACACCCACTAAGCTGTTGCGAGGGTAACACCTAATTCGCGCCAAGTTAAAAGGGATAAGGACAACGAGTCAGATCTTACTAAGACGCGTGATAGGTCACGTGAACACGCACACTCGGGATTTTGTGCAGTACTGGGTTGGTGAACGAGAAATAACTTATTCGAGACGCGTCCAATTTCAAGCGCCCAATACCAACGCACCTTGCATGCCGAAGTGGCACATGTGATTTGCGCGCAGATAGATTGGGTACTTGCCCCGGCTGTCCCGAACTCGGGACAGGCTTGGGATATGGGGGCCACCGTAGTGTATGTATATAATCCACACCGTCCATGCATTTTTCCATGCTATTTTAGATAATGAGCTAAAAAATGAGGCATATCCAAGGTTTAAGTGGGCCACACCACAGGAAGCAGTGGTGCTAATGACTTCCACCATTGACACCTTACTAGGGCCCACTGTGATGTTTATTTTCCATCCAACCTATTCATAAGGTCATAGAGACATGGATGAAGGGAAAACACAAATATCAGCTTGATCCAAAAATTTTGTGGCACCCAAAATGTTTTCAACGGTACCAGTTTGATCCCCATTTCGTGGTCCACTTGAAACTTGATCTGTAACCCTCCATCGTTACTGGGTTTCGTATAACGGATGTGAATTGCTGGGTTACCAGGGATCCTGTAGCCCTTGCGACCCTGGATCCAGCATGTGGGTGGGACCCTGCCCATGGGGACCACCTCAATGCATACGCTGTTCATCCGTTTTTCCATATCATTTTAAGCATATTTACTAAAAAATAAAGCACATGTACATTATCGGGTGAACCACACCACGGTGATTTAACACACACCATTGAAAACTTCTTAGGGTCCACCGTATTGTTTATTTTCCAACCTGTTGATAAAGTCATGAAGACCTGGATGAGGGGAAAGTAGAGAAATCAGCTTGATTCAAAACTTTTGTGGCTCACAAAAAGTTTTTAATAGTCAATCACCATTGTTTTTCTGTGGTATAGTCCACCGTACATTTAAATCTGCTTCATTTTAGTCCATGTCCTATAATGAATAGACAAAACCGTTAGACAGGGTAGATATACAAGTCATATATTGAGGTGGGCCCCACAATCAGGGTACCACCCACATCAGGTCAGGCAAGGACTGGCTGCTTTTTTTTTGTTAGCACACATCCACATTGTTAGTCACGTTGCAATGCTAGCCACCCATGTTGGAAATGATACCAAGACATCAGTGATGAAACGAGGTTATCTGCACTCAAACTACCCGTCCCAAGGCGCAGATGGAAAAGTTGTGTACCCCTATCATGATATAGGTTTTTGTGGACACCTTCCTATCTATTTTCTTAGCTCATTTTAGGGCATGAGCCCCAAAAAAAACATATCCAAAGCTAAGGGCCGTACCCTTGTACGAAAAGGTGGAGATTGAATGCCTGCCATTGAAAACTTCGTGGGCCAGAGAGGCTTTGGATGAAGTTGATATTTTGGTTTCCTCCTTTATCCAGGTATTTGTCACTTTATCAACAGGCTTAGATGGCAAATTAATATTATAGTGGGCCCCATAAAGTTTTCAATGATAAGCATTCAATCCCTACATCTTGTTGTTTGGTCCACTTAAGCTTCGAGTCTATCTCATTTGTTAACTCATATCCTAGCTGAAAAAAAAAACAGAAGAGGATAGATAGCCTGAAATCCGCGCACTTTGGTACGTGTGGTGATCAAGGCTTTCGCAGGAAATCCGCGCCCATATCCAACTGCCGGTTGGTACGTGTAGGGTCACCAGCCAATCTGCGCCGAGGCGGGAGCGGATTCGTAACCTGACGTGTCCAGTACGTATGCGACCTATCCACTTTTAATGATGTCCGTTCAATCCCCACTTTGTGGTCCCATGAAATTGGATCTGCATAGTTTTTTGGATCATATCTTAAAATGATACGGTGAAATGGATGGACGGCACGGATAAAACAATTACATCACGGTGGGCCCCATAGGAGGTCAGGAAGCGATCCGCTTCTTTCAAACATGCATGCAATAACCACTTTCCAGCACGCTTTTCGTTGTCCATCGCGCGCTTAACCGAATCAGATATCGCCATAACAGGCCCTAGTAATGTTGGGTGAGTGAGAGGGATCCGCCTTACCTAATCCGCTTCCTAAAAAGGCATCACCTAATTTGTCAGAGATAGGATGATTATTTGGGAAGCGAATTAGCTGTCAGTTGGGCCCATCTTGATGTTACTTTTAACCATGTTGGGCTCATCTTAATGTATCTGTTGTACATCCAAGACGTCCATATGTTTTTAAATCTCATAAATCATAAGTAGTTACAAATCTCAGGTCACCATACCACTAACTATTAAAAGCTTTTTGTGGGTAACAAAGGTTTTGGATCATGCTGATATTTATGTTTTCCCTTCATCCAGATCTTCTTAACATTATCAATGGGTTGGATTTCAAATAAACATTACTAAAACCTTACCATGGGCACTTTGGAATTTTTAATGGTGAAGCACTCAATCACCACTGTTTCCTGTGGTATGGTCCATCTGATTTTTGGATCAGCGTTAGTTTTGGAAACCTGTCCTAAACTTTTCTGTAGAAACGGATGGACGGTATGGATATACAAAAAATAGTCCATGTGGACCCCACGGTAAGGGTAACACCCACTAAGTTGTTCCCCATCTAACAGCTAATTCGCGCTGCTTATTTGGTACTGCCCCTGCTTTGCTGGAGCTCCTTTGGACCTGATTTAGGGAGTGAAGAACCCACCACTCTCGGCTGTGCTAAGATGACCTGGTGAGATTTGATCGGTGGGCCAATACCTTTTGTTTTTTGGGGCCAAATAGGCACAGTTTGGGTGGATACCTTATACACCACTGTCATGTATGTGCCTTACATCCGTATCATCAATCCATTTTGAAAACTCATTTTAAGATGTGATCCAACAAATAAAGCAGGTCCAAATCTTAAATGGACCATAACATAGAAAATAGTAGTGATTTAATCCTTATTATTAAACTTCATGGTCAACTAGCATGTTTATTTTCCATAACTAGTTGATAATGTCACAAAAACTTGGATGAAGAAGCTGCAAAAATATCAACCTGATCCCAAACCTGATCCAAAACCTATGGCCTACTGGAAAAGTTTTTTGGGCATGTTTGGATGACTAAGTTCTACAATAATCAATGTACAACTCACATAATTACTTCTTTCTTAGAGTGAATTAGATAAATCAAGCTATAAAATCATACTAATCCATTGAAATGCCCACCAACTTGGATGGGAGGAGGTGCATTGCTGTGGCATAGTTATGTGGGCCCCACCATGATGTATGTTATGTCTATACTGTACATTTATTTTGCGAGACCATTTTATGAAAAGAAATAAAAAAATACAAGCCACATTGAAAATAGAAATTAACCACACTATACAGCAGTCAAGCTTGCCACTGAGAACTTCCTTCAACTCATAAAAGAAGTGTTGGATGAAGTTGATATTTGAGGTCATGCCCTAAAATAATATTGCAAAATGGCTGGATGGTGTGGATATAACAAATATTATGCTAATTATAACCAGTCAACCATGAGTATGGACCCATTTGAGTTATGATATACATGGACTGCTTGCCAAATGCTTATATGCAATCCAACATGTCGATGAATAAGGAAGAGAAAATCAACATGATTCAAAACTTGGATGGGCGCAAGGTTTCAAACGGTACACATATGTCTTCATCTTGTTTTGTGATGTGGCCCATTTGAGTTTTAGATAGGTCTTATTTTTCAGAATAAGACCTAACATGAGCATAGACAAATAATGGATGGAGTGGATGTCATATGCGCATCATGTCGGGCCATACAATTCTTTTTGTTTCACACACTTCCTGCAACAACTGGTGTAGAAAAATTCATGGAATGATGTGCCATGCTCGCACGCCTTAATGCGTTTGTGTTTGGCGCTTGAAGATAGCGCGTTTGGAAATAGATTAGGTATTGGTAGATTTTAAAAGAGCAAAAGTCTCTTTGCCAGTTGAAATGACCACCCTTCTCCATTAGAAAATGAGCGGATTAGGTGCGGATCTGCCTCATCCAAGACTGTCCGTTACTTACTGTGGGCCCACTTGATGTATGCACTCTATATCCACGCTGTCCAACAGTTTTAACAGGTCATTTTAGGACATTATACCAAAAATGAAGCAGATGCAATTCTCAGTGGACCATACCATAGTAAACAGTGGTGATTGACTATTAATGGGCCACATAAGTTTTGGATTAAGCTGATTTTTTTTTCAGGTTCATGTGGCATTATCAATAGGTTAAGGAAAATCAATATTATGGAAACATTACGGTAGGGCCAATCATCACTGTTTTCTATTGCATAGTCCACCTGAGATTTGGATCCTATTCATTTCTCGTCTAATGCCATAAAATGATACGAAAAAACGGGTGGACGGCATGGATATAGAATACATATATCAAGGTGGGCCCCATGGTAAGGACCCGACAGTCTTGGGTGAGGCTGAGGCCGTACCTAACCCGCCCCCGGAGTAAAAAAAACTACTGTGTCGCGGCATAAAACACGATCCAACCTGGCGTACAAGTCACGGTTTGTTGCAACTGCACTGTCTATTAGATTGCATGGTTGGTGAATCTGAACGGCCGCATCTGGTGGAACTACTGCGAATGAGCTAAGGGAGAAAAATGGTCATTCAAAATAAATAAAGAATAATAAAAAAAAGAATCCTATGTGTCCATCTGGATTCTTTAAATAGACGGCTAAAATGAAAAATGCCAACAGTCTGAATCCAAAAGGTCGAAGCCTACTCCTAATTAGATACGACCACAATTAAAAAAAATAGTTCTATCTAACATATATATATATATATATATATACCATCCACAGGTGGCCCACCAGTGGATGGTATGGATTCAATGAGCGTATGCTCATCCACTTGTACGGTAGAGCAGCATCGAATCGTGACTCCTTTATTTCATGAGCCCGATTAGTTGCTGCATGCCCTGACTGTGGGGCCCACCTTGATGTATGTATTGTATATCTGCCGCGTCTACCTGTTTTTTCCAGCTCATTTTAGGGCATGAGCCCAGAATTGAAGTAAAGTAGATCCAAATGTCAGGTGCACCACACCATAGGAAACGGTGGTGATTGAACGCCCACCCATTAGGTGCTGCACTGACCGTGTAGATATACAACACATACATCAAGGTGGGCCCCACGAGTGAGGCAGAATGTAATCCTCTGCCTGTTGGTTCCATGAGGTTCACCCCTTTAGCCACACCAAGTGATGATCCAAGCCGTTGATCTCGAGGTTTCCACTATAGATGATCTATAGTGACTATGTCTAACCGATCAAAAAACCATCACCTGGAATTATTTTCCTGCCCATTTGAACAGCTTCTTGATGGACATATCGGGTCAGCTGGATCATATAACAAGCTAACAAAAACCGATAGAAAGAACTGGGTCCGTTGGCATGGCATTTCGAGCAAATGGGCTGAATTGAGTGGGGTTTGGGTCTATGATTTATTTATGGACTGGACACATGGCCTAAATTCAGAGCCCATTTTCATCAAAGTGGCTGGGCTCGAGCCCAGTTCATGGTTTGTGGACTAGCCCAGATACTTTCTTTCCTGATTATCTCTTCTTGGTGCTATTGTAGAGGCACAGTAGCTGATTAGGTGTTACCCTTACTGTGTGGCCCACCTTGATGATGTGTTATATATCCACACTGTCCATCTGTTTTTACAGCCCATTTTAGAATTTGGTCCAAAAACTTGAGGAGCTTATGATAACACTTTTCCTTACAAGGCTCCCCCCCAGTGAAAAAGAGAAGCTGGGCCAGGGTCAGCCTTATAAGGAAAAGAATTAGATGATCAAAGGCTCGAAATAATCCAAATCTAAGAGGTTTTTTTTTAATGGTTTTGATCACAGACACGTTACCTCAAATCTAAAAATGCTTTTAAACTACACATTTACATTAAATGAGATCACTCAAATGTCTTCAATTTCTCCATACTTCCCACTTGATGATTGGACTAGGCTAATGGCCCACACCATTCATCATTCAAATGTCTTCAATTTCTTCACACTTCCCACTTCATGATTGGACTAGGCCAATGGCCCACACCATTCATCATTAGCCCTGGTCTGGCGTGGCCCAGCACCAGGCATAGATTTTAAGCCTGTACCCCAGCCCTGGCGCTACACGGCTGGGTCGGGCAGGCTGGCCCATTGCCGCCCCTATTTTGGACAATCACCCTCTCCAAGGCACGACAATCGGTCAGATTGGGCTGCAGATTTACAGGCCCAGCCCAGCTGTAAGGCTGATTTGAGCCAGGTTCATGGCAGCACAGCCAAGCGACTCAGCCCAAGCCATGCTGAGTTGCAGGGGTCAGAACTGAGTCCATCTCACAAGCTTCTCAGTAGAGGTGGGCAACGATCAGATCGTTTGACTGCGTGAGTGGGTGTGTTCGAACAATGTTCAAACAAACATTTGACCATGGTGGCTCTGTTTAAACTCAGTTTGGTCTGGCCCAACCATGTTCGAACATTTGGATTTCAGACAATTTTTACAAGTTGGAACAATTTTGCTTGAAAATATTTTTCTACTATTGAATAGTGAAAACTGATTTGTTCACAAATTACAAATTCCATCCGTGGATGCAGGTTAGATGGTGAAGCGAACAACAGCCAGCAAACTGGTGTCAAAGCTTTGTGGGTCCCACCATGATGTATTTGTTTTATCCACTCCATACATCCATTTGTATAGCTAATTTTGAGGCATTAAATAAAAAAGAGGCAGATACAAAGCTCAAGTGGACCACACCACAAGAAATAGTGAGGAGAATGATGTCCACCATTGAAACCTTCCTAGGGCCCACAGTCATGTTTATTTGTCATCTAACCTTCTTCTCTCTCTCTCTCTCTCTCTCTCTCTCTCTATATATATATATATATATATATATATATATATATATATATATATATATATATATATATATATATATATATATATATATATGAGTAATGCTCATGTGCAACTAGTTGGTGTTTGGGGCTACCATGGTGTTTGTACAATATCTTGCCCGTCCATTAAGATTATCCTATCACGAAAATGAGATGACCCCAAAATCAGGTTGATCCAGTTATTAGGTGGGGTACACCATAGGAAACAATGAAACAACACCTATAAACTATACATTCACATGGAGCATCATATTTTCATGGTTGGATCGTCCTGATTTTTTGTGCATCCTATTTTTATAATGAGACAATCTTTTTGTACAGATGAAATATCATACAAACATGATAGTAGCCCTCACATGCCAACTAGTTGGACGTACAACTAGTTACATGTGAGCATCTCTCTCTCTCTCTCTCTCTCTCTCTCTCTCTCTCTATATATATATATATATATATATATATATATATATATAATTGAGTCGAACGAACGAGTCGAGTCGGGTCAGTCAATATTCGACTCGAGTTTTGAGTTGAATAGGGCTTTGATTGAAATTGACTCAAATTTTTTTTTTTCGAACAGACTGTTCGAACAACTTTATCGAGTCAATCTGAACGATCAAACTCGGTTCGTGTCCAACTCTACTTCTTAGTGACTACAAAGTCACCTTGACCAGGGAGTGACTCCGCCTCATACCGAGTTGCATCCGGCCATCTCGTTTGCAAGCCAATTCAACAACTCAAAAGTAAGTTGGAACCGAGTCCTCTCAAAAGCAAGTTTCTCAATGACTCAGACGGTTTGCCAACCGAGTGTCGCGGTGGGAGTGTCAGCCGAATGCTCAGAGCTCAAATTTGATGGAGAACTCTAACATCTTCGACCATTATTGGAGGGAGGGGGGCGGAAATAGCTTAATTATAATGGTAGAGAATAACCTTTCGAAGAATGACTAGAATACTATATAGGCTAAGAAAATAGGAGATAGTCTTTCCCGGCTCATAGGGAGTCAGAAGCAAGCAGAGTCAAAGGCGGGTCAAACTCTAATAAGCAGAGGGGGAGACACATTCATGAAAAGTGAGAAGCCGTGCCGTGGGGGACTGACTTTATATGAATAGATCGTCACTTACGGGTAACAGTAGGAACATCTATTAGTCCGTATCGTGGGTCTACTTGTTACAAAAGGTGCTGAGTTTTAGAACAATACAATTTTTACAGGAATACTGATAAAAAAATTCTTAGACCATCCATTGTTTTCAAGTGTGGCCCATGTAAGGAGTCAACTAAAGCCTGATTTTGACGGTCTTCTACAATGGGGCCCACCTGATGACTGGTCATGCCTCATGCAACTGCAAGTGGAGGTCCATGTGAGTTTCTTATTAAGAAAAGAAAAGAAAAGATAAAAAGGTTCTCCTGAATGCATACACAGCTACAAAATACAATCTACACAACAGCCATTTGCTACCATATATTCAAAAATCTAGCCAACAAAAAAAAGCACCATATCTGCATTAAGCTGAACTGGGCCAACTCAGTAGAAAATGGAGAGAAACTGAATTATTCAAATAAGGCGCTTCTAGAAAGACCTACACAAGCTACAAACCCAGTGATTTACATGGAATAAGATATATAACAATGGCGCAGGCGTATGGAAACTCTGATAATACTGCATTATTGCTGCCGCGGACACTCCAAGCCATATCTCCCAAGAAGCCGAACCAGATCCGCTCTCGACAATGGCTGCATGCAAGATGGAAGTCATTAGGAATCCCTATCACTCTACAAAACCAATCCATCAACTTCACATTTTCTTGCTTTCTAGGATTCTTGATGTAGGACGGGTAGAGGATGACTTAATGGAGGGAAGGGATCAAACAAATTCAGGCCAAAGGGGCCCCATTTGGGCAAAAACTACCTAAATGCATGCTATACCTTCCAATGACCATAACTTTGCAACCAATTATCCTTTTCGTGCATATAATATATTGTTGAAAAGTTATCCACGAAATCTACGCTCCAGCCAATCACCCAAGGCTCATTTAGCTCAGTTAAAGTAGAGTTTTAAGTCAATACTTTTTTTATTGTTTGCAAGTTCCGTCTTTTCTAGTTTTAGGGTATTAAGAGTATGGGTATGGTTCAAAGTCTTGATTTTAGTCATTTAAGTTGTTTGTGACTTTTGCTATGATTAAATATTTTTTTAGTATTTTTGGTGATTTTTACTATTTCGGAAAAGTTTCTTATTTTGAGTCAAAATTTGGGTCTAGGGTTTCGATTGACTATACAAGCACATTAGATAAATTGTGAGCAATCTCTCTCTCTCTCTCTCTCTCTCTCTCTCTCTCTCTCTCTCTCCCCCTAATTCCTTGTGGATTCAAGGGCTACGCTTGAGAAGAAGACAGTGAGCGGCTACGTTTGAGAAGAACACAGTGAGCTTCTCTTTCTCCACATCTTGCTATGTTACTTCTCAAGCAATGGCTTCGGAGACTCTACTCAGGTTCCTAGTTGTCTATCTTAGAGTCATCCTTTATGTGGACAAGATATGGATCATAGATGTAAAACCAATCGAATCTGGCCATCGGAAGCTGATATGGACATAACTTGCAGGGCCCACTTTGTTGCGACCACATGAACATGATTGAGCTGGTGGACCTAATCACATTTTGTTAGTCCAACTTGAACGGCTAATTACTATTGAGCTGGTGGACCCAATCACCGTTATCATGTTTTCCGAAAATCCTGCAATATTTTCTCAGAAAATTCATCATTTCAAAATCACAAGAGTTTTTATTTTATCATGAAATTATGGCGTTCTTTTATAAAATAAATGTTTAAATGTTTAAATTAATTCATGTTGCCCATATTTTAAAATTTTGATGTCATTTCTTAATTTATATTAATATGTTTAATATGTTACACTCTGCGAAATTTTCCCAATAATATCACGAGAAAATCGACAGCATCTGAAAATCTCCTGAGAAACTCCCATGCCGATAATGCCAAGAACAAGATTTGTCACTGTGAGCAGGATTACTTGATGGGTTAGAGCTCTTAAGATGCCAAGGGAATTATTGGTACATATTTGACTATTCCGGCTCTAATCTAGCGAGGAGGTTTGCTCCAACACATCCCAACATATTACAATAAGCTGGGACTATAGCCATCAGATTTGGGCCTTTTTCAATGACAAAAACTGTTTATCTGGTATGGCTCTCCTTAGATTGGGGATGCCCAAAAAAATCACTCAGACGGAATATTTCATTCCATTGATTATACAAAGGTTATGTCGACCGTTCATGTTCAAAGCAAAAGGGTGAAATCACCAAGGGGTTAAAATAATCTAATGGAGATATTTTATTTGTTGTCTTTCTACCATACAAAGTGAGATTTGTCATGTAATGGTTTAGATCATTGGAAGATAACCAGATTCACAGGCTAAAGACCCAATGTACTACATTGCAATGCATCAGGATGTATTCGAGCAAAAACCTCTCTAGCAAAAACCCTACCCTCCTATCTGCAGTTGTTTGAGGGTGGAGGGCTTTCAATCCTGGATTGACCAATATAGGGATCCAAATGGGCCCTAAATTAATATAACAAAAAATACCTTGGTCTGAAACTCATCAGCTCCTGCCTGAAAGAACATATCTTTGTCGGATTGTAAGCTATTTCCTGTCAAGGCGATGATCGGTGTCTTCACTCCTAGCAACCGTAGCTGCCGTGTTGCCTATCACAAGAATATTTGAAAAAAAGAAAAAGTTAACAAACTATTATTTTAAAGGGTTTTGATTTAGCATAGCCATATGAGCTGTAGATAAGATATAAGACAGTAGTTCCACCACCACACATGTGGCACTCACATCAAATACAAACAATCCAAATAGTGGGACCAACAGCAGCTGGATTGTAACAAAAAAACTAAACTGAAAAAACTATCCCAAAAGGTCAATATGTGGATGTCTAATGAACTGTGAAAGCGAAGAGTAGCAAGTGGTCCAAATTGTATAAAATGGTGTCCATTAATTGGCCGTCACGATTGTTTACTCAATCTGATTTTCGAGTATGTGAACGATTGGAAGTGGGTCCAATATTCAAGTTACATGAAATGTACGTAAAGCCTTGCATGTATGCTTGCTTACAACACATAAGATGTGCTAAATCCAAACGGAGCATGTAAACTGGATTCATTGGTTGCAATTGCATTTATTTCTGAACCTTAATTTTGGTGCATTTCGTTACACCATATATAATGAAATTACATTATTAATAAGTCTAATTAGGTGAAAAAATTCATGATATATAAAGAAATTGATGCAACCAAACAAACCCTAACTGATAAGACTAGAATGTCCCTTAGGAAATTAAGAACAAAATACCCTTGCAACTGCTAAAAGTATCACTGGGCTGCTGTCAGAGACCAGCCCATTATAAGTTGGGTTTGGGCTCAAAGCCTGATTTCAGGACAAAAGAAAAAAAATAATAAAAAGTATAAAAAATGATTTATTTATAATAAATATGGTGTATGGCTGAGCGGTAACACATGCACCTCGCCATTAGGTTGTGCATCCAAATCTCAACTTGCTTGTATCCTTCAGTGAGTGACTCAGTTCAAGTCATGCCAAGTCGACTGAGCTGGCAAGCTGCATGTTTCTTGGTGATTTGGCTCAAAATCTCATCGAGTCAAGTCGACCCAGCCAAGTTTCGAGTCGAGTTGAATCGAGTCACCGAGTTTTCTCAGCTCATGCACCCAGTTGCAATACGGAATTAAAATGACATACGTAACATTTTTGCAATTTTAGGGCCAGTTTGGATGCATTCCCTCAAAAGGATGTCGGCAAAAATCTAATCAGATTGGTTTTTGTCAAGTATGTGTTTCAACCAAATGCAAATCAACTACCATTTGGATAAAAAAGGCACTTTAGGCGTCAAATGGCCTTTTAGAGGATGCATCCAAATAGGCCCTTCACAGTGATTAACATCACGCAAAATCGGAACACCACAAGGCTTCCCTGGATGACATGCACATCCTTTATATTCGCTTGAATATCCAAGTTTCGTGGCAGCTAACTAGAGCAAACAGCACAACTCAGACCGTAAGTAGGTATGTGGGAAGCATACGCTCACCTCATGGCCGTCCATCACTGGCATTTCCTTATCCATGAGGACGAGGTCATAATTCTTCCCTTGCTTGAAGTAATCAACGGCGATCTGCCCATTTTCTGCTTCCTCCAACAGCAAATTAAGGTCCTGGAATAATTTCCTCAACAATATCTGCACGTATTCAGACACTGTTTTTTCGTAACATAAAAGATGCTAGTTTGACAATTTCAGATCATACATACAGATATACAAGCAAGCAATTTCACCTACAGCCAAGGTACACAAGTTCCAGGCACCATACAATCTTTCCGGCCAACATGGCAGTTGTGCATGACATCAGTACCCTAAAAATCACAGGCACCACCATGAAGATCACCTGGCACAAAAATCATGTGGGTCTCACTCATCAGGCAGGCCACACTGTTGGTATCAGCTGGAAATTGATGATTTGACTTAACATATAGGAGTGGCCCGCCTAGTGAGCGGATCAATTTGATTAGGACGGTGCTCTCAGTGGGGCCAAATGTTTTTATGGTACTAATTTCGTAGGCCATTGGCAGGTTGGGAAAACATAGGGTACAGTATAAGATGTGGTGGTGTTGCCTCACTCGGACAGTCCAATCGATTGATCAGAACCGTCTACTCACTCCAGAACAAATTCTCTAGACTACCATGCAAAAATTGCATTGATCAAACAGTCCAATCCATCTTCGATCTGGCAAGCCATGGATCAGAATCATCAGATGGTTACTTGTGATTCCCATGAATTCATATACAATCGATGAGGGGTCATGACAAATAGATGGATCAAATTTTTTTCATTGGATGTAATTTCTGAGAAAAATCTTAACCACCCATGTTAAAGTCCCACGATCAAATGATTAACATTCATCGGATTGGTGTGATGTTTGCATGGTAGCCTTTCAAATGGATGTTGGGTAGGATGAACGGTCTGGATCAATGTACCTGTCTACATCACTTTCACTAACCGAGTGCCATTTGGAGAGGACTTTCATGAGACTTTCATGAGATCCACTCTGTCCATCAGATACACTGCCTCTTGTTTACCCTGGAACTCAAAAATCACGATGATCCAAAACTCCGGTAAGCCACACCATAGATGAAGTTGGCGTTGGGGCATCCCCCATTATTTTTGTCTAGGGACCCCAGGGTGTTTAAATGCGATCCAAATCATTCATCTGATCGTGACTTACTGGGATGAAAGAATTACCAAAATATCAGACTCTTCCAGAACTCAAGTGGGCCACATGACATGCAATTTAGAGGCTTTACGCATAACTTTACAGGGCGGCCCACCTGTGTTGAATCAGCTCGATTTTTTTAAGATCAAGCCCAAAAAAGGGGTGGTATACCTGATGGATGGGGTAGATTTCATGAACGTGAAGTCATTTCTCCCACAAGCAAGCATTTTCCTGTTACTGTCATGAACAGCCCAACCCAACCCGACAGAATGTAGATTTGAATTTAACCGGTGGAGTTCATGGGTCCAATAAAATACCCGACGGGTCTATTCTTGCCCAGATATACAGAAGTAGACAACAATCATGTGAATTTGTAAACACATACAGCACAAGTGTGAATGCCTGCTGATAATCTGAACCGTCCAAGTAGTGCACCCCACACACTGATCAGACAATTGTAATCACGTCCATAGACCTCAGATCAAGACCGTTCCCTTTTGAACAGCCACCAATCAGACACGTCATCATTGTCTGACCGGTGAGATCGTCTGGGCCATGTTCAATCCAAACACGTGCCGTAACTGGTCTCATCTCATCTCATCTCCCACAGCAACGGCTTATCGTGGCCTAACCCATTCCAAACTGACAAAGGGCATTTCAGTAATTTCAACACATGACCGTCCAAGAATTTGAAAAAAAAAAGAAAAAAAAAAAAAAGAACTGCAAAACCTACCCGATTGATCTCCGTATCTTCAACGAGCAGGATCTTCCCGACGGCGGAAGCCTCACCACCACCAGCCGGAAAGACGACATCACGGGCACCAGGAATCCATGACGACCTCGCCGGAATCCTCCCGGGGCACATCAGACAACAATCTGAAGCAGCGGGTGTCGGGCCAGAAACCCCGATTTAAAGAGGTGGTGGTCGCCATTAAATCGGGATTCTTTTCCGGCAATGGAATTCCTGAAGAGCGGAAAAGGAACTGCAACCGTCAGTTTCCGAAAGAGGAGAGGGAGCGATGCCGACAAGATTCCCGTAAACATTGCTGGGGGGCTCACCGTAAAAAAGCCTTTCTACCGAGGGTAGAATCGACATTAATTCCTGTATGGGAAGGAAGCATGATGCTTCGCGCCGGATGTCGGTCAGGTCCGCTTGAATTGTGGGGCCCACCGAGTCATTCGTCCTGCCTCCATTCCGCGTAACACCACCTGTAGAAAACTTTTCGCATCAGTACCATAGAAAAATCGCGTGCGTCAATCTAGGTACGTTGATGTCAAGGGTGGGAATCCCAGCGCTAAATAAAAAGATTAAAAAAAAGTGGATCAAAATTTCAATTTGCGTTGGGATAGCCGCGCACACGCAAATACAGGGCGAGTCAGGAGGTTAAAAGCTGGACGCGGCTTCGGTGAATCCTGTGGGACCCACCGTGATGTAGGTGTCTTATATCCACACCGTCTATCCGTTTCATCATATCATACTCATTCAAGGGTATGAGCCCCAAAACGCAGCAGATCCAAATCTCAGGTGGACCACACCGTGAAATTCTTATTAGGAGCCATTGGAATGTTCATTTGCCATCCAACCTTTTTATAAGGTCATAAATCACCACTGTTTCCTGTGGTGTGGCCCACCTTGAGATTTGGATCTGCTGCATTTTTTGGGCTCATTCCTTAAACTGACCTGACGAAACAGATGGACGGCGTGGATATAAGACACATACATCATGGTAGGCCCAACAGTCAAGGACACCCACTGAAGCCGCGTCCGTAAAAGCTGGGGCAGGTATCCTCTACCGTAGGGATGCTGTAGTCCGTAGGGCCCAGCCTTCTTTTGATGACATCCAGTCCGTCCACTAGGCGTGCTCCATGATGTTACATCCTTAGGACCGAAATTCAGCCCGATCCACAACTCAAAAGGGCCACGCCAAAGGGAACGATGGAGATGGGGTTACAAGGTACAAGTTTCCCAGATTTGTGTGGGCCCACTGTAAAGTTTACATGCCATCCAACCCATTCATCAGGTGCACATCACCAGGGTGAAGATGACCCAAAAATTCATTCTAATCTAATAAATCTCAGGTGGGACACACCACATGAATTTAGAGATCTTAGGCCTAATTTTTAGGCGTTCACCCGATCTTTGAACCTAGCTGATTTTTTTTGGATGTACGGTCGAAAAAATGTGGTGCACCAGATGGATGGAGTAGATGTGACCCATAAAACACGGTGGGCCCCCCAGTGTCAGGTGATGTATCCACACAGATGGGCCCACCAGATAAAACAGTTCCAACGAATGTTGATGGGCTCATGATATTTGGTGCAACCAAACGTGTGGAATTTCTAAGAGCCTGCGTATCAATCCATCACAGCGCCAGAGTATCAAAGTTTTTCTCCTTTCAAAATTAGACCACATCATTTTTACCCGCAAGAACTTTTTAAAAGGTCAAGTACACGATAAGGAGAGAACTTGATATGCTTTGTCACTTTTGCAACTCCTTTTTGCATACGTGGCAAACATGAAATAGATCTCAACCGATCATTCCCGCATGCTTCATTGGATAGGCCATATCGCAAAAATCCGCATAGATTCGGCAATCCAACCCTTGAATTAGAGGTAAAAAGAGGATGGTCAAACAAAGTTCCAAATGGAGTCCTTATAACCATCCATTTCATTCGTCGTAAAAATAACGGCCAGGATTGTCTGATTGGAGTTCGCCATTAGGGTATCACCAATCCAAAGTAGAGCCCACCTCATGTGATATGTGCCAAAATAGTCACTTAAAAACTAACAAAGGGTGTTTGCGTCATTATATAGTTTATTGAAGAGTCACAACCGTTTTAACTGTCCAATTCTGTGAAATGGAGAAAAATGACATTTCGGTAAAATTGATTTTTGGAAAATTGAAATCTTAGAGATGCATTGCACCGGTGATGGAAGTAGTAACAATAACGACTTTGGGAAAATGAAATAAATACGCATTAGGTGAAAAGTTACCTAACAAAATTAATAGGGGATTGAGTACTGTCATTGCACTGGCACACATTCAAGTGGGGCCCACCAGATGAACGGCCACGATTGAGTATGGCCATAACAATTCATAGGGGAAATCTTCAATGAGCTGGGGGGCCTGTCCCCAAATGGCGCATGATGTGACCGGTACCGTGGTGGGCCCCACCATGAATGGACCACATTAGACAAATCTTAAAAATTAGACCAGTATTTGTATTGGTGTCTAAGCACTTTGTGTTGAATGTGGACCGTTGCTTCTATTTTTGCAGGCCTCAGATTGAATGAGAAACCCCGTTTATGCAGAAGGAATTTCGGCCACAAAGTCAATCTGCGATGAACCCAAACAGTCCAGTGGTCTGGATCCACTAGACGATGGCCCATCTTGCACAAGCTAAAATCCGTACACCTTCATGATTTAGGGTCTGGATCAACCAATCGTTCACCGAGAAAATGACCGGTGAGCCCACATTGATTCGAAGGCTCTGGGCCGGATGCCCTTACGCCAAAAAGTTCACAAAGGGGAAGATCCTGACCCTTCAATATGTGGCAAAACAAATCAAAAGCTAGTAAAGGAAATAAAACAAGTGAACCTTAAAAAGCCAAACATTCTATGACTCGGATCTTCCAATCTGCGGCATTTTTTTGTATCATGGCCCAAAGTGAAGCCCATCACACACACACACACATAGAGGAATGCTCACTTGGGCACTTCTCTCACTAGAGACTCGTGAGCACTTTTTCACAGCTCATCGCAAATGATGTGAGCCCAAAATCTGAGTCGTCTAGGTGATGCAGCACCCAAAAAACCCCCAAGGCCCATCTTTCAACCTGATCCAAAGTTCTGGAACAAGTTAAACGAGTTAAAAGATGAGCCTTAGGGTTTTTTGGGGTGCTACATCACGTGGATGGCTCAAATTTTGAGCTCACGTCATGTGCGATGAGCCATGAAAAAGTGCTCACGAGTTCTCATGAGAGAGGTGTGCAGGTGAGCATTCCTCTCTCTCTCTCTCTCTCTCTCTCTCTCTCTCTCTCTCTCGCTATATATATATATATATATATATATATATATATATATATATATATATATATATATATATAGAGAGAGAGAGAGAGAGAGAGAGAGAGAGAGAGACTTTTGGTCCTTTCCATGAGAAGCTCAAAAGGGGTGAGGCTACCCGTTTATTGGATACAATGGAAGGAGAATGGACAAGAAGGTCTGGCGGAGCCAATCAAAAGAGGACAAGTGGCATTACATAATAAAAGAACAACACGCATGCAATCTATGGAGATACGTGGAGTGTGTTATGTGGAAACCCAGCTCGCGCTAGGTGATGGGAACACGTCATCTAGAAATGGGTAGTGGCCGAGCAAGGTGTACAAACACGATAAAAGAACAGCACGCACGCAATCTATGGAGATATGTGGAGTGTGTTATGTGGAAGACCAGCTCACACTAGGTGATGGGAACACGTCATTTAGAAATGGGTAGTGGCCGAGCAAGGTGAACAAACGGTTGAAGAAGAGGGTAAGTCTTAAAAATAATAATAATAAATAAAAAAAATAAAAACGGGGATGATGAATAGTCACCATAACAGCTGAGTAAAGAAGGGCATTTAGATGCTTCTTCTCCAGAAAAGTTTATAAATAATGAAGGAAATCAACCAAGCAAAGTGTCTCTTAGCATATCTTACCATAATCAGTTATCTAAGAGTAGTGGTAATCTTTAGCTGTAATCCAAGTCTACAATCATACGCTGGATGATACTATCTCAATACAAAAACAGTTCTCTTTTAAAAGAAACTTTTTGTAGTTGATCCACGCGGCTGACTATAAGTTGTTCCTTCCGATATATGTGAAAGTCCTTTCTAAGGGGAAGGTAAGGCGCGACCCATTTGAGGAGGATGAACCCCACCCTTCGATAATCACCTTATTGTCTTAGACAACATTTTGCAAGTAGCTGAATAGGGAATCTATCTTCTCAGATCTCGGTCATATACGGCCGAGTTCGATGTATCTACCTATCTTGGTGCTTGGGGTCAAAGTTGGTCGATTGGAATTGAGCCGCACAGTCGGTTCTAGCTAGTGCTATTAAAAAATCTGACCAAACTCATAAAATTGACCAAACCAGATCGAACTAGTTGCTTTTGGTCGGGTTTCCATTTTATTTCGGGTCAGGTCGATTTTTTTTATATATATTTGAATTATATTTATTATGTATATGTTACCCCTACCATATGGCCCACCTTCATAATATCTTATATATCCATGTCGTCCATTCGTTTTCTCAGCCCATTTTAAGATGTGTTCCCAAAAATTAATTAGATCCAAATGCTTTTGGTCGGGTTTCCATTTTATTTCGGGTCAGGTCGATTTTTTTTATATATATTTGAATTATATTTATTATGTATATGTTACCCCTACCATATGGCCCACCTTCATAATATCTTATATATCCATGTCGTCCATTCATTTTCTCAGCCCATTTTAAGATGTGTTCCCAAAAATTAATTAGATCCAAATCTTGAGTGGACACACCACAAGAAACAATGTTGATTGAACGCTCACCATTAAAAATGTCCTAGGGCCCACTTGAAGAAGATCCGCGATGTTTATGTTTATTTACCATCCAACCCGTTGATAAAGTCAAACAAACATGGATGTAGTGAAAAGTCAAATTTTACTTTCAGCTTAATACAAAATCTTTTGTAGCCTATAATTATAAAAAAAACATTACTGGTACATTGGTATGGTCCACTAGAGATTTGGATCTTCTTAATTTTTTTAACGTTGTCATGAAATCGAAAAAATCGACAAAACCGAACCGACCAGAATTTATTCGGTTCAGGTTCAATTAATGAGGCTTCATCAGTTCTGTTTGGTTGTTAAATATTCAAAATCGACTGAGTCGGTTCGGTTGAGTATCGCCCCTCAAAACCGAACCGTGCACAACCCTAATTTAGGCACGCCCGCGCATACACACATGCACTGCAAACACACACACGTGGCCAAACATTAAACCAATAGCCAACAGTGTCAAGGTGGATCAAGGGTGTCGACATGTAATAGCCTCGTAATAATCCATTACGAGGCCCCGATACAAGTTTTTCAAAAAATAGATTTGAATAAAAAAGAGTAACAGTTGTCACAGCCTTTGCAATAAAGGTAACGATGGTGGCCATTACGGCCACTAATATTGTTTACCAGTACAGAATGCCTTGTAAAAGAGCCATGATCCCATACCTGATCCCATACCAATTGTTTATCAACAGTTTCAATGTATGTGGGGCCTAAAGGGTTGAGGCAAGTGTAGATATGATGAGGATGATCACCATCTTCCTCACTGAATAATTACCTTGAATCCACAAGGCTTCGGGACTCCGTAATCTGACTTCTCGAATCCACGAAGGAAATAAAAAACAATAATAATTCACAAAAAATTTAAAATAAATTGATTGATGATAAAAAATAAAAAAAAACGAAAATACAACTCTTTAAATAAAGAACTTAAACCTAGAACTGAGTTTTAGGCCTGTTTATTAACATTGAAAATTTTTACTTAATGGGGAATTTGAAAATGCTTGGCGTTTAGTGTTGTTTGATAACACCTGAACATGAAAAGCGCTCTGTGAGTTTTTGCCGAATATTTTCGATGACGGATGTCTAGCTTAATGGTGAATCCAGAATACGCTACGCGACTCTTTTAAAAAAATCCAAAATTACCCTGGGCGAGAGAGATTTTCTCCTTTCCCAAATAATAAGCAACTTTTAATATGTGGTACTTCTTTGGGCCCACCATGATTTATATGTTAGATCCACACCGTCAATCAACTTTTCTATATTAATCTAGAGCATGATACCAAAAAATGAGGCACATTGAAAGCTCAAGTCAACCACACCATAGATAGCAGTGGGAATGCAATGACTACCGTTAAAACCTTCCTGGGGTTCCATTGTGAAGTTCATTTGCCATCTAACCTCTTCATAAGGTCAAACAAATCTGAATGAAGGAAAAACACAAGAATGAGCTTGATTAGAGCCTTCTGCGACCCCAAGAAGTTTTCAATGGTAGGCACCCAATTCCCACTTTTTCTTATAGTGTAGCCCACTTGAGCCTTAAATCTTCTTTATTTTTTATCATGTACCCTAAAATGATATGGAGAAATGAATGGATGGTATGGATGAAACATATACATCACAGTAGGCCCCATAGAGCCCCTTGACATGACCATCTGGCTTAGCTAGATCCAAGCGAGGGTAGTGCAGCAATCCCCGCCTCAATTTGGGATGCTCATTAGCTACCACAGCATAAGTAGCGAGATTAGCTACTGAAGTAACGTCACCAAGTTTTGTGGGCCCCACCATGATATATATATTGTATCCACACTGTCCATCCATTTGGAGAGATCATTTTGGGGCATGAGCCAAAGAATGAGGCAGATCCAAAGCTCAAATGGACCCCATCACAGAAAATAGTGGGGATAGTGACTCCCACTATGATGCTTTTTTTAGATCTAATTAACCTGTTCATAAGTTAACACAGACATGGAAGAAGGGAAAACACAAATGTCAGCTTGATCGAAAACTCTGTGACCTCTAAGAAGTTTTTAATGGTAGGTGTTCAATTCCCACTGTTTTCTTTGGTGGGGCCCACTTGAGCTTTGGATGTCCCTCATTCTTTGGCTCATGCACTAAAATGATCTCTCTAAATGGATGGACTATGTGTATACAACACATAAATTATGATGGGGCCCACAAAACTGGTGATGTCACTTCAGGGCTAATCATGTCGTCAGTAGCTAATCGGCGTCCCCAAAATTTTGGGGAGGGAATTAGGTGTTACCAAGGTAACAACTTAGTGGGTACGAGCATAGTGGGTGTTACCTCTATTGATGATTTGTTGTATATCTATGCCGTCCATCCTTTTCTCCAAATCATTTTAAGATAGAGTACCAAAATGCATGCAGATCCTAATCTCAAGCATACCACATCACAGAAAACCAGAAAACCATGGTGATTGAGTACCTCACCATTAAAAATTCCAAAGGGCCCGCTGTGACATTTTCTTATTGTTTATTTTGCAATCCAACTTGTTGATAACGTTAAGAAGATCTGGTTGAAGGGAAATTAGAAGGATCAAATTGATCCACAGCTTTCGTTGGCCCACAAAACGTTTTTAATGGTTACTTATCACTATTCTATTGGTATAGTCCACTTGAGATTTAGATCTTCTTATGATTTGAGAATGCCCTATGTACACAATTCGGATCCACCAAGGTCAATCAGACCCCTGACTGTGGGGCCCACTATGATGTATGTGACTACATCCATGCTATCCATTCGTATTGAAATGTCATTCTTAGGCATGATCCAAAAAAAAAAAAAAAAATGAAGCAGATCTGAATCTCAAATGGACCATAATACAAGAAACAATGGTAAATGACCATTAAAATTTTCTCGTGGGCTACAAAAGCTTTGGATTAAGATGATATTTGTGTGGTCTTTTCATCTAGGTCCTTTTGATCTTATCAACATGTTGGATGGCAAATAAACATTTCGGTTGAATTCATGAAGTTTTTAATGGTAGGAATTCAATTATAGTTGTTTAATAGGGGCAAATGTGTCACACTAATATATTTTAAACATTTCAGACGTTAGTTAACAAACGGATTATTCTACGTTCAATACTAGTTTAACGACTTCAAATTCAGACTTTAGATTCAGATTTCAGGTTCAGACTTCCTACTTCAGATTTAACAAACGGACCCTAAGTAGATTAGACAACTTATTAATAGCAATTAGAGCTGTACATGAATTGAGCTAGCTTAAAAAGCTCACTTGGCTTGATTCGAAAGGTATTTCAAACCAAACTAAGCTCAATTTTTGGGCCCGTTGAAAATTCAAGCCAAGCTCGAGCTGACCTGAGCTCAATTCGGCTCGGTTCAAAACTAGGCTCGGTTTTGTTTGAACTAGGCTCGATTTAGCTCGGTTTGATTTAAAATTATATAAATTTTTATAATATATATAAGATTTTCATTCGAGCGCCCCTCTCCCAACCTTAATTTCATTTTCATTTGAGCCCCCCAAGAGCCTAGTCACTGACCGACTGTCCGAGGATCATCCCTCGTCGGATCTCTCTCTCTCTCTCTCTCTCTCTCTCTGACCGCACCTCCTTGTCTAACAAGGCGACGACCACTCTGTCCGACAGGCGACAGCCCGTCCGGCTCAAACTTGCCTTGAAAGCTTGACCAAACCAAGCCGAGCTTGCCAACCTGGCTCGAGGACCAAACCGAGCCGAGTTTGAGCACAGGTAGTCCTGCTAGTCGAGCCAAGCTAGGCCAGCTTGATTCAGTTGGGCTCGTGTACAGCTCTAATAGCAATTAACATTTTTAAAATAAATATTCTAATTCTAGCAGCAATTAATACTCTCGTAGGAGACTATTGCAATTCCAAAGGGGTACATAGGTTTGAGCTTGGGCTCGGGCCAGCTCAGGCCGGTCCATTTTGGTCCTTCACGGTCCGGGCTAAGTTCCAACCTTGGCCCATTTGGACCGGGGCCCACTAATAAATTAGAACTCTTATTCCTAGACATCAGATGCACAATACTGTATCTGGACCATTCATCTGCCTTAGAATGGAAGAAGTTCGGGAGTTTGTGTCAACCTTTGGCTGGAGTTTTTCGTAACCGTCCGTTGCTGACGATCAAAAGTCCTCCAATCAGTGGATAGGATCATCAAACAGATGATTTTATCCTATGGGCTATGGCCCATCCATGGTGGGGCCCACATATATCGTTCCAGATCCTAAGCATGTGTGCCACATGGGTGTAGATAACAATCTAGGATAACTAACTCTGACAGGTATATACCCGTCTGGGGAAGGATCCGACGCTCAGCTATAATATTCAAGCGATCATGGAGCAGTCAATTTAAATAACGCGTGGCATGGATGCATGAGATCCGGTCCGTTCATCTGTGTGGCCCGCTGGCGAAACGTTAATCCATTCAGATGATCTGGGCCGCTAATTGAGATTAATCCGTTAGTATTCCTTTTTTAAATTATTTTCCCCCAAACTACCAGATGCACAACATAAAAAATTGTCCCATCGGAAGCTGGGATTATCTGTCTGGTGTAGTATTTTGTATGCGCTCGCATCACGCCACGGCCCAACAAATGAACGGTGAGGATTTCATGTATGCCTTGATTGAGTGCTGCAAAACCAATTTAGATATTGGGACAATTAATTATCAACGGTTGTCAGTTCGTGCATGTGGACCATATTCTTCAGTAATCCAGACCGTTAGTCTCTCCCACTCCACCTGGATAAACCACGCCCCCCCAAATGAACCCCTGATGGGAAATCCACTCCAACAATACTGGGCCTATCTATAGGTTGAATCTGGACCGTTGGCGCATTTCTATTCCTAATCCTCTATCAATTAGTTCACAAATCAAAAGGTTTTAGAGTGTTCGTATTAAGGACATCTTCACATTGGATCCCAGGAAATCAACGGTCAGGATCATAGACCAAGGCCCACTATTCCATATATTAATTTAAAACAATAAAAAAAAAATCAAATAGAAAAATAGGAAATATTACCTGCTCTAGGATGAGTAAAGAAAGCCATGAGATGTTCTGATCCAATCTTCCAATCCGACCCTTTTCTCCAAACGCTCGCCATCTCTCTCCAACCTATCTCCAAAACCGCCGAACCCCAAAACCACCCAACCAAAACCAAAACCACCCAAACAAAACCAGAAACCACCTCCCCACGAAGAGAAGACAGTAAAGAAACCACCAAAAGCTCAGATCTCAGAAAGCTCTTCCCATCTTCCTTCATCACACCACCCAAATCGAAAAAAAAAAATACAAAATTACCAACACAAAATCTCTATCTACTGGAATCCAAAACTCCCCAGAAAATCAAATTCATAGAAGAATAGATTGTATTTTGAAGAGAGAGAGAAGGAGAGAATGTTGTGATTTGTGTTTGTTGTTGGATCGTTTTTGTCATGGCGTTTGCTTCAAGACATGGACATCAAATCCCGGGCAAATCAAATCCTAGATCTTCTGATATGAAAAGAGAGAAAGAGAGAGAAAGGGCAGTCTCATTTCTTTTGGGGACTTTTTTCATACTCCGACAACCTATGACACTTCATACTCATGCGCTCAGATTTTGTACACGTGGTATAAATTATCTTGAATTAAACTGTCTAAAATCTTCCATTTACTACCTCAAGTCAATTTCCAAAAATTGTATTATTCGAACAATGTAAACCTATGATTAGTAGACCCATGTCTGTTAAAATCTGACCGTTGGATATTTACTTATTTAACTGTCCGATTAGTATTTTTTTTGGGTTCATAATACGTTTAAAAAAAAAAAAAAAAAGTTTGATTTGAGTTAGTGGTACTCCACGTAGTAATTTATAAGTGCCTGTGTATCATCCATCACGCTCTGCCGGCAGTATCGAAGATTTCCCATTACTTTTGGAGAATAACTCGGTTAATTTGGATGAGTATGAATATCCGTACGCATGCATGCAAGTTAGTTTAGATGTGTAATAAATGTAACTCAATCAAAACCGTTAAAATCGCGTGATGTTTTCTTGATGAGTTATGTTTCAAAATCTAATCTGAACGGATGAAATTAATGTCCATCTGAAGATTGAACAGTTTGAATTAAAAATTTTAAACTGTCTTTGGTCGGAGGCTTGTGTCTGTAAATGATGATTATTTTTTTTCTGTATAAAATCTAAGTTGGGATTCACAATTTTGACGGTTGGATTTGAGGAGACAATGTTACACGTGTACTGTGGGGTGCATCCGTATGATGATTGCTGTCTGCCAGAGTATCAATGTTGTTCTCTCTTTTGAAAAATAAAAGGTAGAGAAAGGAGGAAAAGACGGCTCTATCCTTTTGAGCTGAAGCTGAGTAGAGATGCTTCGCTTGGCTGGGCCAAGACTTTCTCATTGACCGAAATGGTCACGTGGCGAAACGTGCCACCTTGGCACACGTGTGTCAGATCAGGGCCGTTCATTAGCGAGGCGCTGCTGGGCACGTGCTCTGATAAAGGTAGGTCGGATCCAACGTCTGATGTCGTGAATTAAAAAAATGAATGATCAGAAAAGTTTGACCAACCGTCTATTCACAGCATACAGATACGCCCCCAAAGGGACGCGGCTTCGCTGATCCCCGGATCCACCGAGGTGGGTGGATCCCTTACTATGCTGTCAGCTGTGTTATGTATGTGTGTTAAATCTATGTTGTCCGTTCATTTCGAAAACTAATTTTAGAGTATGATTTAAAAAATGAAGTAGATCCAAATTTTAGGTGGACCATAATATATGATATAATAAACAATGGTACCCTACCATTAAAAGCTTCTTGCGGGTCACAAAAGTTTTGGGTCAAGCTGATATTTGTTTAGCATCTTCATCAAGGTGTTTGTGACCTTTTCAACAGGTTGGATGGAAAATAAACATTCCAGTGGCTCCCATGAAGTTTTTAATGGTGTGGATTCAATCAGTACTATTTCATGTGGTATGGTCAACTTAAGATTTGGATCTGCTTCATTTTTGGGATAATGCCCTAAACGGAGCTTTCAAAATGCATGGACGGTGTAGATGTAATGTACATACATCACAGTGGCCCCATAGTTGGGGATCCACCGATCTCAGTGGAATTAGTAGATTCGGGTAGTAAAAGTTTTGGATCAATCGAATGTTTCTAATTTCCCTTCATCCAGATATTATTGACATTATCAATAGGCTGGATTGTAAATAAACATTAAGAAAATGTCACGATGGGCCGTTTGGAATTTTTAATGGTGAGGCACAATATCACCATTGTTTCCTTTGGTGTGGTCCACCTGTGATTTGGATCGCCATAAATTTTAGTTCTTTATCCTAAAATGTCCTGGATAAACAGATGGACGGCGTGGATATATAGAAAATCATCAAGGTGGGCCCCACGGTTGGGCCATCTCTCCACTGGACAGGTGGTACAGCGATATACAAATGAGGCCCGTCCATTTGAAGGGCTCACAATCGATGGCTTGAGAATAAAAAAATAAAAAAATATTTCCTATTAGAGAGTCCTATCCATCTAATCTATGGCCATTAATGTGACTGTGCCAAACAAAAACAGTGTCCTGGTGCCAGCATATGGGTGGACCCCATCTATACGGACGCAGATTAGCTACTGATAGGTTGAGTAGCGAGAGTCACTACTGAAGTGACATCACCATATTCTGTGGGCCCCACCATGATGTATGTGGTGTATCCACACCGTCCATCCATTTAGAGGGATCATTTTAGGTCATTATCCAAAGAATGAGTAAGATCCAAAGCTGTAGTGGACCCCACCACAGAAAAAGTGGGGAGAGTGACGACCACCGTTGAAACCTTCCTAAGGTCCACAGATGTTTTCGAACAAGCCGATATTTGTGTTTTCCATTCTTTCATGTACGAAGGTTTTCTTAGTGTTGCACATCTTCCCGGTTAACCCGACCGACCCGGTAGAAACCCGATCGGTCCCAACCCGGTAGAGAAAATGGTCTGGTCCCGGGTGAATGCAGTTGGACCGTTTTTAATTTAGGTACGGTCTAGGATACATGCCAAACCCAATCGACCTAACGCGTACCCTAACCCGTGTATACCTGAACCGCCCTGATTCAAAAATTTATAGCCCCACATCCTATTATAAACGTTGTCATGTTCAATCCTCACATTTTCAGCCCACTTGAGTTTGTGGCTGAAAATTTAGTACAGTTTTTTTTTTTTTTTTTTTGGTTCACACGTTCCATTATTAGTACACACACCCACACCTCAGTGTTGAGGCGAGGTTATCTTCAAAGTTTGTACAATTATGTTCACATTTTCAGTTTTTCAAATAGGGCCATTGTTAGGTGATCTAAACTGTCACGCCCTAAACCCGAGGACCGGGCTCACTAAATTCTCGATCGCCGACCTTGGTGCCAACAGCCTCCGTAGTACCCCATTCTCGGCTCCTAGCTCTCATGTGCCAGGTTCCGATCCTGGGATCCTACCAGGAGGATTTTCAGGGTAAATTTTTTTTGTACAGGAGCATAATCAAAACCATAAAACATCATCAAATATCCACTAATAAGTTTGTTGAGTACAGTGCTGGAAAGGGAAATACAACATGAATCAGAAGTCCAAAATATCAGGTACATAAACCGCACTCAACGCTGCTGATAGGCTCTAGTACCTGCAGTGTAAACAAACGCGCATGAGCTTCCTACGAAGCCCAGTAGAGTGCGTGTGTGCGCGTGTGATGCATATGACAAGTATACAGATATCAGAGTAAGCGAAAGTAGTAGAGGGCTAAGTTACTAAGTTCATAAATGCTATCAGCCATCCCAAGGCTATGCAATGCAAGGGCCTACATGGCCGAGTGTTACATGCTAGAGATGCAATGCAAACATGTCAATCCTCAACTAATCCACATATCAGAATAGTTCTCATCTGGGACATCACCGGGGTCTAGTATACTCTAATATTGGCCGCCGCACATCGCGCGCATAACCAAGCGAGTAGAAAAGACCTCACTATCCGCCTCGTCAATGGTATGCCAATGCCCACCCGGCTCGCCGATAGCGGACCCATTCCATGAGCTGGTCAGACTCGACCTAGCTTACAACCCACTGCACTCGGGCGGATAAGGTCACAACCCTTTCCAACCGACCTCGACACAGTGGGAGACGCGGCCTACTGGTATTTGGCACACGGGCGCTCATGTTATCCACTCGGTCTCGACGCTGGAGCATCTTACTGGTACCACAGGGTTTAGGGACTTTCACCCAAGGACATCCATAGCGCCCACGTACTAGAACAAGTTTCCGGTGTCCAATACTGCCAACCATGATGTGACTATGGTGGCCACCACCCTGATGCTGCTAGGGTGTGAAAGCGATCGTGACATACATAATGCGAAATGCATGAGTCATACAATCCAAATCATGTACCAAACTTACGCATACTGCGCAATCATGTCGGGCGACCCTGTCTCACACGGATCCCCTAAGTATAAGAAGCTAACTAGCATATGCTATGGTTAATCATAATCCATAACAGGCATACAAATGATGCGTATGGGCATATGAATGAGCATGGTATTCATTATACTAAGCATGTTATCAGTGTGACATATTAAGCTAATCATACTAGCATGCTACTAAACATATCATGTAACATTGGCCTTAAAAGGCCTAATATATACGGAGAGTGGGACCCGGACTGTGGGTCCCATTGGAAATGTAAAGGTCTTCGTGGCATAGCCCACTTGAGACCACATCGGCCCTATACTTGGGTTTGCACATACAAGATAGGCAGCATGAATAAAACAGATACACCATGGTGGAGCTAATAGATACATCACTTTGGGACCCATAGGGTGGGCCACCTGCTGGGCAGCGTGGTACCCATCTGGTCCCAATAAGTTTTGAATCAAACAGATACTTGTGTTTTCTCCTTCATCCATATCCATGTGATCTTATGAACAGATTGGATGGCAAATAAACATCACTGTAGAACCTAGAAAGGTTTCAACGTTTAAGATTACCATTTCCACTGTGGCATGGTCCACTTGACATTAGGATATGCTTAAATTTTGGGCTCGGCCACTTATGGATAGGTTGGGTGACAAATAAACATCATTGTAGGGCTGGGAAGGTTTCAACGGTAGAGATCATTATTCCCACTGTTGACCCATGGCATGGCCCACTAAAATGAGCTGGAAAAACATATGGACGGGATAGGTAAAGCACATACATTCTAGGTGGGCCCAACGAATGGGGCCCATTCACAATGCCCATATAGACTAAAGCTGCTGGGCAGCAGCGTCCCCTGGACGCTGTCTGTCCAGCAGCAGTATTTTACTTTTTTTTTTATATATTTTTTTATTTTATTATATACTCTTAACAAGTGGGGCCCACAGGAGTTTTCGATCAAGCCAATACTCTTGTTTTTCCTTCTTCCATGTCTGTGTGAACTTGTGAACAGGTTGGATCTCAAATAAACATCATGGTGGGCCATAAGAAGGTTTCAACGGTAGGGCCACTGTCCCTACTGTTTTCTGTGGTGGGGCCCCCTCGAGACTTGGATCTGACTCATTCTTGGGGTCATGCCCTAAAATGATCTCCCCAACTGGATGGACGGTGTGGATACAGTACATGCATCATGGTGGGACTCACGAGTGGCCCACCAGCTGGCACGAGCCAGCGTCCAAGGACGCTGGTACTACCCGCGTCAGAGCCTCTTCTTCTTATTTTCTTTCTTTCCCTTTTTTTTGTTTTATTGTACTTAAATCAAGTGGGGCCCACATGGGACTGATCCACTCCGTTCATCAGGTTCCCCATCTCATGGGGGACCCAACAAGCCCAATATTGGGTATTTAAATCAGTCCAGAAACAGTAAGGTGGGCCAAATGATTTCTGACAGTAGGAATCATGGTTTCCACTGTTTCACGTGGTGCAGTCCACTTAAGATTTGGATCTGGCTCATCCTTAGGCCCTGGCCCTAAAATGATATGGGAAAACAAGTGGACGGCATGGATGGAACGCAAACATCAAGGTGGGTCCCACGAGTGGGGACCCCAGCCACAGTCCAAGGTGACGCTGGACGTTCCAGCGTCAAACGTCCAGACGCTCGACGTCCTTTGCATCTTTTTTTTTTTGTTCTTTTTTTTATGGTCATATCATGTGGGGCCCACTTATGGACAATCCACCCCATTCATCATGTTCCTCAGCTCATTGGGGACCTAACAAGCCCAATATTGGGTAGGTGATGTGGTCCACAAACATCACGGTGGGCCCAAGAAGCTTCGACAGTAGGCTTCATCAGCCCCACTATTTTCAATGGTGTGGTCCACCTGAGATCTGGATCTTCTTCATTTTTAGCGTCCAGCAATAAAATGGGGTGGAGAAACAGCTGGACGGCGTAGATTAGGTGCATACATCAAGGTGGGTCCCACGTGTGGGGCCTGCTTAACGCCCAAAGGGCTGCCCTTGCTGGGCAGCAGCGTCCTCTGGACGCTAGCTGTCCAGCGGGTAGCCTCTCTCCCTTTTTTTTATTTATATATATATATAAATATATATTATTATTATTATTATTATTACTATTATTATTATTATAGAGTTGTGGGGCCCATTCATGGATGATCCAGTCCATCCATCTCATTTCCCATCACAAGGTGGGCCCAAAAGAAAACAAGGAAAAGGAAGTAAATTAAGAAAAATGGGGGTTTATGCCCCTTGCACTCACCTCGATGGATGGTTGGACGGTTGGATTGGATCGGGTTGACGATCGGACGATCCGGATGATGGTTGGGGCCCTCTAAGCTTGGATCTACACCTTCAATCTCTCTAATCTCTCTCTACTTCTCTTAAATCTCTTAAATCTCTCTCTACTTCTCTTAAATCTCTCAAATCTCTTTCTCTTTCTCTTTCTCTTTCTCTCTCCTCTCAAACCTCTTGCTATAGAAAATGAGCTCTCCTCTCCCCCTACGTATGGACTTGTATGGGGGGGAGAGAGAGAGAATGAATCATGAGGGTGGTGATGATGGTGCATGGGAAGGGTATGGGAGGTATGGGCTTTAGTTGACTGGGAGGAGAAAGAGGGATGGGGGGTATGGGGTGTGTAGGGTAGGGTATGGGTAGAGGTATGGGTGAGGTGATGATGATGGATTTGATATTCTCTTGGGATTTTGTGCAAGTGGGGCCACGCCACACGCGTGTTGCGCTGCCCACCTCGGATTACGCAATCGATCATAACTTTCACACCGGGTATCGCAATGGGGCGTGCCACATGGCGTTGGAATCGCAGCGCCTACGCGGTTGCCGGGGTATAGGTCTTGGGTCGATGCGGTACTAAAATAGGGTCGCGATCAAGGCTCGCTAATCTGGTCCATCCGGGACGTACCGGCACCGGAAATTAAGCGTACGGAGGGCAAATAAGGGTACAGGTCTTACAACTCTCCCCTCCTAACAAAAAATTTCGTCCTCGAAATTTGCAATACAACCCAAACTAGCCAAAGATCATAAAAAAAAAGAATCGCATCACTATATATGCATATCGAATCGAAAAGCAATCATACAGATACAATCAATCATAAAAAAGATGAGGATAGGACTCGCGAATCTCTGCCTCTCGCTCCCACGACGCCTCATCTGCGCTATGATGACTCCACTGGACCTTCATCAAGAGAATGACCTTGGTTCGGAGGACCTGCTCCTTCCGGTCAAGGATATGAACTGGCTGCTCAATGTAAGAAGCATCCTCATGAACCTCCAACGGCTGCCAATCTATCACAGGAACCACGTCTGACTCACACTTCCACAACATAGAAACATAAAAAACATTGTGGACGCCAGACAACTGAAGTGGCAAGGCAAGCTGATAGGCCACGGTGCCAACGCGCCCAGTGATCTCAAAGGGTCCAATGAATCTTGGGGCAAGCTTCCCCTTGGCTCCAAAACGAACCACGCCTTTCATGGGCGAGACCCTGAGATACACACGATCCCTAATGGAAAACTCTAGGGGACGACGTCGACGATCTGCAAAACTCTTCTGTCGACTTTGAGCTGTATGCATCCTCTGCCTGATGATATCGATAGCCTCTGATGTCCTTTGCACAAGCTTGGGACCTAGGAGACGATGCTCTCCAACCTCGGCCCAACAACTAGGAGACCTACAAGGTCTACCATACAACGCCTCAAAAGGAGCCATACCGATAGTCGCCTGGTAGCTGTTATTATATGCAAACTCAGCCAAACGCAGGTGTTTATCCCAACTACCTGAGAAATCCAACACGCAAGCTCGAAGCATGTCCTCAAGGATCTGGTTGACCCTCTCGGTCTGACCATCAGTCTGAGGATGATGTGTGGTGCTGAACTTCAAGGCAGGCCCCATCGCCTTTTGAAAACTCCTCTAGAACCGCGACGTAAATCTCGGATCTCGGTCAGAAACGATCGAAACTGGGACACCGTGCAGCCTCACAATCTCCTCGATAAACAATTCTGCAAGTTGGTCCAATGACCAGGTCGCACGTATCGCAAGAAAATGTGCCGACTTCGTCAAACGATCAACAACAACCCAGATGGCGTCGTAACCGCGATCAGTCCTCGGCAAGCCCATAATGAAGTCTGTGGTCACGTGCTCCCATTTTCACAATGGGACACTCAACGGCTACAGGGGACCTGGAGGTTTGCGATGATCGGCCTTGACACGCTGGCAAGTGTCACACTTAGCCACAAAACTGGCAATCTGACGCTTCATACCTGCCCAAAAATACTGCCTCCTCATATCACGATACATCTTGGTAGAGCCTGGGTGAATCGTGAACCTCGATCGGTGTGCCTCATCCATAAGATCTTTGCGCAACTGAGGAATATCTGGAACACACAACCGACCCCTGAAACGAAGTCCACCATCCGACCCAATCTGCCAATCAGTCTGACCCTCTGACGCGGGCTCTTCCCAATAATCCTTCAACGTCTGATCTGTCTGCTGAGCCTCGATCACCCTAGAAACAAGAGAGGGTTGAATCGACAAGCTCGATAACTGCACGATAGAAGACTGCAGGCTCAGCTCAAAGTCATACTCGGCAACCTCCTCGAGCATCCTCCACTCCCGGACCATCATATGCGCCACCAGGCCTCGTGGCTGACGGCTAAGGGCATCAGCCACCACGTTGGCCTTACCAGGGTGGTACTGAAGATCAAAATCATAATCCTTCAGGAGCTCCATCCAACGTCTCTGCCTCATGTTCAACTCGGACTGTGAGAAGAGGTACTTCAGGCTCTTGTGGTCAGAAAAGAGCTCGAACCTGACCCCATAAAGATAGTGCCTCCACACCTTCAGTGGGAAGACTACCACTGCTAGCTCCAGATCATGCGTGGGGTAGTTCTGCTCGTGGACCTTGAGCTGGCGAGACGCATACGCTACTACTCTGCCATGCTGCATCAGGACAGCACCTAAGCCAATACGTGAGGCATCTGTAAAAACCACAAATCCTTTACTCCCAGAGGGAAGAGTGAGGACTGGTGTAGAAGTAAGACGGTCCTTCAGTTCTGCAAATGCTCGCTCACAGGCATCACTCCAAACGAACTCAGCGCCCTTCTGGGTAAACCTGGTTAGCGGGGCTGCAATACGAGAGAAGCCCTCTATGAAACGACGATAATAACCTGCCAACCCTAGGAAACTCCGGATTTCGGACGCGTTTGTGGGCTGACCCCACTGACTCACGCATCAATCTTCACCGGATCTACTGCTACCCCCTGCCTCGTCACCACATGACCGAGGAACTTCACCTCCTCCTGCCAAAACTCACACTTCTCTAACTTCGCATAAAGCTGGTGTGTGCGGAGGGTCTGCAAGGTGATCTCCAGATGCTGCGCATGCTCCTCCCGAGTCCTCGAATAGATCAGAATGTCATCGATAAACACCATAACGAACTGATCAAGGTAGGACGAAAGACCTCGTTCATCAATTGCATGAACACAGCGGGCGCATTGGTCAGTTCGAAAGACATGACCTGGAACTCAAAATGACTGTAACGTGTCCTGAATGCCGTCTTCGAGATATCCTCCTCCCGGACACGGACCTGATGATAACCAGACCGTAGCTCAATCTTTGAAAAGAACTGGGCCTCCAGCAACTGGTCAAATAAATCGTCGATCCTCGGAAGCGGGTACCTATTCTTAATCGTGACCTTGTTGAGCTCGCGGTAATCCACGCAAAGCCTCAACGAGCCATCCTTCTTCTTCACAAAGAGTACCGGCGCTCCCCACGGTGAACTGCTCGGACGGATGAAGCCTAGTTCACGCAACTCGTCCAACTGCTTCCGCAGCTCCCGTAACTCCAAAGGTGCCATACGGTACGGGGCCTTTGAGATAGGCTCAGTACCGGGCACGAGGTCAATCTGAAATTCGGTCTGCCGACGAGGTGGCAACCCCGGAATCTCCTGAAACACATCCGGAAAATCGCAAACTACCGGCAGCTGGTCGATGCACACGGCAACCGGTTCCTCTATGGCACACGACATCAAGGATGACAACTGCTCACCTCTAGGCTCGGCAACGAACTGAAACTGCGGCATGCCGGGTATAAGGAAAGTGACTGTTCTTGCAAAGCAGTCCAATACAGCGTGATACTCGGCCAGCCAATCCATGCCCAGGATAACATCAAACTCGGTCATCGGTAAAACAAACAAATCGGCGAGCAAAAAGGTCTCTCCTACCAAGACGGGGCAAGACGATCAGATCAAACTCAATACTGCGGTCTTCCCTAAGGGTGTTGACACCGACAAACCCTCGCGCACGGATTCTAACGGCAAACCAGTCGATCGGCAAAAATCATCGGATACAAAAGAATGCGATGCACCAGAATCAAACAAAACATGAGCTATGCATGCAGAGACAATGAGTGTACCATCAACGACTCCTCTAGGTGCCTGAGGATCCTGCTGGGCTGCGTAGAACCTACCCTGAGTCTGCTGGGGATGTGTCTGTCCCCTCTGCGGTCGCCGCTGCTGCTGCTGCGGTCTATGCTGCTGCCTCTGCTGCTGTGGCTGCTGCTGTCGCTGCGGCTGCTGTGGGTGGGGACACTCATGCCTACGATGCCCTGTCCCCCCGCATCCGAAACAAACGCCTGCAAACTGTCTCTGGGACAGTGCTGGAGGTGCTGCTGGTGCTACTGGCGGTCGAACAGATGGACGAACCAGGTGCCTCTGCTGTGCCCGAGTCTGCTGCTGCGGAGAGCTGTCAGAAGGAGCCTTCCTCTTCCCCTTCCGGTCTCCGCTCTGGTCACGGATCCGCTGTGCATCGGCCCACTCTGCCTCATATATCTAGGCCCGCTCTACCACCTCCTCGAATGTAGGAAGCTTGTGTCCCGTGACACGGCCACGAAGGCCAAGGCGCAGTCCGGTCTCAAATCGACGGGCCTTCCGCACCTCGTCATCCACGAGATACGTCGCAAATCTGGATAGCTCAACGAATCGAGCCTCATACTGCGACACTGACATATCTCCCTGGACTAGTGTCTCGAGCTCTAGAGCACGCTGCTGGCGGACATGCTCAGGGAAGAACTTTCGGTCAAACCGGTCTACAAAGTCCTCCCATGTCCACTCGAAATCGGGCCCGGCTGCTCGGGTAACCGACGCCCACCAGTGCTCGGCCTCTCCCTGAAAAAGAAAAACGGCAAGAGGAACTCGCTCCTCGGTCGAGCATCGCATCGTGGTAAAGATCTTCGTTACCTCCGATTTCCATCACTCCGCTGCCACCGGGTCTGGTCCGCCCAAAAACCGTGGGGGATCCATCCGCCTGAAGTCCATCAGTAAGGAACGAGCACGATCCTGCTCCGATGGGGCAACTGCATCAGATGACCTCCTCTCCTGGCGCTCTACCATGGAGGTCATAACCCGCATATCTCCTGAAACTGACCAGCAGTCATAGCTGGAGCTGGAGCTAGGACTGGGGCGGTCTGGGATGTACCCGCACCGGTCGACGGCCTACCGGTGGCTCTCTTGGGCGCCATATCCTACAGAAAAGGACAGGTACCTCTTAGCATTGATACTCTCGAATGCACACACGTTAGGGAATCATATTCAGAAGTTTCTAAGCTCAAAATAGGGAATCCTATTATAACTATGTTGTAACAGGATCCTAGTGTGGGTCGCTAAGTGCATGAGATTGGGATCCTAATCATCCTAAGTTTGCAACAATCATTCAGTTAAGGGTAGTTAATCTATGGCCATTAGTAGATATGTGATGTCATCCGCAGGTATTCCCAAGTTATGCTCTGATACCAACTTCTGTCACGCCCCAAACCCGGGGACCGGGCTCACTAAATTTCCGATCGCCGACCTTGGTGCCAACAGCCTCCGTAGTACCCCATTCTCGGCTCCTAGCTCTCATGTGCCAGGTTCCGAACCTGGGATCCTACCAGGAGGATTTTCAGGGTAAATTTTTTTTTGTACAGGAGCATAATCAAAACCATAAAACATCATCAAATATCCACTAATAAGTTTGTTGAGTATAGTGCTGAAAAGAAAAATACAACATGAATTAGAAGTCCAAAATATTAGGTACATAAACCGCACTCAACGCTGCTGATAGGCTCTAGTACCTGCAGTGTAAACAAACGCGCATGAGCTTCCTACGAAGCCCAGTAAAGTGCGTGTGTGCGCGTGTGATGCATATGACAAGTATACAGATATCAGAGTAAGCGAAAGTAGTAGAGGGCTAAGTTACTAAGTTCATGAATGCTATCAGCCATCCCAAGGCTATGCAATGCAAGGGCCTACATGGCCGAATGTTACATGCTAGAGATGCAATGCAAACATGTCAATCCTCAACTAATCCACATATCAGAATAGTTCTCATCTGGGACATCACTAGGGTCTAGTATACTCTAATATTGGCCGCCGCACATCACACGCATAACCAAGCGAGTAGAAAAGACCTCACTATCCGCCTCGTCAGTGGTATGCCAATGCCCACCCGGTTCGCCGATAGCGGACCCATTCCATGAGCTGGTCAGACTCAACCTAGCTTACAGCCCACTGCACCCGGGCGGATAAGGTCACACCCCTTTCCAACCAACCTCGACACAGTGGGAGACGCGGCCTACTGGTATTTGGCACACGGGCGCTCATGTTATCCACTCGGTCTCGACGCTGGAGCAGCCTACTGGTACCACAGGGTTTAGGGACTTTCACCCAAGGACATCCATAGCGCCCACGTACTAGAACAAGTTTTCGGTGTCCAATACTGCCAACCATGATGTGACTATGGTGGCCACCACCCTGATGCTGCTAGGGTGTGAAAGCGATCGTGACATACATAATGCGAAATGCATGAGTCATACAATCCAAATCATGCACCAAACTTACGCATACTGCGCAATCATGTCGGGCGACCCTGTCTCACACGGGTCCCCTAAGTATAACAAGCCAACTAGCATATGCTATGGTTAATCATGATCCATAACAGGCATACAAATGATGCGTATGGGCATATGAATGAGCATGGTATTCATTATACTAAGCATGTTATCAGTGTGACATATTAAGCTAATCATACTAGCATGCTACTAAACATATCATGTAACATTGGCCTTAAAAGGCCCAATATATACGGAGAGTGGGACCCGGACTGTGGGTCCCATTGGAAATGTAAAGGTCTTCGTGGCATAGCCCACTTGAGACCACATCGGCCCCATACTTGGGCTTGCACATACAAGATAGGCAGCATGAATAAAACAGATACACCATGGTGGAGCTAATAGATACATCACTTTGGGACCCATAGGGTGGGCCACCTGCTGGGCAGCGTGGTACCCATCTGGTCCCAATAAGTTTTGAATCAAACAGATACTTGTGTTTTCTCCTTCATCCATATCCATGTGATCTTATGAACAGATTGGATGGCAAATAAACATCACTGTAGAACCCAGAAAGGTTTCAATGTTTAAGATTACCATTTCCACTGTGGCATGGTCCACTTGACATTAGGATATGCTTAAATTTTGGGCTCGGCCACTTATGGATAGGTTGGGTGACAAATAAACATCATTGTAGGGCTGGGAAGGTTTCAACGGTAGAGATCATTATTCCCACTGTTGACCCATGGCATGGCCCACTAAAATGAGCTGGAAAAACATATGGACGGGATAGGTAAAGCACATACATTCTAGGTGGGCCCAACGAATGGGGCCCATTCACAATGCCCATATAGACTAAAGCTGCTGGGCAGCAGCGTCCCCTGGACGCTGTCTGTCCAGCAGCAGCATTTTACTTTTTTTTATATATATTTTTATTTTATTATATACTCTTAACAAGTGGGGCCCACAAGAGTTTCCGATCAAGCCAATACTCTTGTTTTTCCTTCTTCCATGTCTGTGTGAACTTGTGAACAGGTTGGATCTCAAATAAACATCATGGTGGGCCATAAGAAGGTTTCAACGGTAGGGCCACTGTCCCTACTGTTTTCTGTGGTGGGGCCCCCTCGAGACTTGGATCTGACTCATTCTTGGGGTCATGCCCTAAAATGATCTCCCCAACTGGATGGACGGTGTGGATACAGTACATGCATCATGGTGGGACCCACGAGTGGCCCACCAGCTGGCACGAGCCAGCGTCCAAGGACGCTGGTACTACCCGCGTCAGAGCCTCTTCTTCTTATTTTCTTTCTTTCCCTTTTTTTTTTGTTTTATTGTACTTAAATCAAGTGGGGCCCACATGGGACTGATCCACTCCGTTCATCAGGTTCCCCATCTCATGGGGGACCCAACAAGCCCAATATTGGGTATTTAAATCAGTCCAGAAACAGTAAGGTGGGCCAAATGATTTCTGACAGTAGGAATCATGGTTTCCACTGTTTCATGTGGTGCGGTCCACTTAAGATTTGGATCTGGCTCATCCTTGGGCCCTGGCCCTAAAATGATATGAGAAAACAAGTGGACGGTGTGGATGGAACGCAAACATCAAGGTGGGTCCCACGAGTGGGGACCCCAGCCACAGTCCAAGGTGACGCTGGACGTTCCAGCGTCAAACGTCCAGACGCTGGACGTCCTTTGCATCTTTTTTTTTTGTTCTTTTTTTTTTATGGTCATATCATGTGGGGCCCACTTATGGACAATCCACCCCATTCATCATGTTCCTCAGCTCATTGGGGACCTAACAAGCCCAATATTGGGTAGGTGATGTGGTCCACAAACATCACGGTGGGCCCAAGAAGCTTCGACAGTAGGCTTCATCAGCCCCACTATTTTCAATGGTGTGGTCCACCTGAGATCTGGATCTTCTTCATTTTTTGCGTCCAGCCATAAAATGGGGTGGAGAAACAGCTGGACGGCGTAGATTAGGTGCATACATCAAGGTGGGTCCCACGTGTGGGGCCTGCTCAACGCCCAAAGGGCTGCCCTTGCTGGGCAGCAGCGTCCTCTGGACGCTGGCTGTCCAGCGGGTAGCCTCTCTCCTTTTTTTTTATTTATACATATATAAATATATTATTATTATTATTATTATTATTATTACTATTATTGTTATTATAGAGTTGTGGGGCCCATTCATGGATGATCCAGTCCATCCATCTCATTTCCCATCACAAGGTGGGCCCAAAAGAAAACAAGGAAAAGGAAGTAAATTAAGAAAAATGGGGGTTTATGCCCCTTGCACTCACCTCGATGGATGGTTGGACGGTTGGATTGGATCGGGTTGACGATCGGACGATCCGGATGATGGTTGGGGCCCTCCAAGCTTGGATCTACACCCTCAATCTCTCTAATCTCTCTCTACTTCTCTTAAATCTCTTAAATCTCTCTCTACTTCTCTTAAATCTCTCAAATCTCTTTCTCTTTCTCTTCTCTTCTCTTCTCTCTCCTCTCAAACCTCTTGCTATAGAAAATGAGCTCTCCTCTCCCCCTACGTATGGACTTGTATGGGGGGGGGGGGGGGGGGGAGAGAGAGAGAGAGAGAGAATGAATCATGAGGGTGGTGATGATGGTGCATGGGAAGGGTATGGGAGGTATGAGCTTTAGTTGACTTTGGGAGGAGAAAGAGGGATGGGGGGTATGGGGTGTGTAGGGTAGGGGTATGGGTAGAGGTATGGGTGAGGTGATGATGATGGATTTGATATTCTCTTGGGATTTGTGCAAGTGGGGCCCACGCCACACGCGCGTTGCGCGGCTCACCTCGGATTACGCAATCGATCATAACTTTCACACCGGGTATCGCAATGGGGCGTGCCGCGCGGCTTTGGAATCGCAGCGCCTACGCGGTTGCCGGGGTATAGGTCTTGGGTCGATGCGGTACTAAAATAGGGTCGCGATCAAGGCTCGCTAATCTGGTCCATCTGGGACGTACCGGCACCGAAAATTAAGCGTACGGAGGGCAAATAAGGGTACGGGTCTTACATAAACCACTGATAAAAAAGGGTCTCATTGTGGATGAATACACATAAAAAAAATTATAATATATTTTGAAGTTAAAGAAAAGGTTATTCGTGATATTGTGTAGAGCGAATACTATTTAATATTGTTAGAAATGAGTTAAACACTTTTGTTTTTAATATACAAAGTTAAAAAAAAAATGCGAATAAGCATAACTCAGTCTTAACCCGACCCTACCCAACCTGGTTTGGCATATAGGCTCGAATAGGGTTAGGTTTGACCCTTTTGCAAGTAGGGTAGGGTTAGGGTTAGGGTTGGGTCAGCCCAATCCGGTCACAACTCGGACCGAAACCCGAGCCTTTAAAATATGTTTAGGTTCAGTCCAAGATTGGGCCCAACCCGACCAGTGTGCAGGCCTAGGTTTTCTGTATATCCACACCGTTCATACCACCCTTGCCTAGGAGGCTAAAAAAAAAAAAGAATCTAATAAAGGGTAATAATAAAGGGTAAACGTAACAAATGACATCATACATCTTTTTCAACTATTATCCCTGATTTGGTGGATCCTTCTCTTATTGTGGGGCTCGCTGTGATATATGTTCCATATATCCATACCATCCATCCATTTTAAAAGCTCATTTTAGGGCATGATTCCATATCTACACCATCCATCCATTTTGGAAGCTCATTTTAGGGCATGACTCCAAAAATGAAGTAGATCCAAATCTTAAGAGACCATACCATAGGAAACAATCTTAATTAAATTCTCACCATTAAAAGTTACACGGGGCCATCGAAATATTTATTTTCTATTGAACTTGTTAATAAGATCACAAAGACATGTATGAAGAGACCATACCAATATAAGGTTGATCCAAAGCTTTTGTATCCTGTGAGAAGTTTTTAATAGTGGATTACTACTGTTTCCTGTACTATGGTCCACTTGAGATTTGGATGTACTTCATTTTTGGTAAAATATCCTAAAATGAGTTTTTAAAACAGATGGATAGCCTGGATATAAGGAACAGACATCACGATGGACCCATGTTCAAGAATCCACCCACCTTGAGGATCTACCAAAATCAATCCTTTGTTGGCTCCAATAAAAAAAATCGTGTTTGGAGCCTTTTTATTAGTCCACATTATATTGCATGATGTTAGTGTGACCAGGTTACACTAATGGCCCGTTTGGCACCATAGATTTGAGGAGAAAAGAGGAGAAACTGATTGCTTTATTCTGCTTGGCACCATGGATTTGATGAGAAGTGGATTTGAGAGGAATCCAGGAGAACTCAAAAAGACACTTTTAGCCCTTTTTCAAATCCCCCAAAAAAGGTGAGATTTGAAGAGAAATCCTTCACAACATGGGACCCACCGTAATGTGTCCCTAACTATGGGACCCAACATGATGTATATTTTCCATCCAACTTGTTGATAAGGTCACAAAGACCTTGATGAAGGGACCATACAAATTTCAGTTTAATCCAAAACTTTCATGCATCATAAAGGTTTCACTCTCCATTTTTTCTTGTTTTATCGTCCACTTTAAATGTGAATTTGCTTTATTTTTTGGATCTTGGCATAAAATGATATGTAAAAACGGATGAATGGCATGGATATAAAAATCGAGGCTAATAAGGTGGGCATTCGGTGGGATTAAAATTTACACCTTCCATTCCTTCATGTTTGATTTCTCTCCAAATCTTGATTACCAAACAGAAAATTTGCAATTTATAAGAATTGGAATTGATGAGAATTCATATCATGGAATCCACTTCTCCTCACTTCTCCTCAAATTCATGATGTCAAATGGGCCATAAGGATGTGACTAAATTGCAGACCTATGCAATGACGTGGACTAATAAAAAGACTCCAAGTAAGTTATTTAGTTTGGCAGATAAATCCAAACTCACCGCAACCGAGTGAGTCAGGATCCTCTATTGGAATCCAAATCCAGTAGAGAAATCCTGCTGGTCGCTTCTCTAATTGGTCCATGTCAGCCTGGCTGTGTCGGATGAGCTGACCGATCAGAACAGCAGCAGCAACAGAGGTTCTCTGCGCGGATTCAACAGAGGTTTCGGATTCAAACGGCGCTCGCATATGTGGACGCATATATATACATCACCATCCCACGTGTCTAGACGAGAGATGGCTTTACCCATACTATGGTTCTTATACTATGGTTCTTCGCGCTGTACTGCATCATCTCCCTGACAGTAGTGTGCTGTGACCTGCGAACGAGGAAGATTGACATTGGGGTCAGGACCGAAGACTCGTAGAAAAATAAGGATACACTCATCTGTAAACATACAGTTAGCTGATGCGTAGGATATCATGCTGGTGGGACTTGTCATTAGTTAATACAAACCGATGATCTGATAGACCACCACTTGGATGAAGGACCGTTGAAAAAATATCTCTGGAATAACGATCATAATTCTCTGATTGGTATCTAACTAATGGATGGTTAAAAGAAGAATTCAGGAACGGTCCACATTCAATTGAAAAAAAAGGGCAAATATCAGACGGTTGTAATGCTTCAACCAATGAAGTTGTAGCTGACATGACTGTGGAAAACGACGGCCCACATTTCTTGACAAATGTGCCTTTAGCCGACTCTTGTTGAATTTGAACAATCGTTGGAGCGACTTAGCGTTTATATGCCATCTAAACCGTTCATAAAGTCTACCATAGAAACCTTTCTGAGGTCCACCACAAAGTTTATATTCCATCCAAACCGTTCATCAAGTCATTCTCACTGGGATGAACTGAAAACAGAATAAAAATTAGCCCGATCCGCAACTTCTGTGGCCCAACGAATATTTCAACGGTGAAACATTGGATTCCCACTGTTTCTTATCGTGTGGCCCACTGAAGTATTGGATCTCTCTCAATTAACACTTCACATGCTGAAATGAGCTGGAAAACGGATGGACGAGTTGGATTTTTCACAAACATAACGATGGGGCCCACCTAACTTCTGAGGGGTGCAGACAGTCTGCGTCCAAATGCGTGGAACTTTCATGCAGCGACCTGCGAGCCGAGCCGAGCCGAGCCGATTTGGACTTGACGGCGCTACGTACGGCCAGAAGCTTTCACCAGAAAGCGATCGTTTCACCCAGAGAGCGATGGTTTAACAGACCTGCCGCCGTTTTCGGGGAAGGCGAAGAAACTTTAAAATCAACCGTCCATTCTTCACCACGTGGCACATTCGATCGCAATCCACCGGAATAATCTACAACAGCTGATTTACGTGGCGCGTAAAACACCCAAGCTCTGTGAGATCCACATGTTGTCCATACGAAATCCATACCGTCCATCAGGTTTGCACCGCACTTGTAGGCTTAGTGTAAAAAATTTCAGCTAGATATAAAACTCATCTGGACCACAAAAATAATAAAAATGAAGATGGGATTTCAACCATAGGTTTGTATTTGAGCAACCATGTTGTCTATCTTTCATCAAGCCCGTTCATCCGGTGGTACTCACTATAATTAAGGGGAGTTAAAAAAAAAAAAATAGCCTGATAGAATACTCAGTCAAATCACAACGCATGTAATTAGAGATTTCAGACGCAATCTTACGTTGCTCCCATCAGAATGGCCCATCTAAGTTTTTTTTAATCTGAATGATCGTTTGTATATACGGTGAACATAAAGACTATATTCTGATGGACGGAGTAGATTTACATATGAAAATTTTTGGGCCCCACATAGGCGTTTTACGCTCCGCGGGAAACAGGTGTTGCTGACGAATCGGGTCCGAAGGATGGGAGCTTCTCTGCAGCTCCACGGTACGAATCTTGACCACTGCTTCACCGACACCTGTCATTCTCGATTGTCGTATAAAGAGCGATTCTTCCGGACGCGGATTAGCTACAGTAGCTGGACCGCTAGTGAAGTGACGTCACCACGTTCTGTGTGGCCCACCATGATGTATTTGTTATATCCACACCGTAGATCCATTTGGAGATATTATTTTAAGGCACGATACAAAGAACGAGGCAGATCAAAAGTTCAAATGAACACCACCACAGAAACCAGTGTAGATTGAACGCCTACTATTAAAAATTTCTTTGGGCCACAGACGTCTCGATCAAGCTGATATTTGTTTTTTCCCTTATTCCATTTCTGTGTTAACTTATAAACAGGTTAGATCTTAAATAAATACCATGGTGGGCCCTAGTAAGGTTTCAACGGTGGGTGTCAATGTCCCGACTGTTTTCTTTGGTGGGGTCGACTTGAACTTTGGATCTTCCTCGTTCTTTCCATTACGTCCTAAATTGATCTCTCCAAATAGATAGACGGTGTGGATACAACACATACATCATAGAGGGGCCTGCATAACATGGTGTCGTCACTTGAGTAGTGAGACACGCTACTGTCCATTTCAGTAGCTAATCCGCGTCCGATTTTTCCTAATCCCGCAATACTAAGTCGTGGCGTGCTTGGCTCATGGTAGTAGAAGGGATGAAATGGGATTAGGTGAGATTAACATCATTTATTATACAATATGTCCGGTAATACCGGGTATTTTCACCATCCAATCTCATCTTTTTGGTATCAAATTCTTATTATAGAAAAAACATTAGATTAAGCAAAATTCTATTTCGTGGACCATGAGATTGTAATTAACAGACTAAATTCACAGACCACTTGTACATGCATATAATCATAATGTCATGTAAAAAGTGCTTACATGGATGAACGACATGGATAAAACATATGTATCAATGTGAGGCCCACATGTATGAGATTAAATCCCGGCATCAAATGCAATTTCATCCCACGCAATCACATCTACTTAGCGCTGGGTCAACATCCCACGCAATCTCATAAGCGGATTCGGTGTAACCCGGTAACTCGTTAGTGGGTGTTTTCCAGTGGGCCCACCTTTTGATATATGTGTTGTATATCCACACCATCCATCGAGGTGGGCCCCAAAGTCAGGAAACACCCACCCACTAACGAGTTACTCGTAACAAGCAAATCGGATCCTGGGGCTCCCGATGATGTTCACATGCCATCTAATCCGTTCATGAGTTGATTCCCTAAGCAGCTATCAAAGGAAAGCACACATATAAACCCGATCAGAAACTTTTATAGCCCTTAATACAGTTTCAATGGTGGTTCTTCAGTCCCACCGTTTCTTATGATGTGGCCCACTTGACTATTATATCTGGTTCATTTTCTGTCTCTCAGTATAAAATTAGGTGGAGAAACTGATGGACGAAGTGGATTTCAGACGGACAACACCTGTTACTCTGGAAACTCGCTTCTGCATGGATCTGATCATCTCGTAATTCGGCTCCCAATCGACCGGCTTGCAGTGCGTCTCTCGAGCCGAGGAAATCAACACAGTAAAAGTGTCTTTATTTTATAGCAGTGGGCCCCATGGTTCAGCTACCAAACGGTTGGTCTGATGAAAACGTCGTGGATGACCATGCCCCAAAATCTATCCAGATAGGAAGCTCCTGTCCACCAATCTTGGGCCTTCTTTCACTTATAAATGTGAACCGTTGCAATTGAAGAGCTAGAATTGCCGGATGGTATTATCGGAATTACAACCGAACATCTACAGGCTCGTGCATGCAAGGGCCATGAAATCAGTTTTGAATAGGGCTGTCAACGGATCAGATTCGGACTAGATCAGTGATGATCCAAATCCGACCTGATTAAGAATTACATTATCCAAATCTCATCCGAATCCCAAGTGTCTGATTTGAATTTGATCCGTTAAAATTTTTGAAATCCGAATCCGATCCATTGATCCGATTAATGATCCAAATTCGATTAAATCGGATCGGATACGAATCAAATTCAGACCATGATCTGATCCGTTGACAACCCTAATTTGGAAGAGGATTGTGTGCTGTGCCACCAACCTTGGTGTTGTGTTGATGTTACCAAGTTCTATGGGCCCGGCCATGATGCACGTGTTATATCCACGGTGTCCATCCATTTCGTGAGATCATGCTAAGTGATCTCTCGTGGACCCCACATTTAAGTCTTAATAAAATAATAATAAATATTTTGTTGCTGGACGTCCAGCATCAGAGACGCTGGATCGTCTAGCGTTTAGGGCTGTCAATGGGTCGGATACGAGTGATGATCCGTATCCGATCCGATTAAGGATATGTCCGACCCGAATCCGACCCGGATCACAAGTATGTGATCCGAACCCGACCGTTTAAGTTTTTCGGAATCCGTTTTCGATTCGATTGTGATCCGACCCGATATCCGACCGGATATCCGAGAGAGAGAGAGAGAGAGAGAGAGAGAGAGAGAGAGAGAAACTCTGTTTTTATTTTATTTATTTATTTATCGGGTTGGGTTGCTAACGGGCCGGATCAAGGTTGATCCGAATCCGACCCGAATATTAAACGAATCATCTTTGGATATCCGTATCCGACCTGATTACCCGATTATTAATCCGAATCTGATTAAATCGGATCGGATACGGATCAAGATCCGTGCCATTGACAGCCCTACTAGCGTTGGAGGCCATTTGACATTAATGTGGGGCCCTACTCGTGAAACCCACCTTAATGTATTTAGTACATCTACTTCGTCCAATTGATTCTCCATCTAATTTTAGGACTGGTGTCCAAATTTGAACCTAAACCGAGGTCCGAGTGGGACACACTACCTCAAACAATTTAATGATAAAAAATTACAAAATAAAAAGTTAGAATTTCTAGGCGTGGACAGCGGTCCACTCGTGGACCTCCACTGTGATTAAATCAGTAGATCCAAGTTGACCATGTGTTGTATTATGATGTTTTACAACTTGGGTCCAAAAATCAGATAGATCCGAATCTCAGGTGGCCCACATTATTTGAAACAGTAATGATAACAACACACATGGTTGAGTAAGTCCGATTTTGGATTGCTGTCCACTTTTGGAACCCATTTGGAGGTATTTTGAGAAATCTAATCTGTCCAGTATCTTAATAAGCAAGTTTTCTGGTTGAGGACAAAAAATGGTCCACATAGGACATTCTAGTGAGTCATACCGAGACAAAAAGTGGGGACAACACCTGTCCACTGGTTGGGAACTCGTGGGCCCTACTGTGTAGTCTTTGGAAAATTTGATCCAACCAATCTCTTGAATAATGGGTTGTTAGTTTTGTGACAAAAAATCAGCCCAATCAGACTTTCAGGCGGGCCATGCCAAGAGAAGTAGTGGAGAAGTACAGTTTGAATTTCACAATTGGGTCATTTTAGGATATTCCACTACAAGATCTTTGCAAAATTTAATTAACCATCTTTAGTATTGTATCATTGGGGAACTTGTGGCCAAGAATAGGATAATCCACCATTCAAGTGGGCCGTACCATCAGAAAAATAGTAAAATGGTCATTCCTTTTAGAAAAGTGAGTCATAATAATCGAATCTAGACCATCCATTAGGGAACCAAACCTAAATAAAATAAAATTCCAATTGAAAAGAAGTATATTTAAAGCTATATTGATGATGAATAAATATAAATTACATTGATTGTAGATCCATGACCGATTCTACTCAGGTCGTGACAAAATTAACAGAGTAATCGTCACTACCAACAGGTAAGTACATCCCAACACATTTTCTAGTCATTTTAAATAAGTAAGTTGTGTGATGAACATAATATGTGATGTTGATTGATGCTCATTTAAATATTATTCAAATAATTACTATTTATAATAAATGTCATGAAATGTTGCCTCTCAAAAGGAGAGATGGAATGTACGGATGTGAATTATTGCACGCATTCATGAGTTATTGTGCCTGGAGTTTGACTTTAGAAGACCGGTAGGTACTTAAGTACCCGGTTACCCAGGGATCATCCTGAAAGCCCACTAACATGTGGAAGTCCACCCTACAAGGAAGTGGGAGCCGATTGATAGAATCCAATCGAAGTAAGTGGAAGTCTGAATATATGCCCACTTAATGCATCATATCATACTAAATTCACTCTTACATTAACCATGTATTACTTGTATTTGATGGCATATGTTTATCCTGCTTGGTTGAAATGCATGTGAACTGTATCGGGTTACTCATTGGGCTTTCCAATTGACTTTGTGGATTAAACAAATACAGATGATGTGGACATTGACCCTTCAGAGAATGTCCCAAATAATGAAGTGGGACCACTAGAGGAACCGCATGATTATTGGCCTAATTTGACCGAGGAAGAAGTGGTGGCCCTAAACCATGACGTTTAGACTAGTCTTCTTTTATTTTGTTATTTTCAATAATTAGTAGAGATCTAATAAAGTCCCAAATGGGTGTATTTAGTTTATAGTTGAATATTTCATAAATAAATCGTAACTTAGAATTTTCATTATTTCATGTCTCTTAATGGTTTAATATTGTTAATGCACTTAGTGCACCAGTTATACCCTGTAAACTAGGCCGGAGGGTGCACACTCTGTTTTCGGATTTCGGGGCGTGACAGAATGGTATCTGGGGCACCTACTACTTCTTATTTGATCCGAAGAATGCTGGTGCAATGACCACGACTTTCTATGGCCCACTCCATCAAAGCATAGAGCCTTATGTCGGTGACCTTCTCCTTGGTCAGTATATAAACTCATTCCCGGTTTGAAAAATCATCATATGTGTCTTCGCCTATCCAAATGCGCCTTAACATCCATTGTTAGAGTTACATCTAGAAAACGTCGTTTCATCATTTCATTCCGTCCGCACAAAATTCTTTTCCCATAGAGATCAAAGACATCATAGATATGCAACCGAGTGAAAGGCACAAGCTACTTCTCTCATGGCGGTCGAGCTGGTTCTGGGCAATAAAATAGTGGTTTTTTCAGGTTATGATCTAAATCTGGACACAGAATGTGCACCCTTAGGCCCAGGTTATGGGGTATGACTCGTACACAAATGCACTTAATTCGAAAGTCAAACTATTATAGAGGCATGAGATCATATGTGTACTAAGTTCAAAATATCATTCGACATCAATTAAATTTGAAAGTCAAACTGTTATAGAGGTATGAGATCATATGTGTACTAAATTCAAAATATTATTCAACATCAATTAAATAAAAATACAATCCATATACAATGGTCCATGCATTTGAGACTTATTAATAATGTCATCAAATAAAAATAAAATAGAAAAATAATTGGCTAAGCATCTTGATTTATGACAGACATTTCTTCCTCGGTTAAGCTAGGCCAATAATCTTGCGGTTCCTCTACTGGTTCCACTTTATTATTTGGGACATTCTCTAAAGGGTCAACGTCTACATTATCTGTATATGTTTAATCGACAACCGTCAGCTGGCCAGGTTCAGTGAGTAAACTCATCATGGTTCACATCCACCCAAATAAAGTAGTACATGTTGAGCTCTTAATTGTGCATATTCTAACCCCAATTCATCACTGATTATGCATGCTTTTTCATGATTTAAAGACTAATCTAATGCATGGATTTGTGATTGTAGGAATGAGAGTGAGACTTCACCAATTCATGGTTAAAAGAGTCACTTTGTATACATTGAAGATCAATATAACAAGTGACAAAAGGTGGAGGAAAGAAAAAGAAAGAAAGAGAAGAAAATATGGAAAAATGATCCCAAGACCTGTCTTAAGACCTATCCCAAGACCTGTCCTAAGACCGGTCGCCAGACCGGTCGCTAGACAGGTCTACACAGCTAGACCGGTCGCCAGACAGGTCGAGATGAGTCCAAAAAAACATAACTTGCCGGACTATTTTTAATGTTTTGAGACCGATCGTGCGACCGGTCGTCCATAGGCTCAGACTGGTTGTCCGACCGGTCGGCAGCGTAACAGAGCTTGTCCGTAAAGCTCCGATTTTCTCTGTGCAATTGCGTGATTTCTTGCGTAATCTGTAATCTTCCGCGCCAATCTATAAAATGACACTTATAGCCTCTTCCTAGGGCAGCTAGCAATGTAGGGAGCAAAGGATTCAAGACCTAGGAGGCTTCCTAGCCTCCTACAACTAGTTTTCTTCTTCTTCTAGTTATAGTTTTAGTTTGTTTTTATTCTTTTCATTAGCTAACCTCTTAGCTAGAGTTAAGAGGTGAAATTTATAGTTTACCTAGATGTTTTAATTCGTTTTATTGGTTTCAAGTTGGATTTATTGAAGAACAATGGTTTTTAGAAGTTTGAATAAAGTTCTAAGTAATTTTTCTTAATCTCATCATGGCTCATGGATGTTTGGAAGAATTGCTTTAGTTCTTAATCGTTTTGCATGGCTCTAGACCTGTACGCTCCGAGGAATCGGATTCAATACGCTCTAGAGTTGAATCATCATATGGGAACTTCAAACCAAAGTTCTACCTTCTTGTTCTAAATTCTGAATATTGTGTTGTTGTTCATATGATTTGAATGAAGTTCAAATCATAATATAGTTAAGTCTTGTGATAAGGTTTGATGATTATTATGGTTATGATCTTAATCTATTGGAATTAGGATTGACCTATGCATTGAGTGTGCTCAAGTCTTAACTTGAATTGAGGGAATCATGTTGACGAACAACACATGTGTTAGATTGCTTTGATGATATAATCGCTCCACGCTCCGGCTAGATAGGATTTTATTTCGATTCTAGTTAAGTAAGTGAGAAACCACAACGAATTATGCATCTAAGGAGAGCTATAAGTGGATCCTTGATGCTCTAGTTATCTTTTCATTATCAGATTTTTTCGTTTCATGTTCAAAACCGATTTCACAAACCTCTTAAGATTCTAGTTATTAGGATACTTGGAATTGTTTACCTCCTTCCCTGTGGATCGACCTCAGTCTTACCGAGATTATTACTACATCGCAACCATACACGTGGGGAAGCGAACAATACACCCAAATACAGTCTTACTATTAAATTTACACTATGAATGCAAAAATGTTATGCAAGATGATATGATGCATCAAGTGGGCATATACTCAGTCTTCCACTTGCTTTGATTGGATCCTATTAATCGGCTCCCCCTTCCTTGTAGGGCGGACTTCCACATACTAGTGGGATTACAGGATGGTCCCTAGGTAACCGGGTACTTTAAGTACCTACCGGTATTCCAGAGCAATGCTCTAGGACAAACGATGTGTGAATGTATAAAGTGTATGGTATGTAATGTTCAATAATCATCTCTCTAATTGAGAGGCAATAGATAATTCAGTCATCTCTCCTTTTGAGAGGCACATACATATTATTCAATCATCTCTTCTTTTGAAAGGCACATACATATCATTCGTGTCATCTCTCATTTTGAGATACACATACATATTATTTGTCATTCATTTCATTCAACATATATAAGTAATAAAATGCATTGGCATATATATATATATATATATATATATATATATATATATATATATATATATATCATCATAATCACCCCAAGTCACCTCAAGCATAGCATCACACCACAACAACCTACTTTATTCAAATGAATGGGAAACATGTTGGGATTCACTCACCTCTTAATGTGAGTTCCACAAGCTTTAAAAAATTAGAGTAAATACCAAGTTCCTAGCACATAATTCACCATTTAGTAATTTTATTCATTTGATCTACTTAATATGGACTTAGAGTTATTAAGGATCGGATCTAAAACCGTCTATTACACATCAGATATTTGAATGGTCCATGATCATACCTTAATCCCATATCTTAGACATGACGATTATCATATATTATAATTTACATGATTAACGTAAACTAGAACCGATCTTGACGACCAATTGGATGATCTGATTCATTCCATCACTTTTTAACGGTTCAGATCAGTGACTGGATCAGATGCATCCGTTGGTCCACATAAAAATTATTACACAATCCAAAAATTGAATTACCATGACCCACTTGAGGATCAGATCAATTTGAGATTTTTGGCCTACGCATGGTTCGGCCTTTAGGATCCACATGATCCCCTTAGATGGCCCCCCATCAACTTCTACCTTTTAACCTCACATAACAGTGATCTACATTTGAGATTAGTCCACCGATCTGTATAATGGACGGATGACCGATTAGTCCCGTCCATTGAGTAGATTGGGAGAAATTATTTTAAAACAAACAAAAGAATGTTGGCAAGGCTTACCGAATCTAGGCCCCATTGCAAACAACTCTCATTCTCCCTCTCTCTAAGGTTTTCTGTAGGAGAAACTCTCTCTGAGCTCTCCCTTCTCATTTATTTCTTTTTATTTTCTAAATGCTTTAGCCTTTGTGATCATCTCTTATGATTTCATAGTCGCACTCCATTTATAAAATAGGATATAGATTGGTATAAAGAGGCGGTGTATGGCGCACCGTTGAATGGAGAATAGAACAAAGAAATTATATGGTCCAGATCTTCTAGTTAGCATTGAGTTGTCACACGGAAATGAAGGAAAGTTGTAAAGCTGAGATTACGCAACTGACTAAGGAAGAAGTGATAAGGGAAAGAGTTTGAACTTCTCATGAATCAAGTGAAGTGAGAGATTTTACTAGGATTAAAAGATCAAAGATTTGTTTCCAAAATGCCGATTCTTGTTATCCCATATTACCAAAGAAGAAAGAGAGCCGTTCTCACAATACTTTGCTATAGGATTTCATGGGGCCCACTGTGATGTCTATAACACAATCCAAGCCGCTCATCAATCTTTGAAAAGTTCTCTTAGGATATGGACTAAAAACGTAATAGTGCAGCATGTATGCTCTTTGCATGTGCGGCCTACATGACTACACCACAAAAAGCAGTGGGGACAGTGTTTCCCACTGTTGAAACCTTCCTGGGGCCCACCATGATGTTCATAAGGTCAAACAGACCTGGATAAAGGGTAAAAATAAATATCAGATTGATCTAAAATTGGATGGACGTCATGGATAAAACAAATACATTACCATGGTCCCATAGAGACCCTTCCTCGACTAAGTCCATCCAGGAGTAGAACAATCTGAATTCCCACCTGGTAGTAGGACTCTTTAGGGCCCACCATCATGTATGTGTTTTATCTAGGTCCATATGTTCTTCCAGCTCATTTTAAGTCAGGGGCTAGAATTGAAGCATGTCTAAAGTTCAAGTAGACCATACCACGAGAAAAAGTGGGGGTAAAGATGTCCACCATTAAAACCTTCCTAGCATCCATAGCGATGTTTATTTATCATCCAACCTTTTATAACATCACACAAACTTGGATGAAGAAAAATCACAATTATTAGCTGTATCCAAAACTTTTGTGGCACCCAAGAGGTTCAACGACGACTAGCATATTTATCCCCACCATTTCATTTGGTGTGGTCCCCATGAGATTTCATATGCTTCAATTTTGGACTCATGGCCTACAAGGAGCTGGAAAAATAACTGATGGAGGAGTTGGTGGTGTGGTAGGGTCAAGTTATCTACATCCAGTTTGGTAACCTCATCCCGGCACCAATTTCATAGTGTCACGTGGCTGGGTGGAACTTTCATGAAATCAATAACATCCACCAAAATTAGTAGAGACATGATGTGACAGGATTTGATTGGATGATAGGTCGCTATTAGAGATAGGGCTAGTACAAAACATGTTTGAAAGTTATTTAGTCCATTTACTTTATGTGCCCATCTCTAAGCACCAACAACGAAGTTGTTACAGGTAGGGTAATACCTAATCTACATCTCCATCTTTTAAAGTAGCTTATTGTGTAATTAAACTAGCCACTTTTGTCTCCATCCACTTCGGTACAGGTAGGGGTACTCAATTTATGTGCTAGCGATGTAGTCCACACAAAGGAATAAAAAATGATGTAGTTCTTTTCAATTTAGTGAGCACCGTTTCCTGTAGTGTAGTCCACCTAAAATTTGTATCTACTTCATTTTTGGAACAACATCTTAAAATAATCTGAAGAAATAGATGGACGGCATGGATATACAATGAGTACATCCAAATGGGCCCTAGGTTCAGGGTCCCACCGACATAGCTGGTTCCGGGGTCTCACCCAAGTCGCGCCCGTTTCTAACCCCCTTCATGTTATTAATCAATCCAGAGAAGCCTTCTCTCTCCTACGCATGTGCTTACGTCATTACACACCGTCCAAGCCATGCATGGGCTTCAACACATAAATACCAGTAAACCTCGTCCACATCCTCCACATCCTCTCTCATTCTCTAGTAAACCTCCTCCACATCCTCCACATCCTCTCTCTCTCTCTCTCTCTCTCTCTCTCTCATGGACATGCTTTGGGTGACTTTGGTAGTGCTTGCACTACTCTCGGGCATTTGGAAGCTTTTCCAAAATCTTGTATGGAGGCCTCACACCTTGACAAGGTGGTTTGAGAAACAAGGGATAAGAAGCCCACCTTACTCTTTCATATCAGGCTCTCTTGAAGAAATCAAGGGCCTAAAAAAGCTTGCAAGGGAAAATGTTCTTGACACTCACTCACATGACATCATCCCAAGGGTCATGCCTCATTACTACAAATGGTTCTCACTACATGGTGATCACTTTCTTCTCCCTTCTCTTCTTTAACTGATCAGTACCCTCCTTGCTCCTTACACGTGGCCCACAAGTGCCTCTGTCCAAGCCATCCAAACGTGGGGTGCACTGTAGATGGAGCATAGCTCAAATACCACAATGATCATGCAAATCTAACCATCCAATTAGTGGGTTTTAAATGAATGGTTATATTACCAGAAAAATCAGATAGTTCCTATTTATCATCTGTGAGGTGTGGTTTTTTATTATGCTTCCTTAATCGGTTGGCCATTTGGGTGGTTTCGATTATCATACAACCATATGTCATCTGCACGGTTGAGCTATTCAATTTTGGATTGCTGTCCACTTTTGGGACCCATTTGGAGGCATTTTGAGAAGTTTAATTCGTCCAATATCTTAATAAGCAAGTTTTCTAGTTGATGACCAAAAATGGTCCGCATAGGACATTCCAGTGGGCCATACCAAGATAAACAGTGGGTACAGCACCTGTCCAATGGTTGGGAACTTGTGGGCCCTACTGTGTAGTCTTTGAAAAATTTGATCCACCCAATCTCTTGAATAATGGGTTGCTAGTTTTGTGACAAAAAATCAGCCCAATTAGACTTCCAGGTGGGCCATGCCAAGAGAAGTAGTGGAGATGTATGGTTTGAATTTTCACAATTGGATCATTTTAGGATATCCCACCATAAGATCTTTGTAAAATTTAATTAGCCATCTTTGGTATTGTATCATTGGGGAACTTGTGACCAAGAATAGGACGATCCACTAGTCAAGTAGGACGTACCATCAGAAAATAGTAAAATGGTCATTCCTTTTGAAAAAGTGAGTCACAATAATCGAATCTGGACCGTCCATTAGGGAACCAAACTTAAATAAAGTAAAATTTCAATTGAGAAGAAGTATATCTAAGGCTATATTGATGATGAATAAATATAAATTATATTGATTATAGATCCAGGACCGATTCTACTCAGGTCGTGACAAAATTAACAGAGTAATCGCCACTACCAATAGGTGAGTACATCCCAACACATTTCCTAGTCATTTTAAATAAGTAGGTTGTGTGATGAACATAATATGTAATGTTGATTGATGCTCATTTAAATATTATTCAAATAATTACCATTTATAATATATGTCATGAAATGTTGCCTCTCAAAAAGAAAGATGAAATGTACGGATGTGAATTATTGCACGCATCCATGAGTTATTGTGCCTGGAGTTCGATTCTGGAAGATCGGTAAGTACTTAGTACCCGGTTACCCAAGGACCATTATGAAGCCCACTAACATGTGGAAGTCTGCCCTACAAGGAAGGGGGAGCCGATTGGTGGGATCCAATCGAAGCAAGTGGAAGTATGAAATATGCCAACTTGATGTATCATATCATACTAAATTTATTTTTGCGTTAATCATGTATTACCTGTATTTGATGACATGCGTTTATCCTACTTAGTTGAGCTTATTGGGTTACTCATTGAGCTTTCCAGCTGACGTTGTAGATTAAACATATACAGATGATATGGATGTCGACCCTTCAGAGAATGTCCCAGATAATGAAGTGGGACCATTAGAGGAACCGCATGATTATTGGCCTAATTTGATCGAGGAAGAAGTGACGGCCCTAAACCAAGACGTTTAGACTATTCTTATTTTATTTTGTTATTTTCAATAATTAGCAAACATCTAATAAAGTCCCAAATTAGTGGACTTAGTTTATAGTTGAATATTTCATGAATAAATAGTAACTTAGAATTTTTATTATTTCATGTTTCTTAATGGTTTAATATTGTTAATGCACTTAGTGCACCAGTTATACCCTGTAAATTGGGCCGGAGGCTGCACACTCTATGTCCGAATTTCGGGGTGTGACAGAATGGTATTCGGGGCACCTACAACTACTTCCTATTTGATCCGAAGAATGCTGGTGCAATGACCACAATTTTCTATGGCCTACTCCATCAAAGCATAGAGCCCTATGTCGGTGACCTTCTCCTTGGTTAGTATATAAACTCATTCCCGGTTTGACAAATTGTCGTATGTGTCTCGCCTAGCCAAATGCGCCATAAAATCCATGGTTAGAGTCACATCTAGAAAACGCCGTTTCATCATTTCATTCCGCCTACACAAAATTCTTTTCCCATAGAGATCAAAGACATCATAGATATGCAACCGAGTGAAAGGCACAAGCTACTTCTCTCATGGCGGTCGAGCTGGTTCTGGGTAATAAAATAGCACTTTTTCCAGGTTATGATCTAAATCTGGACACAGAGTGTGCACCCTTAGGCCCAGGTTATGGGGTAGGACTCGTGTACAAATGCACTTAATTCGAAAGTCAAACTGTTATAGAGGTATGAGATCATATGTGTACTAAGTTCAAAATATCATTCGACATCAATTAAATTCTAAAGTCAAACTGTTATAGGGGCATGAGATCATATGTGTACTAAGTTCAAAATATCATTCGACATCAATTAAATAAAAATACAATCCATACACAATGGTCCACCCATTTGGGACTTATTAATAATGTCATCAAATGAAAATAAAACAGAAAAATGATTGGCTAAACATCTTGATTTATGGCAGCCACTTCTTTTTTGGTTAAGTCAGGCCAATAATCTTGCGGTTCCTCTACTGGTTCCACTTCATTATTTGGGACATTCTCTGAAGGGTCAACATCCACATTATCTATATATGTTTAATCCACAACCGTCAGCTGGCTATGTTCAGTGAGCAAACTCATCATGGTTCACACCCACCCGAAGAAAGTAGTACACCCAAATATAGTCTTACTATTAAATTTACAATATGAATGCAAGAATGTTATCCAAGATGATATGATGCATCAAGTGAGCATATACTCAGTTTTCCACTTGCTTCGATTGAATCCCATTAATCGGCTCCCCTTTCCTTGTAGGGCAGACTTCCACATACTAGTGGGCTTCCAGGATGGTCCTTGGGTAATCGGATACTTAAGTACCTACCGGTCTTCCAAAGCAATGCTCCAGGACAAACGATGTATGAATGTATGAAGCGTATGATATGTCATGTTCAATAATCATCTCTCTAATTGAAAGGCAACAAATAATTCAATCATCTCTCCTTTTGAGAGGCACATACATATTATTCAATCATCTTTCATTTTGAGAGGCACATACATATCATTCATGTCATCTCTCATTTTGAGAGGCACATACATATTATTTGTCATTCTTTTCATTCAACATGCATAAGTAATAAAATGCATTGACATATATGCATAACATCATCATAATTAACACAAGTCACCCTAAGCATAGCATCACACAACAACAACCTACTTTATTCAAATGAATATGAAACATGTTGGGATTCACTCACCCCTTAATGTGAATTCCACAAGCTTTCAAAAATTAGAGTAAATACCAAGCTCCTAGCATATAATTCACCATGTAGTAATTTTATTCATTTGATCTACTTAATATGGACTTAGAGTTATTAAGGATCAGATCTAGACCGTCCATTACACATTAGATATTTGAATGGTCCATGATCATACCTTAATCCCATATCTTAGCCATGAAGATCATCATATTTTATGATTTACATGATTAACGTAAACTAGAACCGATCTTGACGGCCCATTGGATGATCTGATTCATTCCATCACTTTTTAACGGTTCAGATAAGTGACTGGATCAGATACATCTGTTGGTCCATACAAAAATTACTACACAATCCAAAAATTGAATTACCATGGCCTACCTGAGGATCAGATCAATTTGAGATTTCTGGCCTACACATGGTTCGGCCTTTAGGATCCAGAGGATCCCCTTAGATGGCCCCCCATCAACTTCTACCTTTTAACCTCACATAACAGTGATCTACATTTGAGATCAGTCCACCGATCTGTATAATGGACGGATGACCGATCAGTCCCGTCCATTGAGTAGATTGAGAGAAATTATTCTAAAACAAACAAAAGAATGTTGGCAAGGTAAACAACTCTCATTCACCCTCTCCCTAAGGTTTTCTGTGGGAGAAACTCTCTTTGAGCTCTCCCTTCTCATTTATCTCTTTTTATTTTCTAAATGCTTTAGCCTTTATGTTCATCTCTTATGATTTCACAGTCGCACTCCATTTATAAAATAGGATATGGATCAGTATAAAGAGGCGGTGTATGGCACATCGTTGAATGAAGAATTGAACAAAGAAATTAATGGTTTAGATCTTTTGGTTGGTGTTGATTTGTCACACGGAAAGGAAAGAAAGTTGTAAAGCTGAGATTGCACAACTGACGAAGGAGGAAGTGATAAGGGAAAGGGTTTGAACTTCTCATGAATCAAGTGAAGTGAGAGATTTTACTACTTGGACATCTGGGATTAAAAGATCAAAGATTTGTTTTCAAAATACCGATTCTCGTTATCCCATATTACCGAAGAAGGAGAGTCGTTCTCACAATACTTTGCTGGATGATTTCATGGGGCCCACCGTGATGTCTATAACACAATCCAAGCCGCTCATCAATCTTTGAAAAGTTCTCTTAGGATATGGACTAAAAACGTGATAGTGCAGCATGTATGCTCTTTGCATATGTGCGGCCTACATGACTACACCACAAAAAGCAGTGGGGGTAGTGTTTCCCACTATTGAAACCTTCCTGGGGCCCACCATGATGTTCATAAGGTCAAACAGACCTGGATAAAGGGTAAAAACAAATATCAGATTGATCTAAAACTTCTGTGTCCCCCAAGAAGTATTCAATGGTAGACTTACATTCCCTGATGCTTTCTGTGGCATGGTCCATTTGAGCTTCAAATCTGCCTCAGGTTTTGGGTGCGAGCAATAAAGTGATTTAATAAAATGAATGGTGTGGATAAAACACATTTATCATGGTAGGCCCCACAGAACTTGGTAATGTTAACACACCATGGAGGTCGCGCAGTTTGTTTCCAAGCTGTTTAGGTCACTTTCATTAAAATAATAGTAATAATAATAATATTTTTAGACTTTTTGCTGTGGAAATCTAGGCTGACCTTAAGTAAGGGTGGCTATAGTCGCGGAGCCCACAAAGCCATGAGCCCGACTGGGACGTGCTGGCTAGGACAATGGGCTGGACTTAGGCCTTGCACCTATTATTTATGGGTGGCTTGAGCTCAAGTCATTTTAGTCTAACCTACCTGACTCCTTTTAGCTCAACTTGACTTTATATGCAGATGTGTTATATTTAAAAATGTGCTATAGTAGATGTATCGGAAGGCTAGCCGGTTCAAGAGGAGCCAAAGCGTCGCACAGGAAGATAAACAGACAGGCAAAAAGGCACGAAAATCGAGATGAACAGGTTTGGTGCGGGTGGATGGGTCGAGGCCCACCTAGTACAAATGTGGGGCCCGCTTGATATGCATGTCAGATTAAGGTGGGACTGGCCACATGGACCACATCATCAAATGGGACCCACAAAGTGTTGAATTGGAAAATGGGCCACCGTCTGGCCTAGCGTAGGTGGATGCGTCGAGCTCCTAAACAGTCATGCAGCCAAGTTCGAAGTGGATAAAACGGAGTTGACGCATGTGGATGCGCCGAACTCCGAATCAAATGCGTCAAGTCCATTTCATGCCAAATCACATACACCAGAGCGCCAGGTGGATGTGCCAACGCGTGTCACATGTGCAGTGGCCGAGTTTCCGCAACTTTTGGCTATAAATAGCCCATTCTGCTATTTACAATGACATGGACAAAATATCCAAGATCAGAGAGAGAAACTTGATTGCAAATCGGAACTCTTAGAACTTCGTCGAAACTTTAGAAACCCCCGTCGAAATCCCTTTTTTGAATACCGTAGGTGCCAAATGCACCATATCTTTGGTGCATCTATCGACCAGTGTCACGCGTTTGCTAGCGCCCTTGGCCGGGAACGTGACATCAATAACATAGCCATGTAGCCTGGAACATGTTGCTCACTAAGTGGCGCATCTAGCAGGAGGCCCCAAACATTAAGTCAATAGGCTAAGTGATTGGCGCATGTGGCGTGCCAATTGGCACATCCACCACGGGAACCCTCCAACTCCAAATCACATGCGCTAGACATCCTGAGCTCGGCGCGTGCCGCCCTTCCGACTCTCTGACAATTTTACGTTCAGTTCGCTTCACGCGCGGTCTGATCAACTCTATTGCACCATCAATCCGCCCGCTATCCAAGATTCTAAACTCATAAACGGGTCATCTACTCATTAGAAAACACAATTATTACCACACAACTGTATAATGGCCCTTGGTCTAAGGTATGAACGTGTCAAAAGGGACTGTGATTTACCACTAGAAACTTTACAAATCTATATTTAAAACAACAATACAAGTCAATGCTAAAAGGATGATTATCCTACATCTAGTCAGGTACTACCAATTAGAGTTGGCATCCACTTGTTGAGCCATTCGAATTCACGGTCATAATCTGGTCTTCCTGTGGTCACCATCTCGACGACGAGAGTAGGTCCAGTGTTGCACCACTCGACTATTGCTTAATGGTCTCTCAGCTCGGACCGAAATGACATGGGACAGGCATTTGATCTGCCAAAAGGACAATTTGTCCATACAAAGCTTGACTTGGTACTCAGCGGCTCAATGCATACACATTAAATACATAGTCCCCGCCGACATAGTCTTTGCTTTAAATCAAGGGTCATCGATCATTCGATGTAATTAAGGGCTTATGTCGGATCACGGCCTGAAATTGAAATAAAGATCATCTTTGCGCTTTGTTTGTTATGTACTTATTTATATTGTTTGTAAATACTTATGAATTTCACAATTCCCCAATTAAAAGAATACAAGCGTAAATCAAATGAACGCAAACGAATCTTATGAAAAATTCAGTTTTAACAGCAACTAATCTATTTTGAATGTGAAACTTTGGTCTCATTCCTTTACATTTATTTCATTGTGTATGTGTAGCCCACTTGATAAATAAATAAATTAAAAAAGTTTAAGGGAAAAACATAGATTATTAGTTTTTGGGACATGTTAGGTTAAGTCTGAGCACAACTAATTTTTATGGGCCTGAATTGGCCTACTAAACTTGGGCCCATGCCAGGTTTAGGATGGGTTTGGGCCTTGACTCTTGAGTGCTCGATTTGGCTCATGCCTGTCCAATACTAGCTTAAACCCAACTCATTGCCATCTGTAGACACCCCACCTTCGGCTACACTGTTGGTAGAGATAGCTGGTTGAACGGAGGACCATACCCCCAAATCCCAAGTCCAAACTCAGCCAAACTCACCCTTGTAAGCCCCATTCCATAGCCCAGTTCAAGCCTGAACCCAGTCAACCCAGTCCTAAACACCACCCAGAAAAACCCCCCATAAAAAAGTCCAGTAAAAAAGACCCAAAAAAAAAGTCAAACTCACTGAGTCAACTCGCTGAGTTAACCCGCTGAGTCAACCCGTCGAGTCAAAACACCGAGTCAACCCGTCGAGTCAACCCGTCGAGTCAAACCACCGAGTCGACCCGCTGAGTCAACTCACTGAGTCGACCAGCGAGTCCAACAGCAGCCCCGAGGGAACGGCCGTACTCGCTGGAAACCGAGGAGCGGCCGTATGGGCGGCCCATGGCAGGCCGCCCGGACAAAATTACGCAATCTGCCATTGTCCGCTGCTATAAATACCCCCCTCCCCTTCTCATTTCAACAGGCCATTCGAGTCCATTTCAGCCCGAGAGCTCTGAGTCCATCTCTTCACCCTTTAGCCCATTTTTCCACCAAGGAGAGCTCGAGTGAGGAGAGTCTAACCCTGGTCCAGCCCAGCCTGACCACTGGTCCAAGCCTCCCAAGCCACCCAAGTCTTGATCCGGCCACTCGAAGCCAACCCTTGCGACACCTCCGTCCACCCAGCTACTCTTTTCCAGCATCATTTCATTTGCATCTAGCATAAGTGCAACATTTACTTTTCTTCCAACCCCCCTGCTTCACTGCAAGCACTTTGATTATTCAAGCACACTTGCATATGTCTTAAATTAAGCACCTGTCAGTTCGAGCGTATGCTCTGGGCTTGCCCGTTGTTGGAACCTGCCCATCAGAAACTCTTACTGTTCAGACCTGCATTCATGCTTCACTAAAAGCACCTTGATTACTCAAGCACACTGCATACGTCTTACATTAAGCACCTGACAGTTCGAGCGTACGCTCTGGGCTTGCCCGTTGTTGGAACCTGCCCATCAGAAACTCTTACTGTTCAGACCCGCATTCATGTATCATGTCATTCATGAGAATATACGAGGATTAAACTAGACTTTCAAGTATTCGATCGATTCTGTGAAGTAGAGACCGTACTTCGGTACGGGCAGTGTGTGGGGTGCTTAACCTCTTCCCACCCTGTAACCGTGATCCCTTACCTTGAATCTCTGACCGCAGATCAACAGGAGTCATTTTAGAGGAAGGAATCTTCGGATTTCCTTCTCTAACGTTTCTACGGGGTCTAGCCGACTGTAGATTCGAAGTAACTGGCTAGTGGCGACTCTGGTCTTATATAAATTCACTTAAACACATCCAGCTCAATACGACAACCAAACGAAGCCCTCGAGAACGAGGCAAGCCAGTGGCACAAACGGCGATTTCGCACTCACGCATCCTCATCTCCTTCTTTTCCGAAAGGAAAGGGAAAGGGAGAACGACGTCGTGTGGGGAGCGCGGAAAAATCGGCGAGGGTCCACAGAATGGCGACTCCGCTGGGGAGTAGCTAGTCCCACTAGTCGTGATCCAACTTGAAAACAGAATCCTTCCCGTACTTGAAAGTCATTAATCCTCATACAATCTCATCTGCATAGCATTCTACCCAAAACCCAAAACAAAAAAAAAAATAGAAAATTCCAAAACCAAAAAAAAATAGAAAATCCCAAAACCCAAAAAGAGTAGAGTACAGTCCTCACCATTGCGCCTCCTCGGGCTCAACGTACGCGGAGACAACTTCCCTTCCGCAGCATAATCCGCACTCGGGCTCAGCAAGCCATGTCCGACCACGAAGAAGAAACTCATCACTTCCCTGCTCTCGAAATAGCCGAAGCGCAACCTCCAGCGCAACAGCCCGTTGACAATACGCCAATCATACAAGAATTGGCACAAGGAATGAGAGCAATGCAAGAAATGCTCTTGCAATTCATGCAAGCACAAACCACCCGCAGCAGCCAACAATCAGGTTGGCCCAGTTCAGCAAGCTCAGCAACCATGCCGGGTCCTCCCGGCCTCCAGTTCAAATCAAGCACAACCATCGGAGTCTGCCCAAGACTACCGACAGCAGCCATCTCAGCCCTTCGCTATGGGGCATCCTTCTCAATATCTTCCTGCAACGACAAGGCCATCTCAGAGCACCTCTGTTGCAGGAACATCCAGTCAGCTTCCAGTCAATCTTGCAAACAACAATCTCAGTAGATCTCAGCACGTCCCCGCCGATGGGACACCTTTTCAATTTCAGCACATCCCCGCCGATGGGATTTCAATTCAATTTCCAGCAACAGGGACAGCACTGGCGAATGCCCACAATGGGGGTCAGTGTCAAGCCCACATCAATCAGCGGACAGTGGCGAATACCCAACAAGGGGGTCACTTCCCAGCATCTCAGCCTCCTGCAAACAGGAGCACTTTTCAATTCCAGCACATCCCCGCCGATGGGATTCCAGTTAATTTCCAGCAATCTTCAATTCAGCAAAATCCAGTTAATTTCCAGCAAGCTCCAGTTCAACCTTCAGTACAGTCTTCAGTTCAGTTACCATCAGTTCAAGCTCAAGTTCATCAGAATCCAGTTCAATCATCAAACCAATTTCAGCAACCCGCGGTTGCTTTTTAGCAAGCCCATAGGGTCGAAGACATCGACCACTATGCCGAAGAAGAACGTGCCTTACTCCAAGAGGCATCAGTCGCTCGAACAGATCACTCAGGACTGGACGAGTTGCGGGAGCAGTTCCAGATCTTGCAAAATCAGCTTCAGCGACAGCAAGGAATCGACTTACCTTCGACCAAGTTCAGAGACTTGTGTCCTTTCCCAGATACTCGGGTACCTCAAAACTTTGAGGTTCCAAAGTTCAAAAGATACGACGGCAGCGGTTGTCCCACAGCACATCTCAAGGCCTTCTGTGGAGAGCTGAGTGCAATCTCAGGAAACGAAGGGGCCCTCATTCGATTGTTCCAAAAATCTCTGAAGGGCGATGCCCTAGATTGGTACACTTCATTGGACTGCCACCGCATCAGAACATGGGAACAGCTCTCCCAGGCTTTCGTCGACAGATTCGCATATAATCTCAACATGGCACCCAGAAGAGCCGACCTCGCAGCACTCAGGCAAAGGAGTGATGAAACACTATCAGCTTATGTGGGACGTTGGCGAGCTATGGCAGCCAGAATGCGGACACCCATCGACGATGAAGAACAAATCTCCATGATTGTTCATTCAACATACCCAGGCATATCCGGGTATCTCATCTCGCATCCGTATGCGAACTTCTCGCAGCTAATCCGTGCTGGAGAGCAAGTCGAAGCAGGAATCCGTGCCGGGATGATTTCTCCATGGCCTCATCAAGCCACTCCAGTCAAGAGGAACAGAGTGGAAGGAAGACCTATCGGGCACGGGAATGGAAACCGCAGTGGTTCTCCTCCCCGCCCAACAGAGGTAAACAACATCAACACCGCTGCTCAAGGAAATCAACGTGCTCCCCCACAAGGACATCAACAGTGTCAGCAGAATCAAGTTCAGCATCAGCCTCAGCGATATCAGCCACAACCGAATCCTCAGCCACAGCCACCTCGACAACAGCAGCAGTTCAGGGGAAATGGCCAATACTCATACCAGAACAGGCAGAATTACAGGGAGTTCAGGAAGTTCACTCCACTCAGTCAACCACTTAGTCAAATCATGACTACGCTGGTACAAAAGCAGTTACTCACTCTAATGACACCTAGGCCTCCGCCTCATCCTCTGCCTCCAAACTACCGAGAAAATGAGTACTGTGCCTACCATCAAGGACGTGGCCACGCCACTGATCGATGTTATACTTTGAAGAATGCCATACAAGACCTGATTGATGACCGCAAGATCGTCATCTCGGTCCCTGGAACTTCTCAAGCAGCTTCCACCAACATCCTTCAGAATCCTCTGCCTCAGCATCCAACGGACCCCAGTTCGTCTCGTGGCCCTGCCGTCAATAGTATAGAAGAAGGGGACCATATCGATCGCTTCTTCTCCCCTATTCAGTCCATTCATGCCTACACCTATGAGCCAACAAATCCTCCTCCAGTCTTGCAAGGGGCAAGTCCCTTTCTTCCTTCAATCTCCGAGCCAGTAGTGCTTGAAGGAACACCTCCATACGATATACCAGTTGTTCAAGGGGCACCTTACAACCATTCAAGCTGGGAACCAGTCGTCCTGGAAGGAGCACAATCATACATTGAGCCCACATACGAACCTGTCATCTTGCAAGGGGCAACTCCAGAACAATCCAATCCGCAATGGAAGGATTATACTCATCAGCAGCAAGAGCCCGTTGTCTTGGAAGGATCTCTTCCAGTCAAGCCTGTCATATTGCAAGGGGCAAGTCCCGGAGGCATATCAATCACGCTACGGCAGCTCGGACGAACAGAGAAACCTCCTGCCATATCAAGAGGACCAGTATTCATTCCATGGGAGCCTCCTGCCCCAGGAACAGTCAAGCCAGGACCACGACCTTATGTGGTCTATGAAGACAAGCCTCGATACTACCCCTTCAGCACAGGCAACAATGTAGTTCTCAAGGCAAAAGCTCTATACGAGGAAGATCTGGTATCCACCCCAGCACCGTTGCAAGAACCAGTGGTCCTAGAAGGCAAAAGGGAGGAAAACTACAAAGAGGTTCCATGGCACTATCCAGAATGTGCGGAAGTGGGAAACATGAATCCCAACGGCGTTGCATCCGAAGAGATAATCAAAACAGAGGAGATCCCAAAGGCGTCCTCTCAGGCCTCGGCAGCAAAAATGAAGCCGCATACGATGTGGCAACTCAGCTCAAGTCAATCCCTGCACAAATCTCAGTATGGGAGCTACTCTGCACATCTCGCATACACCGAGAAATGTTTGCCAAGACCTTGAATGATGCTCATGTCTCCTCCGATACGGCACCAGAGATGATTGCATTGATGATTGGACAGCTACTGGCTCCGCGCGCCATCACCTTCACCGATAATGAGTTGCCACCAGAGGGACGAGATCATGGGCGATCCCTCAACATAGCCTTACGATACAAAGACCTCTGTGTTCCGCTGGTCCTTATCGATAATGGCTCAAGCTTAAATGTCTGCCCACTCAAGACTGCGGAACGTTTGGGAATCAGTCCCTCTTCATTTCGACCCAGCACCATATGTGTCAGAGCATTCGACAACACCCGCCGATCAGTGGAAGGGGAAGTCGACATAGAGGTACAGATAGGCCCGGAAGTCTCCACCATCACATTCCAAATCTTGGATATATCAGCCTCTTTCAACATGTTGCTCGGACGGCCGTGGCTGCACAAGGTTGGAGCTGTGCCATCAACCTTACATCAACGGGTGAAGTACATCTGTGGAAATCAAGTGATCTCTATCCACGCAGAGAAGGATATCATCATTCCTTCCAATGCTGCTGCCACTGAACCAGACATCCCGGTCATCGATATCCAACACTCTAAAGAAGACATCCCATTTCACAGTTTCGAATTTGAGACTGTGAACTCTATCGCCAATCCAGAACCAACAAGGGTGGACCGTGTCTTCTCACCGGCAGAGCGTCTGAGCCTCAAGTACCGAATGAAGAATCACTTCAAGTCCAGAAAGGTACCACTGGTATATAACCAACGCAAATGGGGACTCGGATACAGGGCAACCTTCATGGACAAAAGGAGGAAGAAATTTCGGTGCTCACCCATCCAATTCGTCAAGCCAGGAGAACCTTGCAAAGATCCAGGAGGGAATCAACCGACTGCACTACACAAAGGCCTCCCGATGAGCCTAGTTTGGGCCACGTGGCCCCCCATTCGATGGGATCAGATTCTCGAACCCTCTAAGCCTCCAGAAGAAGGAGGAAATGATGAAGACGAAGAAGGAAGACAAATACAGCAGCTTCAGGACCAGGTTACTCTGACACCTGCTCCCAACTAGGGGCACAACTTGCCCACTTCTCTCAACCAGGGGCACAACCCGCCCACGTCAGCATCAATCAACCAGGGGCACAACCTGCCCACTTCTCTCAACCAGGGGCACAACCTGCCCACTTCAGTCAGCAAGGGGCACGACTTGCTCATCTCAGCACCAATCAGCAAGGGGCACGACTCGCCCATCTCTGCAAAGTCAACATCATCAATCATCAGCCAGGGGCAGAAGCAGCCCATCCATTGGACCAAGAAAGGGAAGTGGCCAGCCCTAGATTGGTCTGATGTCCAGGTTCCAAACTTGTGTCTCACTGTGGAACCAGACGAACTGCAATGCGAGGTAAGTGACCCGGGAGGGACTGAGTGCGACTCAGATCTCGAATCCGACCAGCGAGAAATCATGGTCATTGGGCCAGATCGTGACTCTTCGCCCAAATCATCAACCCACACCTCTTCAGGGGAGGAAGTGTGGGGTCCTGAATGGTCATCTGTTCCCCTAACTTTTGAATCAGCCAAAGAGCCATCTGAGGGCTCTGGCTTCCAAAAAAAAAACGCCTGTTTAGGCAGCGACCGGAACTTTGGAACAAGTTGGGCTCAATCATGGTCTGCAATGCCCACTTGTTCAAAGTCCCGTGAATTTCGAAAAGCCAAAAAAATAAAAAACTTTCAAAAACCAAAAACATCTAGCATCTCAATTTCAGAAAAATCTCAAAAATCAAAAAATATTTCTTTCCCTGCATTCAATAGTGTGCCAAGTTCGTCTAAAGAGTCGCATGAGTTTGAAGTCGAATCATATGATTTCGACATCGAATTAGACTTTGAGCTCATGGGTCTGGACGAAGCTCGGGACGAGGAAGATGATGATCCTGCTCCTGAACTTGAGAATCTCCTCAAAAAGTTCGAATCTAAAGCCAATGTTGTAGCCGATGATTTCGAGATAGTAAACTTGGGGACGCCTGAGATCCCTAGGGAAGTACGCATTGGAAAATCGTTGCCACCTGAGATGAAACAGAAAATGATAGAGTTCCTAGCTCCAAGATTGTCCAACTTCGCGTTCTCATATGAAGACATGCCGGGGCTCGATGAAGAGCTCGTTGTACACCATCTGCCAACTAAGGCAGATATGAAGCCAGTGAAGCAGAAACTTCAAAGAATGAAGCCAGAGTGGGCTCTGAAAGTCCGAGATGAAGTCATCAAGCAATACAATGCGGGATTCTTGGTAGTCTCCAACTACCCTGAATGGCTCGCCAACATCGTACCAGTACCGAAGAAGGATGGCAAGGTTCGAATGTGCATCGATTTCCGAGATCTCAACAAAGCCAGTCCAAAAGATGACTTCCCTTTGCCACATATCGACACTCTGGTCGACAACACCGCTGGATACAAGATCTTCTCATTCATGGACGGGTTCTCAGGTTACAATCAGATCAAGATGGCCGTCGAAGATCGTGAGAAGACAGCATTTATCACTCCCTGGGGAACCTTCTGTTACAGGGTGATGCCGTTCGGTCTGAAGAACGCAGGAGCAACATATCAGCGAGCAATGACAGCACTATTCCACGACATGATGAACAAAGAGCTCGAAGTATATGTGGACGACATGATCGTCAAATCTCGCACAATTGAAGGACACTTTGAAGATCTGAAGAAGTTATTCAACAGATTAGAAAAGTACAAGCTTCGCCTCAACCCTCAGAAATGTGTCTTCGGTGCAATGGGAGGTAAGCTCCTCGGCTTTATGGTGAGCGAGGATGGCATCAGGGTCGACGAGACCAAAACCAGAGCAATCATCGAGATGCCCCCTCCTAGAACAGAGAAAGAAATTCGTGGCTTCCTCGGCAGAATTCAATACATCAGTCGCTTCATCGCACAGCTCACACCTATCTGTGAGCCCATATTCAAGCTCCTTCGGAAGAACGTCCCAAAAGAATGGAATGACGATTGCCAAGTCGCCTTCAACCGCATCAAGAAATATCTCATGAATCCTCCAGTCCTAGTGCCTCCCACTCCTGGACGACCACTATTGTTATACATCTCGGTAGCAGCAGAAGCCATTGGCTGTGTCCTCGGCCAACACGACGAAACCGGGAAGAAAGAACAAGCAATATACTATTTGAGTCGAAAGTTCACCGACTACGAGACCAGGTATTCCCCGATCGAGAAGACTTGCCTCGCCCTAGTCTGGGCAACTCAGCGACTCCGTCAATACATGATTGCATTCCCTATTCTCCTTCTCGCTCACATGGATCCGCTCAAGTACCTGTTCGAGAAACCGGCACTCACTGGAAGGATAGCTAAATGGCAGCTACTCCTGTCTGAGTTCGACATCACCTATGTCACTCAAAAGGCAATCAAGGGACAGGCCCTCGCCGATCATCTTGCGGCTCACTCTCTCCTGGACTATCAGCCGCTCAAGACATTCTTCCCTGATGAAGATCTCTTGCTCATTGAAGAGGAAGAAAAGAAGAAAAAAGATGAATGGACGTTATTCTTCGACGGCGCAGCAAATTCTAAAGGGAGTGGTATTGGAGCAATCCTCTACTCTCCAGATGATGCCCCTATTCCTATCTCGAGGCGCATCGCATTCGAGTGCACCAACAACATGGCAGAGTACGAAGCATGCATCGCTGGCTTAAGGGAAGCCATAATCTTGGGCGTCAAGAAGCTACGAGTATTTGGAGACTCACAGCTTATCATCAATCAGACCAATGGCGAATGGAAGACCAAAGACGAGAAGTTGATACCATATCATGTGTATCTTGACAATCTGATCGAAGAATTCAAGGAAATCACTTTCTCATACATGCCCAGAGCCAAGAACCAGTTTGCAGATGCTCTCGCCACGCTCGCATCAATGCTCGAGATCCCAAAAGGAGCTTCAGAATGGGAGCTCACAGTCAAAATTCAAGAAGAACCTGCTTTTTGCCTGCAAATAGAAGAAGCCGAAGCTGTCCCTGACAAACCCTGGTATGCCGACATCAAGCAATATCTCGAAACCCAGGAGTATCCAGAGTCAGCAACAGCAACAGATCGCCGAACCATTCAGCGTTTGGCCGACCAATTCACCATCAGTGGCGAAGTTCTTTACAAGCGATCCTATAATCACATCCTCCTCCGATGCATCGATGAAACAAAAGATGCAAAGATCATGAAAGAAATACATGAAGGAATCTGTGGCCCTCACATGAATGGGCACATGATGGCAAAGAAGATTCTACGACTCGGTTACTACTGGCTCACCATGGAGACAGACTGTTGCAAGCACGTCAGAAAATGCTTCAAGTGTCAAGAGCATGCGAATCAAATCCATGCCCCATCATCAGAGTTATACAACCTGACCACCCCCTGGCCCTTCTCCATGTGGGGACTCGACATCATCGGCAAGATCAGTCCCAAGGCATCAAATGGTCACGAGTACATACTTGTGGCAGTCGACTACTTCACCAAGTGGGTAGAGGCAGCCTCATACACCACGATTGCAGCATCTCAGGTGATCAAATTCGTGAAGAACAACATCATATGCCGATATGGAATCCCTAATGCCATCATCACAGATAATGGGACCCCGTTCGTCAACAAGAAGATGGATGACTTCCTCAGCAAGTTCAAGATCCAACGTCATCGATCAAGCCCCTACCGTCCGCAGATGAACGGTGGGGTAGAAGCCGCAAACAAGACAATCGTCAGGATACTTGAGAAGATGGTCGTGACCTATCGAGATTGGTCAGATATGCTCCCATATGCACTTTGGGCCTATCGAACGTCTGTACGGTCTGCTACGGGCGTTACTCCTTTCGAGCTTACTTATGGAATGGAAGCAGTCCTACCAGTCGAGGTGGAAATACCATCATTACGGGTATTACTAGAAAGCGGAATTGAAGAAGGAGAATGGCAACGGGCCAGATTCGATCAGCTGCAGCTGGCAGATGAAAAACGCATGCGTGCACTAAGTCATTCACAATGTTATCAGAAAAGGATCGCTCGGGCTTACAACAAGAGAGTCCGGAAAAGGAGTTTCAAGGTAGGCGACATGGTCATGAAGAAGATTCTACCGTCGCACCTTCCAGATCCCAGAGGAAAGTTCAAACCCTCGTGGGACGGGCCGCTGATCGTCAGAGAAGTACTTCCTGGAGGCGCCCTCAGACTCACCATATGGACTTGTATGGGGGGGAGAGAGAGAGAATGAATCATGAGGGTGGTGATGATGGTGCATGGGAAGGGTATGGGGTATGGGCTTTAGTTGACTGGGAGAGAAAGAGGGATGGGGGGTATGGGGTGTGTAGGTAGGGTATGGGTAGAGGTATGGGTGAGGTGATGATGATGGATTTGATATTCTCTTGGGATTTTGTGCAAGTGGGGCCACCACACGCGTGTTGCGCTGCCCACCTCGGATTACGCAATCGATCATAACTTTCACACCGGGTATCGCAATGGGGCGTGCCACGTGGCGTTGGAATCGCAGCGCCTACGCGGTTGCCGGGGTATAGGTCTTGGGTCGATGCGGTACTAAAATAGGGTCGCGATCAAGGCTCGCTAATCTGGTCCATCCGGGACGTACCGGCACCGGAAATTAAGCGTACGGAGGGCAAATAAGGGTACAGGTCTTACAACTCTCCCCTCCTAAAAAAAATTTCGTCCTCGAAATTTGCAATACAACCCAAACTAGCCAAAGATCATAAAAAAAAGAATGCATCACTATATATGCATATCGAATCGAAAAGCAATCATACAGATACAATCAATCATAAAAAGATGAGGATAGGACTCGCGAATCTCTGCCTCTCGCTCCCACGACGCCTCATCTGCGCTATGATGACTCCACTGGACCTTCACCAAGAGAATGACCTTGGTCCGGAGGACCTGCTCCTTCCGGTCAAGGATACGAACTGGCTGCTCAATGTAAGAAGCATCCTCACAAACCTCCAACGGCTGCCAATCTATCACAGGAACCACGTCTGACTCACACTTCCGCAACATAGAAACATGAAAAATATTGTGGACGCCAGACAACTGAAGTGGCAAGGCAAGCTGATAGGCCACGGTGCCAACGCGCCCAGTGATCTCAAAGGGTCCAATGAATCGGGGCAAGCTTCCCCTTGGCTCCAAAACGAACCACACCTTTCATGGGCGAGACCCTGAAATACACACGATCCCCAATGGAAAACTCTAGGGGACGACGTCGACGATCTGCAAAACTCTTCTGTCGACTTTGAGCTGTATGCATCCTCTGCCTGATGATATCGATAGCCTCTGATGTCCTTTGCACAAGCTTGGGACCTAGGAGACGATGCTCTCCAACCTCGGCCCAACAACTAGGAGACCTACAAGGTCTACCATACAACGCCTCAAAAGGAGCCATACCGATAGTCGCCTGGTAGCTGTTATTATATGCAAACTCAGCCAAACGCAGGTGTTTATCCCAACTACCTGAGAAATCCAACACGCAAGCTCGAAGCATGTCCTCAAGGATCTGGTTGACCCTCTCGGTCTGACCATCAGTCTGAGGATGATGTGTGGTGCTGAACTTCAAGGCAGGCCCCATCGCCTTTTGAAAACTCCTCCAGAACCGCGACGTAAATCTCGGGTCTCGGTCAGAAACGATCGAAACTGGGACACCGTGCAGCCTCACAATCTCCTCGATAAACAATTCTGCAAGTTGGTCCAATGACCAGGTCGCACGTATCGCAAGAAAATGTGCCGACTTCGTCAAACGATCAACAACAACCCAGATGGCGTCGTAACCGCGATCAGTCCTCGGCAAGCCCATAATGAAGTCTGTGGTCACGTGCTCCCATTTTCACAACGGGACACTCAACGGCTACAGGGGACCTGGAGGTTTGCGATGATCGGCCTTGACACGCTGGCAAGTGTCACACTTAGCCACAAAACTGGCAATCTGACGCTTCATACCTGCCCAAAAATACTGCCTCCTCATATCACGATACATCTTGGTAGAGCCTGGGTGAATCGTGAACCTCGATCGGTGTGCCTCATCCATAAGATCTTTGCGCAACTGAGGAATATCTGGAACACACAACCGACCCCTGAAACGAAGTCCACCATCCGACCCAATCTGCCAATCAGTCTGACCCTCTGACGCGGCCTCTTCCCAATAATCCTTCAACGTCTGATCTGTCTGCTAAGCCTCGATCACCCTAGAAACAAGAGAGGGTTGAATCGACAAGCTCGAAACTGCACGATAGAAGACTGCAGGCTCAGCTCAAAGTCATACTCGGCAACCTCCTCGAGCATCCTCCACTCCCGGACCATCATATGCGCCACCAGGCCTCGTGGCTGACGGCTAAGGGCATCAGCCACCACGTTGGCCTTACCAGGGTGGTACTGAAGATCAAAATTATAATCCTTCAGGAGCTCCATCCAACGTCTCTGCCTCATGTTCAACTCGGACTGTGAGAAGAGGTACTTCAGGCTCTTGTGGTCAGAAAAGAGCTCGAACCTGACCCCATAAAGATAGTGCCTCCACACCTTCAGTGGGAAGACTACCGCTGCTAGCTCCAGATCATGCGTGGGGTAGTTCTGCTCGTGGACCTTGAGCTGGCGAGACGCATACGCTACTACTCTGCCATGCTGCATCAGGACAGCACCTAAGCCAATACGTGAGGTATCTGTAAAAACCATGAATCCTTTACTCCCAGAGGGAAGAGTGAGGACTGGTGTAGAAGTAAGACGGTCCTTTAGTTCTGCAAATGCTCGCTCACAGGCATCACTCCAAACGAACTCAGCGCCCTTCTGGGTAAACCTGGTTAGCGGGGCTGCAATACGAGAGAAGCCCTCTATGAAACGACGATAATAACCTGCCAACCCTAGGAAACTCCGGATTTCGGACGCGTTTGTGGGCTGACCCCACTGACTCACGGCATCAATCTTCACCGGATCTACTGCTACCCCCTGCCTCGTCACCACATGACCGAGGAACTTCACCTCCTCCTGCCAAAACTCACACTTCTCCAACTTCGCATAAAGCTGGTGTGTGCGGAGGGTCTGCAAGGTGATCTCCAGATGCTGCGCATGCTCCTCCCGAGTCCTCGAATGGATCAGAATGTCATCGATAAACACCACAACGAACTGATCAAGGTAGGACGAAAGACCTCGTTCATCAATTGCATGAACACAGCGGGCGCATTGGTCAGTTCGAAAGACATGACCTGGAACTCAAAATGACTGTAACGTGTCCTGAATGCCGTCTTCGGGATATCCTCCTCCCGGACACGGACCTGATGATAACCGGACCGTAACTCAATCTTTGAAAAGAACTGGGCCTCCAGCAACTGGTCAAATAAATCGTCGATCCTCGGAAGCGGGTACCTATTCTTAATCGTGACCTTGTTGAGCTCGCGGTAATCCACGCAAAGCCTCAACGAGCCATCCTTCTTCTTCACAAAGAGTACCGGTGCTCCCCACGGTGAACTGCTCGGACGGATGAAGCCTAGTTCACGCAACTCGTCCAACTGCTTCCGCAGCTCCCGCAACTCCAAAGGTGCCATACGGTACGGGGCCTTTGAGATAGGCTCAGTACCGGGCACGAGGTCAATCTGAAATTCGGTATGCCGACGAGGTGGCAACCCCGGAATCTCCTGAAACACATCCGGAAAATCGCAAACTACCGGCAGCTGGTCGATGCACACGGCAACCGGTTCCTCTATGGCACACGACATCAAGGATGACAACTGCTCACCTCTAGGCTCGGCAACGAACTGAAACTGCGGCATGCCGGGTATAAGGAAAGTGACTGTTCTTGCAAAGCAGTCCAATACAGCGTGATACTCGGCCAGCCAATCCATGCCCAGGATAACATCAAACTCGGTCATCGGTAAAACAAACAAATCGGCGAGCAAAAAGGTCTCTCCTACCAAGACGGGGCAAGACGAACAGATCAAACTCAATACTGCGGTCTTCCCTAAGGGTGTTGACACTGACAAACCCTCGCGCACGGATTCTAACGGCAAACCAGTCGATCGGCAAAAATCATCGGATGCAAAAGAATGCGATGCACCAGAATCAAACAAAACATGAGATATGCATGCAGAGACAATGAGTGTACCATCAACGACTCCTCCAGGTGCCTGAGGATCCTGCTGGGCTACGTAGAACCTACCCTGAGTCTGCTGGGGTTGTGTCTGTCCCCTCTGCGGTCGCCGCCGCTGCTGCTGCGGTCTATGCTGCTGCCTCTGCTGCTGTGGCTGCTGCTGTCGCTGCGGCTGCTGTGGGTGGGGACACTCATGCCTACGATGCCCTGTCCCCCCGCATCCGAAACAAACGCCTGCAAACTGTCTCTGGGACGGTGCTGGAGGTGCTGCTGGTGTTACTGGCGGTCGAACAGATGGACGAACCAGGTGCCTCTGCTGTGCCCGAGTCTGCTGCTGCGGAGAGCTGTCAGAAGGAGCCTTCCTCTTCCCCTTCCGGTCTCCGCTCTGGTCACGGATCCGCTGTGCATCGGCCCACTCTGCCTCATATATCTAGGCCCGCTCTACCACCTCCTCGAATGTAGGAAGCTTGTGTCCCGTGACACGGCCACGAAGGCCAAGGCGCAGTCCGGTCTCAAATCGACGGGCCTTCCGCACCTCGTCATCCACGAGATACGTCGCAAATCTGGATAGCTCAACAAATCGAGCCTCATACTGCGACACTGACATATCTCCCTGGACTAGTGTCTCGAGCTCTAGAGCACGCTGCTGGCGGACATGCTCAGGGAAGAACTTTCGGTCAAACCGGTCTACAAAGTCCTCCCATGTCCACTCGAAATCGGGCCCGGCTGCTCGGGTAACCGACGCCCACCAGTGCTTGACCTCTCCCTGAAAAAGAAAAACGGTAAGAGGAACTCGCTCCTCGGTCGAGCATCGCATCGTGGTAAAGATCTTCGTTACCTCCGATTTCCATCACTCCGCTGCCACCGGGTCTGGTCCACCCAAAAACCGTGGGGGATCCATCTGCCTGAAGTCCATCAGCAAGGAACGAGCACGATCCTGCTCCGATGGGGCAACTGCATCAGATGACCTCCTCTCCTGGCGCTCTACCATGGAGGTCATAACCCGCATATCTCCTGAAACTGACCAGCAGTCATAGCTGGAGCTGGAGCTAGGACTGGGGCGGTCTGGGATGTACCCGCACCGATCGACGGCCTACCGGTGGCTCTCTTGGGCGCCATATCCTACAGAAAAGGACAGGTACTCCTTAGCATTGATACTCTCGAATGCACACACGTTAGGGAATCATATTCAGAAGTTTCTAAGCTCAAAATAGGGAATCCTATTATAACTATGTTGTAACAGGATCCTAGTGTGGGTCGCTAAGTGCATGAGATTGGGATCCTAATCATCCTAAGTTTGCAACAATCATTCAGTTAAGGGTAGTTAATCTATGGCCATTAGTAGATATGTGATGTCATCCGCAGGTATTCCCAAGTTATGCTCTGATACCAACTTCTGTCACGCCCCAAACCCGGGGATCGGGCTCACTAAATTCCCAATCGCCGACCTTGGTGCCAACAGCCTCCGTAGTACCCCATTCTCGGCTCCTAGCTCTCATGTGCCAGGTTCCGAACCTAGGATCCTACCAGGAGGATTTTCAGGGTAAATTTTTTTTGTACAGGAGCATAATCAAAACCATAAAACATCATCAAATATCCACTAATAAGTTTGTTGAGTATAGTGCTGAAAAGGAAAATACAACATGAATTAGAAGTCCAAAATATCAGGTACATAAACCACACTCAACGCTGCTGATAGGCTCTAGTACCTGCAGTGTAAACAAACGCGCATGAGCTTCCTACGAAGCCCAGTAGAGTGCGTGTGTGCGCGTGTGATGCATATGACAAGTATACAGATATCAGAGTAAGCGAAAGTAGTAGAGGGCTAAGTTACTAAGTTCATGAATGCTATCAGCCATCCCAAGGCTATGCAATGCAAGGGCCTACATGGCCGAGTGTTACATGCTAGAGATGCAATGCAAACATGTCAATCCTCAACTAATCCACATATCAGAATAGTTCTCATCTGGGACATCACTGGGGTCTAGTATACTCTAATATTGGCCGCCGCACATCACACGCATAACCAAGCGAGTAGAAAAGACCTCACTATCCGCCTCGTCAGTGGTATGCCAATGCCCACCCGGTTCGCCGATAGCGGACCCATTCCATGAGCTGGCCAGACTCAACCTAGCTTACAGCCCACTGCACCCGGGCGGATAAGGTCACACCCCTTTCCAACCAACCTCGACACAGTGGGAGACGCGGCCCTACTGGTATTTGGCACACGGGCGCTCATGTTATCCACTCGGTCTCGACGCTGGAGCATCCTACTGGTACCACAGGGTTTAGGGACTTTCACCCAAGGACATCCATAGCGCCCACGTACTATAACAAGTTTTCGGTGTCCAATACTGCCAACCATGATGTGACTATGGTGGCCACTACCCTGATGCTGCTAGGGTGTGAAAGCGATCGTGACATACATAATGCGAAATGCATGAGTCATACAATCCAAATCATGCACCAAACTTACGCATACTGCGCAATCATGTCGGGCGACCCTGTCTCACACGGGTCCCCTAAGTATAACAAGCCAACTAGCATATGCTATGGTTAATCATGATCCATAACAGGCATACAAATGATGCGTATGGGCATATGAATGAGCATGGTATTCATTATACTAAGCATGTTATCAGTGTGACATATTAAGCTAATCATACTAGCATGCTACTAAACATATCATGTAACATTGGCCTTAAAAGGCCCAATATATACGGAGAGTGGGACCCAGACTGTGGGTCCTATTAGAAATGTAAAGGTCTTCGTGGCATAGCTCACTTGAGACCACATCGGCCCCATACTTGGGCTTGCACATACAAGATAGGCAGCATGAATAAAACAGATACACCATGGTGGAGCTAATAGATACATCACTTTGGGACCCATAGGGTGGGCCACCTGCTGGGCAGCGTGGTACCCATCTGGTCCCAATAAGTTTTGAATCAAACAGATATTTGTGTTTTCTCCTTCATCCATATCCATGTGATCTTATGAACAGATTGGATGGCAAATAAACATCACTGTAGAACCCAGAAAGGTTTCAACATTTAAGATTACCATTTCCACTGTGGCATGGTCCACTTGACATTAGGATATGCTTAAATTTTCACTAAAATGAGCTGGAAAAACATATGGACGGGATAGGTAAAGCACATACATTCTAGGTGGGCCCAACGAATGGGGCCCATTCACAATGCCCATATAGACTAAAGCTGCTGGGCAGCAGCGTCCCCTGGACGCTGTCTGTCCAGCAGCAGCATTTTACTTTTTTTTTTATATATTTTTTTTATTTTATTATATACTCTTAACAAGTGGGGCCCACAGGAGTTTCCGATCAAGCCAATACTCTTGTTTTTCCTTCTTCCATGTCTGTGTGAACTTGTGAACAGGTTGGATCTCAAATAAACATCATGGTGGGCCATAAGAAGGTTTCAACGGTAGGGCCACTGTCCCTACTGTTTTCTGTGGTGGGGCCCCCTCGAGACTTGGATCTGACTCATTCTTGGGGTCATGCCCTAAAATGATCTCCCCAACTGGATGGACGGTGTGGATACAGTACATGCATCATGGTGGGACCCACGAGTGGCCCACCAGCTGGCACGAGCCAGCGTCCAAGGACGCTGGTACTACCCGCGTCAGAGCCTCTTCTTCTTATTTTCTTTCTTTCCCTTTTTTTTTGTTTTATTGTACTTAAATCAAGTGAGGCCCACATGGAACTGATCCACTCCGTTCATCAGGTTCCTCATCTCATGGGGGACCCAACAAGCCCAATATTGGGTATTTAAATCAGTCCAGAAACAATAAGGTGGGCCAAATGATTTCTGACAGTAGGAATCATGGTTTCCACTGTTTCATGTGGTGCGGTCCACTTAAGATTTGGATCTAGCTCATCCTTGGGCCCTGGCCCTAAAATGATATGAGAAAACAAGTGGACGGCGTGGATGGAACGCAAACATCAAGGTGGGTCCCACGAGTGGGGACCCCAGCCACAGTCCAAGGTGACGCTGGACGTTCCAGTGTCAAACGTCCAGACGCTGGACGTCCTTTGCATCTTTTTTTTTTGTTCTTTTTTTTATGGTCATATCATTTGGGGCCCACTTATGGACAATCCACCCCATTCATCATGTTCCTCAGCTCATTGGGGACCTAACAAGCCCAATATTGGGTAGGTGATGTGGTCCACAAACATCACGGTGGGCCCAAGAAGCTTCGACAGTAGGCTTCATCAGCCCCACTATTTTCAATGGTGTGGTCCACCTGAGATCTGGATCTTCTTCATTTTTGGCGTCCAGCCATAAAATGGGGTGGAGAAACAGCTGGACGGCGTAGATTAGGTGCATACATCAAGGTGGGTCCCACGTGTGGGGCCTGCTCAACGCCCACAGCAGCGTCCTCTGGACGCTGGCTGTCCAGCGGGTAGCCTCTCTCCCTTTTTTTTTATTTATATATATATATATATATATAAATATATTATTATTATTATTATTATTACTATTATTATTATTATAGAGTTGTGGGGCCCATTCATGGATGATCCAGTCCATCCATCTCATTTCCCATCACAAGGTGGGCCCAAAAGAAAACAAGGAAAAGGAAGTAAATTAAGAAAAATGGGGGTTTATGCCCCTTGCACTCACCTCGATGGATGGTTGGACGGTTGGATTGGATCGGGTTGACGATCGGACGATCCGGATGATGGTTGGGGCCCTCCAAGCTTGGATCTACACCCTCAATCTCTCTAATCTCTCTCTACTTCTCTTAAATCTCTTAAATCTCTCTCTACTTCTCTTAAATCTCTCAAATCTCTTTCTCTTTCTCTTTCTCTTTCTCTTTCTCTCTCCTCTCAAACCTCTTGCTATAGAAAATGAGCTCTCCTCTCCCCCTACGTATGGACTTGTATGGGGGGGGGGGGGGGGGGGGGGGGGGGGGGGGGGGGGGGGGGGGGAGAGAGAGAGAGAGAGAGAGAGAATGAATCATGAGGGTGGTGATGATGGTGCATGGGAAGGGTATGGGAGGTATGAGCTTTAGTTGACTTTGGGAGGAGAGAGAGGGATGGGGGGTATGGGGTGTGTAGGGTAGGGGTATGGGTAGAGGTATGGGTGAGGTGATGATGATGGATTTGATATTCTCTTGGGATTTGTGCAAGTGGGGCCCACGCCCCACGCGCGTTGCGCGGCCCACCTCGGATTACGCAATCGATCATAACTTTCACACCGGGTATCGCAATGGGGCGTGCCGCGCGGCGTTGGAATCGCAGCGCCTACGCGGTTGCCGGGGTATAGGTCTTGGGTGATGCGGTACTAAAATAGGGTCGCGATCAAGGCTCGCTAATCTGGTCCATCTGGGACGTACCGGCACCGAAAATTAAGCGTACGGAGGGCAAATAAGGGTACGGGTCTTACATAAACCACTGATAAAAAAGGGTCTCATTGTGGATGAATACACATAAAAAAAAATTATAATATATTTTGAAGTTAAAGAAAAGGTTATTGGTGATATTGTGTAGAGCGAATACTATTTAATATTGTTAGAAATGAGTTAAACACTTTTGTTTTTAATATACAAAGTTAAAAAAAAATGCGAATAAGCATAACTCAGTCTTAACCCGACCCTACCCAACCTGGTTTGGCATATAGGCTCGAATAGGGTTAGGTTTGACCCTTTTGCAAGTAGGGTAGGGTTAGGGTTAGGGTTGGGTCAGCCTAATCCGGTCACAACTCGGACCGAAACCCGAGCCTTTAAAATATGTTTAGGTTCAGTCCAAGATTGGGCCCAACCCGACCAGTGTGCAGGCCTAGGTTTTCTGTATATCCACACCGTTCATACCACCCTTGCCTAGGAGGCTAAAAAAAAAAAAAGAATCTAATAAAGGGTAATAATAAAGGGTAAACGTAACAAATGACATCATACATCTTTTTCAAGTATTATCCCTGATTTGGTGGATCCTTCTCTTATTGTGGGGCTCGCTGTGATATATGTTCCATATATCCATACCATCCATCCATTTTAAAAGCTCATTTTAGGGCATGATTCCATATCTACACCATCCATCCATTTTGGAAGCTCATTTTAGGGCATGACTCCAAAAATGAAGTAGATCCAAATCTTAAGAGACCATACCATAGGAAACAATCTTAATTAAATTCTCACCATTAAAAGTTACACGGGGCCATCGAAATATTTATTTTCTATTGAACTTGTTAATAAGATCACAAAGACATGGATGAAGAGACCACACCAATATAAGGTTGATCCAAAGCTTTCGTGTCCTGTGAGAAGTTTTTAATAGGGGATTACTACTGTTTCCTGTACTATGGTCCACTTGAGATTTGGATGTACTTCATTTTTGGTAAAATATCCTAAAATGAGTTTTTAAAACAGATGGATAGCCTGGATATAAGGAACAGACATCACGGTGGACCCATGTTCAAGATTCCACCCACCTTGAGGATCTACCAAAATCAATCCTTTGTTGGCTCCAATAAAAAAAATCGTGTTTGGAGCCTTTTTATTAGTCCACATTATATTGCATGATGTTAGTGTGACCAGGTTACACTAATGGCCCGTTTGGCACCATAGATTTGAGGAGAAAAGAGGAGAAACTGATTGCTTTATTCTGTTTGGCACCATGGATTTGATGAGAAGTGGATTTGAGAGGAATCCAGGAGAACTCAAAAAGACACTTTTAGCCCTTTTTCAAATCCCCCAAAAAAGGTGAGATTTGAAGAGAAATCCTTCACAACATGGGACCCACCGTAATGTGTCCCTAACTATGGGACCCAACATGATGTATATTTTCCATCCAACTTGTTGATAAGGTCACAAAGACCTTGATGAAGGGACCATACAAATTTCAGTTTAATCCAAAACTTTCATGCATCATAAAGGTTTCACTCTCCATTTTTTCTTGTTTTATCGTCCACTTTAAATGTGAATTTGCTTTATTTTTTGGATCTTGGCATAAAATGATATGTAAAAACGGATGAATGGCATGGATATAAAAATCGAGGCTAATAAGGTGGGCATTCGGTGGGATTAAAATTTACACCTTCCATTCCTTCATGTTTGATTTCTCTCCAAATCTTGATTACCAAACAGAAAATTTGGAATTTATAAGAATTGGAATTGATGAGAATTTGGAATTTATAAGAATTGGAATTGATGAGAATTCATATCATGGAATCCACTTCTCCTCACTTCTCCTCAAATTCATGATGTCAAATGGGCCATAAGGATGTGACTAAATTGCAGACCTATGCAATGACGTGGACTAATAAAAAGACTCCAAGTAAGTTTTTTAGTTTGGCAGATAAATCCAAACTCACCGCAACCGCGTGAGTCAGGATCCTCTATTGGAATCCAAATCCAGTAGAGAAATTCTGCTGGTCGCTTCTCTAATTGGTCCATGTCAGCCTGGCTGTGTCGGATGAGCTGACCGATCAGAACAGCAGCAGCAACAGAGGTTCTCTGCGCGGATTCAACAGAGGTTTCGGATTCAAACGGCGCTCGCATATGTGGACGCATATATATACATCACCATCCCACGTGTCTAGACGAGAGATGGCTTTACCCATACTATGGTTCTTATACTATGGTTCTTCGCGCTGTACTGCATCATCTCCCTGACAGTAGTGTGCTGTGACCTGCGAACGAGGAAGATTGACATTGGGGTCAGGACCGAAGACTCGTAGAAAAATAAGGATACACTCATCTGTAAACATACAGTTAGCTGATGCGTAGGATATCATGCTGGTGGGACTTGTCATTAGTTAATACAAACCGATGATCTGATAGACCACCACTTGGATGAAGGACCGTTGAAAAAATATCTCCGGAATAACGATCATAATTCTCTGATTGGTATCTAACTAATGGATGGTTAAAAGAAGAATTCAGGAACGGTCCACATTCAATTGAAAAAAAAGGGCAAATATCAGACGGTTGTAATGCTTCAACCAATGAAGTTGTAGCTGACATGACTGTGGAAAACGACGGCCCACATTTCTTGACAAATGTGCCTTTAGCCGACTCTTGTTGAATTTGAACAATCGTTGGAGCGACTTAGCGTTTATATGCCATCTAAACCGTTCATAAAGTCTACCATAGAAACCTTTCTGAGGTCCACCACAAAGTTTATATTCCATCCAAACCGTTCATCAAGTCATTCTCACTGGGATGAACTGAAAACAGAATAAAAATTAGCCCGATCCGCAACTTCTGTGGCCCAACGAATATTTCAACGGTGAAACATTGGATTCCCACTGTTTCTTATCGTGTGGCCCACTGAAGTATTGGATCTCTCTCAATTAACAGTTCACATGCTGAAATGAGCTGGAAAAACGGATGGACGAGTTGGATTTTTCACAAACATAACGATGGGGCCCACCTAACTTCTGAGGGGTGCAGACAGTCTGCGTCCAAATGCGTGGAACTTTCATGCAGCGACCTGCGAGCCGAGCCGATTTGGACTTGACGGCGCTACGTACGGCCAGAAGCTTTCACCAGAAAGCGATCGTTTCACCCAGAGAGCGATGGTTTAACAGACCTGCCGCCGTTTTCGGGGAAGGCGAAGAAACTTTAAAATCAACCGTCCATTCTTCACCACGTGGCACATTCGATCGCAATCCACCGGAATAATCTACAACAGCTGATTTACGTGGCGCGTAAAACACCCAAGCTCTGTGAGATCCACATGTTGTCCATACGAAATCCATACCGTCCATCAGGTTTGCACCGCACTTGTAGGCTTAGTGTAAAAAATTTCAGCTAGATATAAAACTCATCTGGACCACAAAAAATAATAAAAATGAAGATGGGATTTCAACCATAGGTTTGTATTTGAGCAACCATGTTGTCTATCTTTCATCAAGCCCGTTCATCCGGTGGTACTCACTATAATTAAGGGGAGTTAAAAAAAAAAAATAGCCTGATAGAATACTCAGTCAAATCACAACGCATGTAATTAGAGATTTCAGACGCAATCTTACGTTGCTCCCATCAGAATGGCCCATCTAAGTTTTTTTTAATCTGAATGATCGTTTGTATATACGGTGAACATAAAGACTATATTCTGATGGACGGAGTAGATTTACATATGAAAATTTGTGGGCCCCACATAGGCGTTTTACGCTCCGCGGGAAACAGGTGTTGCTGACGAATCGGGTCCGAAGGATGGGAGCTTCTCTGCAGCTCCACGGTACGAATCTTGACCACTGCTTCACCGACACCTGTCATTCTCGATTGTCGTATAAAGAGCGATTCTTCCGGACGCGGATTAGCTACAGTAGCTGGACCGCTAGTGAAGTGACGTCACCACGTTCTGTGTGGCCCACCATGATGTATTTGTTATATCCACACCGTAGATCCATTTGGAGATATTATTTTAAGGCACGATACAAAGAACGAGGCAGATCAAAAGTTCAAATGAACACCACCACAGAAACCAGTGTAGATTGAACGCCTACTATTAAAAATTTCTTTGGGCCACAGACGTCTCGATCAAGCTGATATTTGTTTTTTCCCTTATTCCATTTCTGTGTTAACTTATAAACAGGTTAGATCTTAAATAAATACCATGGTGGGCCCTAGTAAGGTTTCAACGGTGGGTGTTAATGTCCCGACTGTTTTCGTTGGTGGGGTCGACTTGAACTTTGGATCTTCCTCGTTCTTTCCATTACGTCCTAAATTGATCTCTCCAAATAGATAGACGGTGTGGATACAACACATACATCATAGAGGGGCCTGCATAACATGGTGTCGTCACTTGAGTAGTGAGACACGCTACTGTCCATTTCAGTAGCTAATCCGCGTCCGATTTTTCCTAATCCCGCAATACTAAGTCGTGGCGTGCTTGGCTCATGGTAGTAGAAGGGATGAAATGGGATTAGGTGAGATTAACATCATTTATTATACAATATGTCTGGTAATACCGGGTATTTTCACCATCCAATCTCATCTTTTTGGTATCAAATTCTTATTATAGAAAAAACATTAGATTAAGCAAAATTCTATTTCGTCGACCATGAGATTGTAATTAACAGACTAAATTAACAGACCACTTGTACATGTATATAATCATAATGCCATGTAAAAAGTGCTTATATGGATGAACAACATGGATAAAACATATGTATCAATGTGAGGTCCACATGTATGAGATTAAATCCCGGCATCAAATGCAATTTCTTCCCACGCAATCACATCTACTTAGCGCTGGGTTAACATCCCACGCAATCTCATAAGCGTATTCGGTGTAACCCGGTAACTCGTTAGTGGGTGTTTTCCAGTGGGCCCACCTTTTGATATATGTGTTGTATATCCACACCATCCATCGAGGTGGGCCCCAAAGTCAGGAAACACCCACCCACTAACGAGTTACTCGTAACAAGCAAATCGGATCCTGGGGCTCCCGATGATGTTCACATGCCATCTAAGCCGTTCATGAGTTGATTCCCTAAGCAGCTATCAAAGGAAAGCACACATATAAACCCGATCAGAAACTTCTATAGCCCTTAATACAGTTTCAATGGTGGTTCTTCAGTCCCACCGTTTCTTATGATGTGGCCCACTTGACTATAATATCTGGTTCATTTTCTGTCTCTCAGTATAAAATTAGGTGGAGAAACTGATGGACGAAGTGGATTTCAGACGGACAACACCTGTTACTCTGGAAACTCGCTTCTGCATGGATCTGATCATCTCGTAATTCGGCTCCCAATCGACCGGCTTGCAGTGCGTCTCTCGAGCCGAGGAAATCAACACAGTAAAAGTGTCTTTATTTTATAGCAGTGGGCCCCATGGTTCAGCTACCAAACGGTTGGTCTGATGAAAACGTCGTGGATGACCATGCCCCAAAATCTATCCAGATAGGAAGCTCCTGTCCACCAATCTTGGGCCTTCTTTCACTTATAAATGTGAACCGTTGCAATTGAAGAGCTAGAATTGCCGGATGGTATTATCGGAATTACAACCGAACATCTACAGGCTCGTGCATGCAAGGGCCATGAAATCAGTTTTGAATAGGGCTGTCAACGGATCAGATTCGGACCAGAACAGTAATGATCCAAATCCGACCTGATTAAGAATTACACTATCCAAATCTCATCCGAATCCCAAGTGTCTGATTCGAATTCGATCCGTTAAAATTTTTGAAATCCGAATCCGATCCATTGATCCGATTAATGATCCAAATTCGATTAAATCGGATCGGATCCGAATCAAATTCAGACCATGATCTGATCCGTTGACAACCCTAATTTGGAAGAGGATTGTGTGCTGTGCCACCAACCTTGGTGTTGTGTTGACGTTACCAAGTTCTATGGGCCTGACCATGATGCACGTGTTATATCCACGGTGTCCATCCATTTCGTGAGATCATGCTAAGTGATCTCTCGTAGACCCCACATTTAAGTCTTAATAAAATAATAATAATAATAATAATAAATATTTTGTTGCTGGACGTCCAGCGTCAGAGATGCTGGATCGTCTAGCGTTTAGGGCTGTCAACGGGTCGGATACGGGCCGGATTAGTGATGATCCGTATCCGATCCGATTAAGGATATATCCGACCCGAATCCGACCCGGATCACAAGTATGTGATCCGAACCCGACCCGTTTAAGTTTTTCGGAATCCGTTTCCGATTCGATTGTGATCCGACCCGATATCCGACCCGATATCCGAGAGAGAGAGAGAGAGAGAGAGAGAGAGAGAGAGAGAAACTCTGTTTTTATTTTATTTTATTTTATTTATTTATTTATCGGGTTGGGTCGTTAACGGGCCGGATCAAGGTTGATCCGAATCTGACCCGAATATTAAACGGATCATCTTTGGATATCTGTATCCGACCCGATTACCCGATTATTGATCCGAATCCGATTAAATCGGATCGGATACGGATCAGATACGGATCAAGATCCGTGCCATTGACAGCCCTACTAGCGTTGGAGGCCATTTGACATTAATGTGGGGCCCTACTCGTGGGACCCACCTTAATGTATTTAGTACATCTACTTCGTCCAATTGATTCTCCATCTAATTTTAGGACTGGTGTCCAAATTTGAACCTAAACCGAGGTCCGAGTGGGACACACTACCTCAAACAATTTAATGATAAAAAATTACAAAATAAAAAGTTAGAATTTCTAGGCGTGGACAGCGGTCCACTCGTGGACCTCCACTGTGATTAAATCAGTAGATCCAATTTGACCATGTGTTGTATCATGATGTTTTATAACTTGGGTCCAAAAATCAGATAGATCCGAATCTCAGGTGGCCCACATTATTCGAAACAGTAATGATAACAACACACATGGTTGAGTAAGTCCGATTTTGGATTGCTGTCCACTTTTGGAACCCATTTGGAGGTATTTTGAGAAATCTAATCTGTCCAGTATCTTAATAAGCAAGTTTTCTGGTTGAGGACAAAAAATGGTCCACATAGGACATTCTAGTGAGTCATACCGAGACAAAAAGTGGGGACAACACCTGTCCACTGGTTGGGAACTCGTGGGCCCTACTGTGTAGTCTTTGAAAAATTTGATCCAACCAATCTCTTGAATAATGGGTTGTTAGTTTTGTGACAAAAATCAGCCCAATCAGACTTTCAGGCGGGCCATGCCAAGAGAAGTAGTGGAGAAGTACAGTTTGAATTTTCACAATTGGGTCATTTTAGGATATTCCACTACAAGATCTTTGCAAAATTTAATTAACCATCTTTAGTATTGTATCATTGGGGAACTTGTGGCCAAGAATAGGATAATCCACCAGTCAAGTGGGCCGTACCATCAGAAAAATAGTAAAATGGTCATTCCTTTTGGAAAAGTGAGTCATAATAATCGAATCTAGACCATCCATTAGGGAACCAAACCTAAATAAAATAAAATTCCAATTGAAAAGAAGTATATCTAAAGCTATATTGATGATGAATAAATATAAATTACATTGATTGTAGATCCATGACCGATTCTACTCAGGTCGTGACAAAATTAACAGAGTAATCGTCACTACCAACAGGTAAGTACATCCCAACACATTTTCTAGTCATTTTAAATAAGTAAGTTGTGTGATGAACATAATATGTGATGTTGATTGATGCTCATTTAAATATTATTCAAATAATTACTATTTATAATAAATGTCATGAAATGTTGCCTCTCAAAAGGAGAGATGGAATGTATGGATGTGAATTATTGCACGCATTCATGAGTTATTGTGCCTGGAGTTTGACTTTAGAAGACCGGTAGGTACTTAAGTACCCGGTTACCTAGGGATCATCCTGAAAGCCCACTAACATGTGGAAGTCCACCCTACAAGGAAGTGGGAGCCGATTGATGGAATCCAATCGAAGTAAGTGGAAGTCTGAATATATGCCCACTTGATGCATCATATCATACTAAATTCACTCTTGCATTAACCATGTATTACTTGTATTTGATGGCATGTGTTTATCCTGCTTAGTTGAAATGCATGTGAACTGTATCGGGTTACTCATTGGGCTTTCCAATTGACTTTGTGAATTAAACAAATACAGATGATGTGGACATTGACCCTTCAGAGAATGTCCTAGATAATGAAGTGGGACCACTAGAGGAACCGCATGATTATTGGCCTAATTTGACCGAGGAAGAAGTGGTGGCCCTAAACCATGACGTTTAGACTAGTCTTCTTTTATTTTGTTATTTTCAATAATTAGTAGAGATCTAATAAAGTCCCAAATGGGTGTATTTAGTTTATAGTTGAATATTTCATAAATAAATCGTAACTTAGAATTTTCATTATTTCATGTCTCTTAATGGTTTAATATTGTTAATGCACTTAGTGCACCAGTTATACCCCGTAAACTAGGCCGGAGGGTGCACACTCTGTTTTCAGATTTCGGAGCGCGACAGAATGGTATCTGGGGCACCTACTACTTCTTATTTGATTCGAAGAATGCTGGTGCAATGACCACGGCTTTCTATGGCCCACTCCATCAAAGCATAGAGCCTTATGTCGGTGACCTTCTCCTTGGTCAGTATATAAACTCATTCCCGGTTTGAAAAATCGTCATATGTGTCTTCGCCTATCCAAATGCGCCTTAACATCCATTGTTAGAGTTACATCTAGAAAACGTCGTTTCATCATTTCATTCCGTCTGCACAAAATTCTTTTCCCATAGAGATCAAAGACATCATAGATATGCAACCGAGTAAAAGGCACAAGCTACTTCTCTCATGGTGGTCGAGCTGGTTCTGGGCAATAAAATAGTGGTTTTTTCAGGTTATGATCTAAATCTGGACACAGAATGTGCACCCTTAGGCCCAAGTTATGGGGTATGACTCGTACACAAATGCACTTAATTCGAAAGTCAAACTGTTATAGAGGCATGAGATCATATGTGTACTAAGTTCAAAATATCATTCGACATCAATTAAATTTGAAAGTCAAACTGTTATAGAGGTATGAGATCATATGTGTCCTAAATTCAAAATATTATTCAACATCAATTAAATAAAAATACAATCCATATACAATGGTCCACGCATTTGAGACTTATTAATAATGTCATCAAATAAAAATAAAATAGAAAAATGATTGGTTAAGCATCTTGATTTATGACAGACATTTCTTCCTCGGTTAAGCTAGGCCAATAATCTTGCGGTTCCTCTACTGGTTCCACTTCATTATTTGGGACATTCTCTAAAGGGTCAACGTCTACATTATCTGTATATGTTTAATCGACAACCGTCAGCTGGCTAGGTTCAGTGAGTAAACTCATCATGGTTCACATCCACCCAAATAAAGTAGTACATGTTGAGCTCTTAATTGTGCATATTCTAACCCCAATTCATCACTGATTATGCATGCTTTTCATGATTTAAAGACTAATCTGATGCATGGATTTGTGATTGTAGGAATGAGAGTGAGACTTCACCAATTCATGGTTAAAAGAGTCACTTTGTATACATTGAAGATCAATATAACAAGTGACAAAAGGTGGAGGAAAGAAAAAGAAAGAAAGAGAAGAAAATATGAAAAAATGATCCCAAGACCTGTCTTAAGACCTATCCCAAGACCTGTCCCAAGACCGATCGCCAGACCGGTCGCTAAACAGGTCTACACAGCTAGACTGGTCGCCAGACAGGTCGAGATGAGTTCAAAAAAACATAACTTGCTGGACTATTTTTAATGTTTTGAGACCGATCGTGCGACCGGTCGTCCATAGGCTCAGACTGGTTGTCCGACCGGTAGGTAGCGTAACAGAGCTTGTCCGTAAAGCTCCGATTTTCTCTGTGCAATTGCGTGATTTCTTGCGTAATCTATAATCTTCCGCGCCAATCTATAAAATGACACTTATAGCCTCTTCCTAGGGCAGCTAGCAACCTGGGGAGCAAAGGATTCAAGACCTAAGAGGCTTCCTAGCCTCCTACAACTAGTTTTCTTCTTCTTCTAGTTATAGTTTTAGTTTGTTTTTATGCTTTTCATTAGCTAACCTCTTAACTAGAGTTAAGAGGTGAAATTTATAGTTTACCTAGATGTTTTAATTCGTTTTATTGGTTTCAAGTTGGATTTATTGAAGAACAATGGTTTTTAGAAGTTTGAATAAAGTTCTAAGTAGTTTTTCTTAATCTCATCATGGCTCATGGATGTTTGGAAGAATTGCTTTAGTTCTTAATCGTTTTGCATGGCTCTAGACCTGTACGCTCCGAGGAATCGGATTCAATACGCTCTAGACTTGAATCATCATATGGGAACTTCAAACCAAAGTTCTACCTTCTTGTTCTAAATTCTGAATATTGTGTTGTTGTTCATATGATTTGAATGAAGTTCAAATCATAATATAGTTAAGTCTTGTGATAAGGTTTGATGATTATTATGGTTATGATCTTAATCTATTGGAATTAGGATTGACCTATGCATTGAGTGTGCTCAAGTCTTAACTTGAATTGAGGGAATCATGTTGACGAACAACACATGTGTTAGATTGCTTTGATGATATAACCGCTCCATGCTCCGGCTAGATAGGATTTTATTTCGATTCTAGTTAAGTAAGTGAGAAACCACAGCGAATTATGCATCTAAGGAGAGCTATAAGTGGATCCTTGATGCTCTAGTTATCTTTTCATTATCAGATTTTTTCGTTTCATGTTCAAAACCGATTTCACAAACCTCTTAAGATTCTAGTTATTAGGATACTTGGAATTGTTTACCTCCTTCCCTGTGGATCGACTTCAGTCTTACCGAGATTATTACTACATCGCAACCCTACACGTGGGGAAGTGAACAATACACCAAAATACAGTCTTACTATTAAATTTACACTATGAATGCAAAAATGGTATGCAAGATGATATGATGCATCAAGTGGGCATATACTCAGTCTTCCACTTGCTTTGATTGGATCCCATTAATCGGCTCCCCCTTCCTTGTAGGGCGGACTTCCATATACTAGTGGGATTACAGGATGGTCCCTAGGTAACCGGGTACTTTAAGTACCTACCGGTATTCCAGAGCAATGCTCCAGGACAAACGATGTGTGAATGTATAAAGTGTATGGTATGTCATGTTCAATAATCATCTCTCTAATTGAGAGGCAATAGATAATTCAGTCATCTCTCCTTTTAAGAGGCGCATACATATTATTCAATCATCTCTTCTTTTGAAAGGCACATACATATCATTCGTGTCATCTCTCATTTTGAGATACACATACATATTATTTGTCATTCATTTCATTCAACATATATAAGTAATAAAATGCATTGGCATATATATATATATATATATATATATATATATATATATATATATATATATATATATATATAATCACCCCAAGTCACCCCAAGCATAGCATCACACCACCACAACCTACTTTATTCAAATGAATAGGAAACATGTTGGGATTCACTCACCTCTTAATGTGAGTTCCACAAGCTTTAAAAAATTAGAGTAAATACCAAGTTCCTAGCACATAATTCACCATTTAGTAATTTTATTCATTTGATCTACTTAATATGGACTTAGAGTTATTAAGGATCAGATCTAAAACCGTCTATTACACATCAGATATTTAAATGGTCCATGATCATACCTTAATCCCATATCTTAGACATGACGATTATCATGTATTATGATTTACATGATTAACGTAAACTAGAACCGATCTTGACGACCCATTGGATGATCTGATTCATTCCATCACTTTTTAACGGTTCAGATCAGTAACCGGATCAGATGCATCCGTTGGTCCACACAAAAATTATTACACAATCCAAAAATTGAATTACCATGACCCACTTGAGGATTAGATCAATTTGAGATTTTTGGCCTACGCATGGTTCGGCCTTTAGGATCCACAGGATCCCCTTAGATGGCCCCCCATCAACTTCTACCTTTTAACCTCACATAACAGTGATCTACATTTGAGATTAGTCCACCGATTTGTATAATGGACAGATGACCGATCAGTCCCGTCCATTGAGTAGATTGGGAGAAATTATTTTAAAACAAACAAAAGAATGTTGGCAAGGCTTACCGAATCTAAGCCCCATTGCAAACAACTCTCATTCTCCCTCTCTCTAAGGTTTTCTGTAGGAGAAACTCTCTCTGAGCTCTCCCTTCTCATTTATCTCTTTTTATTTTCTAAATGCTTTAGCCTTTGTGATCATCTCTTATGATTTCATAGTCGCACTCCATTTATAAAATAGGATATAGATTGGTATAAAGAGGCGGTGTATGGCGCACCGTTGAATGGAGAATAGAACAAAGAAATTATATGGTCCAGATCTTCTGGTTAGCGTTGAGTTGTCACACGGAAATGAAGGAAAGTTGTAAAGCTGAGATTACGCAACTGACTAAGGAAGAAGTGATAAGGGAAAGAGTTTGAACTTCTCGTGAATCAAGTGAAGTGAGAGATTTTACTAGGATTAAAAGATCAAAGATTTGTTTCCAAAATGCCGATTCTTGTTATCCCATATTACCAAAGAAGAAAGAGAGCCGTTCTCACAATACTTTGCTATAGGATTTCATGGGGCCCACCATGATGTCTATAACATAATCCAAGCCGCTCATCAATATTTGAAAAGTTCTCTTAGGATATGGACTAAAAACGTAATAGTGCAGCATGTATGCTCTTTGCATGTGCGGCCTACATGACTACACCACAAAAAGCAGTGGGGACAGTGTTTCCCACTGTTGAAACCTTCCTGGGGCCCACCATGATGTTCATAAGGTCAAACAGACCTGGATAAAGGGTAAAAATAAATATCAGATTGATCTAAAATTGGATGGACGTCATGGATAAAACAAATACATTACCATGGTCCCATAGAGACCCTTCCTCGACTAAGTCCATCCAGGAGTAGAACAATCTGAATTCCCACCTGGTAGTAGGACTCTTTAGGGCCCACCATCATGTATGTGTTTTATCTATGTCCATATGTTCTTCCAGCTCATTTTAGGTCAGGGGCTAGAATTGAAGCATGTCTAAAGTTCAAGTAGACCATACCACGAGAAAAAGTGGGGGTAAAGATGTCCACCATTAAAACCTTCCTAGCATCTATAGCGATGTTTATTTATCATCCAACCTTTTATAACATCACACAAACTTGGATGAAGAAAAATCACAATTATTAGCTGTATCCAAAACTTTTGTGGCACCCAAGAGGTTCAACGACGACTAGCATATTTATCCCCACCATTTCATTTGGTGTGGTCCCCATGAGATTTCATATGCTTCAATTTTGGACTCATGGACTACAATGAGCTGGAAAAATAACTGATGGAGGAGTTGGTGGTGTGGTAGGGTCAAGTTATCTACATCCAGTTTGGTAACCTCATCCCGGCACCAATTTCTTAGTGTCACGTGGCTGTGTGGAACTTTCATGAAATCAATAACATCCACCAAAATTAGTAGAGACATGATGTGACAGGATTTGATTGGATGATAGGTCGCTATTAGAGATAGGGCTAGTACAAAACATGTTTAAAAGTTATTTAGTCCATTTACTTTATGTGCCCATCTCTAAGCACCAACAACGAAGTTGTTACAGGTAGGGTAATACCCAATCTACATCTCCATCTTTTAAAGTAGCTTATTGTGTAATTAAACTAGCCACTTTTGTCTCCATCCACTTCGGTACAGGTAGGGGTACTCAATTTATGTGCTAGCGATGTAGTCCACACAAAGGAATAAAAAAATGATGTAGTTCTTTTCAATTTAGTGAGCACCGTTTCCTGTAGTGTGGTCCACCTAAAATTTGTATCTACTTCATTTTTGGAACAACATCTTAAAATAATCTGAAGAAATAGATGGACGGCATGGATATACAATGAGTACATCCAAATGGGCCCTAGGTTCAGGGTCCCACCGACATAGCTGGTTCCGGGGTCTCACCCAAGTCACGCCCGTTTATGACCCCCTTCATGTTATTAATCAATCCAGAGAAGCCTTCTCTCTCCTACGCATGTGCTTATGTCATTACACACCGTCCAAGCCATGCATGGGCTTCAACACATAAATACCAGTAAACCTCGTCCACATCCTCCACATCCTCCACACCCTTCCTCTCTCTCTCTCTCTCTCTCTCTCTCTCTCTCTCTCTCTCTCTCTCTCATGGACATGCTTTGGGTGACTTTGGTAGTGCTTGCACTACTCTCGGGCATTTGGAAGCTTTTCCAAAATCTTGTATGGAGGCCTCACACCTTGACAAGGTGGTTTGAGAAACAAGGGATAAGAAGCCCACCTTACTCTTTCATATCAGGCTCTCTTGAAGAAATCAAGGGCCTAAAGAAGCTTGCAAGGGAAAATGTTCTTGACACTCACTCACATGACATCATCCCAAGGGTCATGCCTCATTACTACAAATGGTTCTCACTACATGGTGATCACTTTCTTCTCCCTTCTCTTCTTTAACTGATCAGTACCCTCCTTGCTCCTTACACGTGGCCCACAAGTGCCTCTGTCCAAGCCATCCAAACGTGGGGTGCACTGTAGATGGAGCATAGCTCAAATACCACAATGATCATGCAAATCTAACCATCCAATTAGTGGGTTTTAAATGAATGGTTATATTACCAGAAAAATCAGATAGTTCCTATTTATCATCTGTGAGGTGTGGTTTTTTATTATGCTTCCTTAATCGGTTGGCCATTTGGGTGGTTTCGATTATCATACAACCATATGTCATCTGCACGGTTGAGCTAGTTCAATTTTGGATTGCTGTCCACTTTTGGGATCCATTTGGAGGCATTTTGAGAAGTTTAATCCGTCCAATATCTTAATAAGCAAGTTTTCTAGTTGATGACCAAAAATGGTCTGCATAGGACATTCCAGTGGGCCATACCAAGATAAACAGTGGGGACAGCACCTGTCCAATGGTTGGGAACTTGTGGGCCCTACTGTGTAGTCTTTGGAAAATTCGATCCACCCAATCTCTTGAATAATGGGTTACTAGTTTTGTGACAAAAAATCAGCCCAATTAGACTTCCAGGCGGGTCATGCCAAGAGAAGTAGTGGAGATGTATGGTTTGAATTTTCACAATTGGATCATTTTAGGATATCCCACCATAAGATCTTTGTAAAATTTAATTAGCCATCTTTGGTAGTGTATCATTGGGGAACTTGTGACCAAGAATAGGACGATCCACCAGTCAAGTGGGACGTACCATCAGAAAATAGTAAAATGGTCATTCCTTTTGAAAAAGTGAGTCACAATAATCGAATATGGACCGTTCATTAGGGAACCAAACTTAAATAAAGTAAAATTTCAATTGAGAAGAAGTATATCTAAGGCTATATTGATGATGAATAAATATAAATTATATTGATTATAGATCCAGGACCGATTCTACTCAGGTCGTGACAAAATTAACAGAGTAATCGCCACTACCAATAGGTGAGTACATCCCAACACGTTTCCTAGTCATTTTAAATAAGTAGGTTGTGTGATGAACATAATATGTAATGTTGATTGATGCTCGTTTAAATATTATTCAAATAATTACCATTTATAATATATGTCATGGAATGTTGCCTGTCAAAAAGAAAGATGAAATGTACAGATGTGAATTATTGCACGCATCCATGAGTTATTGTGCCTGGAGTTCGATTCTGGAAGATCGGTAAGTACTTAGTACCCGGTTACTCAAGGACCATTATGAAGCCCACTAACATGTGGAAGTCTGCCCTACAAGAAAAGGGGAGCCGATTGATGGGATCCAATCGAAGCAAGTGGAAGTATGAAATATGCCAACTTGATGCATCATATCATACTAAATTTATTCTTGCGTTAATCATGTATTACCTGTATTTGATAGCATGCGTTTATCCTACTTAGTTGAGCTTATTGGGTTACTCATTGAGCTTTCCAGCTGACGTTGAAGATTAAACATATACAGATGATATGGACGTCGACCCTTCAGAGAATGTCCCAGATAATGAAGTGGGACCATTAGAGGAACCGCATGATTGTTGGCCTAATTTGATCGAGGAAGAAGTGACGGCCCTAAACCAAGACGTTTAGACTATTCTTGTTTTATTTTGTTATTTTCAATAATTAGTAAACATCTAATAAAGTCCCAAATTGGTGGACTTAGTTTATAGTTGAATATTTCATGAATAAATAGTAACTTAGAATTTTTATTATTTCATGTTTCTTAATGGTTTAATATTGTTAATGCACTTAGTGCACCAGTTATACCCTGTAAATTGGGCCGGAGGGTGCACACTCTATGTCCGGATTTCGGGGTGTGACAGAATGGTATTCGGGGCACCTACTACTACTTCCTATTTGATCCGAAGAATGCTGGTGCAATGACCACAATTTTCTATGGCCCACTCCATCAAAGCATAGAGCCCTATGTCGGTGACCTTCTCCTTGGTTAGTATATAAACTCATTCCCGGTTTGACAAATTGTCGTATGTGTCTCGCCTAGCCAAATGCGCCATAAAATCCATGGTTAGAGTCACATCTAGAAAACGTCGTTTCATCATTTCATTCTGCCTGCACAAAATTCTTTTCCCATAGAGATCAAAGACATCATAGATATGCAACCGAGTGAAAGGCACAAGCTACTTCTCTCATGGCGGTCGAGCTGGTTCTGGGTAATAAAATAGCACTTTTTCCAGGTTATGATCTAAATCTGGACACAGAGTGTGCACCCTTAGGCCCAGGTTATGGGGTAGGACTCGTGTACAAATGCACTTAATTCGAAAGTCAAACTGTTATAGAGGTATGAGATCATATGTGTACTAAGTTCAAAATATCATTCGACATCAATTAAATTCTAAAGTCAAACTGTTATAGGGGCATTAGATCATATGTGTACTAAGTTCAAAATATCATTCGACATCAATTAAATAAAAATATAATCCATACACAATGGTCCACCCATTTGGGACTTATTAATAATGTCATCAAATGAAAATAAAACAGAAAAATGATTGGCTAAACATCTTGATTTATGGCAGCCACTTCTTTTTTGGTTAAGTCAGGCCAATAATCTTGCGGTTCCTCTACTGGTTCCACTTCATTATCTGGGACATTCTCTGAAGGGTCAACATCCACATTATCTATATATGTTTAAGTCAGCTGGCTATGTTCAGTGAGCAAACTCATCATGGTTCACACCCACCCGAAGAAAGTAGTACACCCAAATATAGTCTTACTATTAAATTTACAATATGAATGCAAGAATGTTATCCAAGATGATATGATGCATCAAGTGAGTATATACTCAGTTTTCCACTTGCTTCGATTGAATCCCATTAATCGGCTCCCCTTTCCTTGTAGGGCAGACTTCCACATACTAGTGGGCTTCCAGGATGGTCCTTGGGTAATCGGATACTTAAGTACCTACCGGTCTTCCAAAGCAATGCTCCAGGACAAACGATGTATGAATGTATGAAGCGTATGATATGTCATGTTCAATAATCATCTCTCTAATTGAAAGGCAACAAATAATTCAGTCATCTCTCCTTTTGAGAGGCACATACATATTATTCAATCATCTTTCATTTTGAGAGGCACATACATATCATTCATGTCATCTCTCATTTTGAGAGGCACATACATATTATTTGTCATTCCTTTCATTCAACATGCATAAGTAATAAAATGCATTGACATATATGCATAACATTATCATAATTAACACAAGTCACCCTAAGCATAGCATCACACAACAACAACCTACTTTATTCAAATGAATATGAAACATGTTGGGATTCACTCACCCCTTAATGTGAATTTCCAAGCTTTCATAAATTAGAGTAAATACCAAGCTCCTAGCATATAATTCACCATGTAGTAATTTTATTCATTTGATCTACTTAATATGGACTTAGAGTTATTAAGGATCAGATCTAGACCGTCCATTACACATTAGATATTTGAAGGGTCCATGACCATACCTTAATCCCATATCTTAGCCATGACGATCATCATATTTTATGATTTACATGATTAACGTAAACTAGAACCGATCTTGACGGCCCATTGGATGATCTGATTCATTCCATCACCTTTTAACGGTTCAGATAAGTGACTGGATCAGATACATCTGTTGGTCCATACAAAAATTACTACACAATCCAAAAATTGAATTACCATGGCCCACCTGAGGATCAGATCAATTTGAGATTTCTGGCCTACACATGGTTCGGCCTTTAGTTTCCAGAGGATCCCCTTAGATGGCCCCCTATCAACTTCTACCTTTTAACCTCACATAACAGTGGTCTACATTTGAGATCAGTCTACCAATCTGTATAATGGACGGATGACCGATCAGTCCCGTCCATTGAGTAGATTGGGAGAAATTATTCTAAAACAAACAAAAGAATGTTGGCAAGGGAAACAACTCTCATTCACCCCTCTCCCTAAGGTTTTCTGTAGGAGAAACTCTCTTTGAGCTCTCCCTTCTCATTTATCTCTTTTTATTTTCTAAATGCTTTAGCCTTTATGTTCATCTCTTATGATTTCACAGTCGCACTCCATTTATAAAATATGATATGGATCGGTATAAAGAGGCGGTGTATGGCACATCGTTGAATGAAGAATAGAACAAAGAAATTAATGGTTTAGATCTTTTGGTTGGTGTTGATTTGTCACACGGAAAGGAAAGAAAGTTGTAAAGCTTAGATTGCACAACTGACGAAGGAGGAAGTGATAAGGGAAAGGGTTTGAACTTCTCATGAATCAAGTGAAGTGAGAGATTTTACTACTTATCAAAGATTTGTTTTCAAAATACCGATTCTCGTTATCCCATATTACCGAAGAAGGAGAGTCGTTCTCACAATACTTTGCTGGATGATTTCATGGGGCCCACCGTGATGTCTATAACACAATCCAAGCCGCTCATCAATCTTTGAAAAGTTCTCTTAGAATATGGACTAAAAACGTGATAGTGCAGCATGTATGCTCTTTGCATATGTGCGGCCTACATGACTACACCACAAAAAGTAGTGGGGGTAGTGTTTCCCACTATTGAAACCTTCCTGGGGCCCACCATGATGTTCATAAGGTCAAACAGACCTGGATAAAGGGTAAAAACAAATATCAGATTGATCTAAAACTTCTGTGTCCCCCAAGAAGTATTCAATGGTAGACTTACATTCCCTGATGCTTTCTGTGGCATGGTCCATTTGAGCTTCAAATCTGCCTCAGGTTTTGGGTGCGAGCAATAAAGTGATCTAATAAAATGAATAGATGGTGTGGATAAAACACATTTATCATGGTAGGCCCCACAGAACTTGGTAATGTTAACACACCATGGAGGTCGCGCAGTTTGTTTCCAAGATGTTTAAGTCACTTTCATTAAAATAATAGTAATAATAATAATATTTTTAGACTTTTTGCTGTGGAAATCTAGGCTGACCTTAAGTAAGGGTGGCTATAGTCGCGGAGCCCACAAAGCCATGAGCCCGACTGGGACGTGCTGGCTAGGACAATGGGCTGGACTTAGGCCTTGCGCCTATTATTTATGGGTGGCTTGAGCTCAAGTCATTTTAGTCTAACCTACCTGACTCCTTTTGGCTCAACTTGACTTTATATGCAGATGTGTTATATTTAAAAATGTGCTATAGTAGATGTATCGGAAGGCTAGCCGGTTCAAGAGGAGCCAAAGCGTCGCACAGGAAGATAAACAGACAGGCAAAAAGGCACGAAAATCGAGATGAACAGGTTTGGTGCGGGTGGATGGGTCGAGGCCCACCTAGTACAAATGTGGGGCCCACTTGATATGCATGTCAGATTAAGGTGGGACTGGCCACATGGACCACGTCATCAAATGGGACCCACAAACTGTTGAATTGGAAAATGGGCCACCGTTGGCCTAGCATAGGTGGATGCGTCGAGCTCCTAAACAGTCATGCAGCCAAGTTCGAAGTGGACAAAACGGAGTTGACGCATGTGGATGCACCGAACTCCGAATCAAATGCGTCAAGTCCATTTCATGCCAAATCACATACACCAGAGCGCCAGGTGGATGTGCCAACGCGTGTCACATGTGCAGTGGCCGAGTTTCCGCAACTTTTGGCTATAAATAGCCCATTCTGCTATTTACAATGACATGGACAAAGTATCCAAAATCAGAGAGAGAAACTTGATTGCAAATCGGAACTCTTAGAACTTCGTCGAAACTTTAGAAACCCCCGTCGAAATCCCTTTTTCAAATACCGTAGGTGCCAAATGCACCATATCTTTGGCGCATCTATCGACCAGTGTCACGCGTCTGCTAGCGCCCTTGGCCGGGAACGTGACATCAATAACATAGCCATGTAGCCTGGAACATGTTGCTCACTAAGTGGCGCATCTAGCAGGAGGCCCCAAACATTAAGTCAATAGGCTAAGTGATTGGCGCATGTGGCGTGCCAACTGGCACATCCACCACGGGAACCCTCCAACTCCAAATCACATGCGCTAGACATCCTGAGCTCGGCACGTGCCGCCCTTCCGACTCTCTGACAATTTTACGTTCAGTTCGCTTCACGCGCGGTTTGATCAACTCTATTGCACCATCAAGCCGCCCGCTATCCAAGATTCTAAACTCATAAACGGGTCATCTGCTCATTAGAAAACACAATTATTACCACACAACTGTATAATGGCCCTTGGTCTAAGGTATGAACGTGTCAAAAGGGACTGTGATTTACCACTAGAAACTTTACAAATCTATATTTAAAACAACAATACAAGTCAATGCTAAAAGGATGATTATCCTACATCTAGTCACGTACTACCAATTAGAGTTGGCATCCACTTGTTGAGCCATTTGAATTCACGGTCATAATCTGGTCTTCCTGTGGTCACCATCTCGACGACGAGAGTAGGTCCAGTGTTGCACCACTCGACTATTGCTTAATGGTCTCTCAGCTCGGACCGAAATGACATGGGACAGGCATTTGATTTGCCAAAAGGACAATCTGTCCATACAAAGCTTGACTTGGTCCTCAGCGGCTCAATGCATACACATTAATTACATAGTCCCCGCCGACATAATCTTTACCTTTTAATCAAGGGTCATCGATCATTCGATGTAATTAAGGGCTCGTGTCGGATCACGGCCTGAAATTGAAATAAAGATCATCTTTGCGCTTTGTTTGTTATGTACTTATTTAGATTGTTTGTAAATACTTATGAATTTCCCAATTCCCCAATTAAAAGAATACATGCGTAAATCAAATGAACGCAAACGAATCTTATGAAAAATTTAGTTTTAACAGCAACTATCTATTTTGAATGTGAAACTTTGGTCTCATTCCTTTACATTTATTTCATTGTGTATGTGTAGCCCACTTGATAAATAAATAAATTAAAAAATTTTAAGGGAAAAACATAGATTATTAGTTTTTGGGACATGTTAGGTTAAGTCTGAGCACAACTAATTTTTATGGGCCTGAATTGGCCTACTAAACTTGGGCCCATGCCAGGTTTAGGATGGGTTTGGGCCTTGACTCTTGAGTGCTCGATTTGGCTCATGCCTTTCCAATACTAGCTTAAACCCAACTCATTGCCATCCTTAGGGCGTGTTCGGATGGCTGGATTCCACCATAATGTAGTACAATGTTATGTAAATGGGCAATGATGATCATTAGTACAGTAGTCTCAAGTAAAGCCATATGTAATACAATACTACTATTGTAGCTTCAATTTTTTTATATGCATGAAATGTACTCACATGATTACATATATGTAGATATGACTTGCCTAATATGTGTTATATTCACATTGTCCAACTATTTTACAATACTATTTTAGGGCATGACCCTAACCCAATGGCTTTTTATGGTGTGGTTAATTTCTATTTTGGATGTGCCTCATTTTTTATTTCTTTTCATAAAATGATCTTGCAAGATGAATGGTCAGTGTAGATATATTACATACATCATGATGAGGCTCATGAAACTATGCCACCTCATTGCACCTTCCCAGTCCAAGTTGGTGGTAATTCTGACAGATTACTATGATTTGAGAGCTTGGTTTATCCAATCAGGTACAAGGAATAATGATGTGAGTTTTACATCACATTATGGTGGAATCCAACTATCCAAACACACCCTTATGTAATCAATTCTCTATTGGAATCTGATCCACCCACAGCAGGGGGTGATTAATCAATGGTGAGAACCTTTGAACTATGCCTCGCTTGTATATTTGTATGTGCAGGGGACAAGTGATCTAAGGAATTCCTTGTAATCATAAACTTTGTGGAGTTTACTCTGATGACTAGTTATATCAACTCTAACATTCATTACGAAACCCAACCATAGTGGGATTTCACCACCAATGGGTAGTCAAACCCCATACCTGGTGTTGAAACTCCAGGGAGTCTACCACCAAGCAAAATCATGCAAATTCAAAACTCCAATGATCCACACTATGTGGGATTGAAAACTAATCCTTAAAACCTCTTTGAGGGCTACAACTTTTGGAACATTGGTGTACTTGTTTTTTCCTTCATCTAAGCAAGAGTCATGTGTACCTCATAAAATACAGTAAACTCTGTAGGGCCCACCATGATGTATATGTCTTATTCATGCTACCCATTCCACACCACAAGAATAGTTTAAATTGAATGCCTATTATTGAAAAATTTTTGGGGGCTACAATAGTTTTTGGATGAAGTTGATATTTGTGTTTTCCTTTTGTCCATGTCCGAGTGACCTTAGGGGTCGTTTGGCACTATGAAATTGGTGGTAAATAGTGGGAATTAGTGGTAAATGCATAAAGTATGTTCATTTGGAGAGATGTACGGAGGTGGTAATTAAATGGATTCCGTTTACTACCCTTTCAACCATTTTGGATTCCTTGCTAAAAGCTATGTTTTCAAATCCCTTTACAACCGATTATCAAGGATGACGTCAACATGAGAATTAAGAGAATGCTTGCTTTAAGGATTGGTGGGCCCCACTATCATGTTTATGTAAAATCCACTTCGATCAATAAATGCGTCCTCTAAATTTAACTACAAAGCCCAAAAATCAGCTCAGTGTGTGATTCAGGTGGGCTATATCAAGAAAAAAGCAAAGAGAGAGACACCCACCCTTGATTTTTCAAGGCTCATCGTGATGGTTTTATGAAATCCACTCCAATCATTAGATACAAAGCTAAAATGTAGGTGTATAGACAAAAAAATATGGCCCATCCTCAATTCATATGGGCCACATGAAAGGAAACAATCTGGAAGGTGAGGATTATTGTTTCCCTTCGTATGGTACACTTGAATCACAGAGAAATCTAAGATTTGGGCGATATGGCTCAAATTAAGTGACACATTTGGTGATTAGAGCGGATTTTATATAAACATCATGGTGGCCATGTCCCACAATATTTCTAAGGCTAAAATAGGTGGACGTGAAAACGTGCATGAAAATGACTTTAATTAGTTTCAAGAATGGGTATGCACCACCTTAATATTTATGTAAAATTCACTTCAATCATTAGGTGTGCCACTCTATTTTAGTCATAGGGCTCCAAAGTTGGCCAGGTTTGTGGTTTATGAGGGCTATATGAAGCGAAATAGTTGTGAGAGATATCCCTTGTACGTTGTTTTGAATCACATGGTCCACCTAAATCACATACCGAGCTGAGTTTTGGGACCTACGGCTAATATGGAGTGATATACTTGGTGATTGGGGTGAATTTCACGTAAAGCTTATGGTGGACCCCTGTTAAAGAATTTAGTAAAATGCTAATCACGCATGGAAAAATGTGCGGAATACAAATTTTGGATTCACATAGAATCCATATACATAACGCCAAACACACCTACGATTCTAATTTATATGGATTCTATGGTAATTATAAATTAAATTCCAATTTACGTGGAATCCACGCTACTAAACGACTCATTATGGACAAGTTCGATGACAAATAGACATAACAGTGGGTCCTAGGAAGGCTGTAATGGTGGATGTCATCATCCCCATTGTTTTTTGTGGTGTGGTCTATTTAAGATTTGGTTATGCTTCAATTTTTGGCTCATACCCCAAAAATATTTTAGCTAGTAAAGCACATGAACGGCGTGGATAAGGCACAAACATCAAGATTAGCCCCCACAGAGTTTGCTTGGCACGCTATAAACATTACCTTGGATCCAGGAATGTTTTAAGGGCGGATGTCTCACCCCCGCTATTTCCTTGCGGTGTGGCCACTTGAGTTTTTGGATATTAATGGAGGAAGTGGATGTAATATATAGATTGCGGTGGGTCGGACAGAGTATTTATGGTCATGCTACGACAGAGTATCAAAGTCACGAGAGGTTCGCTGAGCCAAGCCGACGAGACCTTTAGGACCGCGCCGCGCCACTCCACTGAGAATCTAATGTGGGACCACGAAATCTACTTGCGCAGCGACCAACCTCGGTATTTTCTGCCGGATTTGAGCACTGAACGAGGGATGCTGCTCGAACACGCGAGTCTGCATGCGCCAAACGTGTGCCAATCTATCGTACTCTTACGAGATCCTGACCATTCATTCTGTTAGGCCCATCTTTTAATGCATTATAGAGCAATAAATATTATCATACAATCATCCGATGGGTCCAAAAATGGTTATCCATTCTAACCATCACAATATCTAGTCATATGGCCCACCTGATAGTGCACCAAAATGAAATTTGTTCAAGAGAACATCCACCATGGACCTATCTAACGAGCTGCTCAGATCATCCAATCGTATTCCTTTTTTACACGTGTAGCGAGCTTGTGTTTGGGATGTACAGATGCGCGTCAGGAAATATCATTTTAGGCGTCAAGAATGGAAAATTGGAAGCTTCTGACGCTCCAAGGGTGTCGGAGAAAGAGACAGGGTTGGCGATTGTTCACCCACATGTTTTAAGAAATTCTTAGATCACCGTACATGTTCTATACATTCAATCCTAGACCGTTGAAATCGTAGGGTTCTCTATGGATGGGCGACAACTTTAAATTTATGCTAAGAGAGTGATACCAACCATTGGATCTTTATCTATGATATTAACCGTTAATAATAAGATATCCAATAATCCATATTCATGAAACTAATTAGATGGATGTAATTTTTCGATCAGCATGAATTTCTGTGCATGATTCATACAAATGGGCCCAGAATTTGGACGGTTCGGATTGAGTCAGATCTGCACCACGTGACGGTGGACGAGACAAAATAGGGTGGTAAACTATATCCTAGTGTGGTAGACGTGGCAAGTTGATGCATCAATCTGGACCATCCATGTAGTTCCTCCCACTCTCGATGGAGTACAACTCAAATTAGACATAGATCAGATGATCCTATCCATCCGATCAACGGCCTTAAAAAATGTGGCATGAAGCAAAGATGGCTGGTCGAAACTAAGTTGATGTCTAGGATTATGTGATCGAAATCATTTTTAAAATATGGTCCATCCATGATAGGGCACACAAGATGGACGGTTCTGATTCATAAAGAAACTTGCCAGGTGTGCTTCCGAGAGATGGATGTACCATATTCCGGTCCTACCAGATCTACCGAACTATAGGTAGCTTTTCTCGGAGGATTTGATAACAAGGAAAGAAATGAAGAAAGGAGGGGCCCACCTTAGTCATGGTGTCGTATGATGAGCGGCTAAGAAGATCTTTCTCTTTTGGCTAATCTTCTTTTAGAAAAGGAGAGAAAGGTATTTGAGAAAGTCATACACGAAATATTCGCAATCTTACCCATTCTACATGAGGATTTGATTTTCGGAATCGTCCTTCCATCTTGTGATTGAGAAATGTGAGATGTTTGAAGATTTCTTGGTTGCACAAGTGCCAACGTGGAATGGTGGTGTTTGATCTGGTCCACTCATCAACGGCCATCAATTTCCATGACCCAAAAAATCAGATGGGTCCATTCATCAAGTGGGCCACCCTTATGCATTAAAATAGAAAAAAAAAATGACCAATGGTTTATATTTAGCATGCATGTGTGATGTGCCTAATGAGTGGACCAGCTATCTTTTTCGTGCATGGATATATGGGAGGTTGAACAAAGCAGATATGTGGAGAAGATTATGCAAGCTTTGGAATTTTGTGTTAAATTACAATGGCACACGTGCCAAACGTTTGTGTGGATGAAATGTTATTTTGTGGTTCTATTTGTTTCTCTTTCTTTAGTTAAGGCACTGGATCCACTCAATCCAACGCCAGTAAAAAAGCGCCACATGAGTTTGTACCGGCTGAAATTCATGGGCATGGTTTGGGTTGAGGCCACTTTGATGCATGTAACTTACATTCACACCGTCCATCCATTTTGATTGCTCATTTTAGGGCATGATACCAAAAATGAAGCTAAAACCGTGGGGCCCACCTTGATGTATGTGTTGTATATCCAGGCTGTTTGTCAATTTTTTTCAGATCATTTCTGGGCATGGTTCAAAAAATGAAGAGATCGGAATCTCAAGTGGACCATATAGTAGAGATTGAATGCTCATTGTTAAAAACTTATTGAGAGCCACAATAGTTTGGGATCAAGCTCATATTTGTGTTTTTCCTTCATCCATATCTTTATTACCTAATCAACAAGTTAGATGGAAAATAAACATTACCGCGAGCCTTAGTAAGTTTTTAATGGTGGGCGTTCAATCACCACTGCTTACCGTGGTGTGATCCACTTGAAATTTAGATCTACTTTATTTTTTTAGACCATCCCTTAAAATGAACCAAGGAAACTGATGAACAACAAGGATATACAATATATCTATCAAAGTGGGCCCCAAAATAAGGGAAGCAACTCCCTAATGTGTTACTCGGGTAACACGTAATGCGCTTGAGAATTTTCACCAATAGGTCCCAGGCATCACATCACGCATGACCATGCGGGGCTTTTTCATTGGTGCGGGATAGAGTGTGTCCAAACATACAGGCGCACATTAGGTTACCCGGGCCCACCTTGATGATATGTTGCATATCCACTCCGTCCATTCGTTTTTCCAATCCATCTTAGGACCCAATACAAAAATTTAAGCACATCCAAATCTCAGGTGGACCACACCACAAGAAACAGTGATGGTCAAACGGTCACCATTAAAAACTTACCAGGCCCATTATAAGAAGATCCGTAATGTGTATTTATCATCCAACCCGTTGATAAGGTTAAATAGAACTGGATGAAGGTAAAATACAAAGATTAACTTGAACCAAAACTTTTGTGGCCTACAAAAACAAGCTTTTAATAGTCATTCACCACTTTTTCCTGTGGTGTGGTCCACCTGAGAATTGTATCTGCTTAAGTTTTGAGAATTGTATCTGCTTAAGTTTTGAGATAATGTTCTTAAATGAACTGAAAAAACGTATTAACGGCATGGATTTGAAACAAATTCATCAAGATGGGCCCCACACGGTAAGGGTAACACCCTCTAAGCTGTTGCCCGGGTATAGCTAATCCGTACATCACCTCTGCCTCCTGTGTCTCTCCTTGGAGAGCCTGAAAATTCAGACCAATCCTGGGCAGGTCAAACATGGGAAAGTTGGGATGGGCAAGTGTACCATTAAACACCTTTCAGATAGCATGTGGGCCCACTTGTTTTGAATATTCCATCTAAACCATTTAGAAGATGCATCCACCTAGGATAAATGGACGCCCAAAAAAGAAGCAACTCAAGTGGGCCACAACACATGATTTTATAGGTTTTAGGTAAGATTTTAAATGGCATGGCCCACCTATGCTTTGAATTAATCTGAATTTTGGGAGCCAAGGAGAATAGGATGGGGCACACATGATAGGCTAATTAGGTGTTATTAAAAGGATGCGCGGGAAGTTCCTGCGCTAGGATGCTAGGTGGGGCCCACCATGATGTTTGTGAAAAATTCACCTTGTCCGTCTGTTTTGTGATCTCATTTTAGAACATTTAACTAAAACCGAGGTGGATACACAACTCAAGTGGGACACACAAGAGGAATCAATGGGGATTCAATGACCACCGTTGAAACATTTGTATGGTCACAAAAGTGACGTATCATGCTAGGTTTTTTGTGTTTTCACTTCATCCGAGTGGGAATGAACTTATAAACAGTTTGGATGGTATATAAACATCAAGGTAGAGCCAAGGAAGATTTCAATGGTAGGAAACTCCTTCCGTATTTTTCCCTATGTTGTGGCCCACTTGAGTTGTGGATCCACCTCATTTTTTTGTCTCAACTCCTAAAATGCAATCATAAAACGGATGGACGGGGTGGATTTCTCACAAACATCACAGTGGCCCCCACCCAGCATCCCAGTGCAGGAACTTCCTGCTTTTCGAAAGGAAATTCGCCTCCATGTCAAAATATAAAAAATAGCCCCCACACCCACACTTTGTACGTTAACTTCAATGTAGAAATGCTTGTATTGCGTCCAACCTAGTAAGGATCTTACCTAAAACTCCTCTTTTCATTTCTACGTTTGTGGGTAATAAACAACACACATGAGGTCACAATCAATGAATATACACTGTTCATCTTGTGGACCCCACCGTGGATAGATTATACTAAAAAAACATATGTGTATTAACTAAAAGATACTAGCCGCCCTAATCAAAGCAATCTAAACTAAAGATCCTAACTATATTAAAAAAAATAAATTAACTAACTAACTTGAAGATCCTAAACCAACATCATCAAAGGTTGAGCATTGAATTTAGACTGCTGACCTTTTTAATGGTCCATTTAGCTCTTGGGAACATGGTTCATGGATTCTATTTATTAATGGGCTGATTTTGTTTTTGGCTCCTACAAAAGGGTGGGAAACATTGTGACAAATGTTGTTGAGATTTTGATATGATATTTTTTTGTCGAAAGATTTGTCAAACGATATTATCATAAGAATATTATGAGATTACTAATATTGTAGAAGATTCATCAAATGATATTATCATAAGAATATTTTGAGATTTCTAAAATACCAGCAATTTTTAAAATCTTGAGAATTTATCTCAATTTTAATGATATAGGTACTTGAAAATTTAAATTGATTAATTTATAGTAAATATTATATAATATTTTCCTTTTTCATAATATCATTAGAAAATGTCCAAATCTGAAAATCTTATGATAAATTTTGGTGCGAAGAAATTGGGGAGAACAAGATTCATTGTTATGGTGAGAAATGATGTTCGCTTGGGAATTCAATTCTTAAAATTTGCCCCTTTTATGATTCCCACATATAAGGTGTTGTAAACTTTTTTCAAAATGAATTTCCATTTAATATTATTTTTTTAAATGATGGGTAGCCTTTTCTCTCAACCACTCTTTTCTAGAATCTAAACATGAAGTTGGAAAATATTGAAAATAGCTTTGTAAGTACAAAAGCATCATAAATAGGATATTTTTCATGGGAATTTGCTTTTCCAAAGTAGATTCATAACCTCTTTTCAAATCTCAAGGAGCCAAATGATCCTTTAATTTTAAATTAATTACCCACATAGGGTTTGGCGAATAGAAAGCGTTGTGGGTGTGCTCTCCACATGCAAGTTCGATTCCCCCCTCTAGGATTATCTGATGCACATGTTTTGCAGGTGATTGTGTGCATCCGTAAGGAATAGCCTCGCCTCAAAATAACATCATAAAAAGATAATCTCTTAATTCGTGGACGTAATGCCCACTGGTTGGACGGTCATGATTCCAATTAATCATATTTTTTATCAGCCTTTGGTATGACCCCAATGGTTCACACCTTCCATTAGTCCGAAGAGCTTTTGGAGTATAGGTTAGGTTCTTCACAATTGTTATCAATGTCAACACTCTGCCTTTGTGTTTGAGTCAAGGTAGTAACCTGCGAAAAAGGGCAACTTAAGAGTAGAGTGAAAGCCACAACAACGTTAAGAGGATTACTTGGACAACTAAAATACAGGTGTTATGCTAGCTTAGAGTGGAAAAGGCTAATTGGATAGCTGGACCCTCTTCGGGTGAAAAATGACTAGTAGAAAGGGTTACTTGAACCATTTGAACTCTACATGCATGCCAAGCATGTACACAAATGTAATTCACCATGCTACCTCAAGATCCTTTTAACTCATCAGAAATGGTGAAGGTGTAAATACTTATAATTTTTCAGTGTTAGCACATTTACAACCATTGGATCACTAAGGCAATGATCTTCACAAATGGGGAACGCCACCTGCTAGGTAGAAAGCCCCACACTTGATTAGTCCACTTGGAATGCGACAAATATGGTTGGAAAAATCTCTAAGCTTTAAGTTGAAATTGGACCAAATGTATCACAATAGAATCAATGCTACGATTGTTATATTTAGGGAGCATGGCTTAGGTTGGTTGATGACCCCATGATTGAAAACCATCCACACCAAAGCCAATGAGATATTTTTTAGGCTTCACATGCAAGTGATTGCACCAAATCATTCATCTTGAAGAAACAAATATAGCTTTTGATATTGTAAGGGCATAAAAAGGACACGTATTGCCCCGCAAATCAAGGGCTACCGAAATCCTCTTGTAGCCTGACATGGCCAATTAAAAAGCACCATGTATCAAATGCAGGTTCTATGGTGAAAAACAAAAATTCGATGCTTTTGTCACTTTTATTGTAGGGCTTACATCTGACAAATGCACATAATATTCTTTTAATGAGCTATATAAAGTTGTAAGGGGATTCTAGAAGCCCTTAGCTATAAGCAATCCACGTCAGCGTGAAAAAGTCAATTTTAATGAGATGCTTGATTAAACTTTAGAAAACGAAAAAGGTAGATCCATCTTCTACTATACTCATGACAATACAATGTATCAATTAACTTCTTCCATCTACTTATCCTTATTGCAAATGATAGATGGTTGAAAATACACATTGATCAGATGATCCTAGTAATTTGATTGGTGGCTCTCAAAGCTTATGACGAGACAAATAATAATATTGGTCAAATATTCAATATTTAATGGTGGAAATTGAAGGAAACTGATGGCTATGATTGTCTAATAGGTGTGGTGTGGTTTTTGAAACATAGGCCACACATGATAGGGTAGAATAAAAATATGGACCTGATTTATGCATCACCTAGTCATGCATGCAATTTCAAGTACTATAGATTCATTGTATATGTCAAATAATCCTTATTCCAAGTATGACTTGGCAAAACAAAATACCAAAAAGCCTCACTTAAAAATTTGCTCTCACTAAACTTTGATTGCTACCAAAGGGTCCGTAGTCAATTGAACATATATGGTGAAGTATCATGGGAATAAGAGATTTGAGTCACTGAAAGGGTGGTCCACAAGAAAATCACAAGGTGGGCCACACTAAGAAAATCAACAGATGACCAATGGATGGACCATGGAATCACTTCATATAAATGTGTGGCCGACCATGGGGCTGATTCTTGAGGCTGAGGATCTTCAAGGAACGGCCTACCTTTTACAGTGGTTGGGATGCTGACACCTATAATGGTTTGGCTGTATGATCTCAATGGAGGGTAATCTTGTGGGCCATTGAGAATCCGAGATGGATGGATGTGAACGTTCCTCGACAAAAGAAGTGCCAAACTCCTCTTTGCAGAGATGTGTTTGGAGCCAAACGGTCTACATCAGTGTCTCAGACAACGTTATCCACAGGAAAAAGCAGCATTAGATAAGCTTTCGTCTCATTGGCCTCCAAACATAAGGCCCTCATAATCCCAATTGTAATGCAGGTAGGTACGTTTCTCTTTTTGCTATCAAATGACACGTGGCATTCTTCTAGAAGCACATGTGGCACATGAAAAAATGGAGCTTGGACCAGATGCCGTGTGTCAGCATGTGATTGGACAGATTAACTTAGGATCTAGCTGTGGTCCACTAGGGTCTACATAATGAGTGGTCTGATGATCTGAACCGTTCATCTAATGGACTATCTTCTACACGGCCCACTAGGGCTTCCTACTTAAGCTAATACTCTGGTAGAGTATTACAGTTCATATACAGGTTGAGGGACCTACTGTAAATAGGATAAGGATATCACCTTGAATATCAAATTGATTTAACAATCCTAACCTCTAAACATTTACCTTTTCTGCATTTTGGATACCATTAATTTCAACCGTCCATTAAATGTCTACCAATATGATATTATAGTAGTTAAAACTGTTATAAATGTGGTCCATGATCCATCTAAATTGTGGCCCACAAGTTGGGAAGTTTAATTAGAGATACATGAATGCCACGTGTACTACCAAACAGCTGATACTATAGACATTCACCAAGGATGCTCCATATACCAAAGATCTCCCACTAGAATATCCTAACCATTGAATCTCTAGCTAGCCATCAAATGAAGGGTTTGGATTTTCCCATCCTCACAAGTTTTTCTTAGAACACATCCCAATGGATCCTAGATTGCATGTGCTAGATTCAATTCACCCATGTGAAGCCTACTGCGAACATTGGACGTCCCAGAATTCGTCTTCAACAGGACCACTCAAAGCTGGGTGGATGGGACCCAACTGGTGGGCCCAAGACCCCACATAAAAGAAAATCAGGACCTGAGAGGTCACCAGCCAACAATTTCTGGCCCTGCCAATGTGGGTGATCTTAACACCAATACAAACGTTTGTAACTATCTAAAAGCATTAATAGATCTGCTCTAATATGGACAGTGTTGCATGAGCCACCCATGCTACTCTTGCTGGTGTTTTCAATGTTTCAAGTTAGGGTTGTCAGTGGGATGGGCTTAAAAACTGAATCTGAGGCCCAAGCCTGAGATCCATGAGTATTAAGCGAAGTGGGCCATAGTTCAATGAGATTAAAAACATGAGATCCATTGAGTATTATTATTGGGGGCCATCTCAGATTGTCCATGTTACAAGGAAATTTATAAAAATGCATGAGATTTTGAAAGAATGTTATCAAGTGAATGTTTTTGTAGCATCATAGAGGGAGAGAAGGAATGGAATTTAGCAACCAGGAGTTGCTAAGCATCTCTTGCATTGCTCATGCAACACTGTCCAACCCCAATTCCCACATTTTGGGTATTAAAAAATGTGTATTGCAAGCAAGGTATTCAAAAAATGGTTAGGTAACAGCCCTAACAGTAACGATGGGAATCGTTACAAATTATGGGGCTGTAACGGCTGTTATGGAAAAATAACCCGCAACGGAAACAATTTTTTTATTTAAAAAAAAAAAAAAAGCCGCAACAGCCGCCTGTTACACCCATATCATAATAGTAATGGTGGTACCTTTTACAGCCATTGTTACCCCTCTCTCTCTCTCTCTCTCAAGCATTGTATATAATACAAAACAAAAAAGCACAGTTTTCTTCCCCCTGTTGGGGCTTTGAGCACAAAAAGCTATTTGTTGAGATGATTATGCATGATTTTTTTATGTTTTGTTAGTCAATCATTTCTTAGGTTATATTGGATTTTATTCAAACTGTGTGAATCTTATCTCCTAATTTCTTTTGTTCTTGATGTTTTCATGGTTATATTTATTCTATTCTAACATTGATTTAAATAAAACAATATTTATTTTCGCACTTCAGTTTCCAGTGCCAAGATTTTTGGAGTTTGCCTTGACACACAATTCAGGAGACTTCGACACATGGCATCCATGCCACGTGTCCAGCTAACACTGCATCCGATGATCCAGCCCATTGTAAACATCACTAGCCAAAAAGTTGTATAGGGAAATCTAAATTCATTTCCATCATTGCAAGGATGGGGTTATTGTTGCAGAAGATAGTACTGTTCTGTGGCCACAGAAACACCCACATTTTTTTTTCCTTGTCAGCTATATGGAATCTTTATAATACTTTCATGCCTTTCTTGTAAGTTTTTGAGTGCTCATTTGGATTTAAGAAAAAAAGAAAAGAAAAGAAAAAAGCTAGTTTTCAAGATAAGAAGGAAAGAGCAAGAAGAAAATATGTCACGTCATCGTCGTTGTGTTGCTTGTTTTTGTTTTTTTGTTTTTCATATGCAGTGATAAGGAAATATAGGTCTCAATGCATCAGGCGTGAATGACGTGCTAAAGATCTGATTCTGTAGGAGCAGCGGCCTGTGATTCTGTCATCCAGACCATCGACTTGTTGGGCGGCACAACCCAAAATTCTTCCAGAACAGAAAACACTAACCAATCCTTGGATTTCTTCTCCACACTTTGATGTATTATCTTGTTAACTGTCCATTTGCAGGACAATGCTTAACTTCCAATGGATGTATTTGTATTTTAGGGTGTGTTTGGTGCAATATATCATGATATTTGGCACAACCAAATGCGACCTCAAGCATCCCTGATCCCTGGTGAGGTCCATCAGATCAACAGTCTGGATCACTGAACCATGGGCTCCATCTGTACTTGGTGCATCAGGATCCAATAATTCCTCCACAGCGACAGACAACCTCCCCACCTTAGCGGTGGTAATCAGGTGGAAACAAAATTAATATTTTGAATTCCTAAATCCGTTACCCTGTAGACTCTCAGTATCAAAACTCCAGCCATTTTGCACAGTCGAAGGAGAGTGTACCACCGAGGCTGAGCATGCAGGTATGCCAGAGGCACTTTCTCCATCCTCATAATATAATTCAGCTTCCAATGCATCTTCACTGTCAGAATCAAATTCAGTTCCGGACAAGTCTTCAACTTCAGAATCAGCTTCCGTCTGTGACTCATCTGCCGAGAAACCATCGCTTGCTGAGTTGATGTTTCCTCCCTCCATCAATTCTTCCTTGTCAGAATTAAATTCAAATCTGGACAAGTCTTCAACTTCAGAATCAGCTTCCATCTCTGACTCATCTGCCAAGAAAGCATCGCTTGTTGAGTCAACATTTCCTCCCTCCATCAATTCCGCCTTGTCCATGCACCTGGAGCCTTTTCTCTGGTTGACAAAGTCCAGATTGGAATTCCGACAATTCGGGTCACCATAAAGTGCAATGTGCCGATAATAGATTTCCAATTCCTTCTCGGCTATGGCAATGAACCGCCTTACTGACTCAAGCGATTGCTCGTATTTTGATTTTTCAAGTGCCTAGAAATATGCAAAAGCAGAGTCAGGAACACTGGAAAATGATTGTCATTGAACTGTTTCCTTGGACGGGACAAGTAAAAGATTACATTGCATATTTCATGAACAAATCTGGAGAATCTTCAACCAAATCCTTTAGAGTGTGCTTGAACTTTGAAGTAATGAATTGCATTAATGCAATCATGGTGAGAGCTTGAATCATTCTATGTTATTTAAGCTTCAAGTCCCATGGAATCGGATTGTGTAGTGTACAACGCAGCATGGAAGTTGGTACTGTGTTGATGAGGCAAAGTTCTATGGCCCCCAACATGATGTGTGTGTTATGTCTACACTGTCCATCCATTTTTCCAGATCATTTTAGGGCATGAACCCAAAACATGAGGCAGATCCGAAGCTCAAGTGGACCACACCACAGAAAGCAGTGGGGATTGAACACCTACCATTGAAAGGGCATTCAATCCCCACTTCTTTCTGTGGTGTGGTCCACTTGAGCTTCGGATCTGCCTCTTTTTTTGGGCTCATGCCCTAAACTGATCTGGAAAAACAGATGGACGGTGTGGATATAACACATGCATAATTCTGCTACAATGCATGCATCTACGAGACGTCTGTTTGACATAATACAGGGTTTAGTGCAAATGAAGCTTTTGCATTCCAAATGCTGGATTTGCTGGTTAATATTCCAAAGTATTAGCCAACATGTAATGAAAAAGGTAATCATCGTGTTAATGCAATGCAATGCACTACATCATTCCAAACACACCCTTAGCTTTCATTGATGCCGAGTCAAAGAATCAGCAGACACATTACAGCTGATGTAACTTAAACAAAGTATTAGATTCAGGCAATGGCAAACGTAGAAAAACCAGCAGATTGACTAGTCCAGAGAATTACATGATAGTGTAGACGGTATATTTGTTAGATGGGAATCTGACTTGAGCACAGCACACCCATTCCATATCTAATGTGCTGCACTCAAATCGGACACGTGGAGCTTTCATAAAGTGGGTCCCACTATTGATGAACCACTTCCAGCAAATGGCATGGATTAGAATATCCTATCATCAAGTTCAAAACCGATCATTTAATTATTCACTCCTACCATCCATTCCTAGGTCACCAAACGGATAATGGGACTGATGAATTGTTGATCATGAACTGTTTCCCTACATGTCCAATTTGAGTGCAATACACCAGAGAAAGAAATTGATGCACTGTGCTCTGATTTGGTTTACCTTAGGGTCTGTTTGGAATGGTGGAGAACTTGGGAAAACCATGGAAATGAAATTGATTTCAACAGATGTGACATTTTCCCTTGTTTGTGAAAACAAAAATAGGTGGGGATATTTTCCCTTGTTTGTGAAAACAAAAACAGGTGGGGAAATCAATTTCCATTTCCAGGGTTTTCCTTATAAAACAAGTAAAATGATTTCCAAAGAAAAAACCTGCTAAATATAGATTTTCAAGGCTATGAGAGAACTCTCACTGCTGGATCTTACAACATTCAAATGTGCTAAAACAAACAGGTTATCATGGTTTCTTTTCCACACATTTCCTTTTCCCCAGATGTGATATCTGGCTTTCCATATCCACCTTTTGGTTTCCATCATCCAAATAGAACTTGGTTAAAATACGTAGTATATGGAAAATTGTTCATGGATAAACACAATTACAATAAAAGCCTAAGGGCCTGTTTGGATTGGTGGAATCCAAAATATAGGTTTGGAAAGGAAAATGTCACGTTTGAGGAAAACCAAAGACAATGTCATCGGTGGAAAAGAATCCTAAAAAAGGTTCTGTTTTAGCTTTGGTATTTCCAAGAAAAAGTACAATAGTCAATGGTCAAAAGTGAAATCTGTTTCTCAAATAGCATGGAAATGAGGACTAACAAGTTTCAAAATGGAAAAGGAAAATGCCTTTTTTTTTACCGAGGAAAACCATGGAAATGAAAATAGTTTTCCACATGTTACTTGATTGTTGCAATCGGCAGAAAACATCACATCAGCAGAAAATGTTTTCTTTTCTCCGGTTACTTTTTGGATTCCACCAATCCAAACAGTCCCTAAAACAAAATAAATGACATATAAAAAATACCAAACCAAGAAAAATGGTAAATTAAGGGTTCTTCATAACAGCCGGGTCGAAGTCCATCCAACAAGCCGATTTTTAGAAAATAGTATCCTCATCGAACACATAGCACACGGCAGCAAAGGAGGAAACAATCAAAAGAAATAACAAAAAGAGAGAGATTGGAAAACTTCTAAACAAGTAATGGGAGGATCAGAACATACCCTTTTCTTGGATAGCGTATCTATAGGTGACATGACTTCTGGTTGAACATAATTCTTCCCACGGTAAAATATAATAGTATCATTTCCAATTATCTGAATAGGTGTCCCACCACTCAACCTTGCTATTTCTTTTGCATATTCGTGTACCTGACCAGGTTTACAAGGCTTGCAGATGACCTTAACAGTTTCGTGCTTTTTCCAGTGCAGATGCATATTGAGAATAACACCTCCAAAGACCCCTCGCTTGCCAACAGGTACGTAATTAGACTGTTTTTGGGCCATCTTTTTCATATAGAAGCGTTCCTCGCCTGTCAGGTTTTCTGGTTCAATTGTTGGACCTTGAAGCTTGGGAACTTCATATCTCTTGAGCCTTTCAATCAATAAGGCTTCTTTGATTTTGGCCTGCAACAGAAACACACTCCATGATTGACAAAACTGAACATTAATTAGCTTGTTTTGGAATATGCTTTCATTAGACTTTATTGACATGCCAGCAGTTTAGAAATACTTAGGGTCTAGTGTTAAAAAACTTGGGCACAGATTGCAAGAGTAATGCTCCTAAGAGCTGGACACTGAGCCAAATGAGTTGAGCAGCTCGGTTCGGTTCGGTTCCGCCAGCAACCTACCTAAGCTTGAGTTCGGCTTGGCTCGGTCCTTGAGCCGTACTGGCCAGGTCGGCTCAGTTCGATCAGCAGCTCGTGCCAGCTCGAGCTTTCAGACGGGCAGGCCTTTTTTTTTATACCAATTTTTTATTTTTTTAATCTTATAAATATATAAATCGAGTTGAGCTCAGGCCAGCTCGAGCTCGGCTCGAATTTTTTTCGAACTAAAAAAAACAGCTCGGCTTGGCCCGAATCCAATTTTTGAGTCAAGCCAAGTCGAGCGAGCTAAGTGAGCTAGCTCAGATTGTGTCCAGATCTACCTGCAAACTGCAGCGCAGGGAAGCTTACGTGAGAACCATTATTGGGCATTGTTTTGGTGGCCCATGCCAGATGTCTCCTCATATTAGACAGGGCCCAAAAATCAGGCCAATCAGAGATTTAGGTGGGCCACACCATAGGAAACATTGTATAGGGGAACGCCCACCCTTCCAACTGTTTCCCTTGGTGTGGCCTACCTGAATCACAGATGGACATGGTTTTTGAGCTCTGGGCCTAATATATGGAGATGTCTCTGATGGATGTGGTTTATGGGTTCTGGGCCTAATATATGGTGATGTCTCTAACGGTCAGAGTGGATGTCATATGCACAGCACGGTGGGCCTCACACAAAATCAAGGATGGGTGTCCACTTCCAACTGTTTCCCTTGGTGTGGCTCACCTAAATCACGAATAGGCCTGATTTTTTGGGCCCTGGGCCTAACATAGGGTGACCATTGATGCTCAGAATGGATGTTACATGCACAGCACAATAGGCCCTGAACAGAATCAAGGGTGGGTGTCCCCCAACCCACTGTTTTCCATGGTGTGGCTCACATGAACCATGAATGGAGCTGATTTTTTGGGCCCCGGGCAAAATTGGCTGATGCATCTGATGGTCAGAGTGGATGTTGCATGCGCGTCATGGTGTGGACCGCAACAAACATGCACAAAAGTTCTCACATAAGCTCCCCTGCGACCGCACTACAGGTCACAGTGGAGCATTACTCTATATTTGCAGACTGGTCTTTGGGTCTCCAAATGTCACTCAACCAAGTCACCAGAAAACATCCCAAGTTTACATAAAGGAAAATCTAATTGGATTTTGAAAAAATCAAGTTTCAAAAAATTGAGTTTGAACAAACAATATCAACTCAGCCAAGACCAAAGAGATGAGTGTGTTTTAAAATTTTGGTTTATATGTTAGGATGCATTTGGTTGCATCCAATTTCATGAAATCTGGAGAGCAAAGGAATATGAGAAACAAAGAAACTACTTCAGTTTCAGTGTGTGACTGGACTGTCTATAGCATAGCTAGCATCATCACAATAAGCATTCGAAGGAAAGGCAGGGCTCCAAATTGCTGTTATGTTACATTCAAGCTGGATTCGGAATGAACATAATGGCAATTTGAGGTAAAATTCCTTGATACAAATATGAGGAAACACCATCATCGTTTCACATTCCCTCTTGATTACACTGAGTGTTTACAACTCTATCGACTTGTGCATCCAAATGCAGGGCAAAAATAACATATAAACATCTGTCAAGAATGAGAATCCATTATGATATTTAAGATGTTTCAAATGTTACTTCAGCACTTGATGAATGAAAAATACAATATGTATTTACACAATTCGCAAGAAATCTGCAGTTTAAGGAAAGAACAAAGAATGATAAGAAACCCCGGTAAAGGCACAACCAGGTCGCTTTCCAGAAGATAATTCACGCCACTTTCTATGAATTACACCGAAGATCTACAGGGACCGCCTTTGGGATGCAACCGCCAGACAACGAATAATCGTAGTCTCAAGATTACCAAAGTAGGTTGATGCTCAAGATTAAAACAATAATCGAAAAAGAAAAGATAATCAAAGAAGCTTTTCTCGTAAAAGTTTCTTTCACTTGATACCTTAGGGTTTCCGAAAAATTTCCTTATAAAGAAAAAACGAGTACATGTGGCAGCTATGTGGCGTTGACATGGCTGCCAACGTATAAAAAACGTTCTTTAGAACGTTACTCCAATGTGTGTCGAGAATTCTGATTTCTCACATAAGACCCGGTCAAAACAGATAAAATAAATAAAAAAGGAATCATGTAGACAAGCCCAAGCCCCAACTTGAGCTCGAGCTTAGGTTGAGCCCGCCCTCACGACACAACATGGCGCGGCGGGCGGGCGGGTAGGCGGGTGTGTGCACACATGTGGTGTTTGGCATTCCATATCCAAGTAAGTGATAATACAAAACCATGTGAGGTGAAAGTATATATAAAGATGAAAAAACACCGTTTCAAGTTCCAATGTGGGACAAATGAAAGGGGCTTCAAAAACACCTATTCAAATGAGCTCTCTCTCCCCTAACTTGTCCAAATCATTTTTTTCTTACTTTTAAAAAATATATAGTACCACTAAGAGAATGGGACTTACAACCAATTAAGTGAACTACCTGTAATAGTAACCCAACCTGAATGACTAGAGATCCCATAAATCAAGTTCAACGGGACAAACAAGTTACAGAGTAGTTCTAGGAAGCATTGGGTCTAAGAAACTGGGTTTTCAATCCCATTCTGAGGTTGGGACCAATACTACTTGTGATATATTGGAGGATGAAGTTAAACCTCTTAAGGAGTTTTAGTCCTTATGGATGGCATGCATGGTCACGAGTGCCTCCTTGATAGACTCACCTATATTAGTCTGAAGGTGTGGCCGCCTTATGTGAGAATCTGACTAGTTCTCTAGAGCGCTCATAAAATTGGGATATGCACATGGCCTTACAGTGCACATGGTTCTTAATTGCCAATAAAAGTAGTGATCTCATGTGCGTGTGAAGTCATGATCTTACCGTTCAATAGCTTAGTTTTGTAAGGTTTTATCCACTAAGTCTATGGGAAATGATTACTTCTCACTATGACTATGAGTCTATGTGACACCTCTGCTTATGCACTATGCGCACAAGATTTGATGCTCAAGTAATTTCTTTTTCCTGTTTTTTAAATAGTGGAGGATTGTTGGTTTTGTTTTTAAAAATAAGAAAAAATTGGTTTGGAAAAGTTAGGAGAGAAAGAGAGCTCCTTTGAAGATGTGCTTTTCAAACCCCTTTTCTTTTGTCCCACATTGGAACTTGAAATGGAGTTTTTTCATCTTTATATATACGTTCACATCACATGGTTTTGTATTTCTACTTCGGCATGGAAAGCCAAATACCACACGCGCGCGCACGCTGTGTCATGCGGGCAGGCTGGGATCCGGATCGAGCTTGGGCTTGGGCTTGGGCTTGTCTAGATGATTCCTTATTTATTTATTTATTTATTTTAGCTGTTTTGATCGGGTCTTGCGCAAGAAATCAGAATTCTTGATGCATGTTGGAGTAACGTTGTAAAGAACATTTTTTATACATTGGCAGCTATATCAGTGCCACATAGCAACCACATGTATTCGTTTTTTTTATAAAGAATTTTTTTTTGAAAACCCTAAGGTATCAAGTGAAAAAAAAACTTCTACAAGAAAAACCCTCACTGTCATTGTTCTCTGATTATTATTTTTTATTTTCTGATTATTGTTTTAATCTTGAGTAACAACCTACTTTGGTAATCTTAAGACTACGATTATTCATTGATCGGCAGTTGTATCCCAATGATTGTAGATCTTCTGTGCAATTCAAAGAAAGCGGTGGAAATCTTCTTCAAGAAAGCAACCTGGTTCCACGCCTCTACTGGGGTTTCTTATCATTCTTAATTTTTTTCCTTAAACAACAAGTTAGGTGCACGTGTTCTAACCTGTTCTTCTAATTTCCGGTTATTATTTCTTGCGAATTGTGTAAATAAATATTATATTTTTCATTCATCTAGTGCTAAAGTAACATCAAATACCTAAGTTGATATGGAATATAATAGTAAAATCTCCTTCCAATCAACCCTTTAGATTTTTCTTGTTAAACTCACACTGCATATGCTATCCACAAGGACATGGTCTGATCCTCCATCTCGGAGGTCGCTGAAAGATTGTGAAATGAAAATGAAAAAACCTTTTCTCATGTGATCCAAAGTCCCCTTCAATCCATATGTTATAGGGAAAGAAAGGAATCAATGTACAAAAACTCATGAGTATGATGTTTGATGATCCATAAAGGAGAGGCAAAACTTGATGCAACCTTTTGAGTTCAACCTTTCAAATTTCCAAAAGCTCTTTGATGTAGGATGAGTGAAATTAACCTAGAATGAATGAAGTGAGATTAACTATGCATTAATCTAAGTAATTAACATGTAAAATCAAGCAATTTCACACTTTAAGAAAAGAATTCAGATTCACAACTAGATAGGCCTAGGCTAATCACATACACGATGTATGAAATATAAAATAATGCAAAAATGATCCTCTTGGAAGTTGGGACTTCCAATATAGCATAGGTATGTCTGCTTTCAAGTGAAGAAACAATAATAATATAAAAATCAGATTAGGGGTGAGGGGTTTGTTAAAACAAAAACAGATTTTGAGAATTAGGTTTAGGGATTTGGGGATTTAGGAGTTTAGAAAGTCTAGGGTTAGGGCTAAAGTTAGGAAAAGGACTTAGGGGACTTTGTAAGGAAGAAGAAGACGAAGGAAAAGGGGGGAATGGGGCTATCCATATGGATGTACGGCTGTCTGTACAACCAGTCCATACGGACGCACGTGCGTACGTTTGTGTGGGGCCGATGGGGTTGGGTTGTGATGGGGTTTATGGAAGATGGGTGTGGGGATGGGTAGATCTAGGGTTTGGAATGGTTGTTGAAGAAGGAAGAAGAAGAAAAGTGGAGGAAAGAATGAGGATATGCGTACCTTGAACGGAGAAGAAGAAGAAGAAGTCCTTGGAGGAGTCTAACGCTAAGTTATGTCTTTAACCCTTCCACATTTCAATTGGAAGGGAGGGTTTCTCACAAACCCTAGGGAAGAAGAGAGGAATTTCTCAAAATACGAAGAAACAAGCTTTTCTCAAATAACATACCATCGGTGGGCACCAACAACCCCCCCCCCCTTCTGATCAATTAGAAAAACACCATTACTTGATGTTTCATGGCCCACAATCCAAATAAGGAAACCAAAACACCTATGATCAATCTAAACCGTCAAAAAGTCCTAAAAATGACTAAAAACATAAATAAAGCAAGATCAGGGTCCAAGAAGCCCAGATCTGAAAAATCTAGTGACCCGATGGCCCGATCGACAAGATCCAATAGTCGGATTGACACGAAAATAAAACCTATGACTAAAATCATCGCCTAAGTGGCCCACATGCATCATCCTAATGTGGGGTCTTCCTGATGCAAGTCTAATGCATATGGGGTCTTCAAAGTGGCCCGTTGGGCCCCATTTGGAAATCGTGTACCATCCACACAGAGAGTTGTGCTGATGTCAGTGGTCTTCTCCGCCTCTGGTACACTCAAGTAGGTCCTCTGATGTCCCCATCATTCTTCCTCTTACAGATTGCCTCTATGGCTATATCCTTTATTGATTAGGCCTAGGACTGCCTAAAGGCACACAACACGGAACAACCTGCTTCAACTTAAGAAACACCATCAGGCCTGACTACATGGATAGCAGGTTGGCCAAGGTTGGGGCTTGGGTCCTGGTTAAACCTCACTAGCCACAGCCTGGCATAGATTACAGCATGAGTTCTAAGAAGTGACAAATTTTAACAAACGGTGTGGCTATAGTTGGTGGTGAACTTGATTTGGGAGGGAGGGGTGGATTAGTATTAGTAGCTAGCTTACATGCCTTGGGAAGGCTACAATCTGAAGACATGGTACTCATTAGCAAATGTCTAGTATATGGAGATATACTTCTTTTCACATCCGGCTTCCACAATGAGAGAATGCCTACTAGGAATTGATTGGACTTTCAAAGTCCAAAGATGAATGTAAATCAAGATAAACAATTGCAACAGATAAAGAAAATAGTTAGGGAGCCCTTGTTCCTTCACCCACCCAAGCACCCAAATACATTCATCTCTCTTCTATCTACCTATCTCAATATTTCTTTCTTGATAAATAACTTTTAAGTTCTTTTAAAGGAAAAAAGAAAATGAAATAAGATCCATCAATGCAATGAATGTGTCCCTACACAAAGATTAACTTTATGGATGCCTTCCTTAGCAAGAGAATTTGCAATACAAAAGGTAATAGATAAACTGATGAAGAAAAATAACGCATTTGCGCTAATATCCATGGATTGAGGCCTTCTGTAAGGCTGAGGCGGTTGTTCTTGAGGAGTATCCTTCTATGATAGGCGGGCTTTCAAAGCTATCTAAAAAGTATTCAATCCCGACTTTAATCATTGTTTCAGCCATACTAGAATTGTTGCTCCCCCTAGCGACCCAAAAAGCAAAGAACAATGATGCCACTCTCATCTCTACCCACCCCTCCAATAGCCGGCTCCCTAGGGTTGCCCAACGAAATACATCAACATTTAAGTTTCTAGCCAATCACCATCTTCTTCGCTTATCCGCAGATTGTATGAAACTGATTTTCATATTGTCGTTGTTTTAAGACTCCTAGGTTGGCCATTATGGAGAATGTTCCTCGATTGTAGAGAATGGCAAGAGGAGAACCCGTGAAAAATGGTTAAGATCTATTAAAAAGCACTGGAAGATGTTACTCGTCGTAAACCAAAGTCGTGAGAAATCTAAAACCTCCTATATATAAACAAGGTTCTTCATCGTCATCATTAAAGCCTAATCCCAACTCTCTAATTTTAATCAACTATGTAATTGACTATTACATAACGCCTATAGGAGTTTTGTGCTCTCATTGCCAATCCTGAGCCCGGATGGGGGAGGGTTGCATCAAATTGGCAATCGGCACAACTTCACTATCAAACAAGGTTCAGGCTAATAAATTATTTCCCTTAGAACCACTAGAAGTCATTGTATGCAATTGTATGCCAAAGCGCAGAGAAAATACAACAACCCCTGTGGGTGCTTTCCCCCGGCCCGCATCTTGTAAGTGTAAATAGGCACATTGTTCAAAGTATCCCCAAAATTATCTTTATCTCTAGCTCAGTGATACCAATAACACTAGTAGTGATATTGATAACACTGTCAATATAAAAAATTCCAGGTATCAGCAATGTATCGCTAAGTATCTTCAATGTATCGTAAATATTTTCAATTATGTAAATTCTAGGTGTCACTTGTATTGTCAATGTATTAATATCGCCAACGTATTGCCAATATTTTCGACTGTGTAAATTCTAGGTGTCGCTTGTATCGCCAGTGTGTTGGAGATATTTCGATAATATTGCCAATATATCAATATCACCAAAAATATGTTTATTAAATAAAAACTTCATTTTAATTTTTTTTATGGGCACATGGTTGTATGCAATGTTCAATTTGTCGATGACAATATTGATAATATGAATATCTCAATATTATCGTTATCGCAAACTAGAATCTTTCATTTCCTTTCTAGTTGTTGATGATTCCTTGGGGAAATATCATCTGTTGTCAATATTCTGAAATATTGATGGATGTTTGGATGGAAGGTTGGTTAAATGGTTAGATGGGATGGATGGGACGGATGGGCTGATTTTTAATGATAGCACATGCTTTTAGGCCTCCATTAAATGGAAACTTATTATGTATGAGTTCTTTTTGCAAATTTTTTATTCCTAAATATGCAAATATGTGTATTTCAGCATCTCCTAAAGTTTCATTAAAAATTCCACCGTTTTTCCCATGTTTCCCAGAATTTCTGGTTATCAACGATATCATCGATGATATCCATATTGTTTCCGTATCCCCGACCAGTAAAACTTGTAGCGATACCGACAGTTATAAGCATTGAGGTAAGGTCCAGAGCCTCAGCAAATGTACTATTAGCTCAGGCAGTCAGTTCTGAACAGTGGTCACACGGGTCCCATGGTTTGTTGATCCAGACCATTGATATGATGAGGCTCAACATGGACGTTGGATGCCCCAAAATCTTTAGGATTGAAAGTTTCGATCATTTTCCACCGAATGTGGACTGTTGCTGTATTTTTCTTTAACCATCAACTCTCGGCCACTGATTGGGGGGTCAAGATTTTGGGGCATTCCCTGTTCACAGTGGGGCCACAAGTCAGACCAACAAGCTGGATCACCAAAACAATGGGCCCCACTAGTACAAAATAATGACCCTCTGGAAAAACTTACATTTGCTGAGGCTCATGAGCTTGTAATTCCTACAAAGTAACAATATAGACTTATCGCTCCAAAATGAATCTTCAGCTAAAACAGAAAACATGGACATTCCTATGATGCATCTCACATTTCTCAGACATGACCTCCATCTGTTTTTCATATCAGTCCTTTTTTTCTTTCTTTCTTATTTTTAGTTTTCCTCCAAATGACATCGTTTGACCCTAGTGGGTCAATCACAAACAGTTCATAGATGCAACCCATTTGAATTACAAAAAAGCCATTTCTCCAATGAAAACCTGACCATTGAATTATAATAAAAATAGTTGTGAAAAAAAAAAAACCATTATCAAGGGATCGGATTCCACTCACATTTTCAATCTTGTACTTGATACGGGCCTCTGCATTGGGGAACTTCTGCTTCTTCTTCTTGCCCTTCACGCCAAGCCGCCGCGGGTCCCGCTTATTCGCCATCTTCCTTTTCGTTTTCTCCCTCTTCCTCTGCATCTTCAACTGCTTCTTCGATTTCCACTTCACCCGCTTCGACGGCTCGATTTTCCGCGTTTCGAACTTGGGTATTCCTTGGGAGATGACGAGATCTACAGCACCATGGCTCAAATGCCTGAAAACCCACGAATTTCTCCATGGGTTGAATGGATTGGACGGTCGAGATGGGCGGAAAATTGATGGATGGTAGTGGAAATTCGACCTGAGGAGAGGAGATGATTCAAAGGGGGGGGAAAGAAAAGGAGACGAAGAAGGGTATTGATTCAAGGGATAAAAAGGGAATTCAGAGAAAGTGAGGGATGGGATTGGAATTACCTGAAAGGAGGGGCAGGAGAGGGAAAACGGAGATGACCAGAAGAGAGAGAAGATCTTCTGAGGCTGTGAAGGAGGCGGTTTGCCATGGCAAGAGCAATGGAAGCCTGTCTTTTATATGAGAGTTAAGTTACGATTATGACCGTGAACTCCGAGAAAATTGCTAAAATGCCACTTACGAACCCAATAACTCGTCTCGCAGTTGAGAGGAGTGAGGGACATGAGACTGGAAATGCCATGTTCTCTTTGATTGCAAGCTGATGAATGGCCTGGATCTTTCACAGGCACGTGTGAAAACAGGCTTCTTCTCCATCCACCCGCTCATTAAACTCACAAGTATATTGGGAAAGTGAAATCATCGATCTAGATCGTCCATTCACTCTTTTTCAGAATTGAGGACTTTTGTCAATACCAAGACAAAAAGGCTTTGGTATGGATAATCAGCAGTGAGAGTTTTAATGTCTAACCAGAAAAACCATATTCAGATTTTGCAAAATAATTATAAAATAAGAGGTTTTTGGTTCATAACCTAAAAAGCTTATGGATATGAAAATTTTCTTTTATAAATAATTTTTAATGTAGACAATTAATATTATTTACGAAAAATAGGTCCAATCAATAATTTGGCCCATCTGTTTGCTACGGCCCATTGTGATTGCTCATGATCCTAAAGGATCACTATTTTTTTAAAAATCATAATCATCCCATCCATGGCTATGAGAAAATATCTAATATGTGATAGTTTATGTATTGGTAGTGTGTGAAATGTGTTGGAGATTTAATCGACAATTTATGTAACGCTCCGGATTTTTTAGATTTATTTGAAAATTCATTGTTAATTTATTTTTTATTAATTATCGTACATTTACTGTTGATTTGCAAATAGCGGGACATCCATAGGAGATCCGATAGGGGACCCTTTACAAAAGTTGCTTAGAATGATCCCATAAACATCGTAGAAAGATCGGATTTCAAAAATCATGCACTTTTCAAATAATTACGAAAATGCCATTAGTTAAACTTAAGTTAAGGTGTCATTTTTAAGTATTATAGTTTCTGACGATTAATTTCATGCAAAACCTTGGATTTAAGCTTTTGGGCACATATTAACCATACACATCAAATTTCAGCCATTAAATCATAGTAGAAGTGGTCCGATTGTCAAATCATCCCCTTAACCCTTGATTTTCATGTCCATCGAGTGAGGAAAGTAGATGGTTAGTCGTAGTCGAATATTTCTCTTCATATGAGTGACTTAGATTGTCTTTATCATGGACCAATAGTGTGATTTGAGTGCCCCACCTTGATAAGCATCTTTTTTATGCGCGAAGTTATCTCGAAATTAATGAGTTACCAACTCTTTTTAAATCTGAACCTTTCAATTTACCCACTTCTCACCATCAATCGCTTCTCAAATTTGGACCACTTATTATACTCATATGACTACAAGTTTACACAAAGTTTAGACCCCGATCTATAATCCTACACTGTTGAACCACAAAGCTAGCCCCTTCCTTTTTCGCCAAAAGTTGAAATTTCAGATCTAGGCATTTCTCACCATCAATCAACCACTAAACTTTGTACAATTGTTTGCCTATCATAACTACATATTTTCTCAAAATTTGAGCTCCGATCATCAAGCGTAGACCGTTAATTAAAATCAAGCTCATTTTAGCACCCGTCGAGCCATTTTCAAGGATCGGCCAATCTAGAATGTGGATCATCAAGAAATTTACGTATTCTGACTCTACTCTTCGAGCTTGATAAGATGAACGGATTGGAATTGATCAAAGATCACCCGAATATTGAGATTTGAGAAACCCATCTCAAGAGATTATTACACAAGACTTAGCGTGCACATCCCTCTCCATATTTTTACTACGCACCTCCAAATCCTTCTCCTAACCCTAGCCTCCATGCCCTAGAGAAAGAGAGAAAGAGAGAGATAGAGAGAGAGAGAGAGAAGAGAAGAGAGTTCTTTCTCATATTTTTCCAACTGCTGGGATCTTCTATAACCCTCTTTTTCTAAGTCCATCCTAAGTTGAGGATTTTCCTTCAAGTCTTTCATTAATAATATTACAATTATCATAAGTTTCTTTTGTGGCATGTGAAGTTATTTTGTTTTGAATTGCTGATCCATATAACATGAAGTTTAATGTAGAATTTGTAATGAATATTATTACAGAATGATGTGATTCCTTGTTTAGATTTTTTACTAAGAAGCATGTGTATTTGTATTATTTATCTTTGTGAAATCTATGCCTTTATTTTCTTAGTTTATGTGTTACAAGTAACATTGGTTTTTCATATTGTGATATATATGAAATATGTGTATAAGAGCATCATATAGACACCCCATTATTGCATACTCTTTGTCCCTAAGTTGGTAAAATTATTCGATCTAGAGAGATGGAACCCGTAAAAGGTGTCCATGATGGAAGAATATATCTTGAATTAACTGAGAGAATAAAGTGATTGTTTGTTAATGAATCCTTACATGTACATGATGCTTGATTGGATCCATTTACATTACATGAGTATTTTAATGAATTTGGTCATGATGTACAACATTGGATTTTTGGGACATGATGAAATCATAAAATGGGACAATGAGTAGACATTAATGGTATATAGATTCTCATGAGCATATGCTGGGTTGCTTGCGACTCCCCATAGTAACCATTGAGTTTTATTTAAATCTATTGTATGCGAAAACACTTAAATAAAGGTGAAACTAAAGTCATGCATTCACTTGGCTCCATGTGGGTGTACGGAATTGAGAATAGGCTAGAGCGTCCTACTTCTCCCGTACACTGTCACATATAGATTTGGGCTATAAGCGTCCTGTTTCTCACGTGGTCGGGCAAAACTATGGGCTTGTGCGTCCCAGGAACCTCTAGTGACTAGTGGCTAGCATGAAGTCGTAACAGGGAGTCTCCCACTTCATGTATTGTGATTCTAGCCAGGGTGCCTTAGCCAGAGCATCCATTCCATGCATCGCATTAACAAAGATTTTTAGTTGGTTGTTTTGATTTGATTCAATGATAATATACTGCTTGCGTTTACTCTGTACCGTTATTATTATTCTTGATTGTCTTTAAGGAAATATTCCCCACTATGATAGCGTTTAACGCTATCCCAAACACAATTTAGATGATGCAGGTGAAGATCCAAGTATTGAACCCGATTTTTAAGGAAAATAGTTCGATGGTTCGTACGATCACATGGCGGAGGACGATGTTAGATAAACTTAATTGATGTTATCATTTATTAAATATTTCTTTTGAGTAGTTGATACATTTATGGAATTGTAATAAGTCTTCAAGAGAAGACATGGTTTTGTATTTTAATTAATCAGTATGGATATTGGTTGGTTCCCTTATTTAAACATTGATGATGACGTAGTAAGTTTGATAGAATAAGATGATAATTGTTTCCGCCATTGTGCTTGAATGCTATATTTTATTATTTGACAAATTAGTTATTCCATAAATTACTTGGGAATTCGGCCGTCGTGTTATACACGAGAGTCGAAAATCTCGGGGCGTTACGATTTACTTTATTGAATTGTCCAAGTGAGATGGTGCTACAAGGAGTGCGGTAAGTTATAGTACTCTAAGAGCATTGGGGTATTTCTCTTAGGGCATGTTTGGATTTGAAATTATGTAAGAAGTATAATTTGACAATATTTGTTTAAACAAATAACTCAATAGACAAATGTAAATGTAATAAGAGAGATGTAAAGAAATTTGTAATCTATTTGAAATTATGTAAGGAGTATAATTTTATGATATTTATTTAAACAAATAAATCAATAGACAAATGTAGATGTAATATGAGACATGTAAAGAAATTTGTAATCTATTCCAATTTTATATTACGTTGCAGTAGAAATCTTCAATCCAAATATGCAAATCAATGTATTTTTCTCAATGGTCGAATTAACCAAACTAGCTCTAGACTGTTCATTAGTGGGCCGCTAAACTCAAAGTTAAGGAAATTTATTAATCTTAGCGGGCTTGACATCCCTCACAGAACATTAAATTGAGACCACGCACTAAAATGTTCAACTTGGGCCGCAAGCGAGCACATGAGATGTGTGAGGTTCATGGAAATTACCAAGAAGAGCAAGTTAATGGTACACATTTGAACCCATCCGATGTTGAGGCATTCAGACTGTTAGTTCGTGGTCAAATTGAGGGCACTGACCTTAATTATTATTCTGCAAACATCCCTAAAGTTGTAACCCTGATCAACAATCAGCAACTATTGAACTAATCTCTTAACTATATCTGTCGATCGGTGTGTCCAAATTGCGAGGCGATCGTAGCCTTGCGTAGATCGTCACTTTGGGTAACTGTGACATGACTTTGATCTGCCTATATAATCTAAAGAGGGCTCCCAAAGTGAAAACGAACCTACCATAAGATTATCTAACCAATAACCTTGCTTCTAGGGCCAATAAACACTCTCCTAGGACTATAAATATCCCTTTTTTGGGTAGCCCCTTATCTTATATGAATTTGCCCTAATTTAGAGAAAAAGAGAAAAAAAAGGAAGAGAGAAGAAAGAGAAAGAGAAATAGTGGAATTCCTTTATTCTAAGAAGGGAAAATCTCTACAACTCTATCCAAGGAACTACTGATTCCTCTACCAAATCCACCTCTACTTGGATAGGAGGTAAGATTTACACCCTACCTTTCGATAGAACAATCGAATGATAGATTTCCTAATCTTACACAAATTTTCCTTACATTTAGTTTAGGAAATTGGAGTTTTTTTTCAAAACTCTAACCCTAGGTGTTAGTAGATCAAGTAACCTCCTTCTATGGTGAGGACTGCATCTCCTAAGATTTCGTTTATCATCCCCTGATAGTCTCGGCTAGTAGATTCATGGTTGCATTGAGTTTTTGTGCGAAACAAATGTTAGAATTGCTTCATTTATTGTATCCCTTATGATTAATTGCTACTGGTTGATACATGTTTAATGAAATGCCCGAATGACAGGGACTTATGGTAATGGAATCCTTATGTCCCTCTTGTTATCTTGTGATTAAAGGATTTAGATTGAATTATTGAGTAAGGTTATGTATATATATTTGATTGGCTTACCATGATGTCATATTCAACTGCTTTATCCTTGAAATCGTGCACATGATGATATGTATTTGCATTGTTGTGGATTATGCTCTAGAACCTATTTGAGTAAGTAAATGGCCTGCCCTTGGTTGGTGATTGCAGGCTCGTTGGTTGATCGAGACGAAACACGGATGATCGACAATAATTAAAACTATATAGGTTGTTTTGCACCCAATGTCAGTTTCATCGGAGTTTCCCATGATCGATCGAATCAATCTAATGCAGGGTTGATCATTTATGAGTTGACTCTTGTGCAATACTTTGTAAAATATGAGATCTCACGATGTCCATTAAATTGAAGTCACTATTACAACCGCTAGTGTAATCCTAAACAAAGTTTCATGAGCTGGGCATGGTGGTATGAGGACATCATGTTCGAGCTGTCAGCCTATGTTGGGTGATGAGCTCTTATAGTGTCCAATGAACACTAATGGAGGTTACGAGCTTACCATTTCTTTATTGGTTTGGGTGATGAACCCTTTTGTTGGGGCTCAAAATCTCACATATGATAAAATAATGCACGACGGTCCATCTACGACAATCCGGATCGATTCAAAGATCGAAAAACACCTGAAAAATGCGATCAGACGCCATTGTAGCCCTGACTCGCACAGTTGTGACCAAAATATTTTAGAGCGGGACGGACATGCGTATTGCCGCCAAATTATCCGAAACGCCCTAAAACCCTTAACCTGTAAGTTTCAAAGTCGTGCGGCGTATATCTTTACTTGCGAGCACCAAAGTACGTTTTACCGCTATCCGGAGCTGACCAAAAGAGTCTGAAAGCCTACAGATACCATTTTAGAGCAAAACTGGACATGCGTATTGCCGCCAAATGATCTGGAATGACCTAAAAACCTTAACCTACAAGTTTCAAAGTCACGTGGCGCATATCTTTACCTATATATACCGAAACGCGTTTTACCCTGTTTAGAGCCGATCGGGAGGGTCCAAATTAGGAATGAACTATCAAAATTCACAGCAGATGACCATCTGTACCCCATCCCATTCATTTGATAGGTCGATCATGGCTTAAAAGCAGCTTGGAGTTAGTGACTTCTATTGAACCTCTGATTTATACATAATAGAGCCCACTACGTCACATTATATGCATGGTTTGAATGTTTAAAAGGCCCATCTAAGGCATGTTTTGTGATCGTAGGTATAAGAGCGGACTTCACTTGATTGGAGACCAAAAGGAGCCATTTAGAGCCATTGGATGAAGATTGAAGGAAGACCAAAGAGAGAAGAAAGTAAGGAGAGAAGAGAGAAGAAGAAAGGAAGAAAGGAAATATGAATAGAAGAAGGTCCGACCGGTCTTGACCGGTCGGCCAAAGGAGCCAGACCGGTCAAGACCGGTCGGCCACACCACTGACCGGTTGGCCACACCACTGCCCTCCTTTGAAGCTTGCTGGACGATGGATCAAGCTGGTCCGACCGGTCAAGACCGGTCGGTCAACAGGTTAGACCCTCTCTGATGCACGCTGGACCAATTACAGACAGATCTGACCGGTCGGCTAGCCTAGTCCGACTGGTCAAGACAGGTCGGTCATGCATTAAAACAGCGAGTTTCTAATTCTAGTTCGAGAATTTCTGCGCATTGCGTAACCTTATGCAAATTCTGGAAGATTCCGACATAAGAGAGCTTCCCCACTATAAAAGGACACTTAGGGTCTCTCCCTAGGGCATCATAGAAGCCAAAGAACTTCGTACGAGAGGAATGAAGCCGTCGTGGAGCGTTTGCAACCCTCCAAACTTTGCGTTTTTATGTTTTCTAGTTTTCTTTTATAAGTTCTAGTTGTAGTATGACAATGCTCAGCTAGAATCTCTCAGCTAAGGCTAAGAGGTGACGCTTGTAGCCAATTTCATGTTTGATTCAATTTAATTCAAGTAGCTTTACTTCAAGTTCGAATTTTGAATGTTCTAGTTCTTAAAGTTGATATTTTTAGAAGTTTTATGAGAGTTCATGTGCTCCGGACATGGATTCCTTGCAATTCTCTGAGATTATCATGTTTTTCTTTATTAGATTTGAATTATGGTAACCCTTGAGCTTGCTATAGTCCATAGGCATGGCTGTTACTTCGAAGGCTATGATTTCGAATCCTACATGTGTTGAATGGGACTAGAACTTGGAAGTTCAACTTAAGTGAGATTGAATGTGCTTTAATGCTTTATTTTCCAACTAGATGAGAGATAGAACTTCACATCTAGTTGAGTTTTGTGCTTGGATTGATTGGATTGACATGGGATTACTACAAGTGGATCCTTGAAAGCCTTAGTGCCTTTAATTTCTTAAGTTACTGTTTTAGTAGAATTCTTTCAATTGAGCCTTTAAATTGTTGCAATCCTAGTTGCTGGAACAACTTAGGAATTGTTTTCTAATTCCCTGTGGATAGACCTCGGTCTTACCGAGATTTATTACTACATCACAGCCTTGCACTTGAGGCGAGCGAACAAGTTTTTGGCGCCGTCGCTGGGGAATTTAAATAACGGTTCTAATTTGTTTTAGTGGCTATAGAGTAGAAGTAGTTAGGATTTATTGTTTTCTTAGGATTAGTTTTTCTGAATTTTAGAACTAACAAAGTTTGTTTTGTTTTGTAGGAAGTTCTTCTAATTCAAGCAAATCGGTACTATCCTTCCAACTTGATCTCTTTTAGTTTTGGTTTTTATTTTCAGATTTTAGGATTTAGGATTAGTTTAGATTTTGGATTTTGTGGTTTATTTCCCGTTGGGAACGAGACCACAACAATCGTCTCCAATCCGAAGGTGGTTTAGTTGGACCACTATCCGTTCATAGACGAGTCCAAAAATCTGTAGAACATTGTGATAGTTGGGGAGTATGGATCAAACACCTATAAGGAATCCTCCCCCTCTACTCCAACTGCAAACGCAAATCAAGAGGGAGTAGGAGAGAATGAGGTACACAACGTTCCTCCAATGAGATCATTACGGGACTACCTACAACCGACCTGTGTAACTACTCCCTCTTGCGTGGTTTTACCACCAACCGGGGAAAACATTGATATAAAGTCAGGTGTAATTCAGTTAATACCAAAGTTCCATGAGCTAGACTCTGACAGCCCATATTTGCACTTAAAGGAATTTGAAGAAGTGGTGGCTACCTGGCAATACACTAATGTTTCGGAAGACACTATTAAACTTAAACTCTTTCCCTTTTCATTGAAAGAAAGGGCCAAGACTTGGTTTCACTCTCTTAGACCACACTCGATAGGGTCATGGAACGAGATGACCCGGGAATTCTTGAAAAAGTTCTTCTCGGCTCATAAAACGAACACCCTTCGAAGAGCCATAATGAATTTTTCGGCTAAAGAGGGTGAATCTTTCTTCCAATGTTGGAAAAGGTTTAAGGACCTCCTACTTGCTTGCCCATATCATGGCTACGAAAGTTGGCGAATCATAAATTTCTTCAACGATGGATTAAGTTCCAATATGCACCAATTCATAGAGATGATGTGCAACGGCTAGTTCATGAGCAAAAATCCAGATGAAGCTTGGAATTATTTGGATATGTTGGCCGAGAATGCCCAATCTTGGGATACCTCGGATAAATCTAATAACCCCAAGCCTACTCAAGAGAAAGAGAAAGGAGTGATCTATATCCTCAAGGAGGAAGACGATGTGAATGCAAGGTTAGACAATCTCATAAGGAAGATCGAGGCCATGGAACTTTGTAAGAGTGGAGTTCCAAAGTCCAATGAAGCTATTGAGACTATATGTGGGATTTATTTCACCAATTTACACGCTACACAAGATTGTCCTACAATTCCTGCGTTTTAAGAGGTGTTACATGAACATGCAAATGCCACATATGGTTATCGACGGCCTTTCAATGGACCGGTGGGTAATACGTACAATTCTACTTGGAAGAACCACCCAAATTTCAGTTGGAAGAATGCTCCCATGGGTAATCCTACAAACTCTCAAGGAGGGCCACCCATGCAAAATATGGCCCTACTTCAATTCTCAATGGAGGATACTTTAAAAGCGTTTATACAAGGGCAAACGCAAATTAATCAAACGAATCAGTAAATGTTCTAAGAGCTTAAAGTCTCGGTTGATGAGATTAAGGGATTCTTGAATGCTAGGAAAGGGACCTTTCCGGCCCAACTTCACCCCAATCCAAAGCAAGTACATGAAGTAAGTATTCCTGATTCCTTCAACCAACATATGGAGCAAGCCAAATCCGTCGCCACTCTTCGAAGTGGTAAACAAATTGACAAATCTATTCCAGTGAAGGCCGACAAGCCTAATGATCCGAAAAATTCTAAGGATGAGGACGGATCCAACTTAGCTCCATAAGAAAAGGAACACATTTATAAGCCCGTAGCACCATTCCCTTCGAGATTGGTTGCTCCAAAATCTCTTCCAAACTCTCATGATATTTTAGAGATTTTCAGATAAGTCAAGATAAACATTCCCTGCTTGATGCCATCAAACAAATCCCATCTTATGCCAAGTTTCTAAAGGACCTATGCACCACTAAACGCAAATATAATGTGCAGCAAACGGCCTTCTTAAATGAGCAAGTGAGTGCCATCCTCACTCAAAAGACCCCCCCAAAATTCAAAGATCCCGGTAGTCCCACAATCTCATGTATCATTGGAGATTACCGAATTGAGTGTGCATTGCTAGATTTGGGGGCAAGCGTAAACTTGATCCCGTACTCGGTATATGAGCAATTGGGTCTTGGTGAATTAAAACCCACCAAAACCATATTGCAACTCGCTGATAGATCCATCCATGTATCGAGAGGGATAGTTGACGATGTTCTAGTCTAAGTTGACAAATTCTACTACCCGGTGGATTTTATTGTCTTGGACACACAACCGGTTCTAGATGCTAGCACTCAAATACCGTGATTTTAGGCCACCCGTTCCTTGCTACATCAAACTCAATTATCAATTGCCGGAACGGGGTAATGCAATTATCCTTTGGGAATATGACATTAAAGGTGAATGTGTTCCACTTGGGCAAAAGGCACAGGGATGTTGATGATGACGAGCTCTTCGAGGTAAACATGCTCGAATATTTTGAAGAAGAGGAGCTCCTCCAACTTGAACTACTAGAAAGCTTGGAGACATGCTTGGCACATTTCGAGGATTCCAAAGACCCCATCATAAGTGAAATTGTGCAAGCATTGAATATTGAGAGACCGATAGTTGGTACTAGCTGGTGGAGGCCCCATTTTGAAAAATTGTCACCAACCACATCAAGGCCTCTACTTTCTAACATCAAACCACCGAAGCTTAACCTTAAACCATTGCCATCCAAGCTTAAATATGTATACTTGGGTCAAGAAGAAACATTCCCGATTGTCATTGCCTCTCACCTAGGAAAAGACCAAGAGCTCAAGTTGATTGAGCTACTCAAAGAACATAGGGGAGCCATAGGTTGGACAATAGCGGATCTCAAAGGGATAGATTCTTTGGTTTGTACTCACCGTATACACCTCGAAGAAAATGCAAAAACGACTAGACAACGCCAAAGAAGGCTAAATCTAAATGTTGAGCTCTTAATTGTGCATATTTTAACCCCAATTCATTACTCATTATGCAAGGTTTTCATGATTTATAGACTAATATAATGCATGGATTTGTGATTGTTGGGATGAGAGAGAGGATTCATCAATTGGAGACTTAAAGACGCCATTTACAAGCAAAGAAGATCAAAGGACTAAGCATCAAAGGATGAAAGAAAGAAGTTAGAGAAAAGAAGAAAGAAAGCAAAAGAATGTGCCCAAGACCGGTCGTCCATAGCTCAGGATCGGTCGTCCGACTGGTCCGATCACTCGACAGAGGAGCCCTGCGGCTAAAACTCACTGGACCATTCACGAGTCCACTGCTTAGACCGGTCGTGTGACCGGTCCTTGAATTAAAATCCCGGACTCTGAAATTGCCAAAACTCTCTGGACGTTTTTCGCGCTTTTGAGACCGGTCGTGCGACCGGTCGTCCAGGAGCTCAGACCGGTCGTCTGCGTAACAGTGCGTGTTCTACAAGCTCTGAATTTCTCTGCGTACTGCATATCCTTACGCATCTTCTGGATGATTCCGACGCAGCGAAGCTTCCCCACTATAAAAGGACACCTAGGGATCGTTCCTATGGTATCTTAGAAGGGATTGAGCACGGTGGGAGACGACGGAAGTCGATTTCGGAGTTCTACAACTCTTCCTAGTTTGCTTTCTAGTTTTATATTTTTTTAGTTGTTTTCATGTTTCCTTGGATTATGAACGGCTAAACCTCTTAGCTAGGGCTAAGAGGTGAAGCTTGTATTGAATCTAAGATGTTTCAATTCGTTTGATTTGGTTTTAAGTTGGAATTCTATTGAAGAACAATGGTTTGAAGTTTGATTCAAGTACTAAGTAGTTTTTCTTAGTCTTATGATGACTCATGGATGTTTGGAAGAATTACTTGAGTTCTTAATTGTTGTGAACTAGTTTAGACCTGTATGATCTGAGGAATTGGAATACGCTCTAGATTTATGATTTTCATGTGGGAACTTCTTACCAAAAGTTTACTTTTCTGGAAATTCTGAAGTATGTGAGACCGTGTATTTGATTTAAATCAAGTTCAAATCATAATCTAGTTTTGTCTTGTGACAGGATTTAATGATGGTTATGATTGTGATCTTAGCCTATTGGAATTGAGACTGACCTATGCAATTGAGTATGCTTGTCCTAGATTGCATTGAGCGAATCATATACATGGATCCTACATATATCAGATTGTTTGGTTTAACTGCTCTATCATCCGACTAGATAGAACTTAATTTCGATTCTAGTTGAGAAAGTGAGAAACTACAGCGAATTGAGTATCAAGGATTGCTACAAGTGGATCCTTGAACCCCTAGTGCCTTTTATTAATTGTTTTCCTTCAGTTTAATTCAACGTTATTGTTTACATCAATCTTTTACAAATCTGTTGTTAGCTTTTTAGTAGAACTGTTGGAAGTGTTTTGTGAAGTCCTACATAAGTCCCTGTGGATCGACCTCGGTCTTACCAAGATTATTACTACATCGCAACCCTACACTTGGGGAAGCGAACACCAAACATGATAGAGGTTGTCAAAGCTGAGGTGTTAAAGCTACTAGATGTGGGTATCATCTACCCCATCTCAGATAGCCAATGGGTGAGTCCTACTCAAGTTGTCCCCAAGAAATCCGGTATTACCATCATAGAAAATGCCAACAACGAACTTATACCGACTAGAGTAACCACCGGTTGGCGTATGTGCATTGATTATCGGAAGCTTAACACGGTCACTAGGAAGGACCACTTCCCTCTCCCATTCATGGATCAAATTTTAGAGAGGTTAGCAGGTCATTCCTATTATTGCTTCCTAGATGACTATTCGGGCTACAACCAAATTGAGATAGCCCTAGAGGACCAAGAGAAAACCACATTTACATGCCCGTTTGGTACCTTCGCATACCGAAGAATGCCATTCGGGCTATGTAATGCACCCGTCACATTTCAATGATGCATGTTGAGTATTTTTTCGGACATGGTGGGTGAATTTCTTGAGGTATTCATGGATGATTTTTCTGTTTTTAGTTGTACTTTTAATGAGTGCCTCAATAACTTGAAGTTGGTCTTAATGAGGTGTGAGGAGAAGAACCTCGTTTTAAACTGGGAAAAGTGTTATTTCATGGTACAAAGAGGAATAGTCATTGGATATATCATCTCGTCCAATGGAATAGAGGTAGACCGGAAAAAAATTGACATAATTTTCAATCTACCACCACCCAAAAGCATACGCGATGTGCGGTCCTTCCTTGGACACTTCAGTTTCTATAGAAGATTCATAAAGGATATTAGTCATATCTCAAGGCCTTTATGTAACCTTCTCCAAAAGGAGAACCAATTTGAGTGGAGTGCCGAATGTCAATTAGCTTTTTCAAAGCTAAAAGACATGTTGACAACCGCTCCTATCATGCAACCACCGGATTGGTCCATACCTTTTGAGTTGATATGCGACGCGAGCGATTATGCTATTGGGGCGGTGTTAGGCCAAAAGAAGGATAAAAAGCCCCATGTTATCTACTACGCAAGTAGGACCTTGAATCCCGCCTAAGTTAATTACTCAACTATGGAGAAAGAGCTCCTAGCCGTCATCTTTGCCTTGGATAAATTTAGGCCTTACTTAATAGGATCCAAGGTCATCGTTTACACAGATCATGCGGCGCTGAAACACCTTCTTTCTAAGAAGGATGCCAAGCCCCGTATCCTACTCCTTCAAGAATTCGATTTGGAGATCAATGATAAGAAGGGAGTAAAAAATGTGGTGGCGGATCATCTATCCCGCCTAGTCTTACCTAATTTCATTGACAAGTCACCCATTGAGGACTCATTCCCTGATGAGTAACTCTTTGTTGCTATACATCCACCATGGTATGTTGACATAGCCAATTATCTTTCCACAGGTGCGATGCTGATTCATTGGACTGCGCAGGACAAACGTAAATTTCTAAGGGAGGTGCGTAAATTTTTCTGGGATGAACCTTTACTGTTTAAATATTGCCCAGACCAAATTATAAGGAAATGTGTCCCTGATGATGAACATAATTCCGTCATCTCCTTTTGCCATGATCAAGCATGTGGGGGTCATTTTTTCGCCAAGAAAACCACTGCAAAAATTCTGCAATGTGGTTTTTATTGGCCCACTCTGTTTAAGGACACCTACGAGTTTTGCAAAGCTGCGAGCGTTGCTAAAAGTTAGGAGGATTATCCCATCGAAATATGATGCCTCTTACCCCAATTCAACATCTTGAAGTCTTCGACTGTTGGGGCATCAATTTCATGAGACCGTTCCCCTCATCTTTTGGACATGTTTATATATCGCTTGCCGTAGACTATGTGTCTAAATGGATAGAGGCTATTCCATGTAGAACCAACGATCATCGCACGGTTCTAAAGTTCCTTAAAGAAAACATACTTTCCAGATTTGGAACACCTCGAGCCATCATTAGTGATAATGGTTCTCACTTTTGCAATAGGCCTTTTGAAGCCTTAATGAAGAAATATGGCATTAGGCATAAAGTGAGTACCCCATACCACCCACAGACAAGTAGGCAAGCTGAAATCTCCAATCGAAAAATCAAACAGATTTTGGAAAAGACAGTGAGGCTAGACCGCAAAGATTGGTCACTAAGATTAGATGATGCGCTTTGGGCTCACTGTACTGCTTATAAGACCCCCATTGGAATGTCCCCCTATAGACTTGTCTATGGGAAAGCTTGCCACTTGCTTGTGGAGATTGAACACAAAGCCTATTGGGCGATTCGGGCTTTGAATTTTGACATTGACAAGGCTAGCTAGCTCGCTTCGCAAACTCCAATTAAATGAGCTTGATGAGATCCGGAACGATGCTTATAAGAACTCGAGAATTTACAAGAGTAGGATGAAGGCCTTTCATGGCAAACATATCTTCAGAAAATCTTTCCATGAAGGTCAAAAAGTGCTCTTATACAGTTTTCGACTTCATCTTTTTCTGGGGAAATTGAGATCTCGATGGACTGGCCCATATATTATTAAAGAAATTTTTTCTCATGGGGCTGTTGAGATTGAGAATGCAACGAATGGTAACTATTTTTAAAGTTAATGGATAATGCCTTAAACCATTTGTTGAGAAATTTGATTCGGAGGACATGTCCATCACTCTGAATGATCTTGTGTGTTAGGATTATTGATCTCCTAGTCTGACGGAGGTATAGTGTAGATTAGGTTTAGTTTTATTTAGTTTTACTGCTTTAGTATGATTTAGTTGTCGGAGTTGCAGACTTCCATGCTCGACTTTCTTGGTACTAGTGTTCTCACTCTCTTATATTTTACCATTGCTCTCATGTTCATGCTCATTGCATATCTTTTTACATTGAGGACAATGCAAGATTTGGTTGGGGGGTGAGATGAGACTCCTCATCTAGCAGTTTGCAACATTTCGAGCATCATATTGTGCAAATTTTTTCAAATTTTCTAAGATTTCAAAACTCGTTTAGAAAACCTTATTTCTATGCATTCGATATGATACGGGTATAAGAAAAGGAGATATGAAATGAGTGATGTTGTAAGTCTTGAATTTCTCTTGATATAATGGTTTTATATGTGAATTCCCCTATTTATGTGATTGATAGAAAATTTGAACACTCTTACACCTAGTTCACATTACACGATTTTCATGGTTGAAGGGATTATGTGATTTGTGGGTTAGTTAGACTTAGATTTGAGGTGTTGAGATACCAAGCCGGGGTACTTTGTCCATCCTTGTCCATGGGAAAATAACGAAAGATATGAATTTCTAAAAATCCTATCTAATTTAAAAGAAAAAGGAAAAAGAAGGATGAAAATTGGGAAAGATGGAAAAATGGTGGAAAATTTCTGAAAATGACTACCTATTACCAACCGGGGGATGGTCTACCCGTAACCAAAGCCAGAAATGGGACGTAGTGTGAAAGCCGTTGGAAGGACGGTAAGGCAAATTCCTGTCATTGGCTTGTTGCTCTGTGCACCTTGAGATCCATAGTTTAATTGATCTATGAAGAAGATAATCTCAGGTACTCATGAGATGAACTTTCACTATGCACAGAGGGTGAATTTGTTCAAGTTCTTCTATTTATCAATCAATCAGCGGGAATTTCATATAGGCACTTATTATGTTTTGAGAAGTAAAGGTTTCAACGTCTATCGCCTCATTTTTTCGAATTTTACACTCATATGTCTTGGAACGGATAGAAACATAGTTTCTGAAGGAGAGTTGGTTTGGAGGTTTAAAATTGTTTCAAGCATGTTTTGCTCACGACTAGCAAAAAGCTGGTTGGGGGTGTGTGTTGAACCTTCAATTTATACATAATAGAGCCCACTATGTTACATTACATGCATGGTTTGAATGTTTTAAAGGCCCATCTAAGGCATGTTTTGTGATCGTAGGTATGAGAGCGGACTTCACCTGATTGGAGACCAAAATGAGCCATTTAGAGCCATTGGATGAAGATTGAAGGAGGACCAAAGAGAGAAGAAAGCAAGGAGAGAAGAGAGAAGAAGAAAGGAAGAAAGAAAATATGAAGAGAAGAAGGTCCGACCGGTCGGCCAAAGGAGCCAGACAGGTCAAGACCGGTCGGCCACACCACTGCCCTCCTTTGAAGCTTGCTAGACGACGGATCAAGCTGGTCCGACCGGTCAAGACCGGTCGGCCAACAGGTCAAACCCTCTCTGATGCACGCTGGACCAATTACAGACAGATCCGACCGGTCGGCCAGCCTAGTCCGACTGTTCAAGACCGGTCGGCCATGCATTAAAACAACGAGTTTCTAATTTTGGTCCGAGAATTTCTGTGCATTGCGTAACCTTACGCAAATTCTGGAAGATTCCGACGCAAGAGAGCTTCCCCACTATAAAAGGACACCTAGGGTCTCTCCCTAGGGCATCATAGAAGCCAAGAAACTTCGTGGGAGAGGAAGGAGGCCGTCGTGGAGCATTTGCAACCCTCCAAACTTCGGGTTTTTATATTTTCTAGTTTTTTTATGAGTTCTAGTTGTAGTATGACAATGCTCGGCTAGAATCTCTCAGCTAAGGTTGAGAAGTGAAGCTTGTAGCCAATTTCATGTTTGATTCAGTTTAATTCAAGTAGCTTTACTTAAAGTTCGAATTTTGAATGTTTTATTCTTAAAGTTGATATTTTTAAAAGTTTTATGAGAGTTCATGTGCTCCGAACATGGATTCCTTGTAATTCTCTGAGATTATATGTTTTACTTAACTAGATTCGAATTATGGTAATCTTTGAGCATGCCATAGTCCATAGGCATGGCTGTTACTCCGAAGGCTATGATTTCGAATCCTACATGTGTTGAATGGGACTAGAACTTGGAAGTTCAACTTAAGTGAGATTGAATGTGCTTTAATGCTTTATTTTCCAACTAGATGAGAGATAGAACTTCACATCTAGTTGAGTTTTGTGCTTGGATTGACATGGGATTACTACAAGTGGATCCTTGAAAGCCTTAGTGCCTTTAATTTCTTAAGTTATTGTTTTAGTAGAATTCTCTCAATTGAGCCTTTAAATTGTTGCAATCCTAGTTGCTGGAACAACTTAGGAATTGTTCTCTAATTCCCTGTTGATCGACCTCGGTCTTACCAAGATTTATTACTACATCGCAGCCTTGCACTTGAGGCGAGCGAACAACTTCGGTCCTCGAAAAGGTAGCTGTCCTCTGGAGGTCGCCGGTCAGAGCCTGAAATTCAGAAAATATTGTACGTGTTGGGACATGTGTACACTAGTAAGGGGATATGCACATGCCACAAGGATATATGTGTCCATGACCAAACAACATGCGCATAAGATCCCCATCTCTCCCCTTTTTAAATTTTAAATTTACAAAAAGTAAAAAAAATTGACAAATGAGGCAACATGCGCCCACCACATATAGCACATGCGCCCACACCAAGGGCACATACGCCCACCTCCTTAGGAGATGCGCATGACTCCTCTTCGCAATCACATGCGCTAAGTAAAATGTGGTTTTCTTGGACCCGATACTCGATTACCTACTATAAATACCCCACTCACCTGCTGAGAGAGAGAGACTTCATCATCTTCGAGCGGATTGCCAGAGCGCTGCAAGAGGTAGAACCCTCGCCAGAATCTTTGCCGGAATCCTCATTGGATAGTAACATGCGCCCACCCCCTCACCGGATGCCTTCGCCGGGAAGGGTTTTTGTCGCTAGAAACCCTCGCTAGAAAGGGATTTCTCCAACTGGAGCAAAATGCAAGGAGAGAGGGGAGAAAACTTCGAAATTCTCTACGTCACATAGTGACATGCGCCCATGGAAGGGGGTGGGCACATGTGCAATGCCACATGTGCCCGGGACCTAAGTCCTTTCTCCCTCTCTTTCATAAATGGCCATTGCGCTTGAGGAGGGGTCACATGCACCCACCTCAGGGCACATGCGCCCACCTCCTACCAACATGCACCCATTCCCACTCATGGATGCGCCCAGAAGCTTGTTGAGGCCTGGGGACTCCTATAATGTGACCCGCCTCCTGATCGCGCCGATGATCTTAGACACACATCGCCAATGTCTATCCATCCTTCAAATTAGATCTTCCAACAGTCATTGTTAAGTGGGCCAAATCAGCAGTTTGATCAAAATGACCAACACTAAGCCAAAATCGCAAACCCAGAAATCCTTCCAAAAGGACGGAAAACGGCCGAAATCAAGAAGAATTGGGCAAAATTCGACCGACGCCGAGATAGACATTTATCTCCTCCATGATATTATACACTATAATAATGCATCGCGTCGAAGTTATCTGTCTTTCTAATCATCGAATACCCTGATTAGACCATAAACAGGTCCAGTACGTAGTCATTTTCAGCCCTAGGAAGTGCCCTATTGGCTCGGAAATCGACTTACGCCAAGTAAAACGAAATGCAATCGCATTGACACCAAAGTGGATCCAGCATCATTGTGATCCTTGTGGACATAATCCATTGCTGTTCGGGATGATTGCTACCGGTATTCACCAAATACGCTAATCAGACCGTAAATAGGTCCAATACTTAGTCATTTTCAGCCCTAGGAAGTACCCTGTTGGCTCGAAAATCAACCAATGCCAAGTAAACTAATTGCGATCTCATCGACGCCAAGGTAAACTTAACACTCTCAGGCTACAACATAACCGAATCAAGCATTTACAGGATACCGATCCCTATTGTTTATCAGAAATTGTCATAAATGGGCGTTTATCAGACCCGATACTTAGCCATTTGCAAGTATAAAAAATGGTCAATCCAGTCCATTAGACTTAAACTTCTCGACGAAATATAGCTCGATACAGCTTCTCCTAATGACCTAATCGTTCGAAATATCAATTATCAATAATGACGTGGTCGAATTAAAGATATGCACAAAGTAGATTAATCAAATCAAATGGATAATTCATCCAATGCACTAAATATCAAGCATAAGTGCAACCCTCTCTCGAGCATGCATCAAGCATATTTACTTTGTGCTCTCTACATCCATTACATGAATTTTATTCATCTTGAATCAAAATATGAAATTAAATCAAAGAGACTATGGTTATCATCGAAAACTTTAATTAAAGAATTCCAAAATATCTGAAATACTTCATTATGAATTATCATCGTTGAGACCAGTTGATGTACGTCCCATCCAAAGTGGGATCCGTCAGTTGAGTAGCTAAGGTAATAGTGGTGTGTCTTCAAGTAGTCACTCGTCCACGGACACAGTTTATGACGCTGCGTTGTACCACCCGATGGTCATAAATATGTCTTCAAGTGATCACCCGTCCACAGAGACGGTCAATGACACTATGTCGTACCATTTGACAACCATAAATGTGTCTTTCTGTGGTCACCCATCCACAAAGACGGTCAATGACACCGTGTTGTATCATATGGCAGTCGTAATATGCCTTCTGGTGGTCACCCGTTCGCAGCGACGATTACCGGCACTGTGTTGAGCACGGCAATCATGATGTATCTTCTGGTGGTCACCCGTCCGCAGTGACGGTCAATGACACTGTGTTGTATAACATGACAGCCGTAATATGCCTTCCGGTGGTCACCCGTTCGCAGTAACGGATACTGGCACTGTGTTGAGTATGGCAACCATGGCGTGTCTTCCTGAAAGTCACTCACTAATAGAAATGGTCATTGACATTGTGAGGCACTACATGAGAATCGTGGCATGTTTTTCTGAAAGTCATTTCGTCCACAGAGACGACCGATAATACTGTGATATATGACTTGGTTAAAATCCTGGTTGCTACTCAACTAGGAATACTCGAAAGAACATGGGATAAGCATTTAACTTGTTTAAACGATGACTCAATCCATAATAAACTCAAAATTTGGTCTTTGCGATCGTGAACTCAAGACCATAGTCCCTGACGATCTAAGTTACTTGCTCGATCTATCCAGGTTTTCTCTTTAATATTCCATCTATTGTATAATTGCATTCATAGTGGAATCTTGTCGCTTTGTGCGTGATTTTTTCCCGTAAGGGTTTCCATGTAAAAATCTTTATTTTTTGGTGGTTTGTTTCATTTACATTTATGCTCTTTTAATGCTTTATTTAACTTATTTATGATGCATGCATTCGTTTACTTTTGCTTTTTAATCAAGGGTGATTCTCCATTGATGTAATTAAGGGTTCGTGAATAGTTCACAGCCTGGAATGTAAAAGATCTTGGAATCTCTGGAATAAAATTCACCTTACGGTGCTTTCTTGTGTATACTTTGTGATTGCTTGTGATTGTCTATGAACGCTTCTATACTTAGAATTCTCCAGAATAATGAAACACAGGAAAAATTGCATTTGAGCATTTTTCTAGTTTTAACACCTTTGTTATTAAGTGTTGGGTGACGAGCCCGCATTTCTAATTTGATTATTTATATTTGGTATTGGCAATGAGTCGTACCATATTGATAAACTTTGAGTAACGAACCATACCTTTGGAACAATCATACATAATCGATATTTGGGTGATGAACCCTAATTTGGATTGAGGGATACTGGCGACGAGCCATGTGATCCGGTCTTTTGAATCGTGATAATTGTGGTATTGTAGCGTCGCCAATATGATTGTATGTAAACTGATTAATAAAAGCTAGGTTTAACATGCATATATCATATGGGTGTTATTGGGTGCCCACTTGACTTTTAAAGGTCAGAGTATTCTTCGAACGACTCTTATGTTATACTCAATACATGTTTTGCACATTATAACATATATGCACTTAATTAACTAGTTTAGAAAATTGTTGCTATGTTGTGCTATCATTAACTGCGTTCGATTGTGTTGATAGCATGTGTAACTTGGGAAAATGGTAACATTGAGTTGATCACTCACTCTTTCTTGGGACGGTGTTTTAGAACACCAACTAGACACTATTGACATAGGTACCCTCGAGGTCGATACCCTAGACGAGGCTTATAAGGACCCCGTTGAAGAGATTCCATACTTTCAGCTCTCGGACAAGCAGGTGTAGGTTGGCGTGCTCTCACGATAGTTATTTATTGGAATTTTATGCATGGAAGTTATACACATTCTTTTTTTTTTTTTTTTTTTACATTTTGGATATGTATATTGAGTCCTCAGCTGAGTGGACTCCATTGTTTAGATTGACTGTATGTATTTTATGATTATGATCACTACACTTTGCTTTCAAATTGATTAAACATTGTTTAGATTAGCTCTTTACAATTGATTTTATGCCTACATTATTTAAATGATTAGCCATTCTTCCGCAAGACAAGAGTTACACCTAGAATGTTGGGGATCGAGTGTGTACTCAACTCCTAAAATTTGGGACGTTACATCTCCTCTCCATTGCAAATCCAACAAAAAAAATCCTCTCCTCTTATTCTTCTCTAGGCTTTTTTTGCTACTTATAAGAGAATTGTTACATCCCGAAGGTATACTTGCTGAGACCTAGTGCATTGGAGATGGTTTTCCTACGAGGGAAAATCTGTCTCTAAGATAATGGTTGTAATATGTCTATCTCTAGATTCTTTGCTTATTGTTTATTATTTGATATTTTGTTATATCCCTTTTGTTAGAATCCACAGATTACATGTTATTCAGGTGAAATCTTAATGGGTGTTATCCTTATTGTGGGGCCCACCTTGACAGTTTGTCGTGTATCCACACCATTCATCAGCGTTTTCCCCCTTTTTTACATGAGCAAGATTAGGTGTTACCCGGGCACAAAGATATGTGTGAGGCCTACAGAGGTATTCATGATAAATCCACTCCGTCCATTGTTTTAAAAGACAAGATTAGGTGTTACCAGGCACAAAGATATGTGGGGCCTATAGAGATATTGGTGACAAATCCACTCCGTCCATCTGTTTTAAAAGACCTGATTGAAGTCTAAAAATCAGGCTGATTCAAAACTTAGGTGGGCCATGCCACACGAAACAGTGGGGATTGAACGTTTGAGGTTGATAGATGTTTTATATCAAGATGATCACATCGTGCCTTACAATTCATTAAGTGGGTGATTGAACGCCCAACATTAAAAACTTCAACATCCTACGCCCACCGTAAATGTTTCTCTGCCATCCTACCCATTCATTTAGGGAGAACAACTAGCATTTTTCACATACCAAACCATGACCAACGACATTTCTCATAAAAATTAAGAATTTGAATGGCAGGGGCCGCGCGAACGCGTACCCCCTCAACCACAAATTATGACGTGCACTCTCCTGCTTGAGGAGATGCTAAGCCAACGCCCCTCCTGAGTGCAATGGAGGCCGTTAGCCTAGGCCATGGGCCTTCTTGTTCACCCAAAGACCCCGTCCAGGTAAGTATGGATTAATGCCGCTATTCCCCTTTACTTTATACACTGCTTTTCCAATCACTCTCTTCCCATCTTCCGATGTGGGATTAAACATCCTACACCTTTCTCGTCCTTACAGTATAGATTTTCTACTCCTCCACGCTCTGTTGATTCATACGCATGCATGTGAAAATTGCTCACATCTCACTTGAATAAATCCGTACAGATCATGTACCCAGAGTCAATTGACCATATTTACACACCTGGCTGGATGATTGATGATGAATGTATGATCAACGGCTACGATGAACATAGTCCACGGTCCGCGTTCCAAAAACAGATGTCCATTAGTCAACTTGTTAAGATCATTCAGTCAATCTATTATTGGACGGTTTGATTTGAGTATTGTGCATGCCACGTGTAATTATCGAGTGCATGAGCGCTTTTTTGCAAATACCTCAATTTTCAGTGTTAGATTTTTCAAGTGGGTTTGAGCGAGAGCACTATTAAACTGTAGCCACTCATCAATCTTATCCGTCACACGTTCAATCCTGAGCGTCCGATCGTGGGAGCCATTGTGGATGATGGAACGATTTTAACCATCTGATTTTGGTTTGCGGAATTTGCAACAGTAGCCATATACTTTTCAGCCGTCCATTTTACGGCCACTAACCGGCTCGTTGTATTACCTAATCAGATGTGATTTTCGATCATGCTCCATCTTCAATATCCATGAAATCGGATGGTCTGGATGTAAGTATGGTGGTTGAGTTTCCACCCTCCAAACAATGGACCGCTCATCACCTAATTGGGAAGAGGTGTCACATCCTGCCATATATATATATATATATATATATATATATATATATATATATATATATATATATATATATATATATATATATATTCTTTTTCTTTTTTTAGTTATCATGTGCGGGGGGACGCGGTTTTGCTGGCGACGCTGCCACTACTGGTCGGTGCTGTGGGGCCCACCATGATGCATGTGTTTTATCCATGCCGTCCATGATGCATGCGTTTTATCCATGCCGTCCATCCATTTTTACAGATGAATTTATGGCTAGATCACAAAAATGAGGTAGATCTAAGTCTCAGGCTGACCACACCACGTGAAAACAGTAGTGATTGAATGTCCACCATTAAAAACCTCCTAGGGCCACTGTAATGTTTATTTGACATCCGCACCTGTTCGATTAGGTCGTACAGACTTGGATAAAGGGAAAAAACAAATATCAGCTCAGCTCGATTCAAAACTTTTGTGGCCTCAAGAAGTTTTTAATGGTAAGCGTTTAATCAACACTGTGTGGTCCACTTCAGTTTTGGATCTACCTCATTTTTAGGATCATACTATAAAATGATCCGAAAAAAAAAAAAGATGGAATGCGTGGATGAAACACATACATCATGGTGGGGTCCACAGAGCATCACCCATTAGCCATTGGCTAGTGCAAGGGCGGCCGGTTCCTCCACAACATTTGTAGAATGAACTTATTCGACAACATTGTGGGCCCCACCCTGATGGGTACACGACATCCCCTCCATCCTTCAGGTGCAGCCCCTCATGTTGGAGCCCAAAAATCATGCTAGTCCAAACTTCAGGTGGCCACTGTGTAAATTAATGCCTAATACATGTAAAATAACATCTTGTGGCCTACCTCAATTTTGGAATGGCCTATTTTTTAGAGTGTCCATTCATCTTGGTCGGGGGCATCTTATGAATGGATTGGATGGCATGTAAAAAAACACGACAGCCCTTCACAAAATCTGGGACGTTTCAATGGTGGGCATTCAATCCCAACCGTATCCTGTGGTGTGACCTATCTTCTGTTTTGGATTAACCCCATTTTTGGAAGACGTGGTCATGGAGGGGCACACCTTATGGACGGAGTGGATGTAATCCCTATATCATGTTGGGCTCAACACAAAATAATGTAGTACAGAAATGTTTTTTGTTTTTTGAGTTTTGATTGTATTCTACACATCCTAAGCACAGTAGCTGTGGATGAACCCGTCCCATCATCATTATCCAAGATAATCTTCTAACGATGGGCCCACACACAGCTAGTCGCATGAAAGTCGCATCTTTAACTAGTTATGTGTGAGATATTCACTTTTTTTTTTTTTTTAATGAAAACAAATGTTAATTAATCAGAGGTCAGGATAGCCTGATCAATCTAGTAAGGGCTACAATCCAACTGTTGGCATTTCAACACATGGCCTCATGCAATTGTCCCACTAGGTTTTCTTAGGATGTGTTTGGTGGCACCAAATTGTATGAAATATCACAAAATTTTCTAACAAATTAGATTGACCACATTGATATTTTCCGGTATTTGTGTGATAGGGTCTAACACCTTGGCTTAGGTCCGGTTTGTTAAATTTTTAGTCTAAAGCTTGTATCTGAAATTTGAATCTAAAGTCTGAATTTAAAGTCGGAAACTAATGATCTAATTTAGAAAAAACTGTTTATTAACTAACGTTTGAAATGTTTGAAAAATGCTAATTTGACACATTTGCCTCTATCTCTACCGTTGTGATTGAATCTCTATCATTAAAAATTACATAGATTTTACTAGAATGTTTATTTGCCTTCTAAACTATTGATAAGGTCATAAAGACTTAGATGCAGATATCGCACAAATATAATCCTAATCGAGGTCTATGTGACCCAATGAACAGGTTGGATGATAAATAAACATTATAGTCGGCCCTAGGAGTTTTTAATGGTAGGGCATTCAATCACCAGTTTCCTATGTAATGGCCCACCCGATAATTGGATTTGCTTCAGTTTTTTATAATGCTCTAAAAAGAAATGGAAAAATGGATGGACATACTGGATGTAGAGTACATACATCAAGGTGGGCCCACGGTAAGGGCCGCACCATCTTGGGTGAGTCCAAAGTCTCACCGGAAACCGATTGCGTGTTGACTTCTGATTGCGTGTTGACCTCCTCAGTGGGTTGATGTCGCCAAGTTTAGTGGGCCCACCATGTTGTATGTGTTATATCCAAACCGTTCATCCATTTAGTGAGAATGTTTCAAGGCCTCAGCCAAAAAATGAGACGGATCCAAAGTTCAAGTGCACCACACTTCAGAAAAGCAATGGGGATTGAACATCTGCATTGAAACCTTCTTAAGGTCAGAGAAGTTTTAGATCCATCTGATATTTGTTTTTTCCCTTCATATAGGTATGTATGATCTTATGAACAGTTTGAATGGAAAATAAACATCATGGTGAACCCTATGAACAGTGTGGATATAACACATACATCATGTTGGGCCCATCGAGCTTGGTGACGTTGACATAGAGATGGAGGTCAGTGTGGTGTGCCGCCGCTTCCCTGCAAATCCAGAGGCGGATTTCCTGTCGAAGCCTTTCAAGTTTTTGCGCTGAGATGTTATTTGGGGCCCACCGTGATGTTTGTGAGAAATCCACTCCGTCCATCCATTTTTCCGGATCATTTTAGGACATGAGACAGAAAATCAGATGGATCCAAAACTCCAAGCAGCCATACGAGAGGGAAAACTGGATAAAGAGTTTCCTACCGTTAAAACCTTCTTAGCCACACCTTGACGTTTATATGTCATCCAAATCATTTATAAGGTAATTCCCACGTGGATAAAGTGAAAAAAAATAAAAACACTTATACAAAACTTTTGTGGTAATACAAATGTTTCAACCGTGGTCACTTAATCCCCATTGTTTCCTCTTGGGCGGCCCACTTAGAGTTTTAGACCTGCCTCATTTTTAATAACATGCCCTAAAATAAGCTCGCAAAATTGATGAGCGAGGTGGATTAATTTCTCACGAGGTGGATTAATTTCTCACAAACATCACGGTGGGCCCCACCTATCATCCAGCGTAGGAACTTGTGGCTAAAAGCTGTGCAGGAAATCAGTCAGGCGGTGATTGGGTACTACTACGCTACGGCCTAGTTGGAGGAGGATAGTCCTGGGAGGGACTATGTGGGCTCTGCAATGATGTATATGTTTTATATACCGTCCATCTATTTTCCCACATCATTTTAGAGAACAAGACAAAAAACCAGCAGATCTAAGAATCAAGTGGGCCACACTGCAGGAACCAGTGGGAATTGAGCGTCTACCATTGAAAACTTCTCGGGGCCACAGAAGGCTCCAATCAAGCTGGTATTTGTGTTTTCCCTTAATTCATTCAGGTTTGTGCGACCATATGAAGAGGTTAGATGCCAAATAAACTTCACAGTGGACCCTAGGAAAGTTTAAACCGTAGTAGTTCAATTCCCATGGCTTTATGTGGTGTGGTCGTCTTGAGCTTTGGATATGCTTCATTTTTGGGCTCATGCTCTAGAATGATATGCAAAAGTTAATGGTAGGTGTGGATCTAATACAAATCATGGTATGCTCAAGAAGTTCCACACATTAAAATTATGTACTATGCTAAGGAGGAAGTCGCTGTCATACAAGGGCAATTTTGGATTTTAAAAAGTGTGCCGCATTCTGGAATCACCATTAAACCAGGTATCCTGTGCTGAAAAAATTCGGGGCAAAATCTCATAACGCTCTCCGCATTCAACGTTAACAAACAAAACTTAAGGCGGAGTTTCGCATTCTGTAATTGCTTTCAACGTGAACAAACAGGCCCTTAGTTGTAGACAAGTAGTTTCAATATTGTGATCATAGGATTAAGTGCCCATGTGGTGTGGGGGTGTGTGTAAGTTAATAGAAAATGTTGTGAAAAAAAATTGAATATTGTGGAAAATACCTAAAAACCAATTAATGCTAGCAAAGCAAAGCCACAAAAGAAAAGGAGTTGGAACAAAATTCAAAAAGAAAATGAAAAAAAAAAAGAGGTAAGAGGCACACAGATTTACATTTACATGATGATTTGACAATATACATACATTCATTGAATAGCAACATAAAGTTTTTTCTTTACTAAAACAAAAGAAATGAGAGATATAAAGCTTCATCTTTCATACTCTTCCTCTGTACAATTTAAGTATATGGATAGGCATGATCATAAACTTTTGATGAAATAGGGCACCTAAATATCTTAGGGATGAGGCGTACCATAACATGTGTCTTGAAACCCTATTTTTTTTTCTTCTTCTTATATATAGATTTTATCTCAAAGGGAAAGAGCACCCAAGAGAGCTTAGACGTTTCTACTCCTTAAGTGTCACCTTAAAAGAGAATGAGAGAGAATAGAGAGAGATAAGAGAGTATCACCTCAACTCCTTCCATCGACATGTCCACATGTATGGGTCTACATGTTTGATAGCTCTCATTATGCATGCCCTAGCTCTATTCTAAGGGATGTGTGGTAGCTCTTTACTTTCTCTTTATTTAAGAGAGATTGAGGAGAGACCTACAATGAGGTCTTGGTATTGATTTACAAGTGGAGGGTAAAAAAAAAAAAAATCTCTTGATCATGCATAAAATGCTGAACTACATGAATATTTCTTTAACATATGCTTTATCCTCATATGGCTTTTGGGGTTCCTTAGCCTCAATTATAACAACAGTATTATCATAGTAAAGTGTAATAAGCCCATCAACATGTCCACATATAGAGTCCACCTCTTGAATGGGTCTCATTGTGCATGCCCTAGCTCTATAGGAAGTGTGGTAGCTCTCTACTTTCTCCTTATCTAAGAGAGGAGAGACCTACATTAGAGGTTTGTCATCAACATCGTTGTCTACATTAATCAATGGACAAAAATTAAGGTATGTATATTTTTTTGTTTTTAGACTTTTGATTGTATTCTACATGGAGATTTTAGGGTAATTAAAAATTCATTGTTTTTTTTAAAGCTTAAGTTTCTGCATTCTTAAATCCTAACACAATGAACAAAATATTAATAAAGGAAATTTATATAGATTAAAATGCCATAGATTTCAATAATCTCCTTGTTACACTTTTTAAATCTGGTATGAGACAATTCTAATTCTATTGCATCAAACATATACCTAGAAAAATCTTTGTTCAGTAGTCGTTTCATAAAAGGATCAACTAGAATATCATAAGTGCCAACCTCCTCTAGAAATCTCTTGATCATGCATGTAATGCTGAGCTATGTGGCATTTCTTCAATATATGATTTATCCTTGTGGATTTTGGTTTCCTTGGCCCTAACTATAACAACATCATTATCATAGTAAAGTATAATAGGCCTACCCATGAAGGAAACAACCTGTAGTTCCATAGAACTTCTTGAACCATATTTCCTCCTTTGCTACCTTTGTATTTGCAACATATTCTACTTATATGGCAATGGATTGTGGTCCACTTTTGTAAACCAGTCGAATGGCGTTACATATGGTAAAATCCAAATCTAACATGCTTAGAGGTCAAGTAACTTGGTAAAAATAAAAATAAAATCCATATCCAGATCAGGTTTACTCAGATTAGATGCAAGTAATCAAGTAAAAAATTCCGTATCTGAAACCCACATATTTGCACATCATACCCAAGTTTGGTCCTGATCAAAGAGGCCATTATTGTGAACTGGACAAATTGTTCTATTGAGAACCACCCAAATGGATCATGTCCCTAAAATCTGCAAGATCCAAAAGACCAATAACAGGACCTTTAGTTGAATGTTGACCATCTTGATTATCTATCTCAAGGTCACAAATTTAATAGTTAATGGACATCTTTTAGCTGTAATTCACCCATGGTGAGACATAATAGATCTATCCTCAGCATTATACTGTTGAAATATTCAGGCCACATCATATAATTCACCTAACAGATACTTCCCACAGTGGCACCACCCACGGTAACAGCCCCACTTCATTCATGAGCAATGCCAGAGGTGGAAAAATGATCAGGATCATTGATCTGGTGGCCACCCCAAGTACATTTCATAGTAAAAAATTAGCAAACTATGAAACTATTTTAGCACAACAATGTCATTAAAATGGACAGAATCAAGGACATGCACTGAGCTAGTACAAGTAGGGCAATGCCTCTGTTATCCAAATTGTTGACCCGATGGGTCCCACCAAGGATGAAAAATTTCCCGTGGTTGGACAATCGTATAGCCCTTGTAACATTGGCCTGCATATAGATGTTTATAAGGAATTACAACACTAGAGATTGGACCGTACAACCTCACAATTTTGGAAAATTTTGTGATAATGGCCATTCCTTGTGAGAGCCAATCAGATATACAGTCTGGATCATCACACTTGCCAGAGGACCACATAATTCCTCTTGGTGAAATAGGATCGATGGGACTGTTCAATCACTGCATGTTCTTGGCCATGAGCAGTGTGCGCCGCGACCCGCCATATCCACCAGGTAAAATAGGATGGCTAGGATTCTCCACTCGCCCTGTTCTTGACTATAAGCCGCGCATATGGCAACTAGCACATTGTATTAACAGTTCCAATCACCATACCCAATGTACAATGGCAGTCATCTTCGCCCTGTAATTAGATCACCATCGTAAATTGTAGCAGGATTAGAACACAATCTTCGGTTGGAATCACTTCATAATTTTGAATTAACAAGGCTAAAGATTTATTTATTTATTTTAAATTGCTCGGTTGGGTGACATCTGAAAATGTATTGTGATGGCAGCACCACCATTTTAATCTACGCCAATTCTGTGTTTCATGGATGCACCAAGCATATAATGATGGACTTTAATCTTTATTAGGAAGGTGCCATTCAAGGAAATATGCATTCCCTTTGTGAAATATAGAGATCCAAGTACCTAATATCTTTTCACTAAGGCTGTTGGGAGGATTGTTATGTATGAGGAGTTGTTTGGCTTGAAGTGACACTATTGCATTTTATCCAGAATGAGCATTTCAGACTGAATTAGTAAACAACCAAGAAAGTAATTCTTGCACTATTCACCAATAAACAAGCCAATAATTGCATCATCATCTTATCATGTCAGGTCGAGGAGAGGCCCAAACCCAACCCATTACGGATCAGGTCAGGATATTGGACCTAGACACTACCGATTGAAATTCAGGTTGGGTCCAAGTAAAAAATAGCCAATCCATTTATTCAATGAGTCGGTTCTGGGTATAGGAGGACGCAGACCTAACCCATTTATCACATGTGTCGGATTTGGGTCAGGTCTAGGTCAGGTATAGAAAATTACAATTGAATTTTCATAGAAATATTGTTCCAAACCATCTAATTGGTGGTGGGTATCAATTTTTATGGTAAAGAATGAAATGTCCAGCAGTCCAAATTAAATGAGTAAAATAAGATGGTTATGGTAGTCCAATTAGGGTGATTTTTGGTATTTTCTCCATCAATAATGGAACAAGATCTGCATAGTCCACATTGTCACAAGTAATGGATTGGCAACTGTATTTTAGAAATGGCTACTTTTTCTTGGGTATGGATTGGGTCCAATTTAGTATGACCTGAATTAGGTCCTAGTCGGATCTGATCAGGTTGATTTTGAGAGGACCCAAACATGCTCCATGGGTCTAAATTTTGAAAAAATGAAAAGCATGGTTAATCGAGTTGGTTCTACTCACAAATGATGCATTTAAAAATTCACTTAGTGTAGTTAAATATACATTTTCAATTTTCCTTATTACAAAACCATTTTTCACTTTGTTGGAAATGCCTTAAAATCCCTTTATCAAGATTGCCTTGATTAGATGGCAGTGGATGTTTGGATATAGATGGATCAAGCAAAGTAATCATTAAGCTTATCCACAGTCAGGATTCTCTGGTGTGAAAGAACGTGACCGTTATCTGATAAATTTGGGATTTCCACTTTGCTATCCAAACTTCCTAGATTAGGAATCCTACTTTCTACAGTAAAATGGAAATAATCATGCATGATCATTACAATTTCTATATCCATGCCTTGGATTTCGTCCAATTCAAACATAATGGAATTATAGTCATTTCAATTTTGATTTCTTTCAACAAGGATCTAATCCAAACTGGCATTTAGTTTTCTTGTCTTCTTGATACCGGATCTTATATTAAGTAACTTTAAGTTGAAAACATCAGGTTTGCTAGACCCACACACACAACCACATGTAGCCATACTTGCCAACCTGGTACTCGTGTAGAATATCTGAACCGTGTATCAGGGGACCCCACTGGGAAGATGGCCTGGCCAAAACATAGCTCGGTCGACAATCAGGCTCACAAAAATAATAAACGGTCAGGAAAATTTTCAAGCTTATGGCCTGGCCAAAACATAGCTTGGTCAACAATCAGGCTCAGAAAAATAATAAACGGTCTGGAAAATTTTCAAGCTTTTGACGCAGTACTGTCTTTTGTCTTTGAACATTGGCCTAACTGATGGTTAACCAGCCTACCTGCCCGGGGTTTGAGCAATTGACTAGCATTGTGGGTTTGCTCCCCACAGACGTGACTTCAATTCCCCTCCTAGTGCTTTACCCGATGCACGTGGTTTGCGGGTGATTGTGTGCATCCGTCATCATCAGGAAAAAAAGGGGGGGGGTTAACCAGCCTGATTTTTTGGCTGGATCACATGGTGGGTCCAGTCTGATATACAGTCCAGATGTCCTATAGTGTGTGGCTGTGTGTGGAGAGATGCATTTGGGCTAGCAAACTTTCTAAAAACATTCCACACTCTCTTAACAAAAGAAGTGGAACTTACCTCCTGAGGAGCTCCACTATTGAATCTGTTCTCCCTTGGTCTTATAGATGGAATAAGTGAGTAATAGGGGAACTGGCAAGCAATATGCAGCAGAATGAAGAAATGTATTCATTTCATATGCCTTTGTCAGAGCCCAGCAATGCTGTAGAAAAATGCAACAGAATCAAACAATTGATCAGAGTAAAAAAACAGAATGGAAGCAATGCCCAATTAAACATGTCACATTTATGGTGCCTAGAGTAAAAATGGTTTGGAAGCAACCATATATAAGCATTCAAATGCTAAAGTAGAGAAGAGACCTCTCATGCCTTTCACCGCAAAATCACAAATAAATGAGAAATCATTGATGTAAATTTTCAGGAAATAAATAATAAATTACCTGCCATCTTTTGGTGATGGCTAATGGCCCTTGAGTTTCAAAGAAAGGTATTGGAAAAATATCACCAAGGACATATTTGGACACACCCTCCAAAAAGGCATTTTGAGGCCTAAATGCCATTTTGATCAAAACTGCAGTTGATCTTGTGTGTTTGGATGCACTTTGCAAGAACCCTTATCATCTCCCGCTTGACAAGGTGCAAAAAAGCTGACTAGACAAAAAAAAAAAAAACCAACTGATTTTTGCTGAGCAACCAAAAAAGCAGGCTTGAAACGTCCTTTTTCAGAAAGCACCCTTTGAGGAAGTGTGTCCAAACAGGTTTGGCAAAGGGCAGAGAAACCCACATTCAAAAACTTGAACAGTCCATCAAATTCAAGAGAAATGAACAAAGGACTACAAAAGTTAGTATTTCATGGCAATGAGGAATGAGCGAACAAGTACCAAAGACAAAGGAGCAGAAAGGGCTAACATCTAACCTTCCAATGTTGCCACAAAATTGGTAGGCAAACCACCAAGAGAAGTGTCCTCATCCAACGGTCCCTACAGAAGAAAAAGGAGTCTTGTCTTTTGGGATAATTCTCTAGGTGCATAACAGAAAGCAGAATTGATATTTCATGAGAAATGCAAAGTCCACCTGTACGATTGAACTTTCCGGACACTTGCATGCATGTCTAAATTGGCACGTGTATATGTGAGATCCAAGCCACTCATCAGGCAGGCCCATATAGACTCCATGGGCCAAGAAACAGGCTGGTCTACTCCTATGGCAGAACCCACATGTAAATTGAATCCATACTATTGTTCAATTGCCTTTTTTTTTTTTTTTAAAAAAAATTTTACATCATTTTGTTTTCATGCTTGCAGCTACCTGATGTAGCCTGATTTTTGGGTCAGCATCCACACTGTGCAGCACCACCAGCGATCTCACACATGCGTACCATATTGGCAACATGAGCCGCAAGTGCGTGGAAAGTGCGCTGGCATAAGTGCACTCAGCAGGACACCTATTTATCACCTCAGTAATCAATACCTCACATGTCTCTTAATCTGTCTTTCATAGTCATCTTCCTTTTTTCCCGATAGTGATAGATAATGCACTCGGTGGGCAGCTTTTTCTGCAGCAAATCCTGCAGAAACTAAGAAAGCCGGCAACACCACAAAGCAAAGGTGAGGTAGAACAATCACCATTACATCTGGCACTCCAATATGCGATTGTTTCCCATTATTGTTGGGAATCTTAACAGTCCAACCCTCATTGGTCATGTAACCCATGCTTCCGCTTTCAGTAAAAACTTGCCCGAAAAACCAAGGAAAGAATGTCAGGTATAGCAAGTAAATCAACACACCAGACCATATTGATGTGATCTTTGAAATCTCTACTAAAACCCAACATATACCGCTTACTAAGCATTTCACGACACTTCCTACGTTGAAATCAGAACTGAAGTCCTTATATGAGTAATGCTTCTTTGAAACCATGAGAAAAGCTTTTGGGATAAGAAGCAAGGAGAAAAGAAATAGAAGAATGGACCATAACATTGGATGGTACAAGGCAGCCCATTGACAACCCATAACCAGAAACTCCTTCCATCTCCAATTGATTTTCATAGTAAGGCCATTGACGGAGAACGGCCTTAATTCGCTAAAACTGGATTTGCCTGAGAAGTCAATTGCTTCTATTTGCAGCCAAAAGCGGTCCGGAGATGGGTCCACAAATACTCTCCAATTCCATGGGATGGTGTACAAATCTCCCCGAGTTCGATTTCCCTCATGCTTCTTCATTGATGCCTCCAGTACCAAGTCGAGAGTTCCAGGCCTGGAATCATATATTTTGACCACAACAGATACAATCTCCAGTTCAGAGAATACCAATGCTCTTACTGTCTCATAAGATGCTACATTCATTGTCAGACAATTGTACTCGTTGCGGAATGAAATTCGTTGCATGAACCGTGAATCCAACGGAAACGTTGGCAATACAATTGTCTTCTTAGCACCTGATTTGAAATCGACATCGACAAATGAGATGTGGCCCGCGTCAATGGCCAATATCCGCATAATCCTACTCATTCTCCAGTCACCCATCTCCCACTCCCAAAATTCTTTGACAGGTGCAGCTTTATTAGAACAATTCTCCCCACCTGCATTACCCTCTAAAGTTTCTTGGTGAATGTTTAGCTGAAAATACTCCTCTGAAGATAAGAAGCGGCGGCCGATCACATGATGCCGCTTCAAATTCTTGCCGAACTTTGTATGTAAATGCCCACAGAGGTATGCTGATAAGGAATGCTTGAAGAAAACATCTTTTAGACTCTTCTTGGAATCTGAAGCTGTTGAGAACGATAGTGGAAAGTGGCCAAAGGAAATCTTTGTTACTGATTTCTTTGGTCGAGAATCCCATTGTGAAAGCTCTGAATCTAGATCTGCTAGTAGTTGGTCAGTTGGATGACCAAAAAGATTGGTTGGGCCACGCAGACCAACTCCCATTGTGCTATCGAACCCAACAAATAGATGCTTCCATCCGCTGCTCTGCACATTGCACGAACCCTCAAGATCAACAGTGTAAAAAATAAACAAATTCTAAAATAAATGAGCATCGAAGGAAGAAACACCCAAATCTTTGAAACCAATTAAAAAATAAATAAAAAAATTGAAATCTGACTTACTTCATGAGAGCCAGAACCCAAGCCGATCTCAAATTCTGTCAAGTGCTCGATTAAGTTTTTAAAGTTTAGAAAGCCATTGTAGTCTGTTTTCTTGGATACTGATTATAATAAGGGGCACACTCCAGTGGTACTGATACAACTATAAGCTTATGGTGGTACTGGGCAGCTGTGGGGCCCAGTGTTGTGTTCACAGAATCCAACCCATCTATAAGACGCGTCACCTCAGAAAACCCTCAGAGCCCACAAATCAGCAGGATCCAAAACTCAAATGGGCCACAGCACAGGTAGCATATCGAGAGTGAACACCCACCATTCACTAGCATGGGGGGTCCTCTATGTTGTGAGTATATAATGAAGGCCATTCAGACCCTTCATCTAGTCCAGATGAAAGGTCAAGCCAAAATTCAGGCTGTTTTGCGACTTATGTGGACCCGTGTGAAATTCAAGGGTGGGTGTTGCCTCCCAGCTTGTTTCCATTGCTGTGACACACCTTAGTTTTGGATCGGGCTGAGTTTTGGGTCCTAGAGGTTTTCTGAGGGGATGCATATTATAGATGGTTTGGATGGAGTGAATACATCATGTGGGCTCCATATTTGCCCAGTACTTCTGTAAGCTTATGGTGTTACTGGTACCACTGGAATGCGCCCATATAATAATATAATTCTTTTTTATGAATAATAATATAATTTCTTTTTGAGTACTGGGATTTCGTCATGAGTGATCACTTTGTCTCATGTAAAAAAGGAAGCCCATGGAACCCCTTGAACTCAACTAGAAGATTGACTGAGTTAAGTTGACTTCTTTCAAGCACTTGGATTTTTACAATGTTCAGTAAAGCAGGAAGGATCTTCAAAAAGTCACCTCATAAGTTAAATTTCTAAATTTAATTATGTTAAATGGAGAAAACTTTGCCCATGCATTAATCATGCCATGCAATATGACAAGGATGAGGGTTAAACGAATCACACAAAAAACTCATACGTTGTAGTCAGGAAGAAGTCATTGATTTATTGAGGAAGGCCTTTTATGTATATGGATTATGGAGTGATGATATGTCATCATCAACCCCTTTTGCTCTCTCCTGTTTGCCTTTTTGTACTTTTTTTAATAAAAGTTTAGTTGCCTTTCAAAATAAAATAAAAAAATAAAAATTTACCAAATGCTTTGGATGGATTCTCTTCAATGACGATGGTTTAGCACACACGGCAATGAGATGCTTTTACAGAAACACAGAGAACCCCAAAAAGAAGAGAACCTCTTACCTGTAGAGTGACACTATGGACATTTCCAGATCGTCTTAAATCTGCGTTGATGCTGTACTTTTGAAAGAAATCGAACATGCCACCTACTGTAGATACACCGAAATTATCATGGTTTCCTCTAAGATCATAGAAGATTTTCTTGTCAAGACCACTCCTTTCAATAACATCCTCCATCACACTGCGGTACTCCACCCACTCATTCTCATCTTGTTTCATTGTCAACAAATCTTTGCTTTTCCCATCTGGTTGGAGACAACAACAAAGTAGAGAAGATGAAAATTTATCCAAGATGGGAGGTCTACAGTTATGTGCTCTATCCAGTCCTCATCTTTTTCTTTTTCTTTTTTCTTTTTTCTTTCTTTCTTTCTTTCTTTTTTATTCTTTTCTTTTTCTTTTTCTTTTTGTCTTTTTCGGAAACTGGAGAATTTTATTAAAAAAGGAAAGAGAAAAAAGAAATGGGAATGGAATTTTATCAAATCATCTTGTTTCAAGATTAACAAGCCTTTGCCTTTTCCATCTGATGGGGGCAAGAAAAAGACCACAAGATATGAAAACAGATTTCAGATGAAACATCTAAAAACAATGTATGCATATTAGACAAATATGAACCAAATTTCATAAATTCTAATGGTGTTTCTTCTTGCTTTTTTTTTTTTTTTTATGGATAATGTAAAATTTCAATGATGGAAAAGGAAAAAAAAAAAAAAAGATATAATAAATCAAGGCAATGGATAATTCCCCCATACAAAGATTAGTTCTATGGACTCCATTAGCAAGTGAATCGACAAGATGCTTCTCTTGGGACCTCATTGAAGGTAATAGATGAAGAGTGACAATGCATTTTAATGTCATTTATAATGAACACTGGCATCCATTAGTTAAGGCCTTTCCTGAGGTCCACACAATTGTGGTTGAGGAGTCTCCTTCTACCATTGGGCCCTCAAATTAATCTAAAAATAGTTCGGTCCCAACTTTAATCGCCATTAAGTTCAGCTCTATTAGAATTGGTCCTTCCCACAGGCCCCGAGAAGCATAGAGCAATAGCACCACTCTCCTCTCTGACCACCCCTCCAATGCCCGGTTCCTAACAAACTACCATCAATGCTGAGTTTCCAGCTACAGGAGAGAAAAAGACAACTCGAAATGCTTATAGGTTCTCACCTATACTTGTCAATACACCCTCTCCATTCAGGAAGGAGCTTGTATAAATGAACCCCACTGAAGATATCCAAAGAGGTGCCCCAAGAGGCTCTGGATAACTTAATAACAGTGACCAAGGATGACAAAGATGATTCCTTATCTTAAAAAATCTCCTATTTCTTTCTTTGCAAATTCCCCAAATTACAGCATAGAGCAGCATCTTCCAAACAGATCTACATCAAGGCTTGAAGGGGCCATTAGTCCACCCTCCCCATAACCCCAAAGATGGACAATGGAAAGACCCAGATAACTTCAAAGAAACCAAAAAAGTCAGACCAATATCTTCCAAGCTACTTCACACACAATAAATAGATGATCCACTGATTCCACATTCCTATCACACATCGTACAGATATTAGGCCCATGTGAATTTCACTTTTGAACATTGTCTGCTGTAAGAATTTTGTTAGCAACCACCTTCCACAAAAATGCCTCTACCTTGGCCAGGACTCTTGTCCTCCAAACTTTTGACCAAATCAGATTAGTAAGAGCACAAAGGCACAAGGCCTTAAGATACGATTTGCTTAAAACGAATTGTGGGGAGATAGAGACCAAACCATCTCATCTTCATTGAAAGGAAAGCACAAGGGAGCTGTGATGTAGCATACATGTATGGATATCATGTTTCACAGGAGATTATTCAAAGGACAATTCAAAGCATATAGATCCTGGGACCTGTGGGTTAAGCAAAGGACAATTCAAAAAATCATGTAATTTCATTAGAAATCATCCCCACATGCACACAATCATATAAAGATTAAAATCGCAGGATGCTAAAGTTGTTAGAACAACCCCCTAGCATAGAATATTAACAAAATACTCATGGGCAGATTCATACACACATAGAATTTACAATACCCATTCACCACATAGACTATATTTAGAGGAGATGAAGATCATGTGGGATATGGGGTGGGATAAATCTGTAATTTGGGAATTGAGGGTTGTGGGATGAAATTGGGAGAGGATTTAAGGTAGGTTTTATGTGCGAGACAGGGACATACGGTGTCGAGGTTTTGGACGCAATGAGGCCACACTAAAGTGGGCCGTATGACTGTACGGCCTGTACGGGCCAACCGTATGTGTGGGGTGGTGTTGGGACCCGGTAGGGTCAAGGTATCCCAAAACGGTTATGTATCAACCGACATGTAACGGAAACCGTCATAACCATTACGCGTTACGGGGTCGAAACGGCCGTAATGGCCGTTACAGAAAAAAAAGGCCGTAATGGCCTATAACGGACCGTAACGACCCCGTTTCGAACCGTAACGGCCCCGTAACATTTTTTTTTTTCCTTCAGAAAATAAAAAAAGGGCTGTATCGGCTGATACGGGGTCCGTAACGGTCGTTACAACCCGTATTGTAACGGTAACGTTGGTGGCTGTTACGGCCACCGTTACCATTATGGAACTCCTTGGGTGGGGCGCGTGGATTGAAGGATTTAGGTTAGATAGGATCAAAGAGGTCTTTTAGATGGAGTAGAAGGAGGAGGAAAGAAATGGAGATGCAAAGATCACACCTTGTAGAAGACAAACAAGTGAGTGAGTTGCACGCCCACAAAAAGACGGAATCTCACCACCTTGCTCCAAGTCTAAAGGAGGGGAGGATTCTTCCAAGTTGCATGAGAGAAAGGAAGTCTTCTCTCTAGGAAAAAAAAAACTAGGGTTGGACATCCCCCCCCCCCCCCCCCCCCCCAAAATAAATTGAGTTTTTCCACCAAAAGTAAAATGACCAACATGCCCCTTTTAAAATCTATCAAAGTAGGGGCCCGCTAAGAAATCCAAACTGACCAAAATGTGCATAAAAATAACAAAACATAAATGGACACTAAAAACTAAAAAATGACTTGATCACATGATAGTCCACCATGTGATCGAACGCGATCCAACAGTCGGATCTCAACCAAACCTCTTAAAAACTATCCTAGCACTCCAAATAATGCAGTCCATGTGTATCCTCCCAGTCTGGGGTCTTCATGATGCACATCCTATGCACATGGGGTCTTCAAAGTGGCCCATGGGCCAGGCCCAAGTAGTGATCACCCAAATAAAGTGTGGGCTGGGTTGGGCTAGAGCTTGGGGCTCTCCTACGGTGACGCTGGTACACTCTGATGTCCGCATCAACTCTCCCCGGCTGAGAAAGTCTCGCCGCTGGTGAGACGAGACAAAACTCCTGTAATGCTTTAGTAGATCGGGGTCAAGTCGTTGCAGCTCTGCCTCTGTAATCCACGTGTAATCTGATGTAGGTCGATCCTTCCACTTGACAAGAAACTTTTGGAATCCATAGTGGCGGATAGACACTATTTGCTCATCCAGAATGTCCTCGATCTGCTCTCTCATGGGTACAAATGGTATGGGGGGTGCAAGCTGAGAAGAGGGCTCAGGTATAGGCCATGGGTCAGGGGACTGATCAGTGGGAGGCTCAAGGTGTGGATCATGAGGTGGGCCTCTAAATGGCACGAGATCTTCCACATTGAATGTAGAGCTGATATTCAATGTAGGTGGGAGCTCGAGAACAAGCAATGAAGCATGTGGCATGCACATAAGACAACATTAGGGAGCACCATTGACTGTTTTTTAAGATTGTCAACAGTTAAGATCCTTTCCCTCTAACTAGCCACCCAGAAGCTGCTATCATCAAGGGCGCAACATAAAACCGTGCGTGCCACGTTTGCCCATCTGCATCCCCCCTTCACGGGACTAGAAGCACGTGGTAGAATAACTGAACCAAGAAGCACCTTGACTTATCTTTCATCTAGACCATCTTATCCAACTCCACTACCTAAATGTTTTTTAATAAAATTATAGTTACCTGTTGGAAAAATAAAGATGGAAACTTGTGTCAATTCTACGTGATGGTTTCAATGGGATCCATGCTCCAACTCAGGCCTGACTTGTGTGTGTGTGTGGAGCATTATATGTTTCTCTCAAGTTAATATATGTGTGTTAGTCTTTCAGGTAACACAACTTGTTGCTCTCTCTCTCTCTCTCTCTCCACTTTCTACTGGCTTCACCTGGGCTAAGATGCTTAGGTCCTTCTTGGACCTGGACACGCTTCCGCTTCGCTTGCCTTGGTCCATTTACAACCCTAGGAAGGGTGTGCATTGAAGGAACAACTTGATCACCTCCAAGATTAAGGCATTGGAGATGTCTTGCACATGCAACCGTGATTTCTAAGGGACTTGCATGTAGATTATTGAGAGGATTCTCTCACTTGGGTTGGTAGGATTGTACATTTCCAAGGTCACTAACTCATTTGAATGATTTAGATATAGTTAAGGGTAATTTGTATCCCAAAGAAGCCATTGTTTAAGAAGTTAGAATGCCAGTCTTCCTTATTTCTATAAGTGGGACCCATCATAAGGGTCGGTCCTGATTGTCTTTGTCACCCATTTCATTTGCAGAAATGTTATAGTTTGTTAAAAGAAGAAGAAGAAAATAGAAATTCCTAAGTGAGCTATCTAACTCATTAACTAACGATTTAACTGAGCACTCAAAAGCAGCTTGATGCGGACATCAGAGTGTACCAGCGTCGTCGTAGGAGAGCCCCAGGCCTTGGCCCAACCCAACCCACACTTTATTTGGGTGATCACTACTTGGGCTTGGCCCGTGGGCCACTTTGAAGACCCCATGTGCATAAGATGTGCATCATAAAGGCCCCAGACTGGAAGGATGCACATAGGCTGCATTATTTGGAGTGCAAGGATATTTTTTGGGAGTTTTGGTTGAGATCCGAGCATTGGATCGCGTCCGATCACAAAGTGGGGATCAAGTTCTTTTTCAGTTTTTAGTGTCCATTTACTTTTTGTTATTTTTCTGCACATTTTGGTCAGGTTTTGATTTCTCAGTGGGCCCCTACTTTGAAAGATTTTAAAAGGGATATGTTGGTCATTTTACTTTTGGTGTAAAACCTCTATTTAATGGGGGGAACGTCCAACCCTAGCTCCAATGAAACATTACACATTTTTTTTCCTAGAGAGAAGACTTGATTTCTCCTATGACCATGAGACTTGGAAGAATCCTCCATGAGACTTGGAGCAAGGTGGTGAGATTCCATCTTTTTGTGAGCATGCGACTCGCTCACGTGTTTATCTTCTACAATTTGTGATCTTTGCATCTCCATTTCTTTTTTTCTTCTTCTACTCCATCTAAAAGACCTCTTTGATCCTATTTAACATAAATCCTTCAATCTACGCGCCCCGACACCACCCCACACGTACGGCAGCCCGTATAGGCGTACGACCCACTTTAGTGTGGCCCCATTGAGCCAAAACCTCGACACCTATGTCCTTTTCTCCCACATGAAACCTACCCTAAACCCTCTCCCAATTTCCTCCCACAACCCTCAATTCCAAAATTACAGATTTATCCCACCCCAGAGCCCACGTGATTTTCATCTTCTCTAAATATAGTTTATGTGGTGAATGAGTATTGTGAATTCTATGTGTGTATGAATTTGCCCATGAGTATTTTGTTGATATTCTATGCCATGGGGTTGTTCTAACAACCTTGGCATCCTGCGTTTTTAATCTTTATATGATTGTGTGCAAGTGGGAATGATTTCTAATGGAATTACATGATTTTTGAATTGTCTTTTGCATAACCCATAGGTCTCAGGATCTATATGCTTTGAATTGTCCTTTGAATAATCTCCCATGAAACATGACATCCATACATGTATGCTACATCATTTTTGGTATCAGAGAAGGTTAGCATAGAGTATTCGTGAGTCCCATATAGAGTTAGGGTCTTTTGTGTGCATGCATATAGGTTTAGATTGCATCTCATATAGTGTTTAGGCCACACCATTATGGTAGTAAATCTACACTAGAGTCTAGGGTTACATTGGGTGCACCCTGCACCCCATCGAGTCAGTTTTCGTGTCAGTCTTAGAGTTAGTTTCTTCCTTTTGAGTGAGTCCCTGCATTAGGGTTGTCTTAGGTATGTCACGGTATGGCAACCGTAAGTAATAGTAGTGATCCCGACCCGTTAGCTCAATAGATCTGATGTAACATACATGTATGGATGTCATGTTTCACAGGAGATTATTCGAACGACAATTCAAAGCATATAGATCCTGGGACCTGTGGGTTATTCAAAGGACAATTCAAAAATCATGTAATTCTATTAGAAAGAATCCCCACATGCACACAATCATATAAAGATTAAAATCGCAGGATGCCAAGGTTGTTAGAACAACCCACTAGCATAGAATATCAACAAAATACTCATGAGCATATTCATACACACATAGAATTTACAATACTCATTCACCACATAAACTATGTTTAAAGGAGATGAAAATCACGTGGGATATGGGGTGGGATAAATTTGTAATTTTGGAATTGAGGGTTGTGGGAGGAAATTGGGAGAGGGTTTAGGGTAGGTTTCATGTGGGAGACAGGGACATAGGGTGTCGAGGTTTTGGGCTCAATGGGGCCACACTAAAGTGGGTTGTATGGCTGTATGGCCCCTATGGGCTGATCGTATGTAGGGTGGTGTCGCCGTGTCGGGACTCAATGGGGCGCTTGGATTGAAAGATTTAGGTTAGATAGGATCAAAGGGTCTTTTAGTTGAAGTAGAAGAAGAAGGAAAGAAATGGAGATGCAAAGATCACACCTTGTAGAAGATAAACATGTGAGCAAGTCGCACGCCCCACAAAACGATGGAATCTCACCACCTTGCTCCAAGTCTTATGGTGGATTCTTCCAAGTCGCATGGGAGAAAGGAAGTATTCTCTCTGGGAAAAAAATGTGTAATGTTTCATTTCGGGCTAGGGTTGGACGTCCCCCCCCCCCCTTACATCAAAAGATGACTAACATGCTCCTTTTAAAATCTATTAAAGTAGGGGCTCACTAAGAAATCCAAACCGACCAAAATGTGCAGAAAAATAACAAAACATAAATGGACACTAAAAACTGAAAAAAGGACTTGATCACATGGTAGGCCATCTTGGCACTCCAAATAATGCAACCCATGTGCATCCTCCCAATCCGGGGCCTTCATGATGCACATCCTATGCACATGTGATCTTTAAAGTGGTCCACGGGCCAGGCCCAAGTAGTGATCACCCAAATAAAGTTTGGGATGGGTTTGAGCCAGGGCCTGGGGCTCTCCTACGACGACGCTGGTACACTCTGATGTCCGCATCAACTCTCCCCGGTTGAGAAAGTCTTGCCACTGGTGAGACAAAACCCTTGTAATGCTCTAGTAGATCGGGGTCAAGCCGCTGTAGCTTTGCCTCTATAATCCACGTGCAGTCTGATGTAGGTCGATCCTTCCACTTAACGAGAAACTTCTGGAATCCACCATGGCGTGTAGACACTATTTGCTCATCTAGAATGTTCTCGATCTGCTCTCTCATGGGTACAAATGGTATGGGGGGTGCAGGTTGAAAAGATGGCTTGGGTATAGGCCATGGGTCAGGGGATTGATCAGTGGGAGGCTCATGGTGTGGATTATGAGGTGGGCCTCTAAATGGCACGAGATCTTCCACGTTGAATGTAGAGCTGATATTCAATGTAGGTGGAAGCTCGAGAATATATGTATTGGGACTTGTACGGTTTAAAATTTTATATAGTCCTGCGCTGCGGGCATGTAATTTCTTAGCGGCACAAGGTGGCATCCGCTCTGGCCTAATACAGACCATGACCTCATCACCCACTTGAAATTCCCTGAATTGACGGTGCATGTCTGCTTGAAGTTTATAATTTATATTACTTGAATTAATCCTTTGTATAATCTCCCTGTGTAAATCATGCATGTGATGTGCAAAGGACTCGGCAGACTCGGAAGGACGACGTGACACGGACAAGAGAATCAAATCTATAGGTCTCCTAGGCTTATAACCAAGAACAATCTCAAATGGACTCTTACCCGTATACCTATTTACTGAACTATTATATGCGAACTCTGTAGTTGGTAAGACTGCGTCCCAAGTCCTAATATGATCACCAACTAGACATCTCAACAAGTCGCCTAGGCTCCTATTCACTATCTCAGTCTGGCCATTAGTCTGAGGATGGTATGCCGAAGAAAACTGAAGATGAGTTCCCAAAATATGCTACAGTGTCTTCCAAAAATAGCTCACATACTTGACATCCTGGTCATACACTATGGTTTTTGGCAAACCACGCAATGGAACAACCTCATCAAAGAAGATCCGAGCAATGTGTGAGGCGTCCGACATCTTGGAGAATGCAATGAAGCGGGCCATTTTGGAAAAAAAGGGCCCACCACGACAAATATGAAATCATGCTTCTTGATAGTCTTGGGAAGCCCCAACATGAAATCCATACTAAGATCGTCCCAAGGGGCATATGGCACAGGCAAAGGAGTATACAATCCTGTGTTTTGTTTCTTTTGCTTTGCCAATTGACATGTACGACATTGCCCTACAATTCTAGCCACATCTCGCTTGAGACTCGGCTAGTAAAATCGGTCCTCAACAAAGGCTATCATTTTATCCCTTCCAAGCTAGCTACACCACCTGCATGTAGCTCCCATATCAGGAAATCCCGTAGGGACGTGTGAGGAATGCAGAGTCGATCTCCATGAAACAGGTAATAACCATGAACAACAAACTCACTGTTTGTCCTTGTGGGATCCTCTAGAAGTGACACATATCTTTCTCTAAAGTCCGGGCACTCGGGATATTCGTCTTTTAACCGCTCGAAACCTGTAACCTCTACTCTCAGAGAATGAAGAGTCACAACCCTATGACTAAGGGCATCCGCAGGTTCGTTCTCGACTCTGGCCTTGTGCTTGAGAACAAACGAGTACTCTTGAAGAAATTCAACTCATTTGGCATGCCTAGGGTTCAACTTCTTTTGAGAGCCTAAATATCGCAAGGCCTCGTAGTCAGAGAACAAGACGAACTCATGTGGGAGTAAATAGTGGCGCCAATGCCTCAATGACTGCACCACCGCATCAAATTCCTAGGCATAGGTGGAGTATTTTTGCTTTGCCCCATTCAGTTTCTCACTGAAATAGGCAATCGGGTGTCCCTCCTGACTTAGTACTCCCCATATACCCACACTTGAGGCGTCGCATGCCACTTCAAAAACTTTAGAAAAGTCTGGAAGTTGCATGACAGGGGCCTCAACTATCTTGCCCTTTATGTCTTTAAAGGCCCTAGAGGTTGCACTAGTCCACTGGAACTCCCCTTTTCTGATGCAATCGGTGATGGGAGCCATAATGGAACTAAATCCTCTAATGAACCGACGATAAAAGGTAGCTAAGCTGTGGAAGCTACGTACCTCATGAATGTTCCGCGGTTCTGGCCAACTCACTATGACCTAACCTTTTCAAGATTTGTACGCATACCCTCGGACGACACTATGAACCTTAAGAAGATAACTCGATTTGACATAAAAGCGCACTTCTTCAGGTTTGCATATAATTGCTCTGTCCTAAGGATCTCGCAGACCTACCTCAAGCGGTAGAGATGTTGTTCCTTAGTGGTACTATAAATGAGAATATCGTCAAAGTAAACCACCAAGAACTTGCCCATGAAGGGCCTCAACACGTGGGTCATCACTCGCAAAAAAGTACTTGGGGCATTAGTCAACCCAAAGGGCATGACCTAGCCATTCGTACAGCCCATCCTTCGTCTTGAAGAAGACTGTCTTCCATTCATCACCTAGGCGAATGCAAATTTGGTGATACCCGCCCTTGAGGTCAATCTTTGAGAAAATCGTGGCACTAGCCATCATGTCAAGCATATCATCAAGCCTCGGTATATGAAACTGAATACTTGACTGTGATCTTATTAATTGCTCGGTTGTCCACGCACATGCACCATGCGCCATCCTTCTTGGGTGTGAGGAGTGCAAGCACAGCACACAGGACTCAAACTCTCTCGAATGAACCATTTTCTTAACAACTCATCGACTTGCCTCTTCAACTCGGCATGCTCGGTCGGGTTCATTCGGTAGTGAGCAAGGTTAGGAAGAGTAGACCCAGGGACTAAGTCAATGACATGCTGGATGTCCGTCATGTGTGGAAGCTCATCTGGTAAGTCCTCAGGAAATACATCACTAAACTCCTCTAGAATTGGACTCACCCCAGATGGGATTTTTGCCCTAACCTCTGATGTAGTCTCTCTCGCCACTAGGGCATACACTTCCAAACTCTCTTTAGTCTCTTTCTCAAATTCTTTCGCATTAATAATGAGGAGAGACTTAGTCCGGGATTTCCTCACTTCTTTCATCACTCTTCTTGACGTCTCCTGTTTTAGCTTGGGTGTTCTTGGGAGGCAGAGGCTTCAGAATAATCTTTCTACCTTCGTGTAAAAATGTACACGCATTGAACGACCATATATTATGACAGCCTTATCAAAGAGCCAAGGCCGACCTAAGATAATGTGTCCCACATCCATGGGAAAAACATCACAACACAGTGTGTCTTTATAGGATCCAAACTCCAAAGGCATCAGAAAACACTGGGACACTAACATGGAAGAGTTGTCAACCCAAGAGACTTTATAGGGTTGAGGGTGGGGAGTGGGCTTCAGGCCCAAACAATCCAAGGTGCTAGCGAAGACCACGTTTGCACAACTTCCACTGTTGACAATGACCTTGCAATTATTTTCCCCACTTTTGGCTTCAGTATAGAAAATAGTAGAACAGCGCCAGTCATCCTGGTCCTTAACCTGAGCTAGGATACGTCTGACTATAGCAAGAGGGACGGTCTCCTCATCGTCTTCATCACTAGTACCAACATCAGGGTGATGCTCTTCTTCTTCATAGTCGCCCTGGTCATTATGATCTTCCCCTTGATCTTCAATCAGGGGGCCTGTCCTTGCAAATTTGGGGGACACTCACGTGCGAAATGGCCTGTTTTGCTGCACTGGTAACATTCTGTAGGCTCACGTCCTCTTGGGCTAGATCCCTCAATGGCCTTACCCTTGAAATCTTTAGGATTAGGTTGGCTGGAGGAGGATGGTTTGGACTGAGTCCCATAATTAGGTCTCATACCCAAAGATGGAGCTTTGGAACTGGGATCTCGATAGTCTATACGTCCAGAACGTTGGAGTGCTACATACTGCTCTAACTCTTGCACTAATTGGTAGGCATGATCCAAGGTGCTAACATCGCGAGTGAGCAGCTCGTGCTGAAGTTCAAATCGAAGCCCCATCCTAAATTTGGAAAGTGTCACAATGGGGTCCTCCTGGATGTCACACCTCAACATATGCTCATCAAATTTAGCAATATAATCTATGGCTGATATGTTCCCCTGGCGAAGGGACTGCCACTGATCCATGAGCTTCTGCTGGTATGACAGGGGAAGATATTTCTCCCTCAGGGCTTCCTTCATCTTGGCCCATAGTGTAATGGGAGGTTGCCTAGACCTCTCAAGTCAACGCTCATAATTCAGCCAAAAAGACTTAGCCTGACTAACAAGCTTTATCTTGGCGAACCGCACTCGACGATCGTTAGGCATGTCATGCCACTCAAAAAAGTGGTCCATGTCTGCTAACCAGTCGACAAAGACTTTAAGGTCCAACAGACCATCAAAGCTCGATGCATCAACTTTCACACCACTCATGACACGGTCTACAACATCATACCGGTCATGGTACTCAAACCGGGGTGGCTGAGGACGCACCCCTGCACAGCCAACTACTGGACCATGCCCCCTCGCATGATCTCTAACAGGCTCTCTCTGAGGGGTAGGACGTGCTATGGGAGCCTCAGCTGGCTCCATTGGGGGTGTAGGTTCCCTCCTAGCACCACACTCAAATACCTTAGTCTGAGACTCATGCTCGTCACCAGGATCCTCAAGGTCAACAAAGCGCTGCCTATTGGATTCTTGATGCAGGGGCATGCGATGACCTAACCCTAGATGCATGTATATTCAGTTGGAAGATATTCAAATAATAAAATTACGAAACTAACTACTTTCAATCAGAGGAAACTAACAAATCTCAACGCGAAGATGAGATCCGTCCATTCGGATCATGCCCCTTCACATAAAACCATGTAAAATCGTAAAACAGGGAGGATCTAGGGATATGAGGATATCCCAGATCTAGCATAAACCAGCCCACAGTCAAGTTTGGATCCGGTTCTTATGGCTAGACATCCCTCTTTTTGATCGTACCCAAAAAAGGAGAGGGGTTTCAGAAAAGGACGAGGGATGTCGAAAAGCAATGGGTTTTCATGAAGCGCGAATTAAGAATAAAAAGAAGCTTACCTTTCCTTGCACCTTGAAGAAATAGAGAAGAGAAAAACGGAAACTCCAGGGTGGAATCCTCAACACCTGAGGGCCAATCCTGAAACCCTAATCTCTCAAACAAAGAGGAAGAAACTCACGAATTTTCTATTCATTCAATGATCTCGAAATAGGGTTTCTTACAGTACATATAAGCTACGAAAATAAAAAAAAAAGTGCACTAAAGTGCCTAAAAACCAAAGAAATAACATAAAAACGCCTAAAGTAAATAACGACACTAAAGCGCCTAGAAACAAAGAAATAAACAGAAAAGCGCCTAAACGTAAATCCGCTCCATGGTCCAGCGGTCATAATGCTCCTGCGCGATCCTGCATATTGCGTACTCGTAACGCATCAGAAAATGGGCCCAAGGGGCCTGGTGTCCATCCCCATCAACTCGTCTGCTCCAACACTCGATCTGCGATGTCGCCTCCTCTGGTACACTCTAAAGGGTGCACCACTGATGTCCGCATCAATTCTCCCCGGGTGGGAAGAATTCGCCACTGGCGAAAGTGAACTCCTGTACCGCTCAAGTATGTCTGGATCGATACGCTGTAGCTCTGTCTCGGTAATCCAGGAGTTATCTGCAATAGGCCTGTTCCTCCACTTGACTAGGAATTTCTAGTAACCCCCTGAGCGAGTAGAAACCAACTCGGAGTCCAAAATTTCCTCTATCTCGTCTCTTCTCGGTGCAGAAGGAAGAGAAGGTAAGATGAGTATAGGGAGGTCAGGCTGTGGCCAATGTCCATATATAGGGGAGGTCTGGGAAGAAACAGGAGAATCAATTGATAGAGGTAATGGCTCGTGATAGGGAACTAGATCTTCCACATTAAATGTGGAACTGATGCCCATGGTAGGAGGGATATCGACAACATAAGCAGTTAGACCCCAACCTTTTCACAATTTTATGTGGGCCTATGCTACGGGCATGAAGCTTCTTCACGGATCCAGGTGGAAACCGATCAGACCTAATACGAACCATAATGTCATCTCCAGGTTGAAATTCCCTAAATCTCCTGTGAGTGTTAGTAGAAATTTTATAATGTTCATTACTTGAATTAATCTTCCTTCTAATCTCACTATGCAATGCATGTATATGATGGGCAAATGACTCTCCTAACTCTGAAGGACGCTGTGGGGTAGCCATAGGGATCAAATCTATGCGGGCTCGGGGTTTAAGACCTGAAACAATTTCAAATGGGCTCATTCCTGTGGACCTGTTCACTGAAGAATTATAAGCGAACTCTGCTGTGGGAATAACAGTGTCCCAGGTCCTGTGGTGGTCTCCAACTAGACATCTCAACAAATTCCCTAGGCTACGATTCACTACCTCTGTTTGACCATCCGACTGAGGATGATATGCTGAAGAAAATTGAAGCCTCGTACCCAAAAGATGCCAGAGAGTCTTCCAAAAATAACTAGTGAACCTAGTATCTCTGTCAGACACAATGGATCTAGGTACCCCATGAAGTCGCACAACCTCCTGAAAGAATATCTTAGCAATGTGGGAGGCATTTGAGGTCTTATAACAGGGTAGGAAATGGGCTATCTTAGAAAACCGATCAACGACCACGAGTATGGAATTGTGCTTACAAATAGTATTGGGAAGCCCAAGCACGAAATCCATACTGACATCTTGACACGGGACATGTGGAACTGGCAAAGGAGTGTATAAGCCTGTATTCTGTTTCCTCTGCTTTGCCAGTTGACATGTCCGACACTGCCCTACAATCTTGGCCACATCTCGCTGGAGATTAGGCCAATGGAAACGATCAGAAACCAGGGCAACTGTTTTATCTCTACCAAAGTGACCTGCCATCCCTCCAGCATGAAGCTCCCATACTAGAAAATCACGGAGGGATGTGCGTGGGATGCAGAGCTTGTCTCCGCTAAAAAGATATCCGTCTGTAAGGACAAACTCAGCACTCCTCGAGGGCGGGTCACTAGACAATGACGCATATATGGTCCCAAAGTCAGGACAAGTTGAGTACTCACCCTTGAGTTGCTCAAAGCCTGTAACTTCAACGCTCATGGACTGCAGCGTCATGACACGACGGCTAAGCGCGTCAGCAACCTTATTCTCTTTCCCGACCTTGTGCTTAAGTACAAATGTATACTCTTAAAGAAATTGAGCCCACTTGGCATGCCTAGGGCTCAACTTCTTTTGAGAGCTTAAATATTCAAAGCCTCATGATCAGAGAACAGGACAAATTCTTGCGGTAATAAATAATGCCGCCAATGGCACAATGATTGCACAACCGCATAGAACTCTTTATCGTAGGTGGAGTAGCGTTGTTTAGCCTTATTCAGTTTCTCACTGAAAAAGGCCACAGGATGTCCCTCTTGGCTTAACACTCCCCCTATGGCAAGTCCTGACGCGTCACACGCTACCTCAAAGACTTTAGAGAAGTCAAGTAGACGCATGACAGGCGCTTCCGTCATCTTCTTCTTGATTTCAGAGAAAGCCTGTGTCGCGGCTTTAGTCCATTGGAACTCCCATTTTCTTATGCAATCTGTGATGGGAGCTATAATAGAGCTAAATCCACAGATGAACCTCCGATAGAACGTAGCTAGGCCGTGAAAGCTTCGCACATCGTGTATATTACGCGGCTCGGGCCAATTGACAAATGGCCTTGACTTTCTCAGGGTCTGCAGACATACCCTCTGACGAAACAACGAACCCCAGGAAGATAACTCTGAAAGTCAAGAAGGAACACTTCTTGAGGTTCGCATAAAGCTTTTTTGCTCGCAGGGCGTTGCAGACCTGCCTCAAGTGTTCAAGGTGCTGGGTAGGAGAAGTACTATAGATAAGGATATCATCGAAGTACACAATTAAGAACTTACCCATAAAGGGTCGCAGCACTTGGGTCATCACCCTCATAAATGTACTGGGAGCATTGATTAACCCGAAGGGCATAACCAACCACTCATACAGCCCGTCCTTCGTCTTGAAGGCAGTCTTCCACTCATCTCCTGGGCAAACACGAATTTGGTAATAACCACTCTTGCGGTCAATTTTCGAAAAGATAGTAGAGGTTGCCATCATGTCAAGCATGTCATCAAGCCTCAGGATGGGAAACCGATACTTGACAGTAATCTTGTTTATTGCTCTACTATCGACACACATGCGCCACGTGCCATCTTTCTTTGGCGTGAGAAGCGCAGGCATAGCGCACGGGCTCATACTCTCACGAATAAATCTCTTTTTAAGCAATTCATCCACTTGCCTCTTCAACTCGGCATGTTCAGTGGGATTCATTCTGTAGTGAGGGGGGTTTGGTAGGGTCACCCCTGGGACAAGATCTATCGCATGCTGAATGTCCCGCATTGGTGGGAGCTCGTCTGGAAGGTCCTCAGGGAAGACATCCCGAAACTCTTCTAGGACTGAATGAACCTCCTGGGGTAACCCTATAGCAACCTCGGGTGTACTCTCTCTAGCCAGTAAAACGTACACCATAGTCCCAGCTTTGGCCTCTCTCAAACTCCTTAGCATCTATGATGTGGAGAGACTTCGACTGAGGTACCCCTTGACTCTTAGAACTGCCTAGAGACGCAACATCTTTCGCTCCTATGGACGATTTGGGAGGGAGCGGGCTCAAGACAAGCTTCTTTCCTTCATGCTTAAATACACAATTATTCGTACGCCCGAATATTGTGACATCTTTGTTAAAGAGCCATGGCATTCCCAAGATGATATGGCCAACGTCCATCGTGACCACATCACACCACAACTTGTCCTTGTATGGTCCGAATTCAATTGAAACAAGGCATCGTTGAGTCACAGGAAGGGATGTCGCATCAACCCAAGAAACTCGGTATGGGTTGGGGTGAGGGACCGGCTTCAACCCCAGGCGACTCAAAGTACTTAGAGAAACTACATTCTCATAGCTCCCACTGTCTATGATCACTTTGCAGCTCTTATCTCCACACTTGGCGTAAGTGTGGAAGATAGTGGTTCTGCGTCAATCCTCACTTTCCTTCACCTGGGCCAAAGCGCATCTCACCACAGCAAGTGGGGTAGTCTCCACAGTATCATCCTTGGCATCACTAGCCGGCTCAAGGGATTGGACGATGATTTCCTCATCATTCTGGTCACCTTCAACTTCATATGCCACTTCTTCTGTAGAGTGTTCAGAAACCAAGGCAATACGCCCACCCCTATTTGAACACTCTGCGGCAATGTGACCCATGCCACCACAACAGTAGCACTGCCCTGGCATCGCAGTCCTAGTACTTGGTCCAACCATTGTTACCTCGATTTCTATTGACTGGTTGGGTACCAGGTTGAGCTCTGGGTTGATTTCCGACCTGAGGTCTCGCTCCCTGCGGAGCTACTCTAGGCACAATAGATCGAATCTCAAACCCTCTAGCAAGAGATTGGCGCACATAGTGCTCCAGTTCTTGAACCATCTGGTAAGCGTGCTCTAAGCTAGTGACCATATGAGGCATGAGCTCACGCTGGAGGTCAAGCCTGAGGCCCATACGAAAACGGGAGAGAACCACAGCAGGGTCCTCATCTACATCGCACCTCATCATGTATTCATCGAACTTGGCGATGTATTCCGTTACCGTCATAGATCCTTGGCGCAAAGTGTGCCATTGATCCAACAGCCTTTGCTTATAAGAAAGGGGAACATACTTCTCTCGCAACAGTTCTTTCATTTCAATCCAAAAGTGAACTAGCCCCTCTCTAGATCGCTCGCGGCGACGCTCCACATTTCCCCAATGTTGTTTTGCCTGGCCCACCAACTTCATCTTAGGCGAATCTGACCCGCTGTGGGTCTGGCAGACCGTGCCACTGAAAGAAGTGATCCATGTTTGCTAGCCAATTGGAAAAAACTTTGGGGTCCAATCTCCCATCAAAACTAGGAGCGTCAACCTTGATGCCCTTCATGACCCTAATAATAGGGTCCTGCTCATGGTATCTCTGAGGTTGCAGATATCGCACCCCACCATGGCCCTCCCACTGGCCGGGGAAAACAGGATCACGAATCTGTGGGGGTGGCTGATGATGAGCCCCATCGTGTCCATTGCCAGGCTCACGGGCTTGACCTGCGCCCAAATCATCCCTAGGCGGATCAGGGCCCATAACTTGGGACTGATCGACTGCCCCAGTGTCGGGGGTTGCCTGGGGACCATTTAAAGTGGTGGTCTGGATGCCATCCTCTAAGCGCGACCCTCTCCTCTAAACGTGTGAACCTATCATCCTGATGCGCAAATTGCTGCGCGATCTCACCTCTCAAGGTCTGAAATTGTTGATCCATTCTCTTAATTAGGCCCTTTAGAGCTTTGGTAATTTGATTAGAGTCCATAGTATTATGAAGACCAAATCCACGACCAGTGCGCATAGGCATACACCAGGAGTGATATGTGAAAAGCCCTAGATCTAGGTGTGCAAAGGTGTAAAAAGGTAAAAATCTAAATGCAGTTTTGACTATCCTAGTTCAATGCAATGCAAGCTATCCTATATGGCCTAGATCTATATGAGGACTCAACAAAATCTAAAAAAAAAAGGCTAACTAGACTCAACAAAGTATGACCCCTACGCAGAGTCGGACGCGAGTCGAGCTGAAAAGAGAAATTTTGGGTAAACTGACCTACGCTAGGAACCTTGTTCTCTGATACCAAAATTGATGCAGGGTCATGCGATGACCTAACCCTAGATGCATGTATATTCAGTTGGAAGATATTCAAATAATAAAATTACGAAACTAACTACTTTCAATCAGAGGAAACTAACAAATCTCAACGCGAAGATGAGATCCGTCCATTCGGATCATGCCCCTTCACATAAAACCATGTAAAATCGTAAAACAGGGAGGATCTAGGGATATGAGGATATCCCAGATCTAGCATAGACCAGCCCACAGTCAAGTTTGGATCCGGTTCTCATCGCTAGACATCCCTCTTTTCGATCGTACCCAAAAAAGGTGAGGGGTTTCAGAAAAGGATGAGGGATGTCGAAAAGTAATGGGTTCTCATGAAGCGCGAATTAGGAATAAAAAGAAGCTTACCTTTCCTCGCACCTTAAAGAAATAGAGAAGAGAAAAACAGAAACTCCGGGGTGGAATCCTTATCACCCGAGGGCTAATCCTGAAACCCTAATCTCTCAAACAAAGAGGAAGAAACTCACGAATTTTCTATTCATTCAATGATCTCGAAATAGGGTTTCTCATAGTATATATAAGCTACGAAAATAAAAAAGTGCACTAAAGTGCCTGAAAACCAAAGAAATAATATAAAAACGCCTAAAGTAAATAACGACACTAAAGCGCCTAGAAATAAAGAAATAAACAGAAAAGCGTCTAAACGTAAATCCGTTCCATGGTCCAGCGGTCATGATGCTCCTGCGCGATCCTGCATCTCGCGTACTCGTAACGCGTCAGAAAATGGGCCCAAGGGGCCCGGCGTCCATCCACATCAACTCGTCTGCTCCAACACTTGATCTGCGACGTCGCCTCCTCTGGTACACTCTAAAGGGTGCACCACTGATGTCCGCATCAATTCTATTACTATGCACTGCTCCTCAACGGCCGTCTTAAGACAATCTAGCCTAGCCGTGATGGCTTGTAGTTGTGCTAGGATCTGTTGAGATAACAGGTCAGGATCACGACTATTACTTACGGTTGCCATACCGCGACACACCTAAGATAACTCTAATGCAAGGAAGAAACTAACTCTAGGACTGACATGAAAACTGACTCAATGGGGCGTGGGGTGCACCTAATGTAACCCTAGACTCTAGTTCAGATTTACTACCCTAATGGTATGGCCTAAACACTATATGAGATGCAATCTAAACCTATATGCATGCACACAAAAGACCCCAACTCTATATGGGACTCACAAATATTCCATGCTAACCCTCTCTGATACAAAAAATGATGTAGCATACATGTATGGATGCTTCACGGGAGATTATTCAAAGGACAATTCAAAGCATATGGATCCTGGGACATGTGGGTTATTCAAAGTACAATTCAAAAATCATGTAATTCCATTAGAAATCATCTTCACATGCACACAATCATATAAAAATTAAAATCGCAGGATGTCAAGGTTGTTAGAACAACCCTCTAGCATAAAATATCAACAAAATACTCATGGACAGATTCCTACACACATAGAATTCACAATACTCATTCACCACATAAACTGTGTTTAGAGGAGATGAAAATCATGTGGGATATGAGGTGGGATAAATCTATAATTTTGGAATTGAGGGTTGTGAGATGAAATTGGGAAAGGGTTTCGGATAGGTTTTATGTGGGAGACAGAGACATAGGGTGTCAAGGTTTTGGGCGCAATGGGGCCACACTAAAGTGGGTTGTACGACCTATATGGGCTAACCGTATGTGTGGGGTGGTGTTGGGGCCTGATGGGGCACGTGGATTGAAGGATTTAAGTTAGATAGGATCAAAGAGGTCTTTTACATGGAGTAGAAGAAGAAGGAAAGAAATGAAGATGCAAAGATCACACCTTGTAGAAGATAAACACATGAGCAAGTCACATGCCCACAAAAAGATGGAATCTCACCACCTTGCTCCAAGTCTCATGGAGGATTCTTCCAAGTCGCATGGGAGAAAGGAAGTCTTCTCTCTAGGAAAAAAAAGTGTAATGTTTCATTGGGGCTAGGGTTGGACATTCCCCCCCCCCCCCCCCCCCCCCCCCCCTCAAATAGAATTTTTACATCAAAAGTAAAATGACCAACATGCCCCCTTTAAAATCTATTAAAGTAGGGGCCCACTAAGAAATCCAAACCAACCAAAATGTGCAGAAAAATAACAAAACATAAATGGACACTAAAAACTGAAAAAAGGGACCTCAACCAAAACTCTAAAAAACTATCCAATGGTCGAATCCAACGGTCAGATCTCAATCAAAACTCCCAAAAACTATCCTAGCACTTCAAATAATGCAGCCCATGTGCATCCTCCCAGTCTGGGGCCTTCATGGTGCACATCCTATGCACATGGGGTCTTCAAATTGGCGCACAGGCCAAGCCCGAGTAGTGATCACCCAAATAAAGTGTGGGTTGGGTTGGGCCAGGGCTTGGGGCTCTCCTACGGCGACGATGGTACACTCTGATTTCCACATCAAGCTACTTTTGAGTGCTAGTTAAATCGTTAGTTAATTAGTTAGATGGCTCACTTAGGAACTTCTATTTTCTTCTTCTCCTTCTTCTTCTTCTTTTAACAAACTATAACATTTCTGCAAATGAAATGGGTAACAAAGACAATCAAAACTGACACTATGATGGGTCCCACTTATAGAAATAAGGAAGACTGGCATTCGAACTTCTTAAACAATGGCTTCTTTAGAATACGAACTACCCTTAACTATCTCTAAATCATTTAAATGAGTCAGTGACCTCGGAAATGTACAATCCTACTAACCTAAGTGAAGTTGGGAGAATCCTCTCAATAATCCACATGCAAGTCCCTTAAGAAATCACGGTTGCATGTGCAAGACATCTCCAGTGCCTTAATCTTGGAGGTGATCAAGTTGTTCTTTCAATGCACACCCTTCCTAAGGTTGTAAATGGACCAAGGCAGGTAAAGTAGAAGCATGTCTAGGTCCAAGAAGGACCTTAGCATCTTAGCCCAGGTGAAGCCGGTAGAAAGTGGAGAGAGAGAGAGAGAGAGAGAGAGAGAGAGAGAGAGAGAGCAACAAGTTGTGTTAACCCAAAAGACTAACACACGCACACACATATATATCAACTTGAGAGAAACATATAATGCTCCACACACACACACACACACACACACACACACACACACACAAGTCAGGACTGAGTTGGGGCATGGATCCCATTGAAACCATCACGTAGAATTGACATAAGTTTCCATCTTTATTTTTCCAAGAGATAAACTATAATTTTATTCAAAAAACATTAAGCTAGTGGAGTTGGATAAGATAGTCTAGATGAAAGATAAGTCAAGGTGCTTCTTGGTTTGGTTATTCTACCATGTGCTTCTAGCCCCGTGAAGGGGGGATGCAGATGGGCAAATGTGGCACACGGTTTTATGGTGTGCACCTAAAGATCGCAGCTTTTGGGCGGCTAGTTGAGAGGAAAAGGATCTTGACTGTTGACAATCTTAAAAAGCAGTCAATGGTGCTTCCTAATGTTGTCTTATGTGCATGCTGAGTGCCAAATCGGTCAATCATCTTTTTATTCATTGCTTGTTTACACAACAGGCATGGCCCACTTTTCTTAGGTTGTTTAATATGCCCTGGGTATTGCCAGGTACCGTTGGCCATCTCTTTATGGCTTGCCATGGAATCGAGCTAGCAAAGCGAGGGCAATATGGAGATTATTCTTGCCGGAAACTCTTTAGGTAATATGGGGGGAGAGGAACGGAAGATGCTTTCAGAATGAGAGCAACATGGCGGAGCAGGTCTATAGTAGGGCAAAAATCTATGTAGTGGAATGAGCTTCTTGTAAAAAATCTTGAAGGGTTGTAATTTTTCTATCTTTGGGTTGCAGCTTTCGTGCCACCTCAGCGCTTATTTTAAAAAATTACTGTTAACTTAAAAGAAAAAAAGAAAAAAAGGCTAGGGGAGTCGAGTTCCTGTTGAAAACAACACATTTTGTATACATTAAAATGGTTCACCTGCAGTATGCCATCCTTTTGTGGCTTAGGTTATTGTATAAATAAAATGCTTTAGAGAGACAACTCTAATGACCCTCTCCTATTCTTCCATCCCTTTTACTCTTCTATCTCTCTTGACCTCGAATTAAAACATGGTTTTAAAGCATTGATCATGATAAAAATTTCCTTTCTCTTCCTTCATTTCCATTCCTTCTTTTTCCCCATCAATTGGCAGCCCCCATCGGGCTTACAATCATCATTGTCAGGCCCTGTAGGGCCCTCCAACAGTTCTAGCAGGCTTCGTAAGGCCCCTTAGCTTTGCTAGTAAGATTTTCAGGGCCCAACATTAATAGTAACAATCTCATCAGGCCTTTCTAGATGCACCAATAGGCAATTTTGCGCCCATCAGGCCCATCGGAATACCCATCAAGGAGTCCAAGTGATGAGGACACAAGACCATTCAAAGTCTATCAACGAAGAAAGCGCGTACAACAAGCATCTTCCTTGTGGCTAGGCGACCACTGAGGAGCATTGAAGACCCTACACGTGGTGGGGCATATAGAAGACCCCACATTGGAAAGACACGCGTGTAGTATGAAGAAAGACCCAACTGGATGTCGTCGGGCGCCCGAAATTCGCCCGATATGAAGCAAAACTCTCTGGACAGTTTTAACTATCGTCGGGCGCCCGACCATAGGTCACCAGGCGCCCAAAATTCATCAATTTTGAGTTTTAACTCTCTGGACGTTTTTGGCCTCCATCAGGCGCCCGACCGATTGGTCACCGAGCGCCCGATCACCGCGCGAACTATGTTTTTAGTTTTAATCTTACTTAAGTATTAAGGGTTTTTTTTTTTTTTTTTTGTTCTTATTGGTTATTTAAGAGGGCTAAGCCCTAAACTCGAGATTAGTTGATTGATTATTGAAAAGAAAGCCTTTTGGTTGCCTCCTTCCTCCCTCTCTCTCTGTGGATCTCTCTTCTTCTCCGATCTTCTTCTTCCTTTTCCCTCCAACATTCTTCTAAGGTAAACTTATTCTTCTTTCTTTCTCTACTACCATTATCTCACAATCTTCGAGCACTAAATTTGAGAATTGACCCAAAACCCCAATTCCTCAAATTTCTGATTCCCTAATCCGAGAAATCTTTTGATCTCCCGAACTAGTGAATTCCATTGTACGATTGGGTTATGACCATGCAAGATCGGGAGGTTCCATCCCTCGCCGGATCCAACCTATGCAATACTTGAACTTCAAACTTTGTGGTTGTGATGATGGCCCGCATTATTGCATGTCTCTTTCATGATTTTCTTAATTTATGATGATGGATGCTGAATTTTAGATTGTTATTGCTGTTTATTTTCGCTGGATTATATATACGCATGAGCATGCATCATAATTAGGTCATCCTACATGATGATATGCTATACCTAGGCTTGATGATATGCTTGACATGATGGCTAGGTCCACCATTTTCTCCAAAATTGATCTCAAGAGTGGATATCACCAGATCCGTATACGCCCAGGAGACGAATGGAAGACAGCATTCGAAACTAAAGATGGGTTGTACGAGTGGATGGTCATTAAGGGCGGTTAATGAGACAAACTATTCGTGAACGGTTTGAGTTTGGCTCGATTAAAACTCGTTTGATTATTAAACAAACCAAACTCAAACCTTGTTTTTAGGTTCGATTAGTAATCAAACCAAACTCAAACAGGCATGAGTTCAGTTCGGTTGGGCTCGATAGGGTTCATTTATAGCTAAAAAAGCATTGTTTCCTATGATATGGTCCACCTAATATTTAGATATGCTTCATTTAATTTAGTTCCTGTCATGAAATGATTTAATGAAATGTATGAACGGAGTGGATATGGAATATTAAGGTGGGCCCCACAGTAAGAGCCTCACCGTCTTGACTTTTTTAGATATGGATTATATGTTGGATATGGAATATATGTTTCAAGGTGGGCCCCACAATAAGCCTATCCAAAGCTGAAGTGGACCATACCACGCCGTCCAACCTACAATGAATTCTAAAGATGCAACATCTCATTTACATAGGCATTTAAAATGTTGCATATTGGGGTGATTAATGAACCAAGCTATTTGTGAATGGTTTGAGTTTGGTTCGATTAAAGCTTGTTTAAGTTCGTTTGATTAGTAAACAAACCAAACTCAAACTTGACTTTTGGTTATCAAACTCAAACCAAACACGGTGGTATTCGGTTCGGTTCATTTACACCCCTAATGGTCATGCCCTTCGGCTTAACTAATACACTCAGTACTTTTATGCGGGTGATGACACAAGTCTTGAGATCGTTCATGGGTAAATTCCTAATGGTTTACTTCAATTACATTCTTATTTATAGTACCACTAAGGAATCACACCTTGAACATCTGAAGTAGGTTTGTACGTATCCTTAAGACTGAAAAGTTGTACATTAATCTTAAGAAGTGCGCGTTCATGTCTAGTCAAGTTGTGTTCTTAGAATTTATCGTGTCATTTGAAGGAATGCGCGCAAACCCTGAAAAGGTCAGGGCTATAGTTGAGTGGCCAGAACCGAAAAACATTCACGAGGTGCGAAGCTTTCACGGCTTAACAACTTTTTATCGTCGGTTCATTAGGGGATTTAGCACGATCATGGCTCCCATTATTGAATGCATGAAAAATGAAAAATTCATGTGGTCGAAAGCCGCAGTCAAGGCTTTTAAGGAAATCAAGGAAAAAATGGTAGAAGCTCCTGTCATGCGTCTACCTGACTTTTCTAAAGTCATTGAGGTGGCGTGTGATGCGTCAGGTGTTGGTATAGGTAGAGTGTTGAGCCAAGAAGACCATCTAGTAGCCTATTTCAGTGAGAAATTGAATGAGGCAAAGCAGAAGTACTCCACTTATAACAAGGAATTTTATGCAGTAGTGCAATCTCTCAGACATTAGCGTCACTATCTCCTACCGCAAGAATTTGTCTTGTTTTCTGACCACGAGGCCTTAAGATATTTACATTCCCAAAAGAAACTGAACCCTAGGCATGCAAAATGAGTTGCGTTTCTTCAGGAATATTCGTTTGTTCTGAAACATAAGGCTGGGGTTGAAAACAATCCAGCAGATGCTCTTAGTAAAAGAGTGGCATTGCTCAACTCCTTAAGTGTAGAGGTAGTCGGATTTGAGCAACTGAAGATGAGTATCCCATATGCCCTGATTTTGGGAATACTTATGCATCACTCTCTAGTGACCAGCGTAGCATGGGTGATTATGTTCTTAAAAATGGTTTCCTTTTCAAAAGAGACCGACTTTGTATTCTCCCGAATGTTCCTTCGTGAATTCCTCGTTTAGGAGCTTCATTCAGGAGGGATAGCTGACCACTTTGGTCGAGACAAGACCATTGCCCTCATTGAAGATCGTTTTTATTAGTCAAGTCTCAAGCGAGACATAGCCAAAATTTTATGGCAATGTCGTACGTGTCAACTGACAAAACAACAAAAGTAAAATACAAGGCTATATATGCCATTACCAGTGCTACATGTCCCATGGCAAGACATTAGAATGGATTTCGTGCTAAGACATCCCAAGACAATAAAAAAGCACGACTCCATCTTTGTTGTTGTGGATCGCTTCTCTAAAATGGCGCATTTTCTCCCGTGTTCGAAAACGTCGGATGCGTCTCATATTGCCCATGTTTTTTTTATGGTGTGGTGCGTCTCTATGGTTTGCGTAAGACCATAGTGTTTGACCGTGATGTCAGATTTACTAGTTATTTTTGGAAGACACTATGGCACATGATGAGTACTCGTTTACAGTTTTCTATTGCATACCACCCTCAAACAAATGGACAAACTAAGGTGATTAATCAAAGTCTTGAAAACCTATTACGTTGTCTAGTGGGTGAGGATACTAAGACTTGGGACTTAATTCTACCTATCGCTGAATTTTCTTATGATGGGTCTGTCAATAGGTCGACAGGAATGAGTCCTTTTGAAATTGTCAGTAGTTACAAACCTAGAATGCCCATAGATCTTTTACCCATGTCTGTAACCCAAAGATCTTCAGAGTCGGTCGATGCATTTGCACGACACATTCATGAATTGCATACATATATAGGTAGCGGATTAATAAAAGCAATGATAGTTATAGATATTCAGCTGACTCTCATCGTAGATCACAAGATTTTCAGGAAGGAGACTGTAATGGTGAGGATAAGGTCAGAGCGGTTCTCACAGGGCATCGCTAAGAAATTACAAGCGCATAGTGCTGGACCATTCAAAATATTGCAAAAAATTGGGTCCAACGCGTATCGGATTGACCTTCCACCTGAAATAGGCATTAATCCAACATTTAATGTGGAAGATTCAGTCCGTTCTCCTAATCCTACCATTGACCCTTCTTCCCTTTCGTGGCCATATTCTGATTTTACTTCACAACCCACTCCACCCCTTCCCCCACCTATTGCTCGCAAAAAGAAAATTGAGGAAATTGTAGATGAAGAGATAGTTTCCACGAAAGATGGAGGTTTCCAATGGTACCTTGTCAAGTGGAAGAACAGACCATCGTCAGAATCTACGTGGTTGACTGAAGCGGAGTTGCAGAACGTTAATCCAGATTTGTTGGAGCGCCACAAGAGCTTTAACTCGTCGGAGTCAAGTTTTTCTCACCCAGGGGGAGTTGATGAGGACATAAGACCGTTCAAAGTCTATCAACGAAGAAAGCGCCCGCCATAAGTATCTTCTTTGTGGCTAGGCAACCATTGAGGAGCATTGAAAACCCCACACACGTGGTGGGGCACATAGAAGACCCCGCATTGGGAAGACATGCGTGTAAGATGAAGAAAAACTTGACTAGGATGTCGTCGGGCGCCCGATATTAAGCAAAACTCTCTAGACAGTTTTCACTGTCGTCGTGCTCCCGACCATAGGTCACCGAGCGCCCGAAATTCATCAATTTTGAGTTTTAACTCTTTGGACGTTTTTAGCCTCCATCGGGCGCCCGATCGATTGGTCACCGGGCACCTGACCACCATGCGAACTATTTTTTTTAGTTTTAATCTTACGTAAGTATTGAGGGTATTTTGATATTTTTCTTTTTTTCTTATTAGTTATTTAAGAGGGCTAAGCCCTAAACTCGAGATTAGTTGATTGATTATTGAAAAGAAAGCCTTTTGGTTGCCTCATTCCTCCCTCTCTTTCCTCCCTCTCTTTCTGTGAATCTTCCTCTTCTTCTTCTTCTTCTTCTTCTTCTTCTTCTTCTTTCTTCTTCCTTTTCCCTCCAACATTCTTCTAAGGTAAACTTATTCTTCTTTCTCTCTCTACTTCCATTATCTCACAATCTTCGAGCCCAAAACTTGAGAATTGACCCAAAACCCCAATTCCTCAAATTTTTGATTCCCTAATCCGAGAAATCTTTTGATCTCCCAGACTAGTGAATCCCATCGTACGATTGGGTTATGACCATGCAAGATCGGGAGATTCCATCCCTCGCCGGATCCAACCTATGCAATACTTGAACTTCAAACTTCATGGTAGTGATGATGGCCCGCATTATTGCATGTCTCTTTTATGATTTTCTTAATTTATGATGATAGATGTTGAATTGTAGATTGTTATTGTTGTTTATTTCCGCTGGATTATATATACGCATGAGCATGCATCATAATCAGGTCATCCTACATCACCAAGAGGTGGCAATAGGACTCTTTGGGATAAGGCTTATAGGCTTTGCTTCTTTGTCTTTATGTAGGACTTGGTAATATCACTATTTATAGCCATATGTATGGGTTTTTTCTTTTTTCTTTTTTGAAGGGTAACAAATATTTACCAAGGAAAAGCAGAGGATGACAAGGAATCATCCAAATATATAGGGGAGGAGACCCCCCTAAAACCTTCCAAAAGATCCCTTGATTAACCACAACAACATTTGGTGCTTTGGCCTAATGAATTACATAAACCTTAGTTGAAAAAAGACCAGATCAGCCTAGCTGGATTTGGCCATAAGTATGGATTCTAGTAGATGATTTGAATTGAATTTTTTAGATTGATTGAAATTCTTCTCTGTTTTCTTGATACTACAAACATGGTTTTGGAAGTAAGACTCTTCTAAGTTCTTTTTGTGGTGAGACTCCACATACTTATCCCTATTTGCCTTCTTTTTTTTTTTTAATTATTATTTACTGCTGCTACTGAACTACTTGCAGAGTGGATGAAACCTTTGAGGCATCTAAGGTGAAATTTCTACTTCAAATTGGTACTACCCAATTATTTTTGGAGTAGAATCAATTCCATCTTGCTTGTTCCATCATGTAGTTCACATGGGAAATCATTCCCATGGATCGACAAACATTTACATTTTACCACGAAAACATCAAACCCATGCCGAATATCTTGGATTGATCATACGCTCGAGAAAGGTTCATATTGTCCAACCTTAAAGCGAGGTCAATTCCCTTGTTGATAAATTGACTATCAGGGCTTCGAGCTACACCATATCAGAATTTGGGAGCAGAATCTTCCTCAAGAAGGTGCTAAAACTCCCATGCATTCTCCTTTTAAATCAATGATCTTTGTAATCATAAAAAATCGGGTACACAAATACAAGACTTGAAGTAACATGATAACAAGTGTGGAACAAAATCAGTCGAGCAAAATCAACTCATAATGTAGGTGTTTGGTTTCTAACGTAAGCAGTTTCCACCAGAAAGGGTAATAATAAGACAAAAGGCATATTTGGATAAAAGCTTTCATGAAAAATGTATCGAGGAGGTTAACAAAGAGGGAGATTAATTTCAACAACTCAAGATTAATTTCAAGATTCAAGAGTTTGAAGTAAAGTACGCTTTCTAAAGAGAAAGTGAGAAACTACACCACTAAGCAAAGTGGAAGATTATGCATAAGTGATCTACTCAAAGATTTCTACGATGATTTGGGAGATATGAAGCATGGCAAATAAATGTACATAAAAAGATGTAATAAAAGACAAAAAATGACAATCAATCCCACTGTCATCATGGATGTTAGCCATCCCCATGCACAAATTTGCTTGTGGGGCACATGCCAATCGGAAGACTGGCACGTACATCGGGTTGGCCTCACATTGAGCTACTGCAAAGGTGGGCCACATTCAATGTCCATGTGGCCCACCTGGTCAACACACTGGCCTCGCTTTTGTGCTAGGTCATCCGCACCGCCATGCCCACTTACACCTTCCTTGGACATCCCAAACATGCACCCCGTGCATTTACAAACTAAACGACCAGAATTTACTATGTGGATCCAGACGGAATGCCGATTATTACCAAGAATCTCGTATTTCCTCCAACCTTCCTAAGGGCCTGTTTGGATGCCTGTAAGTTGGGTTAGTGGGAAGTGACTTACAGGGAAGTCACTTACAGGTGGTGTTTGGGGGAGGAAATTCACCTATAAGTCACTTACAGGCAAAACCGCCAGGAAATTTCCAGGGGCTGGGGGTGAGAAGTCACGTCCTGTAGTGACTACGCTCATCTGATTTTAAGCTTGATCAATAGATGAGCTTCATAAGCTCACTTCTCCTTACGTTCTTTAAGGCTACTCCCAGTCTCTCTTTTAAAGCCATTGAAGCTTCAATAAGCTCTCTCTCTCTCTCTCTCTCTCTCTCTCTCTCTCTCTCTCTCTCTCTCTCTCTCTCTCTCTCTCTCTCTCTCTCAAAATCTATCTATCTACCTATCTATCTATCAGTAATCGGCTCCCTCTCCCTCTCTGCAATTAGGGTCACTGTGCACCTCTCTCTTCCCCTCCCTCCCTCTCCGCAGCTAGGGTTACGAGATTTTTTTTTTTTTTTTTTTTTTACTTATTTGAAGCAGATCCAAAACTTTTGTAGCCCATGAGCTTTTATTGGTGGGAATTCAATCACCACTATTTATTGTGGTGTGGCCCCACCTGAGATTTGGATCTGCTTCATTTTTTTGCCTAAGCCCTAAAATGAGCTGGCAAATCTAATGGACAGTTATTCAAGATGGTTTTGTTGGATGGTGATGTAATCCAGAGCTATTGTATAATGCTTCTCCTCTTCTTGTGAGTTGCAGATGAGTTGTATCAGGTCATTAAATTATAATTTCTTCTTTTTTTTTCTTTTTTTTTTTTGGCTCATCTTAACATTACTAGGATTCTATATTGTAGGTATTTTGAATTCGTAGGCCCATTTTTATGACTCACTATATCTAGATGGGCTTAACGAAATATTATATTTGGTGCCAAGATTTCTTCTATGATTTTAACATTTTGGAATAATTTCCTACTCCAAGCTTTGCTTGGTGCGAATCTATTAATTCTTATCTATGAGTAACTTACAGGTTACCCAAACACAAAAACCAACTTACATGTAAGTGACTTACAACATACATCCAAACAGGATAACCTGTAAGTGACTGTAAGTGACTTTCACCTGAAAGTGACTTACTGGTAAGTCACTTACAACTTAGAGAACTTACAGGCATCCAAACAGGCCGTAAAATTGTACTGAAAATTCCTCTAACCATCGGTCACATTATTTGTTGTAAACAGCATACTATCATAGTGGAATTGCTAGTGAAAACCGGCATTTAATGTCTAAATCAATCACAAATTGAACATTTGTTTTTCTTCCAACCAGTGAAAGAGAGAATTTGTAGCATTTTAATTTCCAAATGGAAAATGGGTGTACCGAAAATCAATTAGGGTGGGAGTTAGATGTAAATAGTAGCCCTCTAATAGAAAAACCAACAAAATACATGAAAATTAGAGGAACCCAAAGAGAGGTTAAAAAAAGAAAGAAAGAAAGAAAGAAAAGAACCTGTCAGGTCACCAGTGATCAAGACTAGAGATGGATTGATCATGGAAAGAGTGGGGCCCACCACTCTTCTGAAATCAAGGGCTCTTTCTGGATGGAAAACGCTGAAGTGGAGATCAGAGAGCTGGACCACCCACACCACAGAATCTGGGCCCCCTTCCACATCTATGACAGTCCTCGAATTGGGTTTGTTCTCATTGGATTGATGGGGGAGATGAGAGATGGCTGCACAGGGCGTTGAGAATAACGAGAAGAAGAAGAAGAAGGTGGTGATGATGATGAAAAGCCCCTCCTCGAGGCCCATCCCTCTGCAGTTATTGATCTTTTTCATGTGAATATGGTTTTGCTTGTGAAAATAGAACGGAGTGAAGCAAGAGACAGTCTTCGAGGGATGTCACGACGTCTGTCATTCGTAGACGCCCCCTTAACGACGCGTGAGTTCCTGGACGTTCATCAGATGGTCCACTAAATATTTTATATTAAATATCAGGCCTGCCTACTCATCGTGTGGGTAAGACTTCTACATTGACTGCGAATTGTTGGTCATCAATTTTCTAATGGTCGGTATCTTCCTACAAGGTTGGCGCACCTGATGATGAGTGGACCAGCTGGATTTTGGGACTCCCGACTATCCACTGTGGAATAGGAGGACGTGAATTGGGTACTACCTCAGCAGGACCTAGCTAGAGACGGACGGTCCTTTCAGGGGGGCGCGACTTGGGTGAGACCCCGGAACCAGCGATGTGGGTGGGACCCTGAACTTAGGGCCCACCAGGATGTATTCGTTGTATATCCATGTCCTTCATCTGTTTCTCTATAATATTTTAGGATGCTGTCCCAAAAATTAAGCAGATGAAAATTTTTGGGGATCACACCAAAGGAAACCGCGCTCATTGAACACCTACCATTAAAAACTTCCTGGCGTCCGCCTTAATGTTTATTGACCATCCAATCGGTTGATAAGGTCACACAGACCAGGATGAAAGGAAAAAAAAAAAATATCAGGTTCATAGAAAACTTTTGTTGCCTATAAAATTTTTTAATGGTCATTAAGCAGTGTTTCTTATATTATGGTCCACCCGAAATTTGCATCTGCTTCATTTTTACTGCCATGACATAAAATAAGTCGGAAAAGCATATGAACGGAATCAATATATAATTCATGCTGAGAGGTGGGCTCCTACAGTCAAGGTCCCACACATCGCTAGTTTCGGGGTCTCACCCAAGTCTTGCACTGTCAAGGGCTCTGTGGGGCCCACCAAGATGTATATATTTTATCCATGCCGCCCATTCAATTTTATATATTATTTTAGGGCAAGGAAAGAAAATAAGCAGCTGAAAGGCTCAAGTTGACCATACCTTAGGAATCAGTGGAGATTGAAAGCCTATCTTGAACTTCCTGAGGCATGATAGTTTTTGATCAAGCTGATATTTATTTTTCCATTCATCTACATCTGTGGCCTTAGGAAGTTTTCAACTATGGGAGTTCAATCCTTACTGCTTCCATTGGTGCGGTTCACTTGAGCCTTCAGTCTCTCTTTCCGAGCTCATGCCTTAATACAGGGATATTAGTTGATGAAGCCCTTAATTAATGACATTATTATGACATTAGTCCCTTTGTTAGAAGCATTTTTGCTGGACAAAAATGTCACTCCTGCTCTCATTCGGCAGCAACTTTTTACGGAAGTTGAGAAAGCATTTTGAGAATGGGGGTGTGGGCCCACTAAATCAACAATTGGGGTCACCCCTCGGCCGATCTAAACTATTCACTTTAATCAGATAGTCGTGAACCCACAGTATGGTCATTTAAAAAAATTTGGAGCTTTCTGTGGCCCACACTTGCATTAATGTCATGAGTTAATTTCGAACTGTTTCCTTCGGTGTAGTCCTTCCATGATGAGTTTTTCCATTAAAGTTGGATAGATGGCATGAAATTAAAACCTCGTTCATGTGGATGGCTTGGATTTACTCCAAGACTATGCAGTGGACCTCCCATAAGATGCGAGATGGGTTTAATAGATTGGTCCATTGCGTAGGAAAGGCCATTTAATCTTTTCCTTCTTTCCTTCTTCATTTTTTTTACCGGGAGGGGACTATTTGGTCGTTAGGACTGTTGCTACCTCCATGGAACCCAAGCCAACGAGCTTCTGGCGTGCATCCGGCGTCATTCCCTCCATTCTAGCGAGCTTCTAAGTGTTTTTTTAAGATTTTCGACCACAATTTTCAACGAAAATGAATGAATGTTGCAATGGAAGAATGTTGAAATGGAATGAACAGTCACAACTGTCATAACTCCAGATCTCAAAATATGGGCCCACTTTTGAGCAATCAAATGGTATCCAAATGGGGTGATTCCAAATACATTTGAAAGTTCATCAAATTATCTTTCCAACAAGTACAAGATCACCTAAATCGGACATATAATGAGGGATTTATGACCGTTTTCGTCGGATCTGCGAACGATAGTGAGTATTTACAAATGATAGTGACTTTGGGCCCACCTTTGGACAATCAAATGGTGTCCAAATGGGGTGATTCTAAAGTCATTTGAAAGTCATCAAATTACCTTTCCAACAAGTACAAGATTGTCTAAATCGAACATATAACGAGGGAGTTATGACCATTTTTATTGATATACACTGACCATCGCTAATACTCACTAACTGTCGCCGATACTTACGGTCAGTGAGTGTCGACGATGGCTAGTGTGTATCAATGACGGTTAGAGAGTATCAGTGATTGTCAATGGGTATCGGCGATTTTTAGTGGGTATCGACGAAAATGATTATAACTCCCTTATTACATGTCCGATTTGGGTGATATTGTATTTGTTGAAAAGGTAATTTGATGAATTTTTAGATGACTTTAGAATCATCTCATTTATACTCCATTTGATTGCCCAAAAGTGGGCCCTAAATTACTGTTATTCACGGATACTCACCGTCATTCGTAGATTCAACGAAAATGGTCATAACTCCCTTGTTACATGGTTGATTTGGATGATTTTGTACTTAATGAAAAGTTAATTTGATGAACTTTCAAATGGATTTGGAATCACTTTATTTGGACATCATTTGATTGCCCAAAAGTGGGCCTATTTTCATAGGATTTGTAACCCACATGGAGTTTTGACAGTTATGACCGTTCATCTATTTCAACATTTTTCCACTAGAACATCCATCCATTACAACATTCATCACATTCTTCCATTTCAAAATTCATCAATTACAACGTTTTTTCATTGCAAAATTCACCATTTCACAAACTCTCACATTTCATACCCATAAAAAAATAAAAAAAATAATTATAAAGGGAACCACTACACTCTCCTCCCTTTCATAAACTCTCATCATTGATACCCACCAACAAAAAAATGCCACTATTATCCTAACATAAACTCATCTTTGGTCGTCATAGCTTCTACGTCGGAGATTATGGCAAAAAATCTTCAAAAAAACACTCAGAAGCTTACTGAAATGGAGGGAATGATGCTGAATGCATGCCGGAAGCTCGTCGAAGTGGGTCCCACAAGTAACAACAGTCTTAACGGCAAAGTGGTCCCACCACTCAAGGGACCCATCTATTGAACCCATCCCACGTCGTAGTGGAGCTCACTGGATAGTCTTGGAGTAGATCTAAGCCGTCCACATAAATGAAATTTTAATTTCATGCCACCTGTCCAAGTTTGAGAGCAAACTCATCATGGATGGACCATATCAGAGGAAATAATTCGAAATTAACTCATAGCATTAATGCAAGTGTGGGCCATAAAAAGATCCAATTTTTTTTTTGAAATGACCCTATTGTGGTTTCACTACTGTCCAATTAAAGTGAACGGATCAGATTGACCAAGGGGTGGCCTCAATCATTGATTTAGTGGGCCCACACCCCCATTCTTAAAAGGCCCTCTTGACTTCCACGTTTTGCTGCAGTTGTACGAGGGCATGGCTAGGTAGAGTGATATTTTCATCTGGAAAAATTCAAACAGTGCCCAAAAAGTTATAAAAAAGAGCCTTCTAATAGAGGGGCTAACGCCATAATGACGTCACTAATCAAGGGCTTTATCAACTAATATCCCCCTAAGATGACATGTTAAAATAGATGCATAAATTATTAGAATAAAAAAATGAGAATTTAAAAAATTAAGAAAATTAGTTTTGCCTTTTGTTGACCTATTTACTTTAATTATGTTTAGATAGTCCCACATTAGAAATGTGATGAGAAATTTAGACCTTTATATTAAAACACTTTATCAATCCTTTGTATTGAAAAACAAGGGTATGCCATAGGTGCAACCTCGTGCACGGGCCACGGTCAGAGTCAAGGCGCAATGTAATGTATTACAGCATGTCTTTGATTGAACACTTTTTATTTTCTTTGCGGATAATGTCCTGGTCACGCACATGAAGACAAAGAGCTGTCATGCACCAATCCAATTATTAATGAGCCAGCATGCGCTGAAATGTATTTATTATCCTGCCCGCATGTGCATCGTGCCCAATGGATATCTATTTTTTTTCTTTAGAGCTCGGGTCCAATACTCACATATGTAAGTTAAGGTTATCTTACAAAGAGGGTAATTTTGTATTTTCACAATAAAATTAGGTACTCACAGCTTTTGTTTTGGCATCGTCACTGGATACTCGCAATCACTCTTTTTCCAATTCTTTATTACAGTTATGCCACTAGGTTTTAGTGGGCATCTTGAATCGTGAAATGGGGCCTAACTTAATTAAATCCATTGATTAACACCGTCAATACTTTTTTCTCATATTCTTCTTGTTCATGGGTAGAGAAAGGAGATTGATATGAGTAGTAGGTGGGCCACAGGAAGTATCAAAAGTGGATCAGTTTCTTGACCATTAAAAGAAATCTTTCCAGTGTGGTCCACTTGATCATTATATCTATCTCGTTTTTATAGAAATATCACAATATCATCGGTAGATTTAAATGGACAACACCTATCATCCCGATTACAGTGGTGGGTCATACTTACATTTTTCACACTGACTTGACAACTTGGTGATAGGGAGCGTAGATCAAGTGTTACTAGTGTAACATAGTTGTTGGTATGACACTCACTACTTGAGGGCCATCTCCATTATTTTATATTATATCGACGTCGCCCGACCAAATTTTAAGGTCATTTTAGAATTGATCCCAAAACTTAAGTGTATCCAAATATTAGGTGGACCACATGACTGATAAAAAAAAATTTGGATTATGTTGATACTCATTTGGTCTCTTCATCCAGGTCTTTATGACCTTATCAAAATTGATTGACGATGGGGATGTACATCAGTGGGCCCCATGATTATGCTTGAACTTTGTGTAGCTTAGGATCCTCACAAACCTCCCCACCTACAGTGATGATGATTATTTTGCACTAGAATTTGATCATTGTGCCCCACCATGTTATATGTCATCTAAGTTGTCCATCCATTTGTCTAGATCATTTTAGGACATTGTTGAAATATTGAGTCAGGTCTAAATGTTAAGTGGACCACACTACTAGAAACAATGGTGATTAAACTCCCTAAAAACTTTGTTAGGCCTATAATAATTTCCACCAGAATGTTTCCTATAGATTCGACCCGTTGTAAGGTCAACCAGACCTAGATGAAGAAAAAAATATAAAGACTAACCTAGATGGGGTCCATTTGAGGCGCTGAAACTTACTTCACCCTAATCTGTCTCAAGAGGGTTAAAGTTTCGGTGAAGTAATCTTATGCAAGCTTAACTTGTTCCGATTCAGCTCAAAATTGTGTGGAGCTTACTCAAAACATGATAGGCTTGTCAAATTTTTTTTTCCTGGATTGGTCCCGTCTGAGGTGCTAAGACAGGGGTAATCCTAATTGAACTTGGGGGTGGTGAAGTGGAGTGATATGGTCTGATGTGACCATAACCTAGTTGGATTTGGTTCTAAACATGTTAGGAGCTTCGTCAAACCATGATAAGCGTGTCAGATAAATTTCAGCCTAGATGGGGTTCGTTTAAGGTGTAAAAACCAAGTTCACACTACTTTGGCTCTAGATGAGGGAAGTGGGTTGACTTGGTCTAATGTGTAGTTAACTTATGCATATTTATCTCAAAATTTGTGTGGAGCTTACTCAGAACATGACAAAATTGTCGGAGAAATTTTTTCCTGGATAGGTTTCGTTTGAGGTGCCGAAATCGAGTTCTCCCTAACATGGCTCAAAAAGATTGAAGTGGGGCAACCTGGTCTGATGTAACCTTATAGAAACCCCACCCTAGGCTGAAAGGATGATTGGACGGCTAGATGGATGGTAATTTGTACTCTAATCCATCTCCCAAACCCTAGGTCCAAACCCAGTCAACTCACCCATTTAAACCCTAGTAACTCAGAACCAATTAACTCACCCAGTCAAACACCCTGACACATAAGCCCAAAAACCACCCTTCGGAAAAACCAAGCAAAAATTCCTAACAGGACAACCCGCTGAGTCAACTCACAAAGTTAACTCACTCAGTCAACCCAACCCTTCCATCCAGTTAACTCACATAGTTAGAGCCCTAAACGAACCTAAAACCAAGCCTAGGTCTAACCCTTAGCCTCGAAACATAACCGAACCACGAAGAACACCAGACTTAGGAGGAAAAACATGCAGGTTTGGATAGCCAGCTGTCTGAAGCTGGATCTCTAACAAAGGACAGGGCGGCCCCTAAGGTGCCGCCCGCCCTAAATTACAAGAGATGCCACTCGGAGCAGCTATAAATACCCCCTCTTGCTTCCGGTTTCATAATCTAATTCCATCGTAGAGATCCCATCCTCCTCCATGAGTAGCAACCCTCTTTCCCTTAACCTTAGTTCGTCCCTCCACTAAGGAAAGTGAAAGTGAGAGTGAGAGTGAAGAGTCTAAGCCTTGGTCTAGCCCAACCTGACCTAGGTTCAAGTCTCTGAGTTATCCAAGTTTTTATTTAAATCCGCTCGAGCTAGCTTGCGCGATACTCTCATCCATCTAGCCGTTTAAATCATCTTCATTTAGATCATATCTCAGCACAGTGCAACATTTTTTACTTTTCCAAACCCCTGCTCATAGCATCCAATGGTACCATTCATAACACCCCTCCCACTCGATCAGTTCAAGCGTATGCTTTATGGCTTGTCGATTTGATCGGATCCTACCCATTAAAAACTTTGAGTATTGATGGAACTCGTCGTCGCACATCATTTATTTACATGATAGCTGTTAATCATATCATCCCTAGCACCTGATCAGTTCGAGTGTATGCTCTGTGGCTTACTGATCTGATTGGATCCTGCCCATCAAAACATTGACTGATTAGATCCACCATCACATGTCATTTTATTATGTATCATCATATGTCTCTGAGAATACACAAGAATTGACCTTAACCTTCAAAAATTAGTTAGATCCAGTGAAATAAAGACCGTACATATGTATGGGTAAAGTAGGTGCCTAACACCTTCCCTCTCAGTAATCGTGGTCCCTTACCTCGAATCTCTAAATGCAGATCAATGAGTTATTTTAGAGTTGGGAGTCTTCAGACCCTCTTCTCTAATGTTTTTATAAGGTCTAGCCAATTGTAGAAATGAAGTAACTGGCTAGTGGCGACTCCAGTCAATTAAATACTTAACAATCAATCCTAAAAGCCCTCAAGAGAGGCAAGCTCGTGGAAGCCAATGATTCAGTCTCTCGCATTCCAAATTCAGGGCGGTCACAAACCTTAACTTGGTCAGATCCGGTTCGAAATAGTTTTGGACCTTCATCAGATCATGAAAAGAGTGTTGGACAAAATTCGACCTGGATACAGATTGTTTGAGGAGGTAAAAATGAGTTCACACTACTTTGGCTCCAGAAGTGGTGACGTGGTCTAATGTGAGCTTAACTTGTTCTAATTTAGCTTAAAAGTGTTTTAGAGCTTACTCAGATCATGACAGGATTGTTGGAGAAATTTTAGCCTGTTTTAGGCTCCTCCGAGGCATAAAAAGAAGCTGAGGAAGTTTTCAATGGTAGGCATTTCTTTTCCCAAATTCATTCTAATGTGGTCTACCTGAGTTTTGGGTATGCCTCATTTTTTTATGGCATGTCTTAATCTGAGCTTGCAAATTGGATGGATGGAGTGGATTTGTCACAAACAACATGTAGTGCCACACCTACCTTGTAAGAGATGGGCAAATAAGGAGCATATTAGTTGTTACTTGGGTAACATCTTAGTTGGTATTATCCTTATCGTGTGGGTCCCACCTTGATGAATATATTATATATCCACACCGCCCATTCATTTTCTCCACTCATTTCATGATGTTAGTAAAAATTAAATTTACCCACATCGAAATCACCTCTAGGCTGCACCTCTGTAAAAAGAGATGAATAAAAGTTAAAAGTTTTTTGTAGGCCTTAGAAGTTTTGGATCAAGCTGATATTTGTATTCCCCTTCATAGAATTATGTTTGACCTTAACAACGGCTTGGACACAAATAAACATTAGAAATTTTCTTACAGTGGGCCTTGTGAATTTCTAATGGTGGGAGTTCATAACCACTGTGTTACAGATTAGTTGAGACGAAAAAGAGAAGTGGATTGCGTCCTTCCCCCTCTTGGAAAATAATCCATATAGGTAGTGGATACGTGGGACATAGACCTAGACTTCGACTAGTTGACCCAAAGCTTCAATTGGTTGACAATGCCCTTCAATCAGTCAACCCAAGACTTCAATCGATTGACAGTGCCCTTCGATCGATCGACATAGACCATCGACTAGTCGAGCCTTTTATGATTTCTAGGAAAAACTTGTTGGATTGATTTTGGCCTCTTCGACTAGTCAAGATGGGTCGGCGATGTGATCGATCAGTCGAACTTTCCCAGATTGTTGTTGTTTTGAGCAATTCATTTTACAGAAGCTTGAGTACCTCTTTAGCCTATTTTATCATGTTCAATTAAGGCTTCTAAGGCTAAGAAAGATGACTGAAGATTTTTCTATGAAGTCCTATTTATTTAAAGGTTAGATTATTTTGGTTTTAAGGTTAGGGTTACTAAGACACTTCATTTACTTAAATCTTAATCCTTGATGCTTCTTTTCTGCATGTGTCTTCGGTCTTCAGCTTCCAAGGGCTCAACTGACTCACGACACATAGGCTCACGTGATTGACAAATAGGTGCACAAATCAATGCACGAACACTATTTTGTATGGGTTTTATCTACACTGTCCATCCATCTTTCTAGATCATTTTAGGGTATTGGCTAAAAAATTAGACATATCTAAAGCTCAAGTGGACCACAACATGAAAAGTAGCGGTGATAATGCTGAGAAGTGGATGATGATGATGCATGATGAGATGAACTCTCTGTACAATAATGAAATGTGGGAGCTAGTGGAGCTGCCTGTTAGGAGGAAAGCGATCAGGTGCAAGTGGATTTTTTGAAAGAAACTGGATAGGTACAAGGCGAGATTGGTTGTAAAGGAATACATAAAAAAGAAGGTGTCAATTTCGATGAGATATTCGTGCTTGTGGTCAAGCAAGTATCTATCAAATTCGTATTGGCATTGGTTGCCCAATACAATTTGAAATTAGAATAGTTGAATGTTAAAACTATTTTTCTATATGGAGAACTAGAAGAGCAGATTTTCATGAAGTAACCTGAAGGGTTTGAGGTGCAAGGAGCACAAAATAAGGTTTTCAGGTTAAAGAAGTTGTTGTACGCCCTGAAATAGTCACTTAAGCAGTGGTATAAAAAGTTTGATTCTTTCATGTTGAGCCAACAATTTTTTAGAAGTGAGTTCAATCATTGTGTTTATTTCAGATCACTGAGTGATGGAGAATTCATTTTTCTAATATTGTATATTAATGATAAGCACCAGCCAAAGCATGTTTGAGATCAATATATTAAAGGCTCAATTTTCAAGAATATTCAAGATGAAAGATATAGGGGCTGCAAAGATGATTCTTGGCATCAGCTTACATAGAGACAAGGAAAGGAGCAGGCTATAGTTGTCTCAGGAGGAGTATCTTGAGAAGGTTTTGGTCAAGTTCGAACGAAAAAAGGCCAAACTAGTTAACACACCCCTCGTTACCCACTTTCAGCTTTTTTTTGGAGCAATGTCTTACATCAAATGAAGAAAAGCAGTGTATGTCTCATGTGCTTTACTCAAGCACGGTTGACAGTTTTATGTACGCCATGGTCTGTACTAGACCAAATATTTCACAAGTAGTTGGTGTTGTGAGTAGATACATATCAAACGTCGACAAACAACATCGGGAGGCTATGAAATAATTGGTTCAATATTTACGAGGTACGACAAACTACGCCTTGTGCTTCGAATAATCTAAGGAAAGACTTATAGGCTATGTGGATGTGGATTACGCTGGGAACGTGGACAATAGAATGTTAACTTTCGATTACTTATTTGTGTTAGTGGGTGGAGAGATCAGTTTGATGTCGAAGCTTCAGTTTGTGGTTGCACTGTCTAACACCAAACTTGAGTATATGGTAGTGATAGAAGCATTCAAGGAAGTCATTTTGTTAAAAGGAATGATGAATGAGTTGGGGCTTTAGCAGGAAGTCTTACCTGTGCATTCTGATAATGAAAGCAAGATCAATTTAGTGAAGAACTCAGTGTTTCATTTCCAGACCAAATATATTGATGCGCGTCACTATTTTATCCGACAAATGCTAAAGGAAGGTGGTGTAACTCTTGAGAAGATTCACACCAGTGAGAATCCAACTGACATGCTTACAAAAGTGGTTCCTATAGAGAAGTTCATATTTTGCTCGACTTCTCTGGGCTTGACAAATAAGAGATGAAGACAGATTATGCACGAGAAGCGGCGATGATAATATTACTATTGAAATTTAGAGATTGTGAAAGTAGCTTGGAACAGTGAAGATGAAAATTGAAGCCACGGTGGAGATTGCTAATTGAGTGCCTTCAATTTGTACAAAAATATGGACCATTGATTGGATTGACAGCCTGGTCGATCGATCGAGAAAATTCTGAATATGCTAATTAACTCTCTAAACACTTTTGGAAAGTTTCAATTGATCGAAAGCTTGGTCTCAATTGATCGAAATAATTTCAAATTTAGTCGAAAAACTCTCTAGAAACTTTTGAGCATGTTTGATTTGATCCAACATTGGGTGTCGATTGATCGAGGGATCATCGATCGGAGTCGATCAATTGAATGATCAATCGATGGTGCGCGTAATTTTATGTAAATCCATAGTTTTAGTTTCTAATTCTGTTTGGGGGTTATATATGGCCTTGTTAATATGTGGTTAGGGATAATTTAAAAGAACAAGGAGAATTTTAAGAGAGGCTAGGATTTTGAAGAGAAAAAACTAGGGTTTTAAGATCTGTAAGTTGTTCCATCTTTTGTACTTTTTGTTTATAGTGGATTATTTGTTGGTTTGTGCCATGGTTTTTTTCCCACAAAAGGTTTTTTCATGTAAAATTGTTGTGTTCTCTGTGCATGCTTATATTTTTCTTTTCCTATTGCGTTGTGTGATTCATTCTGAGGTTGCTTCCACGCCTAATAATAAATGCCATTAAAAAAGGTGTTTCTTTAAGCTTTTTAGTAGTTTTCCTTATCATCATCCCCTTCGATTTTGGATGTTTAGGATATTTCTAGTGCTACACCCCTTGCCTTTTAAAGCTTTCTATGCTGTTATGTCTATTTTCGTGCTATTTTGATAATGTTTTTGATTTGTCATTGAGCTATCCTTGTGAAATTGGGCATTGGCCTTGTTGATTGTAATTGGGCTTCTGCCCACTCTATTGGTAGTTAAAATAATTTTACTAACCTTTAAAAATGCTGTTAATAAAAAATCATCTCTTGATAATAAATATCCTTAAAAATTAGGTTTCACACCCTCTTCAATGATATTACACTCTTGCAAGTGATATTTTGATTTGCAGATTTAGTTTGAAGCTGATGATGACATGGCTTTTATTGGTAGATTTGGTTTTAAACTTTCACTGGATTGTAAACGTCAAATTCTGGTAACAGCTTTCCTTCCTTCAGATGTACGATACCCCTGAAGATGAATTCCTTCTTCTCACCTGAAAACCAAAGAGGAGACTAAGGGTGGCTGGCGTCCGGCCGTTAGCCCTCCGATGCTTAAGTTAGAGATGGGCTTGAAAGTAAGATGAAGTGTGAAATGTAAGTTGAGATTTTGTGTACCTTCCTCATCTATGGGAACCTCTATTTATCTTAATCCTGATGGACTGGTTTGTTACGTAAGTATTTGAGATCTTCCTGATATCAGGGGATAAGATGTTATCTTATCTGGTTAGAAACCTAAATGATCACATTAGTCGACGATAATCCCTTTTAATTTGGGACTGATAAGTAAGAACAGATTTGTAATATGGGCTAACTCTTAAACTATATGGGCTGCTAGGACTACGACCCGGGGTACGTCCTCACCAAACGACTGGCAACCAAGGTTGCTCGAATATAGATGAGAGATTAGCTAATGAGCAGATTTTATTACATTGTGAGATGCGCCCAACTCGGCTCACTAGACGATATATTATGTTATCCTGCTATACCAAGGAGGCGCTCGCATATCGTACGTGAACCATGTAAAGTTGCTCAAGAGTTGCTGATCGTGAACACCTTCGACCAACTTTATTCTACAATAGTGCCCCCAAGTCCTTTGTTTTGAGCAACTAAGCGAAGGACTTGACTACACATATTGTCACGCCCCGAAATTCGGAACCTGAGTACAACAACCCAAAGCCCGAGTCCCAGGGTGTGAATTGAAAATTCGAGCATAGATTCCTTGAGATTCCATCCCACACATCATACATCTAAAATAAATTCCCAAACATAAAATTTCCTTTCCACTAATATTTTATTACATTGACTTTTACAAGATAAAATAGATCAACTACAGTTGGCGTTTGAGTAACACGTGACCATCTGAATACTCTGTCCTGTCTACGTATTTTCCTTCCTGAAAACCTGCAAGAACTGTGGTGATTTTGGTGAGCTAAAAGCCCAGTGAGGTCATTTCCATCACATGTAATATTCCAGTTAATAAGAAACAGGATGTGAATCATCAACGGATATAATTGTATGAAATATACAAAGATGAGGTTATAATTGATACACTTTATGATTTATTATAATTGAAACATGATTATCATGATGTCATGTATGTTATGATACGTGTGAGAGCAATAAACATCTAGGAACTCGCTGCCACTGAACATTAGGAACCTGTCGCAAATCAACCATGCTCACCTAACCGGTACAGCGAGGCGGCAAATCAACCATGCACGCCAGTGGGCAAATCAACCATGCACCACTGATCCAACCGAGCAAATCAACCATGCTCAATAAGTGAAACGACCAGAACTCGCTGCCACTGAACATTAGGAACCTGTCGCAAATCAACCATGCTCACCTAACCGGTACAACGAGGCCGCAAATCAACCATGCACGCCAGGAGTCAAATCAACCATGCTCTGTTCTGTCGTAATGTATAAATGTATGCATGTCATGAGTTATGGAAGCACTCTTCAAGCATACAATGCATATCCAAAATTCAGGCACAATCACACCATGCATGTGTTTACTTTGTTAAAGTATTTCTTTCCCTAAGTTATTGTCAATAAGGAAGTGTAAGAAAGTCGTGATGTAAAATTTCAGTGCTTTGATGAATGTTTAGGGTTGACTCAAGGACGGTGTCTTATCTATGATTTAAACTCAAGTTAGGTTCATCTAAAATTTTAAATGTATGTGACTAAAGAGAAAGAGAAACCAACTTAAGAAGAATAACAGTTGAAAGACGAAATTTAATAATAGAGACAAGAGATGAATCCCTTACCTAGAATTCATATTATGCGTAATAACAAAACACTACCCTAAAACTCTAGTTAAGGAAGAGATTGAGTGGTAGACCTTTACCTGAGATACTTTACGTGAAACACTAAAGAAAACTTGAAATTGAATGCAAAGGAAAGCAAACCTAGGAAAATGAAAATTAACTAGAAATTATGAGATGAATCACTCACACATATGACGACGTGTTTCACGCTTTGAAAAAATAGTCCTGGTTCAAATCTGAGTTGACTCAACGGGCCGGATCGGCTCTCTCTCTCTCTCTCTCTCTCTCTCTCTCTCCTCCTTCCTTCTTCTTTTTCTTTCTCCTTCTTTCTCTTTTTTTTCTTCTTTCTTCTTTCTTCTTTTCTTCTTCTTCTTCTTCTTCTTCTTCTCTTTCTTCCTTTCTTCTTCTTCCTTTCTCTTTCTTCTTTTCTTCTTCTTCTTCTTCTTTTCTTTTCTCTTGGCCTGGGACACTGCCCCAGCATCAACAGCAACAACACACTCTCTCTTCTCTCTCTATCTCTACGTTTTTTTGGAGAGAGCAGAGAAGCCTACGGTGGGTTTATAATCGGCTGGAAGTCGGTTGCACAGTAGGGAAGGAATCTTTGATTGAATCCAAGTTGGAGAAGGAAACGGTTTATTTTGGAAAGTTCTTACGCATTTGAGCCGTTAGAAATCTAGGTGGGGTCCACAAGAAGATCTAGGTAAATTTTGGATAGGCCATGCGAAGCGTATCGGAGGATCTTGGGCTTCTTGATTTTGAACGGTGGTTTGAAGCGAGCCACACGGTCGAAGTTAGGTCAAAGTATTTGAACGGACTGGATTACGGGGAGGACCCTGAAGGATGAACGGCTTGGATGGTGAATATGGGGCCCACTCTGATGGATGTGTGGACCGTGAATGGTGGCAGCGATAACGCTGCTGCTGCTGCAACGACCAGGGAGAAGAAGGTAACGTGCTTCCTCTTCTTTTTGTTTGTTTTTTTTTTAACGTGCATGGCACGTAATATAGCTTTTACACTCTTCTTTTCACGTGGGGTCTAATTGAGGTTGATCTAGACCGTTTGTTCCGTCTAATATGTGGACAACACAAAATAAATCGCTGACAAGAAAAATGAGGCAGATCCGAGTTGAGGTGGGCCACTTATGGCCCGATTTCTGATTAGGGCATTTGTGGGATGATCAGACGGTTGAAATTTGACATGTACAGTTAGATTATGTCATAGAACTGGTGTATGAAGTTTCGTATGAAAGTGATTACCAGAAATTATCAAACTTAAAAATGGTGGTATAACTTAAGTTTAACTAATGGCATTTTCGTAATTATCATAAATTTATGATTTTTGTGAAATCTATCACTTCTATGCTGTTCTAGAATTTATTCTAAGCAACTTTAATAAAGGGATCATATAGTAATTCCCTACGAATGATTTATTATTAATTTATCAATATTTTCAGTTATTTAATTTGTTAAATGATTAACTAAATTATAATTTAAATTATTCTAAAATCCTAGGTGTTACAAATACACCCGAGCAGGTTCATAGGGCCAAGAAATCACTAATCTAAGCATATGCCTTATGACGGACAAGATGTACGAGTCATATTTATGGACAGACATGTGTACCGGATGATGTACGGCGTGTTTACATTGATCGGGTAATTCGAAATCGGAGTGGACGGTTAGATCTTCCGGTCTAGCAATGATAGATCATTCTAACGGTCAGTTTATTGATTTAGCTAACTATACTGAGTTTTCAAAGGCCTTAAAAAGTGTTAGAATGCGTATAAAAGTGTGATGTGTGTATGCGTATGAACGACGTGGCCTAAAATTTAAATTCTAACGTGTGAACTATAACTCTCGTGTACTTACTCGTGTACTAAATTTTCGGGGTATTACACATATAATTGCCTGACGTGTCCTTCGAAGGGAAGAGGATGTACATGATTGAATGGTCGCATTAATAAGCGCCAGCTTTTTGGCCGAAGAAAATGAAGAGGCGCTCGCCATGTGTTCAGAAGTTAATGCGCGTGCCCGTTCGACTGTCGTGCCAAATGAAAGGTTGCCACTTGTCATTTAAATCTTAAGAAGAATGATTGCATATATATACGAGCACTCGTAAGATATTTCTTTACTTTGAAGTTTTCGGTGAAATTCAAATTCCCTCCCTTTTCTTTTCTTCCTTTGGCGAGACCTCTTTTCTAAGGTATTTTTTCTTCTTCTTCTATTCCTGTTTTCTTTCCTTCAATGATGCAAGGATCCAATAGTGAGGCTGTCCTATTAGGGGACGCAACTTCAAATTCTTCCTCCTCAAATAGCGTAAAGGTACTTGCTGGGAAGTACTCTGCATCCGGATATCCTTCTATAATGAGGGAGGAAGAATTAGTAGAGATACGTGAGAGATATCAAATCCCTAATTCGATTATACTTAACTTACTCGAAGAAGGGGAAACTGTCGATTCACCACCGTCAGGGTGCGTTGCCATGTATAAGTATTTTTTCGAACTTGGCGTGCGTCTTCCTCTCAATCCCTTTATTCAAAATGTTCTTCGCATATACAAAATAGCCCCTGGACAGCTTATCATAAATGGCTGGAGAGTGGTGTTAAGTGCTTACGTCCTCTGGAAACAAGCTGACAATGGAGAACTAACCGCTGATGAATTTTTGAGGATGTTCCAGCTAAAGAAGGCTCCATCTAGCGAGGGCTAGTATTACTTATGTTATTGGCATTAGGATAACTATATCCTGGGAAATCCTTCCTTGAATTATCCCAGATGGAAGAAACAATGGTTTTATGTCTCCGAGAATTGGGAATCCAATGAGGGCTCAACATCTGCAGGTCATAATGTTAATCGCTTCTTCTGCGAAGGTTGGTGAATTTTCATTTTGATCAAATCGTTGATATAATTTTTCCTTTGAGCTTATTGATTGGTCATATTGCAGGTACTTTGGCTGGGAGAAAGCCTAGCTTAAGGGGTGGGTTACACGAGAAAATCGTCAAAGTATTCAAGTTGTCGGAGGACGTGAGAAACATCAAATTCACCCTCACGCTTCAGCGACTCACTGAGTCTGGTCTGATTTCTAGAGAAGAGATAATGGTAGTAGGGGAGAAAAGAGATGTGGGAGTCCTTCCTCGCTTGAAAGGTACCACTTCGAAGAGACAGAAGAAGACAACAATTGGCCCCTCTCAACCATTTGAGCAAGTGAATGAGCCTGCTCGAAGCTCACAGCAACAGGACCCACCTGCGGTTCCAGTTGAAGCTGCAATCCCTACTCCAGTTATTCCTCCAGAGCAACCGGTCATTGATATCATTAATATTTCCCCAAGGGAGGATGAGCCAGGACCAAGCCATCCATTGAATGAAGGGAATCGCAAGCCTGTTGCCGCTCGTGAGCTGACTCTTACTGAGGAGTTGGCTTCTGCTCGAGAATCTTCTCATCCGAGTAATACTGGAGGAGGAATGGTAGTGGCTTAACCTTCGAGAGTTGGGATTTTCACCATTCCGGGTCACTTGCATCCTATTTGCAAGTTCCTCTTTGACAATGTCACTCCACAATCTCTCAGAGATCTTCTTGAGCCTAGTCCAGAAGATCTCTCTCTGAATGCTGGGATGAAAATGGTCTAGGTATAAAGAAAATTTTATTATTTATTATGTTATTAAGGAGGCGTTCATACCTTTACGATCTTCTCCTTAATTTTTTTAGCAGGGCTTGGACCTTATCATAAGGACGAGACGCGGCATCATGGCTGCTCATTGAATAATAGATGAGGCAGAAGAAAATAAGAAGGCCATGGAGGATGCTGATCCAAGGAAGGGATCAAGTCTTAAAGGCTCGTGAAGCCTTGATTACCAAGATGAATGAGGAGAAGAAGATCCTCATTAGCAAAATCCAAATCTTGACTTAGAAGTATCAAGCATTGGATTTGAAGCTTGCTCGCCTTGATGAAATGAAGGAGAAGGTCGAGAAAGAAAGAGAGATTTTTTATTAAGATAAGATTTCTTTGGAGCAGAAGAATGCTGATTTGACGGCGCAACTCAAAGAAGTTAGCGAAAAATTTGGAGAAAGAGAGAGCTGCTCTTTCGAAGCTAACCACTGACTCAGTCCACTGGGAGGAGGAGCAGGTGGCCTTGATCGGGATGATCGCTGAAGAAGGTCCCCGTGCTATTCAGAAGTTTCAAACTTTGCAACTATATGATGATGAGCGTTATGAATCATATGACGCTGGTCGTGATTTTGCTATAAAAGTGATGCAACGGATTTCTCCAACTTTCAACTTGGAGGAATTTAAGAGACTCGTAATTATAGTTGTTGATGAAGAGAGAGAAGCTGTTGCCAACAAAGTCACGGAAGCTATTGAAGCCGTGGGGGCTCTTGAGGCTGATCCCGAGGTCGAGAGCCGCGCACTTCCTTCGGATGATATGCAAGAGCGAGCAGCGGAAGATCAGTCTTGATTACTTCTTTGTTATTTTATATGATCAATTTTGGTTTTGTAATCGCTTGGATTTTAATGAAAAAATCATTTTGGCTTCTCTTTTAATTGTTTTAATTCATGGAAATGAATTGTATTTGAATGTGTGATTACTCAACTCATGGAAATGAGTTGGGCTTAATCGGGGAGGCCTTGGTGGCCACATTCGCATGGAGATAGACTGATCTATTAACTGAGTCTTTGGCTCTGCGATAAGCAGAAGACTTAGTTAAGAGAATGTTCTGTATTCCCTTCAGGGCTATTCAGGTCCTTAATGGAGTAACAACTAAGTTGTGGAATTCATAACTGATCTTCTAAAATGAAAAATTATCTTTTATTCAGATATGTTCGCGTGCCCAATGCATGAACGCTTTACGAAAAATATCAGAGTAAATGCTCCATATGCCAAGGGCGACGTAAGGGTCTTCCTCGCATGTCTTCTAAATAATAAGTACCTGATCGAATGATTTTGATAACTCGATACAGACCTTCCCAATTAGGATCAAGCAACTGAGTAGCTGTTCTGATCTTCTGTTTGAGCACCAGATCACCGACCAGGAAAGTTCTAGGCTTAATTTTTGAATTGTGGTATCGAGCTATGCACTGTTGGTAAACCGCTGCTCGAAGTCAAGATGTGTCCCTTCTTTCTTCTAGAAGATCAAGGTGAAGTTTTAGAATTTCTTCGTTGTCCGTTGACTCGTACTTTTCCACTCGGTAAGTGGGTATTTCGACTTCGATTGGGACAACTGCTTCAGTGCCAAATGCCAGAGAGAAAGGTGTTTCTCCCAGTCGATGTGCGAGCTGTTGTTCTATAAGCCTACAAGACTTCTGGCAGATGTTCTGGCCATACGCCTTTGTATTCGTCGAGCTTGGTCTTCAAATGATGTTTAATTGTCTTATTGACCGCCTCTACTTGACCGTTAGCTTGATGATGATATGCGGATATTCGTATATTATGTATCTTCCATTTTTCGCAAAATTCTGAGAACACAGCTTTATCGAATTGCCTTTCGTTGTCAGAAATTATGGTGTGGGGGAGTCCGTAACGGCATACAATATTTCTCCATATAAATTTAGTAGTTTTCTTTTCGGTGATAGTGGCCAGAGGTTCTACTTCGTCCCACTTGGTAAAATAATTAACAGCCACAATCACAAATCTATTTTGGCCTTTTCTCATGGGTAGTGACCCAATTATATCAACTCCCCATTGAGCGAAAGGCCAAGGGCCATCCATAGGTGTCATTTGTTCAGATGATAAATGAGATATTGGGGAATAACACTGACATTTATCACATTTTTTTTAAAATTCAATGGATAGGCCAATAGTAACCTTACCTCATAGCTTTGTAAGCCAATGATCACCCTTTGGGGTGGTTACCACATGCCCCCTGGTGTATTTCATATAGAACACATTTGACTTCTTCTGGATGAAGACACCTTAGATATGGTAAAGTGAAGCTTCTCCTTAACAATTTACCATCCGGTAGAATGTACCTGGCAGCACGATATCGCATTTGTCGGGCCAACTTCTTGTCATCTGGGAGTTTTTCGTTTTGAAGATAATGTATAATGGGTTCCATCCAACATGGAGATAGTTGCACCGTGGAAACCTGCTCGGCAATTACTTCATCGATACTTGGCGCAAATAGGTGCTTAATAGGTATAGCCCGGGTTAGATTAGACTCTGATGCTGATGCTAATTGTTAATGTCAGATTTCGTAATGGGATCCTCCGTTTTTCCTCCTTCACTCCATCAGGGATCTCTACCACCAGACCTGAAAGAAGACAGATAGCAACTAAGGGTGGCTGGGGTCCAGCCGTTAGCCCTCCGATGCTTAAGTCAGGCCAAAGCAAGGAGAAGAGAAGCCAAGTAAAACGGGACAGAGCTTGAATGTTGTGTGTACCTTTCTCTTAATGGAGTCACCCCTTTATATAGATCTGAATCAACCTAATTTGTTACGTAAGATATCGAAATCCTGCTGATGTCGCATACGATACCGAGATCTTGCTGATTTCGTGGGATAAGATCCTATCTTTAGAGATGAGATCCAACCGAGATCCAACCCAATGACTTATTTAGCAATCACGTCCCTTGATGGCAATCCCTTGAGATCCGGAACGATACAGAGAAGATAAGCCCAAAAACCGACCTATACGGGCTGCCGGTAAGCGTAGTAATAGTGCTGATTGCTCGTAGTTGGAGTCATAGCTATCGAAAAGGAAGGAGACGCCGAAAGGGTGAAGACCGCCACGCTGGATGTAACTCTGCTTGGTGCCGCAGAGGGATTGAATAAGCCGCTCGACGGGAACCGGGTGCTGGAAGCATGAAGACCATCCAAACAAAAAATGAAGACTCAGGACTATTCTGATGTCGGGAGCTACTTGTGTCAGGGATGCTCGCATTCGTGAGGTGCGATCCTTTCTGACGAGCCCGAGCAGAGCTGCTCGCATCCGGGAGATGCGACTTCTTCTAAAGAGCACGAGCCGAGCTGCTCGCATCCGGGAGATGCGACCTCTTCTAAAGAGCACGAGCCGAGCTGCTCGCATCCGGGAGATGCGACCTCTTCTAAAGAGCACGAGCCGAGCTGCTCGCATCCGGGAGATGCGACCTCTTCTAAAGAGCACGACCTGGACTCCTCGCGTTCATATTACCGCGATCCTTAACTTCTTGTCAGACTATATTCGCCTACAACACTAATTTTTCCAAGGAGTCGGCCAACTTATTTTCTGCTACAATCCGAAGATTGCACACCCAAGTGCAGGTAGCGAAGTAGTAAAATACTCGGTAAGACCGAGGTCGATCCACAGGGATTGGGGTTAAGAACACTTAGAGGAATTAGTTTAGGTGAGTGAGATGAAATCTGGTTTATCCACAAGAGTGGAGCAAGTTGTGTGTGGTGAAAGACAAAAATAGAAAAGGGGCTAAGGCATCAGGGATCCACCTTTGATTCATTCACAAGATTTGATTCATTGGTCCAACTATAACTCAACTGGAATTGAATAAAGATTCATTCCAACCGAAAGATAAAACAGTTAAAACATTTGCATATTTCATAAAAGATGGTGATCTGAACCGATTGATTTGACCATGAAGCACTCGTTAGTTGATCGCAGGGAATTCCAAGCATCCACTGTGCCCGGAGTCGACAATGGATCAAAGAATTGTACAGATCAACAACTTTGCCAACAAGTCAACCGCTAAGATCACAAATCACACAATCAAATGCATACTTACAAGATAGGAGGCTTTGATTGACCGATCCAACCGTTAAGATCTCGTCTATCGATCGCAGGGAATCCAAAGCATCCAATGTGCCCGGAGTCTACAATGGATCAAGGGATTTTACAGATCGATGACTGTACCTGCACTAGCTCGATGACCGTGGGGAATCCAAAGCATCCGACGTGCCCGGAGTCGACGATGGATCAAGGGACTTTATCGATCACGAACTAGCTAATTGGTGTGCAAGGGATCTCAAGCATCCAACGTGCCCGGAGTCGACGATGGATCAAGGGGCTTGCACAACAATAGCGTCCGCCGAGGTGGATAACCAAACCAATCAACCAAAGAGAACTCCAACATTTACACCACACAATGTTGAACCAAAAGAACCATAGCTTGCAAATTTCTTCAAAGGCTTCACCCCTAGCCTTAGCTAGAGCCAACCATGCTACAATGGAAAACTAAATTCTCTACAAAAGAGAAAACTACTCTACACTACAAAAGAAAGAAAGAAAACTAAAGAAGAGAAGAGAGGAGTTGTAAAGAATGAGATTTGAGGGATGATTGAAATGAGGAGGAGAGGCCTCCTTTTATAGACTTTTGAGAGGCTTCCAAGCCTCCTCCCAATCCTAGGTGGCACTCCAAACCCAAAGCAGATTTTTTTTTAGGTTCGGGAATGGAGTTAGGCTTGGAGTGCCCAAAGCAAACTTTTGGGCTTGGAGTTAAGCTTAAAATGACATGCGGCAAAAAAGTACTCCAAGCCTAGGTGGCACTCCAAACCCAAAGCAGATTTTTTTGGAGGTTTGGGAATGGAGTAAGGCTTGGATGATGAGGTGGCACATGTGTTGGGGAGAGGGGGAGAGGGAGAGAGAGAGAGAGAGAGAGAGAGAGAGAGAGAGAGAGAGAGAGAGAGCTTCTCTCTTGCAGCCATGGTGGAGTTGCAGCACTGCTGCTGCTGGATGTTGGATCTGAATGGGGTCCACTGTTTGGACGCTGGGGAGATTTGGACAACTGTCCATTGCTGGACGTTGTGCCTGGTTGTGGGCTGATTGTGGGTCCACCTTGCTGGAAAAGGACAGTGGAAGATGGCTTGCACGTTAGATGGAGTGGGACGTCCACCTTGAGAAGTTGCTGGCCGTTGATTGTGGGTCCTCCATAGATGCAACTCTTGGACGATGGAGATCACAGCTGAGGATGACGTGCTGGAGTAGATTGACGCCCTGAATTGGAGGCTCCTTAATGATCTCCATCAGCTGAACTGCTGCCTAGTTAATGAATGGTGGTGATTCAGCTCATGATTGCAGCTGCTTGGATGGACGGATGGATGGTCTGTAGCTGTTGGCTCCAACTGATGCCATACACGAGAAAAGGAGAAAAGCTTTGATGCAGCTCTGCTGTACACGTGCAAGGGGGATGTGATCATCCTTCATTTGGAGCAACTGTATGAGATGAAGTTGGGGCTTCCTTCCTTGCTGCTGGGGTCCACCTTGCTGGACGTTGACAGCATCAAGCCATCGTGCTGGCATGTGTGTGAGATGGCTGGTTGATGGAAGAGCAGGGACGGTGAATTTTGGAATGATGCTGGGGTCCACTGGATGCACGGACATACTGAGAATGGAGCTGATGGACGGTGATTGTAGGTGAGTGCTGGACGATGGTGATAATGGACGGCTGGAAATTGCAAGGAGGTTGCTGGAGATGGACGGTGATGATTGCAGCTTCACTGCGGTTCCAGCTAGCACGTGTGAATGGTGTGGATTTTTCTTTGGACGCTCTTCAACACATGTGAAGGATGGGACGTCTGGTGTGGGGTCCAGTTGTTGGACATATGAGCTGCTGATCTTAGGCACCCAACCATCTGGAGCTTTGGACTGCTGCACGTGTGGCATCTGCGGGACATCCTCACACGTGTGATGGACAACCCTTGGCTGCACATCAGCTACTCCTTACTAGCTGGTGAAGTGGTGAACGGTGGAGATTGATCTCCATCTGAACATGTTGGCTGATCTCCACTGTTGATTGGACAATGGCTGGATGGTGATGAAGCTTGGCTGGACTTTGGCTACACACGTCTAATGGATGGACGGTTGCTAGCTATTGGTGGCCCACTTGCTGGACTTGGTGAAGATGAAGTGGACGGTGGATGTGTCCTTGGCTGCACACGTTTGAATAGTGGTCATCCACCTTACTGGAGAGCATGTGTGATAACGCCACCTTGACGGACACGGGTGATGGATGAAGATCCACCTTTTCTCTTGGCATGGTTGGTCCCATATGTGGATGTCCCACCACGTGTTTCAGATGTGTACGTGGGCACTCAATCACGACCATCAAAACATGGACAACTTGGATCCAAACGAGTGGCCGCTATGTAGTACTCTTTTTTAGCCATCCACCATAGAAAATGGTCCCGCAGACTTTGATCTTTCTGGCTTGATTTTCGTCAGTACTGCCAATATGCTCGATCTTGATCTCTTTTGGGCCCTTAATCATCTCAATTGGCTTCGATCATTTCCAACCTTCATAAATTTCAGATGCACACGTATGGATGGCTGTGGGACATCCTCTGTTTGGATGGACGAATATCCCCCATTGCTTGATTGGAGATGGCCCATGATCATCTTGGAGATGACCATGGATCTGGCGGATGTGATGGAGTCTTCTTCCATGTTGCTTCTTGATGCTTGGATAGCGAGGATTGGATGACCAGATGGTCCCCCTTCCTTGGTTGATTGCAAGAGTGGTGTGGACGGTTCACATGATCCAGCTGAACACACATGAGAGGGTGAAGCTGACTCGAGTTGTAGTTCTTTGGATAGTGGAGATGATTTCCACTTGGCGTTTGATGCAGGCTTGCCCTTCATGTGGACATCCAATCTTCACAGTCCAAACCTTTACAGTCTGGTTTCCTTCAGGGCTGCCCCGATGGTTGATCTTGCTCTGTTCTGGGCCTTTAAACGCCCTGATTGGCTCAGATCCTGTCCATCCTCTCTTGAACACTTGAAGATAGAAAATTCACCAAATGAGGGATAATTAACCAGAAAAATAATGATAATGCCCTTAACAACCAGGGTTAATTATACAATATTAGGTACTCATCACACCCCCCAACTAGCATTTTGCTAGTCTCGAGCAAAACATGCGAAAATCATCTAAGGATTTTTCAAAATACTGCAATCAATCTTATCCTTGACAGTTTTCATCAATCGAAATCATCTCAAGACTTCTCTTATTTCCTAATGAAACAAAGATAGAGAGAAGAAAAGGTTCAATGTATTTATATGATCCTTCAAGTTATCTAAACAGTAGAGTTTCCAAGGCATACAGTTTTGAGAATGTAGATTCTAGTCACTTAGTAAACAACTTAATTGAGTTCAAAGCATTAGTCATTCAATAGAAGCATTCTAAACATTGAGTTCCATGGTGCACTGTGAAGTCTAGCCTTGACACAACTAGGGGGTTCAGTCTTCTACTTTCATTTTAACACTGATGATTGAAGAGAATGGTCAGATCAACCAAGTCACTGATTCCGAACCTTGCTACTATTTTTTTTCAACATTTTCCAGTTTTTTTTTTTTTCAATCAATAACCGATAGTTGAAGACTCCAAAAGGCTCACTTCGTACTATGGTAATGTTTTGTAATGGTAACGACAATGGATGAAAATCCTTGCCCCAAATTACTATGAATATTCCCTTTTTTTTTCTCTTTTTTTTTTTTTAAACTTTTCTATGAACCAAGTAGACAAGGATCTCCAGGCTTGGTTCCAATCACTCTCAACAACCATCAAGTCAACATTATAGTATCAAACTCAAATCCTGGTAGTGCAAGCTAGATGTGAACTGTGAAAATTCATGACTCAATCAATGTTTATCATTTTCTAATGGAAAATTAATGGAAAGAACTCAATTTTGAAATTTATTGAAGTAACTAAGAGTTTAACATTCTCATTACTAAATGCCTTTTTATTCTACTATTTAAATTATTTCAAAATCAAATAAATCACATAAATCCCTAGGTTTTTTTTTTGAACCTAAAATAGCAAAAAAATAGGCAAAATAGCAAAGAGATAGACAACTGGAAAGATTTTTTATAGGAATTCCACACCCCCCAACCTAAATGTAACATTGTCCTCAATGTTGAAAAATGAATGCATAGACAACTGCAACATGAGAGCAAAATGGTAAAGGATAGAGGGTAAAGAGTACCTGAGAGGATGAATACTTGTAAGAGCTGGAATTTTCCAAGTTGCCAAAACAAAATACAATAAACAAACTAACCTACTAGTATACAAAAGGGGATCTCCGTCAGACTAGGAGATCAATCCTGATAAACAGGATCTTCCAGAGGGGTGGATTCCTCCTCTGGGGCAAATTCCTCAAGAAAGGGCTTCAAACGCTGCCCGTTCACTTTAAATACATTTCCATTTTTGGGGTTCTCAATCTCAATAGCCCCATGAGGGTAAACAGTTTTGACTACAAAAGGGCCGGTCCATCGAGATTTCAGCTTTCCCGGAAATAGATGTAGCCTAGAATTGTACAAGAGAACTTTCTGAGATGGTTCAAAAGATCTTCGAAGGATATTCCTGTCATGGAATACCTTCGTTCGTTCCTTGTATATTCTGGCATTATCATAAGCCTCATTCCGGATTTCCTCCAACTCGTTCAGCTGGAGTTTGCGAAGCGAGCTGGCCTTGTCAAGATTGAAATTGAATTTCTTTATAGCCCAATAGGCTTTATGCTCCAACTCCACAGGCAGATGGCAAGCTTTCCCATAGACAAGTCTATAAGGAGACATTCCAATCGGGGTTTTGTACGCTGTACGGTAAGCCCACAACACATCGGTTAGTCTTAGAGACCAATCCTTGCGATCTGGATTCACAGTTTTTTTCAAGATGTGTTTGATTTCCCTGTTGGAAACTTCTGCTTGACCACTTGTTTGTGGGTGATAGGGCGTACTCACCTTGTGTGTGATACCATATCTCTTCATCAAGCCTCGAAAGGTCTGTTACAGAAGTGTGTACCCCCATCACTGATAATGGCTCGAGGTGTCCCAAATCTTGATAGAATATTCTCTTTTAGAAATCGTAGGACCGTTTTGTGATCATTGGTTCTACACGGGATTGCCTCAACCCATTTGGAGACATATTCGACAGCCAATAGGATATATAGATATCCAAATGAGGAAGGGAATGGTCCCATGAAATCGATGCCCCAACAGTCGAAAACTTCGATGATCAATATCGGATTTAAGGGCATCATATTTCTACGGGAGATTCATCCCAACTTCTGACAACGGTCACATGCTTTGCAAAAAACATGGGTGTCCTTGAATATTGAAGGCCAGTAGAAACCGCACTGGAGAATCTTGGCAGTGGTTTTCTTAGAAGAGAAATGACCACCACATGCATAAGAATGGCAAAAGGAGATGACACTGGTTTGTTCATTATCTGGAGCACACCTCCTTATGATTTGATCTAGGCAGTATTTGAACAAATACGGATCATCCCAGAAAAAGTTGCGTACCTCTGTGAAAAATTTCCTTTTATCTTGTGGGGTCCAATGACTCGGAATTTTTCCTGCAGCAAGATAGTTAACAATGTCAGCAAACCAAGGTTGGCAAGAGACTTCAAACAACTGTTCATCAGGGAAAGTGTCCTTTATCGGTGTCGTCTCTACGGAATCAGAGAGTACTAGGCGAGACAAGTGATCAGCCACTACGTTTTCTACTCCCTTTTTGTCTCGGATCTCAAGGTCGAATTCTTGGAGCAAAAGGATCCACCTGAGCAAGCGAGGCTTAGCATCTTTCTTAGAAAGAAGATACTTGAGAGCCGCATGATCAGTAAAAATCACAATTTTGGACCCAATCAAGTAGGACCTGAACTTGTCAAGTGCAAAGACTACGGCAAGGAGTTCCTTTTTCGTAGTAGAGTAGTTTACTTGCGCACTGTTCAAGGTTCTACTTGCGTAGTATATAACATAGGGCTTCTTGTCTTTTCTTTGCCCCAAAACTGCCCCAACAGCGTAGTCACTTGCGTCACACATGATTTCAAAAGGTATAGTCCAATCGGGTGGTTGCATTATCGGTGCGCTGGTCAACATGCTTTAAGCTTGGTGAAAGCTTCTTGGCAGTCATTGGTCCACTCGAATGGAGCATCCTTTTGCAGGAGATTGCATAATGGATGAGAGATATGACTGAAGTCCTTTATAAATCTCCTATAGAATCCTGCATGACCCAAGAAAGAACGAATGTTTCGTACACTTATGGGGGCTGGTAGGTTGGCAATTAAGTCAATCTTTGCCTTGTCTACTTCTATTCCGTTGGACGAAATATTATGTCCAAGAACAATTCCCTTTTGAACCATAAAATGACACTTTTCCCAATTCAAAACAAGATTCTTTTCTTCACACCTTGTCAAGACCAATTGCAAATGGTTCAAACATTCATCAAAGGAACAACCAAATACCGAGAAGTCGTTCATGAAGACTTCCAAGAAATGTCCAACCATGTCAGAGAAAATGCTGAGCATGCATCTCTGAAAAGTGGCAGGAGCATTACACAGTCCGAAAGGCATCCTCTTGTACGCAAAGGTGCCAAATGGATAAGTGAATGTGGTTTTCTCTTGATCTTCTAGGGCAATCTCTATTTGGTTGTATCCAGAGTACCCATCTAGGAAATAGTAATAGGAGTGACCAGCTAACCTTTCTAACATTTGATCAATGAATGGTAAAGGAAAGTGGTCCTTCCTAGTAACAGTATTTAGTTTCCTATAGTCGATACACATTCTCCAACCAGTAGTGACTCTAGTTGGTACCAACTCATTGTCTGCATTCGCAACTATGGTAACTCCAGATTTTTTGGGTACCACTTGGGTTGGACTTACCCATTGGCTATCTGAAATAGGGTAGATGATACCCACATCCAATAGCTTGAGGACCTCGGCTCTAACCACTTCAGTCATGTTTGGATTCAATCTCCTTTGTGGTTGTCTAGAGGGTTTAGCATTCTCCTCGAGGTGTATCCTATGGGTACAAATCAGGGGATCAATTCCCTTGATGTCAGCAATTGTCCAACCTATGGCATCCTTGTGTTCCTTGAGAACATTGATCAATTTGTCCTCTTGGTCTTTATCAAGGTGAGATGAAATAACCACAGAAAAAGTATTGCCTTGACCCAAGTATGTATATTTCAGTTCCAAAGGTAATGGCTTCAGGTCAAGCTTTGGTGCTTCAATTCTTGATGGTAGAGGTCGTGAATCATTTAGAGAGAGTTTTTCAAAATGGGGCCTCCACTGGTTTGTATCATGCACAAGGGTGGATTCTAACAATCCATTCACCACTTCCAAAATTATCTCATCATCAGAATCAGCAAAGTGGGCTAGACATGCTTCTAAGGGTTCGGACAGAGAGGTTAGAAGGAATTCTTCTTCCATGAGGGTATCGATCAGGTTGGCCTCATGGATCTCATCATCATTCCTTTGTTGTTTACACATGTTGAAAACATTTAGCTCTAACTTCATATTGCCAAATGAAAACTTCACGACCCCATTCCTGCAGTTGATCACAGCATTGGAAGTTGCCAGGAATGGTCGGCCAAGAATAACAGGTATCTGGGTGCTAAGATTTGCTACAGGTTGGGTGTCCAAGACGATGAAGTCTACTGGGAAGTAGAATTTGTCGACTTGTACCAACACATCTTCCACTACTCCTCTCGGTATCCGTACAGATCGATCCGCAAGTTGCAAGTTGGTCCTGGTGGGTTTCAATTCACCGAGTCCCAGTTGTTCGTATACCGAGAAGGGTATAAGATTGACACTCGCCCCCAAGTCAAGAAGTGCCTGTTCGACCCGGAAGTTCCCTATTATGCAAGTAATAGTAGGACTTCCTGGATCTTTGTATTTTGGGGGAGAGCTTTGGTTAATGATAGCACTGACCTATTCAGTCAAAAAGGCTTTCTTTTGTACATTGAGCTTGCGCTTAATAGTACAAAGATCTTTCAGAAACTTGGCATATGAAGGTATCTGCTTGATTGCATCCAACAAGGGTATGTTGATTTTCACTTGTTTAAAAACTTCCAAGACATCTTGAGCTTTAACCATTACTTTGGATGAGAGTAGGCGTTGGGGAAACGGGACCACTGGTTCGAAAACATACTCTGTCTCCTTCTCAGGTCGATCATCACTAGATCTGTCATCACTCTTTGATTTAGATGATTCCTTAGGTTTATCAACTGTCCTAGGAATATCTTTTTCAATCACCTTACCACTTCTTAGGGTGGTGACAGATTTAGCGTGCTCAACATGAGGGTTGGAAGAACCTGAATCATTCACCTCATACTGTCCCTTCGGGTTAGGTTGAGGTTGGGCCGGAAAGGTCCCTTTCTCCTTAACATTCTGTCGTGATTCGATTCTTTCAACGGAAGTTTTGAGCTCTTGGAGGGTTTGCATGATGTGCGTGATGTTCTGATCTTGTCTCTGATTGATTTGAGCTTGTCCCTCCATGAATGTATGCAAAGTATCCTCTAGGGTCTTCCTTGGTGGGGGCACATACGGTGTACCAGTGGAAGGCACTTGAGGATTATTGCCTACATTGGCATTTTGTCCGTTTCTCCAACTGAAGTTGGGATGGTTCCGCCAATTAGGATTATACGTGTTTGACATTGGGGCATTGAAAGGCCTTTGATAAGTATTCATGACATTGGCTTGATCGTGCAATTATTCTTGAAAAGATGTGATTGTAGGACAACCCTTGGTAAAGTGTGCATTGCTCTTACAAATGTCACAAACACCTTCAGTTTCCCTGGTTTTAATAGCATTGACCTTCCTTAATTCCATGGCTTCTATTTTAGGTGTGAGCCCTGCTATCTTTGCATTGACATCGTCATCCTCGGTTAAAAGATAAACATCTCTTTTTTCATTGGGCCCAGGCTTGATCTTAGCGGGTTTGTCAGATGTGTCCCAAGATTGGGAATTTTCTGCTAAGAAGTCAAAGTATTCCATAGCCTCATCAGAACCTTTGCTTATAAACTCCCCTTTACACATCATTTCTACGAATTGGCGCATGACTGGGCTCAATCCATTATAGAAGAAGCTAATCAAGTGCCATATTTCGTAGCCATGATGTGGGCAGGCAAGTAAGAGTTCCTTGAAACGTTCCCAACACTGAAAAAAAATTTCATTCTCCTTTTGGGAAAACTTCATTATATCTCGTTTCAGGGTGTTGGTCTTATGAATAGGTGTGGACCCTCACCGATTTTTCCGCGCTCCCACATGACGTTCTTCTCCCTTCCCCTTTCCTTTCAGAAAAGAAGGAGATGAGGATGCGTGAGTGCGAAATCGCCGTTTGTGCCACTGGCTTGCCTCGTTCTCGAGGGCTTCGTTTGGTTGTCGTGTTAAGCTGGATATGTTTAAGTGTGTTTATATAAGACCAGAGTCGCCACTAGCCAATTACTTCGAATCTACAGTCGGCTAGACCCCGTAGAAACGTTAGAGAAGGGGATCCGAAGATTCCTTCCTCTAAAATGACTCCTTTTGATCTGCGGCCAGAGATTCAAGGTAAGGGATCACGGTTACAGGGTGGGAAGAGGTTAAGCACCCCACACACTGCCTGTACCGAAGTACGGTCTCTACTTCACAGAATCAATCGGATACTTGAAAGTCTAGTTTAATCCTCGTATATTCTCATGGATGACATGATGCATGAATGCGGGTCTGAACAGTAAGAGTTTCTGATGGGCAGGTTCCAACAACGGGCAAGCCCAGAGCGTACGCTCGAACTGACAGGTGCTTTATGCGAGATGATGCGTGCTGTGTGCTTGAATATTCAAAGTGCTTATAGTGATATGTACGTGAATGCAGGTCTGAACAGTAAGAGTTTCTGATGGGCAGGTTCCAACAACGGGCAAGCCCAGAGCATACGCTCGAACTGACAGGTGCTTTATGCGAGATGCATGCGGTGTGTTTGAATAATCAAAGTGTTTGCAGTGAAGCAGGGGGGTTGGAAGAAAAGTAAATGTTGCACTTATGCTAGATGCAAATGAGATGATGCTGGAAAAGAGTAGCTGAGTGGACGGAGGTGTCGCAAGGGTTGGCTTCAAGTGGCTGGATCAAGACTTGGATGGTTTGGGAGGCTTGGACCAGTGGTCAGGCTGGGCTAGACCAGGGCTAGACTCTCCTCACTCGGGCTCTCCTTGGTGGAAAAATGGGCTAAGGGGTGGATGAGGACTCGGAGCTCTCGGGCTGAAATGGACTTGAAGGGATGTTGAAATGAGAAGGGGAGGGGGGTATTTATAGCAGCGGAGAGTGGCAGCTCTCGTAATTTTGTCCGGGCGGCCTGCCATGGGCCGCCCGTACGGCCGCTCCTCAGTTTCCAGCGAGTACGGTCGCTCCCTCGGGGCTGCTGCTGGACTCGCTGGTCGACTCAGTGAGTTGACTCAGTGGGTCGACTCGGTGGTTTGACTCGACGGGTTGACTCGGTGTTTTGACTCGACGGGTTGACTCGACGGGTTGACTCAGCGGGTTAACTCAGCGGGTTGACTCAGCGGGTTGACTCAGTGAGTTTGACTTTTTAAGGATTTTTTTGACTGGCCTTTTTTTATGGGGGGTTTTTCAGGGTGGTGTTTAGGACTGGGTTGACTGGGTTCAGGCTTGAACTGGGCTATGGAATGGGGCTTACAAGGGTGAGTTTGGCTGAGTTTGGACTTGGGATTTAGGGGTATGGTCCTCCATTCAACCAGCTATCTCTACCAACAGTGTAGCCGAAGGTGGGGTGTCTACAGATGCCCCTCTTTGGCAGAGGTTGCGTGCAACCGAATGCCAAAGCGAGTGGACACCCCACTTCTGACCTGGTCATTCATGGATCATGGTCTGAAATCATTGCTTGCCTTTGCATCTGTGCCAGTTGATCGTTTGGAAATCGATCACTCGCACATACCGCGGGAGTTTGGAGAAAACGTTGCGATTGTCCCTGCATGCGCTGCAACCTGGGTACCCAATCGCAACCCTTCCATTCCCGATCGGTACTAACATCGGAAAGGTACAGCAGAGCCTCTGCGTCGACAGTCTTACGAGGATGCTGACCCTGAGACTGATTGTATGATGTTTGATGTTTTCCCAGATCACTCCAGGAGTACTTGTTTCGCTTGACTGTCAAAGTGGTTAGACGCCCTGCGTCAGATAGTCTTACGGGATTCTACTACGCCGACCTGGACTCAGTCAAGGTACTTCAGGCATCCACGCCTAGGTATGTGCGGGTGGGCTTTTTCCACCCGATCTGCTGGTTTCGATGCTTGGTTTGCAATTCATTCTTTCCTTAATTGTGGTCTGGAGTCTTTGTTGTCCTTTGTATCTGAGTCAATTGATTGTCTGGAAATTGATAACTCGCACATACCGCGAGAGTTTGGAGAAAACGTTGCGATTGTCCCTGCAGTTTGCTGCAACCTGGGTACCCAATCGCAACCCTTCCATTCCCGATCGGTACTAACATCGGAAAGGTACAGCAGAGCCTCTGCGTCCGCTAGTCTTACGAGGATGCTGACCCTGAGACTGATTGTGTGATGTTTGATGTTTTCCCAGATCACTCCAGGAGTACTTGTTTCGCTTGACTGTCAAAGTGGTTAGACGCCCTGCGTCAGATAGTCTTACGGGATTCTACTACGCCGACTTGGACTCAGTCAAGGTACTTCAGGCATCCACGCCTAGGTATGTGCGGGTGAACTCTTTCCACCCAATCTGCTGGTTTCGATACTCGGGTTACAATTCATCGTTTCCACCTGTTCAAATGGTTTCTGTGACCGAGCTTTTTGGCTTTCATCTTTTTTGTATCTTGGCATGTGGCACGACCGCACTGACACTGGAGTTCAGTTCGATCGTACTTTGAGTGCATTGGATCCGATGGTCTCCGGGGAAACCGCGAGACATCGGATCTTATTTGATTTTTGCATCGGCTCATACCCAGAGATATGGAAGATCTCCTGGTGTTTTGGAGGCAGAACGCTCTACTGAAAAAATATTTTTGGATTTTTGAAAAGGCACCCACTCTGGGGAGTGATACTCCGTGGGGTTTTTATTTGCAAATAGGAATTTTTTTTGTCTTTTTGAAATGGAAATCTGGTTTGCATGCGCCTCCACTAGGGATGCTCGTGGGGTCTTTGGCTAACCGGCTTTTATTTTGAAAGCAGGTAAACATGATGATTGATGCGATGGATGCTGATGCATGGAGATGCATGATGAATGCATGGCTTGGCTCATTTTCTTTTCAGTTCGATGATTTTGCTTTTGCTATGGGTGCAGAGAACTTTGAGCTTATTGCTTCCAGGGTTGTGCTTCCCTGGGGTTTTTCTTTTTGTACGGACGTTTGGTCAGCGGGTTGGTCAAGATCCCGACCCGTGATCGATCAGGTCCATCGTCCCAAGATGCTGTTTCTTTTCTTAATGAGAATGTACGAGGATGTTGTCCGACTTCAAGATGTTCTTCTGGGCGTGCGTGTGATTGAGATGGTGTTTGGTTCCCCGTTTTGGTCAAGATTCCAATTTGCGGGCGATTGGATCCATCATCCCATACTGTGAAGTGAGCGGAGTTCAAGACTCCTGAATTGTAGTGCTGGGGATGCTAATTTTTGTGATTTTTGCAAATATGTGGTCCGAATCTTTACCTGAGAGGTCCGGATAGAGATCGGTTTACAGGAAGTATTTTTGTGATTTTTGAAAATATTTGATTTGAAAACAAGGGAAATATTTTTTGTGATTTTTGCAAATATTTGATTTGAAAGCAAGGGAAATATTTTTTTGTGATTTTTGTAAATATTTAATTTGAAAGCAAGGGACATATATTTTTTTGTGATTTTTGCAAATATTTGATTTGGAAGCAAGGGAAATATTTTTGTGTTTTTTGACAATATTTTGATTGAAAGGAAGGGAAATATTTTTGTGATTTTTGCAAATTTTTTGATTGAAAGCAAGGGAAATATTTTTGTGATTTTTGAAGAGGTGATTTTGCAATGTTTTTGTATTTTGTGATTTTTCTGAAATACAGGGAAAAGTGTGGAATTTTCATCCACTTCCAGCTTCTACTGCTGGTAAGGCACCCGATCCATTTTACGTCAGCGAGCAAGACGAGTCTCACACAGTTAAGTGCCGTAGTTTTACATCTTCGGATGAGGAGATTTTGAGGGTTTTCAGTCAACACACCTACAAAGTTGCCTGTTCCTCATGTGCAATGCACACAGACCACGTATCGTCCGACGGACTCCTTCGGCCACAAGATGAGCCACATCCTCACATTTTCCTTAGTCAATCCAGTTTGGGGTCTTACGTTGCTCACAATTCCTTGAGGGTGCGCTCCACCTCCCAACAGCCTTAATCCCCTTCATGAGTTTTAGGAACAGGGAACATCCGTCAGATTCAACAGCGACTTCCAAATCAAGGTTGTCTATCATGGTGCGTTCAACACGAACAGGATTGCGGAGTTCTGCCCGCCTCAGCCCTTACCTGTTTAAAAGATTCTGACACCCGTACGATCAAGTGTCAGCCATGTCTGGGACAGGTTAGGAAAGAAAGCCCCTGAGAAGTTAATCCCAGTGTAGTTTTAGGTCTTCGGACCGCTGGGGATAAATTGGTGGGTTGAAACTGGTGGTGAAAACTTTTTTGTTTTATATTGTATATATATATATATATATATATATATATATATATATATATATATATATATATATATATATATATGTGGACCCTCGCCGATTTTCCCCGCGCTCTCACACGACGTCGTTCTCCCTTTCCCTTCGGAAGAAGAAGAAGAAGAGGAGGTGCGTGAGTGCGAAATCGCCGTTTGTGCCACTGGCTTGCCTCGTTCTCGAGGGCTTTGTTTGGTTGTCGTATTGAGCTAGATGTGCTTAAATGAATTTATATAAGACCAGAGTCACCACTAGCCAGTTACTTCGAATCTACAGTCGGCTAGACCCCGTAGAAACGTTAGAGAAGGGAATCCGAAGATTCCTTCCTCTAAAATGACTCCTGTTGATCTGCGGTCAGAGATTCAAGGTAAGGGATCACGGTTACAGGGTGGGAAGAGGTTAAGCACCCCACACACTGCCCGTACCGAAGTACGGTCTCTACTTCACAGAATCGATCGAATACTTGAAAGTCTAATTTAATCCTCGTATATTCTCATGAATGACATGATGCATGAATGCGGGTCTGAACAGTAAGAGTTTCTGATGGGCAGGTTCCAACAACGGGCAAGCCCAGAGCGTACGCTCGAACTGACAGGTGCTTAATGTAAGACGTATGCAGTGTGCTTGAGTAATCAAGGTGCTTTTAGTGAAGCATGAATGCAGGTCTGAACAGTAAGAGTTTCTGATGGGCAGGTTCCAACAACGGGCAAGCCCAGAGCATACGCTCGAACTGACAGGTGCTTAATATAAAGACATATGCATGTGTACTTGACGGATCAAGGTGCTTGTAGTGAAGCAGGGGGGTTGGAAGGAAAGTAAATGTTGCACTTATGCTAGATGCAAATGAGATGATGCTGGAAAATGAGTAGCTGGGTGGACGGAGGTGTCGCAAGGGTTGGCTTTGAGTGGCTGGATCAAGACTTGGATGGCTTGGGAGGCTTGGACCAGTGGTCAGGCTGGGCTGGACCAGGGTTAGACTCTCCTCACTCGGGCTCTCCTTGGTGGAAAAATGGGCTAAAGGGTGGAGAGATGGACTCAGAGCTCTCGGACTGGCTGGACTTCGAATGGCTTCTTGAAATGAGAAGGGGAGGGGGGTATTTATAGCAGCGGACAAGGGCATTCCCGTAATTTTTTCCGGACGGCCTGCCATGGGCCGCCCGTACGGCCGCTCCTCGGTTTCCAGCGAGTACGGCCGTTCCCTCGGGGCTGCTGTTGGACTCGCTGGTCGACTCAGTGAGTTGACTCAGCGGGTCGACTCGGTGGTTTGACTCGACGGGTTAACTCGGTGTTTTGACTCGACGGGTTGACTCGACGGGTTGACTCAGCGGGTTAACTCAGCGAGTTGACTCAGCGAGTTGACTCAGTGAGTTTGACTTTTTTGGGATTTTTGACTGGACTTTTTTATGGGGGGTTTTTCAGGGTGGTTTTTAGGACTGGGTTGACTGGGTTCAGGCTTGAACTGGGCTATGGAATGGGGCTTACAAGGGTGAGTTTGGCTGAGTTTGGACTTGTGATTTGGGGGTATGGTACTCCGTTCAACCAGCTATCTCTACCAACAGTGTAGCCGAAGGTGGGGTGTCTACAGATGCCCCTCTTTGGCAGAGGTTGCGTGCAACCGAATGCCAAAGCGAGTGGACACCCCACTTCTGACCCGGTCATTCATGGATCATGGTCTGAAATCTTTGCTTGCTTTTGCATCTGTGCCAGTTGATTGTTTGGAGATCGCTCACTTGCATATACCGCGAGAGTTTGGAGAAAACGTTGCGATTGTCCCTGCAGTTTGCTGCAACCTGGGTACCCAATCGCAACCCTTCCATTCCCGACCGGTACTAACATCGGAAAGGTACAGCAGAGCCTCTGCGTCGACAGTCTTACGAGGTTACTGACCCTGTGATTGATTGTATGTTTGATGTTTTCCCAGATCACTCCAGGAGTATTTGTTTCGCTTGACTGTCAAAGTGGTTAGACGCCCTGCGTCCGATAGTCTTACGGGATTCTACTATGCCGACTTGGACTCAGTCAAGGTACTTCAGGCATCCACGCCTAGGTATGTGCGGGTGGGCTTTTCCACCCGATCTGCTGGTTTTGATGCTTGGTTTGCAATTCATTCTTTCCTTGATTGTGGTTTGGAATCTTTGTTGTCCTTTGTATCTGAGTCAGTTGATTGTCTGGAAATTGATAACTCGCACATACCGCGAGAGTTTGGAGAAAACGTTGCGATTGTCCCTGCAGTTTGCTGCAACCTGGGTACCCAATCGCAACCCTTCCATTCCCGATCGGTACTAACATCGGAAAGGTACAGCAGAGCCTCTGCGTCCGTTAGTCTTACGAGGATGCTGACCCCGAGATTGATTGTGTGATGTTTGATGTTTTCTCAGATCACTCCAGGAGTACTTGTTTCGCTTGACTGTCAAAGTGGTTAGACGCCCTGCGTCCGATAGTCTTACGGGATTCTACTACGCCGACTTGGACTCAGTCAAGGTACTTCAGGCATCCACGCCTAGGTATGTGCGGGTGAACTCTTTCCACCCAATCTGCTGATTTTGATACTTGGGTTACAATTCATCGTTTCCACCTGTTCAAATGGTTTCTGTGACCGAGCCTTTTGGCTTTCATCTTTTTGTATCTTGGCATGTGGTACGACCGCACTGACACTGGAGTTCAGTTCGATCGTACTTTGAGTGCATTGGATCCGATGGTCTCCGGGGAAACCGCGAGACATCGGATCTTATTTGATTTTTGCGTCGGCTCCTACCCAGAGATATGGAAGATCTCCCAGCGTGTTGGAGGCAGAACGCTCTACTGAGAAAATATTTTTGGGTTTTGAAAAGATACCCACTCTGGGGAGTGATACTCCATGGGTTTTTTATTTACAAATAGAAATATTTTTTGTCTTTTTGAAATGAAAATTTGGTTTGCATGTGCCTCCACTAGGGATGCCTGTGGGGTCTTTGGCTAACCGGCTTTTATTTTGAAAGCAGGTAAACATGATGATTGATGCAATGGATGCTGATGCATGGAGATGCATGATGAATGCATGGCTTGGCTCATTCTCTTCTGGTTTGATGATTTTGCTTTTGCTGGAGATGCAAAGAATTTTGAGCTTATTGCTTGTGGGGTTGTACTCCCTTGGGGATTTTTCTTTTTGATACGGAGGTTTGGACAGCGGGCTGGTCAAGATCCCGACCCGTGGTCGATCAGGTCCATCGTCCCAAGATGCTGTTTCTTTGCTAATGAGAATGTACGAGGATATCATTCGACTTCAAGATGTTCTTCTGGGCATACATGTGATTGAGATGGTGTTTAGTTGCCCGTTTTGGTCAAGATTCCAATTTGCGGGCGATTGGATCCGTCATCCCATACTGTGAAGTGAGCGGAGTTCAAGACTCCTGAATTGTAGTGCTGGGGATGATAGTTTTTGTGATTTTTTTTTATATAAATATGTGGTCCGAATCTTTACCTGAGCGATCAGGATAGAGATTGGTTATTGAAGACACAGGAAATATTTTTGTGATTTTTCGAAATATTTTTGATGAAAGCAAGAAAAGTATTTTTGTGATTTTTGCAGATATTTGATTTGATGGAAATATTTTTTTGTGATTTTTGAAGAGGTGATTTTGCAATGTTTTTGTATTTTGTGATTTTTCTGAAATGCAGGGAAAAGATGTGGAATTTCCATCCACTTCCAGCTTCTACTGCTGGTAAGGCACCCGATCCATTTTACGTCAGCGAGCAAGACGGGTCTTACACAGTTAAGTGCCGTAGTTTTACATCTTCGGATGAGGGGATTTTGAGGGTTTTCAGTCAACACACCCACAAAGTTGCCTGTTCCTCATGTGCAATGCACATAGACCACGTATCGTCCGACGGACTCCTTCGGCCACAAAATGAGCCACATCCTCACATTTCCCTTAGTCAATCCAGTTTGGGGTCTTACGTTGCTCACAATTCCGTGAGGGTGAGCTCCACCTCCCAACAGTCTTAATCCCCTTCATGAGTTCTAGGAACAGGGAACATCCGTCAGATTCAACAGCGACTTCCAAATCAAGGTTGTCTATCACGGTGCGTTCAACACGAACAGGATTGCGGAGTTCTGCCCGCCTCAGCCCTTACCTGTTTAAAAGATTCCAGACACCCGTACGATCAAGTGTCAGCCATGTCTGGAACAGGTTAGGAAAGAAAGCCCCCGAGAAGTTAATCCCAGTGTAGTTTTAGGTCTTCGGACCGCCGGGGATGAATTTGTGCAGTTTGAAATTTTTGGTGAATCATTTTTTTTTATATTGTATCTATATTTTTTTGTTTTGAAAAGGTTCCAGACTTCAACTCGGGTAATCGAGATTGACACTGGTTTTTATGGAAAGCTTTAAAATATTTTTAGTATTTTCGAAATGATCCGGGTTATCAGACCTTGATTTCAACGGTCGAGGCCGATGCCGGTTTTTAGTTGAAAGCGAGAAAGGTCCCCCGAGAAATTAACCCCAGTGTAGTTTAAGGTCTTCGGACCATGAAACTGTACAAAAGAGGGGCAAACATGTTTTTTTGTTTTTGGAAAAATGTCCGGTGTCAGCGGATGGACAATCCAGACTGATGCCGGTTTTTATTGAAAATCTCTCGGGATGTGAATCCCGACGTAGTTTAAGGTCTTCGGACCCAAAACTTTAAAAGAGGCAGATATATTTTTTTGTTTTTCTGAAAATGTCTGAGATCGTTAGTTCTTGATTCGATCCAAACCGATGTCGGCTTTTATTGAAAATCTCTCGGGATGTTGATCCCGACGTAGTTTAAGGTCTTCGGACCCAAAACATGTACAAGAGGGGGCAAACACATTTTTTGTTTTTCGAAATGATCCAGATCATCAGATCTTGGCCTGAAAGGCTGGGATCGATGCTGGTTTTTATTAAAAATCTCTCGGGACGTTGATCCCGACGTAGTTTAAGGTCTTCGGACCCAGACTGTGTACAAATAAGTGTTGGAAATGCATAAATATACTTTTTGTGGTTTTCGAAAATACCCGGTGTCGTCGGATCTTGATTCGAGCAATCAAGACCAATACCGGCTTTTATTGAAAATCTCTCGGGATGTGAATCCCGACGTAGTTTAAGGTCTTCGGACCCAAAACTTTAAAAGAGGAAAGACATTTTTTTGTTTTCTTTTTTAAAAAATATTCTGGGTCATCGATTTTGATTTTGATGGTCGAGATCGATACCCATTTTTATTAAAAATCCCTCGGGATCTTGATCCCGACGTAGTTTAAGGTCTTCGGACCCAAAACACTATATACAAAAGAGCAGCAATCCAGGTTGGAGACTACGGGAATTCTCTTTGGAATGGTTCGGATCATCAGGTCATAGCTTTGGATGGTTGAGATCATTGTTTGACCGAGTCAATCTTTTTCTTTCTTTTCTTAAAAATTCCATGGAACTTTTCCACATCATCATCCCAATTTTTCACCCATTTCTCATGAGATGAGATTTTGGTGAGATTTCTTCCTTTTTCTCACCATTCTCTTCCATCACTTCATTCTTACATGAAGGTACAAGATTCACTTGCAACCACCCTTCCCAAGGGGGAGTTCTTCCCAAGGAGAGGGAGAGGGAGGTCGTTTCAAGTAGGTGGAGGCTAGGACGGCCTCCCATGGGCCGCCCGCCCGGTCTCTGCCTCCTGGTCTCTTCAGGGGGCTAGGTAAAAGGGTGCCCTCCCCTTTTCTATATAACATGGGGCACCCTCCCCCCCTCAAACGTGCAATCTCTCTCTTCTCTCTCTCATACTCTTTCTTCCTTCAAGTTTCCTCTCTCTTCTTTGGTGGTCCTTTGCTCTTTTCAAGTGGTGGGCCTTAGAGAAATCTTGGGACAGCAAGGTGGTCCTTCTTTGGTGAGTGGTAAAGGTATGGACCACTTCCTTTCTCTTTCTTGTCCTTTTCCATCTTCATTGTCTCTTCTCATGATCCTTTTCCTTTTTCATGTAGCTATCCAAAGAGGTGTGAAGGTGGGCCCAAGCATTCTTGATCTTTTCTTAGATCTCAAGTCTTTCAAAGGTGGTGCATGGAGAAGGACATTGCAAGCTCTCCACTTCCTCATTTTTTTCTTTTTCACACTCCCTCCATGTGCATGTAAGGAGTAACTTTGCCATGTCATCAAGTGTGCATGGCAAAATACTCTATCTTTTTCATGGGAGTTGGGCCTCTTCTCATGTGTATCAAATGGGCTCAAAGTGAAGTCATGGTCCTTGGTGTATTTGATGGGCCCAATGCTTCATTTTGGGCTCCCTCTTACTTTCTTTTTCTTGTCATATTTTTTTTTTTGAGCTTTCTATCTTTTCCATCTTTTTCAAGATTTGGGCCCATGGGCATGGTAGGGCCCATCTCAAGTTTTGGGCTCATGGGGCTCACTTTGGGTGACCCCATCTTTCTTTACATGTGTATGGATCAAGGTGGCTAGCCCATTCTTCATTTTGGATCTCAAGTGGGCTAGTTTTCCTAGTTGGGCTTATATGGACAAGTAGCCCAAGTCTTCCACTATTTCTTGATTATGATGTACATTCTTGTACAAAGTGTGGTGGGTTCCTTGAAGTTTTTCATGTGGATGGGCTTTTGGGCCTTCATTGAAACTTGGGCACTTCTTTGAACCATGTGTGCCCCACTACACTTTGTTCATGTAGGCTTTTTCTTTTCATGCTTTCTCTCTTGATGGATGGAGGACTTGAGTTACTTGACCATCTACAAGTCCCATGAGTGAGTTGTTCCCACAATCTCACTAAGTTCAAATGGCTTCCTTTGTGGTAGGAATGTGATTTTCAAGAGTTTCCCTTAGATGTTATCAACCTCAAATGGATGATTCTCAAGTGAGCTACCCATACAACCATGGGTCCTTGATCTTTTCTTTGGGGGCTTGGTGGGTCATCCGCCATCATTCTCAAGTATGAGTGGTTTTTCTTTCCATTTGTAGGAAAGAATGATACCCATAAGTTGCCCATTTTTGTCCCATGCCTTGGGACATTTTGGATTTTGATATTCAAGTGGGCTATGTGTAACATTCTTATCCATTTTCATGATGGTTGGGTGACTCATCAAGCCATGCTCTTTTGTGCTCAAATGGTCTCCCTTTTTGGTGAACAAGTTGGTGCACATAAGTGGCCCAAACTTGCCTTTTCATGGGCATTTTCAACCTTGATTCTTCATGTGGGCTATGTGCATCAACTTTCTACCCTTAGCTTCTTTGATTCATATGTTTATGGGTAGACCTCCTTGTTGTATTCTCATGGTCAAAACTTTCATCAAGATGAGGCACATAAGGTTGCCCATGGTTAACCCATGAATGGGTCCTCATGTTCTTCAAGTGGGCTATGTGCTCTCTCCAATCCATTGAGATGAGGCATTTGGGTTACTCTTGGAGACCCGTTTCCTTTCTACTCCCCACTTGTCCATGCATATGTGTAAAAAGATGGAGACATCCTAAGTGAGAATCATGACTTTGGCATAAAAGTGAGTCAATCCTTGGCCACATGTGGACTTTGACGAGGAACTTCTCATGTGCAGTAGGACTCTCATCCTTAGTTGATTTCATGGCACTTGAGTGCATTTGTTGTCCAAAATGTGTCCTTGGATGATGGACTTTTCTTACCTGAGGCATGCCATGCCACCTTCTTTAAGGCAAGCCTTACTTTTTCCAATGGGTCCAACACATATCCTAAGTGACACATGGAGTTGGACTTTAGATTTTGCATTTGAATGTGAGTCCAATCCCATGGGTTTCTTGGATGAGAATTTGGATTTTAATGGGCAAAGGATAGGGACTTACCTTGCCAAGCTTGTAGGATTCCATGGCGGATGGTACCAGGGGCCACCAAGTAGTTGACGAGGATGATCCTGCTTTCATTGTCCGCCGGGGGGACCACATGTGTTCCCTAGCTATGGAGCATCAACCTCTTCCTGCCATCAAGGGTCGAGGTACCAGGGATCGCTGGGACAATTGGATGAAGGAGCCACAGCCCTTGCTTGAGCGAGTACTAGATGGTACTCCTTTTGCTGGCCTCCTCACCCTACGCTTCCATAATAACGACGCCAACCGCATGATGCTTGCGGCCCTTTGTGAGAGGTGGCGGGATGAGACCCACACCTTCCAGCTCCCTTGTGGAGAATGGGGAATAACCCCTTTGGACATTTATATGCAGATAGGTTTCCCATTTCATGGGGCAATTGTCCCTCAAGTTAGCTCTTTAGCTCCCCTCTCTTCCACTGATTGGCTGCGGCTTGTCGGTGACGTCCCTCTTGAGGGTGAATTCCAAGGCCATCAAGTGAAGATGCGATGGTTTTACAACAATTTTGCTTCCGTCGTCCCTACCACCGAGCGAGAGGCCCTCCATAAAGCGCGGGCCATGATCACCTATGCTTTTGGATCCTTTCTTTTTTGCCATGCGAATGAGAGAGTTGATCCTAAATTTCTTCGTTTAGTCGAGGACCTTCATCACCCCTATAACTGGAATAGGGCCATCCTGACCCGTCTCTTTCAAGGTCTAGACAAGACCTGTCGGCATAGCCGGTCCTTCACAGGCTTCTGGCCTGTCGTTGAGGTACCTCTTCTTTCATCCTCTTTGGAGCCGTTTGCCTCCTTTCTCTCTCTGATCATTAAATGTACTTTCATCCAGACCTGCTTTTATGACCATTTTCCGCATCTTGCGCCGAGGATGCGAGATGACATTGAACCCTCTCAGTATCGCCATATGTACTGGCATCAAAAGAATCGTCAGCGGAACTCCCGAGTTCCTGGGGACAATTGGCGTGCTGACATAGACAGGCTGACAGTTGAGGATGTAAGTATCTTGCTTGTCTTTGTCCTTGTGCTGTACTTGTAACTGATCGTGGTAACCTCTTCTGCTACAGTTTGCCCGGATGCCGTACGCTAGTTTCCCTCTTTACTACACACCCCAGCGTGTGGAGGCATACGATGCTTCATGTCTCCGCATTATGCTTTCTGACGCTGAGTCCTTCCAATGGTACTTGGGAGAGAGATTGCTTCGGCAAGTCACTGGGGTGGCTCGGGTCCCCTGTTCTGCACCTCCTCCAGCTGCTCGGATGCCAGCTGATGAGAGAGTTGAGGCTCTGGTGGGCCAGCCTGGCTTCCGTTTCACGATCCCGGATCGTGATTATGACGAGTGGTATCTGCTATTTGGCCAGGGGCCTTTGCTTCCTTCGCTTTATGTTCCAGGTGGCCGTCGCAGGTATGCTGGAGGTTCAGTGACTGCTCCTTTGATGGATCTTTATCGTCGGGAGTGGGACGCGAGGAGGGGCGATGATGATTATGTCGGCGACTTGTAGCTGGCTCTGCTTTATATGGCCTTGTATTTTTGTTTTTGTCTCCTTTTGTATCAAGCTCTTTTGGATGAATATACAGGCTTTAATTTCTCCCAAATCCCTTGGTGATGTCTGTATGCTTTGACTCTTGACTCATTCCTTCATGATTTGTGATTCCTCAACTGCATGGACAATGACTTGAACGGTTTAGATTGCTTGTTTAGGCCCTGCGGGGCCCACTTGATGATTGGATCTTGGATTTTAGCCCTTCTTTTGATGATTGGACTTTTGATCTTGCCACTCCATGACTTGTGTAAGCTTTCCCATGGTTTGGATCTTGATGATTTGGCCCTTGAATGGTTCAGATTGACGGATTTGGTCCTGTGGGCCCACCTGAGACTTTAGCTTTACTTTGGGGCACCTTTATTGATGATTTGTGAGGCTAGGAATGCTTCTCATGGTGTGGATGATGGTTTGAACGCCTCAGATCGCTTGATTTGGCTTTGTGGGCCCACTTGATGATTGGATCTTGGATTCTGGCCCTTCTTGTGATGATCAAACCTTTGATCTTATTGTTTCATGGCTCATGTAGGTTCTTCAATGGTTTAGATCGTGATGATCTAGTCTTTGAATGGCTTGGATTGCTTGTGGCCCCCACTTGATCACCTTTCCTTCTCTTTGGCTTGATCAGCCCTATTCCGGTCACATTGCTTCATGATTGGACCAGTGGGGCACCTTTTGTATGATCTTGATCATCTTCAGTCGAAATCTGGAGTGGACCGGAGCCTTGGGCGGCCCACGGAGCGCCATCTGCTGACGTGGACTGTCAGCCTCACCTACCAAGAACCCTGGAGCCAATCCCGCGGAGAGAGAGGAACCACGTCTGTACGGGCGGCCCAGGGCAGGCCGCCCAGAGCTCGTCTCTTGAGCGGCCTGGGCTGGCTCGTGCTCGGACATTCTCTGGTCCCTGTTGCTGCTGTCCCCACCTGCTGTGTACGTTCAGGTTCGATTCCAACAATGAATCTTCTCTTTGTCTCCTCTTTCATCACCATCTTGTCCTCATCTTGCTTTATGCTTTCTTGGGCAATGGATGGTGGGGATTTATGGGCTGTGGGGGCTGTCCGAGGTGGGTCCCATATTTCAGATTTTCAATTGGGCTTTGATAATGGGGAGATGTCTTTAATGGATGGGGGAGATGGGGCATTAAGAGGGGGCATTGATGAAGATTTAAGCTTGGTGGTTGGTGGAGCTTTGAATGGCCCCATTAATGGTGGGATGGCTGGATTTTCTGATTTGAATGGGTCCCTCATTATGGGAGGAATGGATGGTATGGATGAGATGATGGGATGGGACATAGGTGAGGCTATGCATCCCTTGAGTGTGGGTCCCATGGATGGCGTGATGGACGGTGATGATGGGACTATGAGGGACATAGATGGGCTGATCTCATGTCTGGATGGTATGGATGGCTCAGATGGTACCTTTGACGGTTTGGATGCTCTGGATGAGGGCCGAGATGTGCGGCACACTTGTTTGGGTGGACTTGATGTGATCATTGATGATGTCCCCCTGATGATGGACGGTGTGGATGCCTCGATGATCCCTTTGATCGGCCAGGATGATGATTGGATTCATGATCTCCTACTGGAGCGGGCCGCAGGTCCAGATCTGACCGTTGATTCTTCGATCGGGGCTGCTCGGACCCTTTTTGATGGTTCAGATGTATTCTTTGACGGTCAGGTTAGCCGGGATGCCACGACGTGCGGTGTGATCTTCATTGATGGCTCTTTTGGTTGGGAGCATTGTCCTTCTTTTGGTCATCGGCCCTTTGCGCACTCTGTTCATGAGGTGGGCGAGTCTTCTCATACGGCTGAGATTATGACAGTTTCAGACAGCGATGCGGCTATATCAGACATAGCCGTTACTGAGGGCAGGTCAGGGGCTGTCGAGTCTGCAGATGTTCCAGCTTTTCCTTCTCCTTCGCCCGTTGACCTTCCGATCCTTGATGAGTTGTCCCTGATTTCTGGGCCTTTTGTGCTGGAGGGGATATCGGTGAGGACTTCTCAGCTGCTTCCTCATTCTTCTTGCTCGCCACGACTGCTTGCTTGGCTTGACAGCTTGTCAGTTTATGAGATTCGAGATTTGGAGTCCTATGGCTTTGGCAGTCTGATTCATCTGGCCAGAGTTGATATTGATTGGAGGATGCTTGGAGCTGCCATGATTGACTGGGTCCCTTCGTTGAACTTGTTTGCGTTCAATGATATGGAGATGGGGCCTTTTTTGGAGGAGCTTGCACGCTTGACTGGCTTACCCTTGGATTATACTCAGTACTTCTCGCCGAAGACATCGCCGAAGACTGCTACACCGCAGAACTGGTTTGGGATCCCTTATCTTGTTCGACCTGCAGCTAGTGGCCAGGATGTTGTAGTGTTCTCTTTGGACTTGCTGTATGATCTTTTTTCGGGTTCTCAGGGTACGGCCGGTTCCACCTTTGCTCGGAACGCACTGATGTTCTGTTTGATCGCTGAGGTGCTGTTCTCGGGATGGCGCAGGTCCCAGACTCCTTTGCTTTTTGAGGTGATGAGCCGAGCTGTCCGTCGGCAGGGGATCATTTCTCTCATCTTGGCCGAGCTATTTGATGGGCTGACCGACTGTGCCCTGGGCCGCACTCGTATCCTTCGCGGCTGTTGTGCTTTCCTTCAGGTATCTTTTCTGGCCCCTTTTTTTTTTTTTTGCTTTGCTAGGAATTATTTTGCTCTAGCTGAACTTCTTTTACTTTCTGTGACCAGGTATGGCTATGGGAGCGTCTTTCTCTGACCGTTCCTGTACCTCTTCCTGGCATCCCTAGCTCTGACATTATGCGTTACATCATCGAGTTCCTTCCTCATACAGCCAGGATGAGCGAGCCCCTGTATCGCAGGATGTTCGCTGAACTTCGTGACTGGAACGTTCGTTGGGAGTCATCTTGGCTTTCACTTCCTCCAGTGCTTTGCGATGCCCACCGCCATCCTCTGATGTTGGTAGGCTTCCGATCCTACTTTTCTTACCATCCGATCCGGTTTCTGCGGCAGTTTGGGTATGAGCAGGATGTTCCTCATTTTGCTTTCACGGGTATCGGGCGTCGAGTACTCCCCTCTAGATCTTCTGACTTCAGGACCCGGATTGATTGTTCCTGGGCGAGTTATTTGACAGCTGATTTGTTGGGATTTGAGCTACGGACTTTTCCGATGGCGACCGCCCCATATCAGTACTGGGTTGCTGAGCAGTCTTTGTATCGACGTATCCCTTGTTGGCACCAGACTGCTGATGAGGATGAGCAGGATATTCTTGGAGATGCTGGCTCTTCATCTGGTTCATATGAACCTTTTGAGGAGCGCCCATTCATTGATCCTTGCTTCCTTTTGGCCACTCATGGCCATTTGCTGTCTGAGATCTCCGCACTTCGGTATCATTGTGAGATGATGTCGAGGAGATTGGCTGCCGATCAGAGAGTGTCTGATGAGGAGACAGCGATCCGTACCCTTGAGCGCGATGAGGTGCATTACCTGCGTATGGAGGTGAGCAGGTTGAGAGCGAGACTATCTTTTTATGAGTCAGAAGACTCACCTGATGTGGCCGAGGAGGAGGGTAGAGATTGATTGTGTTGGCCACCTGCACACTGATTTTTGCATATATGATTGATGATGATGAAATTTTTTTGTATATTTTTTTTGAAAAAGATGGTATGATATGTGTAAAAGAAATATGATGCATCTAATTAAAAAAGAGAAAACTGTTTGAAGATCTACTGTGCCATGAGTTGTCTTGTGAGTGTGTCTGGATTTTGTGTCGGGATATAGGAATCAGAACTGGGGCTCGGTCAATGATTTGACCGATGTCTCGAGATTCGACTTGCTTGATCCTTTGGTTCCCTAGAGATGTAGGCAATGGAAACTCTTGCTTCCTGAGATTGTCAGAGTTTGTAGAGTTCTTCGTTTCTGACTGCACTTCTTCTTGTTCTTGAACTGTGACTGCTTGAATCGATCTGGACCGTCTGACTTCTTAGTACCTGCACTTTTTTTTTTCTTCTTTTCTTTTCTCTTTTTTTTTTTATTTTGAGCCATTTTTGCCTGTAGTGCTCTTTCGAGTTTTCACCACAGCCGGCTTTTTCCCGTCATTTTTGCCCGTGGCGCCCTTTCAGGTTTTCACCACGTCCCGGGTATTTGGTCTTGCCTGCCCCTTGGCAGCTGTGCTGTTTTTACCCTTGGCGCCCTTTCAGGTTTTCACCAAGTCCGCTGTATGCCCACTGTTTTTACTCGGAGCGCCCTTTCGGGTTTTCACTCCTCCCTCTTTGTTTAGGCACACATTTTCTTTTTTCTTCTTTTTTTTTCTTTTTTTTTTCTTTTCTGGATCTCTGGATAACTGCGGCGGCTAGAGGTCGGGAATCCGTCGTTGCCGGCCGATGGCAGTCCTTCAGCCCTTATCCTGAGTTACGATAATGGAGCTGTCGGTCTTTGCTAAAGACCCCTCTGAGATGGATGGATGGATGACTGTGCTTCTTCTTGGGTTGATTTTTTCTTGGGTGCCTTGCTTTGGCTTCCCTTTTTCTTTCTCTTTTCTTCTTTTCTTTTCTTTTTCTTTTTCTTTTGCATTCTTTTTCTCTCTTTTTTTTTCTTTTTAAATCCCCTTATTTGAAACACTTGTTGGTGGACGGGAATGATTTCTCAGAGGTCTTAGCTTCGACCTCTTGACTTCAGCTCTATTAAAGTAACTCTTGATAAGGTCAGAATGACTTACCCGTGAAAGATCTTCACGTTGTCGGCGTTGGTTGGCTCAGGAAGGTCCACCCCTCTCATGCTGGTGAGTCTGAGGGCGCCTCCAGGAAGTACTTCTCTGATGATTAGTGGCCCGTCCCACGAGGGTTTGAACTTTCCTCTGGGATCTGGAAGGTGCGACGGTAGAACCTTCTTCATGACCATGTCGCCTACCTTGAAGCTCCTTTTTCGGACTCTCTTGTTGTAAGCCCGAGCGATCCTTTTCTGATAGCACTGTGAATGACTTAGTGCACGCATGCGTTTTTCATCTGCTAGCTGCAACTGATCGAATCTGGCCCGTTGCCATTCTCCTTCTTCAATTCCGCTTTCGAGTAACACTCGTAGTGATGGTATTTCCACCTCGACTGGTAGGACTGCTTCCATTCCGTAAGTAAGCTCGAAAGGAGTAACGCCCGTAGCAGACCGTACAGACGTTCGATAGGCCCAAAGTGCATATGGGAGCATATCTGACCAATCTCGATATGTCACGACCATCTTCTCGAGTATCCTGACGATTGTCTTGTTTGCGGCTTCTACCCCACCATTCATCTGGGGACGGTAGGGGCTTGATCGATGACGTTGGATCTTGAACTTGCTGAGGAAGTCATCCATCTTCTTGTTGACGAACGGGGTTCCATTATCTGTGATGATAGCATTAGGGATTCCATATCGGCATATGATGTTGTTCTTCATGAATTTGATCACTTGAGATGCTGCAATCGTGGTGTATGAGGCTGCCTCTACCCACTTGGTGAAGTAGTCGACTGCCACAAGTATGTATTCGTGACCATTTGATGCTTTGGGACTGATCTTGCCGATGATGTCGAGTCCCCACATGGAGAAGGGCCAGGGGGTGGTCAGGTTGTATAACTCTGATGATGGGGCATGGATTTGATTCGCATGCTCTTGACACTTGAAGCATTTTCTGACGTGCTTGCAACAGTCTGTCTCCATGGTGAGCCAGTAGTAGCCGAGTCGTAGAATCTTCTTTGCCATCATGTGCCCATTCATGTGTGGGCCACAGATTCCTTCGTGTATTTCTTTCATGATCTTTGCAGCTTCTGTTTCATCGACGCATCGGAGGAGGATGTGATTATAGGATCGCTTGTAAAGAACTTCGCCACTGATGGTGAATTGGCCGGCCAAACGTTGGATGGTTCGGCGATCTGTTGCTGTTGCAGATTCTGGATACTCCTGGGTTTCGAGATATTGCTTGATGTCGGCATACCAGGGTTTGTCAGGGACAGCTTCGGCTTCTTCTATTTGCAGGCAAAAAGCAGGTTCTTCTTGAATTTCGACTGTGAGCTCCCATTCTGAAGTTCCTTTTGGGATCTCGAGCATTGATGCGAGCGTGGCGAGAGCATCTGCAAACTGGTTCTTGGCTCTGGGCATGTATGAGAAGGTGATTTCTTTGAATTCTTCGATCAGATTGTCAAGATACACATGATATGGTATCAACTTCTCGTCTTTGGTCTTCCATTCGCCATTGGTCTGATTGATGATAAGCTGTGAGTCTCCAAATACTCGTAGCTTCTTGACGCCCAAGATTATGGCTTCCCTTAAGCCAGCGATGCATGCTTCGTACTCTGCCATGTTGTTGGTGCACTCGAATGCGATGCGCCTCGAGATAGGAATAGGGACATCATCTGGAGAGTAGAGGATTGCTCCAATACCACTCCCTTTAGAATTTGCTGCGCCGTCGAAGAATAACGTCCACTCATCTTTTTTCTTCTTTTCTTCCTTTTCAATGAGCAAGAGATCTTCATCAGGGAAGAATGTCTTGAGCGGCTGATAGTCCAAGAGAGAGTGAGCCGCAAGATGATCGGCGAGGGCCTGTCCCTTGATTGCCTTTTGAGTGACATAGGTGATGTCGAACTCAGACAAGAGTAGCTGCCATTTAGCTATCCTTCCAGTGAGTGCCGGTTTCTCGAACAGGTACTTGAGCGGATCCATGTGAGCGAGAAGGAGAATAGGGAATGCAATCATGTATTGACGGAGTCGCTGAGTTGCCCAGACTAGGGCGAGGCAAGTCTTCTCGATCGGGGAATACCTGGTCTCGTAGTCGGTGAACTTTCGACTCAAATAGTATATTGCTTGTTCCTTCTTCCCGGTCTAGTCGTGTTGGCCGAGGACACAGCCAATGGCTTCTGCTGCTACCGAGATGTATAACAATAGTGGTCGTCCAGGAGTGGGCGGCACTAGGACTGGAGGATTCATGAGATATTTCTTGATGCGGTTGAAGGCGACTTGGCAATCGTCATTCCATTCTTTTGGGACGTTCTTCCGAAGGAGCTTGAATATGGGCTCACAGATAGGTGTGAGCTGTGCGATGAAGCGACTGATGTATTGAATTCTGCCGAGGAAGCCACGGATTTCTTTCTCTGTTCTAGGAGGGGGCATCTCGATGATTGCTCTGGTTTTGGTCTCGTCGACCCTGATGCCATCTTCGCTCACCATAAAGCCAAGGAGCTTACCTCCCATTGCACCGAAGACACATTTCTGAGGGTTGAGGCGGAGCTTGTACTTTTCTAATCTGTTAAATAACTTCTTCAGATCTTCAAAGTGTCCTTCAATTGTGCGAGATTTGACGATCATGTCGTCCACATATACTTCGAGCTCTTTGTTCATCATGTCGTGGAATAGTGCTGTCATTGCTCGCTGATATGTTGCTCCTGCGTTCTTCAGACCGAACGACATCACCCTGTAACAGAAGGTTCCCCAGGGAGTGATAAATGCTGTCTTCTCACGATCTTCGACGGCCATCTTGATCTGATTGTAACCTGAGAACCCGTCCATGAATGAGAAGATCTTGTATCCAGCGGTGTTGTTAACCAGAGTGTCGATATGTGGCAAAGGGAAGTCATCTTTTGGACTGGCTTTGTTGAGATCTCGGAAGTCGATGCACATTCGAACCTTGCCGTCCTTCTTCGGTACTGGCACGATGTTGGCGAGCCATTCAGGGTAGTTGGAGACTACCAAGAATCCCGCGTTGTACTGCTTGATGACTTCATCTCGGACTTTCAGAGCCCATTCTGGCTTCATTCTTTGAAGTTTTTGCTTCACTGGCTTCATATCTGCCTTGGTTGGCAGATGGTGTACAACGAGCTCTTCATCGAGCCCCGGCATGTCTTCATATGAGAACGCGAAGTTGGACAATCTTGGAGCTAGGAACTCTATCATTTTCTGTTTCATCTCAGGTGGCAACGATTTTCCAATGCGTACTTCCCTAGGGATCTCAGGCGTCCCCAAGTTTACTATCTCGAAATCATCGGCTACAACATTGGCTTTAGATTCGAACTTTTTGAGGAGATCCTCAAGTTCGGGAGCAGGATCATCATCTTCCTCATCCCGAGCTTCGTCCAGACCCATGAGTTCGAAGTCTAATTCGATGTCGAAATCATATGATTCGACTTCAAACTCATGCGACTCTTTAGACGAACTTGGCACACTATTGAATGCAGGGAAAGACATATTTTTTGATTTTTGAGAATTTTCTGAAATGGAAATACTAGATGTTTTTGGCTTTTGAAAGTTTTTGATTTTTTTGTTTTTTTGAAATTCACGGGACTTTGAACAAGTGGGCATTGCAGACCATGATTGAGCCCAACTTGTTCCAAAGCTCCGATCGCTGCTTAAACAGGCGTTTTTTTTTGGAAGCCAGAGCCCTCAGATGGCTCTTTGGCTGATTCAAAAGTTAGGGGAACAGATGACCATTCAGGACCCCACACTTCCTCCCCTGAAGAGGTGGGGGTTGATGATTTGGGCGAAGAGTCACGATCTGGCCCAATGACCATGACTTCTTGCTGGTCAGGTTCGGGATCTGAGTCGTACTCAGTCCCTCCCGGATCACTTACTTCGCATTGCAGTTCGTCTGGTTCCACAGCTAGACACAAGTTTGGAACCTGGACATCAGACCAATCTAAGGCTGGCCACTTCCCTTTCTTGGTCCAATGGATGGGCTGCTTCTGCCCCTGGCTGATGATTGATGATGTTGACTTTGCAGAGATGGGCAAGTCGTGCCCCTTGCTAATTGGTGATGAGATGGGCGAGTCGTGCCCCTTGCTAACTGAAGTGGGCAGGTTGTGCCCCTGGTTGAGAGAAGTGGGCAAGTTGTGCCCCTGGTTGGGAGCAGGTGTCAGAGTAACCTGGTCCTGAAGCTACTGTATTTGTCTTCTTTCTTCGTCTTCATCATTTCCTCCTTCTTCTGGAGGCTTAGAGGGTTCGAGAATCTGATCCCATCGAATGGGGGGCCACGTGGCCCAAACTAGGCTCATCGGGAGGCCTTTGTGTAGTGCAGTCGGTTGATTCCCTCCTGGATCTTTGCAAGGTTCTCCTGGCTTGACGAATTGGATGGGTGAGCACCGAAATTTCTTCCTTCTCTTGTCCATGAAGGTTGCCTTGTATCCGAGTCCCCACTTTCGTTGGTTATATACTAGCGATACCTTTCTGGACTTGAAGTGATTCTTCATTCGGTATTTGAGGCTCAGACGCTCTGCCGGTGAAAAGACACGGTCCACCCTTATCGGTTCTGGATTGGCGATAGAGTTCACAGTCTCGAATTCGAAACTGTGAAACGAGATGTCTTCTTCAGAGTGCTGGATATCGATGACCGGGATGTCTGGTTCGGTGGCAGCAGCATTGGAAGGAATGATGAGCTCCTTCTCTGCGTGGATAGAGATCACTTGATTTCCACAGATGTACTTCACCCGTTGATGTAAGGTTGATGGCACAGCTCCAACCTTGTGCAGCCATGGCCGTCCGAGCAGCATGTTGAAAGAGGCTGATATATCCAGGATTTGGAATGTGATGGTAGAAACTTTTGGACCTATCTGTACCTCTATGTCGACCTCCCCTTCCACTGATCGGCGGGTGTTGTCAAATGCTCTGACGCATATGGTGCTGGGTCGGAATGAAGAAGGACTGATTCCCAGGCGTTCCGCGGTCTTGAGTGGGCAGACATTTAAGCTTGAGCCATTATCGATATGGACCAGCGGAACACAGAGGTCTTTGTATCGTAAGGCTATGTTGAGGGATCGCCCATGATCTCGTCCCTCTGGTGGCAACTCATTATCGGTGAAGGTGATGGTGCGCGGAGCCAGTAGCTGTCCAATCATCAATGCAATCATCTCTGGTGCCGTATCGGAGGAGACATGAGCATCATTCAAGGTCTTGGCAAACATTTCTCGGTGTATGCGAGATGTGCAGAGCAGCTCCCATACTGAGATTTGTGCAGGGATTGACTTGAGCTGAGTTGCTACATCGTATGCGGCTTCATTTTTGCTGCCGAGGCCTGAGAGGACGCCTTTGGGATCTCCTCTGTTTTGATTATCTCTTCGGATGCAACGCCCGTTGGGATTCATGTTTCCCACTTCCGCACATTCTGGATAGTGCCATGGAACCTCTTTGTAGTTTTCCTCCCTTTTGCCTTCTAGGACCACTGGTTCTTGCAACGGTGCTGGTGTGGGTACCAGATCTTCCTCGTATAGAGCTTTTGCCTTGAGAACTACATTGTTGCCTGTGCTGAAGGGGTAGTATCGAGGCTTGTCTTCATAGACCACATAAGGTCGTGGTCCTGGCTTGACTGTTCCTGGGGCAGGAGGCTCCCATGGAATGAATACTGGTCCTCTTGATATGGCAGGAGGTTTCTCTGTTCGTCCGAGCTGCCGTAGCGTGATTGATATGCCTCCGGGACTTGCCCCTTGCAATATGACAGGCTTGACTGGAAGAGATCCTTCCAAGACAACGGGCTCTTGCTGTTGATGAGTATAATCCTTCCATTGCGGATTGGATTGTTCTGGAGTTGCCCCTTGCAAGATGACAGGTTCGTATGTGGGCTCAATGTATGATTGTGCTCCTTCCAAGACGACTGGTTCCCAGCTTGAATGGTTGTAAGGTGCCCCTTGAACAACTGGTATATCATATGGAGGTGCTCCTTCAAGCACTACTGGCTCGGAGACTGAAGGAAGAAAGGGACTTGCCCCTTGCAAGACTGGAGGAGGATTTGTTGGCTCATAGGTGTAGGTATGAATGGACTGAATAGGGGAGAAGAAGCGATCGATATGGTCCCCTTCTTCTATACTGTTGACGGCAGGGCCACGAGACGAACTGGGGTCTGTTGGATGCTGAGGCAGAGGATTCTGAAGGATGTTGGTGGAAGCTGCTGGAGAAGTTCCAGGGACCGAGATGACGATCTTGCGGTCATCAATCAGGTCTTGTATGGCATTTTTCAAAGTATAGCATCGATCAGTGGCGTGGCCACGCCCTTGATGGTAGGCACAGTACTCATTTTCTCGGTAATTTGGAGGCAGAGGATGAGGCGGAGGCCTAGGTGTCATCAGAGTGAGTAACTGCTTTTGTACCAGCGTAGTCATGATTTGACTAAGTGGTTGACTGAGTGGAGTGAACTTCCTGAACTCCCTGTAATTCTGCCTGTTCTGGTATGAGTATTGGCCGTTTCCCCTGAACTGCTGCTGTTGTCGAGGTGGCTGTGGCTGAGGATTCGGTTGTGGCTGATATCGCTGAGGCTGATGCTGAACTTGATTCTGCTGATACTGTTGACGTCCTTGTGGGGGAGCATGTTGATTTCCTTGAGCAGCGGTGTTGATGTTGTTTACCTCTGTTGGGCGGGGAGGAGAACCATTGTGGTTTCCATTCCCGTGCCCGATAGGTCTTCCTTCCACTCTGTTCCTCTTGACTGGAGTGGCTTGATGAGGCCATGGGGAGATCGTCCCGGCCCGGATTCCTGCTTCAACTTGCTCTCCAGCACGGATCAATTGTGAGAAATTCGCATATGGATGCGAGATGAGATACCCGGATATGCCTGGGTATGTTGAATGAACAATCATGGAGATTTGTTCTTCATCGTCGATGGGTGTCCGCATTCTGGCTGCCATAGCTCGCCAACGTCCCACATAAGCTGATAGTGTTTCATCACTCCTTTGCCTGAGTGCTGCGAGGTCGGCTCTTCTGGGTGCCATGTTGAGATTATATGCGAATCTGTCGACGAAAGCCTGGGAGAGTTGTTCCCATGTTCTGATGCGGTGGCAGTCCAATGAAGTGTACCAATCTAGGGCATCGCCCTTCAGAGATTTTTGGAACAATCGAATGAGGGCCCCTTCGTTTCCTGAGATTGCACTCAGCTCTCCACAGAAGGCCTTGAGATGTGCTGTGGGACAACCGCTGCCGTCGTATCTTTTGAACTTTGGAACCTCAAAGTTTTGAGGTACCCGAGCATCTGGGAAAGGACACAAGTCTCTGAACTTGATCGAAGGTAAGTCGATTCCTTGCTGTCGCTGAAGCTGATTTTGCAAGATCTGGAACTGCTCCCGCAACTCGTCCAGTCCTGAGTGATCTGTTCGAGCGACTGGTGCCTCCTGGAATAAGGCACGTTCTTCTTCGGCATAGTGGTCGATGTCTTCGACCCTATGGGCTTGCTGAAAAGCAACCGCGGGTTGCTGAAATTGGTTTGATGATTGAACTGGATTCTGATGAACTTGAGCTTGAACTGATGGTAACTGAACTGGAGACTGTACTGAAGGTTGAACTGGAACTTGCTGGAAATTAACTGGATCTTGCTGAATTGAAGATTGTTGGAAATTAACTGGATTTTGCTGAATTGAAGATTGCTGGAAATTAACTGGAATCCCATTGGCGGGGATGTGCTGGAATTGAAAAGTGCTCCTGTTTGCAGGAGGCTGAGATGCTGGGAAGTGACCCCCTTGTTGGGTATTCGCCACTGTCCGCTGATTGATGTGGGCTTGACACTGACCCCCATTGTGGGCATTCGCCAGTGCTGTCCCTGTTGCTGGAAATTGAATTGAAATCCCATCGGCGGGGATGTGCTGAAATTGAAAAGGTGTCCCATCGGCGGGGACATGCTGAGATCTACTGAGATTGTTGTTTGCAAGATTGACTGGAAGCTGACTGGATGTTCCTGCAACGGAGGTGCTCTGAGATGGCCTTGTCGTCGCAGGAAGATATTGAGAAGGATGCCCCACAACGAAGGGCTGAGATGGCTGCTGTCGGTAGTCTTGGGCAGACTCCGATGGTTGTGCTTGATTTGAACTGGAGGCCGGGAGGACCCGGCATGGCTGCTGAGCTTGCTGAACTGGGCCAACCTGATTGTTGGCTGCTGCGGTGGTTTGTGCTTGCATGAATTGCAAGAGCATTTCTTGCATTGCTCTCATTCCTTGTGCCAATTCTTGTATGATTGGCGTATTGTCAACGGGCTGTTGCGCTGGAGGTTGCGCTTCGGTTATTTCGAGAGCAGGGAAGTGATGAGTTTCTTCTTCGTGGTCGGACATGGCTTGCTGAGCCCGAGTGCGGATTATGCTGCGGAAGGGAAGTTGTCTCCGCGTACGTTGAGCCCGAGGAGGCGCAATGGTGAGGACTGTACTCTACTCTTTTTTTGGGTTTTGGGATTTTCTATTTTTTTTGTGTTTGGGTTTGGGTAGAATGCTATGCAGATGAGATTGTATGAGGATCAATGACTTTCAAGTACGGGAAGGATTCTGTTTTTTTTCAAGTCGGATCACGACTAGTGGGACTAGCTTATCCCCAGTGGAGTCGCCATTCTGTGGACCCTCGCCGATTTTCCCCGCGCTCTCACACGACGTCGTTCTCCCTTTCCCTTCGGAAGAAGAAGAAGAAGAGGAGGTGCGTGAGTGCGAAATCGCCGTTTGTGCCACTGGCTTGCCTCGTTCTCGAGGGCTTTGTTTGGTTGTCGTATTGAGCTAGATGTGCTTAAATGAATTTATATAAGACCAGAGTCGCCACTAGCCAGTTACTTCGAATCTACAGTCGGCTAGACCCCGTAGAAACGTTAGAGAAGGGAATCCGAAGATTCCTTCCTCTAAAATGACTCCTGTTGATCTGCGGTCAGAGATTCAAGGTAAGGGATCACGGTTACAGGGTGGGAAGAAGTTAAGCACCCCACACACTGCCCGTACCGAAGTACGGTCTCTACTTCACAGAATCGATCGAATACTTGAAAGTCTAATTTAATCCTCGTATATTCTCATGAATGACATGATGCATGAATGCGGGTCTGAACAGTAAGAGTTTCTGATGGGCAGGTTCCAACAACGGGCAAGCCCAGAGCGTACGCTCGAACTGACAGGTGCTTAATGTAAGACGTATGCAGTGTGCTTGAGTAATCAAGGTGCTTTTAGTGAAGCATGAATGCAGGTCTGAACAGTAAGAGTTTCTGATGGGCAGGTTCCAACAACGGGCAAGCCCAGAGCATACGCTCGAACTGACAGGTGCTTAATATAAAGACATATGCATGTGTACTTGACGGATCAAGGTGCTTGTAGTGAAGCAGGGGGGTTGGAAGGAAAGTAAATGTTGCACTTATGCTAGATGCAAATGAGATGATGCTGGAAAATGAGTAGCTGGGTGGACGGAGGTGTCGCAAGGGTTGGCTTTGAGTGGCTGGATCAAGACTTGGATGGCTTGGGAGGCTTGGACCAGTGGTCAGGCTGGGCTGGACCAGGGTTAGACTCTCCTCACTCGGGCTCTCCTTGGTGGAAAAATGGGCTAAAGGGTGGAGAGATGGACTCAGAGCTCTCGGACTGGCTGGACTTCGAATGGCTTCTTGAAATGAGAAGGGGAGGGGGGTATTTATAGCAGCGGACAAGGGCATTCCCGTAATTTTTTCCGGGCGGCCTGCCATGGGCCGCCCGTACGGCCGCTCCTCGGTTTCCAGCGAGTACGGCCGTTCCCTCGGGGCTGCTGTTGGACTCGCTGGTCGACTCAGTGAGTTGACTCAGCGGGTCGACTCGGTGGTTTGACTCGACGGGTTGACTCGACGGGTTGACTCGGTGTTTTGACTCGACGGGTTGACTCGACGGGTTGACTCAGCGGGTTAACTCAGCGAGTTGACTCAGCGAGTTGACTCAGTGAGTTTGACTTTTTTGGGATTTTTGACTGGACTTTTTTATGGGGGGTTTTTCAGGGTGGTTTTTAGGACTGGGTTGACTGGGTTCAGGCTTGAACTGGGCTATGGAATGGGGCTTACAAGGGTGAGTTTGGCTGAGTTTGGACTTGTGATTTGGGGGTATGGTCCTCCGTTCAACCAGCTATCTCTACCAACAGTGTAGCCGAAGGTGGGGTGTCTACAATATATATTTGTTTTGAAAAAGTTCCAGACTTCAACTCGAGTAATCGAGATTGACACTGGTTTTTATGGAAAGCTTAGAATTTTTTTTTGGTATTTTGGAAATGATCCGGGTCATCAGATCCTGGTTCGAATGGCTGGGATCGATGCCGGTTTTTGTTGAAAGCGAGAAAGGTCCCCCGAGAAACTAATCCCAGTGTAGTTTAAGGTCTTCGGACCGCAAATATGTACATGCTGAAAATACATTCTTTTTGTGTTTTTTCGAAAAAATGTTCCAGGCTGTTAAGTCTCAATTTGAGCGGTCAAGATCAATACTGGTTTTTATTGAAAATCTCTCGGGATATCGATCCTGACGTAGTTTAAGGTCTTCGGACCCTGAAACTGTACAAAAGGGGCAAACACATTTTTTTTTTGTTCTTTTTTTGGAAAATATCCGGTATCAGCGGATCTTGATTCGAGCAGTCACGACCGATCCCGGCTTTTATTGAAAATCCCTCGGGATGTTAATCCCGACGTAGTTTAAGGTCTTCGGACCAGAAACTGTACATGTGACGTATATATTTTTTTGGTTTTCTGAAAATGTCCGAGATCGTCAGGTCTTGATTCGATCCAAACCAATGTCGGCTTTTATTGAAAATCCCTCGGGATCCTGATCCCGACGTAGTTTAAGGTCTTCGGACCAAAACTGTACTAGCGAGTGCTGGAAATCACATTTTTTTTGTTTTTTAGAAAATGTCCGGAGTCACCAGATCTTGAAGAAGACCAATGCCGGTTTTTATTGAAAATCTCTCGGGGTGTTGATCCCGACGTAGTTTAAGGTCTTCGGACCCAAAAACTATGTACAAGCTGGACACACATTTTTTTTATTTTTTTATTTTTTTGAAAAGTATTCCGGGTCATCGATTCTGATTTTGATGGTCGAGATCGATACTCATTTTTATTAAAAATCCCTCGGGATCTTGATCCCGACGTAGTTTAAGGTCTTCGGACCGCAATCTATACAAGTAAACAGTAATCAAGGGCGGAGATTCTTGGGATTCTTCTTGGAATGGTTTGGATCATCTAGTCATGCCTTTGGATGGTTGAGATCATTGTTTGACCAAGTCAAATTCTTCTTTCTTTTCTTTAAAAATTTCATGGAACTTTTCCACATCATCAACCCAATTTCTCACTCATTTCTCATGAGATGAGATTTTGGTGAGATTTCTTCCTTTTTCTCACCATTCTCTTCCATCACTTCATTCTTACATGGAGGTACAAGATTCACTTGCAACCACCCTTCCCAAGGAGGAGTTCTTCCCAAGGAGAGAGGGAGGGTGGTCGTTTCATGTAGGTAGGGGCTAGGACGGCCTCCCATGGGCCGCCCGGACGGTCTCTGCCTCCTGGTCTCTTCAGTGGGTTGGGTAAAAGGGTGCCCTCCCCTTTCCTATATAACATGGGGCACCCTTGCCCCCTCAAACGTGCAATCTCTCTCTTCTCTCTCTCATATTCTCTCTTTTTTCAAGTTTTCTCTCTCTTCTTTGGTGGTCCTTTGCTCTTTTCAAGTGGTGGCCCTTAGAGACATTTTGGGACAGCAAGGTGGTCCTTCTTTGGTGAGGGGTAAAGGTATGGACCACTTCCTTTCCCTTTCTTGTCTTTTTCCTTCTTCATTATCTCTTCTCATGATCCTTTTCTTTTTCCATGTAGCCATTCCAAAAGAGTGAGGGTGGGCCCAAGTGTTTTTGGCCTTTTTCTAGATCTCAAGTCTCTTTCAAAGGTGGTGTATGGAGAAGGACATTGCAAGCTCTCCACTTCATCATTTTTTTTCTTTCTTCTTTTCACACTCCCCTCATGTGTATGTAAAGGGTGATTTTGCCATGTCACCAAGTGTTCATGGCAAAATACTCTATCTTTTTCATGGGAGTAGGGCCTTTTTTCATATGTATCAAATGGGCTCAAAGTGAAGTCATGGCCCTTGGTGTATTTGATGGGCCCAATGCTTCATTTTGGGCTCCCTCATGCTTTCTTGCCCTTGTCATTTTTCCTTAATGCTCTTCCTTTCTTTTCCATCTTCTTTTCAAGGTTTGGGCCCATGGGCATGGTAGGGCCCATCTCAAGTTTTGGGCTCATGGGGCTCACTTTAGGTGACCCCATCTTTTTTCACACATGTATGGATCAAGATGACTAGCCCATTCTTCATTTGGATCTCAAGTGGGCTAGATTTCCTAGTTGGGCCTATATAGACAAGTAGCCCAACTCTTCCATCATTTCTTGATTATGATGTACATCCTTGTACAAGGTGTAGTGGGCTCCTTGGAGTCTCTATATGTGGATGGGCTTTTGGGTCCTCATTGAAATTTGGATTCCTTTGGACCAATGTGTGCACCACTACACTTTGTCCATGTGGGTTTTTTCTTTTCATGCTCTTTTCTTTAATGGATGGAGGACTTGAGTTACTTGACCATCTACAAGTCCCATGAGTGAGTTGTTCCCACAATCTCACTAAGTTCAAATGGTTTTCCTTGTGGTAGGAATGTGATTCTCAAGAGTTTCCCTCTAATGCTATCAACCTCAAATGGATGATCCTCAAGTGAGCTATCCATACAATCATAGCTCCTTTTCCTTTGGGGCTTGGTGGGTCATCCACCATCATTCTCATGTATGGGTGATTTTTCTTTGAATTTGTGGGAAAGAATGATACCCATAAGTTGCCCATTCTTGTCCGATGCTTTGGGACATTTTGGATTTTGATCTTCAAGTGGGCTATGTATACCATTCTTATCCATTTTCATGATGGTTGGGTGACTCATCAAGCCATGCTCTTTTGTGCTCAAATAGTCTCCCTTTTTTGGTAAAGAAATTGGTGCACATAAGTTGCCCAAACTTGCCTTTACATGGGCATTTCCAACTTTGACTCCTCATGTGGGCTATGTGCATCAAAATTTTTACCATTGGCCTCTTTGATTCATATATTTGTGGGTAGACCGCCATGTTGCATTTTCATGGTCAAAATTTTCATCAAGATGAGGCACATAAAGTTGCCCATGGTTAACCCATGAATGGGTCCTCATATTCTTCAAAGTGGGCTATGTGCTCTCTCCAATCCATTGAGATGAGGCATTTGGGTTGCTCTTGGGGGCCCACTTCCTTTCTATTCCCCACTTGTCCATGCACATGTGTAAAAAGATGGGAACATCTTAAGTGAGAACCATGGCCTTGGCATAAAAATGGATCAATCCTTGGCCACATATGGACTTTGAAAAGGGATTTCTCATGTGAAGTAGGATTCTTGTTCTTTGTTGATCTCATGGCACTTGAGTGCATTTGTTGTCCAAAATGTGTCCTTGGATGATGGACTTTTTCTTGCCTAAGGCATGCCTTGTAACCTTCTTTAAGGTGGGCCTTACTTTTCCAATGGGCCCAACACATATCCTAAGTGGCACATGGAGTTGGACTTTAGATTTTGCATTTGAATGTGAGTCCAATCCCATGGGTTCCTTGGATGAGAATTTGGATTTTAATGGGTAAAGGGATAAGGACTTACCTTGTCAAGCTTGTAGGATTCTATGGCGGATGGTACCAGAGGTCACCGAGTAATTGACGAAGATGATCCCGCCTTCATCGTCCGCCGAGGGGACCACATGTGTTCCTTAGCTATGGAGCATCAACCTCTTCCCACTATCAAGGGTCGAGGTACCAGGGATCGCTGGGATGACTGGATGAAGGATCCACAGCCCTTGCTTGAACGAGTACTGGATGGTACTCCTTTTGCTGGCCTCCTCACCCTACGTTTCCACAATAATGATGCTAACCGCATGATGCTCGCGGCCCTTTGCGAGCGGTGGCGGGATGAGACCCACACCTTTCAGCTTCCTTGTGGAGAATGGGGGATAACCCCCTTGGACATTTATATGCAGATAGGCTTCCCGTTTCATGGGACAATTGTTCCTCAAGTTAGCTCCCTAGCTCCTCTCACTTCCACCGACTGGCTACGGCTTGTTGGTGATGTCCCACCCGAGGGTGAATTCCAAGGCCATCAAGTGAAGATGCGATGGTTCTATAACAGTTTTGCCTCCGTCATCCCCACCACTGAGCGAGAGGCCCTCCACAAAGCGCGGGCCATGATTACCTATGCTTTTGGATCCTTTCTTTTCTGCCATGCGAATGAGAGAGTTGATCCTAAATTTCTTCGTTTAGTCGAGGATCTTCATCACCCCTATAACTGGAATGGGGCTATCTTGACCCGTATTTTTCAAGGTCTGGACAAGACTTGTCGACATAGCCGGTCCTTCACAGGCTTCTGGCCTGTTGTTGAGGTACCTTTTCTTTCGTCTTCCTTGAAGTCATTTGCCTTCTTTCTCTCTCTGATCATTAGATGTGCTTTTGTCCAGACCTGCTTTTATGACCATTTTCCCCATCTTGCGCCGAGGATGAGGGATGATATTGAGCCCTCTCAGTATCGCCACATGTACTGGTACTAACAAAACCGTCAGCGGAATTCCCGAGTTCCCGGGGACAATTGGCGTGCTGACATAGACGGGCTGACTGTCGAGGACGTAAGTATCTTGCTTGTCTTTGCCCTCGTGCCGTACTGTAATTGATCGTGGTGACTATGTTTGCTGCAGCTCGCTCGGATGCCGTATGCCAGTTTCCCTCTCTATTACACCCCCCAGCGTGTGGAGGCATACGATGCTTCATGTCTTCGTATCATGCTTTCTGACGCTGAGTCTTTCCAGTGGTACTTGGGGGAGAGGTTGCTTCGGCAAGTTACTGGGGTGGCTCGGGTCCCTTGTTCTGCACCTCCTCCAGCTGCTCGGATGCCGGTTGATGAGAGAGTTGAGGCTCTCGTGGGCCAGCCCGGATTTCGCTTCACGATCCCGGATTGTGATTATGATGAGTGGTATCTGCTGTTCGGCCAGGGGCCTCTGCTTCCTTCGCTTTATGTTCCAGGTGGCCGTCGCAGGTATGTTGGAGGTTCGGTGACTGCTCCTTTGATGGATCTTTATCGTCGGGAGCGGGACACGAGGAGGGACGATGATGATTATGTTGGCGACTTGTAGCCTGCTCGGGTGCTCTGCTTTGTATGGCCTTGTATTTTTGCTTTTATCTTCTTTTGTATTAAGCTCTTTTGAATGGATATATAATCCTTGATTTGTCTCAAGATTCTTTGATGATGTCTGGAAGCTTTGACCTTTGACTTGTTCTTTAATGATTTGTGGAAGATGAGGCTTCTTAACTGCATGGATGATGGCTTGAACGGTTCAGATTGCTTGATTTGGCTTTGTGGGCCCACTTGATGATTAGATCTTGGATTCTGGCCCTTCTTTTGATGATCAAACCTTTGATCTTGCTGCTCCATGACTTGTACGGGTTTTCCAATAGTTTGGATCCTGGTGATCTAGCCCTTGCATGGTTCAGATTGATGGATTTGACTCTGTGGGCCCACTTGAGACCTTAGCTTTACTTTGGGGCACCTCTTTTGATGACTTGTGAGGTTAAGAAGGTTTCTCATGGTGTGGATGATGGCTTGAACGTCTCAGATCGCTTGATTTGGCTTTGTGGGCCCACTTGATGGTTAGATCTTGGATTCTGGCCCTTCTTTTGATGATCAGCCCTTTGATCTTGTTGTTTGGTGGCTCATGTAGGTCCTTCAATGGTTTAGATTATGATGATCTGGTCTTTGAACGGCTTGGATTGCTTGTGGCCCCCACTTGATCACCTTTCCTTCTCTTTGGCTTGATCAGCCCTGTTCTGGCCGCATTGCTTCATGATTGGACCGGTGGGGCACCTTCTGTATGATCTTGATCAACTTCAGTTGAAATCTGGAGTGGACCGGAGCTTTGGGCGGCCCATGGAGCGCCATCTGCTGACGTGGACTGTCAGCCTCACCTACCAAGAATCCTGGAGCCAATCCCGCAGAGAGAGGGGAACCGCGTCCGTACGGGCGGCCCAGGGCAGGCCGCCCAGAGCTCGTCTCTTGAGCGGCCTGGGCTGGCTCGTGCTCGGACATTCCCTGGTCCCTGTTGCTGCTGTCCCTACCTGCTGTGTACGTTCAGGTTCGATTCCAACAATGAATCTTCTCTTTGTCTCCTCTTTCATCATCATCTTGTCCTCATTTTGCTTTGTCCTTTCTTGGGCCATGGATGGTGGTGATTTAGGGGCTGTGGGGGCTGTCCAAGGTGGGTCCCACGCTTCAGATTGTCAATTGAGCTTTGATAATGGGGAGATGCCTTTAATGGGTGGTGGAGGTGGGGCATTGAATGGAAGCATTGATGAGGGGTTAGAGATGGTGGTTGGTGGAGCCTTGAATGGCTCCATTAATGGTGGGATGGCTGGATTTTCAGATTTGAATGGGCCCCTCATTATGGGAGGAATGGATGGTATAGATAGGATGATGGGATGGGACATAGGTGAGGCTATACATCCCTTGGATGTGGGCCCCATGGATGATATGATGGATGGTGGTAATGGGACCATGATGGACATAAATGGGCTGATCTCATGCTTGGATGGGATGGATGGTTCAGATGGTACCTTTGACGGTTTGGATGCTCTGGATGAGGGCCAGGATATGCGGTATACTTCTTTGGGTGGACTTGATGTGATTATTGATGATGTCCCCCTGATGATGGACGGTGTGGATGCCTCGATGATCCCTTTGATCGGCCAGGATGATGATTGGATTCATGATTTCCTGTCGGAGGGGGCCGCAGGTCCAGATCTGACCGTTGATTCTTCGATCGGGGCTGCCCGGACCCTTTTTGATGGTTCAGATGTATTCTTTGACGGTCAGATTAGCCAGGATGCCACGATGTGCGGTGTGATCTTCACTGATAGTCCTTTTGATGGAGAGCATTGTCCTTCCCCTGGTCATCGGTCCTTTGCGCACTCTGTTCATGAGGTGGGCGAGTCTTCTCATGCGGCTGAGATTATGACAGTTTCAGACAGCGATGCGACTATATCCGACATAGCCATCACTGAGGGTAGGTCAGGGGCTGTCGAGTCTGCAGAGGTTCCAGCTTTTCCTTCTCCTTCGCCCGTTGACCTTCCGATTCTTGATGAGCTGTCTTCGATTTCTGGGCCTTTTGTGCTGGAGGGGGTACCAGTAAGGACTTGTCAGCTGCTTCCTCGTTCTTCCTGCTCGCCATGACTGCTTGCTTGGCTTGACAGCTTGTCAGTTTATGAGATTCGAGATTTGGAGTCTTATGGCTTCGGCGGTCTGATCCATATGGCCAGAGTTGATATTGATTGGAGGATGCTTGGAGCTGCCTTGATTGACTGGGTCCCTTCGTTGAACTTGTTCGCGTTCAACGATATGGAGATGGGACCTTCTTTGGAGGAGCTTGCTCGCTTGATAGGCTTACCCTTGGATTATACTCAGTACTTCTCGCCGAAGACATCGCCGAAGACTGCTACACCGCAGAACTGGTTCGGGATCCCCTATCTTGTTCGGCCTGCAGCTGGTGGCCAGGATGCTGTGGTGTTCTCCTTGGACTTGCTGTATGATCTTTTTTCGGATCTTCAGAGTACGGCCGGCTCTACCTTTGCTCGGAACGCACTGATGTTCTGCTTGATTGCTGAGGTGCTGTTCTCGGGATGGCGCAGATCCCAGACTCCTTTGCTTTTTGAGGTGATGAGCCGAGCTATCCGTCGGCAGGGGATCATTTCTCTTATCTTGGCCGAGCTATTCGATGGGCTGACCGACTGCGCCTTGGGCCGCACTCGTGTCCTTCGCGGCTGCTGTGCATTTCTTCAGGTATTTCTCCTACACCTTTTTTTTCTTGCTTTGTTGGGGATTGCTTTGCTTTAGCTGAACTTCTTTTCCTCTCTGTGATCAGGTCTGGCTATGGGAGCGTCTTTCTTTGACTATTCCTGTACCTTTTCCTGACACTCGTCGCCCAGACCTTATGCGACACATTATGGAGTTTCTTCCTCATACAGCTAGGATGAGCGAGCCCTTGTATCGCAGGATGTTTGCTGAACTTCGTGACTGGAACGTTCGTTGGGAGTCATCTTGGCTTTCACTTCCTCCAGTGCTTTGCGATGCACACCGCCTTCCTCTGATGTTGGTAGGCTTTCGATCCTACTTTTCTTACCATCCCATTCGGTTCCTGCGGCAGTTTGGGTACGAGCAAGATGTTCCTCTTTTCGCTTTTACGGGTATCGGGCGTCGGGCACTTCCACCTAGATCCTCTGACTTCAGGACCCGGATTGATTGTTCTTGGGCGAGTTATTTGACAGCTGATCTGCTGGGATTTGAGCTACGGACTTTTTCGATGGCGACCGCCCCATATCAGTATTGGGTTGCTGAGCAGTCTTTGTACCGACGTATCCCTTGTTGGCACCAGACTGTTGACGAGGATGAGCAGGATATCCTTGGAGATGCTGGCTCTTCATCTGGTTCATATGAACCCTTTGAGGAACGCCCGTTTATCGATCCTGGCTTCCTTTTGGCCACTCATGGCCATTTGCTGTCTGAGATCTCCGCACTTCGGTATCATTGTGAGATGATGTCGAGGAGATTGGCTGCCGATCGGAGGTTGTCAGATGAGGAGACAGCGATCCGTACCCTTGAGCGCAACGAGGTGCATTACCTGCGTATGGAGGTGAGCAGGTTGAGAGCGAGGCTATCTTTTTATGAGTTAGAGGACTTACCTGATGTGGCCGAAGAGGAGGGTAGAGATTGATTGTGTTGGCCACCTGCACATTCCTTTTTTGCATTTTTGATGATGATGCATTTTTTGTATTTTTTGAAAAAGATGATATGATATGTGTAAAAGAAATATGATACTTTTAATGAAAAAGAAGAAAACTTTTTGAGAATCTATTGTGCCATGAGTTGTCTTGTGAGTGTGTCTGGATTTTGTGTCGGGATATAGGAATCAGAACTGGGGCTCGGTCAATGATTTGACCGATGTCTCGAGATTTGACTTGCTTGATCCTTTAGTTCCCTAGAGATGTAGGCAATGGAAACTCTTACTTCCTGAAATTGTTAGAGTTTGTAGAGTTCTTCGCTCCTGACTGTACTTCCTCTTGTTCTTGCACTTTCACTGCTTGAACCGATCTGGACTGTCTGACTTCTTGGTCCCTGCACTTTTATTTTATTTTTCTTTTTTTTTTCTTTTTTTTTATTCGAGCCATTTTTGCCTGCAGCGCTCTTTCAAGTTTTCACCACAGCCGGCCTTTTCCCATCATTTTTTCCCGTGGCGCCCTTTCAGGTTTTCACCACGTCCCGGGTGTTTGATCTTGCCTGCCCCTTGGCAGCTATGCTGTTTTTATCCTCGGCGCCCTTTCGAATTTTCACCAAGTCCGCTGTATGCCCACTGTTTTTACTCGGAGCGCCCTTTCGGGTTTTCACTCCGCCCTCTTTGTTTAGGCACACATTTTCTTTTTCTTTTTTCTTTTTTGTTTTTCTTTTCTCTCTGGATCTCTGGATAACTTCGGCGGCTAGAGGTCGGGAATCCGTCGTTGCCGGCCGATGGCAGTCTTTCAGCACTTATCCTCAGTTACGATGATAGAGCTGTCGGTCTTTGCTAAAGACCCTTCTGAGATGAATGGATGGATGACTGTGTTTCTTCTTGGGTTGATTTTTTCCTTGGGTGCCTTGCTTTGGCTTCCCTTTTTCTTTCTCTTTTCTTTTTTTTTTCCCTTTTTCTTCTGTATTCTCTCTTTTTTTTTTGTCTTTTCCTTTTTGTATTTTTCTCTTTTTGAATTCCCTTATTTGAAACACTTGTTGGTGGACGGAACGATTTCTCAGAGGTCTTAGCTTCGACCTCTTGACTTCAGCTCTATTAAGGTAACTCTTGATAAGGTCAGAATGGCTTACCCGTGAAAGATCTTCACGTTGTCGGCATTGGTTGGCTCAGGAAGATCCACCCCTCTCATGCTGGTGAGTCGGAGGGCGCCTCCGGGAAGTACTTCTCTGATGATCAGTGGCCCGTCCCACGAGGGTTTGAACTTTCCTCTGGGGTCCGGAAGGTGCGACGGTAGAATCTTCTTCATGACCATGCGCCTACCTTGAAACTTCTTTTTCGGACTCTCTTGTTGTAAGCCCGAGCGATCCTTTTCTGATAGCATTGTGAATGACTTAGTGCACGCATGCGCTTTTCATCTGCTAGCTGCAACTGATCGAATCTGGCCCGTTGCCATTCTCCTTCTTCAATTCCGCTTTCTAATAACACTCGTAGTGATGGTATTTCCACTTCGACTGGTAGAACTGCCTCCATTCCATAGGTAAGCTCGAAAGGAGTAACGCCCGTAGCAGACCGTACAGATGTTCGATAGGCCCAAAGTGCATATGGGAGCATATCTGACCAATCTCGATATGTCACGACCATCTTCTCGAGTATCCTGACGATTGTCTTGTTTGCGGCTTCTACCCCACCATTCATCTGAGGACGGTAGGGGCTTGATCGATGACGTTGGATCTTGAACTTACTGAGGAAGTCATCCATCTTCTTGTTGACAAACGGGGTCCCATTATCTGTGATGATAGCATTAGGGATTCCATACCGGCATATGATGTTGTTCTTCATGAATTTGATCACCTGAGATGCTGCAATTGTGGTGTAGGAGGCTGCCTCTACCCACTTGGTGAAGTAGTCGACTGCCACAAGTATGTACTCATGACCATTTGATGCTTTGGGACTGATCTTGCCGATGATGTCGAGTCCCCACATGGAGAAGGGCCAGGGGGTGGTCAGGTTGTATAACTCTGATGATGGGGCATGGATTTGATTTGCATGCTCCTGACACTTGAAGCATTTTCTGATGTGCTGGCAACAGTCTGTCTCCATGGTGAGCCAATAGTAGCCGAGTCGTAGAATCTTCTTTGCCATCATGTGCCCATTCATGTGAGGGCCACAGATTCCTTCGTGTATTTCTTTCATGATCTTTGCAGCTTCTGTTTCATCGACGCATCGGAGGAGGATGTGATTATAGGATCGCTTGTAGAGAATTTCGCCACTGATGGTGAACTGGCCGGCCAAACGTTGGATGGTTCGGCGATCTGTTGCTGTTACTGATTCTGGATACTCCTGGGTTTCGAGATATTGCTTGATGTCAGCATACCAGGGTTTGTCAGGGACAGCTTCGGCTTCTTCTATTTGCAGGCAAAAAGCAGGTTCTTCTTGAATTTCGACTGTGAGCTCCCATTCTGAAGCTCCTTTTGGGATCTCGAGCATTGATGCGAGCGTGGCGAGAGCATCTGCAAACTGGTTCTTGGCTCTGGGCATGTATGAGAAGGTGATTTCCTTGAATTCTTCGATCAGGTTGTCAAGATACACATGATATGGTATCAACTTCTCGTCTTTGGTCTTCCATTCGCCATTGGTCTGATTGATGATAAGCTGTGAGTCTCCAAACACTCGTAGCTTCTTGACGCCCAAGATTATGGTTTCCCTTAAGCCAGCGATGCATGCTTCATACTCTGCCATGTTGTTGGTGCACTCGAACACTATGCGCCTTGAGATAGGAATAGGGACGTCATCTGGAGAGTAGAGGATTGCTCCAATACCACTCTCTTTAGAGTTTGCTGCGCCATCGAAGAATAACGTCCACTCACCTTTCTTCTTCTTTTCTTCTTCTATGAGCAAGAGATCTTCATCAGGGAAGAATGTCTTGAGCGGCTGATAGTCCAGGAGAGAGTGAGCTGCAAGATGATAGGCGAGGGCCTGCCCCTTGATTGCCTTTTGAGTGACATAGGTGATGTCAAACTCAGACAAGAGTAGCTGCCATTTAGCTATCCTTCCAGTGAGTGCCGGCTTCTCGAACAGGTACTTGAGCGGATCCATGTGAGCGAGGAGGAGAATAGGGAATGCAATCATGTATTGACGGAGTCGCTGAGTTGCCCAGACTAGGGCGAGACAAGTCTTCTCGATCGGGGAATACCTGGTCTCGTAGTCGGTGAACTTTTGACTCAAATAGTATATTGCTTGTTCCTTCTTCCCGGTCTCGTCGTGTTGGCCGAGGACACAGCCAATGGCTTCTGCTGCTACTGAGATGTATAACAATAGTGGTCGTCCGGGAGCGGGGGGCACTAGGACTGGAGGATTCATGAGATATCTCTTGATGCGATCGAAGGCGACTTGGCAATCATCATTCCATTCTTTTGGAACGTTTTTTCGGAGGAGCTTGAATATGGGCTCACAGATAGGTGTGAACTGTGCGATGAAGCGACTGATGTATTGAATTCTGCCGAGGAAGCCACGAATTTCTTTCTCTGTTCTAGGAGGGGGCATCTCGATGATTGCTCTAGTTTTGGTTTCGTCGACCCTGATGCCATCCTCGCTCACCATAAAGCTAAGGAGTTTGCCTCCCATTGCACCGAAGACACATTTCTGAGGGTTGAGGCGGAGCTTGTACTTTTCTAATCTGTTGAATAACTTCTTCAGATCTTCAAAGTGTCCTTCAAGTGTGCGAGATTTGACGATCATGTCGTCCATATATACTTCAAGCTCCTTGTTCATCATGTCATGGAATAGTGCTGTCATTGCTCGCTGATATGTTGCTCCTGCGTTCTTCAGACCGAACGGCATCACCCTGTAACAGAAGGTTCCCCAGGGAGTGATAAATGCTGTCTTCTCACGATCTTCGACGGCCATCTTAATCTGATTGTAACCTGAGAACCCGTCCATGAATGAGAAGATCTTGTATCCAGCAGTGTTGTCGACCAGAGTGTCGATATGTGGCAAAGGGAAGTCATCTTTTGGACTGGCTTTGTTGAGATCTCGAAAGTCGATGCACATTCGAACCTTGCCGTCCTTCTTTGGTACTGGCACGATGTTGGCGAGCCATTCAGGGTAGTTGGAGACTACCAAGAATCCCGCGTTGTACTGCTTGATGACTTCATCTCGGACTTTCAGAGCCCATTCTGGCTTCATTCTTTGAAGTTTCTGCTTCACTGGCTTCATATCTGCCTTGGTTGGCAGATGGTGTACAACGAGCTCTTCATCGAGCCCCGGCATGTCTTCATATGAGAACGCGAAGTTGGACAATCTTGGAGCTAGGAACTCTATCATTTTCTGTTTCATCTCAGGTGGCAACGATTTTCCAATGCGTACTTCCCTAGGGATCTCAGGCGTCCCCAAGTTTACTATCTCGAAATCATCGGCTACAACATTGGCTTTAGATTCGAACTTTTTGAGAAGATCCTCTAGTTCGGGAGCTGGATCATCATCTTCCTCATCCCGAGCTTCGTCCAGACCCATGAGCTCGAAGTCTAATTCGATGTCGAAATCATATGATTCGACTTCAAACTCATGCGACTCTTTAGACGAACTTGGCACACTATTGAATGCAGGAAAAGAAATATTTTTTGGTTTTTGAGATTTTTCTGAAATTGAAATGCTAGATGTTTTTGGCTTTTGAAGATTTTTTTTGGATTTTCGAAATTCACGGGACTTTGAACAAGCGGGCATTGCAGACCATGATTGATCCCAACTTGTTCCAAAGTTCCGGTCGCTGCTTAAACAGGCATTTTTTTTTGGAAGCCAGAGCCCTCAGATGGCTCTTTGGCTGATTCAAAAGTGAGGGGAACAGATGACCATTCAGAACCCCACACTTCCTCCCCTGAAGAGGTGGGGGTTGATGATTTGGGCGAAGAATCATGGTCTGGCCCAATGACCATGACTTCTCGCTGGTCGGGTTCGAGATCTGAGTCGCACTCAGTCCCTCCCGGATCACTTACCTCGCACTGCAATTCGTCTGGTTTCACAGTGAGACACAAGTTTGGAACCTGGACATCAGACCAATCTAGGGCTGGCCACTTCCCTTTCTTGGTCCAATGGATGGGCTGCTTCTGCCCCTGGCTGATGATTGATGATGTTGACTTTGCAGAGATGGGCAAGTCGTGCCCCTTGCTAATTGGTGCTGAGATGGGCGAGTTGTGCCCCTTGCTGATTGAAGTGGGCAGGTTGTGCCCCTGGTTGAGAGAAGTGGGCAAGTTGTGCCCCTGGTTGGGAGCAGGTGTCAGAGTAACCTGGTCCTGAAGCTGCTGTATTTGACTTCCTTTTTCGTCTTCATCATTTTCTTCTTCTTCTGGAGGCTTAGATGGTTCGAGAATCTGATCCCATCGAATGGGAGGCCATGTGGCCCAAACTAGGCTCATCGGGAGGCCTTTGTGTAGTGCAGTCGGTTGATTCCCTCCTGGATCTTTGTACGGTTCTCCTGGCTTGACGAATCGGATAGGCGAGCATCGAAATTTCTTCCTCCTTTTGTCCATGAAGGTTGCCCTATATCCGAGTCCCCACTTGCATTGGTTATATACCAGTGGTACCTTTCTGGATTTGAAGTGATTCTTCATTCGGTATTTGAGGCTCAGACGCTCTGCTGGTGAAAAGACACGTTCCACCCTTATTGGTTCTGGATTGGCGATAGAGTTCACAGTCTCGAATTCGAAACTATGAAATGGGATGCCTTCTTCAGAGTGCTGGATATCGATGACCGGGATGTCTGGTTCAGTGGCAGCAGCATTGGAAGGAATGATGAGCTCCTTCTCTGCATGGATAGAGATCACTTGATTTCCACAGATATACTTCACTCGTTGATGCAGGGTTGATGGCACAGCTCCAACCTTGTGCAGCCACGGTCGTCCGAGCAACATATTGAAAGAGGCTGATATATCCAGAACTTGGAATGTGATGGTGGAGACTTCCGGACCTATCTGTACCTCTATGTCGACCTCCCCTTCCACTGATCGGCGGGTGTTGTCGAATGCTCTGACGCATATGGTGCTGGGTCGGAATGAAGAAGGACTGATTCCCAGACGTTCTGCAGTCTTGAGTGGGCAGACATTTAAGCTTGAGCCATTATCGATAAGGACCAGCGGAACACAAAGGTCTTTGTATCGTAAGGCTATGTTGAGGGATCGCCCATGATCACGTCCCTCTGGTGGCAACTCATTATCTGTGAAGGTGATGGCACGCGGAGCCAGGAGTTGTCCAATCATCAAAGCTATCATTTCTGGTGTCGTATCGGAGGAGACATGAGCATCGTTCAAGGTTTTGGCAAACATTTCTCGGTGTATGCGAGATGTGCAGAGTAGCTCCCATACTGAGATTTGTGCAGGGATTGACTTGAGCTGAGTTGCCACATCATATGCGGCTTCATTTTTGTTGCCGAGGCCTGAGAGAGCGCCTTTGGTATCTCCTCTGTTCTGATTATCTCTTCGGATGCAACGCCCATTGGGATTCATGTTCCCCACTTCCGCACATTCTGGATAGTGCCATGGAACCTCTTTGTAGTTTTCCTCCCTTTTGCCTTCTAGGACCACCGGTTCTTGTAACGGTGCTGTTGTGGGTACCAGATCTTCCTCGTATGGAGCTTTTGCCTTGAGGACTACATTGTTGCCTGTGCTGAAGGGGTAACATCGAGGCTTGTCTTCGTAGACCACATAAGGTCGTGGTCCTGGCTTGACTGTTCCTGGGGCAGGAGGCTCCCATGGAATGAATACTGGTCCTCTTGATATGGCAGGAGGTTTCTCTGTTCGTCCCAGCTGCCGTAGTGTGATTGATACGCCTCCGGGGTTTGCCCCTTGCAATACGACTGGCTCGACTGGAAGAGCTCCTTCCAATACAACGGGTTCTTGTTGTTGATGAGTATAATCCTTCCATTGTGGATTGGATTGTTCTTGAGTTGCCCCTTGCAAGATGACAGGTTCGTATGCGGGCTCGATGTATGATTGTGCTCCTTCTAGGACGACTGGTTCCCAGCTTGAATGGTTGTAAGGTGCCCCTTGAACAACTGGTACATCATATGGAAGTGCTCCTTCGAGTACTACTGGCTCGGAGATTGAAGGAAGAAAGGGACCTGCCCCTTGCAAGATTGGAAGAGGATTTGTCGGCCCATAGGTGTAGGCATGAATGGATTGGATGGGGGAGAAGAAGCGATCGAGATGGTCCCCTTCTTCTATACTATTGACTGCAGGGCCACGAGACGAACTGGGGTCCGTCGGATGTTGAGGCAGAGGATTCTGAAGGATGTTGGTGGAAGCTGCTGGAGAAGTTCCAGGGACCGAGATGACGATCTTGCGGTCATCAATCAGGTCTTGTATGGCATTCTTCAAAGTATAGCATCGATCAGTGGCGTGGCCACGTCCTTGATGATAGGCGCAATACTCATTTTCTCGGTAGTTTGGTGGTAGAGGATGAGGAGGAGGCCTAGGTGCCATTAGAGTAAGTAATTGCTTTTGTACCAGCGAGTCATGATTTGACTAAGTGGTTGACTGAGTGGAGTGAACTTCCTGGACTCCCTGTAATTCTGCCTGTTCTGGTATGAGTATTGGCCGTTTCCTCTGAACTGCTGCTGTTGTCGAGGTGGTTGTGGCTGAGGATTTGGTTGTGGTTGATACCGCTGAGGCTGATGCTGAACTTGATTTTGCTGATACTGTTGACGTCCCTATGGGGGAGCATGTTGATTTCCTTGAGCAGTGGTGTTGATGTTGTTTACCTCTGTTGGGTGGGGAGGAGAACCACTGCGGTTTCCATTCCCGTGCCCGATAGGTCTTCCTTCCACTCTGTTCCTCTTGACTAGAGTGGCTTGATGAGGCCATGGGGAAATCGTCCCGGCACGGATTCCTGCTTCGACTTGCTCTCCAGCACGGATTAGCTGCGAGAAGTTCGCATATGGATGCGAGATGAGATACCCGGATATGCCTGGATATGTTGAATGAACAATCATGGAGATTTATTCTTCATCGTCGATAGGCGTTCGCATTCGAGCTGCCATAGCTCGCCAACGTCCCACATAAGCTGATAGTGTTTCATCACTCCTTTGCCTGAGAGCTGCGAGGTCGGCTCTTCTGGGTGCCATATTGAGATTATATGCGAATCTGTCGACGAAAGCCTGGGAAAGCTGTTCCCATGTTCTGATGCGGTGGCAGTCCAATGAAGTGTACCAATCTAGGGCATCGCCCTTTAGAGATTTTTGGAACAAACGAATGAGGGCCCCTTCATTTCCTGAGATTGCACTTAGCTCTCCACAGAAGGCCTTGAGATGTGCTGTGGGACAACCGCTGCCATCGTATCTTTTGAATTTTGGTACCTCAAAGTTTTGAGGTACTTGAGCATCTGGGAAAGGACACAAGTCTCTGAACTTGGTCGAAGGTAAGTCGATTCCTTGTTGTCGCTGAAGCTGATTTTGCAAGATCTGGAACTGCTCCCGCAACTCGTCCAGTCCTGAGTGATCTGTTCGAGCGACTGGTGCCTCTTGGAGTAAGGCACGTTCTTCTTCGGCATAGTGGTCGATGTCTTCGACCCTATGGGCTTGCTGACAAGCAACCGCGGGTTGCTGAAATTGATTTGATGATTGGACTGGATTCTGATGAACTTGTGCTTGAAATGATGGTAACTGAACTGGAGACTGTACTGAAGGTTGAACTGGAACTTGCTGGAAATTGACTGGATTTTGCTGAATTGAAGATTGCTGGAAATTAACTGGATTTTGCTGAATTGAAGATTGCTGGAAATTAACTGGAATCCCATCGGCGGGGATGTGCTGGAATTGAAAAGTGCTCCTGTTTGTAGGAGGCTGAGATGCTGGGAAGTGACCCCCTTGTTGGGTATTCGCCACTGTCCGCTGATTGATGTGGGCTTGACACTGACCCCCATTGTAGGGCATTCGCCAGTGCTGTCCCTGTTGCTGGAAATTGAATTGAAATCCCATCGGCGGGGATGTGCTGGAATTGAAAAGGTGTCCCATCGGCGGGGACATGCTGAGATCTACTGAGATTGTTGTTTGCAAGATTGACTGGAAGCTGACTGGATGTCCCTGCGACTGGGATGCTCTGAGATGGCCCCATTGTTGCAGGAAGGTATTGAGAAGGATGCCCCAGAGCAAAGGGCTGAGGAGGCTGCTGTCGGTAGTCTTGGGCAGACTCCGATGGTTGTGCTTGATTTGAATTGGAGGCCGGAGGGATCCGGCATGGTTGTTGAGATTGCTGAACTGGGCCAACCTGATTGTTGGCTGCTGCGGTAGTTTGTGCTTGCATGAATTGCAAGAGCATTTCTTGCATTGCTCTCATTCCTTGTGCCAATTCTTGTATGATTGGCGTATTGTCAACGGGCTGTTGCGCTGGAGGTTGCGCTTCGGTCATTTTGAGAGCAGGGAAGTGATGAGTTTCTTCTTCGTGGTCGGACATGTCTTGCTGAGCCCGAGTGCGGATTATGCTGCCGAAGGGAAGTTGTCTCCGCGTACGTTGAGCCCGAGGAGGCGCAATGGTGAGGACTGTACTCTACTCTTTTTGGGTTTTGGGATTTTCTATTTTTTTGTTTTTGGTTTTGGGTAGAATGCTATGCAGATGAGATTGTATGAGGATTAGTGACTTTCAAGTACGGGAATGATTCTGTTTTCAAGTCGGATCACGACTAGTGGGACTAGCTAATCCCCAGTGGAGTCGCCATTCTGTGGACCCTCACCGATTTTTCCGCGCTCCCACATGACGTTCTTCTCCCTTCCCCTTTCCTTTCGGAAAAGAAGGAGATGAGGATGCGTGAGTGCGAAATCGCCGTTTGTGCCACTGGCTTGCCTCGTTCTCGAGGGCTTCGTTTGGTTGTCGTGTTAAGCTGGATATGTTTAAGTGTGTTTATATAAGACCAGAGTTGCCACTAGCCAATTACTTCGAATCTACAGTCGGCTAGACCCCGTAGAAACGTTAGATAAGGGGATCCGAAGATTCCTTCCTCTAAAATGACTCCTTTTGATCTGCGGCCAGAGATTCAAGGTAAGGGATCACGGTTACAGGGTGGGAAGAGGTTAAGTACCCCACACACTGCCCGTACCGAAGTACGGTCTCTACTTCACAGAATCGATCGGATACTTGAAAGTCTAGTTTAATCCTCGTATATTTTCATGGATGACATGATGCATGAATGCGGGTCTGAACAGTAAGAGTTTCTGATGGGCAGGTTCCAACAACGGGCAAGCCCAGAGCGTACGCTCGAACTGACAGGTGCTTTATGCGAGATGATGCGTGCTGTGTGCTTGAATATTCAAAGTGCTTATAGTGATATGTACGTGAATGCAGGTCTGAACAGTAAGAGTTTCTGATGGGCAGGTTCCAACAACGGGCAAGCCCAGAGCATACGCTCGAACTGACAGGTGCTTTATGCGAGATGCATGCGGTGTGTTTGAATAATCAAAGTGTTTGCAGTGAAGCAGGGGGGTTGGAAGAAAAGTAAATGTTGCATGTTGAACCTCCAATTTATACATTGCATTGCCCATTACACTACATAGTTTGCATGATTTTCATGGTTTAAAGGCCCACCTAACACATGTTTCTGTGATTGTAGGGATGAGAGTGGATTTCATCAAATTGAAGCCAAAAGAATGTATTTGAAGACATTGCATGAAGTCCTAGGATGGACCAAAGAAAGAAGAAGAAAAAGGGAGAAAAGAGAATGAAGAAAAGAAGAAAAAGTGGAAGAAAAACAAGGCTGACCGGTCGTCTGACCGGTCAGCCACATAAATGAAGTAAATGGAAGGAGGCCGACCGGTCATGACCGGTCGGCTATAGGCACTGGATGAAGGATAAAACAGCCCGACCGGTCATGACCGGTCGGGCATGCACGCTGGAACAATGGACAGTCCACACCGACCGGTCATGACCGGTCGGCTGTGCTCTCTGGAGTATTTGAAAAGCCAGGCCGACCGGTCACGACCGGTCGGTTCTGCGTAAGAAGAATCCTTTCTAATTCGGGACTCCGAATTTCACTGCGCAAGGCGTAGGATTTCGCAGAATCCGACGCAAGGGAGGATTGTTGCTATAAAAGGCCACCTAGGGGCTCTCCCTAAGGTATCAGAGAAGAGAAGGAACGTGAGTTTGGAGGCTGAAGGCGACTGTGGAGCGTCTGCAACATCTATCTTCGGGTTTTTCTAGTTTTATGCTTTATTTTTGAGTTTTTAGTTGTAGCATGACTATGCTCGGCTAAAACCTCTCAGCTAAGGCTGAGAGGTGAAGCTTGTAGCCAGTTCTATGTTAATTTCAGTTTGATTTAAGTATTTTTCAATTTAAAGTTGATTTTTCTTATGTTTCAGTCCAATAGGTGGTAGTTTGAGATGTCTTATCTGAGTTTATGTGCTCCGGACATGAATTCCTTTTAATTCTCTGAGATTATCACAGGTTGCTTGTTTAGATTCGAATTATAGTAATCCTTGAGCAGGCCATAGTCCATAGGCATGGCTGTTACTCCGCAGGCTATGAATTTGAATTCTACATTGATTGAATGGACTTGAACTTGGAAGTTCAACTTGAATTGGATGAATGTGTGTGAATGCTTTACTTTCTAACTAGATGAGAGATAGGACTTCAAATCTAGTTGTGTTCTCTACTTGGATTGACTGAATTGACATAGGATTGCTACAAGTGGATCCTTGAAAGCCTTAGTACATTATATCTCTGATTTTTCATTAAGTTACTGTTTTAATTAAACATCCCATTGAATTTGAATTTACTCTATTAAACTGAGTTGCTGGAGTAATTAGGAAGCTGTTACTCTTTCCCTGTGGATCGACCTCGGTCTTACCGAGATTTATTACTACATCGCAGCCTTACACTTGAGGCGAGCGAACATTGCACTTATGCTAGATGCAAATGAGATGATGCTGGAAAAGAGTAGCTGAGTGGACGGAGGTGTTGCAAGGGTTGGCTTCGAGTGGCTGGATTAAGACTTGGATGGTTTGGGAGGCTTGGACCAGTGGTCAGGCTGGGCTGGACCAGGGCTAGACTCTCCTCACTCGGGCTCTCCTTGGTGGAAAAATGGGCTAATGGGTGGATGAGGACTCGGAGCTCTCGAGCTGAAATGGACTTGAAGGGATGTTGAAATGAGAAGGGGAGGGGGGTATTTATAGCAGCGGAGAGTGGCAGCTCTCGTAATTTTGTCCGGGCAGGCCTGCCATGGGCCCCCCGTACGGCCGCTCCTCGGTTTCCAGCGAGTACGGTCGCTCCCTCGGGGCTGCTGCTGGACTCGCTGGTCGACTCAGTGAGTTGACTCCGGTCGACTCGGTGTTGACTCGACGGGTTGACTCGGTGTTTTGACTCGACGGGTTGACTCGACGGGTTGACTCAGCGGGTTAACTCAGCGGGTTGACTCAGCGGGTTGACTCAGTGAGTTTGACTTTTTTAGGATTTTTTTGACCGGCCTTTTTTTATGGGGGGTTTTTCAGGGTGGTGTTTAGGACTGGGTTGACTGGGTTCAGGCTTGAACTGGGCTATGGAATGGGGCTTACAAGGGTGAGTTTAGACTTGGGATTTAGGGGTATGGTCCTCCATTCAACCAGCTATCTCTACCAACAGTGTAGCCGAAGGTGGGGTGTCTACAATAGGGAAAAACTTTTTAAGAAATTCCTTAGTCATCTCTTGCCATGTCCCTATGGTTCTGGGCCTTAAGGAGTGCAACCAAGACTTGGCTTTCTCCTTCAAAGAAAAAGGAAATAGTTTTAACCTGACCACGTCATCAGAAACGTTGTCGTAATGCAAAGTAGCGATTACTTCATCAAATTCCCTCAAATGTAAATAGGGACTTTCAGTGTCGAGTCCATAAAATTTAGGAAGTAACTATATCACTTCAGGTTTAAAATCAATGTTGCCCGCATTCACCGGAAAAACCATACAAGAAGGAGTACTCGTTCTTGCAGGTTGCAAGTAATCACGTAAACTCTTAAATGGTGGCTCATTGTGTACTTCATTCTCATCTTGATCATATTCATTTTCATTTTCGGCCATGTTTATGGTTAATTCACAAGTATCAGGAAGTTTTCTAACATAGTGATTGGATAGACCTTCAACCAAAATTCCGTCGCTTAGAAGACGTCTTGTGTGATCACGAGTCCACTTACGCATAAACACTAAACAAGGAGATAAGGAAAGAGGTTACCCGGAAAGAAGAACACTTGGCTCTGAGTGATTCCTGAGAGCAACAAAATAAAATAAGTTAGTAGACTATTGGCAATATATATACATAAACCAATTCCAAAAATATTCTTAAACCGATGCCAATCCCCGGCAACGGCGCCAAAAACTTGTTACAATCTGAAGATTGCACACCCAAGTGCAGGTAGCGAAGTAGTAAAATACTCGGTAAGACCGAAGTCGATCCACAGGGATTGGGGTTAAGAACAATTAGAGGAATTAGTTTAGGTGAGTGAGATGAAATCTAGTTTATCCACGAGAGTGGAGCAAGTTGTGTGTGGTGAAAGACAAAAATAGAAAAGGGGCTAAGGCATCAGGGATCCACCTTTGATTCATTCACAAGATTTGATTCATTGGTCCAACTATAACTCAACTGGAATTGAACAAAGATTCATTCCAACCGGAAGATAAAACAGTTAAAACATTTGCATATTTCATAAAAGATGGTGATCTGAATCGATTGATTTGACCATGAAGCACTCGTTAGTTGATCGCAGGGAATTCCAAGCATCCACTGTGCCCGAAGTCGACAATGGATCAAAGAATTGTACAAATCAACAACTTTGCCAACAAGTCAACCGATAAGATCACAAATCACACAATTAAATGCATACTTACAAGATAGGAGGCTTTGATTGACCGATCCAACCGTTAAGATCTCGTCTATCGATCGCAGGGAATCCAAAGCATCCAATGTGCCCGGAGTCTACAATGGATCAAGGGATTTTACAGATCGATGACTGTACCTGCACTAGCTCGATGACCGTGGGGAATCCAAAGCATCCAACGTGCCCGGAGTCGACGATGGATCAAGGGACTTTATCGATCATGAACTAGCTAATTGGTGTGCAAGGGATCCCAAGCATCCAACGTGCCCAGAGTCAACGATGGATCAAGGGGCTTGCACAACAATAGCGTCCGTCGAGGTGGATAACCAAACCAATCAACCAAAGAGAACTCCAACATTTACACCACACAATGTTGAACCAAAAGAACCATAGCTTGCAAATTTCTTCAAAGGCTTCACCCCTAGCCTTAGCTAGAGGTTTAGCCAACCATGCTACAATGGAAAACTAAATTCTCTACAAAAGAGAAAACTAATCTACACTACAAAAGAAAGAAAGAAACTAAAGAAGAGAAGAGAGGAGTTGTAGAGAATGAGATTTGAGGGATGATTGAAATGAGGAGGAGAGGCCTCCTTTTATAGACTTTTGAGAGGCTTCCAAGCCTCCTCCCAATCCTAGGTGGCACTCCAAACCCAAAGCAGATTTTTTTTAGGTTCGGGAATGGAGTTAGGCTTGGAGTGCCCAAAGCAAACTTTTGGGCTTGGAGTTAAGCTTGAAATGACATGTGGCAAAAAAGTACTCCAAGCCTAGGTGGCACTCCAAACCTAAAGCAGATTTTTTTGGAGGTTTGGGAATGGAGTAAGGCTTGGATGATGAGGTGGCATATGTGTTGGGAAGAGAGAGAGAGAGAGAGAGAGAGAGAGAGAGAGAGAGAGAGAGAGCTTCTCTCTTGCAGCCATGGTGGAGTTGCAGCACTGCTGCTGCTGGATGTTGGATCTGAATGGGGTCCACTGTTTGGACGCTGGGGAGATTTGGATAACTGTCCATTGCTGGACGTTGTGCCTGGTCGTGGGCTGATTGTGGGTCCACCTTGCTGGAAAAGGACGGTGGAAGATGGCTTGCACGTTAGATGGAGTGGGACATCCACCTTGAGAAGTTGCTGGCCGTTGATTGTGGGTCCTCCATAGATGCAACTCTTGGACGATGGAGATCAAAGCTGAGGATGACGTGCTGGAGTAGATTGACGCCCTGAATTGGAGGCTCCTTAATGATCTCCATCAGCTGAACTGCTGCCCTAGTTAATGAATGGTGGTGATTCAGCTCATGATTGCAGCTGCTTGGATGGACGGATGGATGGTCTGTAGCTGTTGGCTCCAACTGATGCCATACACGAGCAAAGGAGAAAAGCTTTGATGCAGCTCTGCTGTACACGTGCAAGGGGGATGTGATCATCCTTCATTTGGAGCAACTGTATGAGATGAAGTTGGGGCTTCCTTCCTTGCTGTTGAAGCTGGGGTCCACCTTGCTGGACGTTGACAGCATCAAGCCATCGTGCTGGCATGTGCGTGAGATGGCTGGTTGATGGAAGAGCAGGGACGGTGAATTTTGGAATGATGCTGGGGTCCACTGGATGCACGGACATACTGAGAATGGAGCTGATGGACGGTGATTGTAGGTGAGTGCTGGACGATGGTGATAATGGACGGCTGGAAATTGCAAGGAGGTTGCTGGAGATGGACGGTGATGATTGCAGCTTCACTGCGGTTCCAGCTAGCACGTGTGAATGGTGTGGATTTTTCTTTGGACGCTCTTCAACACATGTGAAGGATGGGACGTCTGGTGTGGGGTCCAGTTGCTGGACACATGAGCTGCTGATCTTAGGCACCCAACCATCTGGAGCTTTGGACTGCTGCACGTGTGGCATCTGCGGGACATCCTCACACGTGTGATGGACAACCCTTGGCTGCACATCAGCTACTCCTTACTAGCTGGTGAAGTGGTGAACGGTGGAGATTGATCTCCATCTGAACATGTTGGCTGATCTCCACTGTTGATTGGACAATGGCTGGATGGTGATGAAGCTTGGCTGGACTTTGGCTACACACGTCTAATGGATGGACGGTTGCTAGCTATTGGTGGCCCACTTGCTGGACTTGGTGAAGATGAAGTGGACGGTGGATGTGTCCTTGGCTGCACACGTTTAAATAGTGGTCATCCACCTTACCGGAGAGCATGTGTGATAACGCCACCTTGACGGACACGGGTGATGGATGAAGATCCACCTTTTCTCTTGGCATGGTTGGTCCCATATGTGGATGTCCCACCACGTGTTTCAGATGTGTATGTGGGCACTCAATCACAACCATCAAAACATGGACAACTTGGATCCAAACGAGTGGCCGCTATGTAGTACTCTTTTTTAGCCATCCACCATAGAAAATGGTCCCGCAGACTTTGATCTTTCTGGCTTGATTTTCGTCAGTACTGCCAATATGCTCGATCTTGATCTCTTTTGGGCCCTTAATCATCTCAATTGGCTTCGATCATTTCCAACCTTCATAAATTTCAGATGCACACGTATGGATGGCTGTGGGACATCCTCTGTTTGGATGGACGAATATCCCCCATTGCTTGATTGGAGATGGCCCATGATCATCTTGGAGATGACCATGGATCTGGCGGATGTGATGGAGTCTTCTTCCATGTTGCTTCTTGATGCTTGGATAGCGAGGATTGGATGACCAGATGGTCCCCCTTCCTTGGTTGATTGCAAGAGTGGTGTGGACGGTCCACATGATCCAGCTGAGCACACATGAGAGGGTGAAGCTGACTCGAGTTGTAGTTCTTTGGATAGTGGAGATGATCTCCACTTGGCGTTTGATGCAGGCTTGCCCTTCATGTGGACATCCAATCTTCACAGTCCAAACCTTTACGGTCTGGTTTCCTTCAGGGCTGCCCCGATGGTTGATCTTGCTCTGTTCTGGGCCTTTAAACGCCCTGATTGGCTCAGATCCTGTCCATCCTCTCTTGAACACTTGAAGATAGAAAATTCACCTAATGAGGGATAATTAACCAGAAAAATAATGATAATGCCCTTAACAACCAGGGTTAATTATACAATATTAGGTACTCATCATTTTCCTCTCAAGGAATATGAATTATTTCATGTTTATCGAATTTGGCGAGCAATATTAATACTTTGGATTTGTATAAAATCATTCTTTCCTCTTTTGCTTTGAATTCATTAATTACCTAATTAATGATGACCTACGAGTCGCTATGAATGAGCAAGTTCCTTATTGTGAGAATATTAACCAATTGAAGACCAACGATGAAAGCTTCATATTCTGCTTCATTATTCAAAGCACAAAAGTTGAATCATAGAGCGTATTTGAATTGTGATTCATCGGGTGCGATGATTATCAATCTAGCCCTGCTCCCGGACGAACAAGAGGATCCGTCTACATAAAGCGACCAGGATGGTTGTTCGCTTGCTGGAAATTCAATTTTGGGAGAAATAATTGGAGGAATTGCAATGTCAATATGAGTGGGGATTGAATACGTAAACTCAGCAATGAAGTCTGCAATTGCTTGTTGCTTTACAGCAGTTCGTGAACAGAAGGTAATATCATGTTCGCTGAGTTTGATCGCCCATTTAGTTAAATGTCCAGATACTTCAGGTTTTTGAAGAACTTGTCTTAATGGTTGATTTGTAGGAACCACTATAGGATGGGCTTGAAAGTAAGGCCATAGCTTTTGTGCTGCGACCACTAATGCCAGAACAAGTTTTTCGATATGCAGGTATCTAATTTTAGCATCCACCATTGCACGATTAACATAATAAACGGGTCTTTATACTTTGGAGTTTTCCCTTATTAAAGCATCACTAACTGTCATGGAAGATATAACTAAATAAAGAAAAAGTTGCTCGTGTGGAGCAGGTTTTGATAAGATGGGTGGCGTGCCCAGGTATTGCTTCAATTGTTGGAACGCTTCTTTGAAATGTTGGGTCCATGCCTAATTGGATTTTGTGGTCGCACGAAGTAACTTAAAAAATGGGAGGTACTTATCGGAGGCACGTGAGATAAACCTATTCAAAGATGTAATTCGTGCAACTAGGCATTGGACTTCTTTGATTGTGGAAGGAGATTTCATTTCTATAAAGGCTTTAATGTTCTTAAGGTTTGCCTCAATGCCTTGTTGCCTAACCATAAACCTGAGGAATTTTCCCGTGAAGACCCCAAAAACACATTTCTTAGGGTTAAGCTTCATCTGATACTTCTGCATGAGGTCAAAGGCTTCTCGGAGATCCGCGAGATGATCATTTGTTATAACACTTTTCACGAGCATATCATCGACGTATACCTCCATAATCCTGTCAATTTGTGTAGCAAACATTTTATTGACTAGCCGTTGGTAAGTGGCCCCAGCGTTTTTAAGACCGAACGACATTACTTTGTAGCAATATAAACCTCGGTTGGTAATAAAAGCAGTATTCCCACGATCAAGTGAATGCATCATGATCTGGTTGTAACCAGAATAGGCATCCATGAAACTAAGTAGAGCGTGCTCGGCTGTTGAATCAACTAACTGGTCGATACGGGGAGTTGGGAAACTATCTTTTGGACATCATTTGTTTAGATCGGAATAGTCAATACACATTCTCCACTTGCCGTTCGCCTTACTAATGAGGATGACGTTCGCGACCCATTTAGGATAATCGACCTCCTCAATGAAATTGATGGCTAACAACTTGTTGACTTCTACCTTTATAACCATTTGCCTTTCGGCTGTAAACACGCGTCGACGCTGGTGGATGGGCTTAAATTTTGGATCCACCTTCAGGCGATGAACAACAACTTTCGGGTTGATGCCTAGCATATCTTTATGGGACTAAGTGAAGACGTCTTGATATTCGACCAAAGAACTGGTCAAGCGAGCTTGAAAGATATGGTCTAGAGACGACCCAACATGAACTTTTTTAGTTGGATCTACTTTGGATAACTGAATTTTGACAGTTTCTTCTCCTGGAGCTCCAGTTTGATGTGTATCTTCCCTTAGGTCTAACGTTGTTGCAATTGAAGAGCCTGCCGAACCTTCTATATTTGCCATAATAAGAGCAACTTAGGCATTCTTCCGATCTTGAACCGCTATCTCATAACATGCTCGAGCTTCTTTCTAGTTCCCTCAGACTACTTCGACACCATTTGGAGTGGAAAATTTCATACATAAGCAGAGGGGATGTAATGTTGCTCCTAGTTTTGTGAGTGATGGTCGTCCTAAGATGACATTATATGCAGACTTTTGCTTTACCATAAGGAAATTGATAAATATGGTAATATTGGCAGGATATTCGTCGAACGTGACGAGGAGGTCGATACTTCCTTCTGGTATGACCACCTCACCTCCAAAGGACGAGAAGCGTGGAGATTGGCTTGAGCAGGTTTTTGGCGAACGCCATCTTGTCATAGGCCTCAGAATAGAGCACATCCACAGAGCTACCTGTATCCAACATGATACGATTGGTTAAATAGTTAACTACTTTTAACGTTACCACGATGGAATCTTCATGAGGGAAGTGAATCCCTTCGGCGTCTTTTTTAGAAAAGGAGATTGGTTGATTGCTTGATGCTGATGAGCTGGATGATTTCTCCATCCAGTAAATGTGTTGAGGTTTTTGATATGCTTTGCGAGCGTAAGTTTTCCTTGCAACCTAGGAATCACCCCCACAAGCAGGACCACCCACAATAATTTTAATTTCGCAAGCTGGCTCTGCATCTTCTTGCAATTGACAGTGTTGTGGTGACCTTTCCCTCTGAGGTTGACTATCTTGACGCATTGATGTGTTGAATTTCTGGGGGGATTGATTTTGCTGTGCAACATAGTCATGATGATGCCCCCGCGATTACAATCTTGAGTGTTATGCCCATGATCCTTATGGAAATAATAGAACTTCCTCTTATCTCTCTTTTCCGGATCAGATTTGATCCTCGGAGGCCACTTGACATAAGATTTGTTCTTAATTTCCATCAGTACCTTATTTGGAAATCGATCAAGAGGGGTATAATTATGATGTCTCCCTGTGAATGACTTTCGGGGAGAGTGATCATGTTGATCACGATGATACTTTTTGTCGGAGGGAGATGCTTCTTCGAATTTACGTTTCTTCGCTTGGTTGTCATGTTGAGCGAGGGCCACTTCTTCGACATTGATGTATTTTTTGGCCCTAGCTTGGAATTCAGCCATCATTTTCGAAGGATTTTTATCTAAGGCGAAGCGAAACCTTCTCTCCTTATACCTGCGATCAGAGCGGTGAGGCCTTTATCCTCGGTATAACCTTTGGTTAGAACGACTTCGGCTGTGAATCGAACCGTAAATTCTTTAATCGTCTCATTATGGTGTTGCTTTAGATCAGATAAATGAGATGCTGGTTTCTTTGTGTGGATGCTTCCCATAAATTGGGATAGGAAGAGATCCAACAATTGAGAAAAGAATTTTATTGATTGAGGTTTTAGACCTTGGAACCAAGTACGTGTAGCGTCCTTTTGGGTTAAAGAGAAAGCTGTGCACGTTATCTCCGAGCTATATCCTTCTAACTCCATGAGAGACCTGTATGTCTCTAGATGCTCGAGAGGGTCACCGATACCAGTATACGAGACAATGCTGGGCGTTTGATATTTTTTGAGCAAAGGGGCTTCCATGACTTCGTGAGTAAAGAGAGGTTCTGCTCGATGAATTGATGTAAGGCTTGTGGCCGAGAGGTTGGACTGGTATCGTTGCACAATATGAGCAAAACGATCCTTAATTCTTTTGATCTCCCTCCCATGGTAGAGTGGAATTAGACGTTTCGGCTTCAGGCCCTTCCGGTTGGTGTTGCCTAGACACGTTCGAACGAATAGACTGCTGCCGCTGGATTGGGGCCTGATTGTCGCGGGAGATAACAGTTTGGAGGGGGTTATGATGGGCTTGAGGTTCGCCTGGAGAATGATTGGAAGTCACAGGTGTAGGTTGTGACGGTGGCCCTTCTGAAACTTGTTGCAGCTGAAGAAAATGTTAATCGAATCGATTTGAAAGAGTTTGAAATCCGGCTTAAAGAGTAAGGAGAGTATCTCCTAAATAACGCATAGCAGCATCTAAACTGCTGGATAAATCTTGGAATGGATTTTGGAGCACAGGGTCTAGCGGATTGGGCTACAACGAGGGAATCCCGACACAAATTGAGGGGGATTTGGATTTGGTTTAGGGGCTTCCACTAAAGGCAATGCCTGCCTTGAGGTGGAGAGATGATTTGTTTTCTTCGGAGGCATGATGGAGGGTAAGGTATTGTAGCGAGAATGAATTGAACGTCGTTCCCACAAACGGTGCCAATTTGTTAACTGTCAAATTCTGGTAACAGCTTTCCTTCCTTCAAATGTACGATCCTCCTAAAGATAAATTCCTTCTTCTCACCTGAAAACCAAAGAGGAGACTAAGGGTGGCCGACGTCCGGCCATTAGCCCTCCGATGCTTAAGTTAGAGATGGGCTTGAAAGTAAGATGAAGTGCGAAATATAGGTTGAGATTTTCTGTACCTTCCTCATCTATGGGAACCTCTATTTATCTTGATCTCGATAGACTGGTTTGTTACGTAAATAGTTGAGATCTTCCCGATATCAGGGGATAAGATGTTATCTTATCTGGTTAGAAACCTAAACGATCATGTTGCCCGACGATAATCCCTTTTAATCCGGGATTGATAAGTAAGAACATATCTGAACATATCTGTAATCTGGGTCAACTCCTAAGCTAGATGGGCTGCTAGGACCACGACCTGGGGTACGTCCTCACCAAACGACTGGCGATCAAAGTTGCTCGAATATAGATGAGTGATTAGTTAATGAGTAGATTTTATTAGATTGTGAGATGCGCCCACCTCGACTCACCAAACGATATATTATGTTGTCCAGCTCACAGTTTATAATACCAAGGAGGCGCTCGCATATCTAAAAGCTTGTTCGCTCGCCTCAAGTGCAAGGCTGCGATGTAGTAATAATTCTCGGTAAAACCGAGGTCGATCCCAGGGATTGTCGTAACAATTCTAAATGTTATAACTAGGATGGGCTAAATTCAGATTTGTATTAATGGATAGAAATTAAGAACATAAAACTATTTATTAAATCAAAAAAATAAAACACTAGAGCGCCAAGGATCTATTTATAATTATTCATAATGACAATTCAAACCATTCAAACCATTTATTCAATAGGAGTTAGAGTTCTATCCCTATTCAATCGGAATATAGAGCAATCAAATCATCACAACATGTCTAACATAGATTGATTATCTATTGATATGGTTCTCTCACAATCAACTAAGGCATTGGGCGTATTCAATCATACAACCCAATCCTTCACAAAATAATTAAGATCACATTCATGATTCTTCCTCAAGGCTTGTCACTAGAATTGATTTAGAAGCATGAATTGAACTTCTATTGAACCAAAATTAATACATAAACACCTATTTCAGATTAATTTCAAAGATAAAAACTTATTCTAATTTAGTTCTAGATAGGCACTTAGGAAACTTAGTTTGTAAGATCCCCTAGCATCCAACATATCATGATGGATTTAAGATCTTCACAACCCAAAATCCTATCAACAACACCCCATTGAACAATCTTAGTAAATCAAAACATCCCATGTAAGCAAAATCATAAGAGATAGAAGATTAAATTAAAAATACCAACTTTATTTCAAACTTGAATTAGAAGTGTTCTTCATAAAATTCAAAAGTACTTGAACTAATTCAAATTAAGCATTGTAAATAACTAAAAGCTTCACTCTTAGCCAACCATTAATAGATTGAACTAAAACTAAAAAAAAACTACTTTAAAAACATAAAAAAACATAAAAACCCTAATTGGAGGAGTTGCAAACGCTCCACGACGCTTCTCTCTACCTCCCACGAACTTTCTAGCCTTTTATGATGCCTTAGGAAGGAAGTGGAGGTGGCCTTTTATAAGAGAAATCTTGCACCGACTTGGAAACTTTGAGAATCCGTGTTAAGTATTTTGCATTTGCACAGACAGTTCCGATTGATCGGACTCATCTCCGATGGTTCGGAGCACACCTTTCCGATGGATCGAATTCCTCCGATTGATCGGAAATATGTCCAAAGACTTATGAAAAAAAATTATTTTTCCGATGGGTCTCCGATGTGACTCCAATGAGACTCTGATAGGACTCTGATTGATCGTAATTCTGTCCAGCAGCAACTTAAGGGCTATTTTCTGAAATTTTTGCATTTTACTTTTATGGCCTTACAGCTCTGCACTTTGCTTTTTTAGGACAATTCAGAACTTTTAACATGATTTCTTCAAGGCTTTTCTTCTCTTTTTTGGCTCATAACGCTTGGTCTTTTGATCACTTTAAATCCTCCAAATTAGCATTAAATTGATGACATCTCTCTCTTTTACATACAAACACAAAAGCAAGCATAAATCCTTAACTTTAGCAACTTAAACTATACAATTATGCTATAAATTGAGGTTCAGATATGTACAATTCATGGCTCAACACACCCCCAACCAACATTTTGCTAGTCCTGAGCAAAACATGCGTGAAAATAAATCTAATATTCTAAAACCCAACCCTCTCCCAAAAACAATGCTTATATAAACTTTAAGACATACAAGTACAAAATTTAGAAAAACTGGGTGATAAAAGTTGAAATCTTAAACTCCCTAAACATAATGAGTGTTCACATAGAATCTTCACCGATTGATTGATAAATAGATGAATCTAAACAAGTATAATCTAGTGTGCATAGTGAATGTTCATTCATGGATTTCCAGGATTACATTTTTCATAGACTGACAATACTAAAGATCCAAAGGTGTACAGATCAACGACAAGCCTATGACAAGAATTTGCCTTACTGTTCCTTCGACGACTTTCACACTACTTCTCAGTTCCATCTTTGGTTATGGGTAAACCATTCCCTGGTTGGTAATAAGTAGACTTTTTCGAAATTTATCAACAAATATTTAATAATAACTATACTTTCTTTCTCTTTTTCTCTTTTCTTTTCTTTTTATACACATTAGCTAGGATTTTTAAAAATCCATATCTTTCGTTCTTTTATCTTATTTTCTCATGAACAAGGATGGACAAAGTTCCCCGCTTAGTTCCTCAACACCTTAAATCTCATTTTAGCCAATCTACAAATCTACATAATCCTTTCAAACCATGTGAATCGTGTAATGTGAACTAGATTCAAAAGTGTTCAAAGCTTTCTATCGATCAACTCAATAGGGGAATTCATATAGAAAACTATTATATTATAGGTAATTCAAGGTTTTCAAAATTAATCACTTCATCTATCTTCTTTTTATACTCATAAGATCCTAAGTGCATAAAAATAAAGTTTTTTAAAAGAGTTTTGAATTTTCAAAAAAATTAAAAATTTTATTTACATAATTACTTGAAATATGACAAAAGCTAGTAGATTCATCTTAGGAATCTCACCCCCAACCAAAATCTTACATTGTCTTCAATGTAAAAAGATATGCAATGAGCAATAATATGAGAGCAATGATAAAAATAAAAGAGGGTGAGAATGAGAGTACCTAAGAGAGTCGATCGTGGAAGTCTACAACTCCGATAATTAACTAATTCAAACTAATATAAACTATTCTATACCTCCATTAGACTAGGAGGTCAATTTTGACACACATGATCATCTAAAGGAATGGAATCTAGTAAGATTATGAAGTCGAGTAAAAGATTTTTCAGTAATACCGTCCACCATCCTGCTTCATAGTGCACATGGATGATGTTTGTCATGGTAATCAGTTGAAAATCCTGTTGAAAAGGTTCAGCGAGTTTCTTAAGGTTATCACTTCATGTGTCAGGAAAGGAGAATTTCTTTGGTTGGAATTCAGTAAGCATGAATCTCCTTTCAAACTTGTCTGAAAAAAATATTCAAGTGAGGGTCATCCTAGAGATGGTGCACTTCGATCTGAACAAACCACAATGATATGGAAACTTGTATTTCTTCTTCACAAGTCGGTACGGTCTCCGTATTTTCAGATTTTACCGGCGCTTCCACTATTGATACTTTAGTGTTACACTCCATGGAAGGAGTCTTTGTGGGCACCAGTGAAGTTTTCCTTAAGGCATTAACAATGTCACGGATCATAGGATCATCCCAATCTTCAAAATATGCCAAACACTCCTCTAGAGTGTAGGAAACTTTGACCTTCTCGATCACTTGTGTAGGTTGGAATACATCCTCAACCATTACACATTTAGAAATTGACCTCTCCTTCGGCAAGTCAAGCACCAATCCATTAAATTCCTGCACAACAAAAGTGTTCAATTCAGCGATTGATGTCTTGTCAATAAAAATTTCAGAATTTGGCTCTTTTAAGACCTCATCAACATTTAAAATTATTTCTTCCTTGGAATGAGCCAAGCAAACTTTCAAGGTTTTGGAAAATTTAGTTGAGTGTGGCTCATCATCATCCACAATTGTATCTATGAAATTAATTATGTAGATCTCATCTTCATCCTCTTCCTCATTCTCTTGTTGTTTATGTAAATTAAACACATTCAGCTTCATTGTCATATTTTCAAAGGATATTTTCATGACTCCATTCCTACAATTGATTATAGCATTGGCGGTTGCTAGGAATGGTCAGCCTAAAATGATGGGAACTTGAGTGCATGCATTTGTAACCGCTTGTGTATCCAAAACGATAAAGTCTACCGGGTAGTAGAACTTATCAATTTGGACTAGCACATCTTTAATTACTCCTCTTGGTATTCTAATGGGGTGATTCACAAATTGTAAAGTTATCTTGGTGGGTTTTAATTCACCAAGTCCAACTTGCTTATATATCGAGTAAAGAATTAAGTTAACACTAGCCCCTAGATTGAGAAGTGCTCTATTGATCCGGTTACCTATCATGTAAGAGATTGTAGGGCTTCCAGGATTTTTAAATTTTGAGAGAGTATTTTGTTGTATGATGGCACTCACTTGTTCAGTAAAAAATACCCTCTTGTGCACGTTTTGCTTATACTTTACGGCACATAAATCCTTTAGAAATTTGGTGTATGAAGGAATTTACTTAATTGCATCCAACAAGGGAATGTTGATTTTGACTTGTTAGAAGACTTCTAGAATGTCCTAATTTTCACTTGGCCTTTTGGTTGGGACAAGACGTTGGGAGAATGGGGCCATAGGTTTATACACACGCTCTGACTCTTCATCTTGTGTAGCATTGCTCAATTCACCATCGCTCTTAGAATCAATCTGATCATTAGGCTTTGTGGCTTTCATTGGTTTAAAATTTTCAATTGTTTTTCCACTTCTAAGAGTGGTAATGACCTGAACATGTTTTACATGAAGATGGGTTTAAGAATTGGTATTTGTTTCTGTTAACGTCAGATTTTGTAACTGGATCCTCTGGACGTTCACCTTCTCTCCAACAGATATTTCCTCCGCCAGACCTGAAAGGAGACAGAAAGCAACTAAGGGTGGCTGGTGTCCAGCCATTAGCCCTCCGATGCTTAAGTCAAGCCGAAGCAAGAAGAAGAATAACCAGGCCAAAACAGGACAGGGATTGAATATTGTGTACCTTTCTCTCAATAGAGTCATCCCTTTATATAGATCTGAAGCGATTCAATCTGTTACGTAAGATATTGAAATCCCGCTGATTTCGTGTACGATACGAGATCCTGCTGATTTCGTGGGATAAGATCCTTATCCTTAGAGGAGAGATCTAACCCATTTACTTATTTCAGCAATCACGTTCCTTGATAGCAATCCCGTGAGATTCGGAACCACGCCCAAAATCAACCTATACGGGCTGCTGGTAGGCGTAATAATAGCGCTGATTGCTCATGTTGAGCTGGAAGCTGTAGTTGGAGCCATAGCTGGCGAAAAGGAAGGAGACGCCGAAAGGGCGGAGACCACCGCTCTAGGTGTAGCCCTTCTTGGAGCCGTCGAGGGATTTGGACAAGCTGCTCGACGGGAATCGGGTGCTGGAACTACGAAGACCGTCCAAACCAAAAACAAAGACTCATGATTGCTCTAATTCGGGGGCTGCTCGTGTCAGGAATGCTCGCATTCAGGAGATGTGACCCCTTCTGACGAGCACAAGCCGAGCTGCTCGTATCCGGGAGATGCGACCCCTTCTGATGAGCACGAGTCGAGCTGCTTGTATCCGGGAGATGCGACCCCTTCTGACGAGCACGAGCCGAGCTGCTCGCATCCGGGATGCGCGACCCCTTCTCGCGAGCACGATCTTGACTCCTCGCATTCATATTGCCGCGATCCTTTACTTCTCGTCAGACTATATTTGCAACCTCGAAAGCCACTCTGTCGAACTCCTCAACGTTAAAAGTTATCGGTCGAACTCCTCAACGTTATCTGTTGTAGGCAAATATAGTCTGGTGAGAAGTGAAGGATCGCGGCAATATGAATGTGAGGAGTCAAGATCGTACTCGCAAGAAGGGGTCGTGCATCCTGGATGCGAGCAACTCGGCTCGTGCTCGTCAGAAGGGGTCGCATCTCCCGGATACGAGCAGCTCGGCTCGTGCTCGTCAGAAGGGGTCGCATCTCCCGGATACGAGCAGCTCGGCTTGTGCTCGTTAGAAGGGGTCGCATCTCCCGGATACGAGCAGCTCGGCTCGTGCTCGTCAGAAGGGGTCAGATCTCCTGAATGCGAGCATTCCTGACACGAGCAGCCCCCGAATCAGAGCAATTATGAGTCTTTGTTTTTGGTTTGGACGGTCTTCGTAGTTCCAGCACCCGATTCCCGTCGAGCAGCTTGTCCAAATCCCTCGACGGCTCCAAGCAGGGCTACACCCAGCGCGGTGGTCTCCGCCCTTTCGGCGTCTCCTTCCTTTTCGCCAGCTATGGCTCCAACTACGGCTTCCAGCTCAACATGAACAATCAGCACTATTATTACGCCTACCAGCAGCCCGTATAGGTTGATTTTGGGCGTGGTTCCGAATCTCACGGGATTGCTATCAAGGAACGTGATTGCCGAAATAAGTAAATGGGTTAGATCTCTCCTCTAAGGATAAGGATCTTATCCCACGAAATCAGCAGGATCTCGTATTGTACACGAAATCAGCGGGATTTCGATATCTTACGTAACAGATTGAATCGCTTCAAATCTATATAAAGGGATGACTCTATTGAGAGAAAGGTACACAATATTCAATCCCTGCCCTGTTTTGGCCTGGTTATTCTTCTTCTTGCTTCGGCCTGACTTAAGCATCGGAGGGCTAACGGCTGGACACCAGCCACCCTTAGTTGCTTTCTGTCTCCTTTCAGGTCTGGCGGAGGAAATATCTGTTGGAGAGAAGGTGAACGTCTGGAGGATCCAGTTATAAAATCTGATGTTAACAGTTTGGCGCCGTCTGTGGGAAGCGACTTGATCGTCAAAATAAATCATTCTAACCACCGATAAAAATTCTTCGGCGATGCCTCCTAAAAAGGCTGTTCATCCTTCGACTTCAAGGCAGGCACCACCTCCGCCCGATGAGACGGAATCCGTACCTACCCTCCCACCTGCCTCGACGAACATCCCTCAAGGAGCCCCAAATGTGCCATCAGCGAACCCATTATTGGAAGCTTCTGGAAATCAAGATGATGTCCTACGTTTCCTCGGAAACACTCTCCTAACTCTAAATGCCGGAGTTCAAGCCCTGTTGAATCGGCTTGATCAGCATTTCCTCGAACCGCAGAGACAAGCCTCCGAAAGGTTACCGCCGCAGCCCATACCAGTGGCATCCAGACATTCTATGGACGAACCACAGGTCCCACCACTTGGCAGCCATCTCCCTGTGCCGTCTCCACATTCTGTACATTCTAGTTCGTCTCGACAACCTCAACCTCAGGGCTCCACCGCCGAAACATCAGGTTATACCCTGCCATGGGAAGGAGATCTCAAAAGAATCCATGATCGTTTTGACGTCATGGAACAGCGGTACCAGGCAAATCGGCCATCTGCCGTCATGACGGCGATATATCAATCCGAGTCCCCCTTCACCAGCGAGGTTATGGAAGCCCCGTTACCCAGAAAGTATCGAACGCCCGTTATCACCCCGTATACAGGTATTGGTGATCCTCTTGAACACCTGGAAACATATAGGTCCCTCATGGAGTTGGAGGGACATGGTTCAGAAATCATGTGTAGGGCTTTTCCCCTAACATTGAAGGAAGCAGCTCGTATGTGGTTCCGGGGGTTAAAGCCTCGTTCCATCAGTTCCTTTTCCCAATTATCGGAGATATTCCTTTCTCAATTCATGGGAAGCATTCGCATTAAGAAGCCAGCCTCCCATCTAATGAATTTAAAACAGCAGCATGGGGAGACAATAAAGGAGTTCACAGTACGGTTCACCGCTGAAGCCGTTCAAACTGAAGGTTATACTGAAGAAAAAGGGCTCGCAGCCCTCATAGCAGGAATAACAAGCGAGAAATTCAGGTTTGCCTTGGATAAAAGCCCACCGAAAACTATGGCAGAATTCCAAGCCAAAGCTCAGAAGTACATCAATGCAGAAGAAGTTGCATTGACACGTCATGGGGCACAGGGTAAGAAACGCAAGCCAGAGGGAACCTCTTCTGCAGATAAAAAATATTGTCGTGATCAACGCGATCGTTCTCCCAAGAAGCCTTACTCTGGTAAATATCATAACTACACTCCTCTTAATCAGTCTCATGAAAAGGTTCTAATAGAGATTAAACACAAGCCATATGTAAAGTGGCCTGCAAAGATCAAATTCGATCCTGAGAAGAGAGACAAGAGCAAGTTCTGTTACTTCCACAAAGATCACGGACATAGAACCCAGGACTGCATCTCTCTACGAGACCATATCGAAGCCCTCATTCGAAAAGGCCATCTCCAGGATTATGTTGCTCGCAAAGATCGATCACCAGAAAAGGCGAAGACCTCATCTCGCCAAAAGGAACCGCCTCATCATCAAACTGACCAAGAGGACGCTGAGCCTACGGGAGAAATCCGCACCATCATCGGAGGACCAGCTTGTGGGGGCGACTCTCAAGCTTCAAGAAAAGCATACGCTCGAAAGGCATCCAAAGAACCCCAGCAAATCTATTGGCTAGAACAGACGTCTAGCACGTCAAAGACCAGCCATCCTCCAATTTCCTTCACTCTCGAAGATGCAAAGGGAATTCACTTCCCTCACGAAGACTCCATCGTAGTCACATTGAAGGTATCAAATTATCTGACACATCGAATTATGGTGGATACAGGTAGCTCAGCCGATATTCTATACTTGGAGGCTTTCAACAAAATGGCACTTGCCAGAAGCCTTCTCAAGCCAGTATCGACCCCCCTCGTCGGCTTCGGAGGTGAGGTAGTAACGCCTGAAGGAAGCATCGATCTCCCAGTTACTTTTGGAGAAAGTCCAGCGAAGACCACCATCTTCATAAACTTCCTCGTGGTGGACCGAAAATCAGCGTATAACGCCATTTTGGGGCGGCCGTCTCTTACTAAGGTCGGGGCAGCCTTGCACCCTTCGTATCTATGTGTCAAATTTCTTACCCCAAATGGTATCGTGGTCGTGCGAGGAAGTCAACAGGAGGCACGGTCTTGCTACCAGATAGCCCTCCAAGATCGAAAGAAGGCTCAAGCAATACCCGTTATGGAGATAGCACAAGGTCCACCCAACTTTCCCTCCAACACCTCGTTGGATCCGAGAGAAAATGCTCTTAAATCGGGAACTCCTGGGGAAGATACAGTGGCGATTCACCTAGCCAAAGACGACCTGTCCAGGGTCGTATACATTGGATCCTCTTTAACCAGTGTCCACCGTGAAGATTTGGTCCTTTTTCTTACCGAATATCAGGACGTGTTCGCTTGGTCTCATAAAGATATGCCAGGCATTGACCCCAATGTCATCGCACATCGTCTCAATATCGACCCAAAGCATAAACCCGTACACCAGCGTCGACGTGCTTTCACTGCAGAAAGGCAAATGGCGATCAAAGCTGAAGTCGAGAAGCTACTTACGGTCAATTTCATAAAAGAAGTTGACTACCCAGAGTGGGTCGCGAACGAAGTTCTCGTCCGAAAAGCTAATGGCAAATGGAGAATGTGCATCGATTATTCAGATCTGAACAAAGCATGCCCCAAAGATAGTTTTCCAACGCCACGGATAGACCAGCTGGTCGATTCAACAGCTGGACACGCTCTGCTCAGTTTTATGGATGCTTACTCTGGTTACAACCAGATTATGATGCATCCACCTGATAGCCAGCATACTGCCTTCATTACGGATCGAGGACTATATTACTACCAGGTAATGCCGTTCGGTCTTAAAAATGCAGGGGCCACTTATCAACGTCTCAGTCAACAAAATATTCGCTGCTCAAATCGGTAGAAATATGGAAGTTTATGTTGATGATATGCTCGTGAAAAGCACCGTAGAAGATGATCATATTTCCGATCTTCGAGAAGCCTTCGACCTAATGAGGAAGTATCAAATGAATTGAACCCAGAAAAATGTGCGTTTGGAGTGTCTGCAGGAAAGTTTCTTCGGTTCATGGTCGACCAGCGCGGAATCGAGGCAAATCCTGAAAAGATAAGAGCACTGATAGAGATGAAATCTCCCACCACTCTGAAGGACGTCCAGCGCCTGGCTGGTCGCATCGCATCATTGAACAGGTTCATCTCGCGAGCATCTGACAAGTGCTTACCATTCTTCAAACTCCTTCGTGCAACGGCCAAGTCTGATTGGAAATGGACACCACAGTGTGAAGAGGCTTTTCAACAATTGAAGCTATACATGAGCACACCCCCCATTTTATCTAAACCTATAGCACATGAGCAACTCATTCTTTATTTATCTGTGTCCGCTACGGCCGTTAGCGCCGCTTTAATAAGAGAAGATTCTGGGGTGCAAAGGCCCGTTTATTATGTTAGTCGAGCAATGGTTGATGCAGAAACTCGGTATTCTGATATGGAAAAGCTGGCCCTGGCCTTAGTCACGGCAGCTCGGAAGCTGCGACCATACTTTCAAGCCCACGCTATTCTAGTACCAACAAATCATCCACTACGGCAAATCCTTCAGAGACCTGAGGCTTCCGGACGCTTGACTAAATGGGCGGTTGAGATCAGCGAACATGATATCTCATTCTGTCCTAGGATCGCTGTCAAGGGCCAGGCCGTGGCTGGCTTTATCGCCGAATTTACATACTCTTCCGATAATAATACCACGACCAGCGACCAGCCCCCTTGGTCACTCTTCGTGGACGGGTCGTCGTGGGCCACTGGCAGTGGAGCGGGCCTGATTTTAGTGGCTCCTGACGGGTCGCATTTCCAATATGCTCTATGTTTCGATTCTCGCATCTCAAATAATGAAGCAGAATATGAGGCCCTAATCGTTGGCCTCGAACTGGCCATTGTCCTTGCAATTCAAGATCTTTTAATTCATAGCGACTCCCAGCTCATTGTCAACCAAGTTCTTGGTGAATTCGAAGCTAAAGAAGAAAGGATGGCTTTATACAAGTCTCGTGTCCTCATCCTCCTCGCAAAACTGAAGACTTATGAAATAATTTCATAATTCATATTCCTCGCGAGCAGAACCAACTTGCCGACTCATTGGCTAAGCTCGCTTCTGCACCAGAATATGAGCTAGCACATTCGATCCCCATCGAGCATCGTCAGAACCTAAGTATCGACCAATCGGCTCTTGAACAAGTAATATTGGTACAAACGTCTCCATGCTGGATGGATCCCATCATCCTTTATCTCAGAGACGGATACCTACCAGACGACAAGAAAGCTGCAAGACAAATTCGGCTTCGAGCTGCCAGGTACACCTTCCAAGACGGAATATTGTTGCGAAAAAGTTTCTCCTTGCCTTATTTAAGGTGTCTTCCTCCAGAAGAAGCACTTCATGTTCTAGACGAAGTACACCAGGGGACATGTGGTAATCACCCCAGGGGGCGATCCCTAGCATATAAGGCGATGCGGCAAGGATATTATTGGCCCACTATGAAAGCAGATGCAATTGAATTTTCTAAAAAATGTGACAAGTGCCAGCGATATTCACCTATATCCCATGTACCTTCCGAACGGATGACTCCAGTTGATAGCCCTTGGCCTTTCGCTCAGTGGGGGGTCGATATCATTGGACCCTTGCCCATGGGGAAGGGACAAAATAAGTTCGCAATTATGGCGGTTGATTACTTCACCAAATGGGCCGAGGCAGAACCATTAGCCAAGATTACTGAGAAACAAACTACCAAGTTCATATGGAGAAATATCATATGCCGTTTCGGACTCCCTCACACCATAATTACCGATAACGGAACGCAGTTCGACAACGCAGCCTTTGATGAATTTTGTGACAAATGGAAGATACGTAATCTCCGCACTTCTCCATATCATCCTCAGGCGAATGGGCAGGTCGAGGCAGTGAACAAAATCATTAAGCACCATTTAAAAACCAAGCTTGGTGAATGCAAAGGTGAATGGCCAAAGCTTCTACCAGAAGTATTATGGGCGTATAGGACTACAACTCGTACGTCAATGGGTGAGACCCCTTTTTCCTTAGCATTTGGTGTCGACGTAGTAGTACCAGTGAAAATTCAAGTGCCCTCGTATCGGATCGAGCAATATGACCCCGCGAGTAATCAGGAAGACCTTCGCCTTCATCTCGATCTCTTGGAAGAACGTAGAAACGCCTCCCAAGTACGAGCGGCAGCATATCAACAACGTATTGCTCGTTATCGAAATGCGAAGGTTCAGCCTAGATCCTTCCAGCTTGGAGATTTGGTCCTAAGACAAAAACTCGGAGTCTCTTCTCGTTCGCTGGATCCAAATTGGGAGGCCCTTATCGGGTTATTAGGATTGTGCGACCCGGTACCTATTATCTTGAAGACATGCAGGGCAGACCCATGCGTCGCCCTTGGCACGTGGAGCATTTGCTACAATACTTCCCCTAGATTTGATGTAGTTCATAACAACATTTTATGAATAAGGATGAAGTTATCTTTTGGTCGCTATTCCATTTATTTGGACCTGAATAGCCCTGAAGAGAGTGCTTACCGTCTCTTGACCAATTGCCTACCTTTGGTAGGGCTAAAACCACCTTTTTTGGCCGCTATCCCATTTATTTGGACTCGAATAGCTCCAAAGAGAATATACGCATCCTCTTGGCCAATTGCCTACCCTTGGTAGGATTGAAGTTGTCATTAATTGGTTGCTTCTCCATTTTATGGATTAAAAACAGCCCCGAAGAGAGCATACGTGCTCTCTTGACCAATCTTTTGCCCTTGGTGGAATCAAAATCTCAATCGATGGATCAGTCTATCTCAACGCGGACACGGTCACACGACCCCCGGATTGAGTCTAATTCATCTTTTCATGAATTAGATGCTCGCGCTGGTCGCACTTCCAGAATGCGAGCAGAGCAACTCATGCTCGAATTAAAGGGTCGCAGTCCGTACCCCTACTGCGAGCAGCGCACTACGTGCTCGAATTAAGGTAGCGCAGTTCGTAACCCTACTACGAGCAGCACAGCTCGTGCTCGGATTAAGGGGTCTTACTCCTAGTGCGAGCAGCTCAGCTCCTGCTCGAATAAGGGATCGCATCCTCTGATGAGTCGGATGGGATCAACACAAAGCAGAAATGAAAGATGAGAATGCACAATACTGAAGGAATAAATGTTCATTAAAATGATGACCAAAGGTCAAGACAATTACAAATTTCTTCTAAAAAAAAAATAAAAAAATACAGGACATAGGAAGGTGCCGAGGTCAAGGTTGGTCATCTTCATCTTGCGCGGGCTCGCGGCTCTCAGCTTCTGGACCGGCCTCAGGAGCAGGAGCAGCATCTGTTGCCCCAGTGACTTCGTTCTCAGCGGCAGCCCGTTCTCTAGCTGCAACCTCGAAAGCCACCCTTAGTTGCTTTCTGTCTCCTTTCAGGTTTGGCGGAGGAAATATCTGTTGGAGAGAAGGTGAACGTCCGGAGGATCCAGTTACAAAATCTGACGTTAACAGTTTCCAATTGTTCCTTGGGGTTTGGTTGAGATTGGGTTAAAATGGTCCCTTTCTCCCTAACTCCTAGGTGTGTTTCAATTCTTTCGATTGAAATTTTAAATTCATTCATGGCTTGCATGTTGGACTGATTTATCTGAGTTTGTCTAATCATGAATGTGTTCAATGTATCCTCAAGAGTGCTCTTTTGAGGAGGCCCTTGGGAAGCATTGTTTGTATTTACCATAGGTCCATTCTTCCCATTAAGATTCGGTTTACACCACCAATCAGGATTTTTCAAGTTAGAATTTGATGCGCTAAAGGAGCGCTAGTAAGCGTTTGTGGCGTTCGATTGAGTTGGTAAAATTTCTTGAAACGCAGGGATTGTTGAGCAATCCTTTGTTAAGTGAACGTCACTCTCACAAATACCACATACACTTTCAACGATCTCCCCGGTGGTTATCATGTTAACATTCCTTAATTCTATGGCCTCAACCTTCTTTGTGAGACTTGCCACCTTTGAATTTAAATTATCCTCCCCATCTAATATATGTACTCCTTTCTCTCTTGGGGCTGACTTGGGATTACTAGTAGGAGTGAAGATGTCCCAAGATTGGGCATTCTTGGCTAGCATATAAAAGTAATCCCAAGCCTCATCGGGTGCTTTATTAAAAAACTCACCATTACACATCATTTGGACAAATTGGCACATGTTTGAACTTAATCCGTTATGGAAGAAGTCAATTAAGTGCCACTTTTCATAACAATGGTGAGGGCACTCTAATAAAAGATCCTTGAACCTTTCCCAACATTGAAAAAATGTTTCATCTCCTTTTTGGAAAAAGTTCATGATAGTCCGTCTTAGTGCATTGGTTTTATGAACCGGGAAGTACTTTTTAAGGAACTGCTGAATCATTTCATTACATATCCCGATGCTTCTAGGTTTAAGATATTGAAGCCATAATTTAGCTTTGTCCTTTAGAGAGAAGGGGAACAATTTCAGTTTGATTATATCTTTGGAGACATCATTAAATTGAAAGGTATTGGTGATATCCTCAAATTCATTTAGGTGTGCATATGGACTTTTAGAATTGAGTCCATAAAATTTTCGAAGTAACTTGATATTTCCTAGTTTAAGGTCCACGTTTCCTGCATTAGTTGGAAAAATAATGCAGGAAGACGTGGTTGTTCTCTACGGTTGTAGATAATCTCGCAATGTTTTAACCGGAGGAACATAGTATTCTTCATTCTCATTACGTTTCGTCCTATTCAGTGGTGCATCATGCTCAACATTCTCAACATTATGTGGTTCGTTCTCAGCCATGATTTCAGACAGTTCAGGATTTCCTAGATGTTTTTTAACTCGTCTGTGATGAATTAGACCTTCAACTAAACCTCCCTCACTTAAAAGTCGCGATGTATGATCACGCTCCCAATGGGGCATAAACCACACGAAACAAACTAAACCTAAAAATTTAAAAATAAAAAATAAAAAATAAAAACTAAAAAATAAAATTAAAAAAGTCTAAGTTATAACGTTTAAGTTATAACGCTGTTACCGGAATTGAAGAACTAAGTTAGTGAAGAAAATCCTACAAAAATAGACAAATCTGTTAGTAGTAGAAAATTCAGAGAAAAACCTATTAAAGTAATAAATCATAGCCTAACCTATCTAACCTAACTATACCCTAATTACAAAATTTAGAACTATTAACCTAATCCCCGGCAACGACGCCAAAAACTTGTTCACTCGCCTCAAGTGCAAGGCTGCGATGTAGTAATAATTCTCGGTAAGACCGAGGTTGATCCCAGGGATTGTCGTAACAATTCTAAACGTTATAACTAGGATGGGCTAAATTTGGATTTGTATTAATGGATAGAAATTAAGAACATAAAACTATTTATTAAATCAGGAAAATAAAATACTAGAGCGCCAAGGATTTACTTATAATCATTCACAATGCCAATTCAAACCAATAACTCAATTGGAGTCGGAGTTCTATCCTATCCAATTGGAATATAAAACAATCAAATCATCACAACTTGTCTAACATAGATGGATCATCTATTGATATGGTTCTTCATAATTAACTAAGGCATTGGGTGTATTCAATCATACAACCTAATCCTTCACAAAACAATTAAGATCACATTCATGATTCTTCCTCAAGGCTTGTCACTGGATTTGATTTAGAAGTATGAATTGAACTTTTATTGAACCAAAATTAATACATAAACATCTATCTCAAATTAATTTCAAAGATAAGAACTTCTTCTAGTTTAGTTATAGATAAGCACTTAGGAAACTTAGTTTATAAGATCCCCTAGCATTTAACATATCATGATGCATTTAAGATCTCCACAACCCAAAATCCTATCAATAACACCCCATTGATCAATCTTAGTAAATCAAAACATCCCATGTAAGCAAAATCACAAGAGATAGAAGCTTAAACTAAAAATATCAACTTTATTTCAAACTTGAACTAGAAGTGTTATTCATAAAATCCAAAAGTACTTGAACTAATTCAAATTAAGTATTGTAAATAATTAAAATCTTCACCTCTTAGCCCTAACTAAGAGGTTTAGCCAACCATTAACAGATTGAACTAAAACTTAAAAAAAACTACTTTAAAAACATAGAAAAACATAAAAATCCTAGTTGGAGGAGTTGCGAACGCTCTACGACACTCCTCTCCACATCCTACGAACTTTCTAGCCTTCTATGATGCCTTAGGAAGGGAGTGGAGGTGGCTTTTTATAAGAGAAATCCTGTATCGACTTGAAAACTTCGAGAATATGTGTACGTATTTCACACTTGCATAGACAGTTCTGATTGATCGCACTTATCTCCAATGGATCGGAGCACCCATTTTCGATGGATCGAAATTCCTCCGATTGATCGAAAATATGTCTAGAGACTTATGAAAAAAATCTATTTTTCCAATGGGTCTCCGATATGACTCCGATGGATCGAAGTTAATTCCGATGGGACTCCAATAGGACTCCGATTGATCGAAATTCTGTCCAGCAGCAACTTAGGGCTATTTTCTGAAATTCCTGCGTTTTACTTTTATGGCGCTATAGCTTTGCACTTTATTTTTTCAAGACAATTCAGGACTTTTAACATGATTTCTTCAAGGTTTTTCTTCTATTCTTTGGCTCATCAACGCTTAGTCTTTTAATCATTCCAAATCCTCCAAATTAGCATTAAATCGATGACATCTCTCTCTTTTACATACAAACACAAAAGCAAGCATAAGTCCTTAACTTTAGCAACTTAAACTATACAATTATGCTATGAATTGGGGTTCAGATATGCACAATTCATGGCTTAACACATATCGTACATGAACCATGTAAAGTGTTCGCTCGCCTCAAGTGTAAGGCTGCGATGTAGTAATAAATCTCAGTAACACCGAGGTCGATCCACAGGGAAAGAAGTAAACAATTCCAACTACTCCAATAACTAGAATCCAAGAAGTTTAGGAAAACCATTTTTAACATAAAATAGGAAAATCTGATATTTGGGAAGAACTAGAGCATCAAGGATCCACTTGTAGTAGTCCAATGCCAATCCATTCATCCAAGTACAACACAATTAGAATCAAAGTCCTATCTCTCATCTAATTGGAGGATATAACATTCAAGCACAAACAATTTCACTTAAATATGAAATCAGATTTCTAGTTCTAATGAAGCACATAGAACTTGAACTTGTAGCCTTCAAAGTAACAGCCATGCCAAGAGACTATGGCATGCTCTGGGGTTACTACAATTCGAATTCAAATAACCCAATCATGGTAATCTCAGAGAATTGCAAGGAACTCGTGTCCGGAGCACACAAACTCTCACAAAACTTCTAAAAAACCAAACTTTTTTCAAACTAGAAGTTCAAAATCCAAAATTAAGAAAAGGGTACTTGAAATAAAAGAATTAAAGCATTGAAACCAACTACAAATTTCACCTCTAGCTCTAGCTAAGAGGTTAACTAAGAAAAAACATATTAAAACTAGAACTGGAACTAAGAAAATGAAGAAAAACTAGCTGTAGGAGGCTAGGTAACCTCCTAGGACTTGAACTTCTTGCTTCCCACGTCCTTGCTTGATTTGGAATAGAAGAGAGCACCTCCTTTTATAATACAGCAAGAGTACCGCAACATAACAAATTTTGTTTCGCTTCGTACGGCTTAACCAATGGTCGGATTGCCTTCAAATTTGATTTATAGCTTCCTTGTAATGTGATCTTCCTCATAGATGATTTAGATTTTCAAGATTATCTTCTAAATGGGCTCACCAATCAGATCAGCGATCGCCTCTCAAAATCACGCAATTCGGGTACCTTCAGAACCAGTCATCTTACTTTCAACGCTCCGGAGTGTACAGAGTTCGGATTGATCTCAAATTTTGCAAATTGATAGAAAATTTCCTCCTCTACATGATAGATGGATTAGATTTTTCAAAACAATTCCAGAATTAGGTGCGAAAATTAAAACACTCAGGCCTTTTATAAAATCTGTGCAGTTGGATCTTTCTGGATGGTCCATCTTTCTTCAACCGGTACGATCAAACCACACATCCTTTTGATCTGAAACTTTGTAGTTATTCATATATGGATGTGGTCTAGAAGATGGTCAAAGTAGATTCTTCAAATTATCAATGATGGGTCACCTGGACAGGCCCAGAGGGGAGTAGGCAGAATCTGGAACTTTCTGGACAGTTCGTATTGTTTTGGCCACCAGGGTCAATCCGTAGCTCCGATCGACACGAAACCACTTGGGTTATTTTGGTGTCGAGTTCCTCTTTGACATGTGTTGAATTTCCAAATATCATTAATATGGGCCCAGAAAACTGGGCCAAAAAACCAGAAATGGGAATAGCCTGCTATTTGAAATCTGCAAACCTGAAATTGCATGGCCGACCGGTCTTGACCGGTCTAGCCTATCTATTAACTGTCTAAGGAGTGCAGCCGACCGGTCGGACCCATTTTCTGCATTCTTTCTTCTTGACCTATCATGACCGGTCGAACCCATTTTCTGCATTCTTTCTTCTTTCTTTTCTTCTCTCCTTCCTCTATCTTTGCTTTCTTCTTTCTTTGTCCCACCTTGGGTCTTCATCCAAGGCTCTTAAATGTCTCCTTTTGGTCACCAATTGGACGAAGTCGCTCTCATTCCTACAATTACAAAATATGTATTAGATGGGCCATTTAAACATGCAAACCATACATATAATGTGATGTAATGGGCTATAGCATGTATAAATAGGAGGTTCAACATAAAGCTGCTAGAGAGTTGCTGATTGTGAACACCTAAATTGCCCTCCTAAATTTTTTTATAGGATGTAGGCACTATAACTGCTGCATCTTGGGTTGTTTTAGTGATCCAAACCATTGATAAAATGAAACACAGTTTATGATGTAAAGTGGTCGGTTGTCCTAACAGGTCATGGGCCATACCTAATAATTAATGAGTTTGGGTCCAAAAATTAAACTCATGTGGTGGGTCTATGTGCAAACGTTTGTCCCAAATAATTAAATGAAATTTTAGGCCCTATCAAAATCAACCCAACCTGTTCTGGACTTAGATTTTAAATGGTTTTGATTTGGGTCGTACTAAAATGGACCTAACTTAGATCCAGCCAAAAGAAAAGCTAATGAACTGAAGATGTGGTTTTCTTCTCATTTGGGTAAGACTATAATGTTTCACCACCATTTTTTGAAGGTAGTTATCCATCTATTACTTGTGAATTGATAGTTGTTAACGTCCAAAACTAGACAACAGATGTTGATCAAGGATCAACGGTATATCTTCATCACTTGGTGTGGACACGAACGAACGATGGAGATCGTAAGACCTGAGATCACAAAGAGATAGATCGTGATGGGGTGCCGGTCGTGTTGGCGGAGGACCCTCTAATGCTTAAGTTAGTAAGGTGATGGATAATAATCTCTTAGGGTTGCAGGATTGCATACCTTGAGGAGATGCAGAAAGGTCCTTTTTATAGGTGATGATTGGTGGTGGATTCATAGATCCCATCTAGCACACGTTTTTAGATTGGGAGATACAGTCTTATCATGTCCGAATTCTACGTATCCCGGTCGTAGTTGCTATCTTCATATGACGGTGCACAACATGCTCATGCCCAAGGACGTCCGGTGCGGTCAACACTCTGCATCTTCAGGTGAGTAGTAGGATGGAGTAACTGCTGAATAGCAAGTGTTGGGAATCAAGGCTGACTCCAAGGGCTCAATCCTATGTCCGTTACCTGAGGCCGATCCTAAGGGCTCAAGCATAATTCCACTATCTGAGATTTAAGTCGAGTTCTCAGGAATTTGTCCATTCTTGAGGCCAAAGCCTAGGCTCAGGACTGCATCCGTGGCTCTAGTCTAGTATTAAGGATTCTCTGCCTTAATAAGCTTGGATCCTTCTTTGACACCTGTGATGAGCTGATGTCAGTGGACCACATATCTACGGTTGCGCATCTTTCATGTCACGATTAGGGACATGCTCAGAATTACCCATCATCTACCCTCCAAGTTCCATGGTAAGAGAATCTGAGCATGAAACTTTGAAATATGTCCTCAGCTCATCCGATAAGAGCCTTTTGCGTAACGGTCACAACTGGTACGAATTTCAAAATGCCGCCGCATAAATATGTGTGGGGTGAAATGTCACAATCATTCCTTTTCACACGAAAAGCTATAACACTTTAAATACGGCATGCCGCCTCCTACGTCATAATGAATGGGGTAGTGCCAAGTGTCGCATCCTTGGGAGAAGATAGAGGTGGAGGCATGATTTGCTATAAATGCCCTTCGTTCTCTTTCATTGAGGCACCAAGCGCCGAAATCCTTAACGAAACTCTGCTTCTCCATCCCCTCTTGCTGCGCTTAGAGATTTAGAGCCTTTGAGCCTTCACAATACCCTTTATTCTTAGGTATTTTTCTACTCCCTTGTTTTCGTAGTCCGAGAGTTAGCCATAGCTCTAGGTTTTCCCTCTTTTTCCTATCCCCTTCCAGTTAGGGTCTCAATTTTATTTTCTTGTTTCTGTCGTGGCTAACCATTTCGAGAATTCTAATTCGGATGTGGAAGCTTTAGGGGATCACACCCCTAATTCTTCTTCTTCTTCTAATCATCCGACCCTTAGGAGGCCTAACCAACCTTCATATGAGTATTTTACTGACGGTCATCTTCTACCCTCACTAAAGAGGATTTGGAGAGATTCCAGTCTACTTACCACATTTCAGAATATGTGGGAATGCGCTTGCCCCAGGAGGGTGAATTTTCGAGCAGGCCACCTCTGGGGGAGGTGGCCATTTACACTTATCTATTCCCTGTAGGGTTGAGGCTTCCATTGCACCCTTAAGTAAGGGATGCCCTAATCAGATTGGGGATTGCCCCTGGGCAAATCACCCTGAATGGCTAGAGAGTGATGCTGGGCTCTTATGTGCTGTGAATACAATCTAGTAACGGGGAGCTCAGCCCTGGTGATTTCCTCATACTATACCAGCTGAAGAAAAACCCCCAATATGATAGATGATACTACCTGACATATTGGAATGGGAAGAACTTCATCCTCTAAAACCCCTCTGCCAATAAAAAATGGAAGAATGGGTGGTTCTTCACCTCAGGAGCCTAGGAGACTGTTGTGGCCGAGGAGGCGCTGAGTCGGGGCTCTGTCCCTCGCTCCTTTCTCCTAGTTAGGGTCCTCAGTATCATTTCATATTTTTTTCTCCTAATCCGAGCGTTATAACTTAAGAACTTAACTCTGACTTTTTGTTGCTTGCTGTCCGCAGGAGTACCCGTTTCAAAACCTAGTTTGAGAGGAGGGTCCGGGAGAAGATCCAAAAAGTCGTCCGGGTGCACAAAGACTCCCAGAACATTAAAGTCCTTCACCCTTCATCGAGAGAGCTTGACCTGGGTGAGATATTAACTTGACTTCGTCTGTTTTATGCTTTTTCTAACCTTTTTTTTTTTTTTTTGCAACAATTGAATGCTAGCCTTAGGGTTATGCAGGATATTACTGAGGCCAGGCGACTCCTTATTGAGAAGGATCGCTTGATTGGTGATCTCAGAGGATCGGGGAAGGTTACTGAAGAGAGAGTGCTCGCCTCGGAGGAGAAGGTAAAGGTCACTGGGGTCAGCGCTGTGGAGAAGGGAAAAGTAGTCATGGCCCTTCAGGAGTGCAATAAGGAGCTGAACTTGAGCATTTGTGATCTGACCACGAAGGTTCAGGAGTTCCACTCCCGCTCCAAAGGGTTAGAGCATGATTGCCTCCAACTCCAAAAGGAGAAGTATGGGCTAGAGAAAGAGAAGGCCGCTTCGAATGCTGAAGTGTCCAGGTTGCAGTCAGAGAAGGCTACTCTAGAGGAGAAACTCAAATGCGAAGGGGTCTGGGTAGTTAAGCAATTCAAGGAGTCCTGGGCCTATGATGAGGACTTGCTCCTAGTGTACACCATTGCTCGAAGTTGGGCTTAGAAAATATTTCAGCGACTATATCCTAGCCTCAACCTCTTAGGATATGAGAGCGCCGAATTGAAGATCACCGATGAGGAGAAGGTTGCTGAGGAAGAGGAAATGACAATGGCGATTAAGAACGCTGATGTTGGGGAGGAAGTTTCTATTGAAGTCTTGGCCTCAATTGCTGAGTTCTCCGCTCCTTCTGCCTCGGTCGTCGAGACCTCCGAGCCTGCAGTTGCTGAGCTCATCGCTGCTGAAGCCCCTTCAACTGTTGTATAGAGTAGTTTATTTTTTATTTTTCTTTTGTTTTTGGATGTACTGCCTTCAGGAATTTTCTGGATCAATAAAATATCTTTTCTCTATTTTTCCTTGTCTCTCTTTTTCCTTGCTCATGCTTTGTGGATGTAATATTTTATTCTAACTTTCCCTAGCTTTGTTGATTGCTCAGTCTTTGGCTGTTTATGTTTTACTGACTTACTCGTTTAACAGGTAAACACTTAGTTTACAATTTAACTATTGGCTCATTGAGCTTTTGAACATACTCGTTCATCGAGTTGTTCGTTAGCCTGTCTAAGCAGAGGAGGGTGCCATAGGTGGCATCTCCCTCCCTTTGGGCAAATCGATTTGTTGACTAAGTCTTTTGAAACTTTGTCCCTCTTTGAGGACAAAGCACTCAGCTGGGGAACATCTTGCGTTCCCCTTGGGGCCTTGTATCCTCAGAAAATAAGGGAGGCTAAGCGTTTTGGGCTCGAGAACACATTTTAAGTGGAAAGGCGGAAGCTTTATTAATTCTGAACTAGCATAAGGTCCCTTATTACATTGTCGACTGTTTAGCGGCCTGTTTGACTACTGATAGTACTTCCACAAGTTTGCTGCATTCCAAGGGCGATGAAGGACCCTCCCTTGCATATTTTTGAGATAATAGGTCCCTGGTCGAACTATCTTGAAGATCTTGTATGGGCCTTCCCAGTTCGGTCTGAGGGCTAGGGGCCCTAGATCCTGAGTGCTCGGGATGATTCTTCTGAGGACGAGGTCCACGACCCAAAAGGTTCTGACTTTGACCTTGGAGTTATAGTGCCGGGCCACCCTTTGCCAATAAGTCGTAAGTCGCAGCTGTGCATTATTTCTCCGTTCTTCTAGCATATTGAGATAGAACCTCATGGATTCCTCGTTCTGATATGACCGAAAGTGTTTCATTTGGTATGAAGGCATCCCGATTTCCACAGGGACAACAGCCTCAGCATCGAAGGTGAGTTGGAAAGGAGTGTCACCTATGGTGGTTCGAGCAGTCGTCCTATACGCTTAGAGGACTTACGACAAGTTCGCAGACCAGGCGCCTCTGCGCTCTTCCAGCTTGGTCTTTAGATGATGCTTAATGATTTTGTTCACCGCTTCGACTTAGCCGTTGGCTTGAGGATGATATGGGGCGGTGAACATGTTTCTGATCTCCAGACCCTAGCAGAATTTTTTGAACTTTGCGTTGTCGAATTGCCATCCATTATCTATGACGATAGTTTGTGGGATTCCACACTGGCAGATGATTGACTTCCAAATGAATTTGGCTGTCTGCTATTCTGTGATGGTGGCCAAGGCTTCAGCCTCGACCCACTTTGTGAAATAATCGACAGCCACTATCGCGACATTTTTTCTTTAGCAAGGGACCGATGATATCAACTCCCCATTGGGCAAAGAGCCATGGGCCTGACATGGGAGTGAACTTCTCAGGAGCTTGCTGCTTGATTTTAGCAAATCACTGGCATTTCTCACACTTGTCTAAAAACTGTATCATGTCCGCCTTCATGGTGGGCCAGTAGTAGCCCTGTCCGACTGATTTAAAGGCCATCGCTCGGCCTCCTAGATGGTTTCCACTTATCCTTCATGTATCTCCCTGAGGACATAGCCAAGCTCACTTGGGCGAAGACATCTTAGATATGGCATGGTATTTCTTCGCTTGAACAGGACCCCTTCTTGCAACAGGTACCTCGGTGCACGATACTTAAGCTTTCGGGCCTCTTTTTATCCTTAGGTAGTTGACTAGTTAGAAGAAACTGGATGATTAGATCCATCCATTACGGGGTCTGATCTACTGGAAACACTTCGGCTGATTCATTTTGGGAGATGCTGGGTTCAACTAGATATTCGATAGGGATGGTCTTGATGAGATCATTATTTGAGGTTGAGCCCAACCTGGCCAGAGAGTCGGCCAGTTTGTTTTCTTCTCTGGGGACTTGCATGAGTTTGTACTTTTTGAACTCTTCGAGTAGATGAGCGCCCTGACTCTGAATGCTGTCATTTTTTCTCCCCTAGCCTCAAACTCATCTATGACTTGATTCACTATGAGCTGTGAATCATTGTGAATTCTCATATTGCAGACTCCCATCGTCTTGGCTAATCTAAGGCCGGCCAGGAGAGCCTCGTACTCCTCTTCATTGTTGGATGATGAAAATTTAAAACGAAGCGCATATTCAAATTTTGAGCTGTCAGGAGTGATTAAGATCACCTAGCCCCACTCCCCTGAGAACTGGAAGAGTCGTCCATGAATAAGGTCCATTGTGGTTGTGCCGAAGATGAGGGCTCTTCCAGTTGTGCAGGAGCCGGGTAGGTAAACTCTTCGATGAAATTTGCCGCAGGCCTATTCTTTTATTGTTATACAAGGATGAAACTTGATGTCATGCTCACTTAGTTCGATGACCCACTTGGCCAATCTTCCGAACGCTTTAGATTTTTGCAAAACTTGCTTCAGAGGTTGGTTCGTAGGAACCACAATCGTATAGGCTTGAAAGTATGGTCGAAGTTTTCTGGCCGAGACCACCAAGGCTAGTGCCAACTTCTCTATCTGTGGATACTGTGTTTCGACGCCGACCATGGCTCTACTGATGTAGTAAACTAGTCTTTGGGTACCTTTGTCATCTCGTATCAATGCAGAGCTGACGGTTGTGGGAGACACCGCCAAGTATAATATAAGTTCCTTGTTGTGGATGAGCTTTGAAAGCACTGGTGGGCCCCCCATGTATTCTTTGAGATGAAGGAAGGCTTACTCACATTCATATGACAACTCTGCTATTTTCTGAGATCCTTTCAGGATCTTTAAAAAGGGCACTGTATTTGTTTGAAGCCTTGGAAATGAATATGTTGAGGGAGGCAACCCGGCCTACTAATCATTGTACCTCCTTCACAGTTTTGGGAGAGCTCATCTTAAGGAGGGCTCGGATCTTCTTAGGATTGGTCTCCATTCCCCGTCGATCGACCATAAAGCCGAGGAGCTTACCTGGGGCCACGTCGAATGCACACTTTGTTGGATTCAGCTTCATTTGATGATGGCGCGGGATCTGAAACATTTTTCGAAGATTTGACAAATGATCCTTGACTTTGATGCTCTTGACAAGCATGTCATCAACACAAACTTCCATTGTCTTGCCAATCTGGTTAGCGAACATTTTGTTAATAAGGCGCTAGTATGTAGCGCCAGCGTTCTTAAGGCTAAATGACATTACCTTATAACAATAGAGTCCTTGATAAGTGATGAAGGACGTCTTTTCTCTATTTGGTGGGTGCATAGAGATCTGGTTGTAGCCAGAATATGCAACCGTGAAACCGAGTAGTGCATATCCAGCCGTGGCATCAACCAACTGATCGATCCTTAGCGTAGGGAAGCTATCCTTTGGGCATGCCTTGTTGAGATCTGTGTAGTTGACACACATTCGCCACTTGCTATTGACTTTTTTCATGAGTACAACATTGGCTACCCACTCTGGGTAATAAACTTCTTCAATGAATTAGGCTGAGAGGAGTTTGTCAACCTCATCCTTCATGGCTTCCTACCTTTCGAGATTGAATGATTGCCACTTTTACTATACGGGTTTGCAGCGGGGGTCCAACTTCAGACGATGGACAATAACACTCGGGTCGATGTCAAGCATGTTGTCATGGGACATGCAAAGACATCCTGGTGCTCGATAAGAAATTTAGCGAATCTAATTTGTACCGCAGGGTTAAGGGCAGACCCTATTCGTATAGTTTTTTACGAGTCTTCAGCAGATATTTAGACTGGGACAAAGTCCTCGGCCGGGGTCCCTCTTCATAAATTATCCTCCATGGAGGTTGTCTTAGACTCCAATCCTGGCTAAGGATCCGTCAATGCTAGGATGGGTGCAACTTCTTTTCCTTTATTATGCCGAAGAACTAAGTCATAGCACATTCGGGCTTCAGTTTGGGATCCCCTGACCACTCCGACCTCGGTTGGAGTGGGGAACTTGGTGCAAAGATAACAAAGTGATAATGTGGCTTTGAGCTTCGTGAGGGATGAGCATCCGATGATCGTGTTGTACGTATATTTACAATCTACCGCCAGGAAATTGATCATTAAATTGATTTTGTTGGGGTCCTCCCCAAAGACAAATGGGAGGTCAATCCTCCTTTATGGGACGACAACTTCTCTCCAAAATCCTACCAACGGGGTCTGTAAGGGCTAAGCATAACAAGTGAGTGCTAAGCACAGTATAATTGTCATATTTTGCAGACACTAGTTTAGTGCATGAGATTATGTGTGCAAGCCTAGTTCTTTGAGAAGACAAGTCTCTGCCTCAATAAACACATCAAGATCAAGTCTATCGACTCTACAACAAGATGTAGCAAAGCTACGAAGATAAACCATATATGCCAAGGTAATATTGACCATAAGGATGACCCTAGGTTAGGTGATTTTGTATGAATTTTTAGTTAGTCACTCTAATATTTTTGAAAGTCATATTTCAAGGAAATTTAGCTAGCCTAACCCTGTGTTCGGTCAGCCTAAGAATCTTCGGTCAGTCCAAGAATCTTCGGCCAAGTTTTCAGTAAGCTTTAATGACTATTTCTGAAGATGTTTGACCAGCCCAGCCCTGTGTTCGTCCAGCCGAAGAAACTTCGGTCAAGTTTTCAGATTCGAAACTATTTTCTGAACTTGGATCTCGAGTTAGCCCACCCTGTCTTGGGCTAGCTGAAGCTCACTCGGGCTAGCCGAACTGACACTCGGGTCAGCCGAAGTTTGAACAAAATCTTATCCCGCGAAATCTAATAATCGTTGGGATAAAACAGTTGATTCTTAGGTCAGCCGAAGGAAATCTTAGGTTAGTCGAAGACTCAACTTTTTGACTATAAATAGAGCTTTCTTCACTCCATTTTTTCATCAATCAAAAGCATAAAAATTATTATCTTTCTGGTGATAAAGTTCTCCATTATAGTTTAGTTATTTGTTCTAAATTTCTATTTTATTTTATATCTATCTCAGTTCTTTTCTCATTTAATTTAATTGTGTATAGAGAAGATCATTCTCATACCAGAGAAAAGAGAACTGAAATTGCAGTTTTAGAAAAACTCTTTTTAGAAATTCCTAAATCCATCTTATTCGAACTGTATTGGTTTATCTTCTACAATGATCAGATCGCTGCATTATTGAAGCTTCATCTCTGTTAGGCTTCATCTCCTTCTACAAGAAGAACTGTAATACCTTTCTAATACTTTTGAGTTTTTGTTTCAGATAGCCCATGAAATTCTCAAATCAGGTTATTAGTGATTAGCATGTGAAAATCACTTAAGGTTATTGATTAGCCTGTGAAAATCATTTGAGGTTTTGTTGTAATAAGCCTGGGAAAATCACAATCTCTGTATAATGTTTTAAAGGTGAACCTGTGAAAACCTTTATATAGTGGAAAGCCAAAATTGCAAGGAAAAGTAATTTTAGGAGTGGAATAGGTACAAGTTGTTTTAGCACTGAACCACTATAACTCTTTGTGTTGTGGTGATTGCTTGATTGATTATTTATTTATGTGCTTGATTATTTATGAATCTTTAAATTATGACATAAGGTTGTCCTACTTAGATTTCTAAGTAATATAAGGTTGTTCTACCTAGTTTACTAAGTGGAAGGTTATACTACTTAATCTCTAAGTAGAAGATTGTCCTACGATTTAATCCAATGTTTTTATATTGATCTCTATTTGCTTTCAGATTGATTAATTGCATATTCTTGCTAGTCTTGTGATTGATTCTCTCTGATTTATTTTAAGATTACAATAAGCAGAATTGAATTAAGTTGTCCTATTCACCGCCTCTAAGACATTTATAGCTTCATTCTTTTTCAAGTGGTATCAGAGCGGTTTTCCTCTTTTGTGGATTTTCAATCCAAAGATTTAGATCCGGAGCTGTAAGATGTTTAAATTTGAAAGCTTATCTGTTTCTAGGCTACCTCCTTTTGATGGTACTAACTATTCTTATTGAAAAGCTAGAATGATGATATTTCTAAGATCAATGGATGAAAATGTGTGGCAAGCCACATTAGTAGATTGGACACCTCCAATTATTGAAGTAACAGACGATGATGAAATTAAATCTATGAGACGAGTGGCTTATAACGTATGGACCACTACTAAAAAAAATTGAAGATAATGCAAATGCTAAAGCATTGAATGCTATAACTTGTGCTCTTTTACTTGATGAATTCAAAAGAATTATTTCATGTGAATCAGCTAAGCAAGCCTGAGATATACTCGAAATGACCCATGAGGATACTAATATTGTAAAGAAGTCTAAAATCCAACTCATCATAACCAAATTTGAGGAAATACGTATGGATGAAAATGAAACATTTATGGACTTCTATACAAAATTAAATGATATAGTAAATTCTATGGGGGTCTTGGAAAGAGTATTCCAGAAAGCAAAGTTTATGCTAAAATTCTGAGATCTCTACCAAATTGATTCAATTCAAAAGTCAATGTTATTCGATATAATAAAAGTTGAGGAACTAGTTGTATCTATTCAAACATATGAATTGGCATTCAAAAGTTCTAAGAGTAAGTCCATTGCTTTCAAATCTTCAAAATCTGTTTTAATCAATGAAAATTCAGATAATGAAGAAGATGAGGATGATATGGCATTGTTGGCTAAAAAGTTTTACAAAATTTTTAAAAACAAAAAGAAATTTGAGATTCAAAAACCTTTGAGAAAGAAGAGAGGTAAATCAGGTTTTTGAAAAAATAAAACCAAGGATGCACAATACTTCAACGGTTCAGGTTATGGGTACTTAGCTGTAAATTGTCCTACAAAGGAAAAATCAAAGAAGAAAGGAATGGTTACAACTGAGAATGATTCATAAGAATCTGAATTTGATTCAGACTCCGACGAATCAGATCAGGAAGGATAAAAAATTCAGAGTGCATTTATGACCATTGTCAATATTTTCTCTTTTGATGACAATGATAACTCTGGATATGAAACATCCAGAAGTGAATATGAAAATGAAGAAGATCTTTAAGAAGCTTATAAAGCCCTATACAAGGAACGTTGTTAGATTGCATCCAAACTTAAAGTTTCAAAAAAAAATGTGTGATCATTTGCAAACTGAACTTGACAAATGTATTTTGAAAAAATCGCATTTTTCTGATTGTTTTGAAAAATGTAAACTAGACTTAAAATCAGAAATGAAGATTTTGAAAAACTTCAAAAATATTTTAACTCTTTAAAATCTGATTTGCTCATCTTAAGAAGTCGAAGATTTCCGAAAAATCCAAAGACATAGTGGAAGAAATTCTTCAATTTTCCAGACCTTATGGTGATAGATCATGTCTTGGCTATAACAAGTTCAGTCCAAAGCCAAAGATATCATCTACTATCTTTGTAAAAGGTGAATCTTTGCATTCTAAGAATAAATTTCAGAAAGTTTTTAAAAGTCTATTTCCAAAAGTCCAAAACATTTTCAAAAGACTTTGAAAATCTCAACAAATAACAAAGGTGATTCTTCTTCACTTATTCTGAGAATCATAAACTTACTCAAAGATTTCTTGATACAAAGTATGAGACAAGAAAGGCAAGTGTTTAATTCTCCTCAAGGAAAGAAGGATCCACATAAGTCCAAAACCATTATGAAGTGGGTTCCTAAAAATAAATGTTTGGTGATCCACATACTTTTAAAGCCAATAGTCATTCTAAATGGTAATTGGATAGTGGTTGTTTAAGACATATGACAGGAGAAAAAGAATATTATCAAACATCAGTGAGATTGATGGAGGCACTGTCACTTTTGGAGATGGTAGCCATTGTAAAATCATTGGCCAAGATAGTGTTCAACTACCTAATCTTCCTTTGTTTAAAAATGTTCTATATGTTGATGGATTAAAGCATAACGTGTTTAGTATTTCACAAATCTGTGATAATAATCATAGTGTTAAATTTTTTGATCGTGGATGTGAAATTCTGAATAATTCAGGAGATGTAATTTTACATAGTCGCAGAACATCTGAAAATTACTATAAATTGATTAAAGTTGCTCAATGAAATATTCATGTTACATGGTCCAACTTGATGAATCTGAACTTTGGCATCAACGACTTGGACATGTGAACTTCAGAGATTTATATAAATTGAGTAAAAATGATCACTTATGTGACTTATCCAAAATAAGAAAGAAAGAAAACAAAGTATGTGGCTCATGTCAAGTTGGCAAACAAATAAGAAGTTACCATAAGAAAGTAAACTCCCTAGCCACATCTAGACCCCTTGAACTTCTTCACATGGATTTAGTCGGACCAACTCGAATGGAGAGTAAGGGAGGGTGGTAAAAAGTATTTCTTGGTTATTGTTGACGACTTTACTCGATTTTCTTGGATAGCTTTTCTAAGAGAAAAATCTGAAACTTTTGATGAAGCCAGAAAGATTATCAAATGAATTCAGATTGAAAAATAAATGTGTGTCAATAGAATCAGAAGTAATATGGAACTGAATTGAAAATAGCAATTTTTAGAAATACTGTGAAGATCATGGTATCTTACATGACTTTTTCAGCTCCAAAAACACCTCAGCAAAATGGAGTTGTTAAGAGAAAGAATAGAATTCTACAAGATATGGCAAATGTTTTGCTAAATGGTAAGAATTTACCAAATTTTTTTGGACTGAAGCTGTAGATACTGCTTGTTATATTACTAATCGTGTGTATATTAGAGTAGGTAAAAATAAGATACTATATGAATTGTGGTTTGATAAGAAACCATCGGTTAAACATTGCTGAATTTTTGAAAGTTTGTGCTACATTTTACATGACAGGAAAAATATTAGAAAATTTGATGCTAAAAGTGATGAAGGCATTTTTCTAGGATATGCTACAAATAGTCGTGCATATTGAGTTCTAAACAAAAGAACTGGAGTAATTTCAGAATCCATAAATGTGGTCATTAACGACAAAGATTATAACTCTAGCTCTATTATGGATGATGATGATATAGAAATACCACCATCTAATACAAATGATGTTGAATTTCGGTCAGTAAGAGACCACCCACAAACTCAAATTTTAGGTGATCCACTTACTGGTATATAAACTCGAAGTCAGATAGAAGAGATTTGTATTCAAGTCTGTTTTACTTCACAAATAGAACCTTCCAACGTAAATGAAGCACTGATTGAGGAAAATTGGATATTAGCCATGCAAGATGAGCTAAATCAATTTGTTCGGAATGATGTATGGTATCTTGTTCCTTGTCCATCTGATAAGAATGTAGTTGGAACTAAGTGAATTTTCAAAAATAAATCAGATAAACTTGAAAATATCGTTAGGAACAAGGCTCGATTGGTTGCACAACGATACACTAAAATTGAAGGCATAGATTATGATGAAACCTTTGCACCAGTTGCTCGCCTTGAATCCGTTAGATTATTCTTATCCATTGCTTGTTTTAAACGTTTTAAAATTATCAAATGGATATAAAAAGTGCGTTTCTTAATGGTCATTTACATGAGGAAGTTTATGTAGAACAACTTAAAGGATTTGAAGATCCAAAACTTCCAAATCATGTATTTCGATTTAAGAAAGCTCTTTATGGTCTAAAACAGGCACCAAGAGTATGGTATGATAAATTGACCCAATTTCTGATCAATCATGATTTTCAAATGAGTAGTGTTGACAAAACCCTATTTGTCAAACGTTCAAACAATGATATTTTGATTGTTCAGATATATGTAGATGATATTATATATGGATAAACTTCTACTAATCTATCTCTTAAGTTTGCAGATATGATGAAGTCTGAATTCGAAATGAGTATAGTTGGTGAACTAACCTACTTTCTTGGATTTCAAGTCAGACAACTGAAAGAAGGTATATTTCTATCTCAAAATAAGTATGCTCGAAGCTTAGTTAAGAAATTTAGTTTAGATAATGGCAGAAATTATGATTCTCCAATAAGCACTACTCTTCGATTATCAAAAGATGAATTTGGTAAAAGTGTAGACTCTCACTTATATAGAAGTATGATTGGTAGCCTACTGTACTTAACTGTTAGTAGACCTGATATTGCATTCAGTGTTGGTGTATGTACCAAATATCAATCTGAGCCTAAAAAAACATACTTAACTGCTGTGAAACGCATACTTCGATATGTTGCTAATTCTACTAATCTTGGATTATGGTATCCATATGATACTTCATCTCAATTAGCAGGATATTCATATGCTGATTAGGCTGGTAACGTTGATGACAGAAAATCAACAAGTAGTGCATGTTTTTATATTGGTAATTGTCTTGTTTCATGGATGAGTAAGAAAGAAAATTTAGTTTTTTTTATCAACTGTTGAAGCTGAATACATTGCTGCAGGAAGTGCATGTACACAACTTATGTGGATGAAAAGAATGTTAGCTGATTATGGGATAAAGCAAGATATTATGTACCTGTATTGCGATAATACTAATAAAATTAACATATCCAAAAATCCCATTCAACATTCTCGAACAAAACACATTGACATTCGTTATCATTATATTCGAGAATTAATTGAAGAAAAAATCAGTTTTGATAGAACATATTCAAACTGAAAATCAATTGGCTGATATTTTTATCAAGCCACTTGACAATTCAAGATTTTTAAAATTAAGAAATGATATTGGTCTGTATTCTATATAACTATCTTGTTTTATATCATTTCATGCATTATTTTTAATTTTTTTAAAATTTTCAACCAATCGGGTGACCGAACTGTTCGACCAGCCGAACAGCGCGGTCAATCCGTTTTAAGAGAGCTTGAAACCCATTTTTGTTCTTCATTCCTCTTCTTCTTCTTCGGTTGGCCAGTTCTCCTCTTCGGTTACCCATCATCTTTGTCATTCAAGTAAGTATTGTGAGTTGATTTATTTTTAATATTCTTCTTATTTTCATCATTTAATTAACTCCATTGCATCTTAATATCAAGATTGTGGTTGTAAACCTTTGTTTTTTAGGGTTTTCTTGTTAGAGTGCTTATTTTTCTATACTTCTTCAATCTTTTGTCATGGAACGTCGTCCTAAATGAGCCGTTAGCAAATCGGCCTATCTCGACTCCTCTTCTTGTTCCACTCCAAGAGAGGTTTGAACAATTCCACAATTGGAAGATGATCCCAACTATGTCCGTGATTTCTGTTCTAAAGATATCTTTGTTGAAAGATTTGTTAATTTTAATCATATTGCAAAATATGAGTTGTATGATCTTCTTTCTAAGGTCAGTTGGGAAAATATTCTCCAATGGGGAGGAAATGCTTACCTGTCGATAGTCCAAGGCATGTATTCCTCCATCTCGAAATTCTCTCTCGATGATGACATCTTCTTTAAGATTAAATTCTTAGAGGAAACGGTGACAATCACACCATCTACCATAACGTCACTTATGGAAATTGACATGACAGAGGATAGTATCCCAATTTCTACCTTATTTGATAAGATGTCTCAATTTGAGAAAAACATTGTTACCCAAGTATTGTGTGGATTTGACGTGGATTGGAGATCTGGTAATGCTTTTCCTTGGAAAATTATTTCCTAATTTTCGTGTTCTTCATCGTATCTTTACTTTCAATGTCTATCTTAGAGTAGGAAACAAAACTGATCTCACTCCCTTCATGTTACATGTCTTGCATTCTATTGCTACTGGGATTCGTATTTGTCTTTCTACTTTCATCTGTGCCTATATTATTCACTATTGCATTCAGCCTAAGCATGGATATTTTCCTTTCGGTTATCTCATTACTGCTCTTGCACTAAATATGCGTGTTCAAATTTCAACTGGAGAGGCACCGGCGTCCGAACTTCCCTTCAATAATTTTAATTTGAATATGATGACTTTGGAGCCTCTACCTGAATAACTTGGTGCTCATGCTGAAGAAGGCACTGAAAGTGATGTAAATATGGATGGCTTATTTAATGAAGTTGAAGCTGATGCTGAAGATGAAGATGACCGTGATTACAATCCTTTTAATTATAACTCTCGTACCTTTGCCCTGGAACAGAGGATGGATTCCCTACATGTTTCTCAGGAAACTTTTGTTGCTACTCAAAAGCTTAGCATGAAATACATGAGAAAGTATTTTCATCGTATGAGCAAGAGTTTCAAACGTTGTGATCATGCGATGCCACTACCTTCCTCTTCATCTAGGTCAGACCGATTTTCTATTTCTAGTTGGTTTGTAATGAATGTTTATGAGTACTCTAGACTCATTATGCTACTATGTTAAAGGACTCTTTTTTATTTGCTTTTCTTCCTTTGTCAACTGTGACAAAAAGGGGGAGAAATGCTTGTTTTTAGTTGGAAGCTCTATGTTAATGCTCTGTGTTATGCTATGTGCTATGTCTGCTATGTATTTGCTATGTCTGCTATGTGCTATATCTATGTTGTGCAGAGTGTAAATTTTTTGCTTTCTAAGCATATTTGCAGGGGGAGCAGCATACTTCCAGGGAGAGTATTCAATATAAGAACTTACAAGATAAAAAGTTTTATTTTATTCTTTTTATGGATGTTGAGAGTCGCTTGTAATTGTAATATGTTGTGTTTTGTTACGAAATTGATAAAGGGGGAGATTGTAAGTGCTAAGCACAACAAGTAATTGCTAAGCACAGTATAATTGTCATATTTTGTAGACACTAGTTTAGTGCATGAGGTTGTGTGTGCAAGCCTAGTTCTTTGAGAAGACAAGTCTCTGCCTCAATAAACACATCAAGATCAAGTCCAATGACTCTACAGGAAGATGCAACAAAGTGTTGAGCTCTTAAATGTGTATATTCTAACCTTATTTCATCACTAACTATGCATGATTTATATGTTTAAAGTCCCATTTAATGCATGGTTTTGTGATTGTAGGAATAAGAGAAAAGCCTCATCATTTGGGTATTAAAGGAAACTTCAAAGGGGCATTGAAGAGTCAAGGAAAGAAAGAAGGAGAGGAAGAAATCAAACAAAGAAGACCTGAAGAGAAAACTAGAGGAGGAAAAAGAAGAAATCAGCATTCCCAATAGATCGCCGATAGGTGTCCGATCAATCGGAGGAGTTTTCGATGGATGTCCAATTGATCGGATCACCCATCGGACATACCAGAAATACCAGATTTCTCTAGACACATTTTCGATCAATCGGCACACCTCCAATCAATCAAAATGAATTGTTTGATCAATCAGAGACATGTCCAATCAATCGAAATAAGTAGCAGAAATAGCAACTCTTTAGACTCTTTACAATCAATAAGAGACCACATTTCAATCAACTAGACCTGTCTGCGTAAGCTGCGTAATGAGTTACACAATTCCAAAGGTTTCCATGCGAAAGACGGATTTGTGCTATAAAAGGGGACCTTTACATCCTTCCCAGGGTATGCTAGAAGAGATCTATTGCAGTGGGAGGCGAAGACGAACGATTGTGGAGTTCTACAACTCATTTTAGTTTGTTTTCTAGTTTTCTTTCATGTTCCTAGTTGATTTCATGTTTTCCTTAAACATGGTCGGCTAAACCTCTTAGCTAGGGTTAAGAGGTGAAACTTGTAGTGAATCTAAGATGCTTTAATTCGTTTTATGGTTTCAAGTTTGAATTTTTATTGAAGAACAATGGTTATTGAAGTTTAAATAAAGTTTTAAGTAGTTTTTCTTAATCTTATGATGACTTATGGATGTTTGGAAGAATTACTTTAGTTCTTAGTTGTTTTGCATGGATCTAGACCTGTACGCTCCGAGGAATCGAATTTAAGATGCTCTACACTTGGATCCTTATATGGGAACTTCAAACCAAAGTTCTACCTTTTGTTCTAAAGTCCGATTTAGGTGTTGCTTATGCATGTGATTTGAATGAAGTTCAAATCATGATATTTTTAAGCTTTGTAACAGGGTTTGATGATTGTTATGATTGTGATCTTAACCTATTGGAACTAGGATTGACCTATGCAATTGAGTGTGCTCAGGTCCTAACTTGAATTGAGGGAATCATGTTTATGAACATCACATGAATTGGATAAAATTTTTGATGAATTAACCGCTCTATCATCTGAATAGATAGGATTTGATTTCGATTCTAGTTGTGTAATTGGGAAATCATAGTGAGTTATGCATCAAGGATTGTTACAAGTGGATCCTTGAACCTCTAGTGCTTTTTTATATTAATTATAATCACTTTTAGTTTAAGAATACTTCTCTACATTCAAATTCTAAAATCTATTAGTTTGATCTCAATTAGAGAATATTAGAAGTAGTTTTGTGAATTTCTAAACAAGTCTCTGAGAACGATCTCGGTCTTTATCGAATTATTACTACATCGCGACCCTATACTTGGGGAAGCGAACAAGTTTTTGGTGCCGTTACCGGGGACTTTTGACGATTTTTCATAAAATTTCTGGAAATAGTTTCTATTTGAGATTTTTAGGAGTCTTTACTAACTTAGTTTGCTTTGTTTTGTTTTGTTTTTGCAGGGATTCTAGGAGTCGAAGTAGTCACTTCAATCAAGTTTTTCTAATCTTTTTTAAATCTTTTACTTTTATGAGATTTGCATGCCACATTGTAACGACCTGAGATTTTCGACTCTCATGTATAACATGATGGCCGAATTCCGAAGTAACTCATGGAATAACTAATTTGTCAAATAATGACATATAACATTCAAGCACAATGACGAAAACAATTATCATCTTATTCTATCAAACTTACTACGTCATCATTAATGTTTAAATAAGGGAACCAACAAATATCCATACTAATTAATCAAAATATCAAACTATGTCTTCTTTGGAAGACTTATTAGAATTCCATAAATGTATTAACTACACAAAAGAAATATTTAATAAATGAAAACATCAACTAAGTTTCTCCAACATCGTCATCCGCCATGTGATCATACGAACTATCGAACTCTTCTCTTTAAAAATCGGGTTCAATACCTGGATCTTCACCTGTATTATCTAAATTGTGTTTGGGATAGCGTTAAATGCTATCATAATGCGGAATATTCCCTCCAAGACAATCAAGAATAATAATAACGGTACAGAGTAAACGCAAGCAGGATGTTATCATTTAATCAAATCAAAACAACCAAGTAAAAATCTTCATTAATACGATACATGAAATGTATGCTCTGGCTAAGGCACCCTGGCTTAAATCACAATACATGAAGTGTGAGACTCCCTGTTACGACTTCACGCTAGCCACTAGTCACCAGAGGTTCCTGGGACGCATAAGCCCATAGTTTTGCCCGACCACATGAGAAACTGGACTCTCATAGTCCAAATCTACACGTAACAGTGTACGGGAGAAGTAGGACACTATAGCCTATTCTCAATTCCGTACACCCACATGGAGCCAAGTGAATGCATGACTTTAGTTTCAACTTTATTTAAGTGTTTTCGCATACAACCAATTTAAATAAAACTCAATGGTCACTATGGGGAGTCGCAAGCAACCCAGCATAGGCTGACAACACGGGATCAGTGTCCATGCACCAATCGCGGCTCATGAGATAACATATACGATTAATGTCTACTCCTTGTCCACGTATAGTCCAACTAAGTCCCACGAATAGCCATTAATTTCTAACGTGGCCAATCAAAGGAAACATACATATTTGACATATGGATCCATTCCAACATCATCTGAACACAAGGATCCCTTGACAATACTCAACACATAAACATAGTTATGCTAATATCATCTTTCCAACATGGACACCTCTCACGGGCTCATCTCTCTACAACAACTGATCTCATCAATTAGGGGACAAGGGTGTACATAAGCGTCATATTCAAATGATAATCATCATCCATATGATGTATACATCATCATAACCATCTTAATCATTTATAAATATAAATAAAAGGAAGTAACACATGCTTCTCACAATATTGCAGAAAAATACACATGCTTTCTCACATATACATCTAAACATGAAATCATAGCATCACATAATATCATTTCAGTATAAATCTAATATTAATTATGGTCTAATATAGATCATGCATTCAAGCTTAAGATACCCAATAAATAATAAAAAAATCTAGGAATTACACTTTTATCCATGTTGACTTGAAGGAAAAATCCTCACCTTAAAGATCGACTGATTTGGAAGCTGTAGATGCTAAGAACGTCGTTGGAAAAACAGAGACATTCAACCGAGAAACTCTCTCTCTCTCTCTCTCTCTCTCTCTCTCTCTCTCTCCCTCCCTCTCTCTTTCTTCTCTCTCTCTCTAAATTTATGCATTAGGGCTCCCTTGCTGAGATAAGGCTTTAATTAGGTTAGGAGGGTCTGATTCTAAGGTTAGAAGAGGGTATGCACGGCTATATGTGCGCGGTTGCGATAGAAAGTAGTTTAAAGCGAGATTTCAGGACGGATTTGGAAAGCGTATACACAAAGAATGGAAAAGAGGTTTTAAACATGAGCTATGATGGGCATGGGACACAAAATGGATGAGGCATACTTTAAAATAGGGTCTACACGCGATCCAACGGTCGGCGTGAAGTTTTAAGGAAAGAGGGGATGAAAATAGAAATTTACAAACATATGGTTTATCTATCAATCTGACACCTTGGATGGGTTTAGATTAGTCCATTTAGGTAGGTAGGGTCCACAAATCTAAGCTCCACAGCCGTTTGATAGGTCTCTTACGCATATGAAAGATTTGGAGGATAATTCTTTAAGATGATAGAAACTTCCGTTTTCAATATGATTTGATACGTTGGTTAGCTAGGGGGAATACTCAGGATCCTATAGAAGCTTCCCTAGATTTCCATGCGAAGAGGATTCCTGGATTGGAAGATCCGAGTTTCCAATGGTAGATTTGGAAGGAGAGATCGGGCTGGATATGGGATGGAATGAAGAGATTTTTGGTAGGAGGGGATTTTGATGGGCTAAAAATAGGATGGACGGTTCAGATCTTCAAAAAGATGTCCACATGGTGGATAACAGGGAGGGCAACGGTGGCAGCGGGTGAAGAAAAACGAAAACTTCCGTTTTGGGTTGTGTGGTGCACGGTTAAACGTGTTTTGACGGTGCACTAAACGTACATGTGATGCACGTGGGCCCCACCATGATGTATATATTAAATCCACTCCATCCAGCAGGTGAGCCATGTGATTTTAGGCTTTGACACAAAAATTGGGAGAAATCCGAGATCGGGTGGCCCACTTATGATCCATTTTCTGATTAGGGCATTTGTAAGATGATTGGAGGGCTGAAATTCGACGTGTACGGTTAAAATGTGTCCAAATGCTAAAGTCCGGAGTTTTGTGTCATTACGATCGCTAAAAGTTAGCATACTTAAAAATGGCAGTCTAACTTAAGTTATCTAATGGCATTTTCGTAATTATCGTAAATTTTCGAGTTTAGTGGAATCTAACTCTTCTACGTTGTTAATGAGGTTATTCTAAGTAACTTTAATAAAGGGTACCCTATTGGATCTCCTACAGATGGTCCGTTATTCTTAAAATAAGGGTAAACGTATGATAATTAATTAAAATAAAATAAAAATAAAATTTCAAATAAATCTCGAAAATCTGGGGCATTACACACATTGGGTTCGGGATTCTATTAACCGACTAATTAGTAAAGGAGAGATTGTTGAGGGGATAGATAAGGAAACCTGTGCTAAGGAAACCTGTGCTAAAAAATGTTTAGATTCCTAAACTTTTTTCTGAAAGTATGGTTGAAAATCAACCCGATCCAAGGCCCAATCAAAATTCGGGCTAAAACCAAACTGAAACGGGAGAGAATGAGGTTGAGAATATTCATCGACCTAAAACTCTATGTGATTACTTGCAACTAGCAAGAGCGAGTACTCCCTCATGCATAATTTTTCCATACAATGCAGGGAATATTGATATAAAACTGGGAGTAATCCAACTCCTTCCCAAGTTCCTTGGATTAGACAGTGAAAGTGCATATCAACATCTTAAGAAATTCGATGAGGTGATAGTCACATTGCACTTTGCCAATGTATCTGATGATGTCATGCGACTTAGGTTATTTCCTTTTTCTCTGAAAGAGAAGACTAAGGCTTGACTTCATGCATTAAGGCCAAGATCAATTGGCACATGGACTGAGATGACTAGGGAATTCATTAAAAAGTTTTTTCTTACTCATAAAATAAACATGTTGAGGTGCCTAATCATGAATTTTGCTCAAAAAGAGGATGAGACCTTCTTCCAATGTTGGGAGAGTTTCAAAGACTTATTAAACATATGCCACATCATGGTCATGAAATTTGACCTTCTTCCAATAAACTTTTTTTTTATGAAGGACTGACTTCGCCCATGAGCCAATTCGTAGAGATGATGTGCAATGGAGATTCCATGAATAAGGAAGCCGAGAAAGCATGGGACTACTTTGATATCTTAGCCAAGAATGCACAATCTTGGGATACAACTAAACCAGCAAATCCCAAGATAAGCCAACAAAGAGAAAATGGAGGAATCTATGTCATCTCCGAAGAAGACAACATAGATGCACGTGTGGCTAGTCTTACAAGAAAAGGTGAGGCCATGGAATTAGGAAAGAGGAAAAAGACTAAGGAAGTTGAGAATGTTTGTAGAATTTGTTCCGATAACCAACATGCAACACAGGATTGTCCTACAATCTCTGCATTTCAAGAAGTTTTACAAGAACAATCAAATACCATAAATAATTATCAATGACCATTTAGTAATCCAAACTTGAACACGTATAATTCTAGTTGGAAGAACCATCCTAACTTTAGTTGGAGGAATGAGCCATCAAAGAATGCAAACAATAACCCAAAAGCTACACTTGAGGAGATATTGGGTACATTTGTATAGACACCCCACCTTCGGCTACACTGTTGGTAGAGATAGCTGGATGAATGGAGGACCATACCCCCAAACCCCAAGTCCTAACTCAGCCAAACTCACCCTTGTAAGCCCCAATTCATAGCCCAACTCAAGCCTGAACCCGGCCAACCCAGTCCTAAACATCAGCCTGAAAAACCCCCATAAGAAAAGCCAGTAAAAAAATCCTAAAAAAGTTAAACTCACTGAGTCAACCCACTGAGTTAACTTGCTGAGTTAACCCGCTGAGTCAACCCGCTGAGTCAACTCGTCGAGCCAAAACACCGAGTCAACCCGTCGAGTCAACCCGCTGAGTCAAATCACCGAGTCGACCCGCTGAGTCAACTCACTGAGTCGACCCTGCCGAGCCAAACAACAGCCTCGAGGGAACGACCGTACATCGCTGGAAATCGAGGAGTGACCGTACGGGCGGCCCACAGCGGGCCGCCAAAAAATATTTATGAGCTCAGCCACTGCCCGCTGCTATAAATACCCCCCTCCCCTTCTCATTTCAAGACAGTAATCTGCCCAGTCCAGCGACCGTCCGTCTGAGTTCCTCTCCACCCTTTAGCCCATTCCTCCACCAGGGAGAGCCCAAGTGAGGAGATCCTAGCCCTGGTCCAGCCCAGCCTAACCACTGGTCTAAGTCTCCCAAGCCATCCAAGTCTTGATCCAGCCACTTCGAAGCCAACCCTTGTGACACCTCCGTCCATCCAGCTACTCTTTTTCCAGCATCATCTCATTTGCATCTAGCATAAGTGCAACATTTACTTTTCTTCCAACCCCCCTGCTTCACTGCAAGCACCTTGATTATTCAAGCACACTGCATACGTCTTATATTAAGCACCTGTCAGTTCGAGCGTATGCTCTGGGCTTGCCCGTTGTTGGAACCTGCCCATCAGAAACTCTTACTGTTCAGACCTGCATTCATGCTTCACCCTAAAGCACCTTGATTATTCAAGCACACTGCATACGTCTTATATTAAGCACCTGTCAGTTTGAGCGTATGCTCTGGGCTTGCCCGTTGTTGGAACCTGCCCATCAGAAACTCTTACTGTTCAGACCCGCATTCATGCATCATGTCATCTATGAGAATGTACGAGCATTAAAACAGACTTTCAAGTATTAGTTCGAATCTGTGAAGTAGAGACTGTACTTCGGTACGGGCAGTGTGTGGGGTGCTTAACCTCTTCCCACCCTGTAACCGTGATCCCTTACCTTGAATCTCTGGCCGCAGATCAAAAGGAGTCATTTTAGAGGAATGAATCTTCGGATCCCCTTCTCTAACGTTTCTACGGGGTCTAGCTGACTGTAGATTTGAAGTAACTGGCTAGTGACGACTCTGGTCTTACATAAACTCATTTAAACACATCCAGCTTAAACACGACAACCAAACAAAGCCCTCGAGAACGAGGCAAGCCAGTGGCACAAACAGCGATTCGCACTCACGCATCCTCCTCTCCTTCTTTTTCCGAAAGGGAAGGGACGAGAACGTCGTGTGGGAGCGCGGAAACGGCGAGGGTCCACAATTTGTCTTGGCCCAAGCTGAGTACAACAAGAATAATTCCCAGAAAATTGATGGGTTCATGCAAGAACAATTAAAATTCAACCAGAATTCATCCCAAGCCATCAATGATTTGAAAACTTCAATGGCTATAGTTGAATCTCATCTTAATGTTAGGGAGAAAGGCACACTTCCTGCCCAACCTCTCCCTAACCCAAGAACCCAATTTGAGATACAATACCTCAGCTCATCCTTCCAAAATACAGAGCATGTTCAAGCTATCACCACTTTGAGGAGTGACAAAATAATTGATGAATCCAATTCGGTGAAGGCCCCAAAGCCTAATGATCTGGAAATTGATAATAAGTATGATATATCGAACAACACTCCACAAGAGAAAGAACTAGAAAGGCAATATAAGCCGGTTGCCCCATAGGTTGATTTCACCCAAACTTTTAGATAAAAATTTAAAAATTTTAGAGATTTTTAAGCAAGTGAAGATCAACATTCCGTTGTTGGATGCTATAAAACAAATACCATCATATGCTAAATTTCTAAAGGAATTATGTACAGTAAAAATGAAGCACAATGTACACAACAAAGTACTCTTGACTGAGAATTTGAGTGCTATAATCAAACAAGAGGTGCCCCAAAAATGTAAGGATCTGGGTAATCCTACCATCTCATGCATCATAGGAGACTACCGAATCAAACAAGTTTGCTCGATCTTAGGGCAAGTGTTAACCTCATCCCATACTCGGTCTATGAAAAACTTGGGTTAGGTGAATTAAAACCCACCAAAACCACACTCCAACTTGCTGATAGATCTATTCATATACCGAGAGGGATGATTGAAGATATCCTTGTCCAAGTCGATAAATTCTACTATCCAGTGGATTTTATTGTCTTGGATACACATCCTGTGATGGGAACAGGTGCTCAAATTCCTGTCATACTTGGACGCCCTTTCTTAGCCGCTTCAAATTCAATTATCAATTATAGAAATAGGCTGGTACAAATGTCCTTCGGAAATATGACACTCGAGCTAAATATTTTTTATTTATGCAAATAACCACGGGAAGTTGATGAAGAGGTCCACGAAATAAATCTAATCGAATCATTTGTGGAATACACATCCCTCTTGACATTTTATTCCGATCCCTTGGAGGTATGTTTGGCCCACTCTCACGAGATTGATGATGATATGATAAGAGAGATGGATGCTATTTTGGATTCTTTGCTGGTACTTGATAATAAAAGATAGAAGACACCATTTGAGCCTTTGCCTCTAACTGAAAATAAGCCTCTTCCATCTAGTATCAAGGCTCCGAAGCTTGACCTAAAACCTTGCCTACTGATTTGAAATATATGTACTTAGGTCGAGATGAGACATATCCACGGGTGATTTCTTCCCACTTAGATGAAGAACAAGAGCGTAGGTTGATATCCGCTCTAAAAGAGCATAAGAGTGCCATTAGGTGGTAGATCTCAAAGGCATAAACTCCCTGATTTGTACTCATCGCATACACCTTAAGGAGAATGTGAAGAAATCTAGCAACCACAAAGACACCTCAATCCAAATATGAAAGAGGTGGTTAAGGCTGAGGTGTTGAAACTACTGGATGTTGGTATCATCTACTCAATATTCGATAGTCAATGCGTGAGTCCAACTCAAGTGGTGCCTAAGAAATCCGGAATAACCATCGTAGCCAATGCCAACAATGAACTCGTGCCAACTAGAGTCACTACCAGTTGGAGAATGTGCATTGACTACCGAAAGCTAAACACAGTTAGAAGGAAAGAGCACTTCCCCTTACCATTTGTTGATCAAATTTTAGAAAGGTTGGCGGGTCATTCCCACTTTTGCTTCCTTGATGGATATTCAGAATATAACCAAATAGAGATCGCCCTAGAGGACCAAGAGAAGACAACATTCACATGCCCATTCGGTACTTTTGCCTATAGAAGGATGCCATTTGGACTGTGCAATGCCCCTGCCACATTTCAACGTTGTATGTTGAGCATTTTTTTATATGATGGGATCGATTCTCGAAGTCTTCATGGATAATTTCTCAGTATTTGGTTATAATTTTGATGAGTGCCTTATGCATTTAAAAACTGTTTTAAAAAGATGTGAAGAGAAGTACCTCGTGTTAAATTGGGAGAAATGTCACTTCATGGTTCAAAAGGGAATAGTCCTTGGTCACATCATCTCAGAAAAATGAATCGAGGTGGACAAGGCTAAAATAGATCTTATCTCTAACCTTCTACCACCCAAGAGTGTACGAGATGTGCAATCCTTCTTAGGACATGCCAGATTTTATAGAAGCTTCATAAAGAACTTTAGTTCACTCTCTCGTCCTTTATGTAACCTCCTTCAAAAGGAAACCTCATTCGAGTGGAATGAGGATTGTCAAAATGCCTTTGTAAAACTTAAAGGAATGTTAACAAGCGCTCCCATAATGTAACCACCTGATTAGGAGCCTTCCTTTTGAAATTATGTGGGATGCGAGTGACTACGTATTGGGGCAGGTTAGGCCAAAGAAAAGAGAAGAAGCCATACGTCATATACTATGCAAGTAGAACTCTAAACTTGGCTTAAGTAAATTATACCACTACGGAAAAGGAACTCTTAGCCGTAGTATTTGCTTTGGACAAGTTTCGGTCTTACTTGATTGGATCCAAGATCATCATATTTATCGATTATGCCGCGCTTAAGTACCTTCTCTCTAAGAAGTATGTTAAACCGCGCCTATTGAGATGGATCCTGTTAATCCAAGAATTCGACATAGAAATACGAGATAGGAAGGGAGTAGAAAATGTAGTGGCTGACCATCTCTCACGACTTGTCCTCATCGATTCTCCTGAGACGACTGCAATTAATGACATGTTCCTTGATGAACAACTTTTCAAAGTCTCCCAATTATCATGGTATGCGGACATTGCTAACTATCTTTCTACATGTACAATTTTGACACATTGAAAAAAGCAAGATAATGATAAGTTCTTCAACGAGGCGAGAAAATTTCTATAAGATGACCTGTACTTATTTAAGTACTGTCCCGATCAAATTATAAGGAGGTGTGTGCCGGATGATGAGTAAAAAAGTATCATCTCCTTTTGTCATTCTCAGGCGTGTGATGGCCACTTTTCGGCTAAGAAGACCATAGCCAAAATTTTACAATGTGGGTTTTATTGGCCCACCATGTTCAAAGATACCCATGAGTTTTGTAAAACGTGTGAGCCTTATCAGAAATTGGAAGGAATATCCCATAGAAATATGATGCCACTCAATCACATCTTACCAATCGAAATTTTTGATTGTTGGAGCATCGATTTCATGGCTCCATTCCCATCTTCTTTTAAAAATTTATATATTTTGTAGGTCGTCGATTATGTTTCAAAATGGGTCAAGGCGATTCCATGCCGGAATAATGATTATAAAACAGTCATTCGGTTCTTAAAAGAAAACATTCCCTCGAGTCATTATCAGTGATGGAGGGTCTCACTTCTGTAATCACCCATTTGAAGCTTTAATGAAGAAAAATGGTGTCAATCATAAAGTGAGCACTCCTTATCACCCACAAATAAGTGAACAAGCTGAGATATCCAACAGGGAAATTAAACATATCTTAGAGAAAACGGTAAACTCCGATCACAAGGATTGGTCACTTCGACTTATATATGCGCTTTGGGCTTACCGTACAGCTTTCAAGACCCCCATTGAAATGTCTCCCTATAGACTTGTCTATGGGAAAGCTTGTCACTTGCTGTGGAATTGGAACATAGGGCATATTGGGCGATAAAGAAAATAAATTTTGATTCTGACAAAGCAAGCTCGTTACATGTTGAGCCTCCAATTTATACATTTACCGACCCATTACATCACATTATATGCATGATTTTCATATTTAAAGACTAATCTAATACATGTTTTTGTGATTATAGGAATGAGAGGAAGATTTCATCAATTCATGGTTAAAAGAGTTACTTTGTATGCATTGAAGATCAATAGAACAAGTGGCAAAAGGTGGAGGAAAGAAGCAAGAAAGAAAGAGAAGAGAAAAAGAAGAAAATCTGAAAAAATTATCTCAGACCTGTCTGTAGACCAGTCGCCAGACAGGTCTACAGTTATTTTTGGACTTTTTTTTTTCCTTCTTAGACTGGTCGCAAGACTGGTCGCCAGATAGGTCTGAGGTGCTCCAGAAACTCCGATTTTCAATATTAAGTTTTCAAATTGCGGAAGGACTCCCCGGATTCTCAAAGTTTCCAAGTTGGTGCGAGATTTTTCTTATAAAAGGCCACCTCCACTCTCTTCCTAAGGCATCTAGCAACGTGGGGAGCAAAGTGATCAAGACCTAGGAAGCTTCTTAACATCCTACAACTAGTTTTCTTCTTCTTCTAGTTCTAGTTTGTAGTTTTTAATGCTTTCTTCTAGTTAACCTATTAGTTAGAGCTAAGAGGTGAAGTTTGTAGTTTGTTTCAATGCTTTAATTCGTTTCTTCAAGTACCCTTTACTTATTCATGGATTTTCAAGTTCTAGTTTAAATAAAGGTTGGATTTTTAGAAGTTTTGTGAGAGTTTGTGTACTCCGGATATGAGTTCCTTACAATTCTCTGAGATTACCATGATTGGGTTGTTTGAATTCGAATTGTAGTAACCCTTGAGCATGCCATAGTCTCTTGGCATGGCTGTTACTCTGAATGCTACGAGTTTAAGTTCTATGTGCTTCATTAGAACTAAAAATCTGATTTTCAGATTTAAGTGGGACTGTTTATGCTTTAATGTTATATCCTCCAATTAGATGAGAGATAGGACTTTGATTCTAATTGTGTTGTGCTTGGATGAATGGATTGATATTGAACTACGACAAGTGGATCCTTAATGCTCTAGCTCTTTTTATTTTCAAATTTTCTATTTTATGTGAAAAACTATTTTTCTAAACTTCTTAGATTCTAGTTATTAGAGTAGTTGGAATTGATTACTTCTTTCCCTGTGGATCGACCTCGGTCTTATCGAGAATTATTACTACATCGCAGCCTTGCACTTGAGGCGAGTGAACATTGCGCAAACTTCAATTGAATGAACTTGCGGAACTATAGAACGAGACATATAATAATGTGAAAATTTACAAGGATAAGATGAATGTGTTCCATGATAAGAATATCATTCGTAAGACCTTCACGATTAATCAAAAGGTCTTTATGTATAATTCTCGGCTACATTTATTTTTAGAACAATTGAAATCTCGATGGACCGGTCCCTTCCTTGTGAAAACTGTTTACCCTTATGGGATGGTCGAGTTGTTGAATCCAATGAACGACAACATCTTTAAAGCAAATGGTCAATGTTTAAAGCCGTTCTTTAAGAACTTTTCCTCAGAAGGTATGTCCATACCTTTGATTGATCCTGTGTACTCTCATTCCTCACTCCCCTTATTTTTATCATTACTCTCATATTTTGCTCATTGCGTATCTTTCACATTGAGGACAATGCAAGATTTAGTTGGGGGGGTGAGAGTTCTAGATGAAGCTAGTGTTTTGTAACATTTCAAGCAATGGTATGTAGAAAATCTTTCAATTTCCTGAAAATTCAAAACTCCTTTCGAAAACTTTATTTCTATGCATTCAGATGATACGAGTATAAGAAAAAGAGATACGAAGTGAGTAATGTTGAGCATCTTGAAATATCTTTAAGATAATGGTTTTTCTATGAGAATTTTCCTCTTTTATATGATTGATAGTAAATTGAAACACTTTTGCACCTAGTTCACGTTGCACGATTCTCATGATTTGAAGGGATTATGTAGACTCGTGGATTGACTAGGCTTAGATTTGAGGTGTTTAGGAACCAAGCTGGGGTATTGTGTCCATCCTTGTCCATGGGAAAAGAACGAAAGATATGGATTTCTAAAAATCCTATCTAATGTGTATGAAAAGGAAAAGAATGATGAAAATATGAGAATAATTGAATATATGGTGAAATTTTTTGAAAAGGGCTACCTATTACCAATCGGGGGATGGTCTACCCGTAATCAAAGTAGTGTGAAAGCCGTCGGAAGGACGGTTAGGCAAATTCCTGTTGTAGGCTTGTTGTTGATCTGTACACCTTTAAATCCCTAATCTAGCTGATTAATGAAGAAGCTAATCCCGAAAATTCATGAGATGAACATTCACTATGCACACTAGGTTAAATTTGTTTGGATTCTTCTATTTATCAATCAATTAGTGGGAGTTTTATATGAACACTTGTTATGTTTTGAGAAGGTTAAGATCTCAACTTCTATCACTAAGTTTTTATTTTTATTTTTGCACTTACATGTCTTGGAGTATATAAAAACATAGTTTCCGAAGAAGATTTGAGTTTTGGAGAGTTGTATTAGTTTCATGTATGTTTTGCTTGGGGCTAGCAAAATGCTGGTTGAGGGGTGTGTTGAACTCTTAAATGTGTATATTTTAACCCCATTTCATCACTAACTATGCATGATTTATACGTTTAAAGTCCCATCTAATGCATGATTTTGTGATCGTAGGAATAAAAGAGAAGCCTCATCATTTAGGTATTAAAGGACACTTCAAAGGGACATTGAAGAGTCAAGGAATGAAAGAAAGAGAGGAAGAGACAAAGAAGACTCGAAGAGAAAACATAGAAAAATGAAGAAATCAACATTCCCGATGGATCGCCGATAGGTTTCCGATTAATCGGAGGAGTTTTCGATGGATGCCCGATCAATCGGATCACCCATCAGACATACTAGAAATACCAGATTTCTCTGGACACATTTTCGATCAATTGGCACACCTTTGATCAATCGGAACGAGTTCTCCGATCAATCGGCACACCTTCGATCAATCAGAACGAGCTGTCCGATCAATCAGAGACATGTCTGATCAATTAGATTAAGCAGCAGAAATAGCAACTCTCTAGACTCTTTTATGATTAATCGGATGATCTACGATCAATCAGAGACCACATTCCAATCAATCGGAGGAAGCTCCGATCAATCGGACCTGTATGCCTAAGCTGCGTAATGAGTTACACAATTCTAAAAGTTTCCAAGCGAAAGACGGATTTATGCTATAAAAAGGGACCTTTACATCCTTTTTAGGGTATGCTAGAAGAGATCTATTGCAGTGGGAGGCGGAGACGGATGATTGTGGAGTTCTACAACTCCTTTTAGTTTGCTTTCTAGTTTTCTTTCATGTTCCTAGTTGATTTCATGTTTTCCTTAAGCATAGTCCGCTAAACCTCTTAGTTAGGGCTAAGAGGTGAAGCTTGTAGTGAATCTAAGATGCTTTAATTCGTTTTATGGTTTCAAGTTTAAATTTTTATTAAAGAACAATGGTTATTGAAGTTTGAATAAAGTTCGAAGTAGTTTTCCGTAATCTTATGATGACTCATGGATGTTTGGAAGAATTGCTTTAGTTCTTAGTTGTTTTGCATGGATCTAAACCTGTACGCTCCGAGGAATCGGATTCAAGACGTTCTAGACGTGGATCCTCATGTGGGAACTTCAAACCAAAATTCTACCTTTTGTTCTAAAATTCAATTTAGGTATTGCTCATGTAGGTGATTTGAATGAAGTTCAAATCATGATATAGTTAAGCTTTGTGACTGGGTTTGATGATTGTTATGATTGTGATCTTAACCTATTGGAACTAGGATTGACCTATGCAATTAAGTGTGCTCAAGTCCTAACTTGATTTGAGGGAATCATGTTTATGAACAACACATGAATAGACTGTTTTGATGAATTAACCGCTCTATCATCCAACTAGATAGGATTTGATTTCGATTCTAGTTGTGTAATTGGAAAATCACAGTGAATTATGCATTAAGGATTGTTACAAGTGGATCCTTGAACCCATAGTGCTCTTTTATATTAATTACAATCACTTTTAATTCAAGAATACTTCTCTATATTCATATTTTAAAATCTATTAGTTTGATCTCAATTAGAGAATATTGAAGTAGTTTTGTGAATTTCTAAACGAGTCCCTGAGAACGATCTCGGTCTCTACCGAATTATTACTACATCGTGACCTTACACTTGGAGAAGCGAACACAAAGCTAGAAGAGAAACCATATATGCTATGGTAATATTGACCATAAGGATGACCCTAGGTTATGTGATTTTGTATGACTTTTTAGTTAGTCACTCTAATATTTTTGAAAGTCATATTTCAAGAAAATTTAGCTAGCCTAACCCTGTGTTCGGTTAGCCTAAGAATTTCGGTCAGCCCAAGAATCTTCGGTCAAGTTTCCAGCAAGCATAAATGACAATTTCTGGAGATGTTCAGCCGGCCCAGCCCTGTGTTCGGCCAGCCGATCGAACAGGCTTCAACTAGTCGAAGAAACTTCGATCAAGTTTTCAGATTCGAAACTGTTTTCTAAACTCGGATCTTGGGTCAGCTCGACCTTGTCTCGGGCTAGCCGAAGCTCACTCGGGCTAGCCGAACCAACATTCATGTAAATTGATCGTTTGAATAAAATTTTATCTCATGAAATCTGATAGTCGTTGGGATAAAATGGTTGATTTTTAGGTTAGCCGAATGAAATCTTAGGTCAGCCGAAGACCTAACTTTTTTACTATAAATAGAGCTTTCTTCACTTTATTTTTTCATCAATCAAAAGCATGAAAATTATTATTTTTGTGGTGATAAAGTTCTTCATTATAGTCTAACTATTTGTTCTAAATTCCTATTTTATTTTCTAGCTATCTCAGTTCTTTTCTCATTTAATTTGATTGTGTAAAGAGAAGATCATTCTCATACTAGAGAAAAGAGAACTGAAATGACAGTTTTAGGAAAACTCTTTTTAGAAAATTTTAAATCTATCTTGTTCGAGCTGTATTGGTTTATCTTCTATAAGGATCGGATCGCTGCATTATTGAAGATTCATCTTCGTTAAGTTTCGTCTCATTCTACAAGAAGAACAATAATACCATTCTATTACTTTTGGATTTTTGTTTGAGATAGCCCGTGAAAATTTTAAATCAGGTTGTTAGTGATTAGGCTGTGAAAATTACTCAAGGTTATTGATTAGCCTATGAAAATCATTTGAGGTTTTGTTGTGATAAGCCTGTGAAAATCATAATCTCTGTATCAGGTTTTAAATGTGAACCTATGAAAACCTTTATATGGTGGAAAGCCAAAATTACAAGGAGAAGTAATTTTGGGAGTGGAGTAGGTGTAAGTTGTTTTAGCACCAAACCACTATAACTCTTTGTGTCATGGTGATTGCTTTATTGATTATCTATTTATGTGATTGATTATTTATGAATCCTTAAATCATGACATAAGGTTGTCTTACTTTGATTTCTAAGTAGTATAAGGTTGTCCTACTTAGTTTGCTGAGTGGAAGGTTGTACTACTTAATCTCTAAATAAAAGGTTGTCCTACGATTTAATCCAATGTTTTCATATTGATCTCTATTTGCTTTCAGATTGATTAATTGCATATTCTTGCTAGTCTTGTGATTGATTCTCTGATTTATTTTAAGATTAGAAGAAGCAGAATTGAATTGAGTTGTCTTATTCACCCCCCCTCTAGGACATTTATAGCTCCATCCTTTTTCAAGGTTTTGATTGGCTGAAGTAGATTTCTCGATAAATTCATGCAATCTTATGCCGTAACATACAGGATGTCCACTAAACTTCCGGTGTCTAGCATTATCCTATGAGTTTTGTAGTTGGATACTCTCAGCATTACCACGATGACGTCATCATGGGGGAAGTGAATTCCTTCGCCATCCTCCTTGAAGAAGGTGATGACCTATTTTTCTAGTCTAAGTTGTTTACCAGGTCTCTCTGTCCAGTAAATCGGCTGTGGCTTAGACTGAGCCTTCCTCGCATGGGCCTTTCTGTCGTTCTGAGAATCCTCACCTTCGACTGGCCTACTGAAGATAGTTTTGATCTCACCAGTAGGCTCAAAATCTTCTTTCGTCTAGCTGTCTTGCCGCTGAGGCAATCGGTCCCACTGTAGTCAGTCTTACCGACGTGGGGATTTTTCGCATCTTTTGGGGGAGCGGTCTTGTCACTCCATGTAATTGCAGAGATGACCCTTCCTGATGAGAGTTTCAATCTCATCCTTAAGGGCGATGCAATTCTTTGTGTCGTGGCCATGATCCTGATGGAATTGACAATATTTTCGCTTGTCCCTCTTCTTAGGCTCAATCCTCATCTTGGGCGGCCACTTGGTGTATTTATGATCTCTAATATGCATGAATATCTTCTCCTGTGTAGAATTCAGGAGGGGTGTAATCTGAATACTGTCCCTCTGGGGGGCCCTTCCTTGGGGATTGGTCTCGCCGATCCTCCTCCTCCATCTTGTCTGAGGATGAGGCTTCCTCAGACTTTTTCTTCTTGTCATTGGATTCATTCTCGGCCTCATGCCTAGCTCTTGCAACTTCTTCGGTGTTGATATATTTTTAGTCCTTCTCTTAGAGCTCCGCCATAGTTCTCGGAGTAGACTTGTCGAGGGAAAAATAGAACTCCTTGTTCCTGACCCCACTTAGAAGCAAAGCCAAGCCTATCTCGTCTGTGTAACCGTCGAGCTGCACAGACTCAGATGTATGTAAATCAGACCCCTTCAGGGATTCATCCAACTTTTATTTGAATGTGGCTAATAGGCCGCCGACTTCTTTAACTTCCTGCTTCTCATAAACTATGGCACAAATAGTGTGCATAGTTGGGGGAAGGAATTAATCGAGCGAGGTTTGAGATTTATGAACCACGTTCGTGCTACGTCCTTGAGGGTGAGAGAGAATGCTCAACATATGATTTCAGGGCTCACACCCTCGAGCTCCATGAGAGACCTAAAGGTCTTGATGTGTTTCATAGGGTCTCCCAACCCGATGTAATGAGTCATAACAAGTATTCAAAACTTCTTTGGTTGTGGTGCCTTCATGATCTCTTCAGTGAATGGTGGCTCTGTTTGCTCCACCATCGCTTGCACTGTCGTAGGCGGGTTAGAGCAATATCACTTCTCCATGTTAGTGAATTTATCTTCAAGCTTTTTGAGGAATTGTTTCCACGTTAATGTATGATTAGTGCTAGAAACTTTGATGGCCTCGCCCTGACATTGACGTCTAACATCAAGCGTGTGGCGTAGATCTCCCGCAGGAAGGTTACTTCCTCCATGTTGAGCTGGGGCTTAGACGGGTGGTCCATCCCGAATTGTGGTCGGTTAGTTTGCCGCTTGTGATTTTATCCTTGTTGCTCTCGAGGTTGAGGGGAGTTGATGGAACGCGCTGGCGCGTTAGGTTGCAGAGGAGCCGCAGGGGAGAGTAGTTTGTCCAATTGTCTTGCCATCTGGGTGAATTGAGTGATCTCGGTTCGCATTACTAGCACATTATCTTCAAGGATGCCAAGTCTGGTAATGTCGTCGGCTGGAACCGGAGGTTGCGACAGAGGTTATGACAAAGGTTGTGAAAGATATTGCTCCTCCTGGGTGGGAGAGACATTCTCCAACAGATGCTGTGAGCCTACTAGGGTTGATGTTCGTGCAAAGCGAATGCCCCGGCTGGCCGCTTGTTTTTAAGAGGCATCGTGAAGATAGGAAAGATGGGGAAGATAGAAAAGAGATCCGAACGATGAAGTAAGAATGAAGTGAGAATGATTTAATCATTCCCACAGACGGCACCAATCTTTTAACGTCCAAACTGGACGACATATCTTAATTAAGGATCAACGGTAAATCTTCGTCGCTTGGTGTGGACACGGATGAACGATGGAGATCGTAAGACCTGAGATCACAAAGGGATAGATCGTGAAGGGGTGCCAGTAGTGCCGGCAGAGGACTCTCTGATGCTTAAGTTAGTAAGGTGATGGAGAATAATCTCTTAGGGTTGCAAGATTGCGTATTAATTGCGTATTTTGAGGAGATGCGGAAGGGTCCTTTTATAGGTGATGATTGACGATGGATTTGTAGATCCCATCTAGGATACATTTCCGGATTAGGAGATACAATCCTTATCATATTTGGATTCTACGTATCCTGGTCATAGTTGCTATCTTTGTATGTCGGTGCGTAACATGCTTAGGCCTAAGGACATTTGGTGCGGTCAGCACTTTGCATCCTTGGGTGAGTAGTAGGATGGAGTAATTGCTGAATAGTAGGTGTCAGGAATTGAGGCTGACTCCGAGGGCTCAGTCTTATGTCCATCGCCTAAGGCCGATCTCGAGGGCTTAAGCTCAATTCTACTATCTGAGACCGAAGCTGAGTTCTCAGGAGTTTTTTCTATTCCTGAGGCTGAAGCCTAGGGCTTATGATTGCATCCGTGGCTCCAGTCAAGTATGAGGATTCTCTGCCTTAACAAGCTTGGATCCTTCTTTGACACGTGTGATGAGCTGATGTCGGTGGGCCATATATCGACGGTTGTGCATCTTCCATGTCACTATCAGGGACATGTTCAAAATTACCCATAACAATAGTCACCACCAATTGAATAGTTTGGAGCAATATATGTCAAAACTTGATTGTAATTTTTATACCTGACTCATACCCAACTTAGAACCAAGCCAAACCAGACCCACTAATAAATTGGCTGGGCCTGGGTCATCCTATACCCACACCAGACCCTTTAAACAATACGGTTAGCCATTTTTAACAATGTATAGGCTAAATTTTACTTGAACCCAAGCTGAACTTGGCAGAAATTTTAAGGGATTGTGCCTTGGGTTTAAAATTCTGACCTAATTCTTACATGGATCAGGTCCAAGGCCCCCACCCCTCAACTCGACCTGGCCCATTGGCTCCTCTGTACACATAGTAGATGGTGGTTGCCTCAGATTTTTATAACAGTGGCCTCAGATTCAATGGCTAGATTAAGATGTATTTTCATTGGGTTATTTTCACTTTCTTAGAATAGTACTTGCAATTCAGCCAAATAGTGCATCCAAACACACACTACAATTTGACATTTGCTGATTTGGAACTCGAGGGTTTGGTTGGGATCAAGTACTTGATGGTAGGCCGTGAGCTTGAACCCAAGACCTCATGGCTGTTACAACTCCAAATAGAGCATTCATGGAGCACTGTTCTTGTACAATTTAGGTTTTTGGTTTGTGGGAGTAGGGTCCATGGTTTGAATGATCCTGTCAAATAATCAGTTGCTCTAAAAGATGGAGTCGTTCTAGTCTAAAAGCTCAAGCTGTTAGAGAATGGCATATCAATGTATATCAAGGGACTTTAACAGATCCACACCATTGATACGATGGGCCTCATCATGCATTGACTATGCAGCACCAAAATGACCAGGACTCGGGGATCCTGAAAGCAGGTAGGGAAATGCCTGTCATTGAAACCTCCCCAGGGTCCTATGCTATCCAAATCATTCATAAAAGGTCATCCCTATTCCTATTGAGATGAACTGAAAACTTTTGTAGCAAAAAATATTATCTTGATCCAAAACTTTTGTAGCCCTATGAATGTTTTAACAATGGAAGTCCAATCCTAACTATTTCATGTCATGCGACCCACTTGAGTTATTGGCTTTTGGGCTCAGGTCCTAACATGATCTGGCAAAACGCATGGACAATATGGATTTGTCACAAACATCGTGGTGGGCCGCAAATAGCTTATAAACACACAAACCTCCTGCAGTAGGATGTGGCAGGCAATCTGCCTCCTGAATGGAGTATGTATACTTGGCTAGGCTCCACCCCAGAGGCTACATCTATACATATTTTTGGTTGGTGAGGAGGTGCTAGTGTGCCCATTGGGTAATTGACCATCATTTCAGGCCCAAGCCCACAAACTTGAGACTGGCTAGGGAAGCCCTTGGTAGGAAATCTTTTTTGCCAAATATCTCACAACGTACTAAATTACGCTATTTATCAAGTAATCAAGCCCTAGGATTGCTTCCAATTGTTTCTTGGTCTGATCTATGAGCGGACCTGATTCCAAGCCCTGCCCACAATATAACAAGATGGTATTAGATTGATCCATAGGCCCCAACGTTGAGTTGTTTGATCTTCAAGAAGGCTCAAAAGCAAAGGCCCAACACAGCAAGCAATTGGTTTGGATGGCATATAAACATCATGGTCGGCTCTAGGAAGGTTTCTATGGTGGACGTTTCCATTCTCACTATTTTTTATTGTGTGGCCCACTTGAATTTTAGATCAGCCTGATTTTTTGACTCCTATCCTATTGTGAGCTTGAGAAACAGATGGACGGAGTGGATTCCTCACGGGCATCTCTGTGAGATCCACGTAGCTTCTGCCCACAAGAAACTTCCTGCAGGCAAGGCACAAGCAACTGGCGTCGAATGTGTGTGGTTTTTTTTTTTTTTTTTTTTCTATTTTGAAACATTGTTCTCAGTCTCAAACGAAAGGGATCCCAACAAGTTGAACTCTGCATAACTTTAAAATTGTCAATAAAACAACATAAACCTACATTTAAGAAATCTTTTTCTACGAAATGAATTTCCATGAAAAAAATACTGTCTCAGAATCCCTACTTTGAATACAAAAGACCTCAAAGGTAGAAAAGGGGAATGCCACTCTTCTCAATAACCTAATAATATTCTTATTATAGTAAGATGATGTCTATGTCTTATTTCATTCTTCTTCTTCTTTTTTTTTTTTTTTCAACAAGAAAGAAAATATTTTTATCTTAAACCATAACAACATAACAGAGAAATATTTACTACTGTAGTTCTTGAGATATTAAAAAGCATAACTAGAGATAAAAAATCATAACAGGACAAGATTAAAACCATAACATGAGAAGATAACCCATCCCCTCCACACACCATTTAGCAGAAGATAAAGATAACCCAGCCATAAGTAGTACTCTAGTACTGCTGCTACTTAGTTCCTCTAGTTGCCATCTGGAGCATCGCCGCCACTGGTAATGATTAGTTCCTCCATTTGCCATCTGAAGCACCACCGCCACAGTAATGGGATCCTTCATCTGACCCACCATAGCCACAATCCCTTTCGCCACCACCGCCACTGTGACTATAACCCCCTCCATAGTCATCACTGCTATGGTGCCCACTGCTACGAAATCTATGGGCAGAGTGGGTGCCTAACACATTTCAACCCTGTAACCGTGATCCCTTATCTCAAATATCTGACCGCGGATCAAAAGAGTCGTTTTAGAGGAAATGATCTTCGGATTCCTTTCTCTCATGTTTCTAAGTGCATGGAAACCTTCCTATGAACATAGTTGCTTTTGCACTTTTTGATGATCGCATGGTCTATGTAGGCATGCATTTAGGTTGGCTGTATGACACCTACATACCTACATAGACTATGCATTTCGATTTGGTTGTAGGAAATGCAGGGTCCTTGGCCTTCTCAACCTAATAGTTGAGTTGGATTCTAAGATGGTAGTGGATCTTTTGAAGAATCCTAGTTGGTGGCAGATCATTTGGCAGCCCTAATGCAAGAGATGGTTGCTCATTAGTGGCTACTGAGCCTCCTCTATGCCCATTTGTTGTCTCATCTCTGTTTTCCTCCCTTCCCATCTAGCCCTTGTAGCTATCTGAGTCAGTTAATCGATACTGGCTGGGGCTGTCGTTTGTGGATCAGGGAGTGTCTTGGGGAGTTTTCGTCTAATGCTGCGAGAGAGGTAGGGTGCAGGCTTTGATTCTGTTGGTGAAGCTTTTGCATGAGGGTGACCTATCATGCAACTGAATCTGGTGCTGGCTTCTCATGGCCAAAGTTTTCAACCCAGCCCACCTGCGATCCCTTAAGAACCAGCTGATGCATCAAGCAAAGTCGTGGTGCAGTCTATATTGTGGCTTCAGCAGCATCAACTACAAATTCCTTGTGGATTTGCTGCTCTTTTCCCCTGTTTCATCTATTGGTGCCTGCTGTTTAGCAGTTCTCAGCTGGGTTACGCTTCGGTTGCGGTCTGCTTGCAGAAAAGGTTTGGTAGGGAGTTGGAAGTTCAGTTCGAGTGTGATGTGTTTTGATCCAGAGCTTGTGTGCTTCGGCAACATTAGTTAAGCTTTTGTTAGGAGAGTAGTCAGTGTGTGCCAATGGTGGAGTGGCCCAGCAATTCCCCATGCTAAGAGACTTCTATGATTCCAAGAATCTTCTTACTATCATTTAGTGCAAGGAGTAGCTTCAACCTTAAGTATCATTCCCTTCTAGTTCTTTTCTTCCATGGTTGTGTGGAAAGGAATGTCTTTGTGTGGATTCTGTGTTGGCTAGGCTAGCTTATATGATAGGCGAGTCCAGGTTTTCTTTTTGTTGGAGCCTGCCCGAATGGATGTACAATTTTTTTTTCCGATTCAGTAAAATTACAAGTGGTGCACACCCACCTCTCTCACAAAAAAAAAAAAAAAAAAAAAAAAAGGTTGGTTTGTAGTACATTACTATGCTTCGGTGATTTTCACCATCTTGTTGGTGGTGTATCAATGGATATATATAAGTAGAGCAATGCTTCACATTCATCAAGCAAAACAAATAATCTTTTAATGAAGCTCGCTGGATGAATTCTTTCTCAGATTACTCTCTAGTGGTTTGTCCAATTGCCGAAGAACTTCCATTGGATTGTGATGACGTTTTGAGAAGGGCTGAATAAAAATGCTTTAGGGATTAAACATCTCAATAACCCAATAGTATTCTTATTATAATAAGATGATATTTATGTCTTCTTTCTTTCTTTCTTTTTTCAACGAGAAAGAAAATATTTTTATCTAAAACCATGACCACATAACAGAGAAACACTTACTATTACTAACTGTAGTTCTTGAGAGATCAAAAACCATAACAGGACAAAATTAAAAACATAACAGAAGAAGATAACCCATCCCCTCCACAGCATTTAACAGAAGATAAATATAACCCAGCCATAACTAGTACTAGTACTGCACCTACTTAGTTCCTCCAGTTGCCATCTGGAGCATCACTGCCACTCTGGTAACGATTAGTTCTTCCAGCTGCCATATGAAGCACCACCACCACAGTAATGGGATCCTCCATCTGACCCACCATAGCCACGATCCTGTCCGCCACCGCCACCGCCACCGCCACTGTCACTGCGACTATAATTGTCTCCATAGCCATCACTGCTACGGCGCCCACTACTACGGAATCCTCCGCCACCACCGCCGCTTCCCCTTGACTGGGCCTTGTTGACAGTGATATGCTCCTTCCGTCAAGGTTATGTCTGTTCATCCCTTCAACAACATCTCTCATCGACTGTTCGTTTCTAAAGGTGACGAATCCAAAGCCCCTCGATCTCCTCGTCTTACGGTCGCTAATAATCTTGGATTCAATAACTTCTCCGAATGAGTTGAAAGCCTTTTCGAGAGAGCTATCATCAATGGCCCATGCGAGCCCTCCAACAAAGCAACGGTATTCCACATCAGCAGATGCCATCACCACCTACAAAAGAATGACACAGAGAGAAAAGAGAAGAAAGAGGGGAAGGGAGACAAATATCCACCCCTGAGAGAGCACTGATGTCTATGTATTATTACATTCATCATACAATATCCCTTTGATACAATATCTCTTTGCCTAACAAGAAATAAAACAAAGAAAAAGAAAGACATATTTCATGTATTCACCATCAATACAAGCACACACCTGAACCAAGCCAAATATATCTAAAGCTTGTTAAGAAAAGTATTCAACAAACTTATTCTATTTTGAAATCTTTCTCAATATAACTACCAATAATATCTCAGTAACGACTGAGGTAAAACGGACTTTCTCCTGACAGCTGTGACCTAACTCATTTGTCTCGAGCGAATCTTGACCCGAGATATAAGTCCTTGATTGCTTGCATTTCCTTGACAACATCTTTCATGTTCATTCGTTCGCTTGGAGATTCTGTAGAACACAAGACGCCAATTCTGACCATTGAAATCAAGCATTCACGCATTCTGTTTCTTGTATTAATATGATTCCCACTGCCCTGTGTTACTCCGACTTCTTCTAAGAGAAATGGATCTACAATCTCCATTACACGTTCTGGCAGCGCCAACTTGGCGAAATGATTAAGGGTTAGATTGTCTTGAAACATGTCATCAGTTGGGCCCTTTCCAGTTATCATCTCCAATATAAGGATTCCATAGCTGTAAACATCTCCTTGTGTAGATGCTTTAACACCCATGGCATACTCTGTAATGTATACATATCACAATTGAAAGGAAACAACCAGTTAAATAAAAATAAAATTAAATGTTGAACTTTGAGGGGGTGTTTTTCCTATAGTTTAGAATTTCTAACATCAATCAATGTGCTGTAAATTTTGGCCGAAGAGTCATTATTCATTTCCAATCTTATTATCAAGCTATTGGAATCCTATTTTGACTGTAGCCATAGGATTGTACTCTTGCTTTCGGATAGATATGTCCTATGGCCTAGAATTTTGGATAGTCTTATTTAAACGCATGCAAGAGTTGTGCTAGGAAAAAAGGATGATTAGAGGATTTACCATAAATGTGTGTCATAGTTGTACTAGAAAAAAGAAAAGACAATTAGAGGATTTACCAGTGTTTCACATTCAACATGCACAGGTGGCCTACCTGATCATCAGAATGATCAGGCAAAGCAACGTACCAGCTAGCGCCCACCTAAAGAACAGGCCTCCATCATATGTGGAGTACATAAACGTATGCCATTCAATAGGTGGGACCTACCATGAAAATAGTAGACTAAGATGGAAGAAGTTCCATTAACCAATTAGACATGTATGAGAAAAATTGGAAACTTAGAGCTATATGACTAATGTTAGATAGTCAAGGCACATGTAGATGATAAATTACATCGGTCTACCAATTCAACCCATAAGCATGATGTTAGCCCAATGCTTCTTTAAAGTTTGTCTCAGTGGATGGATGGCTTTGATTTTGTGAATGTGTTACACAATGGCATAGTCTACTATTGTCGTGCATCTGCCGCCAAGAGAATCCATCCATCCATCTAACCATTCGTCTCTAACTTGAGAAATTTAATGTTTTATGTGAACTTTTACATTCTACACATTTTTTTTTCCTACCAATGTGTTGCATATGTAGAAAATCGACTATGCAAAAGGTGGGATGCACCGTAAAGATTACTTGGGATAAAAACTAGAATGGTGCAATTCTTAGGCAGCTTGAACCATCAAAATTAATGAACACTCAGTTGGTCCAAATTTACTCACCCAAGTGATATTTATGTTGGAGCCGTTGTTTGCATGGCTCAGGTTTTTATACAACTGATTGATACATTTATGAGGTGAGAAAGCTCATTGATGAGAAAGAAAGCACTGAATTTGAAAGTTCACAAGCAATGTGGTATATGAGTATTTCTCTTTTAAATATACATTGACGAAGTTAATTGATATCTATACTAATTGAAGCCTTATCTTTGTCCTTATAAGTATTTAAAATAAGAAGTTTGCTACCCCAAGCACAATACAGTGCTAACATGGCACACTTTTTTATTGTGACAGGTCTCTGAAGACAAAAGTTAGGCTGTCCACTTATCAGGCAGGCTGGATATATATGTGCCTTGAATACCTTTCTGAAAATTGTCACAACGTGTGCAACAACCTCACTTTGGCAAATGGTTATTTTTATGATCGGAGCCACAACATGAATTTACCACATAGTTAGATACCATGTTCCACACACCCAAGTTTGGCACAAGGTGTGTGGGGGGCTAGAAAATAACTTGGAAACAATTGACAAGTTCAGAAGCCAGACTTAAAAATAAAAGAAAATAGATGAAATTGTTACCCAGAGCGATGTACCCAGTAGATCCCTTCACACCAACCGAGCTGGTTTGAGAAACTTGAGATAAGAACCTTGCTAACCCAAAGTCACCCACATGAGCAATCATGTCATTATCAAGGAGAATGTTGCTCGGTTTTAAATCACGATGAACAATTGGCGTCGGGCAATGGTGATGAAGATAATCCAGTGCAGAAGCTACATCAATAGCTATATTCAGCTTCTGAATAAAGTTTAAATTCGTCGTCGACTGGTCATCATGCCCATCTCTGTGCAACCACTTCTCTAGACTTCCATTGTCCATGTACTCAAAAACTAAGGCCTTGAACTCATTGCCCTTGAAATCAATGCTTGAGCAACATGTTAAGATTTTTATAAGATTCCGATGCCTAATGTTTCTCAAGGCTTCGCATTCAGCCATAAAGCTCTTCATAGCTCCTTCCTGCTGAAGATTGAGGACTTTCACTGCAATAACAGTTCCATCTCGATCTAGTGTTCCTTTATATACAGAACCAAAGCTTCCAATGCCAATCAAATTTGCAGAAGAGAAGCCTTCTGTCGCTTTAAAGAGCTCTGCATATGACATGTTCATCAAAGGATCCTCCACAGAAGGCACAGTAAAAGGTTTCTTTTTTGACTTTCTTACCCAATGAACAGTGGTAAAGGAACATGATAATGCAACAAGACACAGAACAACACCAATTATCGATATTTTTACTTTTGAAGCAAGAGACATCCCCCCTCTTTTGGAAGCTTGGCGAGAGCATGCTGGCAATTTCAACTCTTGAATACCCCCACAAAGCTTACTATTTCCAAGCACTGAAACTTGACTGGCATTTCTGAAGACCCCTTGTTTAGGTAATTCACCCTCGAAATGATTGAAAGATAGATTTAGATGCGACAAAGCAGAAAGGTTTTGTAGGAATTGTGGAATCTTTCCAGACAAGTTATTGCGTGAAAGATCGAGTGATTGAAGGCCTCTTAGAGTGCTAAATGTTGAAGGAATCGATCCTTGAAAGAAATTTCCATCCAACCAGAGATACTCTAGGCTTAGACAATCACCTAGGGAGCTTGGAATTTCGCCTGACAATTTGTTATTGGAAAGATGCAATAATGAGAGAGCTTTTGAGGAACCGGCTTCCAATGGCAGAATACCGGTAAAAGAGTTGTTTCGAACATTGAGTTCAATTAAAGAGGGAAATCTGAAAAGTTGTTTGGGTAAGCTACCACTGAGATTATTATCATAGAGGTATATGAACTGCATGCCTGTACAATTTTCAAGACTTGAAGGTATGGGCCCCATTAGATTGTTTCCAAATAAAATGATTCTGTACAATACGGAGATGTTGCCAAAGGAAGATGGAATTTGCCCTGATAATTCATTTCCACCCACGCAGATTTCCTTCAACTTGTGAAGCTTCCCAACACCAATGGGAATAGTACCAGTTACAAGGTTATAATCCAGTTCCAGTGATGTTAATCCTACAAGATTCTGAATCCCTGTTGGGATGCTTCCGAATATCATGTTGCCCCCTAACCATAGTATTCTCAACTGTGAAGAAAAATTACCTATGGAGTCAGGCAACCGACCACTGAGACGATAATTATAGCTTACTGCCACTTCTTGTAAGCTACTGCAATTGGTCAAAGAATCGAGAAAACCCAAGTCATGAGCTTTCCCCATTCCAAGTCTATTGCTCTGCAAGTACAACTTGGCGAGACCCTTGAGGCTTCCAAAATTCATAGGCACGGATCCGGTGAAACTATTATTTTCAAGGTCAACAATTGCAAGTCCTGAAGCATTCGATAATGAAACTGGAATGGGTCCTCTGAATTGGTTTCCTCCAGCATGAAGCTCTTGGAGTTTAGGAAGAGTGAGGCCCAAGTTAGGTGGAAGATTTCCATGCAATCTGTTCCATCCTACGTCCAAAATGCTAACAGAAGAGAGATTGTATAGCTGGGGCGGAATCATACCTGACACTTCATTTTCACTTATGCTAAGAAGCTCTAAGCTTACCAACCGGCTGAGCTCACCTGGGATGCTGCCCTCCATACTATTCCTTCCGAGATGAAGGTAAGTGAGAGACGAAAGGTTCCCAAGTGAAGGTGGGATGCTTCCTGTGAGATTGTTGTGACCAAGGTCCAATCTGGTGAGCTTCAATAGAGAACCGAGCTCAGTTGGAATCATCCCTGTGAGCTGATTCCCATAAAGATTAAGTGCTTCGAGTTCCAAACAGTGGGTCAGATTGACTGAAATTTCTCCGGCCAATGTGTTATTGGTCAGACCGAGATACTGCAAGCGGAACAACCGGCCCATCTCTTCAGGAATCGTCCCGTGGAAGTTGTTGTTTGTGAGATCGATGCTCCTGAGGAAGGTGAGGTTCCCTATGAAGGGAGATAGAGGACCCACCAAATTCTGGCCAGTGAGGTTCAAGGCAGTGATCCTTTGAGGATGACGGGGACCACCGCATGTGACTCCTTGCCAGTGGCAGAAGTGGAGAGTATGGTTCCAAGAGCTCAAGGAATGGAGAGGATCGTCTGTTATGAGATGTTTGAAGTGGACCAAAGCAAGCTGGTCCGTTTGGTTGGAGAGGTGAGCGGCAGATCCCAACAACCATGGAACGTCCATGGAAGAGAGAAAGATGGTGGCGAGGAGAAATGACAAAACTGCCCTTAGGCTCATAGGCAGTAGCTCCATCATTCAGTTGGCAAATTTGAGAAAGCAAGTGAATTGAAGTGAATTGAAGTGAAGTGAGGTGAGTTGAACAAGAAGCGGATCCTCCTATTTATAGAGAAGGGTTACTTAGTAGCTTACTACTATTTTGGTCCCCACAATTGTACGGAAATGTCCTTTCTACACTACCATGTTGAATTTCGGGGTGGTTTGTTTTCTCTTTCCTCGTGATACATGGACGCGAATTGCCTATGCCCTCTGCTCACATGAAATTTGTGAGGCTGGAAGCTATGTATGGTCCTTAGAGATGGCCATGAGAAATCCACTCTGTCTATTGGTTTCTAAAGCTCGCAATATTTCAGGGTTCTAAAAAAATAGGCAGATTCAAAACTCAGGTGTGGCACACAACAGGAAACAGTTAGGACCAAAATGTCCACCGTTTAAACCTTCCTGGAGTGGCCCACAAGAAGTTTATAATGGTCAACCATTGTTGTTTCCTATACTGTGGTCCATCTCAGATTTGGAACTGCTTCATTTTATTGGATCAAGCCCAAAAATGAGCTTTCAATGCCGATGGACTGCGTGGTTATAGTCACATACATTATAGTGGGCCCACAGTGAGAGCCCCCACTCACCTCTGTGGATCCGGGGTCTCACCTAATCCTTTCCCTGTGAATCTCCTGACTTTTGGAAACTTGTTCTGTTGTGGATTTCTCGCGGTAGCTCTGTGGGCTCCACAGCTTCCGACCACTGACTCACTGACAGCGGATTGCATGTTCCCCAATCGTACAGTTATTTCTGAGCCCGGGGCTGTTTAGGGTCCATAGGGACCGTGATAAATCCACTCCGTTCATCTGTTTCAAAGGACCACAATAGCACAGGATTCTAAAAATCAGCCAGATCCAAAACTCAGGTGAGCCATACCCCACAAAACAGTTGGAACAACAATGACCACCATTCAAATCATTTTGTAGCAGACCATGATATTTATATGCCATCCAAACCATTCATAAATTTACTACCACTCAGATAAAATGTAGGAACAAATGTCATCCCAATACAAAACTTCTATCACTACCAAGCATTCAATCCCCACTGTTTCGTGTGGCATAACCCAAATGAGCTTCGGATATGCTGATTTTTAGAATCTTGTCCTATTGTCATCTTTCAAAACAGATGGACGGAGTGGATTTGTCACAGACATCTATATCGGCCCTATGCAGCCCTGAAATATCTCTGTGCCCGGGTCATGCAATCCACTTTTAGAGTCACTTGACATCCATGATCCACGAATGTTTGTAACAGTCAATGCGTGCTGCACAAAAAGGGAATCAAGGCATACCTTCTTTTCCATCTCGATGTGAAAACTGAAAAGAAGGCTATGAGATTATCTGATGTAAATCCTCAACAGCCCCTAGTGTACGCTGCCCTGAAACACAGAAGCGGATTAGTTGTTATCTGGGCTAACACCTTAGTGGGTGTTACCCTAACCGTGTGGGGCCTACATTAATGTATTTGTTGTATATCCATGCCGTTCATCTGTTTTTCCATCTTATTTTACGACAAGATCTCAAAGCTTAAGAATATCCAAATATTAGTGGACCACACCACTAGAAATAGTGATGAATTACCATTAAAAGCTTTGGATCAAGCTGATCTTTGTATTTTTCACTTCATCGTCTTCCCGACATTATCAACGGGCTGGAGAAATGGATGGATACGGCATGGATATACAACAAACCATGGGCCTGCAGTAGGGGTAACACCCAATTAGGTGTTACCCAGGTGTTACACCTGATCTGCTCCCTGTAATGCTTCCCTGTAAAACACATGGGCTCTGTGGGCCCACCGTTTTGTGCCCGTGACAACCACTCCATCAACCAGTGCTTCCTACGTTCACGTTGCTCGGTTATATCTTAGGTGGGCCTCCACACTGAGAACAGTGTAAAAGCTCACACAGTGTGGCCTGTCTGAACTATGGATCAAGCTGACTTTTTGGGTGTCTGCTCAACCTAATAATGATGGCCTGATGAATGTATTGGATGGAATATACACAACAAGATGGCCGCCCACACAAACCAATAACTAGCCTTTTCCATTCCACATTGATTCACAAATAACCCCTAGTGCTTAATCGGTTTCGTGGCCTTCGGTTTGGCTTTTTTTTTTTTTTTTTTATATTACTTTATTATTTTATTATTTTATTTATCTCTTGTATTATGCTTGTTGACGTCTCTGGAGGGCCCCTGCTTTTGGCATCTGGTTTCTTTTAATGAAATCAGTCTTCTTCATTTAAAAAGAATTTACCCAATTTTGAAAGGGGTGAAATTCAGTCTCACACCTGGCCAAATGGGTAATTGACCTTCATTTCATGCCAATGCGCACAAAATTAAGGTTGTGCCAGCCCTTGGCAGGAAATCTTCTACTAAATATCTCATAATATAATAAATTAGGCTAATTATCAATTAATAAGCCCTAAGGTTGCACTTGGCCTGGCCTCGGCTGCTTCGAATTATTTTCGGGTCTTGACCTATGAGCAGAGGACTTGAATCCAAGCCCAACCCACAATAGAACAAGATGGTTTGAGATTGGTCCACAAGCCCCAACACGGGTCCTTGGCAACCTGGTAAATTTTCAAGAAGAGTCAAAAGCAAAGGTCCAACACAACCGGCTATTGGATCTATAACTCAGGTCCAAGACCAAGCCATGTCCTCTAAGAGCATGTTCGAACAAAGGCACACTCAGATTAGGCCTGGGATAAAGCCCAACTGAGTTGCAGGCTAAGACCATCAAAGTTTTAAGGACATGAAATCTTTGGTATGGTTAATTAAAGCATGTCAAAGTTGATTAAATGATGCATAAGAAATGAGAGTTTTGCCAAGTCTAATTCTATAATGAACTAGCAAGTGTCTTGCTAAAGTGTGACTACTAGGGATACAACTCACGCAGGTAGGGTTCGGGCTAACTCGTTGGGTCAGATTGCATGCGGTTCAACCATGAGCCCAACCCAACCTTGAGAGGACCCAACCCTACCCAAATTCAAATCAGGTTGTCATTTCTAATCTGAGCCAAACCCGAAGACCTTGACAAACCAAGGTGACCCGGACCAAACTCAAGTTTGGTCAATCGGGTTCAGTTTGAACCAAACTCAAGCGGCAGCCCTAAGGACTACTATTATCCAAAGACTGATTTCCAAGTTACCTTCCAATAGTGTGTGAATCATCCCTATTTTTCCCTTCATTATTGTGGCCTACTCAATTTTTAGATCTGTCTTTTGTTTGGACTAACCTCCTCACAATATAGGTGGCAAACAGATGTACAGACTGATAAAGGTGGACTTCAAGTCCCCCACACGTCTAACACAAGTAGGAAGTAGGAGAAAGTCTCTCAAGTGACTTCATTCATGTGTTAGACGTATAGGGGACTTGAAAGTCTTCCTTTATCACAAATGAATACTACACCCTCATCACAATGGGCCCCACGTACTTGTTGGATAGCTCTAAGAGGAATAACCTGCGGTTATAATATGCAAAGCCCAAAGAAAATGGGAGCCAACTACTCCCGCACTTAAGCGAGTGGGGTCTTTGTCCCAGATTGACTGAGGTCTTTGTCTTGTTCCGGTGAATCATGATGTTGGACTTGGATGTAGTGGTACTTAATTAAAGTCTCTCATGGAACTCTCCTAGGTTTTTCTATATAATTACATCTTATAACCTCGCACTTTAAAAACTACTGAATTCTTTTCTATTTTCTCCGAAATTAAGCATGCGAACAACAATCCACACTTAGTGCACATGTGTTATAAACAAGATGTGTGTGACCCATCCTTATTTTTGAACAGTGCACAAATAAAGTGTATTATACATGATAAATGGCCCAGATCACCTCCAAGTGTGACATGTTAGGTCCCCGCTGATCCAGATAATTCAATTAGTGGGTCCCTGTTGTGAATGGGCCATAATCCAAAAATGCACTCCTTTCGAAAGCGGTCTAAGGATGACAGATTTGGTTTCAAGCCTAGTGATTCGTCACGCCTCAACTCAGTTCTTAAAAAACACATAAGTTATTTATTTTCTATTTTAATTTTAATTTTATTTTAATTTCTGTCAATTGCTTTTAACATCCACATCCAACAAGTGTTGTGTGGACACCACGCAATCCACTTCCGCAACCTGCACAACAACCGTTTGTGAAAAAAATTGAAGTGGATCATGGTATATGTGATGCACATACTATGGGTCCATACTATTCATCTTAGATGCAACGGTGGATGGGTGCTACATGAAAAAAGAACCAAGGCAAACCTTTTCCATCTCATCCAATGTGAGAACCCAAAAGAAGGCTATGGATAGTGGGTGTTACCCTATCTTCAACAACCCTTATCCTATTGTGCCCGTAAAACACGGAAGAGGATTAGCCGTTACCCAGGAAACATCTTGGTGGGTGTTACCCTAACCGTGTGGGGCCCACTTTAATATATTTTTTGTATATCCACGCCGTCCATCTGTTTTTCCATCTCATTTTAGAACAAAAGCACAAAGATTAAGAATATCCAAATATTATGTGGACCACACCACTAGAAATAGTGACGAATGGCCATTAAAAACTTTATGTGGGCCACAAAGTCTTTGGATCAAGCTGATCTTTGTATTGTCCCTTCATCCAGGTCTTCTTGACATTATCAACAGGTTGGATGGGAAAAAAACATTACAAAAACCTTACAATAGACCCTTTGGAATTTTTAATGGTGAGTCACTCAAACAACACTGTTTCCTGTCGTGTGGTCCACTTCAGTTATGCATCTTCTTATTTTTTGGGAAGACATACTAAAATGGACTGGATAAATGAATGGACAGCGTGGATATACAACAAACCATCAAGGTGTGCCCCACGGTAGGGGTTATACCCACTAAGGTCATGTTAACCGGGTAACACCTAATATCCTCCGGTAAAACACATGCGCTATGTGGGCCCACCTTTTCGTGCCCATGACAACCACTCCATCAACCAGTGCTTCCTCTTATGCTCACATTGCTCGATTATGTATGTAAAATCTGGAATATAAGCAACATGTTGGCCGCACACACAACCAATAACTAGCCTTTTCCATTCCACATTGATTCACAAACAACCCCTAACGCTCAATGGATTTCATGACCTTTATTTTGGCCTTTTCTTTTTTCTTGTTTTTTTTTTCCTTGTATTTTGATGCTTGTCGTCTCTCAAGGGCCCCCTACTTTTGGTATCTGGTTTCCTTTAATGGAATCGGTCTTCTTCATTTAAAAAGGATTTACCCAATTTTGAAAGGGGTGAAATTCAGTCTCAGGCCTGGCCCACTGGGTAATGGACCTTCATTGTAAGCCCATGCACGTAAAATTAAGGTTGTGCCAACCCTTAGTAGGAAATCTTCTACCAAATATCTCAAGTGTCTTGCTGAGGTAGGACTAGTACTAGGGATGCAACTCACGTGGGTAGGGCTTGGGCTGACCCATTGGGTCAGATTGCGGTTCAACCCGAGCCCAACCCAACATCGAGAGGACCCAACCCGCCACCCAACCCTACGCAAATTCAAATCAGGTTGTCATTTCCAACCCGACCCAAACCTGAGGACCTTGACGACCCAAACCTGAGGACCTTGACAACCCAACTTGACCAGGCCCAAACTCAGGTTCGGTCAATCAGGTTCAGGTTGGACCAAACTCAAGTGGCAGCCCTAAGGACTACTATTATCCAAAGATTGATTTCCAAGTTACAAACCTTCCAATAGTGTGTGAATCATCCCCATTTTTTCTTTTTCATTATTGTCCCCTGCTCAAGTTTTAGATCAGCCTTTTGTTTGGGCTAACCTCCTCATAATATGCATCAGAACAGATGCACAAATTGATAATGGAGGACCTCAAGTCCCCCACACGTCTAACACAACCAGGAAAGCAGGAGAAAGTCTCTCAAGTGACTTCTTCAATTTGGTCTTTGCCATGCTTTCTTGAGTCATGATGTTTGATTTGGATTTGGTGGTGATTACAGCCTCTCATGGTATGACCTCAAACTTGAAAAACTACTGAATTCCTTTTTTAACTCCACACTCAGTGCACACGTGTTATAAATAAGATGTGTGTGACCCATCCTCATTTTTGAATAGTGCACGGTTAAAGTGTATTGTGCATGATGAATGGCCCGAATCACCTGCAAGTGTGACATGTCAGGGTTCCCTGCTGATCCAGACAATCCAATCAGTTGGTCCCTGTTGCAGATGGGCCCAAATCCAAGCACTCATGTATATGATAATAACCATCTGATTCTTGTTATTATTGATGGTTACTGTTTGTTTGCTGGTTAAGTTTAAATTGTTAAGATCTCTTGATCAAAAGTGATTTGGGGATTTTCATTTGATGGTGTAAAGGGAAATATTGCAAATATCTTAATGATATCTGTACAATATCTAGCATAAAAATTCTGTGGAATATATATATATATATATATATATATATATATATATATATATATATATATATATATATATAAACAGGTGACCACCTTAAACGTCCTATCACTTCAGGAAGCAGATTGCTGAAGTATAGTATGCAAACTCTGTGGGCCCACTATAGGAAACAGTGTGAATTCGATGCCTACCGTAGAAAACTTCTTAGGGGCCACAAAAGTTTCGGATCAAGCTGATATTTATGTTTTCCCTTTATACATGTCTGCGTGACCATATGAATAAGTTGGATGACAAATAAACATCATTGTGAGCCCTTGGAAGTTTCAGAGTAGGGTTTCAATCCCGGCTACTTCCTATAGTGTGGTCCACTTGAACCTTCAATCTGCCTCTTTTTTTGCTTCATTCCCTAAAATGATCTGTAAAACTAGATGTACAGTGTGGATAAAACACATGCACCCCACAGATCCCCTAACTGGACCGTCGGTCTCTAGCTTGGTCCTGGTGGGGGTAGTACCCATTCTGCAACATCCGGGTCATAACACCATTGCAGTTTGGGGGTTTGGCTGCTTCTAGCAGCAGTATTTGATTGATGGGCGACTTATTTTAGTTGGTGTGATGGATATCTTTTCAAGATGTTTATCAAACAAATATTCATTGTGGGACCGACATCTCGTGTTCTTTGTCACTGGGAAGTTTTCAGCTCTGCAAGAAATAACGAGGGTCAGTGGGACTAAGTCCAGTTTTCCAGTCTTCAGTTATCTTGGCTTTTTTCTATCTCATATAATTAATTTAAAATTGAAAAGAAGGGTTCGGAAGTCATCCGATGTCGAAAGAAGTTTAAAGAGAGAAGCAACCCTGTCTCTTATAGTACTGTCTGTTTGCTGGGTATGTTCAGATTGTTAAAATCTCTTTATCAAAAGAGATTTGGGGATTTCCATTTACATTAATGGTGTGGATGATATTTTGCATATTGGCCCACGATTAGTTGGGATATTCGTCATTTTGTCAGTCTTCTGGCATTTGTCCTCTGGATTGAATGATCCAACCAAGCTGTTTAAAAAAAAAAAAAAAAAACCATGGTGATGTGATTGTAGGGTTGATATTATCTTCCCATGTATCACTCTAGGAAGCGGTTTGCAGAAGTAGAGTATGCAAACTCTGTGGGGCCACCATAGACAGTGTGAATGGAACGTTTACCCTTGATAACTTCTTAAGGGCCACAGAAGTTTTGGATCAAGCTGATATTTGTGTTTTTCCTTCATCCATGTCTATGTGACCTTATGAATAGGTTGGATGACAAGTAAACATCATTGTAGGCCCTAGGAAGTTTTCAACGGTAGGATTTCAATCCCCGCTGCTTCCTATGGTGTGGTACACTTGATCCTTCAATCTACTTCCTTTTTATCTTCATGCCCTAAAATGATACGTAAAACTTGATGAACAGTGTAGATGAAACATATACACCCCACAGATCCCCTGACTGGACTGTCAATCTCTAGCTAGGTCCTAGTGGGGTAGTACCCAATCCGCAACCCCCAGGTTGAAACACCATTCGAGTCTGAGGGTTTATCAAACAAATATTCATTCTATGACCCACACCTCGTGTTTTTGGCACTAAGGTTGTACTCAGCTCCACAAGAAATAACTACGGTCAGTGGGACCAAGTATACTTTTCCATTCTTCAGTACTATTATCTTGGCTATTTTCTATCTCATCTCAATTTAAAACTCAAAGCAATGGCTCAAAGTCATCCCAAGTTGAAAGAAAATTAAAGAGAGAAGCAACCCTGTCTCATATACCAACCCGTAACACATGTAGTCTCTGTGGGGGCCACCGTTTTGTGCAAGTGACATCCACTCCGTCAATCAAGTGCATACTCTTGTTCATGTGAAGGCTATAAATATATAGAACCGATTGTAGCTGAGATGGGCCCCAACATGAGGAACAAAGTAAAATCACACTGGAAACCTTTAAGCTCAGGCAGTGTCTCCTGCCTGAGCCATAGATCAAGCTTACTTTTTGGCTATCTGTTCGACCTGCTAAGAATGGGATGGATTGGATGGAAGATATATATATATATATATATATATATATATATATATATATATATATATATATATATATATATATATATGCACCATATTGGCCATAAACACATGCCTATGACTAGAGATTTCTGGTCATTGTACCATCTAGTGTGGTCCAAATCAGTTAATTTACAAACAACCACTACCACTATATCGTTTTCATGGCTCCTCGGTTTGGGTCTCTCTCTCTTGCCTGTTGCTGTCTCCCAAGGGGCCCCTTTTTTCCGTGATTAATGAAATGGGTCTTCTTCATTTAAAAATAAAGAAAGAGAGACTCTAGGGTCTGTTGAAACCTGAAAAATTACAAAATTGGAGGAAGATGAATTTCCTTTTCTTGTATATTTTTACTTCGTACATGAATACAATTGTATTTATAGAAAAAAGAATGGAATAAAATCTCCTAATAAAATCTCTTATTCGGAGAAAAATATAGAAATATAGGCAAAGAGGAAAATACTAGTAATATTGCCTAATACTCTCCCTTAAGTTGGCGCTTGAAGATCTATAACACCCAACTTGTCAATACAGAGATGGCCATGAGAAATCCACTCTGTCTATTGGTTTCTAAAGCTGGCAATAGTTTAGGGTTCTAGAAAACATAGGCAGATTCAAAACTCAGGTGTGGCACACAATAGGAAACAGTTAGGACCAAAATGTCCGCCGTTTAAACCTTCCTGGAGTTGCCCACAAGAAGTTTATAATGGTCATTGTTGTTTCCTATACTGTGGTCCATCTCAGATTGGAACTGCTTCATTTTTTTCGATCAAGCCCAAAAATAAGCTTTCAATATGGATGGACTGCGTGGATGTAGTCACATACATGATAGTGGGCCCACAGTGAGGGCCCCACTTACCTCGGTGGATCCGAGGTCTCACCTAATCATTTCCTGTGAATCTCCTGACTTTTGGAAACTTGTTCTGTTGTGTATTTCTCACTGTATCTCCGTGGTCTCACATCTTCCAACCACTGACTCACTGAGAGTGGATTGCACGTTCCCCAACGTACAGATATCTCTGAGCCCGGGGCTGTGTAGGGTCTATAGAGTCCATGATAAACCACTCAGTCCATCTGTTTTGAAAGACCACAATAGCACAGGAATCTAAAAATCAGCCAGATCCAAAAGTCAGGTGAGCCATACCCACAAATCAGTTGGAACAGCAACTTCCACCGTTCAAATCATTGTGTAGCTGACCATGATGTTTATATGCCATCCAAACCATTCATAAATTTACTACCACTCAGATAAACTGTAGGAACAAATGTCATCCCAATACAAAACTTCTTCCACTGCCAAGCGTTCAATCCCCACTGTTTCATGTGGTATAACCCACATGAGCTTTGGATATCCTGATTTTTAGAATGTTGTCCTATTTTCGTCTTTCAAAACAGATGGAATGGATTTGTCACAGACATCTATATCGGCCCTACACAGCCCCAAAATATCTCTGTGCCCGGGGCTCATGCAATCCACTTTTAGAGTAACTTGACATCCATGATCCACGAATGTTTGTAACAATTCGATGCGTGCTGCACAAAAAGGGAACTAAGGCTTACCTTCTTTTCCATCTCATCCGATGTGAAAACTGAAAAGAAGGCTATGGAATTATCTGATGTTAATCCTCAACGGCCCCTATTGTACGCTGCCCTGAAACACGGATTATATAGTTGTTATCCGGAAAACACCTTAGTGGGTGTTACCCTAACCGTGTGGAGCCTACTTTAATGTATTTGCTGTATATCCCCACCATTCATCTATTTTTCCATCTTATTTTAGAACAAGATCTCAAAGCTTAAGAATATCCAAATATTAGTGGACCACACCATTAGAAATAGTGATGAATTACCATTAAAAGCTTTTTGTGGGATAAAAAAAAGCTTTGGATCAAGGTGATCTTCGTATTTTTCACTTCATCCAGGTCTTCTTGACATTATCAACGGGTTGGATGGGAAATAAAAATTACAAAAACCTTAAGATGAGCCCTTTGGAATTTTTAATACAACACTGTTTCCTGCCGTGTGGTCCACCTGAGTTTTGAATCTTCTTATTTTTTGGGAAGGCATCCTAAATAGGCTAGAGAAACGGATGGATATGGCATGGATATACAACAAACCATGGGCCCACGGTAGGGGGTGTGGGTGTTACCCAGGTGTTACACCTGATCTGCTCCCCTGTAAAACACATGGGCTCTGTGGGCCCACCGTTTTGTGCCCGTGACAACCACTCCATCAACCAGTGCTTCCTCTTATGTTCACATTGCTTGGTTATATCTTAGGTGGGCCTCCACACTGAGAACATTGTAAAAGCTCACACAGTGTGGCCTGTCTGAACTATGGATCAAGCTGACTTTTTGGGTGTCTGCTCAACCTAATAATGATGACCTAGTGAATGTATTGGATGGAATATACACAACAAGATGGCCGCACACACAAACCAATAACTAGCCTTTTCCATTCCACATTGATTCACAAATAACCCCTAATGCTTAATCGATTTCGCGGCCTTTGGTTTGGCTTTTTCTTTCTTTTTGTTTTTTGTTTTTTGTTTTTTGTTTTTTGTTTTTGTTTTTTGTTTTTTTTTTTTTCTTGTATTTTGCTTGTTGCCGTCTCTGAAGGGCCCCCTGCTTTTGGCATCTAGTTTCTTTTAATGAAAAGGGTCTCCTTCATTTAAAAAGAATTTACCCAATTTTGAAAGGGGTGAAATTCAGTCTCACACCTGGACAACTGGGTAATTGACCTTCATTTCAGGCCAATGCACACAAAATTAAGGTTGTGCCAGCCCTCGGTAGGAAATCTTCTACTAAATATCTCATAATATAATAAATGTGGCTAAATATCAATTAATAGGCCCTAGGGTTGCACCTGGCCTGGCCTCCGCTGCTTTGAATTATTCCCAGGTCTGACCTATGAGCAGAGGACCTGAATCCAAGCCCAACCCACAATAGAACAAGATGGTCTGAGATTGGTCCACAGGCCCCAACACGGGTCCTAGGCAACCTGTTAAATCTTCAAGAAGACTCAAAAGCAAAGGTCCAACACAACCGGCTATCGGATGTATAACTCAGGTCCAAGACCAAGCCATGACCTCTAAGAGCATGGTCGAACAAAGGCACACTCAGACTAGGCTTGGGATATAGCCCAACTAAGACCATCAAAGTTTTTAAGGACATGAAATCTTTGGTATGGTTAATTAAAGCATGTCATAGTTGATTGAATGATGCATGAGAAATGAGAGTTTTCCCAAGTCTAATTCTATAATGAACTAGCCAAGTGTCTTGCTAAAGTGTGACTACTAGGGATACAACTCACGCAGGTAGGGTTCGGGCTAACTCATTGGGTCAGATTGCATGTGGTTCCCGAGCCCAACCCAACCTCGAGAGGACCCAACCCTACCCAAATTCAAATCAGGTTGTGATTTCCAATCTGAGCCAAACCCGAAGACCTTGACAAACCAAGGTGACCCGGACCAAACTCAAGTTTGGTCAATCGGGTTCAGGTTGAACCAAACTCAAGTGGCAGCCCTAAGGACTATTATTATCCAAAGACCGATTTCCAAGTTACCTTCCAATAGTGTGTGAATCATCCATTTTTTTCCTTTTTCATTATTGTCGCCTACTCAATTTTTAGATCTGTCTTTTATTTGGACTAACCTCCTCACAATATGGGTCACAACAGATGTACAAATTGACAAAGGAGGACTTTTAAGTCCCCCACACGTCTAACACAAGAAGTAGGAGAGCAGGAGAAAGTCTCTCAAGTGACTTCATTCATGTATTAGACGTATAGGGGACTTGAAGCCTTACTTTATCGCAAATGAATACTACACCCTCATCACAATGGGCCCCACGTAATATGCAAAGCCCAAAGAAAATGGGAGCTAAGTACTCCCGCACTTAAGCGAGTGGGGTCTTTGTCTGGGACTGACTGAGGTCTTTGTTTTGCTCTGGTGAATCACAATGTTTGATTTGGATTTAGCGGTACTCAAAGTCTCTCATAGAACTTTCCTAGGTTTTTCTATATAATTACAGCTTATAACCTCACACTTTAAAAACTACTGAATTCTTTTCTATTTTATTCGAAATTAAGCATGTGAACAACAGTCCACACTTAGTGCACACGTGTTATAAACAAGATGCATGTGACCCATCCTTATTTTTGAACAATGCACAGTTAAAGTGTATTATACATGATGAATGGCCCAAATCACCTGTATTGTACATGATAAATGGCCCAGATTACCTCCAAGTGGAGCTGGGCACAAACCAAGCCAGCTCGAAAGCTCGGCTCAGATTGGTTTGAAAAGACTCGGCTTGGATTGGTTCGAATGGAAATTCAAACCAACCCAAGCCTCGGAGTCAAGCTCATTTGAAAAACCAAACCAAGCTCAAACTAGGGTAGTACCGGCTCAGCTCGGCTCGGCTCGACTTAGCTCGGCTTTCAGCTCGATTTGATTCAGCTCGGTTTGATTCGGCTTGATTTGGCTTGATTTGGTTCGTAAACTATAAGCACACTGTTTCCTATGGTGTGATCAACTTGAGCTTTGGATATGATTCCATTTTGGGATCATGTCCTAAAATGATATGTAAAATAGATGGACAACATGGATAATACATATACATGATGACATGGATAATACATAATACATGTACATAATGCACACTATTTCCTTGTACTTGTAAAATTATGTTTGTGTACTTTTGTTTGGAAAATGCTCTTACATGTCTATTTTGAAGCCGCACTCCTTTGGAGGATGTTAAACATCATCTAGTAAGATAAGTTTGTGGGTTTTTTTTTTTTTTTTTTTTTTTTTTTTTTTTTTTTTTTTTTAAGTTTTAAATTCTTTTCTATTTAAATAAACAAGCAAATAAAGAGCCATCACCTGTTTGAACTCAGCTCGACTTAGTTTGAAATTTTTGGCCAAACCGATCTTAGCTTGAACTAGATTTGTTTGGAGCAAACCAAACTTGGGCCGCACGGGTCAGCCTAAAACCCAAACCAAGCCGATCCATAAACTGAAGTGGCATAAAAACAAACCAAACCAAGCTAGGGCTAACTTGGCTCGGCTCGGATATTTGCCCACCTCTACCTCCAAGTGTGACATGTTAGGTCCCTGCTGATCTAGACAATCCAAAAGTGCACTCCTTTCGAAAGCGGTCCAAGGATGATAGATTTAGTTTCAATCTCAATGATTCGTCATGCCTCAACTCAGTTTTAAAAAAATACATAAGTTCTTTATTTTCTATTTTAATTTTCATTTTATTTTAATTTCTGTAAGTTGTTTTCAATATCCACATCCAACAGGTATTGTGTGGCACACCATGCAATCCGCTTCTGCAACCTGCACAACAACCGTTTGTAAAAAAATTAGAGTGGATCATGGTATATGTGATGCACATATTATGGGTGATGCAACGATGGATGGGTGCTACATGAAAAAGGAACCAAGGCAAACCTCTTCCATCTCATCCAATGTGAGAACTGAAAAGAAGGCTATGGAATTATTCGATGTAAATCCTCAACAACCCTTATTCTACGGTGGCAGTAAAACACGGAAGATGATTAGCCGTTACCCAGGTAACACCTTGGTGGGTGTTACCCTAACCAGTGTGTGGCCCACGTTAATGTATTTTTTGTATATCCACGCCGTCCATCTGTTTTTCCATCTCATTTTAGGACAAAATTTAAAGATTAAGAATATCCAAATATTATGGGGACCACACTACTAGAAATAGTGACGAATGACCATTAAAAACTTTATGTGGGCCACAAAATCTTTGGATCAAGCTGATCTTTGTCTTGTCCCTTCATCCAGGTCTTCTTGACATTATCAACAGGTTGGATGGGAAAAAAAAGCATTACAAAAACCTTAGGATAGACCCTTTGGAATTTTTAATGGTGAGGCACTCAAACAACACTGTTTCCTGTCGTGTGGTCCACCTCAGTTATGCATCTTCTTGGTTTTTGGGAAGATATACTAAAATGGACTGGATAAATGAATGGACGGTGTGGATATAAAACAAACCATCAAGGTGTGCCCCACAGTAGGGGTTATACCCACTAAGGTGTTAATGGCGTAATACCTAATATGCTCCCGTAAAACACATGGGCTATGTGGGCCCACCTTTTTGTGCCCATGACAACCACTCCATCAACCAGTGCTTCCTCTTATGCTCACATTGCTTGATTATGTATGTAAAATCTGGAATATAGGCAACATGTTGGCCGCACACACCACCAATAACTAGCCTTTCCCATTCCACATTGATTCACAAACAACCCCTAACGCTCAATGGATTTCATGGCCTTTATTTTGGCTTTTTCTTTTTTCTTGTTTTTTTCTTCCTTGTATTTTGATGCTTGTCGTCTCTCAAGGGGCCGCCCCTACTTTTGGTATCTGGTTTCTTTTAATGGAATCAGTCTTCTTCATTTAAAAAGGATTTACCCAATTTTGAAAGGGATGAAATTCAGTCTCAAACCTGGCCCGCTGGGTAATTGACCTTCATTTTAAGCCCATGCAAGCAAAATTAAGGTTGTGCCAACCCTTAGTAGGAAATCTTCTACTAAATATCTCACAACATACTATACTAAGCTAATTAATATCAATTAATAGACCCTAGGGTCTGACCCATGAGCATAACGAAGACTTGATTCCAAGTCCAACCTACAATATAACAAGATGGTCTGAGATTGGTCCACTGACATCAACAGCAGTCTTAACCAATCTGTTAGATCTTCAAGAAAACTAAAAAACAAAGGTCCAGCACAACCGGCTGTTGGATCTATAACTCAGGCGCGAGACGAAGCCACGGTCCTCCAGGAGCATGGTCGAACATAGGTGCACTCAAACTAGGCCTGGGATATAGCCCAGCTGAGATGCAGGCCAAGACCTTCATAATCAAAGTTTTAAGGACATGAAATCATTGATATGATTAATTAAAGCATGTCATAACTGATTAAATGACGCATAAGAAATGAGAGTTTTACCAAGTCTAATTCTATAATGAACTAGCCAAGTGTCTTGCTTGCTGAAGTAGGGAAGACCTTCATAATCAAAGTTTTAAGGACATGAAATCATTGATATGATTAATTAAAGCATGTCATAACTGATTAAATGACGCATAAGAAATGAGAGTTTTACCAAGTCTAATTCTACAATGAACTAGCCAAGTGTCTTGCTCGCTGAAGTAGGGCTACTAGGGATGCAACTCATGCAGGTAGGGCTTGGGCTGACCCATTGGGTCAGATTGCGGTTCAACCCGAGCCCAACCCAACCTCAAGAGGACCCAACCTGCCACCCAACCCTACCCAAATTCAAATCAGGTTGTCATTTCCAACCAGAGCCAAACCTGAGGACCTTGACCCAACCCGACCAGACCCAAACTCAAGTTCAGTCACTCTGGTTCAGGTTGAACCAAACTCAAGTGGCAGCGCTAAGGACTACTATTATCCAAAGATTGATTTCCAAGTTACAAACCTTCCAATAGTGTGTGAATCATCCCCATTTTTTTCTTTTCCATTATTGTCTCCTACTCAAGTTTTAGATCAGTCTTTTGTTTGGGCTAACCTCCTCATAATATGCATCACAACAGATGTACAAATTGATAATGGAGGACCTAAGTCCCCCACATGTCTAACACAAGTAGGAAAGTAGGAGAAAGTCTCTCAAGTGACTTCTTCAATTCGTGTATTAGACGTGTTGGCAACTTGAAGTCTTCCTTTATCACTAATGAATACTACACCCTAATGTAGAGCGGGTTGCTGACCATTTCATGGCCCAGATGAACCAAAAGAAGACCAATCAGGGTCAGAAGTGATCCAGACCATTAGGACCATAAAATAGTCGTATCTCACAATCTGGAATGAGTGTCTGGACATATAATATATGATTTTGGGTAGCTCGAGCTACTTTAGCCAACCAACCCGACTATGCCGGGTTGCCCATGCCGGAATTACGAGATTCGTCGAGATTGACGGTCATTAGTATAGTTTTATTTCAATTTTACTATTTATGTTAACTTTTATTTTAATCATAACTTTCGATCCATAGGGTTTTATGAGTCGTGCCCAACATGAAAAGGGCTTAGAATAATTAGTAAAATAACATGGATGAGGCCGTTTGAAAGCTTTCTACTTTTGGCCGAAAACCATGAGTTCTAGTAGGATTGAGAGACTTCTATAAATATTAAAAAGTCGGGATTTCTAGGAGTTATAGTTCGAGTTGGAGTCTGATATTCTACCTAGAGTTTAGTTTCCTATTTAAATGCATTATAATTCCATTTTAAGCATTCAATACAATTATTTTGATTTTCTATGAATTATTTTCTTTATCCTCTTGTTTATTCAAATTATCTACTCGGTGAGAGATGGTGTTCTTCTTACCATGTCCTCCTTGCCTCACACCCTCGTCACAATGGCCCCGCGTATCCTTTGTTGGATAACTCTAAGAGGAATAACTCGCAGTTATATGCAAAGCCCAAAAAAAAAGGAGCCAGCTGCGTCTTTGTCTGGACTGACTGGAGGTCTTTGTCATGCTTTCGTGAGTTTTGATTTGGATTTGGTGGTGATTATAGTCTCTCATGGTATGACCTCAAACTTGAAAAACTGCTGGATTCCTTTTTTTACTCCACACTCAGTGCACACGTGTTATAAACAATATGTGTTTTGCCCATCCTGATTTTTGAATAGCGCACTGTTAAAGCGTATTGTGCATGATGAATGGCCCGGATCACCTGCAAGTGTGACATGTCAGGGGTCCCTGCTGATCCAGACAATCCAATCAGTTGGTCCCTGTTGCAGATGGGCCATAATCCAAGCACTCATGTATATGATAATAACCATCTGATTCTTGTTATTATTGATGGTCACTGTTTGTTTGCTGGTTAAGTTCAGATTGTTAAGATCTCTTGATCAAAAGTGATTTGGGGATTTCCATTTGATAGTACAAAGGGAAATATTGTAAATATCTATACAATATCCAGCGTAAAAATTCTGTGAAATGTATATATATATATATATAACAGGTGACCACCCTAAGGGTTCACGGTTTTCTCAATTCTCTACATGGTATCAAATTCTCTACATGATACCATTTACATTAACGGTATGGATGACATTTTTCATGTAACATTGGCCCACGATTAGTTGGGAAATTCGTCACTTTGTCAGTCTTCTCTAGCATTTGACGTAGGGAGGACGTGGTAGGTTGATCATCGTCTCCCTAATCGAGGGTTTCTCGAATCCACGAGAAGAAATAAAAGGATAAAAAGAGGAAATTAATTTTGAATAATTATTTTTTGATAATGGAATGAATAATTAAAAAACATAATTAGCTTACTTTAAATAATAAACTAAACCATAAATTCGTACTTGACACTAACTTGCAAATGAAGAAAAGAATCCTAATACAATTAGAAAAGAAACAGAAAAATCTGCTCAAACTGTATAATGCTTATCGAGCGCTATCTTCCTTCCGCAGATACGAGCAATCCACATGTCTGATTGCCACAAAACTTTGTAGTTTTTCTGACATTGACGTACTCTTCAAGATGGTCGGCTCAGATTCTCCATATCAGTAGTAGTGGGCCACCTGGACCATCTCTAGATTTAGTGGGCAGAATTTGAAACTTTCTGGATAGTTCGTACCATTTTCGACGCCACGATCAATCCGTAACTCGGATTGACGTGAAACTTATTGGGTTTTCTCGGCGTCGAGCATCTCTACGAAATGGATGGAATGGATCATCATAAATGATCAAGATGGGCCCCACGAGTTGGGCCGAAATTAAAAAATGGGAATAACAATTTCCTATTTTGGTTAAAACTCCAAAATAGGAAATTCCTTAGTTTCCTCTTGTTTTTCTTCTTGTCCATCTCCCACAGGAAGGTGCATGATCTATGCCCTCGATCATGGGGTTCTTCCCCTACATCATTCTTCCACACTTGAAAAAAACTCGTCATCGAGTTTCGCTTTAGGTTAGAGCCATGATTTACTTTTAACTTTGGAAGTCGATGCTTGGTGGCCTTATCCTGGAATGCTGCAACAAATTTCTCTGACTTCTTCTCCATGCCAACATAAATAATTGCAACCTTCTCTGGCACATTGAAAGTTGGCCTTTTCTGAGAAAGGACAATTTTCTCCATAATGAACAATTCATCAGAAAGTTCAGCAACTACGATTGTCTCAATTTCCTGCATTGCTGTCGTGACACTTTCTGGGATGCTCATGGATTCCATAATGTTTGGAATTACTTCAGACTCTCCTTCCCTATCCTTTAAGACTGAGGTATTGATTTCCTCCACCTCCTCAGAATTTTGACCATCCTCTAAGATGGTGGTGGGTTGCACTTCAACGACCTGATCCGAAGTTGCATTACCTCAAAAATCTCTTTCAACATAATCTCCCACGATCATTCCCATACGCAGGCCGTCGTACGATGATGTCTTTGACCTCTTTATCACTGGGTTTTGAATCTTCTAGGGTAGCCCTACGATAGGCCACCTGGGGTGTCTACAGAACATGGGGTTATTTCGTATAGTGAGCATAAGCTGTTGTTGACTATTGCCTTGGGCTTGGGGAAGATTTAATGCCGCTACGATGCAGTCGAGGGTTGCTTGTATACCTTACAGGATCAACCAATTTTCCCGTCATGCTTCATCGAAAGCTGCCTTTGTGACATAATCCCTTGGAGCACCATCCTTAAGATGAGGATCCAATCCTTTATTAGAGGCCATCGTCTTGAGGAAGAAACCTCTCTCTGATACCAATGATGCAGGGAGGACGTGGTAGGTTGATCACCGTCTCCCTAACCGAGGGTTTCTCGAATTTATGAGAAGAAATAAAAGGATAAAAAGAGGAAATTAATTCCGAATAATTTTTATTTTGATAATTGAATGAATATTTAAAAAAATATAATTGCCTTGCTTTAAATAATAAACTAAACCCGTACTTAACACTAACTTGCAAGGGAAGAAAAGAATCCTAATACAATTAGAAAAGAAACAGAAAAATCTGCGCAAACTATATAATGCTTGTCGAGCGCCGTCTTCCTTTCACTGATACGAGCAATCCACATATTTGATTGCCACAAAACTTTATAATTTCTCTGATATCAATGTACTCTTCAAGATGGTTGGCTCAGATTCTCCATATCAGTAGTAGTGGGCCACCTGGACCATATGCAGATTTAGTGGGCGGAATTCGAAACTTTCTGGACAAGTCGTACCATTTTCGACGCCATGATCAATTCGTAACTCGGATCGATGTGAAACTTGTTGAGTTTTCTCGGCATTGTGCAGCTCTACGAAATGAATGGAATGGATCATCATAAGTGATCAAGATGGGCCCCACAAGTTGGGCCAAAATCTAAAAACGGGAATAACAATTTCTTATTTTGGTTAAAACTCCAAAATAGGAAATTCTTTAGTTTCCTCTTATTTTTCTTCCTGTCCATCTCCCGGAGGAACGTGCGTGATCCACGCCCTTGATCATGGGGTTCTTCCCCCACATCAGCATTTGTCCTCTGGATTGAAACATGACGATATGAATATTGTAGGGTACATAATCTCTTCCTATCACCCCAGGAAGCAGATTGCTGAAGTATAGTATGCAAAGTTTGTGGGGCCTACTATTGGAAACAATGTGAATTCAACCTCTACAGTAGAAAACTTCTTAGGGGCCACAAAAGTTTTGGATCAAGCTAATATTTATGTTTTCCCTTCATTCATGTCTGCATGACCTTATGAATAAGTTGGATGACAAATAAACATCATTATGGGCCTTAGGAAGTTTCAGCAGTAGGGTTTCAATCCAGGCTACTTCCGGTAGTGTGGTCCACTTGAGCCTTTAATCTGCCTCCTTTTTTGCTTCATTCCCTAAAAAGATCTGTAAAACTAGATGTACAGCATGGATAAAACATATGCACCCCATAGATTCCTTGACTGGACCGTCTGTCTCTAGCTTGGTCCTGGTGGGGGTAGCACCCAATTTGCAACCTCTGGGTTATAACTGTTGCGTGTGAAGCCAAGTCACACCTGAGCATGGTCGGGCGCTCAGACGGTCTGATGACCGGGTGCCTGATAATGGTCTGTTTTATGCTGTAGCTCGCTGGACGATTTTTGTAATGGGCGGGCGCCCAACCCAGTATGACCGGGCGTCCGACTGGCCATTGACTTAAACGTAGGGTTTCCTATTTTGAGTTGTATTTTTCGGTTTTACTATATAAAGGGGTGTAATCCGGGATTAGACAAGGGGATTAGGGTTTCTATATGTCCAAGGTGAGAAAAATGTGAGAGGATTAGCAAAAGAGCTATCTCTGTGCATGGGAGCATAGGAGAAGGTAAGTGTATTGCTTGTAACTTCGTTCTTATTCATAGTAGAGTTTTGCACCGTGGTGTTTTACCCTTGTTTGGGGTTTTTCCACGTAAAATCTGTCTTATGGATTGTTGGTTTGTGTGAATTCTACTTCTAGTTATTATATCTTCCTGTTTATCATTTGTGGGTGAGACATGGAGATTGGATCTCAGTTCACCGGCGTTGTTGGCGTGCTGCACAACAACTGGTATCAGGGTTATTAGTTTAGTTCAAGTGGGAGTGATGACGGAAGAAGGAAAAACTAGAATTGAGAAGTTTGATGGTATAAACTTTGCCTTTTGGAAGATGCAGATGGAGGATTATCTGTATTAGAAGGACCTCTATATTTCTTTAGAAGGAAAAGAGAAGAAACCAGAGAAGATGACAGATGATGAATGGGCTTTAGTGGATCGGAACGCTTTAGAAACGAACCGACTCTCTTTGTCTAAGAGCGTCGCTGTTGGAACTAGAGAATGGACCAGAACGACATCCTCTAAGATGTCGTTGTTTTGTTGCTCTGGGGTTCTGAGTAATGGAAACATTCATAGACAATCACAAGCATTCATAGAAAGGTACACAAGAAGAGATATCGCAAGGCGAATTTTATTCCAGAGATCCTGAGATCTTGTACGTTCCAGGTCGTGATCTGGCACGAGCCCTTAATTACATCGAATGATCAATGACCCTTGATTAGAAGGCAAAAGACTAGTCAGTAGAGACTATGGTCTTAGAGTTTGTGGTCGTAGAGACCTGTATTTGTTTTGCTGTGTACTGAACCACCTTTGTGTTAGTCAGATGTCTATGTCCCATATTTTGGCCGAAGATTCGGGCTGAGACTATCAGGGTTTATGACTGAGGTGGACGACTCTGGGCCCGCGCCTGTCAATGTAGGGACAGGTGACCTCGGGAAGTCCATTCTACAGTTGTGTGTACCTGCGCAGCCCAACCGGCGGATACCGTTTGGATGGGTAGGGCATCGACTATTGTGATATGGCAGTTGAGAGCAATTGGTTTGTAGAGAATCGAAACACTTTGGCATGGTTTATCGTGGTAACCATAGCCCTGCTTGTCTAGCTTTTGACACAAACCAGATCATGCCTTTACAGTAAACATAAATGGTGGCATATTTGCATAGCTCTGGATGCTGGCGGCTCCTTTCCGGGAAGTCACTTCGTTCGTCGCGTTGAATCAGGCCGAACCTCGAAGATGCTCGGTTCCATTCATTTAGAGTTCCTGGAACGCTCGTTCGGTTGTTCCATTACGTCCGGAATGCTTGAAATACCCAAGATAGGCCCAAGCGGACCTTGAGAACACTTAAAATTGAGCCTGGTGCATCTGCGAACATGTTCTGCAATTGGCTGAATTTTTAGGTGCGTGGGACTTAATTAAACGGGTGCGTGGGGCTCCACGCACCTGAAAATTAAATACAGAAATTCTAATTAATTTAGGGGTGCGTGGGTCCATATTCAGGATGCGTGGGACCAATTTTACAAATCCAATTTTGATGAATTTACGGACGCGTGGGACCCGAATTAATGGACGCGTGGGCCACTTTTCAGGTGCGTGAGGCCGATATACTTGTTCAATTTGCCGATTTTATAGATGCGTGGGGCCGAATTTATAGACGCGTGGGTCACTTTTCAGGTGCGTGGCCAAACTTATGATTGTAGGATTCAGACCTATAGTGGAGTAACTGCGATCGGAAAGAGGATTCTGATGGTCAGAAAGGTATTCTGGCGAGAATTTTGGGTTTCCGGCAGCGGCAGCTCTCTCTCTCTTTCTCTCTCTCTCTTTCTCTTTTTGAATTGTCCCGAATGAATGGGTGGAGGGGGGTATTTATAGGTGAAGTCGGCCAATAGGAGAGTGCCACGTGCCACGCACCCGTTAAATGTCCCCCACGCACCTGTTTATTGATGTGCGGACGTCCGAAAATATGTTCTGAAAATACTCGATTTTTTGGGTGCGTGGGACTTAATTTACGGGTTCGTGGGGTTCCACGCACCTGTAATTTGATTCCTGAAAATTTGTGGGATTTACGGGTGCGTGGACCCATTTTCAGGGTGCGTGGGAGTCTAAACACCTCCGTAATGAGAATCACCAAAATGTGTCGTTTTTAAGGGTGCGTGGCACCATTTTCAGGGTGCGTGGGAATTGAAACACCCTTGGATGGTTTCCTGTTTTTGCTGATTTTTCGAGCGCGTGGGGTGCTCGGATTTATGGGTACGTGGACACGTAAATGTGGGCTCCATTAATTGGGTTTTAAATTTTGGAGGGTTTGTGGGGCCCATTTTGTTGCGCAATCACTTGCACTGTTCATCATGAATAGTAATGAGGTTGCGGGTCCACTTCCGGGTGGTTCTGAACACGGTGATCGGCGGGGTCCACTGGAGAATTTGGTTAAGGAAATCCAGCGTATTTTTGTTTTGCGTGCTCCGGAAGGCGTTTTGTGTGATTCCTTCAGAGGTATATGATTATTTTATTCATTTTTTAGGAGTCCTACCTTTTGGGACCCGAACAGATGCCCCTCCGGTGGGTCACGACGGACGCACGATCGTCTGGTGCGACGCACCGGACTTCCCGGGTCCCACTATAAATAGAGGAGTCGGCCTATTCTCGTCATTTCACTATTTCTTACTGGATATCTCAGACCTGGTCCACGCATCCTTTTATTCTCCAACGCACCCAACAATTATCTCCAATGCACCCTTTTAATCCGCACGCACCCGTTTATTCGAGGTAGTAGTGATTTCATGGGTGCGTGGGATCGCACGCACCCAGTAATTGAACTTCGAATTTTTGAATGGTCTTTTTAGGGTGCGTGGAGTGTTACGCACCTATAAATTTTGGACTTTTCGTGAAATTCTTGAACTTTTGGGTGCGTGGGGTTCCATGCACCCTTCGTCAAACTTGGGCGGGTTTTAGCCCTTCACGCACCTTGAAATTGGATTTTGAGTTGACTTTAAGGGTGCGTGGGGTCTTACGCACCCAGATAATGAATTTAGCCAAGGAACGTATTTTATGGGGTGCGTGGGATCTCACGCACCCTTCGTCGAATTTGTTGACGGATTTTGCCCCTCACGCACCCGAAAATTGGGATTTGAATCGGTCTTAAGGGTGCGTGGGGTCTCACGCGCCTTGAAATACAATCTTGGCATACTTCAAATTCCACGCACCCAGTTTATAGGACTTGTGTACATGTAAAATTTTGCTTTAATAATCTTTAGTGAGACTAGACGTTTAAAGTGTATGAGCCCCTAGACCTCTACCTCGCATTCGCGCACATATGACAGTTATCTTGAGGAGGCGTAGGGTCTCATAGACTTTAGAGATTTCTAGATCGCATTAGCTTAAAGGTAATCCCAATGGTTAATTTAAGTGATGTTCTGAGCATACCTTTGCATGTCTCTTCTAGCCTTTCTGACTTCACGCGACTAGCTTTCTTGCTTTTTCTTTCTCTTATGTCGGACTACCGTATCGGTTCATCAGTCTTGTTTCTTAGCAGACAATGGTCGCAACTCGTGCTTCTCTTCGTGTGGCCCGAGATTGTCTAAGGCGACTGCTGGGCTCTCTGGATTGTCCCAAGACTTAGTCATCTCTCGCTGCTCAACGCGACGAGGTGGCCGAGGCCTTGACCCAACTAGGCGCGGACTCTCGCCCTATTCTTCAAGCTATCCAGAATGTCTCACTAATGGCCTCTATCTCTAACGAACATAAGGAGGCCATTTTTGACTTCATCGGCGATTCTTCCCTCTTGGAAGAGTTGGCGATCCTCGAGGCGGCAGAGCCTTCCCTGGCCACTTCTTTCTTTTTTTTGTCGAGCCGGCTTCACTCCCTGAAGGAGGAAAAGAGGGAGAGCAGAGGGTTCTTAGCTTGGCTTGTCCCGCTGGCGGAGGCCGAGTTCCCGGATCGCCGTGCTGGTATTTGGAGGATAGTCAGGGAAGCCCTACGGGAGCATGATAGGCTAGCGATTGACGTCTCCATCATGAGGAACTATGCCATGCCGAGCACCTGAATTTTGACTTTGTGCAACAATGCATTTCCTTCCTAATGGACCTGATTGCCAAGGAAGCCCAGGTCCAGGCGAAGGTGGACGAGTTGAAAGCTCGAGTTCTTCCGCTGGTGCAGGACTGAGATCCTCGCTTTCTGGTTATGGGGATGGGTCCCTGCAATTTTGTGTTATTTTACACCGATTATTAATTTCTAATTTAAACAGTTGATATAACAATCTAGACATTTGGAATTGTCTTTTGGGTTGATGAATGAATGATAATTGTATCTTTCTTCTTCCCTGCTGCCCTTCCTTGTTTGCATGTTTGTGATGATGTTGGGGTTGTGGTTGTTGCTTTACTTCTTTCTCCGGTGCTTTGGGTGTGCTTTGTCGGGGCTTTGATTGGCGATCGTATTTTGTTTACTTGCCGCTTTGTATTCCTTTTGGATCTTGTGACTGTTTGATTGTCTTTATGCAAACATCTTCCCTTTACCCTGTATCTGAGTCTTTTACATACCGCTGCAGGTTACAATGGCCAGCGATCCCTCACAAGCCGGTCCTTCGGGTCCACCCCAGACTCCGTCAAAGCGCAAGCGCGTCGCCGCTAAGCAGGTCTCCAGGCCATCAGCTGATAATCCACAATGGTTCCTTCCCCCGAAGACGTTCAACTTTTACGAGCGCATCCTCACACTATCCAAGGACATACAGAAGAAAATCCTTTGTGATAGGATCGTGCCACCTCCTCCGGATAGGGGTACACAGGAGCAGTGGGATGCCTGGTATGCTCCTCTCCGGGGTTTCCGAAGTGATGGGACAACAGGTTCCGAAGAGGGCGAGGCGAGTCCGTCGATCCCTGCTCAGGCTACCAGGCGCGATCGCCCGAAAAGGGCTGGTAAAGGCGCCAAGCAAGTGTATTTGGAAAATCAGGCTAAATCTAAGTCGGACAAAATGAAGGTGGCCTGGTCTAGTGCTAAACTTGTCACTGCGCCGCTTGTCGTTAGAAATCCCTATACTCGGGAATACATTCACTACTCGAAGAGTTACCAGCGGCAGCAATCTCTCCCGAGTATCGAGCCGTCCGATATCTGCAGGAACAACTCTTTTTATAGCGTCAACGCTTGGACGTCCGGCCCGGCGCCGTTTCTTAGTTGTTCTCTATCTAAGAAAGGGAAGCATCAGTCAGTCCTTGGCGTGAAGGATATGATTTTCTTGGAGCCGAATCACAGCCCCCATCAGCCCTTTCTCAAGTATTATTTCGAGACCCTCCGCCAGCGGTTTCATCATCTAGGGGATACTGAAGTCTGGTTGACCGGGGCATTTCGAACCCGCAGCCATCTGGTCCTCTATCCGAGCTACTGAAGCGTGGGCGAACCGGATCTTAGAACAGCACCGGGCTACCCTACGAGCGGTGGGCTTGTATAAGGCGATTGAAGCAACGTCAAGTTATTTTTGCCGAGAGCCCTGGGTATACAAGGGCTTCCTTAATCACTGGTGCTCCATTACTAACTCCTTCCATATGCCGTGCGGCGAGATGAGCATCTCGCTCTGGGATCTCAATAGGATCGCAGGCCTCCCAATTCGTGGGAGAATCTACGACGAATGGGTCCCAAGCGACGATGAGCTGTTGCAAAAGAAGAAAGGCGTCAACAAAGGCTTCTTCTCCGAGGCCTGTTATGAGTTGTTCACGGAATTACCCCAATTTTGGGGCCTCAAAGACAAGCTCCCATTCGAGGACTGGCTGGTCTATTTCAGCCATGGCTTGAAGTAAACATTCTGTAATTAGTTGTACCTTCCTGCTTAGTCACACTTCTTTCTTTCTGCTAACGCCTCGTCCCTTTCCTTTCAGCTTAGATTACGCGGCCTATGACGAGGGCCAGGGTGATAAGGCACTTCTGGAGAAACGGATGAGAGAGAACTTCCCTCGTCCCAACAAGCTCTCCCCCACCTGCGAGCTGGCCGTTTTCCTGGCGTATTGGCTCGGCTGTGTGGCGCTTCCGAGCTCCAAGCAGGTAGATAACATCAGGGTGTCTTATTTTGCCGTTGCGGGGGCCCTAGCAAACGGTCATCGGTACACGTTGGCTCCAGTGGTCCTATGCTCTATATATCGGGCATTCAGCTACGTTATCAGCAATAAGGAGCGCGCTGCCTACGAGATGAACTCCGTCTACTGCGGATGGCACTGGGTCTACGACATGCGGCGTGGGGATTACATCAGCGAGGGGAAGCTCCCGCTACACTTCTTTCAGAAGAAGAGGATGATCAGTCATAACCTGACCACCATCGAGGATAGGATCGCGCGGCTCGACGATGTATATTTTTATCACTTCTCTGGTACCTGGAGTGAAGAGTCGGTCCTGTGCACAGATGATGACAGCATCGACTATTACGAGCGTTCCTTCTTGATTGCGATTCGTCCTTCGTCACTGCCGCTTCGCGACGGACTGGAGTTCTAGAGGGAACCCTATTATCCTAATCGTTTCGCCCGCCAATTCGGGTACGATCAAGGGGTGCCAGCAACATTAGAACCGGTGATGCGCGAGCAGCGGGCGTATGGTGTTGGGCCCATTCATTAGAAGTGGATGTGGCGGCAACTCCTGTTGACCGGAACCGGCTGCTCCTTCATCATCCCGGGGATGTAGTGTTTTGCCGGGGCTACCTTTGGATGGATGAGGTGGTGGGCCCACCAGTATGCGCTGGTTCGGAATAAAATGCTCGTCACTGAGCCCGTCTTCGTCACGCCTCCTATCGTTACTCCCTCCCCTGCAACGGACTTGGCTATGTATCAGAAAGTCTTCATCAACCTGCGGTGCCGGGCACGGAGAGATTGTAGACCTCCTTGCATGTAGTGATCGACCATGAAAAGCCAGAACATACCCTAGAAGGTTGGATCGCCCATGGAGAGAGAAACGTGATAGCAGCGGGGCCAGAGTTCCCGTCCCTCGGGCCTATTGATGAGTTACCTGCAGAGGGCGACGTTCTGGGAGAGGGGACTGAAGGTGGTGACGGCGAAGAGGGTGACGATGGTGATGATGTCATGGTCGAGGCAGGGGCGATGAAGATGATGCTGCCGCTGAGGGTGATGGTGGTAGGGATGGTGATGATGCTATGGGCGGAGCTAGTGGAGGTGATGAAGATGTGGGGGGCGGTGAAGGCGGAGGCTTTGGTGGTGATGATGGTGACGACGATGGTGGTGATGGTGATGATGGTGATGATGGTGAGGGGGGATGGGCTGAACGCACTGGTCCTCGGGTGAAAACCACCCCTAGTCTCCCTACCGTTTGCGGTGGCAAGAAGATAAAGGACTTGTGGAAACTGCGCAGAGCCGAGCATCTGCGGGAGCGGCTTTCTGAAGAGGTCGGCGACGCTCCGGCCGTCAACGCAGGAGAGGCCAGGGAAGAGGGTGAGTTAAGCTCTCAAGCCAACTTGAGTGAAGGCTGCAATACTCGGGGGAGCAATGAGAGTGAGCCTATATATGATAGATCTGTCCCTGAGGAAAACGCGGGGGCAATCTTCATGGACCTGGATAATGAAGCACCTGCTGAATCCGTCCTTCCCCCCAATCCTCCGGTGGCAAACGCTGAAGCTCAGAGTGCGGTTCCAGAAGTGACCGTCGCTGCCGTAGTGGAAGAGATCGTGGCCCCTACTATCTAGTTAAGTGCGCCCGAACCTGTTGTGGGAGCTCGTCCTTCCGCTGAGCCGTCGTCAACTGAACCCGTTGCTGAAGTTCCTCCCGTCGTCATGTCGTTATCAGCCGAGTCGGCCACTGTAGTTCCTCCTACCGTTGGGCCAGCATCTGATGCCAATATTCCCGAGGTCGTGGTGATATCTTCCCCAGAATTGCCCGAACCATTGACTGAGGGAACAACAGAGCCGGCCCCAGTGTCACCTGTGCCTACTGCTTCATCCAGCACCCTTGCCAGCCATTTCTAAAATTGCTGGTATATCACTTGCTTCTACTGTCTTGACTGCTTCCTTTTTGCTGATGATTTTCCTGTACTGACATTTACCACTCTCTGTGCTAGCAGCCGCTTCCGTCGATGCCTCAGTGTCTACGGTGTTGCCAGAGGCATTCGTTTCATCCCTTCGGGGCCTGTCGAGGACCAAGGAAAACCTCCTCAAGGGCCTTTTGTCTGACATCGCCGACTCTTTAAGAAATGAGGATGAATAGCCTATCTTAGACGAGGCGTTGCAGGCATTAGGACTTAACGCTGCCTGGCTTGGGATTGACCTATCTTCCATAATGGGTCACGCGGCTCAGTTCAAGGAATGGGTGGCCCGAGAACGTGAGGCAAAAAGTCTCCAAGTTGACCCTTCCATCGAGGAAAAGCGTGGTCATTTGCGGTCCTTCTCCCAAAACTAGAGTTACACGAGGCAGGGGTGGCCATGGTGAAGAAGGACTGGCAGATTGTTGATGCCGGGTGCCGAGAGGTCACCTGCACATTTGGTAGAGATAGACAATGAGGTGGCTCGGCTGCAAGCTGAACGCTCAGCCGTCCACCTCAAATTCTCGAAGCTTAGCGGCCAAAAGGTTCATTTGCAGTCCTCCCTTGATCAACAGGAAGCAGCGTGCAACGTTGTGAAGGCTCAAGTTGCGGAGTTGGAGCAGTCTCTCAGGGACATTCCTGACCCTGCCCAAGTTCTAGCTGAAACTGAAACGGCGCGGAAGGCAGTCGAGGAATCTGCAGCAAACTTGTTAGACCAGTGTTTAAAAACTTTAAACAGTTGAGCTATAATGGCCTTCATTTGTATGATTTTTTTTTAAGAACACGTTGTAACAAATACTGTATCAATATGTATACTACTGCAGTTTTGGATTCATGCTGCTTTTCTAGTTTATTTGCAAATTTTAAGCTTTGAATGCAAACTGATTGAGTCATTTGGAAAGAGCGTCCCCCTGTCAGGACCCAAACCTGTGCTTGTGTGAGCAGGGATGCGACCGAGCCTTTGTTAAGGGCTTATCCCCTTTCTTGATGGTTTTGAAGGGCGGGGTGCCATACCTGACGTGTCTTGAGCCTTAACAACTTTCTGATACCTGTGGAAGCAAAAAAGAAAAAGTAGATAATTAGTACTTCGCTCCAAACCCTATGCAGGTATCATTTCTCTCGGTATTTCCTTCATTACATCATCCCTCTAATGGGGTGTTTACAAAATATAATGATAGGCTTGCGTCAAGTATAATATCTTTTCAAGAATCGACCGTTCACCAGTGTACTGATGCCCTGTCCTTTGCAATCTGTCACCCGGTAGGCTCCATTGGAGTACACTTCATCGATAATACACACCGGATCCCATTTCAGATCGAATTAACTCTTTGGGCCTTGAGCCAGTGCCGGCCGTTTCATCATTAGCACCAAGTCGCCTCTTTTGAATGACCTACCACGAACTCGTTTATCGTATGAAGCTGAGATTTGTTTTTGATACATTTCGAGCCTTTGCTGAGCGGCGAGTCTCTTTTCGTCCAGATCGTCCAGCTCAACCATTCTGATTTTAGCATTGTACTCGGTCGTCAAGGAGTGTCGAAGCCCAACCCGAAGTGAATCCACCTGTATCTCCATCGGGATCACAGCTTCCGTACCGTATACCAACGAGTAGGGTGTAACTCGAGTGGCTGTGCGGTACGTGGTCCTATATGCCCACAGTGCTTCGGGTAATCGTCTGTCCCAGTCCTTCTTATTCTCCGCCACCGTCTTCTTCAGGATTTTCACGATAGTCTTGTTGAACGCCTCGGCCAACCCATTCGCGGGAGGGTAGTAAGGCGATGAATAGCAATGCTTAATCTTGAACTTTGCGCATAGCCTATCGATAGTGACATTTTTTAAGGGCGTTCCGTTGTCGGTGGTGATTCTTTCGGGGATACCGTGCCGGTATAATATGGAGTGACGGATGAAACTTTCGACGTGTCTGGCTTTCACATTTCTCAAGGAAATGGCTTCAGCTCATTTAGAGAAATAATCGGTCGCAACAAGAATGTACTGGTGCCCCTGAGAGGATGGCGGATTGATCGGCCCTATCACGTCCATGCCCCAAGCGGCGAAAGGCCAAGATATTACTGATTGATGTAACTCTTCCGGTGGCGAGTGTATTATATCCGCATGTATCTGGCATTGATGACACTTCCTGACGTAGTCTATCGCGTCTTTCATCATTGTGGGCCAATAATATCCCATGTGTCGGACACGGTGATGTAAGTTCTTGCCCCCCTGGTGAGCACCGCACTCTCCTCCTTGAGCTTCTTTTAGTGTGGCGTATGCTTCGTCCTGGTCCAGGCAGCGTAGCAACACTCCCTCATACGAACGCTTGTAAAGGACGTCGTTCTATATTATAAATGAACCGGCGCGTCTCCTGACCTGAGTGCGCATCTTGGGTTCTTCCGGTAAAAATTCATATTTCAAGTAGTCGACAAAGGGCCTTCTCCAGTCATTTTCTTCTGTGATTTCGAAGCAGTAGATGGGATTCACGCTCGATTCATCGCTGCGCGACACGGTAGTCGGTAAGATCCTTCTTTCTTTGATTGTTACTTGAAGTGGGCTGCCTCCGGGATTAGCCAGAGCAGCGGCTAGGCTGGCCAATGCGTCGGCCTGTACATTCTCTTACCTTGGTATATGTGAAATGCTACTATTGCGAAACTGGTCGAACAACGATTGCGCTTGGTTACAAAAGGGCGACAACTCGGGTTTGCGAACCTCATATTCTGTCGTCAGCTGTCTGATGACCAACCTGGAGTCATTGTAGATCTGTATTACCTTGATACGCATATCGAGGGCGAGCTGTAGTCCGATAATGAGGGCTTGATATTCTGCTTCGTTGTTGGTACAGGCTGGCACGAACGTAAATGAATAGGGCAGTAGATCTCCCTGCGGGCTAATAAATATAACTCCTGCTCCTGCCCCTGTGGATCTAGAGGCTCCGTCGAAGTACATTTGCTAGAGTCGCGGTTCTTCAATTATCATAATCTGGTCGTCTAGGAGGTCACATTTCATTTCTTCGTTACTTGGGACAGGGTGCGCAGCGAGAAAATCTGCAATCACTTGTCCTTTAACAGCTCGGGCCGGGACGTAAGTGATATCGAATTCAGAAAGGAGAAGGGCCCATTTTGCTAGGCGTCCAGACAGCATAGGCTGATTCATGAGGAACTTGATCGGGTCGGCCTTGGATATCAACGTTATTTGGTGCGAGAGGTAGTAATGTCTGAGTTTCTTCACGGCGAAGATGAGAGCCAGACATATCTTCTCGATTGCTGAGTAGTTAAATTCGGCCCCTACTAACGTGCGGCTCAAATAATACAGCGCGTTTTCCTTGTTTTCCTCATTTTTCTGTGCCAGGAGTACTCCTAGCGAGTTATCACCTACTGCGATATATAGAATCAGTGGCTTTTCCTTGATTGGGGCGGCAAGGACTGACGAATTTCCGAGCATTTCTTTTAATGAATCGAAAGCTTTCTGACAAGCGGCGTCCCATTCAAACTTGACATCTTTCTTGTTGAGGTGGGAGAACGGTTGACAACGACCAGCCAGGTTCGAAATGAATCTCCTCAGATATGCTACGCGGCCTTGGAAACTCTTCAATTGCTTCAAGTTCTTCGGAGGCGGCATTTCTATGATGGCCTTGATTTTTGCGGGATCAATTTCTATGCCCCTGTGTCTGACCACGAAGCCTAGAAATTTGCCAGACGTAACTCCGAACGCGCATTTTAGTGGATTCATATGGAGACTCTTCTTGCGCAACCGTTGGAACACTTGCCTTAGGTGCTCCCGGTGCTGCTCATGATCGGCCGACCTTACGACTAAATCATTTACATAGCATTCGACGTGTTTATGCATCATATCCTGAAATATGACGTGCATTGCGCGCTAGTATGTTGCCCCTATGTTCTTTAATCCGAAGGGCATTACGCGATAGCAGTAGATGCCGAGAGTTGTGCGTAAAGCCGTGGCTTCTTCATCTTCTAGGGCCATACGAATTTGATTGTATCCCGAATACCCGTCCATGAAGGACATCACTGCATACCCTGTCGTGCTATCAATTAACAGCTCTAGAATTGGGAGGGAAAAATCGTCTTTAGGGCAGGCTTCATTTAGATTTCAAAAATCAACACATACTCGGATTTGTCCGCTCTTCTTCTTGACCGGCACGATGTTTGAGATCCATCGGGGGTACTTCACCTGTCGAACGAATCCGGCCTGAATCAGTCTCTTAACCTCTTCTTCAATCTTGGGTATAATGTCCGGATGAAATCGTCGCTGCGGTTGTTTCACTGGCTTCTTTTCCTTCATGATACTTAGCTTGTGCATGGCGATCGTCGGGCTGAGCCCGGACATTTCTGAATATGTCCAGGCAAAGATATCCTTATTCTCCCTTAATAGCTACAGGTATCTCTCCCTCTCACTTTCCGAGACGTTTCTGCTCAAGTATGTATTCCTGGGTTCTTCAGGGGTGCCCAGATTTATCTCTTCGAGTTCATCGATCGTCGGTTGCCCACCATCTTCTAGTTGCACGGGTGCGACACTTGGCTGGACAACATCGATAGGCTCCTGCGACTGAATCTCTTCTGTCGGGCCGATGATTACCATGTTTACACTTGCCCTAGCCCCTAGACCTTCTCCGTTTCGGTATACTCGCTTATGTTCTTCAAATGGAGCCAGTAACCTCTTCTTTGTGTCTGTCCCTTGGCCGGAGAATCCCATATTCTTCATGATCTTCCGGACTGGCTCTGCTATATCTCTTTTCTTCTATCAGTCGAGGTTGGGCAAGTCCCCTTCCCTCCTCTCTTTCTTCTGATGGTACTGGTTGGCTTGGCCCTGAGTGAAACGCGATGTCTTTCTGGGTGACGTCCCTTGACGACACGATGAATTGGCTTGGAGCTTTTGAAAATAGTTTGGTTCTTCCTATCTTGGGTACCGGCATATTGAAGCTGGACTTGAGCACGCTCATGTCTTGATCTGAGATCAGTTTTAACACAGACTGCCCTGGCTGACGCAGATGTTGTAGTACCACATAGAACTTCTTCGTAATCGGCTGAGAGTGATTTTCTAGCTGATGTCGGGATCTTCCCTGGGCGACGGTTTGAGGCTTACTTCTCTGCACGAACTTCTCTATTCGAGGCTTTGCCCCTTGCCTCTTCTTCGACATGTCGGACCTTTCGCTGGTTTCACCGCCGTCGGCCGAGATATAGTTCTTTGCATCGGCTAAAAATGACTCGGCTATTGTGTATGGTTTTGGATCCGCCGCTACCCTGCGTTGGACCCCGTCTCTGCTATATTTAAAACACTGGTGATATGTCAAGGGGATTATGCGATTTTGATGGAGCCAAGGCCTTCCTAGAAGGAGGTTGTATGTTGTCACTGCATCGATTACCTGACATGTCACTTTCGTTGTCAGTTCTTCGATTTCTAACATTACTGTGATTGATCCAAGCGTACGCTGACTGTCTTGATTGAAACCTTGAATCATCATGAAACTCAGGCGTAACGCCGATTGCCTGTAACCCAGTCTCTGCAATGTTTTCAAGGGCATGATATTCACAGCAGACCCGTCGTCCAGCATACACCTCTTGATCTCGGTATCCCTAATTATTCCTATGACCATTAACGGGCGATTGTGGTCCATTAATTCTATCGTGCGGTCTTCTTCTGAGAAAGTGATGGTCGAAGGATGGTTAACAGGCATGACTTGTGACACCGGCATATACCCTTCCCAAAATTTATCTGAATTATTCATTTCTTCTTCTATCTCTATTATTGTGACTTCCCTGACTTCATTGTCAAGTAAGGCGTTAATTAACATTTCCCTGTACACTTTCGAGAAACATAGAGCATCGTATATGCTTAGGCGGGCGGGAACCTTTCATAGGTGCGACACGATGTCGTATGCCACTGGCCTAGGGTTTGGCTGACTGGTCGTAGCTTCGACGACCTTTTCTTTCGACTTTTGCATGCGAGGTCCTTCCTATGATCTGTCAGGGATACCGTCTTCTGGCATCGGGTTGTCTGGTCTTGGGGGAGTACGGTCAGGCATTTGCTTTCCTGACCGTAGGATGACTGCGTCAACTTCCCTCTCCATTGCTTATGGAGTCTCTTCAGGCGATGCCTGTTCGGCGAACGACACCATTCCGCAGTGGGCCATGCTTGTCATGAGTCGTTCCTGCCCCTGCGACCTCTCTCTTCTTCCTCTTCCTCTGCTCTTCTTTCGTTTCACGAGTCTTCGTCTGTTCTCAAGTCTTTTCTTGCTACTGACTAGAGTCCATGGTTCCTCCGGCTCAGGGAACGAGGTTGATCGGCTGGTTTCACCTTTTATTGGGACCGTTGAAATTGTCCTGGCTGCCTCCTTTGCTATCTCAGGTACCTTCATGCTGATGACCCCTTGATTGATCAACCTCTGTATTCTTCCTTTTAAGGAGAAGCAATCTTCTGTTTGGTGGCTGATGCACCGGTGATATTTGCAGTATTTAGGGTCACTTGTTCGTCCGATTTCGTGTGGACGAATTGGCTCTGGTAGGCGTATCAAGCCCTCTTCAATCAACTGTTCCATGATCGGAACCAGATCAGGCCATGTCGAATGTGTATGGGCCGTTCGCCCTCTCTCTCTCAGCTATCGACACACGCTTTGGTACATAGGGCTTCTTACTCTTGTCTTGTACATCTGCCGCCTTCACCTCTGACCCATGATCGGTAGCGGGACGTTTTCGGTCTTTCTGGTCCCTACTTCTGTTGACCTAGTGAGTCTCCACTACTCTTCCTATCTCTCTTTTCTGTCTCTCGGGCTTGAAGCTTACTCGAGATGCTGCTTCCTCTACCAAATGTGCTTTCGTTGCCAGTTCGTGAAAGAAGTTGAAGGTATTGCCTGACAAGCCATACGAGATCATCGGGTCTAGGGCCCTTAGACACATCTTCATCTGCTCGCCTTCGCTGGGTAATTCACGACATTGAGCTGCTGTGGTTCCCCATCTGTCGATGAACTTTTCGACTGGTTCCCCATTCCTCTGTCTGACCATCGCTAGATCTGTTAGGGAGATCTCTCTCTCGGTCGCGAAGAACTTTGAGATGAAGGCATCTTGCATCTGCTCCCATGTTCTCACAGAGCCGGCCGGTAGCGACATGTACCATTGAAAGGCTTTCCCTGTCAAGGTAGATCCGAATAGCCGCATGCAATACTGCAGGACTGCGGACCAGTTTCCCAATGTGGTCAAGAAGTGGGTGATGTGCTCCTCCGGCGACCCTCTGCCGTCAAACTTTTCGAAGTCCGGGCATCTAAAATTGGTCGGAAATGGTACCTCCTCTACCTCTGGCGGGTATGGGACCCGATATTTATAGCTGCCTCTCCTTTCTTTCTCATTTTCTTGCTGCATCATATGGGCTATTGTTTGAGACAACTCTTCTCGTGATACATGAGACGTGGCAAGCGGCGCACGTCCTATTGGCACGATTCTGGGTTGGATGGGTGGTTCAGGCTCAACCGGACTTTCTGCCGCGCCTTGAGATTCCTTCGCCGACTGACGGGCGGGCGGTGCGATGCTTCTGGTGGCATTCTGCGCTATCAGAGTGGTCAAGGCCTCCTGGATAGCCTTCATTCGCTCGTTTGTCTCGTGGTTAGCCTCAACCAATCTGTCGATCTGATCTTGTAACGGTGGTAATTCTTCTGTCTCATAAGGTTCTTCTTCTGCCTCTGCGGCCACTTGGACCATTACCACTTGCGCCAACTGGATTTTTCGAGCCGGGCTTTGTTTCTGTACAAGGGTTGTCGCGGGCTTGGACTTTACATTTACGAGCCCAGTGGTCTTTTGCGCGGTGCGAGCGGTTTTGGACAACGGCAGGAACTGCTCAACCGTCATTGCGGGCATTGCGGGCTCAGCTGACGCAACCCTCCTGCCGATAAGGGTCTTCTGTCCCTGCTTTGGCTGCCACTATTTCCTGATCACGGGGCGAGGTCTTGTAATGTTTGCCTTCCTATATGCTGCTAAAATGTCAGCTTTTTTCTGTTCCTTCTTCTGCCTTCGGGTCTCAACCATCTGCCACTTTGGTTTCGGATTTACAGTTGCAGTGAAACGGGGGAAGCTGAAGCCTCCGGTGGCAAGGAAGGTGCATGAACCGGTCATCGGGCCTGCCATTTCTTTTGTCTGTCCTGATATCTTGCTAATTCTGTAGTGTTAGAAAATCATTAGAACAGTTCATAAACACGGCCGGGAACGTGAATCCATTGATCGCGGTACATAAACTAGTAGGAATAAGCAGGGAGAAGACAAACGTGCGTAGTTGTAGTGGTTTGTGGTTAAACCTTTGATTTACCGTCTATTGCCTTAAAGATGAAGGGAGGAACGTTCCCATTGAGACTCGCCAGTTTAGTACCCGAGGGCGCCGAAACATTAAGCCTCGCGATAGCTTTCCTATGTATATATTCATGTCTACAAATGATTGGTCTTAGAATGTTTCTATACCCAGATATAACCAGAGATTCTGGGTTCGATCCCCAGCAGAGTCGCCAGTTTGTTGGAACTAGAGAATGGACCAGAACGACATCCTCTGAGATGTCGTTGTTTTGTTGCTCTGGGGTTCTGAGTAATGGAAACATTCATAGACAATCACAAGCATTCACAGAAAGGTACACAAGAAGAGATATCGCAAGGCGAATTTTATTTCAGAGATCCTGAGATCTTGTACGTTCCAGGCCGTGATCTGGCACAAGCCCTTAATTACATCGAATGATCGATGACCCTTGATTAGAACGCAAAAGACTAGTCAGCAGAGACTATGGTCTTAGAGTTTGTGGTCGTAGAGACCTGTATTTATTTTGCTGTGTACTGAACCACCTTTGTGTTAGTCAGATGTCTATGTCCCATATTTTGGCCGGAGATCCGGGCTGAGACTGTCAGGGTTTATGACTGAGGTGGACGACTTTGGGCCCACGCCTGTCAATGTAGGGACAGGTGACCTCGGGAAGTCTATTCTACAGTTGTGTGTACCTACCCAGCCCAACCGGCGAATACCGTTTGGATGGGTAGGTCATCGACTGTTGTGATATGACAGTTGAGAGCAATTGGTTTGTAGAGAATCGAAACTCTTTGGCATGGTTTATCGTGGTAACCATAGCCCTGCTTGTCTAGCTTTTGACACAAATCGGATCATGCCTTTACAATAAACATAAATGATGGCATATTTTCATAGCTCTAGATGCTGGCGGCTCCTTTCCGGGAAGTCACTTCGTTCGTCGCGTCGAATCAGGACGAACCTCGAAGATGCTCGGTTCCACTCGTTTAGAGTTCCCGGAGCGCTCGTTCGGCTGTTCCATTACGTCCGGAATGCTTGAAATACCCAAGATAGGCTCAAGCGGACCTTGAGAACACTTAAAATTGAGCCCGGTGCACCTGCGAACATGTTCTGCAATTGGCTGAATTTTTAGGTGCGTGGGACTTAATTAAACGGGTGCGTGGGGCTCCACGCACCTGAAAGTTAAGTACATAAATTCTGATTAATTTAGGGGTGCGTGGGTCCATATTCAGGATGCGTGGGACCAATTTTACAAATATGATTTTGATGAATTTACGGACGCGTGGGACTCGAATTAATGGACGCGTGGGCCACTTTTCAGGTGCGTGAGGCTGATATACTTGTTCAATTTGCCGATTTTATAGATGCGTGGGGCCGAATTTACAGATGCGTGGGTCACTTGTCGGGTGCGTGGCCAAACTTATGATTGTAGGATTCAGACCTATAGTGGAGTAACTGCGATCGGAAAGAGGATTCCGATGGTCGGAAAGGTATTCCGGCGAGGATTCCGGCGAGAATTTTGGGTTTCCGGCAGCGGCAGCTCTCTCTCTCTCTCTCTCTCTCGTTTTGAATTGTCCCGAATGAATGGGTGGAGGGGGGTATTTATAGGTGAAGTCGGTCCAATAGGAGAGTGCCACGTGCCACGCACCCGTTAAATGTCCCCCACGCACCTGTTTATTGATGTGCGGATGTCCGAAAACATGTTCTAAAAATACTCGATTTTTTGGGTGCATGGGACTTAATTTACGGGTGCGTGGGGTTCCACGCACCTGTAATTTGATTCCTGAAAATTTGTGGGATTTACGGGTGCGTGGACCCATTTTCAGGGTGCGTGGGAGTCTAAACACATCCGTAATGAGAATCACTAAAATGTGTCATTTTCAAGGGTGCGTGGCACCATTTTCAGGGTGCGTGGGAATCGAAACACCCTTGGATGGTTTCCTGTTTTTGCTGATATTTGGGGCGCGTGGGGTGCTCGGATTTATGGGTGCGTGGACACGTAAATGTGGGCTCCATTAATTGGGTTTTGAATTTTGGAGGATTTGTAGGGCCCGTTTCGTTGCGCAAGTCACTTGCACTGTTCATCATGAATAGTAATGAGGTTGTGGGTCCACTTCCGGGCGGTTCTGAACATGGTGATCGGCGCGGCCCACTGGAGAATTTGGCTAAGGAAATCCTGCGTATTTCAGTTTTGCGTGCGCTGGAAGGCATTTTGCGTGATTCCTTCAGAGGTTTATGATTATTTTGTTCATTTTTTAGGAGTCCTACCTTTTGGGACCCCAACAGTCGCCTTTATTATATCCAAAGTAAAGACCACAAAAGAGTTATGCAGGCTTTGGCTACGATGTATGAGAAACCCTCGACTTCCAATAAGATTCACCTTATGAAACGGCTATTCAACATGAAGATGTCAGATGGTGGGGGCATGGCTGAACATCTGAATGAGTTCAATACAGTCACGAGCCAAGTGGAATCCGTTGGCATCACTTTTGATGATGAGTTCAGGGTACTATTTATCTTGTCCAATTTACTAGACAGTTGGGATGGTTTAGTGATTGCCGTGAGCAATTCTTCAGGGATCTACGAAGTTGAAATTTGATGATGTGGCCAGTCTAATTCTAAGAAAAAAAATCTAGAAGGAAGGCATCGGGAGCTTCAGGGGATTTAGGGAATGCTTTAAACGTTGAAGGAAGAGGAAGATCTTCGAACAAAGGAGGCAATAAACACGGTCGTTCTAAGTCGAGGAATAAGTCCAAGGGACCGAAAGACAAGGACGGGTGTTAGCATTGCGGGAAGAAGGCGCACATGAAGCGTGATTGTAGGGCACTTAAGAAACAAGTAGGAAACTCTCAAGGTGGGAAGGATTCAATGAATCTATCTGAGGAGAGTGACACAGAGGCATTGATCTTGTCTCTTGATGCGAGGAATGAGTCTTGGGTTATAGACTCGGGTGCTTTATTTCATGCCACTTCGTCAAAAGAAGTTCTTCTTGACTATGTGTCAGGTGACTTCGGGAGAGTCTACCTGGGTGATAATGAGCCATGCAGTATTGTTGGCAAATGAGACGTTCACTTAAGTCAGAAAGACGGAACGGTCTTGAAGTTGAAGGATGTCAGACATATACCGAGTTTGATCTCAGTAGGGCAGTTGGCCGATACCGGATATGTGACGACATTCATGAGTGATGCATGGAAGGTCACAAAAGGTGCCTTGGTAATATCTCGAGGCAAGAAAGAAGGTACCTTGGACGTGACTTTTGATTCATATAGTTCACTCGCGGTCGCATCAACTAGAGTGAATGGGTAGTTATGGCATCAGAGGTTGGGACATATGAGTGAGAAGGGGATGAAAGTGTTATTGTCAAAGGTAAAGCTACCAGGGTTGAAGGCAATCGATCTAGAATTCTGCGAGGATTGCATGTATGGCAAGCAGAAGAGAGTTAGCTTCAAGAAGATAGGACGCGCTCCAAAGATGCATCTATTGGAGCTACTACACACTGATGTATGGGGACCGGCACAGGTATCATCTCTTAGTGGCTCACGTTACTTTGTTTCTTTTATTGATGATGCTAGTAGAAAACTGTGGGTCTACTTCTTAAAACACAAATCAGATGTATTCGATGTATTTAAGAAGTGAAAAATTATGGTAGAAAATGAGACAGGTAAAACTGTGAAGTATCTCAGATCGAATAATGGGGGAGAGTACTGTGATAAGAGGTTTGAGAAGTATTGTGCAACAAATAGGATCAAACATCAGAAAATGATTCTAGGGACACCATAGCAGAATGGTGTGGTCGAGTGCATTAACAGGACCATCCTTGAGCGCGTTAGGAGCATGAGGCTACATGTAGGGTTGCCCAAGACCTTTTGGGTAGATGCTATGAATACTATCGTATATCTCATAAATAGAAGTCCCTCAACACCATTGGATGGTGGGCTACCAGAAGAAATGTGGACTGAAAAAGAGGTGAACCTTGTACATCTCAGAGTGTTTGGTTACACTTCTTATGTTCATATTGATGCAGAGCACAGAAACAAGCTGGATGTGAAGTTCAAAAGGTGCACATTTATAGGTTATGGGCAGAATGATTTTGGCTACCGATTTTGGGATACTGAGAACTGAAAAATCATTAGAAGCAAAGACATAGTTTTCAATGAAAAAGTGATGCATAAAGACAGTTTGCAAGCAAAAGCAGAATAAGGCCAATGAGAAAGAATTCGTAGAGTTGAAAGAATTACCAGACATGGGTGTTACAGTGCCATAGGCTGAGCATGCACAGGAGCATGATGAGGCAGAGCCGCAGACACCAGTTGTGAGGAGGTCTACTCGGGAGAGGAGACTCAAGGTCCGATACTCACCCTCCTTACATTATTTACTGCTGACAGATAATGGTGAGCCAGAGTGTTTTGAAGAGGCGTTATGGTTAGATATGCGGGTTAAGTGGGAGTAAGCCATGGAAGATGAGATGGATTCTCTTGAGTCTAACCGTACGTGGGAGCTAGTCACTCTACCTAAGGGTAAGAAAGCTCTTCATAACAAGTGGGTTTACAGACTGAAGGAGAAGCACGATGGTTCGAAACGGTACAATGCTAGACTAGTTGTGAAAGGGTTCCAACAAAAGGCAGGTATCGATTTCACAAAAATATCTTCACCTGTGGTGACGATGTCTATGATTCGCATGGTCTTGAGTATAATGGCTACAGAGGACTTACATCTAGAGCAGCTAGATGTTAAGACAGCCTTTCTTCATGGAGACCTTAAAGAAGAGACATATATGCATCAGCCGACAGGATATGTGGCACCAGGAAAGGAGAACATGGTGTGTAGACTGAAGAAGAGTCTATATGGCCTGAAGCAGGCCTCAAGGTAGTAGTACAAGAAGTTCGACAATTTCATGTCAGGAAACGGGTACAGGAGATGTCATGCAGACCACTGTTGTTACTTGAAGAAGTTTGATACGTCGTACATCATTCTTCTTCTGTATGTTGATGATATGCTTGTGGCCAGATCAAGCATGAAGGACATCTCAGATCTCAAAAGACAATTGTCTAGAGAGTTTGCCATGAAGGATTTAGGAGCTGCAAAATAAATCCTAGGCATGAGAATAAAGCGTGACAGAGAAAACAAGAAGCTAGTTTTGTCACAGGCAGAGTACATAGCCAAGGTACTTGATCGATTCAGCATAGGAGGTGCTAAGCCGGTTAGCACTCCATTAGCCAACCAATTCAAGTTTTTTAAGGAACAAGGAGCTAAGACGCAGGAGGAACGAGACTGCATGGGTAAAGTCCCTTATACGTTAGCTATAGGGAGCCTCATGTATGCTATGGTTAGCACGAGACCAGATATTACTCAAGCAGTGGGAGTTGTTAGCAGGTACATGAATAATCTCGGGAAGGAACATTGGGAAGCCGTGAAGTAGATCCTCAGATACCTGGTAGGTACTGTGGATGTAGGGCTGTGTTAAGGAGGATCGAAAATCAAGCTACAAGGCTACGTCGACTCAAATTTGGTAGGAGATATCGACAGCAGAAGGAGCATTACAGGGTATGTCTTTACCCTGGGTAGTGCTACAGTCAGTTGGATCTCTCAGTTATAGAAGATAGTATCCATCAGTACAACGGAAGCAGAATATGTTGCAACTACAGAAGCGTGCAAGGAGATGGTATGGATGCAAGGTTTTATGGAAGAGTTGGGGAAGAAGCAAGCAGATTGCAAGCTGTAAGTGACAGTCAGAGTGCAATACACTTGGCTAAGAATTCAGCCTTCATTCAAGGACCAAGCATATTGACATCAGATATCACTTCATATGTTCGTTATTGGAAGATGGATCGATTGCTTTAGAGAAGATTCATACAAGTGAGAATCCTGCAGATATGTTGACTAAGGCGGTCACACGGGAGAAGCTAAAGCTCTGTTCAGCTTTGATTGGTCTTCGGCTTAAAGACTCGGAGGTGGTGCACTCCAGATGTGGTGATGGGTCTCCAAGTGGGAGATTGTTGAGTGTGGAGCCAAGTCACACCCAAGCATGGTTGGGCATCGGAACGTTCTGATGACCGGGCGCCTGACATTCATGTGTTTTGGGACATATGCCACTGGACTGTTCTGTGAACAGTTGGGCGCACGGCGGTCAAAGTGATCGGGCGCCCGATAATGGTCTGTTTTATGCTGTAGCTCGCTGGACGATTTTTGTAATGGGCGGGCGCCCGACCCAGTATGACCGGGCGTCCAACCGGCCGCGGACTTAAACGCGGGGTTTCCTATTTTGAGTTGTATTTTTTGGTTTACTATATAAAGGGGTGTTATCCAGGATTAGGCAAGGGGATTAGGGTTTCTATACGTCCAAGGTGAGAAAAATGTGAGAGGATTAGCAAAAGGGCCATCTCTATGCATGGGAGCATAGGAGAAGGTAAGTGTATTGCTTGTAACTTCGTTCTTCTTTATAGTAGAGTTTTGCACCCTAGTTGTTTACCTTTGTTTGGGGTTTTTCCACGTAAAATCTGTCTTATGGATTGTTGGTTTGTGTGAATTCTACTTCTAGTTATTATATCTTCCTGTTTATCATTTGTGGGTGAGACCATGGAGATTGGATCTCGGTTCACCGGCATTTTTGGCGTGCTGGGTAATAACACCATTCCAGTTTGAGGGTTTGGCTCCTTCTATCAGCAGTATTTGATTGATGGGCAACTTATTTTAGCTGGTGTAGTGGATATCTTTCCAAGATGTTCATCAAACAAATATTCATTCTGGGACCCACACCTTGTGTTCTTTGTCACCTAGGAAGTACTTAGCTCCACAAGAAATAACGAGGGTCAGTGGGACCAAATCCACTTTTCCAGTCTTCAGTACTATTATCTTGGCCATTTTCTATCTCATCAATTTAAAACTGAAAAGAAGGGTTCGGAAGTAATCCGATGTTGAAAGAAGTTTAAAGAGAGAAGCAACCGTCTCTTATAGTACTGTTTGTTTGCTGGGTAAGTTCAGATTGTTAAAATCTCTTTATCAAAAGAGATTTGGGGATTTCCATTTACATTAATGGTGTGGATGACATTTTGCATGTTGGCCCACGATTAGTTGGGATATTCGTCACTTTGTCATTCTTCTCTGGCATTGTCCTCTGGATTGAATGATCCAACCAAGCTGTTAAAAAAAAAAAAAAACTCATGGTGATGTGATTGTAGGGTCGATATTCTCTTCCTATGTATCACTCTATGAAGCGGTTTGTGGAAGTAGAGTATGCAAACTCTGTGGGGCCCACCATGGACAGTGTGAATTGAACGTCCGTTGATAACTTCTTAAGGGCCACAGAAGTTTTGGATTAAGCTGATATTTATGTTTTCCCTTCATCCGTGTCTATGTGACCTTATGAATAGGTTGGATGACAAGTAAACATCATTGTAAGCCTTAGGAAGTCTTCAACGGTAGGATTTCAATCCTCGTTGCTTCCTATGGTGTGGTCCACTTGAGCCTTCAATGTACTTCCTTTTTGTCTTCATGCGCTAAAATGATCTGTAAAACTGGATGGACAGTGTGGATGAAACATATACACCCCATAGATCTTCTGACTGGACCGTCAGTCTCTAGCTAGGTCCTGGTGGGGGTAGTACCCAATCCGCAACCCCCGGGTAAAAGCTCCATTCGAGTTTGAGGGTTTATTAAACAAATATTCATTCCAGGACCCACACCTCGTGTTTTTGTCACTAGGGTAGTAATCAGCTCTGCAACAAATAACTGGGGTAAGTGGGACCAAGTGTACTTTTCCAGTCTTTAGCACTGTTATCTTGGCTATTTTTAAAACTCAAAACAAGGGTTTGAAGTCATCCCAAGTTGAAAGAAAATTAAAGAGAGAAGCAACCCTGTCTCATATACCAACCCGTAACACATGTAGGTTCTGTGGGGCCCACCGTTTTGTGCAAGTGACATCCACTCTGTCAATCAAGTGCATACTCTTGATCATGTGAAGGCTATAAATATATAAGACCGATTATAGCTGAGATGGGCCCCAACACAAGGAACAAAGTAAAATCACACCTGAAACCTTTAAGCTCAGGCAGCGTCACCTGCCTGAGTTATAGATCAAGCTTACTTTTTGGCTATCTGTTCTACCTACTAGGAATGGCTGGATGGATGGATGGATTGGATGGAATATATATGGACCATCTTGGCCATAGACACATGCCTATGACTAGGGATTTCTAGTCATTGTACCATCTAGTGTGGTCCAAATTAGTTAATTTACAAACAACCACTAGCACTATATCGATTACATGGCTCCTCAGTTTGGGTCTCTCTCTCTTGCCTGTTGCTGTCTCCCAAGGGCCCCCTTTTTTTGTGATTAGTGAAATGGGTCTTCTTCATTTAAAAATAAAGAAAGAGAGACCCAAAGGGACTCCGGGGTCTGTTGAAACCTGACAAATTACAAAATTGGAGGAAGATGAATTTCCTTTTCTTGTATATGTTTACTCTGTACAAGAATACAATTGCATTTATAGAAAAAAGAATGGAATAAAATCCCCTAATAAAATCTCTTATTAGGAGCAAAATATAGAAATACAGGTAAAGAGGAAAATGTACAAGTAATATTGTCTAATACTCCCCCTCCTCCCTCAAGTTGGCATTTAAAGATCTATAACACCCAACTTGTCAATACAGAGATGAAAATGGTCCCGCCCAAGTGCTTTATCTGCAAGTTGAAGTTGGGAGGTCACATAGCGGGTGTGGAGCATAGTGGAGGATAATTTTTCCTACATAACATGGCAATCGATCTCAATATATATATTTGGTGCGTTGATGGAAAATAAGATTATTGGAAATATGAATAGCGGCTTGATTCTCACTGTGAAAACTCATGGATTGAGAATGGACCCTGAGATCTTTAAGGAGGGCCTTGTGCTAATGAGTTCACATGCAGCCACTATAAGAAAAGCGACCTATATCGGTGGAAAAATCTGCCACTATGTAACCAGTATCCGCCGCTATAACCTTTTGTGGCGGATCGGTGACAGATCACGTATAGCCATTGCGGCGGATAATAGATCCACCGCTACAAGTAATTTTTTACGGATACTTTTGCCGCAATATATTGCCAACACACGACGGATGATATTTCATTACGGTGAACATATCTGTTGAAAGTTACGTGTAGCGGCGGAAACATCTGCCTCTATATCTTGAGTAGAATGCGGATGGTAATTTATTACGACATAACTATCCGTCGGAAGTTGAACATGTAGCGGCGAAACTATCCGCCGTCGATCATTTTGATTCAGCCCGCAGATCGTATATTATGATTGAAAATGACACATAGACATGCAGCTACGGATATAAACCATTGTAGTATATCATTATGTTTCGGCAGATATAGTCCACTGCTGTATATTGATTGGAGTGGCGGATAAATCCGCCAGCATAAAGTTAGACTCTAAAAAAAAATTATAGCAGCTGTTGTAACACCTCTAAAATTCGGCACTTAAGTATAGGGACTCAATTCCCAAATTTGAGGATGTTAATAATGAATGTTTTAAATTTTGATATTTGTTTTACATTCACATCCACATAGTATTCATCACATAAAAATAAAATAAATCAAACTTAATTAATAAAGTTCAACTATGAAGTTTTCTTCCAACTTGGCTAATCTAATGGCCAACTAATGGGCCTTATTACATCAATGCTTCCAAACTTAAATTAAAAGAAATCTATTCTAATAGGTCTTCTAAAATTCTTCTTCTTTTGGAATCGCCTCCTCAAAATCTTCTAAGTTATCACCTGGCCACTACAGTTAATTGTATAACACTGCGTCAGCTATAAAAGCCAGCAAGTAATCTCGTACGGTTTATCGCATGTAACCCAATGTATAAAATTACATAGGAAGAATTTCACAAAAAACATAAAACATAGATAATTAAATATATATTTATCAAACTAAAAGTTCTTTAAACCATGCGTGTGTTGAAAGATATGCAAGTATGCCTCAACTGTCTTAGTACGGTTATTAGTAGAACATACAGGGCCAATTTTATACAATCAAGCCAACATTGTTTAACAGAGATTCATCATGCCTGCAAAGTTGGTCTTTCGTACACACCAGGGCACTCACCCAACCTACTATAATCAACTGATATCCATCGGGCATGATAATATGGTATATTGCACGCACTAGGGAGCTCAACCAACCCATCCACGATCGATGGAATACCAGATATATTGCACATACCGGGGCGCTCAACCAGGGAATATTGCACATGCTTGGGTGCTCACCCGAATAAAATTAATGAGTCTATTGCACACACATGCGTGCTCACCCTAAGATTATCAATTGAGTCTATTGCACACACATGCGCGTTCACCCTAAGATTATCAATTGAGTCTATTGCACACACATGCGTGTTCACCCTAAGATTATCAATTGAGTCTATTGCACATACCAGGGTGCTAATCCTATGGTAAAGAAACTGAAGTTCTCAATTCGTGTAATGCATGAGCCAAATCAATATTCTAAATCCTTTCAAGGTAGTCCAAAATCAATTCATCCATGTCCAACCCTATTCGAGTATTAAAATTTGCATAAAATCTCAACAACATAAATTGTAACAAAATAGAAAATCTGAATATTAACGATGTAAATCGTGAGTCAAATTAATTTAAAAATTAAAACAATTAAAAAAATTTTAAGCTGTAAAATTAAAGACGCAAACAGAATAATTGAAACCTAGAATTACATAATGAGAAACGATATAAGATCTAACTCACCCTTTGTCACCATTTCTTCTCCTTTTTTTCTAGCTTCTTCTTTTCTTCTCCTTTCTTCTCTTTCTTTCCTTCTTTTCTTCTCAGACCAGTAAGAACACTGGAGCTAGGCTTTGTTGAACCTCCAATTTATACATTGCATTGCCCATTACATGACATGGTTTGCATGATTTTCATGATTTAAAGGCCCATCTAACACATGTTTTGTGATTATAGGAGATGAGAGCAGGACTTCATTCAATTAGGGATTGAAAGAATGCCTTTAGAGCCATTGGATGAAGGACGAAAGAGGACCAAAGAAAGAAGAACGCAAGGAGAAGAGAGAGAAGAAGAAAGAGGAGAAAAAGAAAGGAAGAAGAATCAAAGGGAAGGAGGACCGACCGGTCTTGACCGGTCGGCCATGGACGCTGATCACATTGAAGAAAGGCCGACCGGTCTTGACCGGTCGGCCATGTGCACTGGACAAAGGGAAAACTAGTCCGACCGGTCTTGACCGGTCGGCTAGGCTCACTGGACTGCTGGGCAGGTCAGTCCGACCGGTCTTGACCAGTCGGCTGTACTCCCTGGACTGTTTAAAAGACCAGTCCGACCGGTCTAGACCGGTCGGTTCTGCGTAAATAGAGTTCTTTCTAAAATGGGACTCCGAAAACTGCTGCGCACTGCGTAACCTTTCGCAGATTCTGGATGTTTCCGACGCAAGGGGGCTTTCTTACTATAAAAGGGCACCTAAGGGCTCTTCCTAGATCATCATAGAAGCTCAGGGACGTGGTTTTGCAGAGAGGAAGCTGTCGTGGAGCGTCTGCAACTCTCTAATTTCTGGTTTTTCTAGTTTTATGCTTTCATTAAGAGTTTTTAGTTGTAGCATGAATATGCTCGGCTAGAACCTCTCAGCTAAGGCTGAGAGGTGAAGCTTGTAGCCAATTTTATGTTGGATTTAGTTTAATTCAAGTAATTTCAATTCAAGTTTGGATTTTTCTCATGTTCTAGTTTCTTAAAGTGGTAGTTTGAGATGTTTTATGAGAGTTCATGTGCTCCGGACATGAATTCCTTGCAATTCTTTGAGATTATCATATAACGCTTGTTTAGATTCGAATTATAGTAATCCTTGAGCAGGCCATAGTCCATAGGCATGGCTGTTACTCCGAAGGCTATGGTTTTGAATTCTATATTGATTGAATGGACTAGAACTTGGAAGTTCAACTTGATTTGGATTGAGTGTGTGTGAATGCTTTATTTTCCAACTAGAAGAGAGATAGGACTTCAAATCTAGTTGTGTTCTCTACTTGGATTGATTGAATTGACATGGGATTGCTACAAGTGGATCCTTGAAGGCCTTAGTACTTTAAACCACTGATTTTCTATTAAAGTTACTGTTTTAGTTAATTACCAAATTGAATCTGATATTCTTGCAAAATTGAGTTGCTGGAGTAGTTTGAAATTGTTTCTCTTTCCCTGTGGATCAACCTTGGTCTTACCGAGTTTTATTACTACATCGCAGCCTTACACTTGAGGCGAGCGAACAGGCTTGCCCCAACTGAGTTTCAAAGCTCGCTCCCCCCCCCCCTCTCTCTCTCTCTCTCTCTCTCTCTCTCTCTCTCTCTCTCTTCCATGATCTATTCCCTAACTAACCACTCAATTTTATAGGATTTTTTAGACGTCTCTAAACGTTTCCAAAGACTCCTTGCGGAAACAGTTGTGTTGGGTCAATTTTTTTTTGTAACAGGTTACGCAAGAAAAATCGGTCTAGGCATTGTTCGTGTATGTCTTGACCTTCTTAATCGTTGGTGTGATCAGGGTTGATTTTGGAGATTGGATATCGATTACATGACCCGCTCAGTGGTCGTCTTGGATCTCAGATTAGAGCCCACTTATGATCGCACAGTCCAACAGTGGAATGTTGATCTTAACTTGATCTTGACTTGCTTAAAAACCTCCAAAAATTTCTAATATTTATCTTGAGGTTTTGTTGAAATCAAACGTTAGGGAAATGGAGCAACGGGCCTATATTTTCTCAATGGCTCTTTCTTATGCATGGTGGTGCTAGGTCAATCATCCTCTTTAGAAGATACCAGATCATTAGACATTGTGGCCTTCATCGGATTAGATTTTTCAATTATTTTACCACTTCTAAGAGTGGTGATGGACTTAACATGTTTCATATGTTGGTTAGAGGAACTAGGCGCGCTTATCTCGCATTGTGATTTCGGATTAGGTAGGGGTTGGGCAGGAAGAGTCCATTCCCTTGCGTTTAAGCGTGCCTTAATTTCTTCCACCGAGGTTTTAAGCTTAAGCATCATTGTATTATTTGTTTAGTTGATTTGAGCTTGGCCATGCATGGATGTCTTCAACGTATCCTCCATAGACATTTGAGGTAGGGCCATTGAAAATTACATTGGGGACCCCCTTTGAGGATTACTTTGGTTGGTTGTGGGTCCATTCGTCCAACTGAGGTTAAGATGGTTTATCCAACTAAGATTGTACGTGTTTGAGTTTTGAGTGTTAAAAAGACGTTGATAACTATTCAAGTCGTTTGATTGTTCATGTAAAAGTTTTTGAATCGCAGGAATTGTGGACATCTTGAGGGGGTGGTTGATCAATCGGTTGATCTAAGCAATCAACCGCAACTTTGGACCAACTTAAAATAATTGAATTCTGGACATCTGAGCAGTCGGGGGATCAATCATAGCTGGTCTGGCGATCAAGCGCAACTCCCCTTTTTAGTCTAGCAACAAATCAGCATAATTCTGTTGTGGGAGATCAATCGCTCGGGGCTATCGATTAATCGCTCAGGTTGGGTGATCAATCGCTCAGGCTGGGCGATCAATCTCAAGAACTGTAACTTTCCGCATATTACTTTTCTAGCCCTGGAAGTCTTCACTTTGGTTTTTCTTTCCCTTCTAGGTTTTTTAACATGATTTCTTCAAGGTTTTTCTTTATCTTTCAATTCCATCTTCTATGGATTCTTTCCTCCATTCTTGGCATGATTTACTTGATCTTCCAAGCACCCTAAAGTGGTCTTTTAGCATCGAATTTACAAGGTCTCTCTCTCATTCCTACAAACATAAAAGTATGCATTAGATAGGTCTTTAATCATATAAATCAGGCATAATGAGTGATGAAATGGGGCTAGGAACAATATGCACAATTCAACGCTCAACAAATACCACTCCTTGTCGCATCACCAAGATACCAGTAGCACAACTTGCCCCCTTTAATTCCAGTCAACCGGGGGCACAACTTGCCCACTTCAATTCCAGTCAACCAAGGGCACAACCTGCCCACTTCAATTCCAGTTAGCCAGGGACATAACTTGCCCATTTCAATTCCAGTCAACCAAGGGCACGACCTGCCCATTTCAATTACAACAAACCAGGGGCACATCCTGCCCATTTCCAACTAGGGGCACAACCTTCCCACTTTAGTTCCAGTCAACCAGGGGCACGACCTGCCCATTTCAATTACAGCAAACCAGGGGCACATCCTGCCCATCTCCAGCTAGGTACACAACCTGCCCACTTTAGTTCCAGTCAACCAGGGGCACAACCTACCCATTTCAATTCCAGTCAGCCAGGGGCACGTCTTACCCATTTCAGGCCAGGGGCATGACCTGTCCATCTTAGCATCAATAAGCAAGGGGCCTGAGCTACCCACTATAGCACCATCAACACAAGCACCATCCAACTAGGGGTAGAAGCAACCCATTCATTGGACCAATAAAGGGAGTGCCCAGCCCTAGATTGATCCCACGTTCAAGTTCTAAACCAATGACTCATCGTGAAGTTAGACGAGCTCCAATGCGAGGTAAGTGATCCAGGAGGGACTGAGTATGACTCAGATCTCGAACCCGACCAGCGAGAGATCATGGTTATTGGGCCAGATCATGACTCTCCGCCTGTTTCATTAATCCCCACCTCTCTAGGGGAAGGAGCGTGGGGTCTAAAGTGGTCATCTATTTGATGAGTACCTAATATTGTATAATTAACCCTGGTTGTTAAGGACATTATCATTGTTTTTCTGGTTAATTATCCCTCATTAGGTGAATTTTCTGTCTTCAGGTGTTCAGGAGAGGTTGCGCAAGATCCAAGCCAATCAAGGCGCTTTAAGGCCCAAAAGAAATCAAGATCGATGGTTGGACCATATTGTACGGTTCAGATTGAGTGAAGATGGTCCGAAAGACCACATCACAAGCACACGTTTAGAGATCTAGGTTGTGCATGTCTAGATGGTTGCGATTGGGCAATCACACGATAATGGATAGTCAGGATTGAACGTCGACTCATAACACCATCCATCAAGTGTGATCAGCACACGTATGCAAGCAGAAGCTGCACCAAGGGCAGTCCGTCCATGCCACACGTCCAATAGCTGGACATCTTTCATCTCAACCGTCCATTTCACATCCAGATATGGTGGATCACATCATCACCATCCAGCAGCAATGGACGATGGTGATCAATTCCAACCAGCATCGTCAAGTGGATCGTCCAACCTTCAAACATCACCTGGTGGGGAGCACACCACCTCAACACGTGCGGCTCATCATCCAACGGACAGCCCTGCACGAGCTGCTTCATCAGGACCAACCACCACTACAGGACCGTCCATCTCCAACGTCCACAACATCTGGATTGTCCATCTCCAGCACCTTCATCTGCAATCGTCCACCAGGGCTGGACGTCCAAAACCAACTCCATCTCCAGCAGCGCTGCAATCTCCAGCCGTCCATTAAACTCAGTGGCCAGCTGATCAGCAACAGCCGTCCACCAGCTACAACAGATCGTGGTGGACCCCACTCTCTTCAGCAGACCAGCTATGGACGCCCATCATCCAGCAACAATTCTTCCATGTCAGAGGACGTCTCCAACATCATGCTGTTTCAAACAGCAGCCGTCCATCAAAATGGGCCCCACTCCAACGTACCAGCAGTAGCTCAATGTCCAGCAGTGCTGCAATCTCCATCCTTCCAGCCGTCCATCCCTGATGCAGCAACCTTCATCCAGCCGTCCATCCTTGATGCAGCAACCTTCATCCAGCGTCCCACCTTCAGCAGCCTGCAGCACGTGCCACTCATCAGCAGCCATCCATCAAGTGGACCGTCCACATCCAGCCTTCCTTCATCTCCATCATCTAACGGCCAGCAACATCTGAGCCGTCCATCAAGTGGACCGTCCAACAATCTCCAGCAGCGTCCAGCAAAGTTGGGCCCGACACGTGCTCACCATCCAACCCATCTTCCAAGCCCACAGCTCCAGTTGCTGGACGTCCCAAATCCACCGTCCACTCCCTCCACCTTTAGCATCATCACCTGCGTCAACAGCCATCATCCAGCTGCTGGACGTCCCTCACCATCAGCTCCACCTGCTGGACACCTTCAACGTCCAGCAGTGGACGTCCGTCCAGCCGATTTGCAAAGTCCAGTCATCCATCCAATCAGCTGATCATCTAAGGCCATCACACATGCTGACTTCCAGCGTCAGCAGCCGTCCATCAAGATGGCCCCATCAAGTCCAGCAAGTGAAGGACCATCATCTCCACCATGGCAGCAAGAGAGGAGCTCTCTCTCTCTCTCTCTATCTCTCTCTCTCTCTCCCCACACATGTGTAAGGCATGGAATGCCACCTCATCATCCAAGCCTCACTCCAAGCCCAAACCTAAAAGAAAAGTTTGCTTTAGGCTTGGAGTGACACCTAGGATTGGAGTACTTTTCTTGCCACATGTCCGTCCAAGCCTAACTCCAAGCCCGAACCTAAAAGTAAAGTTTGCTTTGGGCACTCCAAGCCTAACTCCATTCCCAAACCTAAAGAAACTTTTGGAGTGACACCTAGGATTGGGAGGAGGCTTGGGAGCCTCTCAAAAGTCTATAAAAGGAGGCCTCTCCTCCTCATTTCAATCATCCCACAATCCAAGTCTTCTTTTCTTTTCTTCTTTTTCTTTGTAGAAGTAGAGTAGTGTAGTTTTCTCTTTTGTAGAGAATTTAGTCTTCCATTGTAGCATGGTTGGCTAAACCTCTAGCTAAGGTTAGGGGTGAAGCCTTTGAAGAAATTTGCAAGCTTTGGTTCTTTTGGTTCAACATTGGTGTGTGAATGTTGGAGTTTTCTTTGGTTGATTGGTTCGGTTATCCACCTCGGCGGACGCTATTGTTGTGCAAGTCCCTTGATCCATCGTCGACTCCGGGCACGTTGGATGCTTGGGATCCCTTGCACACCAATTAGCTAGTTCACGATCGATAAAGTCTATTGATCCATCGTCGACTCCGGGCACGTTGGATGCTTTGGATTCCCTACGGTCATCGAGCTAGTGCAGGTAAAGTCATCGATCTGTAAAATCCCTTGATCCATTGTAGACTCCGGGCACATTGGATGCTTTGGATTCCCTGCGATCGATAGACAAGATCTTAACGGTTGGATCGGTCAATCAAAGCCTCCTATCTTGTAAGTATGCATTTGATCGTGTGATTTGTGATCTTATCGGTTGACTTGTTGGCAAAGTTGTTGATCTGTACAATTCTTTGATCCATTGTCGACTCCGGGCACAGTGAATGCTTGGAATTCCCTGCGATCAACTAACGAGTGCTTCATGGTCAAATCAATCGGTTCAGATCACTATCTTTTATGAAATATGCAAATGGTTTAACTGTTTCATCTTTCGATTGGAATGAATCTTTATTCAATTCCAGTTGAGTTATAGTTGGACCGATGAATCAAATCTTGTGAATGAACCAAAGGTGGATCCCTAATGCCTTAGCCCCTTTTCTATTTTTGTCTTTCACCACACACAACTTGCTCCACTCTCGTGGATAAACCAGATTTTATCTCACTCACCTAAACTAATTCCTCTAAGTGTTCTTAACCCCAATCCCTGTGGATCGACCTCGGTCTTACCGAGTATTTTACTACTTCGCTACCTGCACTTGGGTGTGCAATCTTCGGATTGTAGCACTATTCCCCTAACTTTTAAATCAGTCGGTGAGCCATCCAAGAGCACCGACCTAAAAAAAGCCAATTTAGGTCACACCTGGTACCCTGGGGCAGGACAGGATAAGTCATGGTTTGCAATACTTGCTTGCTCAGGGTCCCTTGGAAATAAAACATCTAAAAAAAACTTACAAAAAATAAAAAACATTCAGTATTTCAATTCTAAGAAATTCAAAAAAATCAAAGGGCATTTCATTTCCTGCATTCAATAATGTGCTAAGTTCATCTAAGGTACCACATGAGTTTGAAGTCGATTCATATGACTTTGGCATCAAATTAGACTTCTAGCTCATGGGTCTGGACGAAGTTCGAGAGGGGGGAGATAATGACCCAGCCCCGAACTAGAGGACCTCCTAAAAAACTTCGAATCCAAAGCCAATATTGTAGTTGATGATTTTGAGGTAGTAAACTTGGGGACCCCTGAGATCCCTAGGGAAGTACGTATTGGGAAATCCCTATCGCCGGAATTCAAACAGAAAATGATAGAGTTCTTAGCACCAAGACTATCCAACTTCATGTTCTCATATGAAGACATGCCTGGGCTAGATGAAGACCTCATTGTACATCATCTACCAACCAAGTCAGATATGAAGCCAATAAAGCAGAAGCTGAGAAGAATGAAGCCAGAATGGGCCCTGAAAGTGCGAGAGGAAGTCATCAAGTAATACAATGCGAGATTCTTAGTAGTCTCTAAATACCCTGAATGGCTCGCTAACATCGTGCCAGTACTAAAGAAGGATGAAAGGTTCGGATGTGCATCAACTTCTGGGACCTCAACAAATCCAGTCCTAAAGATGATTTCCCCCTGCCGCATATTGACGCTCTGGTTGACAACACCGTAGGACACAAGATCTTCTCGTTCATGGATGGTCTCTCGGGCTACAATCAGATCAAAATGGCCGTTGAAGATCATGAGAAGACATCATTTATCACGCCTTAGGGAACCTTCTGTTACAGGGTTATGCTATTCAGTCCGAAGAATGCAGGAGCAACATATCAGCGAGCAATGACAACTTTATTCCACGACATGATGAACAAGAAGTTGGAAGTATATGTGGATGACATGATTGTTAAATCTCGCATGATTGAAGGTCACTTTGAAGACTTGAAGAAGCTATTTGATAGGTTGGAAAAGTACAAGATCCATCTCAACCCTCAGAAATGTGTCTTCAGTGCAACTGGGGGCAAGCTCCTTACCTTTATGGTAAGCAAGGATGGCATCATATTCAATGAAATGAAAACAAGGGCTATTATTAAAATGCCACCTCCAACGGCTGAAATGGAAATTCGTAACTTCCTCGATGGAATTCAGTACATCAGCTGCTTTGCTTTATCGCACAGCTCATGCCTATCTATGAGCCCACATTCAAGCTCCTCTGGAAGAATGCGCTAAAAGAATGGAATGACAATTGCCAAACTACCTTTGATCACATCAAGAAGTACCTCATGAGTCCACTAGTTTTAGTGCCACCTACTCCCGGATGACCTTTATTGTTATACCTCTCGGTAGCAGTAGAATTCATTGGTGGTGTCCTCGGCCAACACGACAAAACCGGGAAGGAGCAAGCAATATACTATTTGAGTGGTAAGTTCACCAATTATGAGACCAGGTATTCTCCAATCGAGAAGACTTGCCTCGCCCTAGTCTAGGTGACTCAGCGACTCTGATAATATATGATTACATTCCCTGTTCTCCTCCTCGCTCGTATAGACCTGCTCAAGTACCTATTCAAGAAGCCGGCACTCACTGGAAGGATAACTAAGTGGCAGCTACTCCTATCTGAGTTTGACATCACCTATGTCACTCAGAAGGAAATCAAGGGGCAACCCATCGCCGATCATCTCGCCACTCACTCTCTCCTCAACTATCAACTACTGAAGAACTTTTCTGATGAAGATCTCCTGCTCATTGAACAAGAAGAGGAAAAGAAGACAGATAGGTGGATTTTATTCTTCGACGGTGCAACCAACTCCAAAGAAAGTATAATTAGAGCAATCCTCTACTCTCCTGACAACGTCCCTATTTTTATCTCAAGATGTATATCATTCGAGTGCACTAACAACATGGCAGAGTATGAAGCATGCATCGCTGGTCTATAAGAAGCCATAATCTTAGGCGTCAAGAAGTTGCGGGTCTTTGAAGACTCAGAGCTCATCATCAATCAGACCAATGGCTAAAAGACTAATGACGAGAAGTTGATACCATATCATGTATATCTTGAAAATCTAGTAGAAGAATTCAAAGAAATCACTTTCTCGTACATGTCACGGGCCAAGAATCAGTTTGCGGACGTTCTCGCTACCCTCGCAGCAATGCTCGAAATTCCAAAGGGAGCTTCAAAATGGGAGCTCACATTCGAGATTCAAGATGAACATGCCTTTTGCCTACAGATAGAAGAGGTTGAAGCCGCCCCTAGCAGCAGTCCTTGGTATGTCGATATCAAGAAATATCTCGAAACCCAAGAATACCCAGAAGTAGCTACAACAACAGATCGTCAAACCATTCAACATTTGGTGGGACAGTTCACAATCAGCAGGTGAAATTCTCTACAAGAAATCCTATAATTAAGTCCTTCTTCGATGCGTTGACGAAACTGAAGCCGCAAAGATCATGGAAGAGATACAAGAAGGAATCTGTGGCCCACACATGTATGAGCACATGATGGTGAAGAAGATTCTATGACCCAACTACTATTGGATCTCTATGGAGACATACTGCTTTCAACACGTCAGGAAATGCTTCAAGTGTCAGGAGCATGCGAATCAAATCCATGCCCCCTCTTCAGAATTATACAACCTGATAACTCCTTGGCCTTTCTCTATGTGGGGACTTGACATCATCGGGAAGGTAAATCTGAAAGCTTCAAACGGTCACGAATACATCCTTGTGGCAGTCGATTACTTCACCAAATAGGGTACATGCAACATCCTACACCACAATAGCAACATCCCAAGTGATCAAGTTTATGAAAAACAACATCATATGTTGGTATGAAATTTCGCACTGCCATCATCATAGATAATGGGACTCCGTTTGTCAACAAGAAGATGGATGACTTCCTCAGCAAGTTCAAGATTCAACGCCATCAGTCAAGCCCTTACTCCCCTTAGATGAATGGTGGGGTTGGAGCCGTCAACAAGACGATTGTTAGGATACTTAGAGAAGATGGTCAGACCTATCAAGATTGGTTAGAAATCATCTTTGATGTGAAAACCCCGTGAAAACACGATACAATGGAGCAATATTGTTTCAATGCTTTAATTCGTTTATTAAAGTATCTTTTATTTATTTATGGATTTTCAAGTTCTAGTTTGAATAAAGTTTAGATTTTTAGAAGTTTTATGAGAGTTTGTGTACTCCAGACATGAGTTCCTTGCAATTCTCTAAGATGGTTGTTTGAATTCAAATTATAGTAACCCTTAAGCATGCCATAGTCTCTTGGCATGGTTGTTACTCCGAAGGCTACAAGTTTAAGTTCTATGTGCTTCATTAGAACTAGAAATCTGATTTCTAAATTTAAGTGAGACTGTTTATAGTTGAATGTTATATCCTCCAATTAGATGAGAGATAAGACTTTGATTCTAATTGTGTTGTGCTTGGATGAATGGATTGGTATTGAACTACTACAAGTGGATCCTTGATGCTCTAGTTCTTCTTATTTTCAAAATTTCCTATTTTATATGAAAACTATTTTCCTAAACTTCTTAGATTCTAGTTATTAGAGTAGTTGGAATTGTTTACCTCTTTCCTTGTGGATCGATCTCGGTCTTACCGAGAATTATACTAGATCACAACCTTGCACTTGAGGGGAGCGAACAAGTTTTTGGCGCCATTACCGGGGAAAAGGTTAAGCGATTTTAATTTTCTAGTATCTATAGAGTAGTCTTAGTTATGTAGGATTTTCAGTTTTTATAGAACTAGATTTTCTGGTTTTTCTAGATTACTAACAATTTTATTTTTTTATTTTTGTAGGACATTGTTGCTGACATAGTTCTCACTATCACGGGTAACATATCTCCATCTCCCTTTTTATTTTTATTTTTCCTAAATTAGGGTAGTTTTCAATTCCTTAAAATTTCATCATGTATGATTGGGCGAATGGTACATACAAATACCTTTTGGAGGATGAGATGTCGAATTGGAGTACCCAAACTCAATGTAATCAGGATCCCTCCATACAAGAGTGTTTTTTTTTTTTTAGATTCAAACAACCACCACTACCACCCCACGTAAGACGATGAGTGAGTACATTAATGAAAATAATAGATATGTTGAGACACGACGTATGATGATGGGGGAGTACCGGAAAGAAGCAAAATCGAATAATATGATCATCCGGAGAAAACATTATGTGGTTACCGGATTGAAAATAACATGAGTGTTCCACCGATTATGGTAGGAGGTGTGCAACAACAAAAAGAATGGGTAAAAAGTGGCCAACTGGTTAAGACAATGCGTGATCACTTGCATGGATATGCCTATCAACTATCATATAACTCATCACCTATAATGCGTACGGTCTTAATTGGGGAAACCACCTATTCTCCTTGTTCAAGGGAAGAACCAACTGCGGTTATTAACAATCACCCTAAAACGTCTTCCTCTTGTGATGACATGTATACACAAATACTTGAAGAGATATAGAAAGAGTATGTAGATGAACAATCAAATCAAGCTTACTCACCATCTTGTGACGACGTTGAGCCCAAAATTGGGGGCATTGAATCAATCCCTTCTAATGAGGAGGATGGGGCCACCCAAGTCCCACCTTCTTGGAATTTAATGAATAGACTTTTAGAGGAGATTGATCTCGATGATCCTAATGTCATCATCAATTATGGTGAGTCCATTATCTCTTTTGGATACTTTAAACTTAATGATGAAGAGATTTCAATGACGGTTGACGAACCTGAGGAATCTATAAAATCTAAAAGCGATAGTGAGGTTACTTACAATGAGGGTTCGGTGGATACTTATGAACCTATGGTTTCTGTTTCCCAAGAGCATAATGATTATGACTCTCTAGAGAATATGCATGCTAAAGAGATGGCCCAAGTCGATCTTTTTTAGTGTCTCCACCAACACATGACAAATTCTATTGTGGAAGACCTCCCTTTGGTTAAAAATTCTGTTTCTTTGGATGATAGGGTGACACAATATGAAAATTTAAAAGATCAACTAATGCTAGATAATGTGCTTACCACTAAATCTGAAGATTTTTCCTTGGAAGACCTATTCTCTATAAAGGAGGAATTCCTTACCATTGAAACAGAATTTCTTCAATCATTAAGGAAGGACAAAGAACCTTCATCCAACCATCTCGATTTCCTAGAGGAATGCTTGGCGAACTGTTAAGATCTTGATGATGAGATGATTAAGGAGTTCGATATTTTATTAGACATGGTGTCAGTGCCTGAAGAGCACCATTCCACTGATTTACACTCTTTACCACAGTTTGTAGCACCATATGATTCTGAAATTATGGAGGAGACAACTTTAACTGAAGAATACATGATGAATGTCTCTCCACCATCATGGGTTCTTCAACCCAATAAAAATTCTACTTGGGAGGACCAATTTTTAATCAACCACAACCCAGTCCAGAATTTGAGGAGATATCTTTTTGTTGCTCTTATCTCCTCCTATCATGCATGTGGTGCACATAAATATTAGACTTCAATGAAGAAAAGCATCAATTTTTACTGTCGCGCAGGACTTTGGATGGTTCTCATGAGAAATTTATTGAAATTCATGAAGATCCTGCTCAAATTTGATCATGTAGCCGATCGGACTAATCAAAGGTAGGTAGGTAGGTTAGGATTTAATTTTCTGCAATTAGGATTGAATAGTCTCATCGAGACAATGGAAGATGTTAGAATTGATCAACTTGCTACCCCAGGTACTCTCGTTCTCACTCTCCTTTCTTTTATGTCATTACTCTCATGTCATGGTTATTGCATATCTTGCTACATTGAGGATGATGTAAAATTTTGGTTAGGGGGTGAGATTCTTAAAATGAATCTACTAACTTTTGTGACATTTCAAGCAATTATGTAGAAAATTTTTGAATTTTCTGAAAATTCAAAACTCTTTTAGAAAACTTTATTTCTATGTATTCTGGGTAATACGAGTATAAGAAAAGGAGATACGAAGTGAATGTTATTACAAGTCTTGAACTACCTTTAATATAATGGTTTTATATGTGAATTCCCCTATTTATATGATTGATAAAAAATTTAAACACTTTTACACTTAGTTCACATTACACGATTTTCATGGTTTGAAAAGATCATGTAGATTTGTAGATTGGTTAGACTTAGATTTAACGTGTTGAGGAACCAAGTCGGGGTATGTCCATCCTTCTCCATGGGAAAAGAACGAAAGATATGGAGTTCTAAAAATCCTATCTAATGTGTATGAAAAGGAAAAAAGAAAATAAAATATGGGTATGATAGAGAATATGGTGAAAAATTCTAAAAAGGGCTACCTATTACCAATTGGGAGATGGTCTACCCATAACCAAAGCCGGAAATGGAATATAGTATGAAAGCCGTCGAAAGGACAATAAGGCAAATTCCTGTCATAGGCTCGTTGTTGATCTATACACTTTTAGATCTATAGTTTAGTTTATCTATAAAGAAGATAATCCCAAAAACTCATGAGATGAACATTCACTGTTAGAGCTGCACACGAGCCGAGATAGCTAGAAAAGCTCGCTCGGCTTGGCTCGTTTAAGCTCGGCTTGGCTTGGCTTATCAGCTAGTTCGACCAAGCTCAAGCTTAATTTTAGAAGGTGTTGAACCTCCAATTTATCCATGAGATTGCCCATTACATCACATCTTATGCATGGTTTGCATGCTTAAAAGACCAATCTAATGCATGTTTGTGATTGTAGGAATGAGAGAGAGAATTCACCTATTTGATGGCTAAAAGAATGCTTTTAAACCCACTTGATGATGAAAGAAGATGAGCCAAAGGAATGGAAGAAAGAAGCAAGGAGAAGAGAGAGATGACATGGATTTAATGCCAATTTAAAGGATTTGGAATGACTAGAAGACCAAGCTTTGAAGAGCCAAAGAAGTGGAGAAAAAAAGCCTTGAAGGAATCAAGTTGAAGACCTGGAATGGCCAGAAAAGTAATATTGCAGAGTTGCAGGGCCAGAAAAGTCAAATGCAGAAAATTCAGCAGATGGCCCTGTAAACCAGAAAACTGTAAAAATTGACCTTCGGGCGCCCGACCACCATTTGGCCGGGCACCCGAAATTGACAAAAAAAAATCCAGATTTTGCTGGAACTTTTCTAGACTTGGCCGAGCGCCCGACCACAACTGGCCGGGCGCCCGATGACCCTCCGGGTGCCCGAAATTCAAAGAAACTTTTTTGAAACACGCTGGACTGTTTTGCAGTATGGTCGGGCGTTTGACCAAAACATGACCGGGCGCCCGACCAACGCCCGACGATCGACATAAGTGCGTACATTTTTACGCAATGCGAGGTGGTGGGTGGTTTTTCTTATAAAAGGACACCTTGGCATCCTTGCTAGGGTATCCTAGAAGAGTTTTAAGTTCGTGGGGAGCAAGGGAGATCATCGTGGAGCGATCGCAACTCCTCCAATTAGGGTTTTCTCTAGTTTTTCATGTTTTTCTTAGTTTTTCTTTGAATTCTAGTTGAAACATGATAATGCTCGGCTAGAACCTCTTAGCTAAGGCTAAGAGGTGAAGCTTGTGAGTAGTTATCATGTTGGATTTGTTCTATTTCAAGTACTTTGCTTAAAGTTTTGATTTTCAAGTTCTAGTTTGAATAAAAGAGATATTTTTGGATGTTTTATGAGAGTTCATGTGCTTCGGATCTGAGTTCCTTGCAATTCTCTGAGATTATCATGTTTGGATTGATTAAATTCGAATTGTAGTAACCCTAGAGCGTACCATAGTCCATTGGCATAGTCATTACTTAAAAGGCTACATATTCGACTTCTATGGGCTTCATTAGAACTAGAACCTTGTTCTTCAACTTGAGTAGAGATTGTTTGTGTTTGAATGCCATATCTTCCAACTAGAAGAGAGATAGAACTTCAATTCTAGTTGTGCTATGCTTGGATGAGTGAATTCACATGAGGGCTATCACAAGTGGATCCTCAAAAGCCTTAGTTCCCTTTTAATTACAGGTTTTACAATTACTGTTTTAAGTTAGTTTTTAAACCTGAAATCCTCAATTCATTGAATTAGAAGTTGTGGAACAACTTGAATTGGTTTGTCTTATTCCCTGTGGATCGACCTCGGTCTTACCGAGATTTATTACTAAATCGCAGCCTTGCACTTGAGGCAAGCGAACAAGTTTTTGGCGCCGTTGCCGGGGAATTTAGATAATGGTTCTAAATTGTTTTAGTGGCTGTAGAGTAGAAGTAGTTAAGATTTATTGTTTTCTTAGGATTAGTTTTTCTGAATTCTAGAACTAAAAAAGTTTGTTTTCTTTTGTAGGAAGTTCTTCTAGTCAAGAAAATTGGTATTATCCTTCCAACTTGAACTCTTTTAGTTTTTGGTTTTTATTTTTCAGATTTTAAGATTTAGGTTTAGTCAGATTTTGGATTTTGTGGTTTATGTCCCGTTGGGAACGAGACCACAACAATCATCTCCAATCCAAAGGTGGTTTAGTTGGACCACTATCCGTTCATAGACGAATCTAAAAGTCTGTAGAACATTGTGATAATTTGGGGAGTATGGATCAAACACCTTTAAGGAATCCTCCCCCCTACTCCAACTACAAACGCAAATCAAGAGGGAGTAGGAGAGAATGAGGTACATAACGTTCCTCCAATGAGATTACTACGGGACTACCTACTAACTGGCCCGTGCAACTACACCCTCTTGTGTGGTTCTACCACCAACCAAGGGAAATATTGATATAAAGCCGGGTGTGATTCAACTAATACCAAAGTTCCATGGGCTAGACTCTGACAGCCCATATCTGCACTAAAAAGAATTCGAAGAAGTGGTGGCTACCTTGCAATACACCAATGTTTCGGAAGATACCATTAAGCTTAAACTCCTTCCCTTTTCATTGAAAGAAAGAGCCAAAAATTGGCTTCACTCTCTTAGACCACATTCGATAGGGTCATGGAACGAGATGACCCGGGAATTCTTGAAAAAGTTCTTCCCGGCTCATAAAACAAACACCCTTCGAAGGGCCATAATGAATTTTTCGGCTAAAGAGGGTGAATCTTTCTTCAAATGTTGGGAGAGTTTTAAGGACCTCCTACTTGCTTGCCCACATTATGGCTATGAGAGTTGGCGAATTATAAACTTCTTCAACGATGGATTAAGTTCCAATATGCGCCAATTTGTAGAGATGATGTGCAACGGCGAGTTTATGAGCAAAAATCCAGATGAGGCTTGGAGTTATTTGGATATGTTGGCTGAGAATGCCCAATCTTGGGATACCTCAAATAAACCCAATAACCCCAAGCCTACTCAAGAGAAAGAGAAAGGAGGGATCTATATCCTCAAGGAGGAAGACGACGTGAATGCAAGGATAGCCAACCTCACAAGGAAGATCGAGGCCATGGAACTTAGTAAGAGTGGAGTTCCAAAGTCCAATGAAGCTATTGAGACCATATGTGGGATTTGTCTCACCAATTTACACGCTACGCAAGATTGTCCTACAATTCCTACATTTCAAGAGGTGTTACATGAATATGCAAATGCCACATATGGGTATCAACGGCCTTTCAATGAACCGGTGGGTAATACGTACAATACCAGTTGGAAGAGCCACCCAAATTTAGTTGGAAGAATGCTCCCACGAGCAATCCTACTAACTCTCAAGGAGGGCCACCCATGCAAAATATGGCCCATCTCAATTCTCAATGGAAGATACCTTGAAAGCGTTTATACAAGGGCAAACGCAAATTAATCAAACGAATCAGTAAATGTTCCAAGAGCTTAAAGTCTCGGTTGATGAGATTAAGGGACGCTTGAATGCTAGGGAAGGGACATTTCCGGCCCAACCTCAGCCCAATCCAAAACAAGTACATGAAGTAAGCATTCCTGATCCCTTCAACCAACATATGGAGTAAGCTAAATCTGTCACCACTCTTAGAAGTGGTAAACAAATCGACAAATTTATTCCAGTGACGGCCGACAAGCCTAATGATCTGGTAAATTCTGAGGATGAGGACGGATCTAACTTAGCCCCACAAGAAACGGAACGTGTTTACAAGCCCGTAGCACCATTCCCTTCGAGATTAGTTGCTCCAAAATCTCTCCCAAACTCTCATGATATTCTAGAGATTTTTAGACAAGTCAAGATCAACATTCCCTTGCTTGATGTCATCAAACAAGTCCCCTCCTATGCCAAGTTTCTAAAAGACCTATGCACAACCAAACGTAAGTATAATGTGTAGCAAAATGCCTTCTTAAATGAGCAAGTGAGTGCCATTCTCACTCAAAAGACCCCACCAAAATTCAAAGATCCCGGTAGTCCCACAATTTCATGTATCATTGGAGACTACCGGATTGAGCGTGCATTACTAGACTTGGGGGCAAGCGTGAATTTGATCTCATACTCGATATACGAGCAATTGGGTCTTGGTGAATTAAAACCTACCAAACCACATTGCAACTTGCTAATAGATCCATCCATGTACCGAGAGGGATAGTTGAGGATGTGCTAGTCCAAGTTGATAAATTCTACTACCTGATAGATTTCATCGTCTTGGACACACAGCCGGTCATGGATGCTAGCACCCAAATACCGGTGATTCTAGGCCGCCCATTCCTTGCTACATCAAACGCAATCATAAATTGCCAGAATGGAGTGATGCAAATGTCCTATGGGAACATGACGTTGGAGGTGAATGTGTTTCACTTGGGCAAAAGGCATAGGGACGATGATGATGTCCACGAGGTTGATATGATTGATTCAATCGTGGAAGAGGAGTTTGCTTTAAGGAAAAATTTTGATCCTCTAGATGTTGTTAGCTTTGATCCCTTTGAGGATTGGGACGACAATGATGGCCCCTATGAGGTAAACATGATAGAATCTATGGAAGATGGGGGGTTTTTCCAACATGATCTACCTGAAAGCTTGGGGACATGTTTGACACATTCTAAGGATGAATCTAATTCTAATTTTAATAAGACCTTGGAAGTGTCAATCTCTAAAAATTTATTTGACAAGTCGCCAATTTTTGATTTACACAAATTTGTTATGCAGGATTTGGAAGAATTGGTGCTTGACTTGCCTATAGAGAGGCTAATTTCTGAAAGTGTAGAGGTTGAGCACCCACTCCAACCTACACAAAATTCCTGAGAAGGAGGAAGACGTAAAGGGTCCAAATCTGAAAACTTCCTCTCCTGAGGTCTCCTACACACTCGAGGAGTGTTTAGCGTATTTTGAAGATTGGGATGATCCCATGATTCAGGACATAGTAAATGCTTTGAGAGAAAGATCTCATGCACCTAAAAAGCTTCCTTCCACAGAGTGCCGAATTGAAGAATCAACTGTGGAAGCACAAGCGACAAATGATTATGTGGAGACCATCCCAATGTTTGAGGATGAAGCGATTGAAGTCTCCACATCTCTTTGGTTTATTCAAACCGAAGAACACTTCTGGGATGACCCATATTTGACATACTTGAATGATTTTTGCCCAAACAAGAAGGAAAGGAGATCTATATTCAATGATTTCCAACCAATACAATTCTCCTTTCCTAGTACATGTGACAATTTTCTTGAGGAACCCACTGAAATATTTCAGCTGGATTTTTAATGGGTTAAAATGATCGATGTCACCAATGTACTTTCCAAAGCAGGATGGTGGATAGTTCTTCTGAATAATTTGTTACACCACTTGATGATCTTGCTCAACTTTGTCCTTTTGGATGTTTTATTGATAATCGATCTCCTAGTCTGATGGAGATCCTCTTTTTAAAAGGACGGGTTAGGTATCTTTATTGCTTTTCGTAGATTAGGTTTAGTTTTATTTAGTTTTATGTTTTAGTAGGTTTTAGTTGTTGGAGTTGCAGACTTCCATGATCGACTCTCTCAGGTATTATTGTTCTCACTCTCTTATATTTCACCATTGCTCTTATGTTCATGCTCATTACATATCTTTTTACATTGAGGGCAATGCAAGATTTGGTTGGGGGGGGGGGGGGGGGGGGGGGGGGGGGGGGGGTGTGAGATGAGATTCCTCATCTAGCAGTTTGCAACATTTCGAGCCTCATATGCACAAATTTTTTCGAATTTTCTAAAATTTCATAACTCCTTTAGAAAACCTTATTTCTATGCATTCAGATGATACGAGTATAAGATGAGGAGATACGAAGTGTGTGATGTTGCAAGTCTTAAACTTCTCTCAATATAATGGTTTTATATGTGAATTCCCTTATTTATGTGATTGATAGAAAATTTGAACACTCTTACACCTAGTTCACATTACACGATTTTCATGGGTTGAAAGGATTATGTGATTTGTGGATTGGCTAGACTTAGATTTGAGGTGTTCAGGAACCAAGCCGAGGTACTTTGTCCATCCTTGTCCATGGGAAAATAACGGAAGATATGGATTTCTAAAAATCCTATCTAATTTAAAAGGAAAAGGAAAAGGAAAAGGAAGGATGAAATTGGGAATGATGGAAAAATGGTGGGAAATTCCGAAAAGGGCTACCTATTACCAACCTGGGGATGGTCTACCTGTAACCAAAGCCGAAAATGGGACGTAGTGTGAAAGCCGTCGGAAGGACGGTAAGGCAAATTCCTGTCATTGGCTTGTTGTTGCTTTGTACACCTTGAGATCCATAGTTTAGTTGATCTATAAAGAAGATAATCCTAGAAACTCATGAGATGAACTTTCACTATGCACACTAGGTTGAATTTTGTTCGAGTTCTTCTATTTATCAATCAATCAGTGGGAATTTCATACGGACACTTATTATGTTTTAAGAGTTTAAGGTTTCAACGTCTATCACCTAATTTTTCTTAATTTTATACTTGTATGTCTTGGAATGGATAGAAACATAGTTTCTGAAGGAGATTTGGTTTTGGAGGTTTGAACTTATTTCACGCATGTTTCGTTTAGGATTAGCAAAAAGCTGGTTGGGGGGGTGTGTTGAACCTCCAATTTATACATGAGATTGCCCATTACATCACATCTTATGCATGGTTTGCATGCTTAAAAGACCAATCTAATGCATATTTGTGATTGTAGGAATGAGAGAGAGAATTCACCTATTTGATGGCTAAAAGAATGCTTTTAAACCCACTTGATGATGAAAGAAGATGAGCTAAAGGAATGGAAGAAAGAAGCAAGGAGAAGAGAGAGATGACATGGATTTAATGCCAATTTGAAGGATTTGGAATGACTAGAAGACCAAGCTTTGAAGAGCCAAAGAAGTGGAGAAAAAAAGCCTTAAAGGAATCAAGTTGAAGACCTGGAATGGCTAGAAAAGTCATATTGCAGAGCTGTAGGGTCAGAAAAGTCAAATGCGGAAAATTCAAATTGACAAAAAAATCCAGATTTTGCTGGAACTTTTCTAGACTTGGCCGGGCGCCCGACCACAACTGGCCGGGTGCCCGATGACCCGCCGGGCGCTCGATTAAGAGGAGCCAGGTGCCCGAAATTCAAAGAAACTTTTTCGAAACACGCTGGACTGTTTTGCAGTATGGTCGGGCCCCAGACCAAAACATGACCGGGCGCCTGACCAACGCCCTGATGATCGACATAAGTGCGTACATCTTTACGCAATGCGAGGCGGTGGGTGGTTTTTCTTATAAAAGGACACCTTGGCATCCTTGCTAGGGTATCCTAAAAGAGTTCTAAGTTCGTGGGGAGTAAGAGAGATCATCGTAGAGCGATCGCAACTCCTCCAATTAGGGTTTTCTCTAGTTTTTCATGTTTTTCTTAGTTTTTCTTTGAATTCTAGTTGAAGCATGATAATGCTCGGCTAGAACCTCTTAGCTAAGGCTAAGAGGTGAAGCTTGTGAGTAGTTATCATGTTGGATTTGTTCTATTTCAAGTACTTTGCTTAAAGTTTTGATTTTCAAGTTCTAGTTTGAATAAAAGAGATATTTTTGGATGTTTTATGAGAGTTCATGTGCTTCGGACCTGAGTTCCTTGCAATTCTCTGAGATTATCATGTTTGGATTGATTAGATTCGAATTGTAGTAACCCTAGAGCGTACCATAGTCCATTGGCATGGTTGTTACTTCGAAGGCTATATATTCAACTTATATGGGCTTCATTAAAGCTAGAACCTTGTTCTTCAACTTGAGTAGAGATTGTTTGTGTTTGAATGCCATATCTTCCAACTAGAAGAGAGATAGAACTTCAATTTTAGTTGTGCTATGCTTGGATGAATGAATTCACATGAGGGCTATCACAAGTGGATCCTCAAAAGCCTTAGTTCCCTTTTAATTACAGATTTTACAATTACTGTTTTAAGTTAGTTTTTAAACTTAAAATCCTCAATTCATTGAATTAAAAGTTGCTGGAACAACTTGAATTGGTTTATCTTATTCCCTGTGGATCGACATCAGTCTTACCGAGATTTATTACTACATCGCAGCCTTGCACTTGAGGCGAGCAAACAGAAGCTTGTTTGAAAACGAGCCAAGCTCGAGCAAGAGAGAGCTTGGCTCGGCTTGGCTCAAAGCTTGTAGCTCGAAAAAAGCTCGATCGGCGACAGCTTGGCTCGGCTTGAGCTCGTTTAATAATATATATATATATATATATATATATATATATATATATATATATATATATATATATTAAAACTAAAAACCCTAAAACCCAACCCGACCCCACTCTTTTCATTTCCCCCTCTCCAAAATACAAAAACCTCGTAGCCCGCTGCTCTCCTTGCTCGGTTGTCCATCCGGAGTCCGGTCGTCCTTCCTCCACCCCTCCCTCTCTCTCTCTCTCTCAACCTCTCTCTCTCTCTCTCTCTCTCTCTCTCTCTCTCTCCGGCTTCCTTCCTCCACCCCTCTCCAGCTTCCTCCACCCTCCACTCTAGCGGGCAACTGAATGCCCTAGTCAGAAGACCGCACGGCCGCACCTCACTTGAGTGACCAGGCATTTGCACGGCCCGCACAACTGCACCACACTGGACTCGGCATTTGCCCTAGCGAGGCAGCGAGCGACTAGGTAGGGTTTCTTTTAATTTCTTTTTCTTATTTAGGTTTTTTTTTTTAAATAGAGAATGGTATTGGGGTTTTTTTGGGTTGGGCCATCGAATTCATTGAGGTAGCCGTCGGGTCAGTTGGTTGGGTTGGGTAAGGATTGGGTCGAGTCTCGAGTGGGTTGGGTTGGGTAGGGTAAGTTGGGTCGGTGGGTCAGGGTAGGGTTGGGCTGAGTGGGTTGGGTTGGTGGGTCGGGTAGGGTTGGGTTGAGTGGGTTGGGTTGGTGGGTCGGGTAGGGTTGGGTTGAGTGGGTTGGGTAGGGTTGGGTTGAGTCAGTGAGCTGAGTGGGTTGGGTCGAGTGGGTCGGGTAGGGTTGGGCTGAGTCAGTGGGTTGAGTGGGTTGGGTCGAGTGGGGCGGGTAGGGTTGGGCTGAGTCAGTGGGTTGAGTGGGTTGGGTCGAGTGGGTAGTGTAGGGTCGAGTTAGTGGGTTGGGTTGGGTATTGATTTATGAATTGTTTATAATTGTTTAAATAGTTGTGATTTACTGATTTATGAGTTCATAATTGTTTAAATATTGTGAATTGGTTATATTTGTTTAAATAGTTATGAATTTTTTCCCATTATTTAAATAATTATGATTTGTTGGGAATTGTTTATAATTGTTTAAATAGTTATGAATTGTTGCCTAATTAGTTACCTATTTAAACTTAGTTGCCTATTTAATTTAACAATTTATCCACCCGTTTAAGAATGAATGTAGAACTACATTGTATTATCCTAGAACTATAACTCTTGTTATAGTTATTGGTTAATAATGTTTGTGCTATATATATTCTTAGATTGTCCAGATCAATGGACAGTTCGGTAGTATATCATGTACTTAAGTTGCTTGCACATTTTACTTGTACTTGAAAATTCGGTACGTTTCCCAAATATATTCTCCGAATATATGGTTCTATATTGATTGAATGCCTCATCTGTGAATAACAGATAATGTTGATGGCACCAAATCAATATAGAATTTTTGCATATATTTGGAGAATTAGGGGAGATGTTGCCGAATTTTCGACTCGCATGTAAATCGTGTGAGTACAGTACATGATATATTACTGAATGGAATAAAAAGTGGAACTAAAGTCATAGAGACCCTGAGACATTAGGACTTTAGCCTTTAGAAAATGTCCACATACAAATTAGAATGACATTGTTTTCTATTTTTCTAATTATAGATGACGAGTGAGGACGTACCAAGTATCGTTGGTGCATCGGCCACGTCTCCTCTACATGTAGAGGGAGATGATGAAAATGACAGGTCTGCTCCGACTGGATCAATGGTTAAAGTAAAGAAAAGATAAGCTATTTGGGATGATTTCGACGAAGAGACGAAAGGTGGTGAAACGAAAGTGATATGTAGGCATTGTAAGGCAGTGTTTAAAAAACATAAAGGCTCAGCAACAACACATTATGCCAGACATCTTTCACAGTGTCCCAAGAGACCAAGAACTGCGAAAGGAGGCCAACAAATGCTCTCATTTTCTTCGTCCATAGGTGATTCTTAAGCAAGTATTACGACGCATAAATTTGAGAAAGAGAAGGTTAACGAGTTGATTGCTCGGTTAGTTATAATCGAAGAAAAACCCTTTAGATTCGTTGAGAGCAAGTCATTCAATGAATTATGCAGATACCTTAATCCTAAGGTTAAAAAGATGCCATGCATGACGGTGAAGAGAGAATGTATGAAGATGTATGAAGTTGGAAAAGCAAAGCTAAAAGAAGTGTTGAAATTGGTATCACGTATAAGTTTGACGTCAGATTTGTGGACAGCGTCGAATAAGAAGTGTTAAACTACAAACTTCACCTCTTAGCTTTAGTTAAGAGGTTAGTTAAAAGAAAGCATTAAAAACTAAAAACTAGAATTAGAAGAAGAAGAAAACTAGTTGTAAGAGGAGGTCATTAATCCTTTATTCCCCATGTTGCTAGATGCATTAGGAAGAGAGTGGAGGTGGCCTTTTATAACAGAAACCCTGCACCAACCTAGAAACTTCGAGAATCCGCGGAGTCCTTCCGAAATTTAGAAACTTGGTGTTGAAAATCGGAGTTTCTGGAGCACCTTAGACCTGTCTAGCGACCGGTCTAAGAATAAAAAAATAGTCTAGCAAGAATTGTATTTCTGGACTAGTGTAGACATCTCTGGAGACCTGTCTGGCGACCAGTCTTGGGACGAGTCTTAAGACAAGTCATGGGACAGGTGTTGGGACTGGCGACCGATCTTGGGACAGGTCTTGGAGATATTTTTCTATATTTTCTTCTTTTTCTCTTCTCTTCCTTTCTTCTTCTTTCCTCCACCTTTTGGCACATGTTATATTGATCTTCAATGCATACAAAGTGACTCTTTTAACCATGAATTGGTGAAGTTTCCCTATCCTTCTTACAATCACAAAAACATGTATTAGATTAGTCTTTAAACATGAAAACCATGCATAATGTGATGATGAAAATGGGTTAGAATATGTAGTATTCATAGGTCAACACACCCCCCAACCAGCATTTTGCTTGTTCCGAGCAAAACATTCGTAAAACAAGTTCAAATCTCTAAAACCAAACTCTCCTTCAGAAACTATGCTTTTATACATTCCAAGACATACAAGTGCAAAAATCTAAGAAACTAGGTGATAGAAGCTGAAACCTTAAACTCTCAAAACATAATAAGTGTTTATATAAAATTCACACTGATTGATTGATAAATAGAAAAATCTGAACAAATTCAACCTAGTGTGCGTAGTGAATGTTCATCTCATGAGTTTTCTGGATTATCTTCTTCATAGATCAATTAAACTATGAATCTAAAAGTGTACAGATCAACAACAAGCCTATGACAGGAATTTGCTTTACGGTCCTTCCGACGGCTTTCATACTACGTTCCATTTCCGGCTTTGGTTACAAGTAGACCATCTCCTGGTTGGTAATAGGTAGCCCTTTTTAGAATTTTTCACCATATTCTCAATTATACCCATATTTTCTTTTCTTCTTTCCTTTTCATACACATTAGATAGGAGTTTTAGAAATCCATATCTTTCATTCTTTTCCCATGGACAAGGATGAACAAAGTACCCCGGCTTGGTTCCTCAACACCTTAAATCTAAGTCTAGCCAATCCACAAATCTACATGATCCTTTCAAACCATGAAAACCGTGTAATGTGAACTAGGTGTAAAAGTGTTCAAATTTTCTATCAATCCTATAAATAGGGGAATTCACATATAAAACCATTATATTAAAGGTAGTTCAAGACTTGCAACATCAATCACTTCGTATCTCCTTTTCTTATACTCGTATCATCCCGAATGCATAGAAACAAAGTTTTATAAAAGAGTTTTGAATTTTCAAAAAATTCAAAATTTTTCTACATAATTGCTTGAAATGTCACAAAAGCTAGTAGATTCATCTTAGGAATCTCACCCCCCCTCCCCCAACCAAAATCTTACATTGTCCTCAATGTAGTAAGATATGCAATAAGTATGACATGAGAGTAATGAAATAAAATAAAGGAGAGTGAGAACGAGAGTACCTAGGGTAGCAAGTTGATCAATTCTAGCAACTTCCATTGTCTCGATGAGACTTATTCAATCCTAATTGTAGAAAATTAAATCCTAATCTACCTACTTACCTTTGATTAGTTCGATCGACTACATGATCAAATTTGAAGAGGATCTTCATGAATTTCAATAAATTTCTCATGAGGACCATCCAAAGTCTTGCTTGACAATAAACATGGATGCTTTTCTTCATTGAAGTCCAATATTTATGTGCACCACATGCATGATAGGAGGAGATAAGAGCAACAAAAAGATATCTCCTCAAATTCTGGACTGGGTTGTGGTTGATTAAAGAGGGTCCTCCCAAGCAGAATTTTCAATGGGCTGAAGAACCCATGATGGTGGAGAGACATTCATTGTGTATTCTTCAATTAAAGTTGTCTCCTCCACAATTTCAGAATTATACGGTGCTACAAAAATTGGTAAAGAGTGTAAATAAGTGGAATGGTATTCTTCAGGCACCAACATCGTGTCTAACAAAATATCTAAGTCCTTAATCATCTACTCATTAAGATCTTAAGAGTGGGCCAAGCATTCCTCTAGGAATTCGAGATGGTTGGATGAAGGTTCTTTGTCCTCCCTTAATGATTGAATAAATTCTGTTTCAATGGCAATCAATTCCTCCTCTATAGAGAGTAGGTCTTCCAAGGAAAATTCTTTAGATTTAGTGGTAAGCACATCATCTAGCATTGCTTGATCTTTTGAAATTTCAGATTGTGCCACCCTATCATCCAAAGAAACAGAATTTTCAGCCAAAGGGAGGTCTTCCGCAATAGAATTTATCATGTGTTGTTGGTGTAATGAATAAAAAGATCGACTTCGGCTATCTCTTTAGCATGCATATTCTCTAGAGACTCATAATCATTATGCTCTTGGGAAAAAGAAATCATAAGTTCATTAGCATCCACCGAACCCTCATTGTAAGTAACCTCACTATCATCGCTTTCAGATTTTATATATTCCTCGGGTTCGTCAACTGTCATTGAAATCTCTTCATCATTAAGTTCAAAGCATCCAAAAGAGATAGTGGACTCACCATAATTGATGATGACATTGGGATCATCGAGATCAATCTCTTCTAAAAGTCTATTCATTAAATCCGAAGAAGGTGGGACTTCGGTAGACCCATCCTTCTCATTAGAGGGGATTGATTCGATGCCCCCAATTTTGAGCTCAACGTCTTAACAAGATGGCGAGTAAGCTTGATTTGATTGTTCATCTACATACTCTTTCTATATTTCCTCAAGTATTTGTGTATACATGTCATCACAAGAGGAAGATCTTTTAGGGTGATTATTAATACCCACAATTGGTCCTTCCCTTGAACAAGGCGAATGGTGATTTCCTCAATTAAGACCATACACGTTGTAGAATGAAGAGTTATATGATGGTTGATACGTATATTCATATAAGTGATCACGTATTGTCTTAACCAGTTGGTTACTATTCACCCGTTCCTTTTGTTGTTGCACACCTCCTACCATAACCGGTGGAACACTTATGTTATTTTCAATCCGGTAACCACGTAATGTTTTTTCCTGGATAATCATTATTCGATTTTGCTTCATTCTAGTACTCTCCCATCATTTTACGTCGTGTCTCAACATGTCTATTACTTTCGTTAATGTACTCACGCATCGTCTTACGTGGGGTGGTAGTGGTGGTTGTTTGAATCTAAGAAAAACACTCTTGATTGGAGGGATCCTTATCACATTGAGTTTGGGTACCCCAATCCGGCATCTCATCCTCCAAAAGGTACTTGTTTGCACCATTCGTCCAATCATAGATGATGAAATTTTAAGGAATTGAAAACTGCCCTAATTTATGAAAAATAAAAATAAAAAGGGAGATGAAGATACGTTGATAGTGAAAACTATGTCAGCAATAATGTCCTACAAAAAAAAATTGTTAGTAATCTAGAAAAAATAAGAAAATTTGGTTTTATAAAAACTGAAAATCCTACCTAACTAAAATTACTCTATAGATACTAAAAAATTAGAATCGCTTAACCTTTTCCCCGGCAACGGCACCAAAAACATGTTGGCTCACCTCAAGTGCAAGGCTGCGATGTAGTAATAATTCTTGGTAAGACCGAGGTCGATCCACAAGAAAATAGGTAAATAATTCCAACTACTCTAATAACTAGAATCTAAAAAGTTTAGGAAAATAGTTTCTTACATAAAATATGAAAATTTGATAATCAGAAGAACCAAAGCATCAAGGGTCCACTTCTAGTAGTTCAATACCAATCCATTCATCCAAGCATAACACAATTAGAGTCAAAGTCCTATCTCTTATCTAATTGGAGGATATAACACTCAGCCACAAACAGTCTCACTTAAATTTAGAAATCAGATTTCTAGTTCTAATGAAGCACTATGAAATTGAACTTGTAGCCTTTGGAGCAACAGCCATACCAAGAGACTATGGCATGCTCAAGGGTTACTACAATTCGAATTCAAACAACTTAATCGTCGCAATCTTAGTGAATTGCAAGGAACTCATGTCCGGAGTACACAAACTCTCATAAAACTTCTAAAAATCTAAACTTTATTGAAACTAGAACTTGAAAATCCATAAATAAGTAAAGGGTACTTGAAGAAATGAATTAAAGCATTGAAACAAACTACAAACTTCACCTCTTAACTTTAGCTAAGAGGTTAGTTAAAAGAAAGCATTAAAAAGTAGAAACTAGAATTAGAAGAAGAAGAAAGCTAGTTGTAAGAGGAGGTCTTGAATCCTTTGCTCCCCATGTTGCAAAATGCCTTAGGAAGAGAGTGGAGGTGACCTTTTATAACAGAAACCCTGCACCAACTTAGAAACTTCGAGAATCCGCGGAGTCATTCCGAAATTTGGAAACTTGGTATTGAAAATCGGAGTTTCTGAGGCACCTTAAGCTTAGACCTGTCTGGCGACAAGTCTAAGAACAAAAAAAAAACAGTCTAGTAAGAATTGTATTTCTGGACTAGTGTAGACCTGTCTGGCAACCGGTCTTATGACAGGTCTTGAGACAGGTCTTGGGACAAGTCTTAGGACTGGCGACCGGTCTTGGGACAGGTCTTTGAGATACTTTTCTATATTTTCTTCTTTTTCTCTTCTCTTTCTTTCTTCATCTTTCCTCCGCCTTTTGGCACTTGTTGCATTGATTTTCAATGCATACAAAGTGAATCTTTTAATAATGAATTGGTGAAGTCTCCCTCTCCTTCTTACAATCATAAAAATATATATTAGATTAGTCTTTAAACATAAAAACCATGCATAATGTGATGATGAAAAGGGGTTAGAATATGTAGTATTCATAGGTCAACACACCCCCCAACCAGCATTTTGCTTGTTCCGAGCAAAACATTCGTAAAACAAGTTCAAATCTCTAAAACCAAACTCTCCTTCAGAAACTATGCTTTTATACATTCCAAGACATACAAGTGCAAAAATCTAAGAAACTAGGTGATAGAAGCTGAAACCTTAAACTCTCAAAACATAATAAGTGTTCATATAAAATTCACGCTGATTGATTGATAAATAGAAGAATCTGAACAAATTCAACCTAGTGTGCATAGTGAATGTTCATCTCATGAGTTTTCGGGATTATCTTCTTCATAGATCAACTAAACTATGGATCTAAAAGTGTACAGATCAACAACAAGCCTATGACAGGAATTTGCCTTACGGTCCTTCCGACGGCTTTCACACTACGTCCCATTTCCGGCTTTGGTTACAAATAGACCATCTCCTGGTTGGTAATAGGTAGCCCTTTTCAGAATTTTCCACCATATTCTTATTCAAACCCATATTTTCTTTTCTTCTTTCCTTTTCATACACATTAGATAGGATTTTTAGAAATTCATATCTTTCATTCTTTTCCCATAGACAAGGATGGATAAAGTACCCCGGCTTAGTTTCTCAACACCGCAAATCTAATTCTAGCCAATCCACAAATCTACATGATCCTTTCAAATAATGAAAATCGTGTAATGTGAACTAGGTGTAAAAGTGTTCAAATTTTCTATCGATCATATAAATAAGGGAATTCACATACAAAACCATTATATTCAAGGTAGTTCAAGACTTGCAACATCAATCACTTCGTATCTCCTTTTCTTATACTTGTATCATCCTGAATGCATAGAAACAAAGTTTTATAAAAGAGTTTTGCATTTTCAAAAAATTCAAATTTTTTCTACATAATTGCTTGAAATGTCACAAAAGCTAGTCGATTCATCTTAGGAATCTCACCCTCCCAACCAAAATCTTACATTATCCTCAATGTAGTTAGATATGCAATAAGCATGGCATGAGAGTAATGATATAAAATAAAGGAGAGTTAGAATGAGAGTACTTAGGGTAACAAGTTGATCAATTCTATCATCTTCCATTCTCTCGGTGAGACTTATTCAATCATAATTGTAGAAAATTAAATCCTAATCTACCTACCTACATTTGATTAGTTTGATCGACTACATAATCAAATTTGAAGAGGATCTTCATGAATTTCAATAAATTTCTCATGAGGACCATCCAAAGTCTTGCTTGACAATAAACATAGATGCTTTTCTTCATTGAAGTCCAATATTTATGTGCACCACATGCATGATAGGAGGAGATAAGAGCAACAAAAAGATATCTCCTCAAATTCTGGACTGGGTTGGGGTTGATTAAAGAGGGTCCTCCCAAGCAGAATTTTCAATGGGCTAAAGAACCCATGATGGTGGAGAGACATTCATTGTGTATTCTTCAGTTAAAGTTGTCTCCTCCACAATTTCAGAATTATACGGTGCTACAAACAATGGTAAAGAGTGTAAATCAATGGAATGGTGTTCTTCAGGCACCAACACCGTGTCTAACAAAATATCCAACTCCTTAATCATCTTATCATCAAGATCTTAAGAGTGGGACAAGCATTCCTCTAGAAAATCGAGATGGTTGGATGAAGGTTCTTTGTCCACCCCTAATGATTGAATAAATTCTATTTCAATGGCAATCAATTCCTCCTCTATAGAGAGTAAGTCTTCTAAGGAAAATTCTTCAGATTTAGTGGTAAGCACATCATCTAGCATTGCATGATCTTTTGAAATTTCAGATTGTGCCACCCTATCATCCAAAGAAACAGAATTTTCAGCCAAAGGGAGGTCTTCCGCAATTAAAATTTACCATGTGTTGTTGGTGGGATGAATAAAAAAGATCGACTTCAGCCATCTCTTTAGCATGCATATTCTCTAGAGACTCATAATCATTATGCTCATGGGAAAAAGAAACCATAAGTTCATAAGCATCCACCGATCCCTCATTGTAAGTAACCTCACTATCATCGCTTTCAGATTTTATGGATTCCTCGGGTTCGTCAACCGTCATTGAAATCTCTTCATCATTAAGTTCAAAGCATCCAAAAGAGATAGTGGACTCACCATAATTGATGATGACATTGGGATCATCGAGATCAATCTCCTCTAAAAGTCTATTCATTAATTCGAAGAAGGTGGGACTTGGGTAGACCCATCCTCCTCATTAGAGGGAATTGATTCGATGCTCCCATTTTTGGGCTCAACGTCTTCACAAGATGGCGAGTAAGCTTGATTTGATTGTTCATCTACATACTCTTTCTACATTTCCTCAAGTATTTGTGTATACATGTCATCACAAGAGGAAGACGTTTTAAGGTGATTGTTAATAACCACGGTTGGTTCTTCCCTTGAACAAGGAGAACGCTGATTTCCTCAATTAAGATGACATGCATTTTAGGATGAAGAGTTATATGATGGTTGATAGGCATATTTATGTAAGTGATCACGCATTGTCTTAACCAGTTGGCGACTATTCACCCGTTCCTTTTGTTGTTGCACACCTCCTACCATAACCAAGGGTTACTACAATTCGAATTCAAACAACCTAATCATGGTAATCTCAGAGAGTTGCAAGGAACTCATGTCCGGAGTACACAAACTCTCACAATTCATTTAAAAATCCAAACTTTATTCAAACTAAAAGTTCAAAATCCAAAATTAAGAAAAGGGTACTTGAAATAAAAGAATTAAAGCATTGAAACCAACTACAAATTTCACCTCTAGCTCTGGCTAAGAGGTTAACTAAGAAAAAACATATTAAAACTAGAAATAGAACTAAGAAAAGGAAGAAAAACTAGCTGTAAGAGGCTAGGTAGCCTCCTAGGACTTGAACTCCTTGCTTCCCACGTCCTTGCTTTATTTGAAATAGAAAAGTGCACCTCCTTTTATAATACAACAAGAGTACCGGTACATAACAGATTTTGTTTCGCTTCATACGGCTTAACCAATGGTCGGATTGCCTTCAAATTTGATTTGTAGCTTCCTTGTAATGTGATCTTCCTCATAGATGATTTAGATTTCCAAGATTATCTTCTGAACGGGCCCACCAATCAGATCAGTGACCGCCTCTCAAAATCCCGCAATTCGGGTACCTTCAGAACCAGTCATCTTGCTTTCAATGCTCCGGAGTGTACAAAGGTCGGATTGATCTCAAATTTTGAACATCGGTAAAAAACTTCCTCCTCTACATGATAGATGAATTAGATTGTCCAAAACAATTCCATAATTAGGTGCAAAAATTAGAACACTCATGTCTTTTATAAAATCTGCGCAGTTGGATCTTTCTGGATGGTCCATCTTTCCTCAACCGGTGCGATCAAACCACACATCCTTTTGATCTGAAACTTTGTGGATATTCATATATGGATGTGGTCTAGAAGATGGTCAAAGTAGATTCTTCATATCATCAATTATGGGTCACCTGGACCGGCCAGGAGTGGAGTAGGCAGAATTTGAAACTTTTCTAGACGGTTCGTATTGTTTTGGCCACCACGGTCAATCCGTAGCTCCGATCGATACGAAACCACTTGGGTTATTTCGGGGTCGAGCTCCTCTTCGACATGGATGTGTTGGATTTCCAAATATCATCAAGATGGACCCCAAAAACTGGGCCGAAAAACTAAAAATGGGAATAGCCTGCTGTCTGAAATCTAAAAACCTGAAATTGCATGGCCGACCGGTCTTGACCGGTCTAGCCTGTCTGTTAGGTGTCCAGGGAGTGCAGCCGACCGGTCTTGACCGGTCGGACCCATTTTCTGCATTCTTTCTTCTTTCTTTTCTTCTCTCCTTCCTATCTCTTTGCTTTCTTCTTTCTTTGGCCCACCTTGGGTCTTCATCCAAGGCTCCTAAATGTTTCCTTTTGGTCTCCGATTAGGTGAAGTCTGCTCTCATTCCTACAATTACAAAACCTACATTAGATGTACCTTTTAAACATGTAAACCATGCATATAATGTGATGGAATGGCCTATACAATGTATAAATTGGAGGTTCAACACACCCCCAACTAGCTTTTTGCTAGTCCCGAGCAAAACATGCGTAAAACAATTTCAAACCTCCAAACCAACTCTCCTTCAGAAACCCTGATTCTATCCATTCCAAGATATACAAGTATAAAATTTGGAGAAATTCGGTGATAGAAGTTGAATCCTTAAACTTTCAAAGCATAATAAGTGTCTACATGAAATTCCCGCTGATTGATTGATAAATAGAAGAACTCGAACAACTTCAACCTAGTGTGCGTAGTGAAAGTTCATCTCATGAGTTTCTGAGATTATCTTCTTCGTAGATCAACTAAACTATAGATCTCAAGGTGTACAGTGTTGAGCTCTTAATTGTGCATATTCTAACTCCAATTCATCACTCATTGTGCAAGGTTTTCATGATTTATAAACTAATCTAATGCATGGATTTGTGATTGTAGGGATGAGAGAAAGGATTCATCAATTGGAGACTTAAAGACACCATTTACATGTAAAGAAGATCAAAGGACTAAGCGTCAAAGGATGAAAGAAAGAAGTCAGAGAAAAGAAGAAAGAAAGCAGAAGAATGAGCCCAAGACCGGTTGTCCTACTGGTCGTCCATAGCCCAGGACCGGTCGTCCGACCGGTCCGATCACTCAACAGAGGGGCCTTGCGGCCACAATTCACTGGACTGTCCAAGACCGGTCGTATGATCGGTCGTCCACTACTCAGACCGTTCATGCGACCAGTCCTTGAATTAAAATTACGGATTTAGAATTTTCAAAAACTCTCTGGACAGATTTTACACTTTTGCGACTGGTCGTGCGACCGGTCGTCCCGAAGCTCAGACCAGTCATGCAACCGGTCATTTGCGTAACTGAGCGTGTTCTACAAGCTTCGGATTTCTTTGCGCACTGCGTATCCTTACGCAAATTCTGGAAGATTCTGACACTGCGGAGCTTCCCCACTATAAAGGGACACCTAGGGATCATTCCTAAGGTATCTTAGAAGAGATTGAGCATGGTGGGAGACAGCGGAAGTTGATTTCAGAGTTCTACAACTCCTCCTAGTTTGCTTTCCAGTTTTATGTTTTATTTAGTTGTTTTCATGTTTCCTTGGATCATGAACGGCTAAACCTCTTAACTAGGGCTAAGAGGTGAAGTTTGTAGTGAATCTAAGATGTTTCAATTCGTTTGATTTGGTTTTAGGTTGGATTTCATGTTTAAGAACAATGGTTTGAAGTTTAATTCAAGTGTTAAGTAGTTTTTCTTAGTCTTATGATGACTCATGGATGTTTGGAAGAATTGCTTGAGTTCTTAATTATTGTGAACTAGTCTAGACCTATATGATCTGAGGAATTGGAATACGCTCTAGATTTATGATCTTCATGTGGGAACTTCTTACCAAAAGTCTACTTTTCTGAAAATTCTGAAGTATGTGAGACTGTGCATGTGATTTGAATCAAGTTCAAATCATGATCTAGTTTTGTCTTGTGACAGGATTTAATGATGGTTATGATTGAGATCTTAGCCTATTGGAATTGGGACTGACCTATACAATTGAGTATGCTCGTCCTAGCTTGCATTGAGTGAATCATATACATTGATCTTACATATGACAGATTGTTTGGTTTAACTACTCTATCATCCAACTAGATAGATCTTAATTTCGATTCTAGTTGAGAAAGTAAAAGACCACAGCGAATTGAGCATCAAGGATTGCTACAAGTGGGTCCTTGAACCCCTAGTGCCCTTTTATTAATTGATTACCTTCAGTTTAGTTCAAAATTACTATTTACATAATCTTCTACAAATCTATTTGTTACCTTTTCAGTAGAACTATTGGAAGTGTTTTATGGATTCCTACATAAGTCCCTATGGATCGACCTCAGTCTTATCAAGATTATTACTACATCGAAGCCCTACACTTGGGGAAGTGAACATACAGAGCAACAACAAGCCTATGACAGGAATTTGTCTTACCGTCCTTCCGACGGCTTTCACACTACGTCCCATTTCCGGCTTTGGTTACGGGTAGACCATCCCCTGGTTGGTAATAGGTAGCCCTTTTCGGAATTTTTCACCATTTTTCCATCATTCCCAATTTCATCCTTCCTTTTCCTTTTTCTTTTAAATTAGATTGGATTTTTAGAAATCCATATCTTTCGTTATTTTCCCATGGACAAGGATGGACAAAGTACCCTGGCTTGGTTTCTCAACACCTCAAATCTAAGTCTAGCCAATCCACAAATCACATAATCCTATCAAACCATGAAAATCGTGTAATGTGAATTAGGTGTAAAAGTGTTCAAATTTTCTATCAATCACATAAATAGGGGAATTCACATATAAAACCATTATATTAAAAGAAGTTCAAATCTTGCAACATCACTCACTTGGTATCTCCTCTTCTTATACTCGTATCATCTAGAATGCATAGAAATAAAGTTTTCCAAAAGAGCTTTGAGTTTCTAGAAAATTCAAAAAAATTTGCACATATAATGCTCGAAATGTTGCAAACTGCTAGATGAGGAATCTCATCTCACCCCCCAACCAAAATCTTACATTGTCCTCAATGTAACAAGATATGCAATAAGCATGACATGAGAGCATTAAAATAAAACAAAGGAGAGTGAGAACGAGAATACCTGAGGTAGCAAGTAGATTAATTCTAGCATCGTTCATTGTCTCGATGAGACTTCTTCAATCCTAATTGCAGAAAAATAAATCCTAACCTACCTACCTACCTTTGATTAGTCCGATCAACTACATGATCAAATTTGAGCAGGATCTTCATGAATTTCAATAAATTTCTCACGAGGACCATCCAAAGTCCTGCTCGACAGTAGACATGGGTGCTTTTCTTCATCGAAGTCCAATATTTATGTGCACCACATGCATGATAGGAGGAGATAAGAGTAGCAAAAAGATATCTCCTCAAATTCTGATTTGGGTTATGATTGATTAAAAATGGATCCTCCCAATCAGAATTTTCAATGGGTTGAAGGACCCATGATGGTGGAGAGACATTCATCAAGTTTTCATTGGTCAAAGATGTCTCATCCACAAATTCAGAATTGCACGGTGCTTCCACAAACAATGGTAAAGAGTGTAAATCAGTGGAAAGGTGTTCTTCAAGCACCGACACCGTGTCTAACAAAATATCCAACTCCTTAATCATCTCATCATCAAGATCATAAGAGTGGGCCAAGTATTCCTCTAGGAAATTGAGATAGTCGGATGAAGGGCCTCGTCCTCCCTTAATGATTGAAGAAATTATGTTTCAATGGTAAGGAATTTCTCCTCTATAGAGAGGAGGTCTTCCAAGGAAAAAATTTAGATTTAGTGGTAAGAACATCATCTAACATTGATTAATCTTTTAAAATTTCAGATTGTGCCACCTCATCATCCAAAGGAAAAGAATTTTCAATCAAAGGGAGGTCTACCACAATAGAATATGGCATATTTTGTTTGTGGAAGGACTAAAAAAGATCGACTTCAGCCATCTCTCTAGCATGCATGTCCTCTAGAGACACATAATCATTATGCCCCTTGGAAAAAGAAACCATAGGTTCATAACCATTCACCAAAGCCTCATTATAGGCAACCCCACTACCGCCTTCAAATTTTATGGATTCCTCGGGTTCGTTAACCGCCATTGAAATCTCTTCATCATTAAGTTCAAAGCATCCAAAAGAGATAGTGGACTCACCATAATTGATGATGACATTGGGATCATCAAGATCAATCTCTTCTAAAAATCTATTCATTAAATCCGAAGAAGGTGGGACTTGGGTAGCCCCATCCTCCTCATTAAAGGGGATTGATTCGATGTCCCCAATTTCGGCCTAACGTCTTCACAAGATGGCGAGTAAGCTTGATTTGATTGTTCCTCTACATACTCTTTCCATATTTCCTCAAGTATTTGTGTATACATGTCATCACAAGAGGAAGACGTTTTAAGGTGATTGTTAATAACCACGGTTGGTTCGTCCCTTAAACAAGGAGAATGGTGGTTTTCCCAATTAAGACTATACGCATTGTAAGATGAAGAATTATATGATGGTTGATAGGCATATCCGTACAAGTGATCACGCATTGTCTTAACCGGTTGGCCACTATGCACCCGTTCCTTTCGTTGTTGCACACCTCCTACCATAACCAGTGGAACACTCATGTTATTTTCAATCTAGTAATTACGTAATTTTTTTCCCGGATGATTATTCAATTTTGCTTCGTTCCGGTATTCCCCCATCGTCTTACGTCGTGTCTCAGTATGTATATTGCTTTCATTAATGTAATCACGCATTGTCTTACGTGGGGGGTAGTGGAGGTTCTTTGAATCTTAGAACAATACTCATGCTTGGAGGGATCCCGATCACAATGAGTTTGGGTCCCCCAATCCGACATCTCATCCTCCAAAAGGTATTTATACGCATCATTCGTCTAATCATACATGATGAAATTTTAAAGAATTGGAAACAACCCTAATCTAGAAAAAAAGAACAAAAAGAAGAGAGATGGGGAAATGTTACCCAATAGAGTGAGATCTATGTCAGCAACAATGTCCTACAAAATCAAACAAAAATTTGTTAGTAATCTAAAAAAAAATCAGAAAATTTACTTCTATAAAAACTAAGAATCATACCTAACTAAAACTACTCTATAGTTACTAGAACAATTAGAACCGTTTAACCTTTTCCCCGGCAACGGCGCCAAAAACTTGTTCGCTCGCCTCAAATGTAAGGCTACGATGTAGTAATAATTCTCGGTAAGACCGATGTCGATCCACAAGGAAAGAGGTAAACAATTCCAACTACTTTAACAACTAGAATCTAAGAAGTTTAGAAAAATAGTTTTTCACATAAAATAAGAAAATCTGAAAATAAGAAAAACTAGAGCATCAATGATCCACTTGTAGTAGTCTAATGCCAATCCATTTATCCAAGAACAACACAATTAGAACCAAAGTCCTATCTCTCATCTAATTGGATGATATAACATTCAAGCACAACAATCCCACTCAAATATGAACATCAGGTTTCTAGTTCTAATGAAGCACATAGAACTTGAACTTGTAGCCTTCAGAGTAACAGCCATACCAAGAGCCTATGGCATGCTCAAGGGTTACTACAATTTGAATTCAAACAACCCAATCATGGCAATCTCAGAGAGTTGCAAGGAACTCATGTCCGGAGTACACAAACTCTCACAATTCATTTAAAAATCTAAAATTTATTCAAACTAAAAGTTCAAAATCCAAAATTAAGAAAAGGGTACTTGAAATAAAAGAATTAAAGCATTGAAACCAACTACAAATTTCACCTCTAGCTTTAGCTAAGAGGTTAACTAAGAAAAAGCATATTAAAACTAGAAATAGAACTAAGAAAAGGAAGAAAAACTAGCTGTAGGAGGCTAGGTAGCCTCCTAGGACTTGAACTCCTTGCTTCCCACGTCCTCGCTTTGTTTGGAATAGAAGAGAGCACCTCCTTTTATAATACAGCAAGAGTACCGCAACATAATAGATTTTGTTTCGCTTCATACGGCTTAACCAATGGTCGGATTGCCTTCAAATTTAATTTGTAGCTTCCTTGTAATGTGATCTTCCTCATAGATGATTTAGATTTTTAAGATTATCTTCTGAATGGGCCCACTAATCAGATCAGCGACCGCCTCTCAAAATCGCACAATTTGGGTACTTCATAACCAGTCATCTTGCTTTCAACGCTCCAGAGTGTACAGAGGTCGGATTGATATCAAAATTTGAACATTGGTAGAAACCTTCCTCCTCTACATGATAGATGGATTAGATTGTCCAAAAAAAATTCCATAATTAGGTGCAAAAATTAGAACACTCAGGCCTTTTATAAAATCTGCGCAGTTGGATCTTTTGGATGGTCCATCTTTCCTCAACCAGTGCGATCAAACCACACATCCTTTTGATCTGAAACTTTGTAGATATTCATATATGGATTTGGGCTAGAAGATAGTCAAAGTAGATTCCTCATATTATCAATGATGGGTCACCTAGAGCGGCCTAGAGTGGAGTAGGCAGAATCTGAAACTTTTCTGGATAGTTCGTATTATTTTGGCCAGCACGGTCAATCCGTAGCTCTGATAGATACGAAACCACTTGGGTTATTTCGGCGTTAAGATCCTCTTCGACATGAACATGTTGGATTTCCAAATATCATCAAGATGGGCCCCGAAAACTGGTCCGAAAAACCAAAAACGGGAATAGCCTGCTGTTTAAAATCTAAAAACCTGAAATTGCATGGCCGACCGGTCTTAACCGGTCTAGCCTGTCTGTTAGGTGTCCAGGGAGTGCAGCCGACCGGTCGGACCCATTTTTTGCATTCTTTCTTCTTTCTTTTCTTCTCCCCTTCCTATCTCTTTGCTTTCTTCTTTCTTTGGCCTACCTTGGGTCTTCATCCAAGGCACCTAAATGTCTCCTTTTGGTCTCTGATTAGGTGAAGTCTGCTCTCTTTCTTACAATCACAAAACCTGCATTGGATGGACCTTTTAAACATGCAAACCATGCATATAATGTGATGGAATGGCCTATACAATGTATAAATTGGAGGTTCAACATTCCACAATAGAATTTTCATGTGTTGTTGGTGGAATGACTCAAAAAGATCGACTTTGGCTATCTCTTTGGTATGCATATTCGCTAGAGACTCATAATCATTATGCTCTTGGGAAAAAGAAACCATAAGTTCATAAGCATCCATCGAACCCTCATTGTAAGTAACCTCACTATCATCGCTTTCAAATTTTATATATTCCTCGGGTTCGTCAACCGTCATTGAAAATCTCTTCATCATTAAGTTCAAAGCATCCAAAAGAGATAGTGGACTCACCATAATTGATGATGACATTAGGATCATCGAGATCTATCTCTTCTAAAAGTCTATTCATTAAATCCGAAGAAGGTGGGACTTGGGTAGCCCCATCCTCCTCATTATAGGGGATTGATTCGATGCCCTCAATTTTGGGCTCAACAGTCTTCACAAGATGGCGAGTAAGCTTGATTTGATTGTTCATCTACATACTCTTTCTATATTTCCTCAAGTATTTTTGTATACATGTCATCACGAGAGGAAGACGTTTTAGGGTGATTGTTAATAACCACGGTTGGTTATTCCCTTGAATAAGGAGAATGGTGATTTTCCCAATTAAGACCATACGCATTATAGGATGAAGAGTTATATGAAGGTTGATTGGCATATTCATATTAGTGATCACGCATTTGCTTAACCAGTTGGCCACTATTCACCCGTTTCTTTTGTTGTTGCACACCTCCTACCATAACCAGTGGAACACTCATCTTATTTTCAATCCGGTAACCACCTAATGTTTTTCCCAGATGATCATTATGCGATTTTACTTCGTTCCGGTACTCCTCCATCGTCTTATGTCATGTCTCAATATGTCTATTATTTTCATTAATGTACTCACGCATCGTCTTACGTGGGGTGGTAGTAGTGGTTATTTGAATCTAAAAAAAACACTCATGCTTGGAAGGATTCCGATCACATTGAGTTTGGGTCCCCCAATCCGACATTGCATCCTCCAAAAGGTACTTGTATGCACCATTCATCCAATCATACATGATGAAATTTTAAGGAATTGAAAACTACGTTAATTTAGGAAAAATAAAAATAAAAAGGGAGATGGAGATATGGTACCCTTGATAGTGAGAACTATGTCACAACAATGTCCTAAAAAAAATTGTTAGTAATCTAGAAAAAATTAAAAAATCTACTTCTATAAAAACTGAAAATCCTACCTAATTAAGACTACTCTATAGGTACTAGAAAATTAGAATCGCTTAACCTTTTCCTTGGCAACGGCGCAAAAAACTTATTCGCTCGCCTTAAGTGCAAGGCTGCGATGTAGTAATAATTCTCGATAAGACCGAGGTCGATCCACAAGGAAAGAGTTAAACAATTCCAACTACTCTAATAACTATAATCTAAGAAGTTTAGGAAAATAATTTTTCACATAAAATAGGAAATTTTGAAAATAAGAAGAACTAGAACACCAAGGATCCACTTGTAGTAGTTCAATCGCAATCCATTCATCCAAGCATAACACAATTGGAATCAAAGTCCTATCTCTCATCTAATTGGAGGATATAACATTCAATCACAAACAGTCCCACTTAAATTTGGAAATCAGATTTTTAGTTCTAATGAAGCACATAGAACTTGAACTTGTAGCCTTTGAAGTAACAGCCATGCTAAGAGACTATGGCATGTTCAAGGGTTACTATGATTCGAATTCAAACAACCCAATCGTGGTAATCTTAGAGAATTGCAAGGAACTCATGTTCGAAGTATACAAACTCTCACAAAACTTCTACACATCCAAACTTTATTAAAACTAGAACTTGAAAATCCATAAATAAGTAAAGGGTACTTGAAGAAATGAATTAAATCATTGAAACAAACTATAAACTTCACCTCTTAGCTCTAGCTAAGAGGTTAGCTAAAAGAAAGCATTAAAAATTAGAAACTAGAACTAGAAGAAGAAGAAAACTAGTTGTAAGAGGCTCGGAAGCCTCCTAGGTCTTGAATCCTTTGCTCCCCACGTTGTTAGATGCCTTAGGAAGAGAGTGGAGGCAGCTTTTTATAAGAAAAACCCTGCACCAACTTGGAAACTTCGAGAATCCGCGGAGTCCTTCCAGAATTTGGAAACTTGGTATTGAGAATCAGAGTTTTTGGAGCACCTTAGACCCTTCTGGCGACCGATCTAAGAATCACAAAAACAGTCCAGCAAGAATTGTATTTCTGGACTAGTGTAGACCTGTTTGGTGACCGGTCTTGTGATAGGTCTTGGGACAGGTCTTGGGACTAGCGATTGGTCTTGGGACAGGTCTTGGAGATATTTTTCCATATTTTCTTCTTTTTCTCCTCTTTCTTTCTTCTTCTTTCCTCCACCTTTTGACACTTGTTTTATTAATATTAATTGCATACAAAGTGACTCTTTTAACCATGAATTGGTAAAGTCTCCCTCTCCTTCCTACAATCACAAAAACATGTATTAGATTAAGTCTTCAAACATGAAAATCATGCATAATGTGATGATGAAAAGGGGTTAAAATATGTAATATTCATGGCTCAACAGGTAGCAACACACAATGATCTGTCTGAGACAGATTCCCAGAAGGTCGAAAGATTCATCGGCAGTTTAAGAACCACTATCTAGGACTGTGTACAACTACTTTCGGTCTAGACTATGGAAGAGGTTGTGCAACTAACAAATCACGCAGAAACCCAGCTCGTTAGAGTTCCTACCCGTCCCTATCCTTTGACCCGTGTCTTTATGACGGGTACTGTTCAAGACTTCCCTGTCCAAGGGAAAGGAGCCCGTTGGCTAGCGTGAGTAGCTCCGAACGACCGAAAATTGAGATTTGCGAAGCAGTCTCGTAAGACCTCAACGCACCTGTCACCGCAGGCCTTAGTTAGAGTTCCAATCCAATTCCAAACAAATTTTTTTGTTATGGCCAATTGGGCCACTTATTTAACACATAACCTCAGTGCCCCACCATCAATCTGACTACTAATGAAGGGGGAGTTGATGATGAACTAGCAGAAGGAGAGCCCAAGAATGAAGAATTTGAACAGTCCATTGAGGAGGACGGATATGGCCCCGAATGGTTGGCTGAGGACTGTGGTGAGTCCTTAGTCATAAGATGTCTATGCTACACGACTAGGAAAGAGATGCACCCTTAGCGCCACAACATCTTCTGTACTTGATGTACAATGAACGGGAAGATTTATGACATCATTATTGATAGCGGAAGCAGAGTAAACATTGTGTCCAAGGTTATGGTGGACAAGATTCGACTACCGACAACAAGATATCTAGCTCCATACTCCATCGATTAGATCAAGAAAGTCAACAACACTATGGTAACCGAGCAATGTTTTATTTCATTTTCTATTGATAGAAATTATAAGGATGAAGTGTTATGCGATGTAGTCGATATGGAAGCGTGTCACATGCTCATCGGTCGGTCGTGGCAATCGGATCATGATGTTACCCATTGTAGAAGGGACAATGTTTACAGATTTGTTAAAGATGGGCGGAAGAGAATTTTGGATCCTATAGCACCAGAGAGCCACCCCAAAGCTTCTAAAGTGGAGGGTGTTCGCTTCCCCAAGTGTAGGGTTGCGATGTAGTAATAAACTCGGTAAGACCGAGGTCGATCCACAGGGACTTATCTAGGAATTCACAAAATATTTCCAATAATTTCTATTAAAAATCTAACAACCCGAATTGTAGTAGATTGATGTATAACTAAACTGAAGTAATCAATTAATAAAAGGCACTAGGGGTTCAAGGATCCACTTGTAGCAATACTTGATGCTCAATCCGCTGTGGTTTCTCACTTTCTCAACTAGAATCGAAATTAAGATCTATCTAGTTGGATGATAGAGCTGTTAAAACCAATAATTTGCCATATGTAAGATCAATGTACATGATTCACTCAGTGCAAGTTAGGACGAGCATGCTCAATTGCATAGGTCAATCCCAATTCCAATAGACTAAGTTCATAATCATAACCATCACTAGGGCCTGTCACAAGACAAAGCTAGATCCTGACTTGAACTTGATTCAAATCATATACACAGTCCACATACAACAAAATCTCAGAAAAGTAGAACTTTGGTAGGAAGTTCCCACATGAAGATCATAGTACTAGAGCGTACTCCGATTCCTCGGATCATACATGTCTAGACTAGCACACAACCATTAAGAACTCAAGCAATTCTCCCAAACATCCATGAGTCATCATAAGACTAAGAAAAAACTACTTAAAACTTGTATTAACTTCAAACCATTGTTCATAAACATGAAATCCAACTTTAAAACCAACTTAAACGAATTGAAAACATCTTAGATTCACTACAAGCTTCACCTCTTAGCCCTAGCTAAGAGGTTTAGCTGCTCATGATCCAAGGAAACATGAAACAACTAGGAAAAGCATAAAAACATCAAAACAAACTAGAAGGAGTTGTGGAACTCCGAAATCCACTTCCGCCGCCTCCCACCTTGCTCAAACACTTCTCAGATACCCTAGGAACGATCCCTAGGTGTCCTTTTATAGTGGGGAGGCTCCGCAACATCAGAATATTCTCGAATTTGCATAAGGTTACGCAGTGCGTAGAGAAATTCGGCGCCCACAATAGAAGTTTCTGAGTTTTCATGTGGCCGACTGGTCACGACCGGTCGGACTGCTTTCCTCATCAGTCCAGCGTGCATAGGGGATCCTTAGACCAATTGGCCGACCGGTCAAGACCCGTTGGACTGGGCTGGCCGACCGGTCATGACCGGTCGGTGTGCCTCATCAATATGTTCAGCGAGTTTTGGAGTTGAAAGGTCTTTTGGCCGACCGGTCTAGACCGGTCTGGCTTCCTTGGCCAACCGGTCTTGACCGGTCGGACCTTCTTCATTTCTTTCTTTCTTTCTTCTCTCTACTTTCTTCTCTCCTTGCTTCCTTCTTTCTTTGGTACTCCTTCGATCTTCATTCAATGGTTCTAAATGGACCCTTTTCATCTTTAATTAGGTGAAGTCCACTCTCATTCCTTACAACAACAAAACATGCCTTAGATTAGTCTTTAAATCGTGAAAACCATTCATAATGAGTGACGAATTGGGGTTAGAATATGCACAATTAAGAGCTCAACACACCCCCCAACCAGCATTTTGCTAGTCCCGAGCAAAACGTGCATGAAATCAATTCCATTCTCCAAAACCTAACTCTCCTTTAGAAACCATTCTTCTATACATCCCAAGACATACAATTGTAAGCTTTAGAAATATTAGATGACAGAGGTTGAAACCGTAAACCCTCAAAACATGATAAGCATTCATATGAAATTCCCGCTGATTGGTTGATAAATAGAAGAACTTGAACAATTTTAACCTAGTGTGTATAGTGAAAGTTCATCTCATGAGTTTCTAGGATTATCTTCTTCATAGATCCACCAGACTATAGATCACAAGGTATATAGAGCAACAACAAGCCAATAATGGGAATTTGCCTTACTGTCCTTCCGACGGCTTTCACACTACGTCCCATTTCCGGCTTTGGTCCCCGGTTGGTAATAGGTAGCCCTAATTAGAATTTTCCACCATTTTTCCATCTTTCAAATTTCATCCTTCCTTTTCCTTTTTCTTTTAAATTAGATAGGATTTTTAGAAATCCATATCTTTCATTATTTTCCCATGAACAAGGATGGACAAAGTACCCCGGCTTATTTTCTCAATACCTTAAATCAAAGTCTAGTTAATCCACAAATCACATAATCCCTTCAACCCATGAAAATCGTGTAATGTGAACTAGGTGTAAGAGTGTTCAAATTTTCTATCAATCACAGAATTAGGGGAATTCTCATATAAAACCATTATGCTAAGAGAAACTCAAGATTTACAACTTCATACACTTCATATCTCCTTCTCTTATGCTCATATCATCTTGAGTGTATAGAACTAAAGTTTTCCAAAAGAGTTTTGAATTTTTGAAAAATCAAAAAATTTCTACATAATTGCTCTAAATGTTACAAAACGCTGGATTCATCCAAGTGATCCTACACCCCCCAACCAAATCATGCATTGTCCTCAATGTAAAAGATGTGCAATGAACAAAACATGAGAGCAATTTGAAAATAAAAGGGAGTGAGGAATGATAGTACCTGAGACAGTGAAAAGTGAAATTCTTCCTCCTTCTAGCAAACCTAAGTAAAAGTAAACAAAAGCAACAAAATCCTAATCCTAACTACTCTATACCTCCATTAGACTAGGAGATCAATCATCCTGATACACAGGATCAGTCAGAGGTATGGACATACCTTCTGAAGGAAATTTCTCAAAGAACGGCTTTAATCGCTGACCATTTGCCTTAAAAATGTTGCCGTTCCTTAGATTTAACAACTCGACAGCCCCATATGGATAGACAGTTTGCACAATGTAGGGACCCGTCCATCGAGATCTCAATTTTTCTGAAAATAAATGTAGGCGGGAATTATACAGAAGGACTTTTTTATTGATCGTGAATGTCTTACGAAGAATGTTTTTATCATGGAATATCTTCGTCTTGTCCTTGTAAATTCTCGCATTCTCGTAAGCTTCGTTCCGGATTTCTGCAAGTTCATTCAATTGAAGTTTGCGCAACGAGTTTGCCTTGTTAGAATCAAAATTCATCTTCTTAATTGACCAATATGCCCTATGTTCCAACTCCACAGGCAAGTGACAAGCCTTCCCATAGACAAGTCTATAGGGAGACATTACAATAGGGGTTTTAAAAGCAGTACGGTAGGCCCAAAGCGCATCGGTAAGCCGAAGCGACCAATCCTTGCGATCGGGGTTTACCGTTTTCTCTAAAATGTATTTAACCTCCCTATAGGATATCTCAGCTTGTCCACTAGTTTGTGGGTGATAGGGAGTGCTCACTTTGTGTGTTACGCCATATTTCTTCATTAAGGTTTCAAATGGGCGATTACAAAAGTGAGACCCCCCATCACTTATGATGATTTGAGGTGTACCAAACCGGGAAAGAATATTCTCTTTTAAGAAGTGAATGACCATTTTATGGTCATTATTCCGGCAAGGGATGGCCTCGACCCATTTGGATACATAGTCAACGGCAAGCAAGATGTATGCGTTTCTAAAAGAAGATGGGAATTGACCCATGAAATCGATGCCCCAACAATAAAAAATTTTGATTATTAAGATGGGATTGAGTGGCATCATATTTCTACGGGAGATTCCTCCCAATTTCTGATAAGGTTCACATGTTTTGCAAAACTCATGTGCGTCTTTGAACATAGTGGGCCAATAAAACCCACATTGCAGAATTTTTGCTGTGGTTTTTTTAGCCGAAAAGTGGCCACCATATGCCTTAGAATGACAGAAGGAGATGATACTTTGTTGTTCATCATCTGGGACACATCTCCTTATGATTTGATCGGGACAATACTTAAATAAGTATAGGTCGTCCCATAGGAATTTTCGCACCTCAATGAAGAATTTATCCTTATCTTGCTTTTTCCAATGTATAGGAATTATACCTGTAGCAAGATAGTTAGCAATGTCCGCATACCATGGTAATTGGGAAACAGCGAAAAGTTGTTCATCAGGGAACATATCATTGATCGCGGTCGTTTCAGGGAAATCGTTGAGAACAAGTCGAGAGAGATGGTCAGCCACGACATTTTCTACTCCTTTCTTATCACGTATTTCTATATCAAATTCCTAGAGTAGAAGGATCCATCTTAACAACCGTGGTTTAGCATCCTTCTTAGAGAGAAGGTACTTAAGCGCAGCATGGTCAGTGAATATGATGATCTTGGATCCAATAAAGTAGGACCTAAACTTGTCCAAGGCAAAAACTACGGCTAAAAGTTCTTTTTCGTTAGTAGTGTAGTTTGCTTGGGCTGAGTTTAAGGTTCTACTTGTATAGTAGATGACACATGGCTTCTTTTCTTTTCTTTGGCCTAGCACGGCCCCAATAGCATAGTCGTTTGCGTCACACATAATTTTAAAAGGAAGGCTCCAATCAGGTGGTTGCATTATGGGAACACATGTCAACATACCTTTAAGTGTGGTAAAGGCCTTTTGACATTCTTCATTCCACTCGAATGAATTTTCCTTTTGAAGTAGGTTACATAAGGGACGAGAGAGTGAACTGAAGTCCTTTATAAACCTTCTATAAAATCCTACGTGTCCCAAAAAGGATCGCACATCTCGTATGCTCTTGGGTGGTGGAAGGTTGGAGAAAAGATCAATTTTCGCTTTGTCCACCTCAATTCCATTTTGTGAAATGATGTGACCAAGTACAATTCCCTTTTGAACCATAAAGTAACACTTCTCCCAATTCAACACAAGGTTCTTCTCTTCACATCTTTTTAGCATAGATTTTAAGTGCTCAAGGCACTCATTAAAGCTACAACAAAATACTAAAAAATCATCCATGAAGACTTCGAGAATTGTCCCCACCATATCAGAAAAGATACTCATCATACAACGCTGAAAGGTGGCAGGGGCATTACATAGTCCAAACGGCATCCGTCGATAGGCGAAAGTGCCGAATGGACATGTGAATGTAGTCTTTTCTTGGTCTTCACGGGCGATCTCTATTTGGTTGTACCCTGAATAGCCATCAAGGAAGCAAAAATGGGAATGACCCGCCAACCGTTCTAAAATTTGATCAACAAACGGTAGGGGGAAGTGGATCTTTCCTCGTGACAGTGTTTAGCTTCCGGTAGTCAATGCACATTCTCCAACCGATAGTGACTCTGGCTGGTACGAGTTCATTATTGGCATTGGCTACGATGGTGATCCAGGATTTCATAGGTACCACTTGAGTTGGACTCACCCATTGACTATCGGATATTGGGTAGATAATACCCACATCCAATAGTTTTACCACTTCAGCCTTAACCACATCCTTCATGTTTGGATTGAGTCGTCTTTGTGGTTGCCTAGATGTCTTCGCATTCTCCTCAAGGTGTATGCGATGAGTACAAATCAGTGGATTTATGCCTTTGAGATCCACAATCGACCACCCAATGGCACTCTTGTGCTCTAATAGAGTGGCCACTAGCCTACTCTCCTGTTCCTCATCCAAGTGGGAAGAAATCACCACCGGATATGTCTCATCTCGACCTAAATAGACATATTTCAGCTCACTTGGTAATGGTTTTAGGTCAAGTGTTGGTGCCTTGATATTGGATGGGAGGGCTTTGTTCTCATTTACAGGCAAAGGCTCAAATAGGGCCCTCCATCTTTTATTATCAAGCACCGGCATCGCATCTAAAATGGCATCCATCTCTCATATTATGTCATCATTTATCTCATGAGAGTGGGCCACACATGCCTCCAAAGGATCGGAATATAATGACAAGGGGAATGTATCATCCACGATTGATTCAATCATATTTATCTCGTGGATCTCATCATCAACCTCCTGTGGTTGCTTGCATAAATCAAATATATTCAGCTCAAGTGTCATATTTCCAAAGGACATTTGTACCAGCCCATTTCTACAATTGATAATTGCATTGGAAGTGGCTAGAAAAGGGCGGCCAAGTATGACGGGAATTTGAGCACCGATACCTATCACGGGATGTGTATCCAAGACAATAAAGTCTACTGGGTAGTAGAATTTATCAACTTGGACTAGAACATCCTCAATCATTCCTCTCGATATACGAATGGATCTATCAGCAAGTTGGAGTGTGGTTTTGGTGGGTTTCAATTCACTTAACCCAAGTTGTTCGTAAACGGAGTATGGAATGAGGTTCACACTTGCCCCCAAATCGAGTAAGGCTTGTTTAATCCGGTAGTCTCCTATGATGCATGAGATGGTTGGACTACCCGGATCCTTGTATTTTTGGGGCACCTCTTGTTTGATGATAGCGCTCAAATTCTCAGTAAAAAGTACTTTGTTATGAACATTGTGTTTCCTTTTGACCGTACACAATTCCTTTAGAAATTTGGCATAGGATGGTATTTGTTTTATGGCATCCAACAACAGGATGTTGATCTTCACCTACTTGAAAACCTCTGATATTTTCAGATTTTTATCTAAAGGTTTAGGTGAAATCAACCTTTGGGGAAACGGGGCAACCGGCTTGTATTGCCTTTCCGGTTCTTTCTCTTGTGGAGTGTTGTTTAAGCTATCTTCCTCTTTAGAATGTTTTGGATCCTTAGGCTTTGGGGCCTTCACCAGATTAGATTTGTCAATTACTTTCCCACTTCTCAAAGTGGTGATAGCTTGAACATGCTCCACATGTTGGGAGGATGAGCTTGCATCTTGTATCTCAAATTGGGTTCTCGGGTTAGGGGCAGGAAGTGTGCCTTTCTCCCTAACACTAAGGTGAGATTCAACTCTAGCTATTGAAGTCTTTAATTCATTGATGGCTTGAGTTGAATAATTTCAATTGAATTTCAATTGCTCTTGCATGAACCCATCTATTTTCAGAGAATTAGTCTTGTTATACTCAGCTTGGACCGAAACAAATGCACCCAACATCTCCTCTAGCGCAACTTTTGGTGTAATGACTAGAGATGGACCTAGTATAGGTTGAGCTTGAGGGATATTGGTTGGATTTGCAGTGGGTCCATTCCTCCAACTGAAGTTGGGATGGTTCTTCCAATTAACATTAAACGTGTTTGAGTTTGGAGCACCAAATTGCCGTTGATAACTATTTATGGCATTTGATTGTTCTTGTAAGATGTCCTGAACTGCTGAAATTGTGGGACAATCTTGTGTTGCATGTTGATTTCCGGCACAAATTCCACAAACAGTTTCAACGTCATTGGAGTTGATCGTCTCTCCTTTCCTTAATTCCATGGCCTCAACTTTTCTTGTGAGGCTTGCCACCCGTGCACTTATATTATCCTCTTCTGATAAGACATACATTCCTCCTTTTTCCCTTTGTTGGCTAGTCTTGAAATTTGCTGGTTTCGATGTATCCCAAGATTGTGCATTCTCAGCCACTTCCTCTAAATAGTCCCATGCTTCATCGGCTTCCTTATTCATGAACCCTCCATTGCACATCATCTCTATGAATTGGCACATGGGTGAAGTTAGTCCGTCATAGAAAAAGCTTATAACCCGCCAAATTTCATAGCCATGATGTGGGCATGCATTTAACAAGTCCTTAAACCTCTCCCAACATTGGAAGAAGGTCTCATCTTCCTTTTGAGCAAAGTTCATGATAAGGCTCCTCAACATGTTCGTTTTGTGAGTAGGGAAGAATTTTTTTATGAATTCCCTATGCATATCAGTCCATGCACCAATTGATCTTGGCCTTAATGCATGGAGCCAACCTTTAGCTTTTTCTTTAAGGGTAAAAGGAAATAATTTAAGTCTTACCACATCATCAGTAACATTCGCAAAGTGTATGGTGGTTATTACTTCATCAAACTCCTTAAGATGTTGATAGGCACTTTCACTGTCTAATCCATGGAAGTTTTAGGAGGAGTTGGATTACTCCCGGTTTTAAATCTACATTCCCTGCATTTTGTGGAAAGATTATGCATGAGGGAGTGCTCGCTCTTGCTGGTTGCAAGTAATCACGTAATGTTCTTGATCGGGGAACATTCTCAACCACATTCTCCCCCGTTTCGGTTTGGTTTTGGCCCAGATTTGGATTGGCCATCTGATTAGGTTGATTTGCAGCCATATTTTCAGACAAAATTGGAGAAGTTAGATATCTCCTAGCACGTGGTTCTCTGTTTATTCCTTCTACTATTCCCCCTTCACTTATAAGTTGATTATTGGAATCCCGAGCCCAATGTGGCATGCAAAAATCCTAAAAGTATGAAACAAAGAGAAAGAAGAATTCTTCCTTCCTTTCTTTACTCTTCTCTAAGATCGAAGCACAAGGTGTCTTGCAATGGCTAAGCTAGAAGCAAGGATAGAGACCGATTTCTTCTGGTCAATAGGGTTTCAGAGAATTCCCAACCACTCTTTGAATCTTTTGAGAAAAGTGCAGAAAAAGAAGAAAGAAGAGTAGAGGTGAGAAGAGAAATCTCTGAGCACAAGGTGATCCAAGACGGCAGAGCCGACCAATAGGAATCCAAGTGGCACAAGGCCTACCTTTCAGAGATCCAAAAAGGAATCTCCACCCACTGTACAAGAGATGAATGCGATAGGAACGAATAGGAGAAGAAGAAGAGTAAGGTTTAGAAAGATAAAACCTGATTTGGCACTTGAGGTCCTTATGTCTTCTTCAGTTTCCAAGAAATCCTTGAAAAAGACAACAAATCAAACAAAACAAACTAAGTTAATACTATTCCTAAAAATCCTAAATAGACACTATTTTCAGAAATTTGTGAAAAACCGTCAAAGTCCTCGGCAACTGCGCCAAAAACTTGTTCGCTTCCCCAAGTGTAGGGTTGTGATGTAGTAATAAACTCGGTAAGACCGAGGTTGATCCACAGGGACTTATGTAGGAATTCACAAAATACTTCCAATAGTTTCTATTGAAAATCTAACAACCCGAATTGTAGTAGATTGATGTTGAACTAAACTGAAGTAATAAATTAATAAAAGGCACTAGGGGTTCAAGGATCCACTTGTAGCAATCCTTGATGCTCAATCCGCTGTGGTTTCTCACTTTCTTAACTAGAATCGAAATTAAAATATATCTAGGTGAATGATAGAGCTGTTAAAACCAATAATCTGCCATATGTAAGATCAATGTACGTGATTCACTAAATGCAAGCTAGGACGAGCATGCTCAATTGCATAGGTCAGTCCCAATTCCAATAGACTAAGTTCATAATCATAACCATCACTAAGGCCTGTCACATGACAAAGCTAGATCCTGACTTGAACTTGATTCAAATCATATACACAGTCCACATACAACAAAATCTCAGAAAAGTAGAACTTTGGTAGGAAGTTCCCACATGAAGATCATAGTACTAGAGCGTACTCCGATTCCTCGGATCATACAGGTCTAAACTAGCACACAACCATTAAGAACTCAAGCAATTCTCCCAAACATCCATGAGTCATCATAAGACTAAGAAAAACTACTTGAAACTTGTATTAACTTCAAACCATTGTTCATAAACATGAAATCCAACTTTAAAACCAACTTAAACGAATTGAAAACATCTTAGATTCATTACAAGCTTCACCTCTTAGCCCTAGCTAAGAGGTTTAGCTGCTCATGATCCAAGGAAACATGAAACAACTAGGAAAAGCATAAAAACAGCAAAATTAACTAGAAGGAGTTGTGGAACTCCGAAATCCACTTCCGCCACCTCCCACCTTGCTCAAACCCTTCTCAGATACCCTAGGAACGATCCCTAGGTGTCCTTTTATAGTGGGGAGGCTCCGCAACATCAGAATATTCTCGAATTTGCGTAAGGGTACGCAGTGCACAGAGAAATTCGGCGCCCACAATAGAAGTTTCTGAGTTTTCATGTGGCCGACCGGTCTGGACCGGTCGGACTGGGTTGGCCAACCAGTCACGACCGGTCGGACTGCTTTCCTCATCAGTCCAGCGTGCATAGGGGATCCTTAGACCAGTTGGCCGACCGGTCAAGACCGATCGGACTGGGCTGGCCGACCGGTCACGACCGGTCGGTGTGCCTCATCAATATGTCCAGCGAGTTTTGTAGTTGAAAAGTCTTCTGGCCTACTGGTCTAGACCGGTCTGGTTTCCTTGGCCGACCAGTCTTGACCGGTCGGACCTTCTTCATTTGTTTCTTTCTTTCTTCTCTCTGCTTTCTTCTCTCCTTGCTTCATTCTTTCTTTGGTCCTCCTTCGATCTTCATTCAATGGTTCTAGATAGACCCTTTTCATCTTCAATTGGGTGAAGTCCACTCTCATTCCTTACAACAGCAAAACATGCCTTAGATTAGTCTTTAAATCGTGAAAACCATTCATAATGAGTGACGAATTGGGGTTAGAATATACACAATTAAGAGCTCAACAGAGGGGAGTACTCTCCATGCGATACAATAATATATGGAAGAGTCTAAAGAAACTGGCGAGATTTACACCATGATTGTTAATGGTGAGAACTTAGAATCTTTGAATATACCCTTAACTTTAACGCTCTTGTTGAATGAGTTTACAAGTATATGGCCTGAAGAACTATTAGACAATCCGCCACCTATGAGGGATATTTAACATCGCATTGATCTTATCCATAAGACTAGTTTGCCCAACCGCCCGCATTACCATTTGAGCTCGAAGGAGAGTGAAATCCTCCAAGAACAAGTTGAAGAATTGTTGAAAAATGGTTTTTAAGGGAAATTCTAAGCCCTTATGCTTTGCCGGCATTGTTGACGTCAAAGAAGGACGGTAGCTGGAGGATGTGTGTTAATAGATGAGCGATCGATAAGATCATCATTAAGTACAGATTTTCCATACCCCAGTTGGACAACCTGTTGGATATGTTAGAGGGTTCCAAGGTGTTTTCCAAGCAAGATTTATGAAGCGAGTACCATCAAATCCAAATCCAACCTAGTGATGAATGGAAGATAGCTTTTAAGACTAAGGAGGTGCTATATGAATGGCTCATTATGTCCTTTGGTCTATCAAACACCTTAAGTACCTTCATGCGCCTCATGAACCAAGTCTTGAAGCCGTTCATAAGCACGTTCGTCATGTACTTCGATGACATCTTGAAATATAGTCAGGATGAATCATAACACATGGGGCATCTCAAACAAGCTCTCTAAATGTTGCAAGACAATATGTCACACCCCGAAATTCGGGACTCAAGGACAACGACCCAAAGCCCGAGTTCCAGGGTGTGAATTTAAAATTCGAGCATAGATTCCTTGAGATTCCATTCCACACATCGCACATCTAAAATAAATCCCAAAATATACATTTTTTTCTTTAATGTCTTATTATATTGAATTTTACAAAACTAAAATAAATCAACTATGGTTGGCTCTTGAGTAGTACGTAACCATCTAAATACTCTGCTCTGCCTACATCCCTTTTCTTCCTGAAGACCTACAAGAATTGTGGTGATTTTAGTGAACTAAAGCCCAATGAGGTTATTTCCATCACTGGTAATTTTTCAGTTAATAAGAGATACGATGCGAATCCATCAATGGATAGAATTGTATGGAATATACGAGGATGAGGTTATGATTGATACACTTTATGATTTATTATAAATGGAACATGATTATCATGATGTTATGTATGTTATGATACGTGTGAGAGCAATAAACGTTTAGGAACTCGCTGCCACTGAACATTAGGAACCTGTCGCAAATCAACCATGCTCACCTAACCGGAACAGCGAGGTGGCAAATCAACCATGCACGCCAGTGGGCAAATCAACCATACACCACTGATCCAACCGAGCAAATCAACCATGCTCAATAAGTGAAATGACCAGAACTCGCTGCCACTTGTCGTAAATCAACCATGCTCACCTAACTGGTATAGCGAGGCGACAAATCAACCACGCACGCCATGAGTCAAATCAACCATGCTCCTATTCTGTCGCAATGTGTAAATGTACGTGTATGTCATGAGTTATGGAGACACTTCTTCAAGCATACAATGCATATCAAAATTCAATTCCAATCACACCATGCATGTGTTATCTTCATTCAAGTAATTCTTTATCCAATTTTAGTTATTGTCGATCGAGGGATTTGAGAAGATCATCATGTAAAGTTTAGTGCGTTGATGATTAGCTAAGGTTGTTCCAAGAGTTATGTATTGTATATTATTTAAACCTAAGTTGTTGTCGATAGTAAATTTAAGAATAATGTCAAGAGAAATCTTGAGAATACTACGTGTATTTAGGGTTGCATGTTGTTGACATCATATGTAAGAAATCCTAAATCGAATTATCATAGAATTCTGACATATGCAATAAAAAGAAAAACTTGAGAAAATTAATTCAATAGGAAAAAGATAATTGGCAGGTGAACTTTTAAGGACATAGAGGTAGGAGATGGATGGATCCCTTACGTATGATTCCATGATAAGGAAGAAAGCATAAAAGTATACCTAAAATCCTAACTAGAGAAGGAGACTTCATAAATTGAAAATAAACAGGGGAGAACACTAAAGAAAATTTACAAAGAAAGTTATGTGAGATGAATCACTCACCGATTCGTTAATCCCTAGGTTTCAAATAGACTCGGCTCGAATCCGAGTTGACTCAGCGAGTCGACTTGATCTAGAGAATAAAAACTCTTCTTCTTTCTCTCTCCTTCTTTCTTCTTTCTTCTTTCTTCTTTCTTTCTTCTTTCTTTGCTAGAGCGACTTCTCAGCAGCAATAGCAACAAGGTTGTGGGCCCTCTTTCTTCTTCCCAAACGAATCTCTCTCTCTCTCTCTCTCTCTCTCTCTCTCTCTCTCTCTTCCTCTCACAAACAACTCTCTCTCTCTCTCACAAATAACTCTCTCTCTCTCTCTGGCGTTTTCTCTGAAGGATGCAGGGACGGAACATGGTTTTAATCGGCTGGAGGTCGGTTGCATGGTGCGGAAGGAATCTTGGATTCAATCCAAGTTGGAGAAGAAAACTGTTTATTTTGGAAGGTTCTTGCGCATAGGAGCCATTGGAAATCTAGGTGGGGTCCACTCGATCTTACATACGAGATTTGGGAAGTCCATGAAAACTAGGGAGGTAGATCTTAATCTTCTTGAGTTCGAACGGTGGTTTCAAGCAGACCAAGCTAACGACGTGATGAAGCGAAACTTGATAGGACAAGGTTTAGGTGAGTCATGGATCTAATGGACGGATTGAATGTACCCATGGGGTCCATTTTGATGGTCGTGCGGAGGCCCACAACTGGTAGGGAGCGGACGCTATTACCGCGTACATTGGAGAGTCGGGGTGAAGACAATCGTCTTTTTTTCCTCGGTTGTTACGTGCGGTGCACGTAACATAACTTAGTGCTCCACATTGCAAGCGGCGTCCATTTGTGGGGGACTGAGATAATTTCGTCCGTCCATTAGGATGGTAACATAATTTCAACCATTGCCAAGGAAGTTGAGGTAAATCCGAGTTAAGGTGGCCCACTTATGGCACGATTACTGATTAGGGCATTTGTAGGATGATCGGTGGGCTAAAATTCGACGTGAACGGCTAAAATGTACTATAAAACTTGTATATTAAGTTTTGTATGAAAGTGAACGTCAGAAATTATAATACTTAAAAATGGTGGTATAACTTAAGTTTGACTGATGGTATTTTCGTAATTATTATAAATTTACAAGTTTTGTGAAATCTAACACTTCTACACTCTTCTAGGATTTATTTTAAGCCACTTTAATAAAGAAACCCTACCCTAATTCCCTACAGATGATTTATTATTAATTTATCAATATAAAAGTCATTTAAATTATTAAATAATTAACTGAATTCTAATTTAAATGATTTTAAACCCTAAGGTGTTATAAACACACCTGAGCGGGTTCATAGAGCCAGGAAATAGATGATCTAAGCATATGTGTGGTGATGGACAAGGTGTACGAATCAGATTTAGGGATAAACACGTGTATAGGATGATGTGGAGATTGTATAGCGGTTTTACGTTGGTCACGTAATTCGAAATCGAAGTGGACGGTTAGATATTCCAATCTAGCAACGATAACTCATTCTAACGGTCAGTTTACTGACTTAACTAAGTATGCTAAGTTTTCTTAGAGGCCTTAAAAGTTGTCGCAATACCTACAAAAGTGTATGTGTGTGTGTATGCGTGTGAACAACATGACCTAGAATTTAAATTCTCATGTATGGACATGTACTCGTATATTTACTTGTGCGCCTAAATTTTCAGGGTATTACATTCTACCACCCTTATACAAAATTTCGTCCTCGAAATTCGATCCACCTACTAGACCAACGGATCAAGATACTGCTCTACAATATTTCTAAGTGTCTGCTACATTCGACTAATCCTAAGTTTACATATACACAAGTGTAAGACTACCTGTATGAACTCAGGTTCTTACAATCTACCCCCCTTACGAGAATCTCGTCCTCGAGATTCAACCATACCCGCAACTAAGTTTTCGTTATGCACTCTGATGTGCCTAAGTGTATGCTATAACGAAAAAGAAGAAAGTCAACAATAACATCCCAACAAAAGCAACGTCATAAACAAGACAACCAATCACAGTACAAACAATGAAGCAAGCAAAACGAACAGTCCAAACAAAAGAAATATCACAGACAAAACCAACAGACACCCGAACCTCAACATTACAGACATGATCCTACAAGTAACGTCGCTAGCAAAACAAAGGTCACAGTACAACAACACCCTTATGTAGAAGCAAGCAATTTGACAACCTTACAACCAAAACAAACATCAATAAAAAATAGAAACAAACATCAAGTATATGTAATTACAAAATTGTACATGGCGCACCCATTCCTAGACGTGCCCACTTGTCTACAAACTAGCTTACTTAGGTTCTCTACATTTAGGTTCGGCTACGGACCCTATTACAATTTTCTTAAAGTATACCGCCCAAAACTATCATCAGGTTCTCTGTGACCCATATTTTAAACCCTAGTGTAACATATACCTAGACCCTCAAAGGAATCTAAAGCCTAGGCTCTGACACCATAAATGATCTTTCATGTTTAGCCTAACTATAACCGTCATCAATCAAACTACCACTTTAGTTCTTAAGAAAGGTTCTAGCTAAGACTTTACTAGACGTCATGACCCTAACCCCAACTTCGATAGGTGCTAGCCCTAACCCTAAGCACATCGGAATTCTCGAAATCTCTCTCTGATATCATTCTGTCATGCCTCGAAATTCGAGACACGAGTACAATGACCCAAAGCCCGAGTTCCAGGGTGTGAATTTAAAATTCGAGCAAAGATTTCTTGAGATTTCATTCCACACAGCGTACATCTAAAATAACTTCTTTCTCTAATGTCTTATTACATTGAATTTTACAAAACTAAAATAAATCAAGTACGATTGGCGCTTGAGTAGTACGTAACCATCTGAATACTCTGCTCTGCCTACATCCTTTTTCTTCCTGAAGACCTACAAGAACTGTGGTGATTTTAGTGAGCTAAAGCCTAGTGAGGTCATTTCCATCACAAGTAATATTCCAGTTAATAAGAGATACGATGCGAATCATCAATGAATATAATTGTATATAATATATGAGGATGAGGTTATGATTGATACACTTTATGATTTATTATAAATTGAACATGATTATCATGATGTCATATATGTTATGATACGTGCGAGAGCAATAAACGTTTAGGAACTCGCTACCACTAAACATTAGAAACCTATCGCAAATCAACCATGCTCACCTAACCGGTACAGCGAGGCGGCAAATCAACCATACACGCTAGTGGGCAAATCAACCATGCACCACTGATCTAACTGAGCAAATCAACCATGCTCAATAAGTGAAATTATCAAAACTTGCGGCCACCGAACATTAGGAACCTATCGTAAATCAACCATGCTCACCTAATCGGTACAGCGAGACGGCAAATCAACCATGCTCTTGTTCTATCGCAGTGTGTAAAGGTACATGCATGTCATGAGTTATGGAGACACTTCTTCAAGCATACAATGCATATCAAAATTCAATTTCAATCACACCATGCATGTGTTATCTTCATTCAAGTAATTCTTTATCTAATTTTAGTTATTGTCGATCGAGGGATTTGAGAAAATCATCGTGTAAAGTTTAATGCATTGATGATTAGCTAAGGTTGTTCCAAGAGTTATGTATTGTATATTATTTAAACCTAAGATGTTGTCGATAGTAAATTTAAGAATAATGTCATGTGGAATCTTGAGAATACTACGTGTATTTAGGGTTGCATGTTGGTGACGTCATATGTAAGAAATCCTAAATCGAATTATCGTAGAATTCTGACATGTGCAATAAAAAGGAAAACTTGAGAAAATTAATTCAATAGGAAAAAGAAAATTGACAGGTGAACTTTTAAGGATATAGAGGTAGGAGATGGATGAATCCCTTACTTAGGATTCCATGATAAGGAAGAAAGCATAAAAGTATGCCTAAAATCCTAACTAGAGAAGGAGACTTCATAAATTGAACATAAACATGGGAGAACATTAAAGAAAATTTATAAAGAAAGTTATGTGAGATGAATCACTCACCAATTCGTTAATCCCTAGGTTTCAAATAGACTCGGCTCGAATTTGGGTTGACTCAGCGAGCCGACTCGATCTAGAGAAGAAAAACTCTTCTTCTTTCTCTCTCCTTCTTTCTTCTTTCTTCTTTCTTCATCTTCTTCTTCTTCTTTCTTTACTGGAGGGACTTCTCAGCAGCAATAGCAACAAGGCTGTGGGCCCTCTTTCTTCTTCCCAAACGAATCTCTCTCTCTCTCTCTCTCACAAACAACTCTCTCTCTCTCTCTCACAAATAACTCTCTCTCTCTCTCTCTCTCTCTCTCTCTCTCTGAAGGAGGCAGGGATGGAACATGGTTTTATAATTGCTGGAGGTCGGTTGCATGGTGCGGAAGGAATCTTGGATTCAATCCAAGTTGGAGAAGGAAACTGTTTATTTTGGAAGGTTCTTGCGCATGGGAGCCGTTGAAAATCTAGGTGGGGTCCACATGATCTTACTTACGAGATTTTGGAAGTCCATGCAAACCAGGGAGGTAGATCTTGATCTTCTTGCGTTCGAAAGGTGGTTTCAAGAAGACAAAGCTAAGGATGTGATGAGGCGAAACTTGATAGGACAAGGTTTAGGTGAGTCACGGATCTAATGGACTGGATGTACCCATGGGGTCCATTTTGATGGTCATGCGGAGGCCCACAACTGGCAGTGAGCGGGCGCTGTTACCACGTCCGCTGGAGAGTCGGGGTGAAGACGATCTTCTTTTTTCTTTCTTTTTTCTCGGTTGTTACGTGCGGCGCACGTAACATAACTTAGTGCTCCACATTGCAAGCGGCGTCCACTTGCAGTGGACTGAGATAATTTCCTCCAGTCCATTAGGATGGTAACATAATTTCAACCATTGCCAAGGAAGTTTAGGTAAATCCGAGTTAAGGTGGCCCACTTATGGCACGATTACTGATTAGGGCATTTGTAGGATGATCAGAGGGCTAAAATTCGACGTGTACGGCTAAAATGTGCTATAAAACTCGTATATTAAGTTTTGTGTAAAAGTGAATGTCAGAAATTATAATACTTAAAAATGGTGGTATAACTTAAGTTTGATTGATGGCATTTTTATAATTATTGTAAATTTGCAAGTTTTGTGAAATCTAACACTTCTACACTATTCTATGATTTATTTTGAGCAACTTTAATAATTCCCTACAGATGATTTATTATTAATTTATCAATATAAAAAGTCATTTAAATTATTAAATAATTAACTAAATTCTAATTTAAATGATTCTAAACCCTAGGGTGTTATAAACACACCTGAGCGGGTTGCATAGGGTCAGGAAATAGATGATCTAAGCATATGTGTGGCGATGGACAAGGTGTACGATCAGATTTAGGGATAGACACTTGTATAAGACGATGTGGAGATCGTACAGCGGTTTTACGTTGGTTGCGTAATTCGAAATCTAAGTGGACAGTTAGATATTCCAATCTAGCAACGATAACTCATTCTAGCGGTCAGTTTACTGACTTAACTAAGTATCCTAAGTTTTTTTTAGAGGCCTTAAAAGTTGTCGCAATACCTATAAAAGTGAGTGTGTGTGTGTGTGTATGCGTGTGAACAACATGACCTAGAATTTAAATTCTCACGTGTGGACATGCACTCGTGTACTTACTCATGTACCTAAATTTTCGGGGTATTACATTCTACCACCCTTAAACAGAATTTTGTTCTCGAAATTCGATCCACCTACTAGACTAACGGATCAAGATACTACTCTACAATATTTGTAAGTGTTTGCTACATTCGACTAATCCTAGGTTTACATGTACATGAGTGTAAGACTACCTACATGAACTCAGGTTCTTACACAACAAGTTGTATCCAAACTTGAAGAAGTGCAATTTCTTGACAGACCATTTGTTGTTTTTAGACTTTATGGTATCTTCCACTGGTATTCGGGTAAATGAAGACAAGGTTAAGGCCACCCGTAATGACCTACTCCGACCAACGTTTATGAAGTGCACAGTTTTCATGGGTTGGCCACTTTCTACCAATGGTTTGTTAGAAACTTCAGCACCATTGTCGTGCCTATCACTGATTGCATGAAGAACGACCCATTTCAATAGACCGATGAAACCAATAAAAACTTTGCTGAAATCAAGCAATGACTATTATCCACTCCATGTTTGGTCATGCCAAGTTTTGAGAAGGTCTTCGAGGTGGACTGTGGTGCGTCATATGTGGGAATTGGTGTGGTTTTATCACAAGAAGGCAATCATGTGGCTTTCTACAACGAGAAACTGAGTGGTGCAAGGAAGAAATGGTCCACATATGAGATAGAGTTGTACGACTATCTGACATTGGCGAAACTACCTCATTTAAAGGGAGTTTGACTTGTATACAAATCCATCAAGCTTTAAAGTTTATCAGTAGCCAAGCTAATGTGAGTCATGTACATGCCAGGTGGATTTCATTTTTGTAAGAATTTCGTTCGTAGTGAAGCACAAACCAGGGCAATAAAATAAGGTTGCTGATGCATTGAGTCACCAAGCCGCCCTTCTAATCACTATGGCCAATGAGGTTGTCGGTTTCGACTGCCTTAAGGAGATGTATCCGGAAGATGAAGACTTCAGGGATGAATGGATGCGACAAAAAGAAGGCCATCCTGGCAACTTCCACATCCAAGATGGGTTCTTATTTTTTAGCAATCGCTTATGTATCCTGCAGAGCTCGCTACGCAACAAGATAATATTGGAGCTTTATAATGGTGGCCTTGGAAGCCATTTTGGTCGTGACAAGAGAAAGGCCTTCGTGGAAGAACGACACTTTTAGTCTCGTTTAGGCCGTGACGTTGGAAGAATGGTGCAACGATGCCACGTGTATCAAACGTCCAAGGGTCACTCTCAAAATAAGAGATCGACTCTACACCTCGTTGCCTATCTCAAGAGGCCCTTGGGAGGACATCTCTATAGACTTCATCTTGGGTATCCCATGGACATAACATGGCACAGACTTTGTGTTCGTAGTGGTAGATCGATTTTCAAAGATGACTCACTTTATCTCGTGTAAGAAGACCCACAATGTGACAAATGTAGCCAACTTCTTCTTCAGAGAGATTGTGAGGTTGCACAAAATCTCGAAGACCATTACATTAGACCATGATATAAAGTTCGCAAGTCACTTTTAACGGACTTTGTGAAGTTGATTTAGGACAGAACTTCATTTTAGCAGTGCTTACCATCCACAAAATGACGGGCAATTTAAGGTTGTGAATAAGACATTGGGCAATCTCATACGGTAGTGGGACTTAGCCCTGTTACAAGCCGAGTTCTCCTTCAACAACATGGTGAACCGCTCCAAAGGGAAGTCACCATTTTAGATCATCTACAGATGAGTTTCCCATCATACACTCGACTTGGTTCCCTTGCCCAAGCTTTCGAGCATGAGCATTGCAGCAGAAAACATGACCGAGAGAATAACTGAATTACACGATGAAGTGCAGAATAAGCTTTTTGAATCGAATGAAAAGTATGAGGACATTGACAAATGTCAACAGGCAAAGGTGTTTGAACTTGGAGACCAAGAGATGGTCCATTTATGCAAGGAATGATTCCTATCCAATACCTATAACAAGCTGAAGCATAAGAAGATTGGGCCAGTACCGATCCTTAGGAAGTTGAACGACAACGCATATGTGGTCGACCTCCCAAAAGAGTTTGAGTCTCGCGAACATTCAATGTTGCTGATTTGTTCGAGTATCACGAGTCCGAGCCAAATGAGAACTCGAGGGCGAGTTCTTTTGATGGAGGGGGGGGACTGATGAAGAGAGTATCACCGAAAAGTACATGTGCTGGATCGACTAAAGAAAGCAAGCAAGGAAGGATTCAAAGTTTTAAAAAATGACCAGTCGACAGTTGTTGGAGACCGGTTGCATGTCAGTAGGCGACTGATCGAATTTCGCTAAAGACCGATCACAATCAGGTCCAAATTAAGCCCAACTCACTGGACTAGGTAGGGACATTTGTGACTAGTTTAATTAGTTCAACGACTAGTTGTAAATCCCATCCAAAAGGGACTCTACTCTCTAGACTGTTTCGGTCCCTATGCGACTAGTTGCCAGGGTCGGTGACCGGTCGCCTCTCATCTGTGACCAGTCACCAGCCCCTTGAGACCAATCGTCTGGTTTCGCAAACTCACATTCGAAACAAAGTTTGTTCCGTTAAAACTCTTTCTAATCTCATTTTTAAGATTTTTTTTTTATGTTTAGGAATATATAAACTCGCTTTCATTCATGTTTAGATATATATTTCTTTGTTACTTATTTTTTCAAATAAAGTTTTACTTTGTCTTTTTTTTCCTGTGGATTTTGAGAAAACCCAATTGAGGATTCGGGGATGCTTCATGGTTTAGAGTGTTTATCTTATGAGAGAGACGGGGTGTCGATCTCATCACGTCTACGTCTGTGTCGATAGGTGCCCATCTACTTGTGGAGATATTACACGGTCCTAATGTACTAGGCGTCTGTACTGTCCATTGATGCCCTTTGTCCATTCAAGTGGGCCTATGGTTCGTTCACACAGACTGTTAATCTAGTGGTTCCAGAGTGGAATGAGGATGCCCCAAAAATCATCCATATTGGAAAATCCTCACCATCCAAATCCCCGGCCTTTTCCTCCAAACTGTTAATATATTTTGTTCCCTGATTGTATATTATGGACCATTAATTAGAGGGTCAAGATCTCCCCATCCCCATCAGTCAACGGTATTGTTATATCCAAAAAGCGGTGGTCGAGGATATCAAAGACTCAAGACCCGCAAGTGTCTTTTTTATGGTGTTTAACCTGCGAGCCCTTATGGTCGAGGCTCGTATATCGTAAAAGTACGGTATACAACTCCCGAACCTGCGAGACCTTATGGTCGATGCTCGTATATCGTAAAAGTACGGAATACACTTCCGAACGTGCGAGCTACCTTGGTCACTGGTCATCGGATGAGGGTATTTTCATAATTGGTCTGTCTTTACTCCTTGGTTGCAAAACAAAGGTCCCGCATGCGAGCAACAAGGCTCGTGGTCGTTGAAAGGGATCGTATATCTACATGCGAGCAGCCCACTTTAAGGATGTTAAACGAGGTTACCTTCGAGGTGAATAATCGCTACCTTTTAACATCAGTTTGTACAGATTGATGTTGGTTCATCCTTATCCATGACTCTGAACATCTCCATCAAGAGACGTAATCAGTTAGACGTCCAAGGTCATTAGGTCATCCCTTTATCTACGGATTAACAAGATAAGAACCTTATCCCCTAAAATCAGCAGTGATCTTAACAGTTTGCGACATAGATTGGATCACCTGGATCTATATAAATGGATGGCCCCATAGATGAAGAAGGTACACAATCTCTAAGCCCACATCCTACCTTTGATTTCATTTTCGAATCCCGTCTACCTTAAGTTTCGGAGGGCCAACGGCTGAACGTCGGCCACCCTTAGTTTTCCCTTTTATTCTTTCAGGTTTGGAGGGAAGCTGTCTCAAAGGGAGGTGAACACCGGGAGGATCCTGTTACCAAATTCGACGTAAAAAGATTGGCGCCGTCTGTGGGAACGAGGTCATCAGAATTAGCCATTCTCATCACTGATCGTTATCTCCCACCATGCCTCCCAAAAAGATGGTTCATCCTTCCACTTCAAGACAGACGTTACCTACGCCTGACATCACTGAACTAGCGTCTAATCCCCCTCAGGCTACCTCGACAAGGGTTCTCCCGGTAGAATCCAACTTGCCATCGCAAAATCCATTTCATGATATATCCAGCAGTCAAGACGACATTATGCGTTTTGTCGGAAACACACTTCTTTCTCTCAAAGCTGGAATTCAAACCTTATCTGATCGGTTTGATCAACACTTTTCGGAACCACAATAGCAACCTTCAGAAGGGCCGCCGGTGCGGCCTATACCATTAGCTTCTAGGTATTCTGCAGGAGAGCCAAGAACCCAACCAAATCTTCCTTCAAATCGAACGCCACACTGTAATCAAGTCTCGGTACCTCCTCCACATTCTATACACTCCAGTACCTCTCGGTAACAACAATCTCAGGGGTCTTCCGTCGAAACTTCAAGCTACACCTTACCATGGGAAGGAGATCTCAAGAGAATCCAGGATCGCTTCGACGATATGGAACAGCGGTATCAGTCTAACCTTCCACCTATTGCTCTTACATCAATCCATCGATCTGAATCTCCCTTCACCCTTGAGGTTATAGAGGCTCCCTTGCCTAAGAAATACCGAATGCCTATCATTGCCCCGTATACAGGCACCAGCGATCCTCTTGAACATCTGGAGACGTATAAGTCTCTTATGGAGCTTGAGGGACATGGTTCAGAAATTATGTGTAGGGCTTTCTCCTTAACTCTAAAGGATGCAGCGCGTACATGGTTTCGGGGCCTAAAGCCTCGGTCTATCGAATCCTTCTCTCAATTATCGGAGCTCTTCCTCTCTCATTTCATGGGGAGCATCCATACCAATAAGTCGGCATCTCATTTAATGGATCTAAAGCAACAGCATGGGGAGACAATTAAGGAGTTTATAGTTCGGTTCACTGCAGAAGCCGTTCAAACTGAACGTTATACAGAAGATAAAGGACTCACCGCCCTCATAGCTAGAGTTACAAGCGAAAAATTTCGGTTCGCCCAGGATAAGAACCCTCCTAAAACTATGACGGAATTCCAAGCAAAGGCTCAAAAGTACATCAATGCAGAAGAAGTTGGTTGGCACGTCACGGTATACAGGGCAAGAAGCATAAGTCTGAGGAGATCTCTCCTCCTGATAAGAAATATCGGCGCGATTGACAGGATCGTTCCCTAAAGAAGCCCTGCTCTGGTAAATATCATAACTATACACCTATTAACCAATCTCCTAAGAAAGTATTAATGGAGATCAAGCACAAACCGTATGTGAAGTGGCCTTCAAAGATCAAGTCCGATCCTGAAAAAAGAGACAAGAGAAAGTTCTGCTATTTCCACAAAGATCATGGGCACAACACCTAAGATTGTATATAATTAAAAGATCACATTGAAGCCCTGAGAGCGGCAGGGTCTGTCGCCTAAGAGAGCGGAAGCCTCGTCACAAAGGCAAAAGTCACCTTAGCATCATCCTTCGCAAGAAGATGCTGAACCCACTGGTGAGATCCGAACCATTGTTGGAGGTCCGTCTTGTGGAGGAGATTCTCAAGCGTCAAGGAAAGCATATGCTAGCAAGGCATCTCAGAAGCCCCATCATATTTATTGGCTGGAAAAACCGTCCGATATGACAAATCCTAGCCATCATCCGATCTCGTTTTCTCTCGAAGATGCATAAGGGATTCATTTCCCTCACGAGGACTCCATCATGGTCGTGTTAAAGGTATCAAATTATTTAACTCATCGTATTATGTTGGATACAGGTAGCTCCGCTGATATTCTTTACCTGAAAGCTTTCAATAAAATGACACTCGCCAAAAGTTTGCTCAAACCAGTCTCAACTCCCCTCGTAGACTTCGGGGGCGAAGTTGTAACACTGGAAGGAAGCATCGACCTTCTAGTCACCTTCGGAGAAAGCCCAGTAAAAATCGCAGTCTTAGTTAATTTCCTCGTGGTAGATCGGAGATCAGCATACAACGCTATTTTGAGCCGACCTTCGCTCAACAAGATAGGAGCAGCTTTACACCCCTTATACCTGTGTATCAAATTCCCTACTCCAAGCGGAGTCGGGGTTGTACGAGGAAATAAAAAAGAAGCTCAAGCATGTTACAAAATTTTCGTACAAGATCGAAAAAAAGTCCAAGTAGTTCCTGTTATAACGATTACAGGGGATGCATCAGATCTCCCGATAGTTACAACGTTAGACCCAAGAGAGAGTGCTCTTCAATCAGTAACCCGGGGGAAAGAGACAGTCACAATCCACTTATATGAAGAAAATTCGTCCAAGAAGGTTTACGTTGGATCTTCTTTGAGCGATGTACTTCGTGAAAATCTGATTCATTTTCTCACCGAATACCAAGATGTATTTGCTTGGTCCCATAATGACATGTCAGGTATCGACCCCAGCGTCATAGTTCATCACCTAAATGTCGATCCGAAGCACAAACCTGTTCATCAGCGTTGACGTGCCTTCACCGCAGAAAGGCAAATGGTGATTAAAACTGAGGTCGAAAAGTTGTTGACCGTCAATTTCATTGAGGAAGTTGACTACCCAGAATGGGTAGTGAACGTGTTCTTGTTCGAAAAGCTAATGGCAAGTGGAGAATATGCGTGGACTACTCTGATCTGAACAAAACATGCCCGAAGGACAGTTTCCCAACCCCACGCATCGACCAACTGGTTGATTCAATAGCGGGGCATGCCCCGCTCAATTTTATGGATGCCTACTCCGGGTATAACTAGATCATGATGCACCCGCCCGATAATCAACACACGGCCTTTATCATTGACCGCGGCTTGTATTGTTACAAGGTAATGCCTTTTGGTCTCAAGAATGCAGGAGCCACCTATCAACGCCTGGTCAATAAAATATTCGCCGCGCAAATCAGTAGGAATATGGAAGTTTATGTCGACAACATGCTCGTGAAAAGCGTCGTAGCCAACGACCACCTCGCAGATCTCCGAGAAGCCTTCGACTTGATGAGGAAGTATCAGATGAAGTTAAATCCAGAAAAATGTGCTTTCGGGGTTTCCACAGAAAAATTTGTTGGGTTTATGGTTAGCCAACGAGGAATCGAGGCAAATCTCGAGAAAATAAAAGCCTTGATCGAAATGAAGTCTCCGTCCACTATTAAAGATGTCCAACGATTGGTTGGTCGCATTATATTATTGAACAGTTTATTTCGCGTGCCTCCGATAAGTGCCTTCCTTTCTTTAAGCTTCTTCGAGCTACTACAAAAACCGACTGGGTGTGGACTCCACAATGCGAAGAAGCATTTCAACAACCAAAGCAATTTATGAGCGCGCCTCCTATTTTATCAAAACCTATTTTACACAAGCAGCTCCTTTATTTATCTATGTCCTCTACGGCCGTTAGTGCCACATTAATAAGAGAAGATTTCAGGGTACAAAGGCCCGTTTATTATATTAGTCGAGCGATGGTGGATGCCGAAACTCGATATTCTGATATGGAGAAATTAGCTCTCGCCTTAGTGACAGCTGCTCGAAAACTGCGACCATATTTTCAAGTCCACGCTATATTGGTACCTACGAATCATCCATTAAGACAGGTCCTTCAAAAACCTGAGGTTTCAAGGCGATTGACTAAATGGGCGATTGAGATCAGTGAGCACGATATATTGTTCTACCCAAGAACCGCGATTAAGGGTCAAGCCGTGGCTGATTTCATTGCTGAATTCACATATTCTTCCTCCAGCGATGACTCTGCGACCAGCGACCAGACCCCCTGGTCGATCTTTATGGATGGGTCTTCACGGGCCACCGTTAGCGGAGCCGGCTTAATTTTAATTGCTCCTGATGGATCACATTTTCAATATACTTTACGATTTGACACTCATGTCTCTAATAATGAAGTAGAATATGAGGCTTTGATCGTCGGCCTCAAACTAGCAAATGTGCTCGCGATACAAAGTTTACTTATCCATAGCAACTCTCAACTCATAGTTAATCAAGTGCTCGGCGAATTCGAGGCGAAAGAGGAGCGAATGGCTTTATACAAATTCTCAGTACTTATCCTGCTCACAAAGCTGAACAAATATGAGATAATTCACATCCCTCGTGAGAAGAACAAGCTTGCAGATTCCCTGGCAAAGCTAGCCTTTGCACCAGAGTCTGAATTAACGTAAACTGTCCCCATCGAGCATCTCCAAGCTCCGAGTATTAGTCAAACGACCCCAGAGTAAGTAGTCACAGTACATTCCTCCCCATGTTGGATGGACCCCATCGTCCTTTATCTCAAAGATGAACAACTCCCAGATGATAAAAAATCTGCACGACAAATTTGTCATCGTACTGCCAGGTATACCTTACAAAATGGAATGTTACTACATAAAAGCTTTACTTTACCATACTTAAGGTGTCTTCATCTAGAAGAAGCGCATAGTGTTCTTAATGAAATACACCAGGGGGCATGTGGTAACCATCCTAAGGGACGCTCTTTAGTATATAAAGCAATGAGACAAGGGTACTACTGGCCCACTATGAAGGCGGACGCAATCGAATTCTAAAAAAATGTGACAAATGCCAGCGATATTCTCCAATACCTCATGTACCATTCGAGCAGATGACGCCGATGGACGGCCCCTGGCCCTTTGCCTAATGAGGAGTTGATATCATCGGACCCTTGCCCACCGGGAAAGGTTAGAACATGTTTGCAATTGTAACAGTCGATTATTTCACCAAATGGGTCGAGGCAGAGCCATTAACCACAATCACCGAAAAGTAAACCAAAAAGTTCATATGGAGAAACATCATATGCCATTATGGGCTCCCCCACACTATAATCACCGACAACGAAAAGCAATTTGACAATGCCGTGTTCTCGGAGTTTTGCGAAAAATGGAAGATACGAAGTATTCGTACCTCCCCATATCATCCCCAGGCTAATGGGCAAGTTGAAGCAGTCAATAAGATCATCAAACATCATCTAAAGACTAAGCTCGATGAATGTAAAGGCATGTGGCCAGAGCTTCTACCTGAAGTCTTATGGGCCTATAGAACTACGACTCGCATGTCAACTGGAGAAACTCCTTTCTCTTTAACATTCAGCACCGAAGCAGTTGTCCCAGTCGAAGTCCAAGTACCCTCGTATCGAATCGAGCAATACGATTCCACGAATAATCAAGATGGGTTGAGGCTTCATCTCGACCTCCTAGAAGAAAAAAGGGATGCATCCTAACTTCGAGCAGCAGCTTACCAACAACGTGTTTCTCGCTATCATAATGCCAAAGTCTGACCCAGAGCTTTCCATCTCGGCGATTTGGTCCTTAGACAGAATCTCAAAATTCCTGCTCGCTCGTTGGATCCGAACTGGGAAGGCCCTTACCGGGTTATAAAAATTGTGCGACCAAGTACATATTATCTCGAAGATATGCAAGGAAGACCCTTACGTCGCCCTTGGCATGTAGAGCATCTACTCAGATATTTTCCTTAATTCGATGTAAATCCGAACGATATTCAAATAAAGATAAATTTCCTTTTGGTCGCTACTCCATTAGTTGGATCCAAATAGCCCCGAAGGGTACATACGCATTCCCTTAGCCAAATCCTCTGCTTTCAGCAGAGTCAAAGCCTCAATCGATAGATCAATCTATCTCTACGAGGACATAGTCACCAAGACCCCCGGATTGAGGCTAACTCATTCTTTCATGAGTTAAGTACTTAGGCATTCAACATACGACCAACGAGGAAGAAAGAGGGAAGGAGAAACAACAAACAAGCCATAATTTCAAAAGATTCTACATTCCACTTCATTGACTAAAATATTCAGATTGTTTACAAAAGGAGAATGAAAATTTTTACATAAGATAGAGAAGAGATGATCATCTTCAGACATCGATTTGGGGAGGAGCGCCGCTCTCGACCTCGGGGCCAGCTTCTGGGACCCCTACAGCTTGAGTAGCCTCGGTCACTTCGTTCTCAGCAACTGCCCTCTCTTCAGTAGCTACGATGGCCGCAACCTTTTCGAACTCCTCCGTATCTAATGACGAAGTCATTCATTGCACTACTCTTAGTGCAAATTCACGACCAGTGTCATACGACTCGTATCGCTCGTCATCGTATAGCTGTGAAGTGAGAAACTCCATAATGGCTCGGGGCCCCTCCTCAGACAGTAGCTTGACAAAGGCCACCCTTTCCTCCTCCCAATGGATAAAGTTGTCTTTAAGCTGCGCAAGGGTGGAGCGCTCTTTCTCCAGACCGTCGCTGACTTCTTTTAGTCATTACCTACTTTCTGTGAGCTGCTCCTCCAGTGAGATCTTATCTTGGCGAAAGATCTCTCTTTCTCTCTCTATCTTCTCCTTCATCTCCACGAGCTTGGCGAAGTTCGAGTCCAAGGCCTGATATCTGTCAGTCAAGACTTAGACCTTTTCAATGAGGATTTTCCTTTCCTTAGTCATCTTCGCGATCAAGGTCTCGCAAGATTTAATGACCTGGTCCCTCCCGTGGACTGCCTTCTCCAGGGCAATCCTCTTCCCCTCAGCCTCGTCTATAATACGACGGGCGGTGAGGATAACACACCTCTTCCGTATGATGAGATCTAAGCCCTGCTCAAAGAGAAGGAAGATTATGAGATATGCACTAAAAATCAACAAAGAAAGTAAGAAACAGGGTCAAATTGAAGCACTCTTTACCTGGACCATCCTCACTTCCGCGTCGAGAGTGAGGTCTTCAGGACTTGGTTCGGGGAGGGTACCGAAGGTCTGGGGGGAGAAATTTACAAATCGGGTGTAGATGGCTGGGAACGGTAAATGTCTCGACTCTGAAGGGCTGGGCTACGACTAGCCCAGCAGGGCTCGCATCTTGAGCAACAGTTTGCTCGCGAGCAGGAATCAACTCGCGAGCACCTTCTGGCTCGCGAGGTTCTTCAGCCAAGGGGCAACTCGACCCCACCCCATCATTCCTTGGGGAATTTTCAGCAATATCAATAACTGGTGGTTCGGGAGGAACCACCGGTGCAACTGTCACAGTCTTAGGGAGAGGTTCACGTGGATGTGGGGTTTGGGCAGTGTAGACACCCCACCTTCGGCTACAATGTTGGTAGAGATAGCTGAATGAATGGAGGACTATACCCCCAAATCCCATGTCTAAACCCAGCCAAACTCACCCTTGTAAGCCCCAATCCATAGCCCAGCTCAAGCCTGAACCCAGTCAACTCACCCCTAAACATCATCCTGAAAAACCCCTCATAAGAAAAACTAGTCAAAAAATCCTAAAAAAGTCAAACTTGGTGAGTCAACCAGCTGAGGCAAAACAACGAGTCAACCCGTTGAGTCAACCCACTGAGTCAACTCACCATGTCAACCCATCTTCCAAACCCATTCAACTCACCGAGTTTCGAACCACAGCCTCGAAGTAGGTCCGGACTCCGAACCTCAGGCTTTTATGCTTCAGGTTCTGAGGCTTACGCTCCGAAACCAGAGCAGCCCAGCGGTATGGGCGGCCCCTAGGGTGCCGTCCAAACTTATTTACGCAAGCTGCCACCCTTCGTAGCTATAAATACCCCAACCCCTTCTCATTCACAGCATTGACAACTCCCAGAGAAATCCCATTAGTTTTGAGTCCACCTCCATCCCTTTAGCCCATTCCTCCACCAAGGAGAGCCCGAGTGAGGAGAGCCTAGCCCTGGTCCAGCCCAGCCTGACCCTGGTCCAGGTCTCCGAAGCTATCCAAGTCTTGATCCAGCCACTCGAAGCAAACCCTTGCGACACATCCGTCCATCCAGCTACTCTTTTACCAGCATCATCTCATTCGCATCTAACATAAGTGCAACATTTAATTTTCTTCCAACCCCCCTACTTATCATATCACTGCCAACACTTTGATTATTCAAACACACAGCATGCATCCCGCATAAAGCACCTGTCAGTTCGAGCGTATACTCTGGGCTTGCCTGTTAATGAAAACATGCCCATCAGAAACTCTTACTATTCAGACCTGCATTCATGCATCATATCATTCATGAGAATGTACGAGGATTAAATCAGACTTTCAAGTACTAGTTTGATTCTGTGAAGTAGAGACCGTAGTTCGGTACGGGCAGTGTGGGGTGCTTAACTTCTTCCCACCCTGTAATCATGATCCCTTACCTCGAATCTCTGGCCGCAGATCAAAATGAGTCATTTTAGAGGAATGAATCTTTGGATCCCCTTCTCTAACATTTCTACGGGGTATAGCCGACTATAGATTCGAAGTAATTGGCTAGTGGCGACTCTGGTCTTATACGAACTCATCCAAATACATCAAGTTAACACGACAACAAATAAAAAGCCCTCGAGAACGAGGCAAGCCAGTGGCACAAACGGCGATTCACGCGCACGCACCATCTTCTTCAAAAAGGAATGGAGAATCCGGAGCGCGAAGAGCCGAGCGTCCACAGAATGGCGACTCCGCTGGGGAAATGCTAGTCCCACTAGTCGTGATCTAACTTGAAAAACGGAATCCCTCATGTACTTGAAAGTCATTAGTCCTCATACAATCTCATTTGCATAGCATTCTACCCAAAAATAAAAAAAATAGAAAATCCCAAAACCCAAAAACGAGTAGAGTATAGTCCTCATCATTGTGCCTCCTCAGGCTCAACGTTTGTGGAAACAACTTCCTTCTGTAGTATAATCCGCACTCGAGCTCAGCAAGCCATGTTCGACTACGAAGAGGAAACTCACCTCTTCCCCACCCTCGAGATGGCCGAAGTGCAACCTCCAGCGTAACAACCAATTAAGAATACGCCAATTATGCAAGAATTGGCACAAGGAATGAGAGCAATACAAGAAATGCTCTTGCAATTCATGCAAGCACAAGCTACCGCAGCATCCAACAATCTAGTTGGCCCAGTTCAGGAATCTCAGTAGCCATGCCGGGTCCCTCCGGCCTCCAGTTCAAATCAAGCACAACCATCGGAGTCTGCCCAAGACTACTGACAACAGCCATCTCAGCCCTTTGCTATGAGGCATCCTCCTCAATACCTTCCCGCGACGACAAGACCGTCTCAAAGCGTTCCTGTCGCAGGAACTTCAAGTCAACTTCTAGTCAATCTTACAAACAACAATCTCGGTAGATTCCAGCATGTCCCCACAGATGGGACCCCTTTTCTTTCTCAGCATGTCCCCGCCGATGGGACTTTTACTCAATTTTATCACATCCCCGCCGATGGGATGTCAATTCAATTTCCAGCAGCAGGGACAGCACTCGCAAATGCCCACAATGGGGGTCAGTGTCAAGCCCACATCAATCAGCGGACAGTGGCGAATACCTAACAAGGGAGTCACTTCTCAGCATCTCAGCCTCCTACAAACAGGAGAACTTTTCAATTCCAGCACATCTCCGCCGATGGGATTCCAGTTAATTTCCAGCAATCTTCAATTCAGCAAACTTCAGTTAATTTTCAGCAATCTTCAATTCAGCAAACTCCAGTTAATTTCCAGCAAGTTCCAACTCAACCTTCAGTACAGTCTCCAGTTCAGTTACAGTCCCTTCAAGCACAAGTTCGTCAGAATCTAGTTCAATCATCGAATCAATTTCAGCACTTTCCAGCAAGCCCATAGGGTCGAAGACATCGACCACTATGCCAAAGAAGAACGTGCCTTACTCCGAGAAGCACCAGTCGTTCGAACAGATCATGCAGGACTGGACGAGTTGCGGGAGCAGTTTCAGATCTTATAAAATCAGGTTCAACGACAACAAAGAATCGATCTACCTTCGACCAAGTTTAGAGACTTGTGTCCTTTCCCAAATGCTCAGATACCCCCAAACTTTAAGGTACCAAAATTTAAAAGATACGACGGCAACAATTGTCCCACAGCAGATCTCAAGGCTTTCTGTGGAGAGGTGAGTGCAATCTCAGAAAATGAAGGGGCCCTCATTCGCTTATTCCAAAAATCTCTGAAGGGCGATGCCCTAGATTGGTACACATCATTGGACTGCTATCGCATCAGGACTTGGGAACAACTTTCCCAGGCTATTGTCGACAGATTCGCATACAATTTTAATATAGCACCCAGAAGAGTTGACCTCACTGCTCTCAGGAAAAGGAGTGATGAAACGCTATCAGCTTATGTGGGACGTTGGCGAGCTATGGCAGAATGCAGACACCTATCAACGACGAAGAACAAATCTCCATGATTGTTCATTCAACACATCCTGGCATATCTGGATACCTCATCTCGCATCCATATGCGAATTTCTCACAGTTAATCCGTGCTGGAGAGCAAGTCGAAGCAGGAATCCGCACAGGGACAATCTCCCCATGGCCTCATCAAGCTACTCCAGTCAAACGGAACAGAGTGGAAGGAAGACCCATCGATACGAGAACCGCAGCGGTTCTCCTCCTCGCCCGATAGAAGTAAACAACATCATTGTCACTGCTCAGGGCAACCAATATACTCCTCCACAAGGACGTCAACAGTATCAGCAGAATCAGGTTCAACATTAACCTCAAAGGTATCAGCCACAACCAAATCCTCAACCACAGCCACAACCACCTCGACAGCAGCAGCAGTTCAGGGGAAATGGTTAATACTCATATCAGAATAGGCAGAATTACAAGGAGCTCAGGAAATTCACTCCTCTCACTCAGCCACTTAGTCAGGTTATGGATATGCTGGTACAAAAGTAATTACTCACTCTAATGGCACCCAGGCCTCCTTCAAATCCTCTGCCTCCAAACTACCGAGAAAATGAGTATTGTGCCTACCATCAAGGGCGTGGCCACACCACTGAGCGATGCATGACTCTGAAGAATTCCATACAAGATCTGATTGACGACCACAAGATCATCATCTCGGTCCCTGGAACTCCTCCAGTAGCGTCTACCAACATCCTTCAAAATCCTTTGCCTCAGCATTTGACGGACCCCAGTTAGTCTCGTGGCCCTGCCGTCAACAGCCTAGAAGAAGAAGAGCGTCTCGACCACTTCTTCTCCCCTATCCAGTCCATTCATGCTTACACTTATGGGTCAACGAGTTCTCCTCCAATCTTGCAAGGGGCAAACCCCTTTCCTCCTTTAGTCTCCGAACCGTTTGTACGTAAAGGAGCACCTCCCTATGATGCACCAGCTGTTCAAGGGGCACCTTAGAGCCATTCATGTTGGGAGCCGGTCATCCTGGAAGGAGCACAATCATACATTGAACCAGCATATGAACATGTCGTTCTACAAGGGGCAATTTCAGCTCAGGAACAATCCAATCTGTAAGGGAGAGATTATACTCATCGGCAGCAAGAACCCATTGTTTTAGAAGGGGTTCCTCCAATCAAGCCAGTAACATTGCAAGGGGCAAGTCCCGGGGGCGTATCAATTACACTACAACAGCTGGGCCGAACAGAGAAACCCCCTGCCATATCAAGAGTGAAAGTACGTCGGTAGTCTAATACGACACTTACGTATGTGCAGAAGCTTAAAGAGCAACTAGAGTTATGGCTAAACCTATAGAAGGGGGGGCGATTAGGACCTTTTTGAAATTTTTTTCGCCTACTTACACAATTCAACAAATTAAACTAAGTAAGCAAGAACACTTCGGCTTCCAAGCCTAAGTGGGTTCAATCAAAAGACTAGCATATGGTTAAGCAATAAACAATCCTAGTCTAAGCATGCATAGGTAAATAAATGATTTAACTAAACAAGCTCCTAACCTATGCAACCTATGTAGACTTATGAGAATGGATCAATGAGCTCAAGTCTACACACCTAGTGAAAGTACATCTTGTGTGTGGAGGTACCAATCTAGTGCCTAGCATACATTTCTACCAAGTATTCATAATTAAACAATTAAACATCCAATGCTAAGATATCAATGTGCTCAATATAATCACAAACACAAGCATGTATAGTGGTTCGACTTTGGGTCTACTCCACTCCCGGTTCAAGTACTCAACTCCTTTGAGCACACCGGCATTCACTATCGGAGGTTTTAAATGAGGTTCAACTCTCAACCCGATGCACATTCACTCCCGTGTCGGAGGCTCCCCCTTGGAGACTTTGTTTAGGCCCGGCTAACGAGCCAATGAACGGCTAACGTCCCTAGATCGAGTTTGACAAACAAACTCTAAATGGACTCTCAATAAAGACAACCTTACTTGTCGGATGAGCCCCTTGTTCAGTGCCGGTTTGGGTTGCTTGATCTCCGATCTTCCGTGCTTCAATAAGCTTCCCTAGCTCCCTCGATCGTGTTGCTGTTGCGTCGCTAATGCCTCAGCTACACTTGATTAATCACCTTACTTGTGATGCCTTTGAGATGCCCAAGGTGATAAGAGGATCGTTGAATCTCCTACATGGGGTATGTAGCTTGTTCTAACTAGGAGATTCACCTAGAGGGTCTTCTAGAGGCCTTGAACAAGAGATATAACTATATGGTATAGTGTCTTACCTCTAGTATTGAGAGTGGAATCAAGTCATCTCTAGTTGCATTTGAATGCCCTCACTTGTGTTTAAACACAAGGGATATGACTTGAAACTCCTCCTCTTTGAGGCCTCATATGATGTACAAAAGGTGTGGGGAATAGGCTCTCAAAACCTTCTTTATATGCCCAAAAACCGAGCTCCATATTTAAAGAAAATGATCTCCAACGGTCATAAAATGGGCAAAACGGCTAGTTGCCGACCTGCCCCGACCGATCGGCCAAGGGTCCAAGACCGGTCATTCAGGGTCCAAGACCGATCGGCCACAAGACAGTGTACGTTGTCTATGTAGAGGGGACTGTCTGACCAGGTCGGACCAGCCCAGCTGACCGGTCAAGACCAGTCGGCCCTATGGCCTGAAGACACAGCAGGTTGCTGTCCAATTGGGGACCCAGTCTGACCGGTCAAGACCAGTCGGCCCTATGGCTGAAGACACAGCAGGTTGCTGTCCAATTGGGGACCCAGTCTAACCGGTCTTAACCGGTCGATCCAATCCATTCAACCGGTCGTGACCGGTCGGTTAGGCTTGGGTTCAGCCAGTTTGATTGCTGACCCATCTTCCACACAATCCTCACTCAATGGCCAATGAAAGGTGGATCTTTTGGGACACCTAGGGCCAAACTATGATGACTAAGGGTATTCTAAAGATGGTCAAGGTCATCAAAGAGGTTAGGGGTTAGGTTTTGGTCAAGGTTAAGGCACACCAAGGCATCACATTTAACTGATACTTCTTCCTTGATGCAGCAGGGCTACTTGAATCTTCGGTCTTCGTCTTCATTAAGCTCAACCGACACTAGACTCACTGACCTAAGTGATTGACAAACAAGGTGCACTAGTATGCCATAGAAAAGTGCACTAACAAAGAGGACCAGTATTCATTCCATGGGAACCTCCTACTCCAGGAACAGTCAAGCCTAGGACCGCGACCTTATGTGATCTATGAAGACAAGCATCGATATTATCCCTTCAACACAGGCAACAATGTAGTCCTCAAGGCAAAAGCTCCATACGAGGAAGATCTAACACCCACACCAACATGGTTGCAAGAACTAGTGGTCCTAGAAGGCAAAGGAGAGAAAAATTATAAAGAGGTCCGGTGGCACTATCCAGAATGTGCAGAAGTAGTAAACATGAATCCTAATGGGCGCTGCATTCGAAGAGATAATCAGAATAGAGGAGATCCCAAAGGCGCTCTCTCGGGCCTCGGCAACAAAAACGAAGCTGCATATGATGTGGCGACTCAGCTTAAGTCAATCCCTACCCAAATCTCAGTATGGGAGCTACTCTGCACGTCGCGCATACACCAAGAAATGTTCGCCAAAACCCTTAGTGATGCCCATGTCTCCTCCGATACAGCACCAGAAATGATAGCATTGATGATCAGACAACTCCTGGCTCTACGCGCCATCACCCTCATTGATAATGAGTTGTCACCAGAAGGGCGGGATCATGGGCGATCTCTCAACATAGCCTTACGATATAAAGACCTTTGTGTGCCGCTGGTCCTCATTGATAATGGCTCAAGCTTAAACGTCTGCCCGCTCAAGATTGCAGAACGCTTGGGAATCAGTCCCTCTTCATTTCGACCCAGCACCATATACGTCAGAGCATTCGACAACACCCGCCAATCAGTGGAAGGGGAGGTCGACATAGAGGTACAGATAGGTCCGAAAATCTCCACCATCACATTTCAAATCTTGGATATATCAACCTCTTTCAACATGTTGCTCGGATGACCTTGGCTGCATAAGGTTGGAGCTGTGCCATCAACTTTGCAACAACGGGTGAAGTACATCTATGGAAATTAAGTAATCTCTATCCATGCAGAGAAGGAGCTCATCATCCCTTCCAATGTTGCTGCCACTGAACCAAATATCCCTGTCATTGACATCCAACACTCTGATGAAGATGTCTCGTTTCATAGTTTCGAATTTGAGACTGTGAACGCCATCGCCAATCCGGAACCGATGAGTGTGGATCGTGTCTTTTCACCAGCGGAACGCCTGAGCCTCAAGTATAGGATGAAGAATCATTTCAAGCTCAGAACGGTACCGCTGGTATATAATCAACGTAAATGGGGACTCGGGTACAGGGCAATCTTATGGACAAAAGAAAGAAGAAATTCTGGTGCTCACCTATTCAATTCATCAAGCCAGGAGAGCTTTGCAGAGATCTAAGAAGAAATCAACCGACTGCATTACACAAAGGCCTCCCAATGAGCCTAGCTCGGGCCATATGGCCCCCCATTCGATGAGACTGGATTCTCGAACCATCTAAGCCGCCGGAAGAAGAAGGAAAGGATAAAGTCAAAGAGAAAAGTCAAATGCAACAGCTTCAGGACCAGGGTACTCTGATACCTGCTCCCAACCAGGGGCACAACCTGCCCACTTCAACTCCAGTCAACCAGGGGCACAACCTGCCCACTTCAATTCCAGCCAACCAGGGGCACAACTGGCCCATCTCAACATCAATCAGCAAGAGGCACGACTCGCCCATCTCTGCAGAACCAACATCATCAACCATCAGCCAGGGGCAGAAGCAGCTCATCCATTGGACCCAGAAAGGGAAATGGCCAGCCCTAGATTGGTCCGATGTCCAGATTCTGAACTCGTCTCTCGCTGTGGAACCAGACGAACTGCAATGCGAGGTAAGTGATCTAGGAGGGACTGAGTACGACTCAGATCTCGAACACAACCAGCGAGAAATCATGGTCATTGGGCTAAACTGTGATTCTTCGCCCAAATCATCAACTCCCATCTCTTCAGGGGAAGGAGTGTGGGGTCATGAATGGTCATCTGATTCCCTAACTTCTGAATCAGCTAGAGAGTCATCTGAGGGCTCTGGCTTCTAAAAAAAATGTTGGTTTAAGCAGCGAGCGAAACTTTGGGACAAGCTGGGATCAATCATAGTCTGCAATGCCCGCTTGTTCAAGGTCCCGTAAATTTCAAAAATCTAAAAAAATTAAAAACTTTCAAAGGACAAAAAAATCTAGCATTTCCATTCCAAAAAATCCTCAAAAACCAAAAAACATTTCTTTTCCTGCATTCAATAATGTGCCAAGTTCGTCTAAAGAGTCGCATGAGTTTGAAGTCGAATCGTATGATTTTGACACCGAATTAGACTTCGAGCTCATGGGTTTGGACGAAGCTCGGGATGAGGAAGATGATCACTCGGCTCCTAAACTGGAGGATCTCCTAAAAAAGTTTGAATCCAAAGCCAATGTTGTAGCCGATGATTTCGAGATAGTAAACTTGGGGACACTTGAGATCCCTAGGGAAGTATGCATTGGAAAATCGTTGCCACCAGAGATGAAGCAAAGAATGATAGAGTTCCTAGCTCCAAGATTGTCCAACTTCGCGTTTTCATATGAAGACATGCCGGGGCTCGATGAAGAGCTCGTTGTACACCATCTGCCAACCAAGTCAGATATGAAGCCAATAAAGTAAAAACTTCGAAGAATGAAGCCAGAATGGGCCCTGAAAGTCTGAGATGAAGTCATCAAGCAGTACAATGCGAGATTCTTGGTAGTCTCTAACTACCCTAAATGGCTCGCCAACATCGTACTAATACCGAAGAAGGATGGCAAGGTTTGAATGTGTATCGACTTCCGAGATCTCAACAAAGCCAGTCCAAAAGATGATTTCCCTTTGCCACAATCGACACTCTGGTCAACAACATTGCTTGGTATAAGGTGTTCCCATTCATGGACGGGTTCTCAGGTTATAATAAGATCAAGATGGCCGTCGAAGATCGCGAGAAGACATCGTTTATCACTCCCTGGGGAACCTTATGTTACAGGGTAATGCCGTTCGGTCTGAAGAATGCAGAAGCAACACATCAACGAGCAATGACAACATTATTCCACGACATGATGAACAAAGAGCTTGAAGTATATGTGGACGATATGATCGTCAAATCTCGCATGATCGAAGGACACTTTGAAGATCTGAAGAAGTTATTCAACATATTAGAAAAGTACAAGCTCCGTCTCAACCCTCAGAAATGTGTCTTCGGTGCAATGGGAGGCAAACTCCTTAGCTTTATGGTGAGCGAGGATGGCATCAGGGTCGACGAAACCAAAACTAGAGCAATCATCGAGATGCCCCCTCCTAGAACAGAGAAAGAAATTCGTGGCTTCCTCGGCAGAATTCAATACATCAGTCGCTTCATCGCACAACTCACACCTATATGCGAACCCATATTCAAGCTCCTTCGGAAGAACGTTCCAAAAGAATGGAATGACGGTTGCCAAGTCGCCTTCAACCGTATCAAGAAGTATCTCATGAATCCTCCAGTTCTAGTGCTGCCCACTCCTAGACGACCACTATTGTTATACATCTCGGTAGCAGTAGAAGCCATTGGCTGTGTTCTCGGCCAACACGACGAGATCGGGAAAAAGGAACAAACAATATACTATTTGAGTCAAAAGTCCACCAACTACGAGACCAGGTATTCACCAATCGAGAAGACTTGCCTCGCCCTAGTCTGGGCAACTCAGCGACTCCGTCAATACATGATTACGTTCCCTATTCTCCTCCTCGCTCACATGGATCCGCTCAAATACCTGTTCGAGAAACCAGCACTCATTGGAAGGATAACTAAATGGCAGCTACTTCTGTCTAAATTCGATATCACCTATGTCACTCAAAAGGCAATCAAGGGGTAAGCCCTCACCGATCATCTTGCCGCTCACTCTCTCCTAGATTATCAATCGCTCAAGACATTCTTCCCTGATGAAGATCTCCTGCTTATCGAAGGTGAAGCAAAGAAGAAGAAAGATGAGTGGACATTATTCTTCGTCGGTGCAGCAAATTCTAAAGGGGGTGGTATCGGAGCAATCCTCTACTCTCCAAATGATATCCCTATTCCTATCTCAAGGCGCATAGCATTCGAATGCACCAACAACATGGCAGAGTACGAAGCATGCATCGCCGGTCTAAGGGAAGCCATAATCTTGGGCGCCAAGAAGCTACGAGTATTTGGAGACTCACAGCCTATCATCAATCAGACCAATGGCAAATGGAAACCAAGGACGAGAAGTTGATACCATATTATATGTATCTTAAAAATCTGATCGAAGAATTCAAGGAAATCACCTTCTCATACATGCCCAGGGCCAAAAATCAGTTTGCAAATGCTCTCGCTACACTCGCATCAATGCTCGAGATCCTGAAAGGAGCTTCAGAATGGGAGCTCACAGTCGAAACTCAAGATGAACTTGCTTTCTGCCTGTAAATAGAAGAAGCTGAAGCTGTCCTTGACAAACCCTGGTATGCCGACATCAAGCAATATCTCGAAATTCAGGAGTATCCAGAGTCAGCAACAACAATAGATCGCCAAACTATCCAGCGTTTGGCCGGCCAGTTCACCATCAGTGGCGAAGTTCTTTACAAGCGATCCTATAATCACGTCCTCCTTCGACTGTGTCGATGAGACAGAAGCAGCAAAGATCATGAAAGAAATACACGAAGGAATCTGTGGCCCACACATGAACGGGCACATGATGGCAAAGAAGATTTTACGACTCGGCTATTATTGGCTCACCATGGAGACAGAATGTTGTCAGCATGTCAGAAAATGCTTCAAGTGTCAGAAGCACGCGAATCAAATTCATGCCCCCTCATCAGAACTGTATAACCTGACGACTCCTTGGCCCTTCTCTATGTGGGGACTCGACATCATTCGGAAGATTAGTCCCAAAGCATCAAACCGTCATGAGTATATACTTATGGCAGTCGACTACTTCACCAAGTGGGTAGAAGCAACCTCCTACACCACGATTGCAGCATCCCAGGTGATCAAATTCATGAAGAACAACATCATATGCTGGTATGGAATCCCTAATACTATCATCACAGATAATGGGACCCCGTTCGTCAACAAGATGAATGACTTCCTCGGTAAATTCAAGATTCAACGTCATCGATCAAGCCCTTACGGTCCTCAGATGAATGGTGAGGAAGAAGCCACAAACAAAATAATCGTCAGGATACTCGAGAAGATGGTCGTGACTTATCGAGATTGGTCAGATATGCTCCCATATTCACTTTGGGCCTATCGAACGTCTGTACGGTCTACTACAGGCGTTACTCCTTTCGAGCTTAGTTATGGAATAGAAATAGTTCTACCAGTCGAGGTAGAAATACCGTCACTACGGGTGTTACTAGAAAGCGAAATTAAAGAAGGAGAATGGCAACGGGCCAGATTTAATCAGTTACAGCTAGCTGATAAGAAGCGCATGCGTGCGCTAAGTCATTCCCAGTGTTATCAGAAAAGGATTGCTCGAGCTTACAATAAGAGAGTCCGAAAAAGAAGTTTCAAGGTCGGTGACATGGTCATGAAGAAGATTCTACCATCACACCTTCTTTATCCCAGAGGAAAGTTCAAACCCTCATGGGATGAACCGTTGATCATCAGAGAAGTACTTCCTGGAGGCGCCCTCAAACTCACTAGCATGAGAGGGGTGGATCTTTCTGAGCCAATCAACGCCGACAAAGTGAAGATCTTTCATGGGTAAGTCATTCTAACCTTATCAAGAGTTCCATTAATAGAGTTGAACGCAAGAGGTCAAAGCTAAAACCTCTGAGAAGTTGTTTTCATCCACCAATAAGTGTTTCAAATAAGGGATTCGAAAGAAAAAGAGAGAAGAAAAAGAAAAAAAATAAAAGAGAAGAAGAAGGAATACAAAAAACAAAAAAAAAGAGAAGAAAAGAAAATGGGAAGCCAAAACAGGGTACTTGAGAAAAATCAACCCAAGAAGAAACACAGTCACCCATCCAGAAAGGTCTATGGCTAAGACCGACCGCTCTATCATCCTAACTTAAGATAAGGGCTGAAAGACTGCCATCGGCCGGCAAAGTCGGATTCCCGACCTCTAGCCGCCACAGTTATCCAAAAATCCAGAAAAAAGAAAAAAAATGTGTGCCTAAATAAAGAGGGCGGAGTGAAAACCCGAAAGGGCGCTCCGAGTAAAAACAGTGGGCATAAGCGGACTTGGTGAAAACCCGAAAGGGCACCGAGGGTAAAAATAGCATAGCTGCCAAGGGGCAGGTAAGATCAAATACCTAGGACGTGGTGAAAACCCGAAAGGACGCTACGGGCAAAAAAGGCGGGAAAAGGCTAGCTGTGGTGAAAACTTGAAAGAGCACTACAGGCAAAAATGGCTCGAATAAAAAAAGAAAAATAAAAAAGTGCAGGTACTAAGAAATCAGACGGTCCAGATTAGTTCAAGCAGTTGCAGTTCAAGAACAAGAATAAGTACAGTCAGGAACAAAGAACGCTACAAACTCTGACAATCTCAGGAAGTAACATTTTTCATTGCCCACACCTCTAGGGAACCAAAGGGATCTCACACAAGTCAATCTCGAGACATCAGTCAAAGCATTGGCCGAGCCTCAGTACTGATTCCTATGTCCCGGCACAGAATCCAGACACACTCACAAGACAACTCATGGCACAATAAGTTCTCAAAAAGTTTTCTCTTTTCATTAAATGCATCATGTTTTTTTACATATATCATTCATCTTTTTTAAAAAATACAAAAAAATGCATCACCAATCATGTGCTATGCAAAAAGGAACGTACAGACGGCCGACACAGCCCTAAAAAGCAAACCATCAATCTGTGCCCTCTTCCTCGGCCACATCAGGTTAGTCCTCTGACTCATAATGAAATAGCCTCGCTCTCAACCTGCTCACCTCCATAAGCAAGTAATGCACCTCATCTCGCTCAAGGCTACGGAATGCTGTCTCCTCATCAGACAACCTCTGATCGGCAACCAATCTCCTTGACATCATCTCATAATGATACCGAAGTGCAGAGATCTCAAACAGCAAGTGGACATGAGTGGCCAAGAGGAAACTGGGATCAATGAATGGGCGCTCTTCAAAGGGCTCATATGAACCAGATGAAGAGCCAGCATCCGTGAGAATATCCTGCTCATCCTCATCGGCAGTCTGGTGCCAGCAAGGAATGCACCAGTATAGAGACTGCTCATCAACCCAATGCTGGTATGGGGCGGTCGCCATCGGAAAAGCCCGCAGCTCAAAACCAAGCAAATCAGCATTCAGGTGACTCGCCCAGTATCCATCAATCCGAGTCCTAAAGTCAGATGATCGGGCTGGAAGTGCTCAACGCCAGATACCCGTGAAAGCAAAAGGAGGAACATCCTGCTCATACACGAACTACCGCAGGAACCGGGTAGGGTGATAAGAAAAGTAAGATTGAAAGCCTACCAGCATCAGAGGAAGGCAGTGCGCATCACAAAGTACTGGAGGAAGTGAAAGCCAGAATGACTCCCAACAAACATTCCAGTCACGCAGCTCAGCAAACATCTTGCGATACAAGGGCTTACTCATCCCAGCTGTATGTGGAAGAAACTCCATGATGTGTCGCATGAGGTCAGAGCCATGAATGCTGGGAAATGATGTAGGAACAATCAGCGAAAGACGCTCCTATAGCCAGATCTGATCATAAGAAGGAAAAGAAATTCAGCTAAAGCAGAGCAACTCCCAAAAGACAAGAAAAGAAAAGGAAAGTACAAAGGGATACCTGGAGAAATGCACAACAGCCACGAAGGACACGAGTACGGCCTAGGGCACAGTCAGTCAGCCCATTAAATAGGTCAGCCAGGGCTAGAGAAATGATCTCCTGTCGTCGAGTAGCTTGGCTCATCACCTCAAAGAGCAGAGGAGTCTGAGATCTGCGCCATCCCGAGAAAAGCACCTCAGCTATCAAATAGAACATCAGTGCATTCCGAGAAAGTAAGGACCCCGCCACACTCCGAGGGCCCGAGAAAAGATCATACAGCAAGTCCAAGGAGAACACCACAGCATCCTGGCCAACAGCTGCAGGCTGAATGAGGTATGGGATCCCAAACTAGTTTTGCGGTGTGGCGGTCTTCGGCAAAGTCTTCGGCGAGAAATACTGAGCATAGTCCCAGGGAAGACCGGTCAGATGGGCAAGCTCCACCAAAGAAGGTCCCATCTCCATGTCGTTGATCGCGAACAAGTTCAACAAAGGGACCCAGTCAATCAGTGCATGTGGTAGGTGGGACTGCCAGTCCATGTCAGAAGTTGGCACCCTGAGGGTCGCCCAAGGCTCCAATTAGCTCCAGATTTTGTTTGAAGCTGATTTGAATCGTCTAAAAGATACCCCACCTATCCAATCACGAAGAACTGCGACCAAAATGGGTCTGATCAAGTTAAAGAGAAGGAAAATTGGTTAAGAGTGGTCCACAAGCGATCTAGGCCATTCAAAGACTAGATCATCATGATCTAAACCATGAAAGAGCTCGTATGAGTCATAAAATAGTAAGATCAAAGGTTTGATTGTCAAGAAAAGAGGCCAGAGTCCAAGATCTGATCATCAAGTGGGCCCACATGGCTAAAAAAGGCAGTCCGAACCGTCCAAGTCATCATCTGCACCATGGGAAGCCTTTTTAACCTCACAAAACATCACAGACAGGTGATCCAAAGCAAAGCTAAAGTCGGGAAAGGGCCCACAGGGCCAAATCAAGCGATCCGAACCGTTCAAGTCATCATCCATGCAGTTAAGAAGTCTCATCTTCCACAAAGCATTAAATAATGAGTCAAAAATCAAAGCATCTAAGCATCATCAAGGAATTTGAGAGAAATTGGGGTTATATATTCATTCAGAAGATCTTGATACAAAAGAAAGATAAAAGCGAAAAGGCCTTAAAATGACAAGAAGCTCATACATCAACGAGCTGGATACATCCTTAAGAAGCAGGCTACAAATCACCAACATAATCATCATCATCCCTTCTCTCATCCCACTCCCGACGATGAAGATCCATCAGAGGAGTTGTCACTAATCCTCCAGTGTACCTGCGACGACCCCCTGGAACATAGAGTGAAGGAAGCAGAGGTCCCTGTCCGTACAGCAAATACCACTCATTGTAGTCACGATCCGGGATCGTGAAGCGAAATCCGAGCTGGCCCGTAAGAGCATCGGCCATATCATCAGCCGGAATCTGAGCAGCCGGAGGAGGTGCGGAACAAGGAACTCGAGCCACACCAGTGATCTGTCGGAGCAGCCTCTTGCCCAGGTACCAATGAAACGATTCGGCATCGGAGAGCATGGTTCGAAGACCTTAAACTACTTCGGGATCAAGATCCTGAGGGATTTCCAATAAAAACCGGTATCGGTCTTAATTGTTCGAATGAAGATCCGACTACTCCAGACATTTTCTAAAAAATTTAAAAAAAAATGTGTTGCCCTATTCTGTACAAAGTTTTGGTCCAAAGACCTTAAACTACGTCGAGATCAACATCCCAAGAGACTTTTTAATAAAAACCGGCATCGGTCTTGATTGTTCGAGTCAAGGTCCGACGACTCCAGACATTTTCTAAAAATATATATATATATATATATATATATATATATATATATATATATATATATATATATATATATATATAAGCATGTCCATGCCTCACTTGTACAAAGTTTTGGTCCGAAGACCTTAAACTACGTCGAGATCAACATCCCGAGAGACTTTTTAATAAAAACCGACATTGGTCTTGATCGTTCGAGTCAAGATCCGACGACTCCGGACATTTTCTAAAAAGTAATATATATATATATATATATATATATATATATATATATATATATATATATATATGCATTTTCAGGCGTTGCTTGTACAAAGTTTTGGTCCGAAGACCTTAAACTACGTCGGGATCAAGATCCCGAGGGATTTCAATAAAAACCGGCTTCAATCTTAATTGTTCGAATCAAGATCCGACGACTCCAGACATTTTCTAAAAAAATAAAAAAAAAAGTGTATTTCCAGTATCGCCTGTACAAAGTTTTAGGTCTGAAGACCTTAAACTACGTCGGGACCAAAAATCCCGAGAGACTTCTAATAAAAACCAGTGTTAATCTTGATTGCTCGAATTGGGATTTAACAGCCTGGAACATTTCAAAAAATCACAAAAAGAATGTATTTTCTGAAATTGCGGTTTTACCGCCAATAGAGATACTTGGAGATATGCCTAATGTCCTAGAGGGGGGGGGGGGGGGGGGGGGGGGGTGAATAGGACTTTTTAAAACCAATTACAATTAAAAAACTGATCAAGACAATCTTATCAACTAAGACAATCACAATAGCATTCAGACATTTATATGAGCAGTTTGTAAGCAAGGACTATCATAGGCATTTCATCAAACAGTTAGCATTCATGATTGACTAAACCATTCAACACATAGCAATCATTCAATCTCAAAATGCAAGGTGATTTATAGTGGTTCGGTTTCCCTACTCCACTCCCGGTTCACGATCTCAACCTATGAGACCACCGGATTTCACTATAGTCTTGGTTTTAAATCAGGTTAACCATCAACCTTGACATCCTTTGATCTAGGACCGCGTATACCATCCGCCGATGGCCCAATCCAGGGACTTGACGAGTTTGGATCTCAAACTCTCACCAATCCTAATCCAAGGATGGTCACGTACCCTCCCGCCGGAGTTTCCCAATCCAGGGAATAGAGATTTAAAAGATGGACTCTCAAATACTAGACATACCTAGACGTTTGAGCCCCGATTCGATGCCTTTGATGAGTAGCTTCAGCTCCTCGTGCTTTAGCTCCTCTTTTGAGCTCCCAAGATCAGCTACCGATGCAAATGATGAGGATATGTTGATGCCGGGTAGTTGGGAGAGAGTTGGTCTAGTTCCTCTTGCCTATTTAATGCAATGGTAATGAGGGAACTACCAATCTTCACTCATTCAATGGCTTTAAGTGACCTAATAATGATTTTCGGAAGGTAGGTCAGCCATGAATGAAAGTCTTGAGTTCATACTTCAAACTGAGCTTAGAATACTCAATGACAAGCCATTAATGGCCAAGTTTGAATGATGAACTCAAGGGAGTTAAGAGGGAGGAAGGATGGAAGTAAATGCTCTCTCACTCTCAGCTCTGAATGGGTGTTGAATGCCTGCCAAGAAAGACCTCAAAACCTGGCTTTATAGAGCCCCAAATGATAGCCCCAACGGATCTAAAACGGTCACGTCCGACCTGTCAGAGATAGGACTCGACCGGCCGGACGAACCGGTCAGCGTTCAAAAAACCAAAGGCACATATGGGACAGGCCGACCGGTCATGACCGGTCGGACTCCCTTGTTGGAGAGGCTATATACCATGGGCCGACCGGTCATGACCGGTCGGACCCTCTTGCTGTAGAGGCTGCACTACCTGGGCCGACCGGTCATGACCGGTCGGACCCCTTTGCTGGATCTTCTTGAAACGTCTGGCCGACCGGTCTTGACCGGTCGGCAGTGCTTGCTGGAGTATATCATTTTTCCTGGCCGACCGGTCATGACCGGTCGGCTAAGCCTGCTGGAGTATATCATTTTACCTGGCCGACCGGTCATGACCGGTCGGCTAAGCCTGCTGGACAATGCAATCTGATGGCCGACCAGTCATGACCGGTCGGCTGTCCGCAATCTTAACTCACAGCAAGTTGTCCATCTGATCTTAACACAGCAAGATAGCTGTGGTGATTGAGAGGCCTGGCCGCTGTTTAGACATAGTGAGCTTGCAGGACCAAGATTCTCAACACAGCAGAGGATCACTATAAGTGATGAGGTGCAAGGGTCCAATCTATGGACATATCTTCTTTTACATTTAGCACCAATCCAGGGATCACAAGCCTGATCAACTTGTGCAAGGGTCGAGAAGAATGGGGATAGGAAATGTGAGTCTTTTACGCCATTCTTTGATGTTTTGGGTTTCCTATGGTCAATCTATATGCAACTTACCTGGGATCTTGTTTCAGCATGAGCTTGAGCAATGGACGAAGCGTAATCTTCAAGACTTGATACTTCAATACTTCGACCGGGGCTCATATGACAAGACGCGACCAACCAACACGCCAATTGACAACAAAAGGTGTACTAACAATCTCCCCCTTTGTCAATTGCGTGACAAAACATCTAACCTAGACAAGTCATGACTCCTTATCATGATTGACCCTCAAAATACACCCATATACATGTCTATACAAATATACAACATAATCTTTACAAAAGGACATGTACAGACTCGATTTTCTTCAAAATCTCCCCCTCAATGCTTGCACCTACAAAGTCCTGCAAAAAGATATAATCGGACCTTCTAGGTGGGATGATTCTCCCCCTTTTTGTTAGTAATTGACAAGGGTTAGCCAGCAAAAAGATATGCCTATGAAAGCTGCAAGGCTAGCGCCGAAAATATGTCAATCACATGTCACAGGAAAGAGATGGAAATATAAGCCCTGAGGAGATTTAAAGAACAACACAGGCCAGATATACAAGTAAACATGAAAGCACAGAGGGCTTATAGCCCAATCAACCAACCACCCCTCCAGATGTATATCTAGACTGAAAAGAAAACACAATGCATGAGCTAATATGGGCAAATACGCCCAAACCATCCAACCGCCCAAGGGATATTCAATAAAGGAACAGATAGCTCATATGAAAAGATAGATATTCAATATACGAACAAGGAAAAAATATAACTATATCATCCACATGTATACCAAAATGGGCAAGCAGCCCAATGTAAAGATGTATCATAACGCGCAAAAAGTACAGACAATCCCATAAAAAGATAGATCATGAAGTACAAACAATGTTCTTGGTCATTCAAAAAGTAACTATGACCAAGACATAAGCCTAATAATCCGTGCCATCGCCCAGATCAGGGGGAGGAATGTCCCCACGAGCCGCACGCTCCCATCGCTCTATCCGACTCTCTATCTGCGCCTGACGAGTGACTAGAGCCTCCTGCTGCACCAGTATGGTGGCCTGACCCTGCAGGATCTGGCCTTCAAGCCTATCAAGTCGCTGAAATATATCCGCTCGAAGCTGGTGAAGCTCTGCAATGTAGGTAGAGGGATCCACGGAAGGAGAGTGCCGACGAGAAAAGGCTCGAGGCGGCGTGGTGAATCGACCTGGAGCGTCGCGAGGATCGGGGGATGGATCTGATGACGGAGCTGAAGAATGTGAAGGGCCAGTAGAGATATGAGGTGCCTCAAGCTGGGATGGCTCTGCCTGCTCCTGTTGCTGCTCCTGCAGACGCCGCTGGATAGCGTCTCTGGTAAGCTCCATCCTAGCGATGATGGTACGGTTGATGATGACCGGTTTGTGAAATTTGTCGGTACCAACAATGCCAATACGCCCAGCCATTTTGCATATGAGATGCCCAAATGGCAGACTAGTGAAGTTCCCGTCGTCGCACAGGATGACTTGTTGGATGGTATTCATGATACGAGAGGGAAGACAGAGCGAGTGACCTTTACCCACCCGATACAGCAACCGAAACATAGTTTCGGAGACATCTGCTTTGTTGCTCATCCGCGGATAGACATTTCGGAAAAAGAGATTATGCAAAAGGCGGAAGTCCCACGTCATTGAGGATGCTCGAAGTGCACCACCCACCCATTGGGGTGTCCCCTCACCACACAAAAATTCAGCGATAACTAGGTTGGGTTTGGGACCCAAGGATGAAAAATCAAAGGAAGGCTCCTCAACAGGTGGAATCCCAACAAAATCTGAGATGGACTTCAACGTAAACGGGCAAATCCGGTCACCAACCTCGACTTTGAAGGAGGGGGGAGAAGACGTGACATGAATACAGGATGCATAGAATTTTCTGACAACATCAAATTGGACCGGGCCCCCCATGTGAAGTACGGGGCCCCAATTGATGGCATCCAACATCGAACGCACGTCGAAGTCAGACAAATCACCCAAATTGACAGATTTCTCACAGACGACCTCCTTATCTTTGAAATCATCCCAATGAGTGGAATGGGATGAGACTTTTGCCCCCATAGATTTAGATTTAGCAGGTGGAACCGAAGAGGAGGCAGCCCCTTTCCCTTTGGAAGCGGCTTTCTTGGACTTTAAAGGGCGAGGAGGAGGCTTAGGTTTAGCCTTGGAACGATCACTCCTCCCCAAAGGGAACTCATCCTCGCTCTCTGAGGATGACATGGAAAGGGCAAGAGGATCTCTAGAACACTTCAAGAGATGAAGGAAAGAGATGAGCAAAAGAAGATAGAGAGTGTAGAGAAGGAATCTCTTACCAACCAAGAGAAGTGAAGTTGAGGAGGTTCGAACCTCAAATCTATCAAGGACTCTGCTCAAAAACACCTTGGAGAGCTAGAGGAGAAGCTGGAACATCAGGTGGAGGTGAGGAAATGAGAAGAACTGCCCTAAAATGGGCACAAAACAGGTTTAAATACCCCCTACCCGGTCGGCACACGCGTGGACAGGGCTAGCACTGGGACGCACGACCGGTCATGACCGGTCGTGGGACGGAAACAGGGCCACCATCTGGATTCTCTTCAGAGCCCGACCGGTCATGACCGGTCGGCATGCTTAACTGGACGAGTCCAGAGGGATTTGGGAGACGCCCGACCGGTCTTGACCAGTCGGCTGGCCGGTCAGCAGCAATATTTCCATTCTTTTGACAGGGATCCTGTATTGGAACAGCTGGATAGAGTCTGTCCTTTGGACAGGCCTTTGAAATCAAGTACCCTTAGCTAGGGTGCATCATCAATGGTCATGGTGTACCAAGGTACACCAATCTCAAGATGAGGGACCCCAGAGGTCCAGATATGACAATAATAGGCTAGAAAACGGGACTATGATCCCGGATATACGTGAACAGCAATGAAAAGAGGTCATGATCCTCAGATATACCTATAACGAACAGAAAGAGAGGCTAAATCCTCAGATTTTTCCTGCAAAACAGACACTTGTTAGCTACACTAGATACATCCAACACCAATGGACTTCTGGAGGTTCGAAAATCGAACCGAGTCCAAAGGTTTTGTTAGAATGTCAGCTAGCTGATTCTCTATAGGCACATGTTTGAGAGATATGATTTGATCTTCAACCAGTTCTCGAATAAAATGGTGCCTAATGTCTATGTGCTTAGTGCGAGAGTGCTGAACAGGATTTTTCGATATATTTATGGCACTCGTATTGTCGCAAAATAACATCATTGTGCCTTGTTTGATCCCAAAATCGGTTAGGGTTTGTTTCATCCATAATAGCTGGGCACAACAACTACCAGCAGCAATGTATTCTGCTTCGGCTGTGGATAAAGAGATAGAGTTTTGCTTCTTACTGTGCCATGCCACAAGGCAGTTTCCAACATAAAAACAACCACCGCTGGTAGATTTGCGATCATCCATGTTACCAGCCCAGTCGGCATCTGAGTACCCTGCAATATCTGTAGAGGAATCAAAGGGATACCAAAGACCGTATTCGATGGTGCTTCCAATAAACCGAATGATCCGCTTAACAGCGGTAAGATGAGATTCTTTGGGATCAGCCTGAAATCGAGCACACGCACCAACACTAAAAGCAATGTCTGGTCTACTAGCAGTGAGGTAAAGGAGACTACCAATCATGCTTCTATAAAGATGTTGATCTACACTTTTCCCTGCAAGGTCTTTTGATAATTTAACAGCGGTGCTCATAGGTGTAGTGTAGGAACGACCAGAGTCTAAGCCAAATCTCTTGACAAGGTCTTTAGCATACTTGGCTTGAGTAATGAATATTCCTGATGCAAGTTGTTTTACTTGAAGCCCTAGAAACATGTTGAGTTCTCCTACCATACTCATCTCAAATTCAGATGTCATTAATTTAGCAAAGGAGATGGACATTTTCTCACATGTGGATCCAAACACAATGTCATCCACATAAATCTGGGCAATCAATACAGAATTCTCGGCTTCTCTAATAAATAGAGTTTTGTCTACGCTCCCCCTAGCAAAATCATGGTCTATAAGAAACTGAGTTAAGCGTTCATACCATGCACGGGGTGCTTGCTTGAGTCCGTAAAGCGCCTTTTTCAACCGGTAAACCTTGTGAGGATACTTAGGATCAATGAATCCTTTTGGTTGTTCAACATACACTTCCTCATCAAGAATACCATTCAAGAAGGCGCTCTTTACATCCATTTGAAATAGTTTGAACTTTAAAGCACAAGCAACAGCCATAAGAATTCTAATAGACTCGAGTCTGGCGACAGGGGCAAATGTTTCATCAAAATCAATGCCTTCTATTTGTGAATATCCCTGAGCCACTAACCGAGCCTTATTTCGTATTACATTCCCAGATTCATCGGATTTGTTTTTGAAAATCCATTTGGTTCCAATCACATTTTTCCTTTCCGGCCTGTCGACCAGATACCATACATCATTTCTAATGAATTGTAGCAGCTCTTCCTGCATTACAAGAATCCAGAATTCATCATTTAGAGCTTCATCAGCATTTTTTGGTTCAATTTTTGATGTGAAACACAGGTGACTGTTGACTGCCTCCAATTACCTCCTGGTTTTAACACCAATGCTAGGATCCCCAATGATTTGATTGAGGGGGTGATCCTTGACAATTTGTACATCACCAGGAGCAATGGGGGCATTTGGAGATGAGGGTGGTTTATCAGATTTACCTATCTCGCATATGCCCTCATCTTCTTCTTCATCACCTGGAGACACAGGTTTATCCAAGCTATCGTCTACAGTCACATTGATTGACTCTTGGACAGATGAGGTTCGAAGGTTGTAAACACGAAAAGCTCTACTATTCAATGAGTATCCCAAGAAGATACCCTCATCACTTTTGGATTCAAATTTTCCCAAATTTTCTCGGTCTCTCAGAATATAGCATTTACTACCAAAGACCTTAAAGTATTTAACATTCGGTGTTTTTCCACACCACAGTTCATAAGCTGTTTTGTTTAAACCTGCCCTCAAATAAACTCGATTAACAATATAGCAGGCAGTGTTAACAGCTTCGGCCCACAGATTTTGAGCAAGTTTCTTATTATTAAGCATAGCTGTGGCCATATCCAACAACACTCTGTTTTTCCTTTCAGCAACCCCATTTTGTTGAGGTGTTTTGGGAGCTGAGAACTCATGACGAATGCCCAATTCATCGCATAATGCCTTAAAGCGATGATCTTCAAATTCACCGCCGTGATCACTCCTGATTCTTGCTACCATGTATCCTTTCTCATTTTGAAGTCGCTTCACTAGTTTTTTGAATTCCTCAAAAGTGTCAGATTTTTCTCTTAGGAAGGCGACCCATGTGAATCTGGAGTAATCATCAACGATTACAAGGAAGTATCGTTTTCCACCTTGACTAAGTACTCTGATAGGACCGACTAGGTCCATTTGTAGCATTTCAAATGGTTTTGATGTTACCAGGATAGAGGTTCTCTTGTGTGCAACCTTGATTTGTTTACCTTTTTGGCATGCGGTGCACACAGTATTTGGTCTTCTACCCATCTTGGGTAGACCTCTCACCAAATTTTTCTGACTTAGTTTGAATAGATTTCTATAATGTACATGACCGAGTCGATGGTGCCATAATTCCATTTCATCCTGAACGGCCATGTGACACATGGTGGAGGAGCTTGAATTGTTGTGATTTTCAATGACATAGCAATTGTCTCCTGTGCGTAGACCTTTCATGACTAATTTTCCTGTGGAGTTCATGATCTTGCACATATCTTTGGAGAAGCTTACTGAGTGCTCTTCATCACAAATCTGTGAGATACTCAGTAGGTTGTGTTTAAGGCCATCAACATACAATACATTTTCAATTTCAGGCAAACCTGGCCCTGTGATGGTTCCTTTACCAATGATCTTAGCTATGCTCCCATCACCAAATGTGACAGACCCACCATCAAATTCATCATATGCACAAAATTGAGATCTATCACCTGTCATGTGTCTAGAACAACCACTATCCAAGTACCATCTAGGAGTATTCCCAGCTTTTAAGGCAGTATGAATGACTAAGCACTTGTTCTTAACAACCCATTTAGTTGTTGTCTTTTTATAAGGGGTGTTCTTATGATAAGATTCTCTAGTTTTCTTGGGAGAATCAGATTTTTCTTTTTCACGCAAAAGAAGAGCAGTTTTCAAATTCAGCATTTTAACTTGCTCCAATAGTTCATCCATCCTCTTGTCCTTCCTAGGAAAAGCAGGATAATTCTTTCGAATGTTTCCCCTCTTAGGTGAAGAATGCATGGGAGGATTCGAATTAGCTTGGACATTTTTCCCGGTCGGTACAAATTTACCTTTCAAGTTTCTGACCGGATTTTTGAATACCAAGCACTCAAATTTTAAGTGGCCAATGTCTCCACAAGCATGGCAGATAGGAGATGCTCTAGTTTTACTTCCGGATGCACCATGACCATTTTTTATAATTGGATGGACTGAGGTGGTTTTCGAAGTGTGACTATCATAGCCCAAACCTCTTTTGTCCATTGGTGATCTTGCAACACCGAGGAGTTTTTCCAAGTTTTCTTCTCCTTGAGCGAACCGTCTTCTAGAGTCAACGACTTGACACTTAAGACGATTGATTTCATTGTTCGCCTCTTTGAGTTCTCTCTCAAGTCTAGCATGCTTGTCGAGAGATTCACCACTTATGAACTCTTTCTTTTCTTGTTCAAGATCATCATTCTTCTTTTTCAGCTCTTCTAAGTCTTGACTCAACTTTTGATTCTCTATTTTCAATCCGTCAAGATTTTTCATCAGTTTGTCATTTTCAGCCTTCATTTGGCCCAACTTGTTGATGGTATTTATATTTTCAATGTATAGTTGGTTATAAACCTCCTGAAGGCCTTCCTCCTCATCCTCATCATCACTCAAGGAATCAATTTCTGTGTTGGAGGATTCATGATCATCAATGTCTCCGGTGGTCTTTGCAATGGGCTCAATTTGAGGTACAATATCAGTAATGGAGGCCATTAAAATTCTGATTGAACCTTGCTCCTCCTCACTTTGGTATAGGACTGATTCTGATTCAGATTCTTCAGTCTCATCCCATGTAGCCGCCATTGCCTTTTTCTTGGCTTTGTTATTGGTGCACTCGGATGCAATGTGACCAAATCCTCTACACTTGTAGCATTGAGGATCTTTTGACTTAAGAAATTTTCCTTTGTTGTTCTTGGAGTCAAAAGGTTTACCCTTCTGGTAGGGTTTCCTTCTAGAGGTATTTCCTTTAGTTTTGAAGAATTTTTGAAATTTCTTGGCCATAAGTGCCATTTCTTCTAAATCAGGATCTTCCTCACTCCCACATTCAGACTCTTGCTTCTTGTGGGAAGATTTCAGGGCTGTACTTTTGGATTTAGAGGGAGTTTTGAAACCTAGCTCATAGGTTTGGAGGGACCCAAGTAATTCTTCAACTTTCATGGTATTTAGGTCCCTACATTCTTCGATGGTAGTGACTTTGGAAGAGAACCGGTCCGGAAGGGATCTCAGAATTTTCCTACATAGTCTATGCTCCGGAACGGGATCCCCCAAGCCCCACATTTCATTTGTAATCTTGTTCAGCTTGGTATAGAAGTCAGTAAATGTTTCATGCTCCTCCATAGTAATATTTTCAAATTGTGTGGAGAGGCGCTGAAGTTTTGAGTTTTTAACAATGCTTGTTCCTTCATGAGTAACCTCAAGGATGTCCCATGCCTGCTTACTGGTTGTGCAATTTTGAATCCGGCCAAATTCATCTTTAGATACTGAACAAAAGATGGCATTCAGCCCTTTGGCATTACAGACCCGTTGAGCTTTATCATAATCGGTCCACATTGCCTTTTCTTTTGGCTTGAGGACATCCGGTTCACCTTCCTTACATATAGTGACCATTGGGGGTTTATATCCAATATCAATCATATCCCTAACGTCCGAATCAATAGATTCCAAAAAAGATGCGCATTCGGGCTTTCTAGTATGGATAGTTAGACCCATCAAAGAAAGGAGGTTTAGTAACGGATGAAGAGTCCTCTCTAGACATATTTTCAAGCTCTCTTAGGATCTCACTCCGGGTTTTTAAACCTGAACGGAGGAACCTGGCTTTGATACCAATTGAAATTGCGGTTTTACCGCCAATAGAGATACTTGGAGATATGCCTAATGTCCTAGAGGGGGGGGGGGGGGGGGGGGGGGGTGAATAGGACTTTTTAAAACCAATTACAATTAAAAAACTGATCAAGACAATCTTATCAACTAAGACAATCACAATAGCATTCAGACATTTATATGAGCAGTTTGTAAGCAAGGACTATCATAGGCATTTCATCAAACAGTTAGCATTCATGATTGACTAAACCATTCAACACATAGCAATCATTCAATCTCAAAATGCAAGGCGATTTATAGTGGTTCGGTTTCCCTACTCCACTCCCGGTTCACGATCTCAACCTATGAGACCACCGAATTTCACTATAGTCTTGGTTTTAAATCAGGTTAACCATCAACCTTGACATCCTTTGATCTAGGACCGCGTATACCATCCGCCGATGGCCCAATCCAGGGACTTGACGAGTTTGGATCTCAAACTCTCACCAATCCTAATCCAAGGATGGTCACGTACCCTCCCGCCGGAGTTTCCCAATCCAGGGAATAGAGATTTAAAAGATGGACTCTCAAATACTAGACATACCTAGACGTTTGAGCCCCGATTCGATGCCTTTGATGAGTAGCTTCAGCTCCTCGTGCTTCAGCTCCTCTTTTGAGCTCCCAAGATCAGCTACCGATGCAAATGATGAGGATATGTTGATGCCGGGTAGTTGGGAGAGAGTTGGTCTAGTTCCTCTTGCCTATTCAATGCAATGGTAATGAGGGAACTACCAATCTTCACTCATTCAATGGCCTTAAGTGACCTAATAATGATTTTCGGAAGGTAGGTCAGCCATGAATGAAAGTCTTGAGTTCATACTTCAAACTGAGCTTAGAATACTCAATGACAAGCCATTAATGGCCAAGTTTGAATGATGAACTCAAGGGAGTTAAGAGGGAGGAAGGATGGAAGTAAATGCTCTCTCACTCTCAGCTCTGAATGGGTGTTGAATGCCTGCCAAGAAAGACCTCAAAACCTGGCTTTATAGAGCCCCAAATGATAGCCCCAACGGATCTAAAACGGTCACGTCCGACCTGTCAGAGATAGGACTCGACCGGCCGGACGAACCGGTCAGCGTTCAAAAAACCAAAGGCACATATGGGACATGCCGACCTGTCATGACCGGTCGGACTCCCTTGTTGGAGAGGCTATATACCATGGGCCGACCGGTCATGACCGGTCGGACCCTCTTGCTGTAGAGGCTGCACTACCTGGGCCGACCGGTCATGACCGGTCGGACCCCTTTGCTGGATCTTCTTGAAACGTCTGGCCAACCGGTCTTGACCGGTTGGCAGTGCTTGCTGGAGTATATCATTTTTCCTGGCCGACCGGTCATGACCGGTCGGCTAAGCCTGCTGGAGTATATCATTTTACCTGGCCGACCGGTCATGACCGGTCGGCTAAGCCTGCTGGACAATGCAATCTGATGGCCGACCAGTCAAGACCGGTCGGCTGTCCGCAATCTTAACTCACAGCAAGTTGTCCATCTGATCTTAACACAGCAAGATAGCTGTGGTGATTGAGAGGCCTGGCCGCTGTTTAGACATAGTGAGCTTGCAGGACCAAGATTCTCAACACAGCAGAGGATCACTATAAGTGATGAGGTGCAAGGGTCCAATCTATGGACATATCTTCTTTTACATTTAGCACCAATCCAGGGATCACAAGCCTGATCAACTTGTGCAAGGGTCGAGAAGAATGGGGATAGGAAATGTGAGTCTTTTACGCCATTCTTTGATGTTTTGGGTTTCCTATGGTCAATCTATATGCAACTTACCTGGGATCTTGTTTCAGCATGAGCTTGAGCAATGGACGAAGCGTAATCTTCAAGACTTGATACTTCAATACTTCGACCGGGGCTCATATGACAAGACGCGACCAACCAACACGCCAATTGACAACAAAAGGTGTACTAACATTTTCAGCATGTACATATTTTGGGTCCGAAGACCTTAAACTACACTGGGATTAATTTCTCGGGGGACTTTCCTTACTTTCAATAAAAAATCAGAATTGACCTCGACCGCTCGGATTAAGGTTCGATAACCCGAATCATTTCAAAAAATACCAAAAATATTTTAAAATTTCCATAAAAACCAGTATCAATCTCGATCAGTCGAATTGAAGTCTGAAACTTTCTCAAAACAAAAAAAATTCACCATCAATTTTAATTATGCAAATTTATACCCAGCGGTCAGAAGACCTAAAACTACAATGGGATTAACTTCTCGGGGGCTTTCTTTCCCAACCTGTTCTGGAAATGGCTGACACTTGATCGTACGGGTGTCCGGAATCTTCTAAACAGGTAAGGGCTGAGGCAGGCAGAACCCCGCAATCATGTTCGTGTTGAATGCACCGTGATAGACAACCTTGATTTGGAAGTCGCTGTTGAATCTGACCGATGTTCCCTGTTCTTAAAACTCATGAAGGGGATTAAGGTAGTTGGGAGGTGAAGCGCACCCTCACGGAATTGTGAGCAGGATAAGACCCAAACTGGATTGACAAAGGAAAATGTGAGGATGTGGCTCATTTTGTGGCTGAAGGAGTACGTCGGACGATACGTGGTCTATGTGCATTGCACATGAGGAACAGGCAACTTTGTGGGTGTGTTGATTGAAAATCCTCAAAATCCCCTCATCCGAAGATGTAAAACTACGGCACTTAACGGTGTGAGATTCGTCTTGCTCGCTGACGTAAAAAGGATCGGGTGCCTTACCAGTAGTAGAAGCTGAAAGTGGATGAAAATTCCATACCTTTCCCTGCATTTCAGAAAAATCAGAAACATACCAAAACATTGCAAAATCATCTTTCAAAAATCACAAAAATCTTTCCCTTGCTTTCAAATCAAAATATTTTCAAAATCACAAAAATATTTCCTTTGCTTTCAATAACCGATCTCCATCCTGACCCCTTAGGAAAGATTCAGACCAAATATTTGCAAAAATCACAAAAATTGTCACTATCCCCAGCATTGCACTTCAGGAGTCTCGAACCCCGCTCACTCACTTCACAATTTGGTACGATGGATCCGATCGCCCGCAAATTGGAATCTTGACCAAAACTGGTGACCAAGCACCATCCCAATCACACCCATTCCTAGAAGAACATCTTGAGGTCTAACGACATCCTTCATCCATCCCCATTAGCAAAGAAACAGCATCTTGGGACGATGGACCTGATCAACCACGGGTCGGGATCTTGACCAACCCAGTGACCAAACATTCGCATTAAAAGAAAATCCCCAAGGGAGCATAACCCCGCAAGCAATAAGCTCAAAATTCTCTACATCCCCCAGCAAAAGAAAAATCAACGAACTAAAAGAGAATGAGCCAAACCATGCATCCATCATCAAATATGCATCCCCATGCATCGCATCAATCATCATGTTTATCTGTTTTCAAAATAAAAGTCGGTTAACCAAAGACCCCACAGGCATCCCTAGTGGAGGCGAGTGTAAACTAGATTTTCTTTTCAAAAAGATAAAAAATATTATATATATTCCTATTTGCAAATAAAAACCCCACAAAGTATCACTCCCCAGAGTGGGTATCTTTTCAAAAACCCAAAAACATTTTTCTAGTAGAGCGTGCGGCCTCCAAAACACTCGGAGATCTTCCATATCTCTGGGTAGGAGCCAACGCAAAAATCAAATAAGATCCGATGTCTCGCGGTTTCCCCGAGACCATCGGATCCAATGCACTCAAAGTATGGTCAAACCAAACTCCAGTGTTAGTGCGGTCATACCACATGCCAAGAAACGAAAAGATGAAAGCCAAAAGGCTCGGTCAAAGAAACCATCTGAACGGTGTAAACGATGAATTGTAACCCAAGTATCAAAGTCAGCAGATTGGGTGGAAAGAGTTCACCAGCACATACCTAGGCGTGGATGCCTGAAGTACCTTGACTAAGTCCAAGTCGGCGTAGTGATCTCCCGTAAGACTACATGGACACAGGGCAGCTAACCACTTTGACAGTCAAGCGAAACAAGTACTCCTGGAGTGATCCGGGAAAGCATCAAGCAATCAATCTCCGGGTCGGTAACCTCGTAAGACTATAACGGACGCAGAGGCTCTATTGTACCTTTCTGATGTTAGTACCGAAGGGAATGGAAGGGTTGCATTGGGTACCCAGGTTGCAGCGCATGCAGGGACAATCGCAACGTTTTCTCCAAACTCCCACGGTATATGCGAGTTATAAATCTCCAAACAATCAACTGACTCAGATACAAAGGAAAACAAAGATTTCAAACCACAATCTAGGAAAGAATGAATTGCAAACCAAGCATCAAAACCAACAGATCGGGTGGAAAGAGTTCACCCGCACATACCTAGGCGTGAATGCTTGAAGTACCTTGACTGAGTCCAAGTCGGCGTAGTGATATCCCGTAAGACTACATGGACGCAGGGCAGCTAACCACTTTGACAGTCAAGCGAAACAAGTACTTCTGGAGTGATCCGAGAAAGCATCAAGCAATCAATCTACGGGTCGGTAACCTCGTAAGACTATGACGGACGCAGAGGCTCTACTGTACCTTTCCGATGTTAGTACCGATCGGGAATGGAAGGGTTGCGATTAGGTACCCAGGTTGTAGCGCATGCAGGGACAATCGCAACGTTTTCTCCAAACTCCCGCGGTATGTGCGAGTGATTAGTTTCCAGATGATCGACTGAAGCAGATGCAAAGGCAAGCAAAGATTTTAGACCATGATCTATGAATGACTGGGTCAGAAGTGGGGTGTCCACTCGCTTTGACATTCGGTTGCATGCAACCTCTGCCAAAGAGGGACATTTGTAGACACCCCACCTTCGGCTACAACGTTGGTAGAGATAGCTGAATGAATGGAGGACCATACCCCCAAATGCCATGTCCAAACCTAGCCAAACTCACCCTTGTAAGCCCCAATCCATAGCCCAGCTCAAGCTTGAACCCAGTTAACTCACCCTTAAACATCAGCCCGAAAACCTCCCATAAGGAAAACTAGTAAAAAAATCCTAAAAAAGTCAAATTTCGTGAGTCAACCCGCTGAGTCAAAACACCGAGTCAACCCTCTGAGTCAACCCACTTAGTCAACTCACCATGTCAACCCATCTTCCAAACCCAGTCAACTCACCGAGTTCTGAACCACAGCCTTGGAGTAGGTTCGGACTCCGAACCTTGGGCTTTTCTGCTTCAGGTTTGGAGGTCGTATGCTTCGAAGCCGGAGCAGCGCGGCCGTACGGGTGGTCCCCAGGGTGTCGCCCAAACTTATTTACGCAAGCTACCACCGTTCGCAGCTATAAATACCCCTGCCCCTTCTCATTCACAGCATCGACAACTCCCAGAGAAATCCCATTAGTTCCGAGTCCACCTCCATCCCTTTAGCCCATTCCTCTATCAAGGAGAGCCCGAGTGACGAGAGCCTAGCCTTGGTCCAGCCCAGCCTGACCCTGGTCCAAGTCTCCCAAGTTATCCAAGTCTTGATCCAGTCACTCGAAGCAAACCCTTGCGACACCTCCGTCCATCCAGCTACTCTTTTACTAGCATCATCTCATTCATATCTAGCATAAGTGCAGCATTTACTTTTCTTCCAATCCCCCTGCTTATCATATCACTGCCAACACTTTGATTATTCAAACACACAACATGCATCCCGTATAAAGCACCTGTCAGTTCGAGCGTTTGCTCTGGGCTTGCCTGTTAATGGAAACCTACCCATCAGAAACTCTTACTGTTCAGACCTGCATTCATGTATCATACCATTCATGAGAATGTACGAGGATTAAATTAGACTTTTAAGTACTAGTTCGATTCTGTGAAGTAGAGACCGTAGTTCGGTACGGGTAGTGTGGGGTGCTTAACCTCTTCCCACCCTGTAATCGTGATCCCTTACCTCGAATCTCTAGCCGCAGATCAACAGGAGTCATTTTAGAGGAAGGAATCTTCAGATCCCTTTCTCTAACGTTTCTACGGGGTCTAGCCGACTGTAGATTCGAAGTAATTGGCTAGTGGCGACTCTGGTCTTATACGAACTCATCAAAATATATCTAGCTTAACACGACAACAGATAAAAAGCCTTCGAGAACGAGGCAAGCCAGTGGCACAAACGGCGATTCGCGCGCACGCACCATCTTCTTCCAAAAGGAAGGGAGAATCCGGGAGTGCGGAGAGGCGAGCGTCCATAAGCAGGTTCGCCCGACCGATTAGACGGATGAGATGGACCGACAAATGTTTTCTTTTGTCTTTTCGAGCCGGTACCCTTCAAGCGAGGTAGTAATCCCCTCTTCTCTCCCACATTCGTCATGGCGGTTTCTTCTTGGGATACCAGTCTAGCATCGGTGAGTCGAGGAAGTGACAGACATGCCTCGATATTCCTGTCGCGAACTGATAACTTGTATACTTTTACGATCTTCTCGTGGATTCCTCCCTTCAGACTCGATTTTCCTCCCGTCGGAATACCTGTGAATATGAGCAGAGGTCAATCAGGTTAGTCGAAGTTCGAAATCATGACAAAAATCAGGGCAGAGTGAAGCTTCACCCACCTTCGCCGAAAAAGCGGCTCACATTATGGCCTCCAGGGGTGGACCCTGTCTCAGACTCCCAGTTGCCGAAAGAAAAAAACCAGCGTTTCTTCCATCCGGGGTAATTCGAAGTGGTTTCTCCAAAACGAAATTATCCCGGTGCTAGTAACATAAGTAATACCAGCCTTCGCTGGAGGGAGCTTTCTTGAGCTGGTACATTCTGAGGAACTCCTCGGTGGTCAAGTCTCCATTGTCGGCTTGTTTCCAGAGAACGAAAGAACTCAGGACCACCCTCCAACTATTTACAATGAGTTGCCCTGGGGCAATCTTATAAGTACGGAGTACGTCACGGATAAAAGGGTGAAGGGGAAGACGTACTCCAAGGATGAAAAGGTAATCGTAGAGGGCTACGCAACCAAGGGGAGGTGAATCCGCAGTCTCTCCCTCTCTGGGCAACCGGAAAATGACGGAGTCGGGAACTTGATATTTTTCCCATAACTCGTTCAGCCGCTCCTCCGTCATTATGGAGGGATACTCGGATGCAGAATATTTTTCCACCGGAACCCTCGCATTGTTGGAGGAAGAAGAGTCCGGCGTAGCATCCCCAAGAGGGACGGTTTCCTCATCAGAATCTCTCACCATTTTTTTTAAGACAGGATGAAGAAAGGGTAATACCTTGAAAGGAAAGGAGAAGAACGAAGTTACACCAGAGAGAATTGGGGGAATAGAGTTACACCAGAGAAGGGATAGGACACCAGAGGAAAAGAAGGAAGCAAGGAGAGAAGAAGAATTTTCAAAAACTTCAGATGAAATTTCAAAAATTTCGCAGGCTCCGTATATTTATAAGCAATCATTCCTCAAGATTTGATGACACGCGGTAACCATTCGTTTGGCACAACAGTCGAACTGGCATGATCATTAATTCCGTGGATACATGGCGGGCGTCTCTTCATTTCCTCTTTGCCGAAAAGGTGCGGAAAGCTAGCGCTCATTAATGACAGTCCAATCATGTAAGGCTTCCCCTCCGAGAAACGCATTAGGCGGTTATGCATGCTGGTAAGCAAGTCCTTCCCTTAGACTCCTCAATGGCAAGGACTTGGGGGCATCTGTTATAGCTAAAAAGTGGTGGTCGAGGATATCAAAGACTCAAGACCCGCGAGCGTCTTTTTTATGGTGTTTAACCTACGAGCCCTTATGGTCGAGGCTCGTATATCGTAAAAGTACGGTATACAACTCCCGAACCTGCGAGGCCTTATAGTCGAGGGTCGTATATCGTAAAAGTACGGAATACACTCCCGAACGTGAGAGCTGCCTTGGTCGCTGGTCATCGGATGAGGGTATTTTCATAATTGGTCTGTCTTTACTCCTTGGTTGCAAAATAAAGGTCCCGCATGCAAGCAGCTCGGCTCGTGGTCGTTGAAAGGGATCGTATATCTACATGCGAGCAGCCTACTTTAAGGATGTTAAATGAGGTTACCTTCGAGGCGAATAATCGCTACCTTTTAGCATCAGTTTGTACAGATTGATGTTGGTTCATCCTTATCCATAATTCTGAGCATCTCCATCAAGAGACGTAATCAGTTAGACGTCCAAGGTCGTTAGGTCATCCCTTTATCTATGGATTAACTAGATAAGCACCTTATCTCCTAAAATCAGCAGTGATCTTAACAGTTTGCGTCATAGATTGGATCACCTGGATCTATATAAATGGATGACCCCATAGATAAAAAAGGTACACAATCTCTAAGCCCACATCCTACCTTTGATTTCATTTCCGGATCCCGTCTAACTTAAGCTTTGGAGGGCCAACGGCTGAATGCCGGCCACCCTTAGTTTTTCCTTTTATTCTTTTAAGTTTGGAGGGAAGCTGTCTCGAAGGTAGGTGAACACGGGGAGAATTCTGTTACCAAATTTGACGTAAACAGGTATGATCACCAAAACTTGCCCAATTTTATGGACAGTACCATCAGGACACCACACGTGTTCCTCTGCACGGAAACCGTCCATGTGCTCACGGCAGGGGACAAGATACAAGAAATGGCTGAACATCACATTATAATTTTTCTGATTTGTTCGAGGCATTTGTTCGAGTATCGTACACATTATAATTTTTCTGAACATCGGGAAAAAAAAAAAAAAAAAAAAAAAAAAAAAAAAAAAAAAAAAACATTGGGTCCCACAATGCTGATAGTTTAACTTGCATTGGGCCCATTAACCGAAGGTTAGGATTTTTCAATCAATCTGATCTCCGGATGACCTATCTACATTGGGTCCCACAATGCTGATAGTTTAACTCGCATTATTATACACACGACATAGTTTTCATTATAGATTTCAAAGCAAACACTATGTTTGAGAATTTCTAACCTTCACAGAGGTAGTTTTATGGCATCCGGTTGGTCCCAACTAGCGATTAAACATTGGGCCCATCACCAAGATCATCTTTCTAGAAAATCAAGTTGCAAAATAGGGGGCGACTCCATTTTCTATGTCACATTCAGTCAGGATGAGGCTTAACACATCATGCTCAAGATCTCTCAAGTTATATGATATATATTTTTAGTACAAATCATCTATGTTGGATCCACCATAACAACGGTTTGGATTACTGAACTATGGCCTCACTTGTATAATTTGCCCGGCAATTCCGCGTAAATGGCACTCTTACAAAACTCAAAGCTCTCTGGAGCCACCATGCTATATATCTAAAATCCAAGCCACCCATCAGGTGATAACCTTTATTTTCACAGCATATACAAAAGATCAAAGTAATAAAAACCTGAGATGGGCCACAACATTGGGAGCAATGTAAAATTATTTGTATGGATTAGACTGATTTTTGGCGCCATACAAAAACCATGGTTGTGGTGATTTCAAACGGAGGCAGTCTGTCTACTTAGTTACTCAGAAACTCTGTGGGGCCCACCATGATGTATGTGTCTTATCCATGCTGTCCATCCATTTTATCAGCTCATTTTACAGATTTGGGCCAAAATAGAAGCATATCTAAAGCTTAAGTGGACTACACCATAGGGCCTACGAGTGAAAGCTTCTTGGGGGCCACAGAAGTTTTGGATCAGGATGATATATGTATGTTTTCCCTTCATCCACATTTGTGTGACCTTATGAACAGGTTGGATGACAAATAAATATCACTGTGGCCCTAGGAAGGTTTCAATGGTGAACGCCATTATCCCACTATTTCCTGTGGCGTGGTCCACTTGAACTTCTGATAAGTTTCAATTTTGGGCTCATGCCGTAACATGGTCTGGAAAAACCGGATGGATGGTTTTTCCCGCAGTTTATGCAGCACGCATTCTGCGTCGTCGTTGACATAATTGAGAGAGAGAGAGAGAGAGAGAGAGGAAGACAAGCTATTCTCGGTAACATTACATATGAAATATAAAAGAAGAAATATATAGGTAACTGAAAAAGCATAGAAAGCCAAAGTCGACTATTGCAGCTGTCACGTCGATGCAACCTCTTCTACTTCTTCTGCTCTTCTTTTCATTCCACGTCCTCTTCCTCCACTTTCTTCTTCTTCTTCTTCTTCTTCTTGAAAAAGAGGTAGGAGGAGTGTTTTGGTGTTGGGATCATCCCACTCCAATGCATCCCACCACTCTTTGCTTCCATAGATCTCTCCTCTCACAACAGATGTTGAGTTGCCCATGGAAAGAGGTATCTTCTTCAGTTGACCACAACCCCTTATAAAAATCCTAACCAGGGAAGGGCAAATGATTACCCGCTTACAAACGCTTTTCAATTTCCATAAATCTATCAAATGCAACACCTCCAACTTTGGGAATAGGATGGTATTGTTATTGTTGTTGTTATCAACTGCTTCAACCATAGCTTCTTCTCCTCCTTGTATCACCTCCTCCATTTCATAGCATTCTCTAATTCTGATTTGTTCGAGGCATTGGAGGTGCTGGAACAATTCAAGTGACATGATATTCTCCAATACTTGGCATCTACAGACAGTCAGGTGTTTAAGGCATGCAAATGAAGGAGGCTGCAGCAAGACCCCCTCACACAGACCCCTAAAATTCGGAAGATCTGTTAGAAACAAAGACAGTATTGATAGTAAAGGCGTTACGGTTCTGTTGTCTCCTATCGGCAACAACCACTTCAAGCTACAGGATGAGACGCCACATTCTTGTAAGCTTTGCAAGCGAGACAAGCAGGGTAAGCTTGACAGCTCGCATCTCTGCATATTCAACTTGACAATACTATCAGGAAGCAGTAAGGAATTACAACCAACAGCATTCATCTTATTTGTCTCTTCAGCAGATGAAACATAAAGCTCTTTGAGGTTAACCAAACATTCCATCCCATCTGGCACTTCTTTGATGCCAGTATCAAAGAGATTCAAAAACCCTAGACGCTTCAGCTTTGCTAAGGACGGTACCTCCCTTAACCTCCTACAATTCTCTAATAAGAGTACACACAGGTTCTCCAAGTTGGAAACTGATTCTGGCATATACTCAATACCAGTCTTAGAGAGGTCGAGAACTCTGAGGTTGTACATGCGATTGAAGAACTCACGAGAAATGTTGCCTGAGAGAGGGTTCTGACGGAACAACAATGTGGAGAGTTTTGGGCAGTTGGGCTCGCCTGAAAGATTTTCAATTTTATTTCTCATTAATGAGATTTTGTCAGCATTTTCAGCAAATTCTTCTATGCGAATTGATCCCCTTATCCCCATCCCAGCCTTGACCACAAACCGAGGGCTCTCCCTTGTAATCCCGATGGCCAAATCTCTGATTAAATCATGCATTACTATACCACGAAAACTCCTTACCAACATAGATACATCTATCAATCCATTCAATATTGTGTGACCTTTGTCTTGTTCCTTTTCCCAGTCCCCCATATCATCTATCAATCCTTCTACTCTCCAATAATTTATCAACACTTGGTCACTGAATGCATAATCCTCTGGAAACAAAGCACAATACAAGAAACAAGCTCGAATCCTCTCAGATTTTAGTCGATCGTAGCTAAATTTCAAAATTGGAAAAACTTGATCATCCATCCCTTCGATCTCCATCGTTGAGCATTTTAACTCCACTAATGCATTTCTCCATTCTCTAACATCATCCTTTTCTCTCATTGCACTTGCTACGGTGATGATTCCAAGTGGCAAACCACCACATTCTTCAGTCACAAGCTTCGCAATCAGTTCCACTTCCAGAGAAAGCACCATATCAACCCCAAGCCTTTCTTTGAACAATTCCCATGCTTCTTCTCTCGAAAGAACCTCCACTTCAAACTTCTTTTGGCACTTCATGCCTCGGCACACATTTTTGGATCGAGTAGTCAGTACTACTTTAAATGCATTGCCCTCAGGAATCCCTACCTTTTCCGGTGGAAATGGTTTCCACATATCATCTAAGATGATAACAAACTTCTCTCCATTCCTGAGAGCCTGAAATAATTTCATTGTCCTTCTCATTTCATCCTCTTCATAGGAAAGATCCAATCCTATTGCTCGTGCAATACCATTTTGTAATCTCTCAATATTAGAATCATTAGACACCGTCACCCAAATGGCAATGCCAAATACTCCAGAGCTCTGTATTCTATTATAAATGTGGGTCATGATGGTCGTCTTGCCCACGCCCCCCATGCCATAAACACCAATAGTTTTGACCTCATCATCCATCAAGGATTCCCAAATCTGTTCCAAATTTCTTTCAGCTGTCGTTCTACCTACGAGTTTTGTCGTGGGCATACTTCCACTTTCTGGTAATAGATCAGCAAATAATTCTTCTGAAAATCGACCTCTGTCCTTAAGCTTCACCACCTCTTCAATCGTCTTTACCACAAGCTTTCCCAATGCTACACGTGAGAATGAGAAATCTTTCCCCACTTCTTTAGAATCCTCTTCTATCTTAATCACTTCGTCTGTAATCTTTTGCACATTTTCCAGCCATAAACTCACCTCTTGCTTTGGCTTCTTTCCATGCACTACATTCGCCATGCTCAGTTCATTCTTTACGTCGGCTTCTCGGCTGCTCAGCTCTCGCATTTCGGTTTTCAGAACATCCAGACTCTCTCCAAGGCTTCTAGAGTAGTCGTATTGACCCCATGCATTCCTCGCAATCTCCTGGAGGAATTCCATAGCCACTCCTGCAATAGCAACTTAGAAATGTAAAATTAAAAATTATTGAGCCAAAAATTAAATATGGTAGGGCATATTTGGTTGCACTACATTTCATGAAAATTTGTACTGATCACAGTATAAAAATCCAAAAACTCAACTAGACTTTATGTTCATTTGGGCGGGGTCAACTTGGAGACTCGACCCAACTGGACTGGCAATTTAATAATTATAATTTTTTATATTTATAATTATGTAGAAGATTTAGAACGAACAGAATAGACAGAAATACCCTTAAAGGGTAGTTAGGTAATCTCCTCTTAACCGTACATAACGCCGGGAGTACTACTATTTACGAGTGCGGATTGGATATTAACGCCACTTGAACCTAGCCAGAGAAAGGACGGTCTTGTTAGGCCTCTACGGGGCCCACTATGATGTTTGTATTTTACCCACGTCTTCCAACCATTTTAACAGATGATTTTAGGGCATGACCCAAAAAAAGGAGGCAGATTGAAGGCTCTAGTCAACCACACCACACAAAGCAGTGGTGATGATGATGCCACTATTGAAATTTTAGGGCCCACCGTGATGTTTATTTGTCATCCAACCTGTTCATAAGATTAGATAGACATGGATGAAGGTAAAACATAAATATTAGCTTGATCATTAACTTCTGTGGTCCCCAAGAGGTTTTCAACAATAGTTTTTTCATCTCAACTGCTTCCCATGGTGTAGTCGACTTGAACCTTATATCTGCCTCATTGTTTTTCCATGCCCTAAAATGATATGTCAAAATGGATGAACGACCTGGATAAAATACATACATCATGAAGGGGCCAACAGAGCCCCAGGCAGACTGTGCATCTCTATCTAGGTCCTAGTGGGGGTAGTACTTAATCTGCGTCCACTATTTACTAGGTTGAGAAAATAGTGGAAGGTTGAGATTTGGCCAGCTGCCAGAGGAAAACCCATGGCTATATGGGGCTTGTTGGAAATTTGGATTTATGAATTCGTAATTATGGAAATTTAAATTAATTAAAATGAAATAGAAACTGAAAATTTGAGTAGGAAGAAATTAGAAAAAAAAAAAAAAAACTTATTAGATTCGAGGCGTGACACTTGTCTTAAAGTTGATTTGCCCTCATTTGACGGTATCCATAGTGCTGCAGGAATGCTGGACAATCAACCTCCAGGATACCCTTGAATGTTGTCTCGTCACATCAGTGCACTTGATGTACAAAGACTCAAACCACTTCTGTGTGTCTAGCCCGAAGGCAAAATTGAACCAGAGAGAAATACTTTGTAATTACAGAAATTCGAATTAAATGCATATAAAAAGAATGAATCAGAGAAGTCATTTTATAAACTTTAATAGTTTCCTCGAATGGGTACAGAAGCACCCTTGCTAACAAACATGGTTGTTGGGTTTTCCAAAGAGATGACTGTTGGTTTGAAATTTAAAACAAATGACTATTCTAGTTAACAGTTACAAAAAAATGAATTCCAAAAAGGCAACAAAACCTTTTTAGATTTCAAGAAAGGATACTCGCACGTGCATAGCACACCACACCACACCACATCATGCCACACCACGCCACGCCACGTCCACGGCCATGGCCCAGCCCGGCGCACGCACATGTGGTTTATGACATAGATTGGGGTTAAGGGCATAGCCCCCCAATAACCAAATTCACATGCCCCCTGAAGAGGACCTAAGCCCTATCCAAAATCCGCTTCTTATAAACTTAAAATTTTCCTCTTGCCTATCCAATGTGGGACTATTCCCACCACACTACAAGAAAAAATCCTTTGTTACTTTTTTAAAACAAAAAAATTGGAGGGAAGTTTTGAATCTTTTAAAAAAAAAAAAATTTGTTTTAGAATACTAAAATACAACAATCATCCACATGTTTCAAAATAATGATTTTAGGATTAGACATGAATGATTGTGCATTATATCGATGTCTAATAGACTTGAATCAATACTTAGAATAGACAAGATAAGTTCACAAAAGTCAGGTGACAAATAGTCTTAAACTAGACCCCTATTAATGTAAAACGACTATACATGCCACTCACACAATTATTCTGATACAAATGGTTCTATGGTTTGGTACTTTTTTACCATGCACCCTTACCTGGATTTCACTAGTGCTTTTGAGAATTGGTCCAAATTCTCATAGGAAGTGGCCTCACTTCCACACTCATATAGGTAAATTACATCAAGTGTGTGCAGCAACCGAATACACTACTAACATGTAAATGGCATATGGATTCATTAAGAGTTCACGACTCAACCTTACTAATTGTTGTTTGCACTACCTACACCATAGAAGAGGTTCTCTTATCGTGGTGCTTAAACACCTCCTAGTACCTTGTTGTTCCTTATTGTTTACCCATTTAAAACATATCGCATGAAATCTCCATTTGTATAGGTTGGGTTGCCAATATTGGTAGCTCATGGTATTGGACTCAGCCCCATTCTCTTCTATGAATTTAAGAGTACTAGTTCTTTACTAAATCCTTTAGTCAGAGAATCCACTAAGTTCTTCTCTAATCTCAAAAAAATCAATGGCTATTACTTAATCATGTAGCAAATGTCTTACTATATCATGTCAAAGTTGAATGTGCCTATTTTTGCCATTATAGATCTTACTATTGGCCCTTTCTATATCAACTTGACAATTACAAGAATTCAAAGTTATAGTTGAAAAAGGTTTTGGCCACAAAGGTATATCAACCAATAGATTTCTAATCCATTCTACTTCTGTTCCTGCCTTTTCCAAGGCAATGAACTTGGATTCCATAATGGACCAAGCAATACAAGTTTATTTAGTCGATTTCTAGAAGACAACTCCACCCAAAAGGAAAACATATCCACTTGTGGATTTTATTTAATCTGAATCTGTAATCCAGTTAGTATTGAGCTTCCAATTTATACATTTTCTAACCCATTGCACCGCATTATATGCATGGTTTGCATATTTAAAAGACTTATCTAATGTGTATTTTGTGGATGTAGGAATGAGAGAGAGACTTTACCAAATTAATGACTAAAATATTTCATTTAGAAGCCTTTTGATAAATACCAAAGGTGGGCCAAAGAAGGAAGAAGAAAGAAGGAGAAAAGAGGAAGAAAGAAAGAAAGAAAAAGTGAAAGAAGGAGGGCTAGACCGGTCCTGACCGGTCGGCCACCAAGGAAGCCCCCTGTGAAGACGCTGGACCATGGCCTGGACAGGTCTGACCGATCAAGACCGGTTGGCCATGCAAAATTCCAGCAGCTTCTCATTGAAGCTCCGAAATTCATGCGCAATTGCGTAAGTGTTGCGCAATTCTGAAACTTTTTGAGTCGGTGAGACTCTAAATTTATAAAAGGGCACCTAGGTTTCATTCTTAAGGCATCATAGAAGATCAAGGACTTCGTGGGAGGTGAAGAGGACCATCGTAGAGCATCTGCAACTCTCCTTAATCCGGTTTTTCATATTTTTCATTAGTTTTTCATTGTTTTTAGTTGAAGCATGATAATGCTCGGCTAGAACCTCTTAGCTAAGGCTAAGAGGTGAAGCTTGTAGCTAGTTATCATGTAAAATTCGTTTGATTCAAGCACTCTATCTAAAGTTTGGATTTTTAAGTATTAGTCTGAATAAAAGTTGGTATTTTTGGATGTTTTATGAGAGTTCATGTGCTTTGAACATGGGTTCCTTGCAATTCTCTGAGATTATCATGTTTGGTTTGATTAGGTTGAAATTGTAGTAATCCCTGAGCATACCATAATCTATTGGCATGGTTATTACTTCAAAGGCTACATATTCGAATTCTATGTGCTTCATTAAGACTAGAATCTTATTTTTTGACTTAAGTGGGGATTGTTTGTGTTTGAATGTTAAATCTTCCAATTACAAGAGAGATGGAACTTCAATTCTAGTTGTGTTTATGCTTGTATTAATAAATTCACATGGGATTACTACAAGTGGATCCTTGAGGCCTTAGTTCCATTAAATTACAGATTTTTACAGTTTACTATTTAAAGTTAGTTTATGAACTTGAACTTCTAAATTAATTGAATTTAGAGTTGCTGAAATAGTTTGAATTGGTTTACCCTAATTCCCTGTGGATCGACCTCGGTCTTACCGAGATTTATTACTACATCGCAGCCTTGCACTTGAGGCTAGCGAACAGTTAGCATCATTGTATCCTTTTGATACAGTTAAAAAAATAACATAATGTATACCATATGCAATGGTATCTTTTAGATACCTTAAAACTCTAGATAAAGTATTTCAATGATCATGATTAGGGTTATAAGTATATCTACTCAATCTATTTACAACACATGCTGTATCAGGTCTTGTGTAATTCATTAGGTACATCAGGCTATCAATAATTCTGGAATATTCAAGTTATGGTACACTTTCACCTATGTTTTTTCTTTAAATGTATGTAACAATTATAAGGTGTGCTTACAGGTATATTATCAAAGTGATTAAAGCCTTTTAACACTTTCTCAATATAATAAAATTGAGATAGAACAAAGTCATTATTTTTTAATCACTTTTATTCTTAGAATCACATTAGCCTCACATTGATCTTTCGTATCAAAATGTGATGATAAGAATTTCTTAGTTGAGTTAACCAACTTAAGACTAGTTCAAAAAATGACCATATCATCTACATACAAACAAGTTATAACTCTTTTATTACTTGCAAATTTACTATATATGCATTTGTCTGCGTTATTTATTCTATATCCACTGGATTTCAAAGCATTGTCAAATTTTTTTCATGCCATTATTTAGGAGCTTATTTTAAACCATATAGAGATTTGATCAACTTACATACTTTGATTTTTTGCCTTCAATTTTATAATCCTCAGGTTGATCCATGTATATTTTTTCTTCTAAATCTCCATTCAAGAAAGCTATCTTGACATCCATTTGATGTACAAAAAGTTTATATATAGAAGTTATTGCAGAAATGACTCTAATAAAGGAGATCTTAGCCACAACAAAATAGGTATCAAAGTAATCTATTACTTCTTTTTGTCTGAAACCTTTACCCACTAATCTAGCTTTGAACTTATCAATGATATCATTTGGTTTTAACTTTTTCCTGAAAACTCATTTATAGCCTATTGACTTATGCCCATGTGGTAGATCTAGCTACTAATTCCCAAGTTTCATTGGATAGCATAGATTCTAACTCATCAGTTAATAATTTCTTTTCAAAAGGATGCATCAAGTGAATTAATAACTTCTGTATAGGTTAAGGGATCACACCCACACCTTTGAGACAATGGTAGACTAAGTTAAGATAACCTCATCTCAACACTGAGGTCAAGGTATCGAATCCCAACGTGGGGGATGGTTAACATTGGAGGTTGATTAACAGTGGGATGTGTGAACTAACCCAAAAAATAAAAAAGGTTAAGGGATCATCTTCAAATAAAAAGGTGTAGAATCCATCTCCTAGGTTAGTTTCTTTCCTAACCTTTATGCTCTTCCTTGGTTCTATTTTCCTCATGGGTTCATGCCCTATGATGATGATCTCGTAGAATAGATGAACAGTGTGGATATAACACAAATATCATGGTATGCCCCCATGGAACTTTGGCATATCAATACACCACCAATGTTAGAGGTATAAGGCGCACCAGGCAATTCGCTTCCGTTTTCCTTGTCATTTCTCAAAAGAAAGGTAGATGCGTCATTTCACCCTTATAAGCTGGGAGGATGTTTTCATAAATATGAGATTTCAGAGCATTTTATCAAAAAATTGATAATTATGAGGAATTTTTTGGTAAATTTCCCTTAAAAAATGAGTGTGGATTGTCTATGTTGAAAGCATAGGAAATTTCGGTGTCGGCGCTTCTCATTCACCCACGTCATTTTTTATATCCCCACTCACAAAATACCCCGGATTTCTTTCTTCTCAGTACATTGCGTGCTACATAGCACAACTTTTAACATTTGAAACTTCACCACCCCTCACCATGACCTTTATGTTACATCCACACCGTCCATCAATTTTTCCAAATAGGTTGAGAGCATGAATAAAAAATGAGGTACATCCAAGGCTCAAGTGGACCACACCAAAGAAAACAATGGGGATTACACAAACTGTGGTTAATGAAACCTTCCTAGGGCCAAGCATGAGGCTTATCTGACATCTAACCTACTCATAAAGCCACCCATACTTGGATGAAGGTACAACACAAATATCTGCTTGATTAGAGCCGTCTGTGGCCCTAGGAAGTTTTCAACGGTAGCATCAATTCCACTGTTTCCTATGGTGTGTTCCGCTTAAGCTTTGGATCTGCCTTGTTTTTAGGCTTATAACTTAGAAAGATCTGAAAAAAAATATGTGAATGGTGTGGATCTCGGAAATAAATCATCATGGGCCTGCATAAATTTCCCAGGTCAAGAAGTTCCGGTGCTTGCTTAGAGAGAAGTAAATCAAAACGGTTGAAATGTGGAACTTCCATGGGGCCCATCATGATATATTTATTAGATCCACACTATCCATCCATTTTGTTTCATACCTTTTAGTCACAAGGTCGAAAATGAGTCAGATCTAAGAGTTAAGTGCGCCATACGACAAGAAAGAGTGGGAATTGAACACATACAATTGAAAACTTCTTGGGCCCACAGACGACTCTGATCAAGATGATGTTTGTGTTTTCCCTTCATCAAGGTCTGAGTGATCTTATGAAGAGGTTAGATGGCAAATAAACCTCATATTGGACTGTAGGAAGGTTTTAACATTACTCGTTCTTAAGCTTTGGATGTACCTTATTTTTAGTCCTATGCTTTAGAATAATCTGAAAAAATTGATGAACTGTGAGAATTTAACACATAGATCATTGTGAGGCCCAAGGAAATTCCACACGGTAAAAGTGGGGTTGTGTATCTGGCAATCCATAATTGAGAGGGAAAATCGGCTTGTTTTGTGAGATGATGCCATTAGTGATGATGTGTACCAATGAGAATAGATGGCACTGAATTTTTCTGTAAGATGCCTTCAACACAGACTATCCACACTCTTAAAAAATAAGAAAAAGGGAGAGAAAACATATCCGTATTGTTAATTCATTTGGAGAGAAATCGTTTGATCTTGCATTACTCTGCGCATTCGGCTTCCACTTCCGCTGCCGATTTTGCCAACAATATTTGTATTGTCAATTCATTTGGAGAGATCATTTTAGGGCATGAGACAAAGAATGAGGCAAATCCAAATCTCATGTGGACCCCACCACAGAAAATAGTGGAGATTGAGCGCCTACCATAAAAATCTCATGTGAACCCCACCACAGAAAATGGTTTTTGGGGTAATGCATCACGTGAACGGGTCAGATTTTGGGCTCACATCTTGTGTGATGAGTTCTCAAAAAAGTACTCACGAATTCTCATAAGAACTATGCACGGATGAGCATTCCCCTATATATGTGTGCTAAAAATTCCAATGATTTCACTTCCTCCCTCCCATTTACTCTCATCCAATTATAGTATATAAATTTCAAATGCATTTCATTTACTCCTATTAAAAAAAAATTGAGCAAGCCATTTACTCCAAATTTATTTACCTCCAAATCTATTTAACATTTACTTTGTTTAGATGCTCCCAATCGGCCCTAGACTCCTTTTCGTGTCATCCTCCGGCTTAAGATTTTGGATCTGCCTTGTTTATGAGCCCATCTCCTAAAATGATTATTGAGCTCCCATTTTATACATATTCTAGCCTATTGCATTGCATTTTATGCATGGTTTGCATGCTTAAAAGACCGATTTAATGGATGTTTTGTTGATGTAGGAATGAGATGGAGACTTCACTGATTCGACACTAAAAAGAGCACTTTGCACACATTAAAGATCAAAGGACCAAGTGTCAAAGGATGGAAGAAAGAAGCAAGGGAGAAAGAGAAGGAAAGAAGAAGAAGTGTAGAAAAAATTGCACTGTCGACCGGTCGGCTAACCGGTCGTCCAACAGGTCGGTGATTCAACAGAAACCCCCTCATGCTGCAAAACTCACTGGACCAAGAATGACCGGTCGTCCGACCGGTCGAGCACTCAACAAGGAAGATGAAAATTCCAAAAAGCTTGCTAAACTATTTTTAACGTTTTACGACTAGCCGTCCGATTGGTCAATCATGAGCTCCGACCGGCCGGAGCCCACCTCCAACCGGTCGACTGCATAATAGAGCTCGTTCCAAAGCTCCGATTTTTTCTACGCAATTGCGTGATTTCTTTCACAATCTGGAATCTTCCACACCAATCTATAAAAGGGCACCTAGGGCCTCGTCTAAAATGATGATAGAAGGCTTGGGAAGTCATAGGAGGTGAAGGAGATCGTTGTGGAGCGTCTGCAACTCCTCCGAATCGATTTTTCTATGTTTTTCATTAGTTTTCTTTTGAGTTTTAGTTTAACCTATTAATGGTTGGCTAAACCTCTTAGCTAGGGTTAAGAGGTGAAGCTTTTAATTATTTGCAATGTCTAATTCGAATTAGTTCAAGTACTTTTGAATTTTATGAAGAACACTTCTAGTTCAAGTTTGAAATAAAGTTAGTATTTTTAGTTAATCTTCTATTTCTTGTGATTGCTCTTACATGATATATTTTTATTACTAAGATTGCTTAATGGGGGTGTTGATTTATAGGATTTTAGATTGTAGAGATCCTAAATCCATCATGATATATTGGATGGTAGAGAATCTTACAAACTAAATTTCATAAGTACTTATCTAGAACTAAACTAGAAGAAGTTCTTATCTTTGGTATTAATTTGAGATATGTATTTATATATTAATTTTGGTTCAATAGAAGTTCAATTCATACTTCTAAATCAAGTCTAGTGACAAGGCTTGAGGAAGAATCATGAATGTGATCTTAATTGTTTTGTGAAGGATTAGGTTATATGATTGAATACGCCCAATACCTTAGTTGATTATGAGAGGACCATATCAGTGGATGATTCATCTAATTTTAGACATGTTGTGATGATTTTATTGCTCTATATTCCGATTGGATAGGGATAGAACTCCGATTTCAATTGAGTTATTGGCTTGAATGGTTTAAATTGGCATTGTAAATGATTATTAGTGGATCATTGGCGCTCTAGTGTTTATTTCTCTGATTTAGTTCTAAAATAGTTAGTTTTATGTTATTAAATTCCATTCATCAATATAAATTCGAATTTAGCCCATTCTAATTATAAAACTTAGAATTGTTACGACAATCCCTGATAATCGATCTCGGTCTTACCAAGAATTATTATTACATTGTAGTCTTGCACTTGAGGCGAGCGAACAATGATCTGGCAAAGGATGGATGGAGTGGATTTCTCATCGACATCACGACGGGCTCCACCTAGCTTCCAAGCAATCCGCATCCGATAACACACACACACACACACACACACACACACACACACACACACATAGATACATACATGCATGCATGCATATATGCATATACACATACATAATGATTTTTCAGCACATTTATTTATTTATATTTCCTTATTGTCATTTGACAATGCTCATCGAAAGGCTCATCGAGTTGAGCAACAATAAATTCTCTGTTTCTTGTCTCTCTAGTTGGAAAGTCTTCTATACGAAAAGGTCTTAATCCATATTTATAGGGCCCAAACTTTCGTTTATTTGAATTTCAATTTATTTTAAATTTTAAATTTAAATTAATTTTGTATGGTGTCAAGTATCAATCCTTCGACATTCTATACAATTAAAAGTCTAGTTTTGTTTCTTAAGAGGAAATTTAAATATATAACTCATTTAAATTATTAAAAACTTAGATTTAGTATACCTCACTAAGGAACGGGTTTTGGGGAGCCATTGCATGAAGTCATAACTAAACTCCCGATGACCAATACCATTTTGATTTACTGAAGGTACTGACTGGAAATGCGGTTGCATATTTGGGAGTTATCCTTTTTTTTCTTTAAAGTTAGTGCAATGCACCCACCCTGTTAGCTGGGCAACGCACCCACTTGGTTAGTCACAAGATACACCCACCCACTGTTGAAATGCCTAGGTGTCTTCCAGCTGGGCTAGCAGGCAAGACACTATTTGGGAGTTACCTGACTCTAGTTGTACAACCAAATCGGACCCAGAAATCTATAGTGGAAATTGGTTTTATAGGAATTTGGAAAAAAGAAGAAGAAGAAGAAGATATTTTTAGAGGGAGGAATGCCGAGATTAATTTTCTTTTATCTTTGGTTAACCCCTACCTGGGTTCTACTTATTTACTTGAACAGCTCAAGGGCTACAATGACAAAATAAAACTAAAAAAGGCTAGTCAATAATGAAATCAACCGTAGATTCAACCTTGCTTTTTTAAGCCATTTCCAACGGATGGATTGAATGATTAGGATTGCATAATCGATGTGGTTCTTTAAAATCATAAGCAACATTATGGGAGCTATGAAATAGGTGGATCCAATTATTGGTTAGACCTATTTTTATACAAATGATCTTGGCTGCCCTATTAGATCAAGGCCATTGATCAGATGGTCAAGATCATCAGAAAGGTGTGATATTTGCATGGTTTCCCATGAAAAGTTCATTGGACCTAATGGACAGTCCAGATCCATCGATTGGACGGAGAAGGCTGTAACTTGGTGGCACCCGGCAGTTGTGGGGCCCATATGGTACGTGGGCGACATCTAACCCATCCAAAATGTGTGCCCTAACATGATGTTCTTGCACACACACCCACCACACACATACATAGAGCAAGTCCAATCTTTATGTGGGCCCCACCATAGAGATCGTGTACAACCTTTCAAAAGCCCCAAAGATCAACTAGTGGGGTCCACATGGTATGTGCACGGAATCCAACCCATCCATAAGCTGTGCCCCACCATGATGATGGGATACCCTAAAAATCATGTACTCAATCCAAGCATTAAGATTTAGATGGGTTTTAGGTGATTTTTCATTGTTACCAGTTGTTTGGCCCACCCGATGGTTGGATCTATCTAACTTTTGGGATGACAAACCATCATGGTGCCATACACCTATTTGTTTTCCATCAAAATACCATCCATGGATTAGGAAGATCCAACCATCATCGGAAAACAAATCATATCTATTTTTAATTTAAAAATAATAATAATAATAATAAAGAAAAGGTAGATCTACCTAGCTGAAGTCTCTCTTTCAAAGCTTTCAGAAGCAACTCAGTTTCTATAGAACGGAGATGAACAGAGATATTAGACAGAACTCAAAACTCAGTGTGTGTTTGTTGCATCAAATATCATGATTTAATCAGTCTAATTAGGTGCAAAATCTCACGAAATTTTATGATATTTGGTGCAACCGAACGGCAATTAAAGAGAGAAGAAAATGGATAATACCGTACAAAAATGAACTTTGATTAGGCAAACTAGCTGTAACCGGTTCGCAGTGGCTATGATGATTTCTATGTGGGGAACGTTGGTGGAGTGAAATTTCTTGCTGGGCACTAAGAAAGATAGGGTGCTTTGGATTCAGTGGCTATGAGACTTCTGTTGACTTCTTTGGTTAGTCGCAACAAACCCATGTTGGTCCATTGCCAGTCTTGGCCGTTCATTCTGTCTCTAGTTATAAATATCCGTACATGGAGCCCTAGGTGGTACCCAACAGATGTGGGCCCAGTGATGTGTTCATGAAATCCAACCGTCCATCAGATGCTTCACTTAAAATGGATGAACCACTTGTTGCATGCTAACATGGATGAACCACTTCACGTGGATGAGATCCACCTACTCCCATCAGGTGCACCACCTGAAGTTAGTTTTTTTTTTTGTTTTTTAGTTTTTTTTGTTTTTTTTGTTAGCACCCCCACACACACTCGCGCACACACACTACAGTGGGATTCCGCCACAATGGGCACTCAAACCGCGTGTTGAAACTCTTGTGAGTCTACCACTTGATGTAAGGCCTTGATCATGAATATCAGGCTGATCTCAAACTTGGGTGAGCCTCACCATAGGAAAGTATAAATGTGCTTAAAACCTCTACATTCACGTGGTATAGTCCACTTGAGTTTCCCAATAGCGTGATGTTTGGAGAGTATTTTCATCTTAGTTAGAAGGGTCATATGAATAGATTGGATGGGTAGAGTAGATTTCACATATTCAAAATGTTAGCTCCATCTAGATTAGTTGTTCCATGCCTTTGGAGAACTGGATTCGTCTAAAAGAATAGTTTTGAGCAGCATGTAAAACACCCAAGTTTTGAGCAGCATGGACCCACCATGTGGACTGTACGAGATCCACTCCGTCTATAAGGTGTGCCCATCAAAGTTCGGCAATTTGGCAAAAAACCAACCAAAACAATAACTAAGGTGGTCCACACCACAGGGAATGATAGTTATGGGACACCTACCAATAGGTTTGTGTATGGGAAGCCCATGGCGTCTTTATTTCATCAAACCTAGTATCAGGTGTGCGTGCTTCACCAGGATAAAGGAAAAATAAATAAATGAGCCTGATCTAAAAGTTAGACGGGACACATTAGCCTCATAAAGATAGAACATGCTCGGCCTCAGAGAGAGAAGGGGGAGACAGAAACTTCCTGAGATGGGATCTAGGTGGGGCCCAACCTGATTCTTGTAGGAAATCTACCCCGTCCATCCATTGGGCCGGATTGTGTTAGGACATGCACCTAAAACTAGGCAGATCCAAAACTCAAGTGGGCCGCACGACAAGAAAAAGTGAGGATTGAACATCCACCATTAGTAAAACATTCGTGGGCCACAGAAGCTTCAAATCAGGCTAATGCTTTTGCGTTTTCTGTTCATCCCAGTAGGAACGACCTTATGAACGGTATGGATGGCATGTAAACATCACAGTGGACCCAGGGAGGTTTCAGCGGTACGTTGTCATTTCGATATCCATTTTCTCTTGTTGTGCAGCCCACTTAAGTTATGGATAATGCTCCATTTTTAGGCCCATGTCTTAGCATGATCTGGAAAAACGGATGGATGTGGTGGATTTCTTACAAACATCACATTGGGCCCCACCTAGCTTTCCGGCCAAATGTTCGGCTATTTCTTTAAAAAAATTAAATTTTAGACTATTTCAACCCTTTGATGGTGTATTTCTTTTCCTCGTAGGGATGGCCATAGCTTGGTTTAGCCTGTAGGGCCAAGGCCTTTTAGCCTGATTAGGGGCAAAGCTAGGCTATGCCTAGAGTAGGGTGGAGGTCCTAGCTTGACCCATTCCCACCCACTTAGAATGCAACTGCATGCACCAGAGAGAGATGTACATGCAAGCTTGGATTAGGTACTACCTCCATCAGGACGCAGCGAGAGACGGACGAGGTACGTGACATGTTGGTATTGGTGGAGAGCATGCGGGGCCCGCACCTCTATTTGCTGATGTGATGGGTCTGTCAACACTCCACCAATATCGAGGTGTGGGCCCCCTGCTCTCCAGTAACACCGACCTTCCATGTACCCGTCCATCTCCAGCTGCGACCTGGGGAGGGTAGCACCTAATCCGCGGTCCATACATGCATATGTAAGATGCCATTGCTCTCGTAGATGTGGACGCAAAATCTCCTACAATAATTGCCACAGGAATCATGCAATAGTCTACTATCTAGGAGCTGAAATAGAAACCGGTAGTTATAGGGCAAAACCCCGATATGGTCTCTAAGCACTAGCCCTAATCAAGCTAACCTGGCCTTAGCCCTATGAGCTCGGACTCGGTCAAGGCTAAAATATAGTTCAATTCTTTTTTTATTATCCTCGAGATCTACTACGAAACCCATCATATAGATGGTTTGGATCATTGGAACATGACCCAAATCTAAAAATGTCTTCAGACTGCACATATATGGTAAAGGACAATGGTATCTTTAAACCGTCCATTCTTTTTATATCATGTTGGCCCAATCCATAATTGAATGAGGCCAACTTGCAACATTCAAACTTGCAAGGTCGGGCCATTCAGCGTTAGCCTGGGCCAATCTGGCCCTAGCACGGCCTAGAATTCAAGCTTAGGCTCAGCCCTTGGGCTGACTTTAGGGACCCAATTCAGCCCTGAGTCTTGGATTGGGCTTAGTTTTGTTCGCATGTGGTAAAAATGAGCTCACAAAACGGATGGACGGGGTGGATTTCTCACGAACATCACAGTGGGCCCCACCTAGGTTCCCAGCGTAAGAACTCCCGGCGAGAGGCTTTCCCAGGAAATTCAAGTCCGACCGGAGGAAGCAGATTGGCTGGTATACTGCACACCAGCGACCTTGCTGGTGTGTTGACGTCACCAAGTTATGTGGCCCCCACCGTGAGGTACGAGCTCGGGACAAGTTAGGGCTCTGTGGCCTACTATGATGTACATGGATCTTATCCACACTGTCCATTCATTTTTTTCATATCATTTTAGGTTATGAGCCCAAAAATGGGGTAGATCCAAGCTTAAGTGGACCATGAAATAGTGATAAATGCTGACCGTTGAAAACTTCTTAGGTGCCATAGGAAGTTTTGGATCAAGCTGATATTTGTGTTTTCCCTTCATCCATGTCTCTATGATCTCATGGACAATTTGGATGGAAAATAAACATAATGGTAGGCCCTAGGAAGGTTTCAACAGTAGGCATCATTAGCACTGTTGCTTCTTGTGGTGTGGCCCACTTGAACCTTGGAAATGCCCCATTTTTTGGTTCATGACCTAAAATGACATGGAAAAATGAATGGATGGTGTGGATAAGATCAATACATCACAGTGGCCCTTAGAGCCCTAACCTATCCCGAGCTCAGCATAGGCCAGGGAAGTACCTAATCCGCGCCCCAGCGAGATCATTATAATGCTTTGAGCTAAAAAAAAATAAGGCATATCAGTAGACTACACTGCATAAAGCAGTGGGAGATTAAACGTCTACTATTGAAACCTTCTTGAGGTTACAGAAGTTTTGGACCAATCTGATATCTGTTTTTTCTCTTTATCCATGTTTGTGCGACCTTATGAACAGAATAAATGGAGTATCGTACATCTCGCTCTAGGCCATACACGTGGCAATGGATATATATATTGCGACCCTAAGGAACTTGTATGGATGGCACAGGTCGGCAGATTACGTCTTACCCCCGCCTGGATGATAATCCGTCCAGGCAGGCTTGGCGGGGCCTGCTGTGATGTATAGGTTTTACATACACTTAGGGCTGTCAATGGCACGGATCAAGATCCGTATCCGATCCGTATCCGATCCGATTTAATCGGATTCGGATCAATAATCGGATAATCGGGTCGGATACGGATATCCAAATATGATCCGTTTAATATTCGGGTCGGATTCGGATCAACCTTGATCCGGCCCGTTAACGATCCGACCCGATAAAAAAATAAATAAATAAAATAAAATAAAATAAAAATATATGAGAATCTCTCTTTCTCTCTCTCTCTCTTTCTCTCTCTCCTCTCTCGGATATCCGGTCGGATATCGGGTCGGATCATAATCGGATCGGAAATGGATTTCGAAAAATTTAATCGGGTCGGGTTCGGATCATATACTTGTGATCCGAATCGGATTCGGGTCGGATTCGGGTCGGATATATTCTTAATCGGGTCGGATTCGGATCATTACTGATCCGGCCCGTATCCGACCCGTTGACAGCCCTACATACACTGTCCATTCATTTTTCATACCATATTATTTTAGGATGTGAACTCAAAAATAACGTAAATCCAACGCTTAGGTAGACCACACAGTGGGGATTGAATTCCCACCATTTGGCAGATGTTGCGTGCAACCGAATGTCGAAGTGAGTGGACACCCCACTTCTGACCCGGTCATTCACAGATCGTGATTTGGAATCTTTGCTTGCCTTTATATCTGAGTCAGTTGACTCGCATATACCGCAGGAGTTTGGAGGAAACGTTGCGATTGTCCCTGCATGAGCTACAACCTGAGTACCCAATCGCAACCCTTCTGTTCCTGATCGATACTAATATCAAAAAGGTACAGTAGAGCCTCTGCGTCCATTATAGTCTTACGATGTTACTGACCCTGTGATTGATTGGCTCGTTGCTTTCTCGGATCACTCCAAGAGTACTTGTTTTGTTTGACTGTCAAAGTGATTAGCTGCCCTGCATTTACGCGGCCTTACGGGTAATCCACTAATCCGACTTAGACTCAGTCAAGGTATTTCAGGCATCCACTCCTAAGTATATAAGGGTAAACTTTTTCCACCCAATCTGCTGGTTTTGATACTTGGGTTACAATTCATCGTTTCCACCGTTCAGATGATTTCTTTAACCGAGCCTTTTGGCTTTCATCTTTACGTATCTCAGTGTTGAGCTCTTAATTGTGCATATTCTAACCCTAATTCATCACTCATTGTGCAAGGTTTGTATAGTTTGTAAGCTAATCCAATGCATGTTTTGTGACTACAGGATTGAGGGTGGACTCTACTCAATTGAAGACATAAAGAGCTCATTTGGGACTATTCTAATGGAGATTACTTGAGGACCAAAGAAGAAAAGAAGAGAGAAAGCGAAAGAAAGAAGCAAGGAAAGAAAGAAAAGGAAGAAATGAAGAAGCATGAAGACTGCCGACCGGTCATGACCGGTCGGCCAAGAGGGCCAGACCGGTCTTAACCGGCCAGCTATGAAGATGGAATGATATTGTATAAGGCCGACCGGTCATGACCGGTCGGCCATGATCGCTGGAGGATTGCTGAAGACGTCCGACCGGTCATGACCGGTCGGACATGGTTGCTGGAACGTCAATGTACACGTCCGACCGGTCATGACCGGTCGGATATGCTTGCTGGAGTGTTTTTCACTTGAGGCCGACCGGTCATGATCGGTTAGCCATGCGTAAGAACTTAGAAATTTCCAAATCAAGTCCGATTTTCTCTGCGCTGCGTAAGTATTACGCAATTTCTCGATTCTTCCGAAGTTGTGGAGCCTCCAGACTATAAAAAGACACCTAGGGATTGTTCCTAGGGTATCCTAGAAGGGTTCAAGCGAGGTTAGAGACTGTGGAAGTGGAGATTGGAGTTTCACAACTCCTTTTGGTTTGCTTTGCTGTTTTCATGCTTTTTGTAGTTGTTTCATGTTTCCTTGGATCATGAGCAGCTAAACCTCTTAGCTAGGGCTAAGAGGTGAAGCTTGTAGTGAATCCAAGATGTTTTGATTCGTAGTTAAGTGGTTTTTAGTTTGGAATTCATGATTATGAACTAAGGTTTGAAGTTTATACAAGTTTTTAAGTAATTTTTCTTAGTCTTGTGATGACTCATGGATGTTTGGGAGAATTACTTAGCTTCTTAATTCATTTGTAACGGTCTAGACCTGTATGATTCGAGGAAACGGAGTGCGCTCTAGTACTAAGCTCTTCATAAAGGGACTTCATGCCAAAGTTCTATTTTTGTTGATTTTCTGGAATATGTAATGACTGTGCATATGATTTGAATCCAGTTCAAATCCCGATCTAGCTTTGTCTTGTGAGAGGACTTGAGGATGGTTATGATTGAGAACTGGACCTATAGAAAAGGGGAATGACCTATGCAATTGAGCATGCTCAGCTTAGCCTACATTGAGTGAATCTTATGCACAGAACTTACATATTACAGACTGTTTGGTTTAACAGCTCTATCATCCGACTAGATAGACTTGAATGTCGACTCTAGTAGAGAGAATAAGAAACCACAGCGGATTGAACATCAAGGATTGCTACAAGTGGATCCTTGAACCCCTAGTGCCTTCTTATAATTAATTACTTTCGATTTAATTCAGCTTTTGTTACTCATATCAATTTCATACCAAAATCTGATTAGTAGATTTCAATAGACACTTGTGGATGAGTTTGTGAAATTCTACATAAGTCCCTGTGGATCGACCTCGGTCTTACCGAGTTTATTACTACATCGCAACCCTACACTTGGGGAGGCGAACAAGTTTTTGGCGCCGTTGCTGGGGACTTCGACGGTTTTTCACAAATTTCTGAAATTAGTATCTATTTAGGATTTTTAGGATTTTAGGACTAACTTAGTTTGTTTATTTGATTTTTCTTTTCAGGGATCTCTAGGAAGCTGAAGAAGATACAAGGATTTTAAGTGCGAATCAGGTTCTATCTTTCTAAACCTTACTCTTCTCCTTCTCCTATTCATTCCTATCTTATTCATCTCTTGTAGAGTGGGTGGAGACTCCTTTTGGATCTCTAAAAGGTCGGCCTTTTTGCCACCTGGATTCCTATTGGTCGGCTCTGCCGCCTTGGATCACCTTGTGCTCAGGGATTTCTTTTCTCATCTCTACTCCTCTTTCTCCTTTTTCTGCACTTTTTCTCAAAAGATTCAAAGAGTGGGTGGGGAGTTTTCTGAACCCCTATTGACCAGGAGAAATCGGTCTCTATCCTTGCTTCTGGCCTAGCCATTGCAGGACACCTTGTGCTTCGGTCTTAGAGAAGAGTAAAGAAAAGGGAGGAAGAATTCTTCTTTCTTTTTGTTTCTTATTTTTGGTTTTGTTTGCCACATTGGGCTCGGGATTCCAATAACCGACTCATAAGTGAAGGGGGGATAGTAGAAGGAATTGATAGAGAGCCACGTGCTAGGAGACATCTAGACTCTCCAATTTTATCTGAAAATATGGCTGAAAATCAACCTAATCCGGTCCAAAATCAAACTGAAACAGGGGAGAATGTGGTTGAGGATATTCCCCGACCAAGGACTTTACGTGATTTCTTGCAACCTGCAAGAATGAGCACTCCCTCATGCATAGTATTTCCACCAAATGCAGGGAATGTGGATTTGAAACCAGGAGTGATCAATCTTCTCCCTAAATTCCATGGTTTAGACAGTGAAAGTGCCTATCAACACCTTAAGGAGTTTGATGAGGTAATCACCACCATGCACTTTGCAAATGTAACGGAAGATGTGGTGAGACTTAAATTCTTCCCTTTCACCCTTAAAGATAAAGCTAAGGGCTGGCTTTATGCATTGAGGCCAAGATCAATTAGTGCATGGACTGATATGCACAGAGAATTCATAAAGAAATTCTTCCCTACTTACAAAACGAATATGCTAAAGCGCCTTATCATGAATTTTGCCCAAAAGGAAGATGAAACCTTTTTCCAATGTTGGGAGAGGTTTAAGGACCTATTAAACACATGCCCACATCATGGCTATGAAATTTGGCGGGTTATAAGCTTTTTCTATGAAGGACTGACTTCACCCATGGGCCAATTTGTAGAAATGATGTGTAATGGGGAGTTCATGAATAAGGAAGCTGATGAAGCATGGGATTATTTGGAAGAATTGGCTGAGAGTGCACAGTCTTGGGACACATCCAAACCAACAAATTCCAAGACTGGCCAACAAAAGGAAAAGGGAGGAATGTATGTCTTATCAGAAGAAGATAGTATAAGTGCACGGTTGGCTAGCCTCACAAGAAAGGTCGAAGCCATGGAATTAAGGAAAGGAGAAACAATCAACTCCACTGATGTTGAAACTGTTTGTGGAATTTGTGCTGGAACTCAACATACTACACAAGATTGTCCCACAATTTCAGCAGTCCAAGGCATCTTACAAGAACAAACAAATGCCATAAACAGTTATCAACAGCAATATGGTGCTCCAAACTCAAACACGTTTAATCCTAATTGGAAGAACCATCCCAACTTCAGTTGGAGGAATGGACCCAATGCAAATGCAAACAACACTCCAAAAGTATCACTAGAAGAGATGTTGGGTGCATTCGTATCGGTCCAAAATGAGTATAACAAGACAAATTCTCTAAAAATAGATGGGTTCATGCAAGAGCAATTGAAATTCAATCAAAATTCAAACCAAGCCATCAATGAATTGAAAACATCTCTGGCTAGAGTTGAAGCTCACCTTAGTGTTAGAGAGAAGGGCACACTTCCTGCTCAACCTCTTCCTAACCCAAGGACCCAGTATGAGATATAAGATGCAAGCTCATCCTCCCACCATACGGAACATGTCCAAGCTATCACCACTTTGAGAAGTGGGAAAGAAATTGACAAATTTAATCCGGTGAAGGCTCCAAAGCCTAAGGATCCGGAAATTTCCAAAGAGGATGATAGCCCAAACAATATTCCACAAGAGAAAGAACCGGAAAGACAATACAAGCCGGTTGCCCCATTTCCACAAAGGTTGATTTCACCTAAACCTTTAGATAAAAATCTGGAGATTCTGGAAGTTTTCAAGCAGGTGAAGATCAACATCCCGCTGTTGGATGCAATAAAACAAATACCATCTTATGCCAAATTTCTAAAGGAATTGTGTACAGTCAAAAGGAAACATAACGTTCAAAACAAAGTTCTTTTGGCTGAGAATTTGAGTGCCATCATCAAACAAGAGGTGCCCCAAAAATACAAGGATCCAGGTAGTCCAACCATCTCATGCATCATAGGAGACTACCAGATTAAACAAGCCCTACTCGACTTGGGGGTAAGTGTGAATCTCATTCCATACTCGGTCTACGAACAACTTGGGTTAGGTGAATTGAAACCCACTAAAACCACACTCCAACTTGCTGATAGATCCATCCGGATACCGAGAGGAATGATAGAGGATGTTCTAGTCCAAGTTGATAAATTCTACTACCCAGTAGATTTTATTGTCTTAGACACACATCCCGTGATAGGCACCAGTGCTCAAATTTCCGTCATACTTGGACGACCGTTTCTAGCTACCTCAAATGCCATTATCAATTGTAGAAACGGACTTGTACAAATGTCCTTTGGAAATATGACCCTTGAACTCAACATATTTGATTTATGCAAACAACCACGGGAGGTTGATGATGATATCCACGAGTTAAACATGATTGAATCATTCGTGGAGGATACAGTCCCCTTGTCACTATTTCCCGACCCTTTGGAGGCATTTATGGCCCATTCTCATGAGACAAATGAATACACAATACAAGAGATGGATGCCATGCTAGAGATGATGCCAGTACTTGCCAATAAAAGATGGAGGACCCCAATTGAACCTTTGCCTATAAATGAGAACAAGGCCCTTCCATCCAACATCAAGGCACCAACACTCGACCTAAAACCATTGCCAAGTGAGCTAAAGTATGCTTATTTAGGTCGAGATGAGACATATCCAGTGGTGATTTCTTCCCACTTGGATGAGGAACAAGAGAGTAGGCTAATAGCCACTCCATTAGAGCACAAGAGTGCCATCGGATGGTCAATTGCAGATCTCAAAGGCATAGATCCATTGATTTGTACTCACCGCATACACCTTGAGGAAAATGCAAAGACATCCCGGCAACCACAAAGACGACTAAATCCAAACATGAAGGATGTGGTTAAGGCCGAAGTGGTGAAACTATTGGATGTAGGTATCATTTACCCAATATCCGATAGCCAATGGCTGAGTCCAACTCAAGTGGTGCCTAAGAAATCCGGAATAACCATCGTAGCTAATGCCAATAACGAACTCGTGCCAACTAGAGTCACTACCGGTTGGAGAATGTGCATTGACTACAGGAAGCTAAACACTGTCACGAGGAAAGATCACTTCCCCCTACCGTTTGTTGATCAGATTTTAGAACGGTTGGCGGGTCATTCCCACTTTTGCTTCCTTGATGGCTATTCAGGGTACAACCAAATAGAAATTGCTCGTGAAGACCAAGAAAAGACTACATTCACATGCCCATTCGGCACTTTCGCCTATCGACGGATGCCGTTTGGACTATGTAATGCCCCTGCCACCTTTCAGCGTTGCATGATGAGCATCTTTTCTGACATGGTGGGGACCATTCTCGAAATCTTCATGGACGATTTTTCCGTATTCGGTTGTAGCTTTGATGAGTGCCTTGAGCACTTGAAATCTGTGCTGAAAAGATGTGAAGAGAAGAACCTTGTGCTCAATTGGGAAAAGTGTCACTTCATGGTTCAAAAGGGAATTGTACTTGGTCACATCGTTTCACAAAATGGAATCGAGGTGGACAAAGCTAAAATTGATCTTATCTCTAACCTTCCACCACCCAAAAGCATACGAGATATACGGTCCTTTTTAGGACACGCAGGATTTTACAGAAGGTTCATAAAGGATTTCAGTTCACTCTCTCGCCCTTTATGTAACCTACTTCAAAAGGAAAATTCATTCGAGTGGAATGAAGAATGTCAAAAGGCCTTTACCACCCTTAAAGGTATGTTGACATGTGCCCCAATAATGCAACCACCTGATTGGAGCCTTCCTTTTGAGATTATGTGTGATGCTAGCGACTATGCTATTGGGGCCGTGTTAGGCCAAAGAAAAGATAAAAAGCCATGTGTCATCTACTATGCAAGTAGAACCCTAAACTCAGCCCAAGCAAACTACACCACTACTGAAAAGGAACTTTTAGCTGTAGTTTTTGCTTTGGAAAAATTTAGGTCCTACTTGATTGGATCCAAGATCATTATATTCACTGACCATGCCGCGCTTAAGTATCTTCTCTCTAAGAAGGATGCTAAACCACGGTTGTTAAGATGGATCCTTCTACTCCAGGAATTCAACATAGATATACGTGATAAGAAAGGAGTAGAGAATGTAGTAGCTGACCATCTCTCTCGACTTGTCCTCACTGATTCCCCTGAAACGACTGCAATCAATGACATGTTCCCTGATGAATAACTTTTTGTTGTTTCCCAATTACCATGGTATGCAGACATTGCTAACTATCTTGCTACAGGTACAATTCCTACATATTGGAAAAAGCAAGATAAGGATAGATTCTTCTCGGAGGTGCGGAAATTCCTATGGGACGACCCATACTTATTCAAGTATTGTCCCGATCAAATCATAAGGAGATGTGTCCTAGATGATGAGCAACAAAGTATCATCTCCTTCTGTCATTCTCAAGCATGTGGCGGCCACTTTTCGGCTAAAAAGACCACAGCGAAAATTTTGCAATGTGGGTTTTATTGGCCCACTATGTTCAAAGACACACATGAGTTTTGCAAAGCATGTGAATCTTGTCAGAAATTAGGAGGAATCTCCCGTAGAAATATGATGCCACTCAATCCCATCTTAATTATCGAAATTTTTTATTGTTGGGGCATCGATTTCATGGGCCCATTCCCATCTTCTTTTGGAAACTTATACATCTTGCTTGCCGTTGATTATGTTTCCAAATGGGTCGAGGTCATCCCTTGCCGGAATAATGACCATAAAACGGTCATTCGATTTTTAAAAGAAAACATTCTTTCCCGGTTTGGAACGCCTCGAGTCATCATAAGTGATGGAGGGTCTCACTTTTGCAATCGCCCTTTTGCAGCCTTAATGAAGAAATATGGCGTAACACATAAAGTGAGCACTCCCTATCACCCATAAACTAGTGGACAAGCTGAGCTATCCAATAGGGAAATTAAACACATTTTAGAGAAAACGGTGAACCCCGATCAGCAAGGATTGGTCGCTTCGGCTTACTGATGCGCTTTGGGCTTACCGTACAGCTTTTAAAACCCCTATTGGAATGTCTCCCTATAGAGTTGTCTATGGGAAGGCTTGTCACTTGCCTGTGGAGTTGGAACATAGGGCATATTGGGCTATTAAGAAAATGAATTTCAATTCTGACAAGGCAAGCTCGTTACGCAAACTACAATTGAATGAACTTGCAGAAATCCGGAATGAAGCTTATGAGAATGCGCGAATTTACAAGGACAAGACGAAGATATTCCATGATAAGAATAGTCTTCGCAAGACATTCACGATAAATCAAAAAGTCCTCATGTATAATTCTCGCTTACATCTATTTCCGAGAAAATTGAGATCTCGGTGGACCGGTCCCTACATTGTACAAACTGTCTATCCGTACGGGACTGTCGAGCTGTTGAATCCAAGGAACGGCAACATTTTTAAGGCAAATGGGCAGCGATTAAAGCCGTTCTTTGAGAAATTTCCTTCAGAAGGTACGTCCATACCCCTGAATGATCCTGTGTATCAGGATGATTGATCTCCTAGTCTGACGGAGGTATAGAGTAGTTAGGATTAGGATTTTGCTGCTTTTGTTTTCTTTTTCATAGGTTTGTTAGAATGAGGAAGATTTCCACTTTACACTCTCTCAGGTACTATCATTCCTCGCTCCCTTTTATTTTCAAATTGCTCTCATGTTTTGCTCATTGCACATCTTTTACATTGAGGACAATGCAAGATTTGGTTGGGGGGTGTAGGATCACTTGGATGAATCCAGCGTTTTGCAACATTTCAAGCAATTATGTGGAAATTTTTCAATTTTTCAAAAAATTCGAAACTCTTTTGGAAAACACCGGTTCTATGCATTGAAGTTGATATGAGCATAAGAGGAGGAGATATGAAGTGTATGGGGCTGGATGTCTGAAATCTCTCATTGCATAATGGTTTTATATGTGAACTCCCCTATTTTTGTGATTGATAGAAAACCTGAACACTTTTACACCTAGTTCACATTACATGATTTTCATGAGTTGAAGGGATTATGTGATTTATGGATTAGCTAAACTTTGAATTAAGGTATTGAGAAATCAGGCCGGGGTACTTTGTCCATCCTTGTCCATGGGAAAATAATGAAAGATATGGATTTTTAAAAATCCTATCTAATTTAAAAAAAAAAAAGAAAAAAGAAAAGGAAGGATGAAATTGGGAATGTGGAAAAACGGTGGAAAATTCCGATTAGGGCTACCTACTACCAACCGGGGGATAGTCTACCCGTAACCAAAGCCGGAAATGGGACATAGTGTGAAAGTCGTCGGAAGGACGGTAAGGCAAATTCCTGTCATTGGCTTGATGTGGCTCTATGTACCTTGAGTTCTATAGTCTACTTGATCTATGAAGAAGATAATCCTAGAAACTCGTGAGATGAATTTTTACTACCCACACTAGGATGATTTGTTTAAGTCCTTCTATTTATCAACAATTCAGCGGGAATTTCATATGAATGCTTATTATGTTTTGAGGGTTTACCGGTTTCAACCTCTGTTGCCTAATGTTTCTGAATCTTAAGCTTATGAACCTTGGAATGTATAGAAGGATGGTTTCTGAAAGAGAGTTGAGTTTTGAAGGATGGGATTAGTTCACGCATGTTTTGCTCGGGACTAGCAAAATGCTGGTTGGGGGGTGTGTTGAGCTCTTAATTGTGCATATTCTAACCCTAATTCATCACTCATTGTGCAAGGTTTGTATGGTTTGTAAGCTAATTCAATGCATGTTTTGTGACTACAGGATTGAGGGTGGACTCTACTCAATTGAAGACATAAAGAGCTCATTTGGGACTATTCTAATGGAGATTACTTGAGGACCAAAGAAGAAAAGAAGAGAGAAAGCGAAAGAAAGAAGCAAGGAAAGAAAGAAAAGGAAGAAATGAAGAAGCATGAAGACTGCCGACCGGTCATGACCGGTCGGCCAAGAGGGCCAGGCCGGTCTTGACCGGCCAGCTATGAAGATGGAATGATATGACCGGTCGGCCATGATCGCTGGAGGATTGCTGAAGACGTCCGACCGGTCATGACCAGTCGGACATGGTTGCTGGAACGTCAATGTACACGTCCGACCGGTCATGACCGGTCGGATATGCTTGCTGGAGTGTTTTTCACTTGAGGCCGACCGGTCATGACCGGTCGGCCATGCAGTAAGAACTTAGAAATTTCCAAATCAAGTCCGATTTTCTCTGCGCTGCGTAAGTATTACGCAATTTCTCGATTCTTCCGAAGTTGTAGAGCCTCCAGACTATAAAAAGACACCTAGGGATTGTTCCTAGGGTATCCTAGAAGGGTTCAAGCGAGGTTAGAGACTGTGGAAGTGGAGATTGGAGTTTCACAACTCCTTTTGGTTTGCTTTGCTGTTTTCATGCTTTTTGTAGTTGTTTCATGTTTCCTTGGATCATGAGCAGCTAAACCTCTTAGCTAGGGCTAAGAGGTGAAGCTTGTAGTGAATCCAAGATGTTTTGATTCGTAGTTAAGTGGTTTTTAGTTTGGAATTCATGATTATGAACTAAGGTTTGAAGTTTATACAAGTTTTTAAGTAATTTTTCTTAGTCTTGTGATGACTCATGGATGTTTGGGAGAATTACTTAGCTTCTTAATTCAGTTTGTAACGGTCTAGACCTGTATGATCCGAGGAATCGGAGTGCGCTCTAGTACTAAGCTCTTCATAAAGGGATTTCATGCCAAAGTTCTATTTTTGTTGATTTTCTGGAATATGTAATGACTGTGCATATGATTTGAATCCAGTTCAAATCCCGATCTAGCTTTGTCTTGTGAGAGGACTTGAGGATGGTTATGATTGAGAACTGGACCTATAGAAAAGGGGAATGACCTATGCAATTGAGCATGCTCAGCTCAGCCTACATTGAGTGAATCTTATGCACAGAACTTACATATTACAGACTGTTTGGTTTAATAGCTCTATCATCCGACTAGATAGACTTGAATGTCGACTCTAGTAGACAGAATAAGAAACCACAGCGGATTGAACATCAAGGATTGCTACAAGTGGATCCTTGAACCCCTAGTGCCTTCTTATAATTAATTACTTTCGATTTAATTCAGCTTTTGTTACTCATATCAATTTCATACCAAAATCTGATTAGTAGATTTCAATAGACACTTGTGGATGAGTTCGTGAAATTCTACATAAGTCCCTGTGGATCGACCTCGGTCTTACCGAGTTTATTACTACATCGCAACCCTACACTTGGGGAGGCGAACACTCGGCATTTGATATGACCGCACTGACACTGGAGTTCAGTTCGACTGTACTTTGAGTGCATTGGATCCGATGGTCTCCGGAGAAATCGTGAGACATCGGATCTTATTTGATTTTGCATCGGCTCCTACCTAGAGATATGGAAGATCTTTTAGTGTTTTGGAGGCCGAACGCTCTACTAGGAAAATGTTTTTGGATTTTGAAAAGAAACCCACTCTGAGGAGTGATACTCCGTGGGGTTTTTATTTACATATAGGAATATCTATATATAACAATTTTTTGTCTTTTCGAAAGGGAAATATGGCTTGCACGTGCCTCCATTAGGGATGCTTGTGGGGTCTTTGGCTAACCGACTTTTATTTTGAAAGCAGGTAAACATGATGATTGATACGATGGATGCTAATACATGCGGATGCATATTTGATGATGGATGCATGGTTTGGCTCATTTTCTTTAGTCTAATGATTTTGCTTTTGTCGGGGATGTAGAGAAGTTGAGCTTATTGCTTGTAGGATTTTGTTTCCTTAGAGATTTTCTTTTTTAAGCGGATGTTTGGGTCAGCGAGTTGGTCAAAATCCCGACCCATGGTCGATCAGGTCCATCGTCACAAGATGTTGTTTCTTTACTGATGGGGATGGATGAAGGAGGTTGTCAGTTGTAACCTCAAGATGTTCTTCTCGGGAATGGGTGTGATTAGGATGGTGTTTAGTCGTTAGTTTTGGTCAAGATTTCAATTTGCGAGCGATCGGATCCGTCATCTTAAACTGTGAAATGGGTGAGGGGAGTTCGAGACTCCTGAAACGTTGTACTGAGGATGGTGATAATTTTTTGTGATTTTTGAAAATATTTGATCTGAATCTTTACTTGAGTCGTCAGGATGGAGATTGGTGTTATTGAAAACAAAGGAAATATTTTTTGTGATTTTGAAAGCTGATTTTACAATTTTTTGGTGTTTTGTTGGATTTTTTGAAATACAGGAAAAAGTGTGGAATTTTCATCTACTTCCAACTTCTACTGCTAGTAAGGCACCCGATCCATTTTACGTCAGCGAGCAAGACGAATCTCACACAGTTAAGTGTCGTAGTTTTACATCTTCGGATGAGGGAAATTTAAGGGTTTCCAGTCAACACACCCACAAAGTTGCCTGTTCCTCATGTGCAATGCACATAGACTACGTATCGTCCGACGGACTCCTTCGGCTGCAAAATGAGTCACATCCTCACATTTTCCTTCGTCAATTCAGTTTAGGGTCTTATGCTGCTCACAATTCCATGAGGGTGCGCTTCACCTCCCAATTGCCTTAATCCCCTTCATGAGTTTTAGGAATAGGGAACATCCTTCAAATTCAACAGCGACTTTTAAATCAAGATTGTCTATCACGATGCATTCAACACGAACAAGATCGCAGGGTTCTACCCGCCTCAGCCTTTACCTATTTAGAGAACTCCGGACACCCGTACGATCAAGTGTCAGCAATGTCCGGAACAGGTTGAGAAAGAAAGCCCCCGAGAAATTAATCCCAGTATAGTTTAAGGTCTTCGGACCGTTGGGGATAGATTTGTACAGTTAAAATTAATGGTGAATCTTTTTTTGTTTTGAGAAAATTCTAGACTTCAACTCGAGTGGTCGAGATTGATACTGGCTTTTATGGAAAGCTTAAAATCTTTTTGGTATTTTTGAAATGATCCGGGTCATCAAACCTTGACTCGAAGGGTCGAGATTGAATGCCGATTTTTTATTGAAAGCAGGAAAGTCCCCCGAGAAGTTAACCCCAGTGTTGTTTAAGGTCTTCGGACCAAAACTATGTACATGCTGAAAATACATTCTTTTTGTGATTTTTAAAAAAATCCGAACTATCGGACCTTGATCCGAGCGGTCGAGTTCGATTCCGATTTTTATTAAAAATCTCTTAGGATCTTGATTTCGACATAGTTTAAGGTCTTCGGACCAACGGGTTTGTACAGATGATGGAGCATTTTTTAGAAAGGTCCGGACTGTCGGATTGTGACTTGGATGATCGTGATCGAAGCCAATTTTTATTGAAAATCTCTCGAGATCTTGATCCCGACATAGTTTAGGGTCTTCGGACCATGGTTTTCTACAGATGATGACGCATTTTTTTAGAAAGGTTCGGACTGTTAGATCGTGACTCGGATGATCATGATCAAAGCCAATTTTTATTAAAAATCTATCGGGATCTTGATCCCGACGTAGGTTAAGGTCTTCAGGACCAACGGGTTTGTATAAATGATTGTGAGAAATATTTTTGATGATTTTTTCGAAATAATTCGAATGATGGATCCCAATACAAGCGATCAGTATTAACCCTGATTTTTATTGAAAAATCTCTCAGGATTTTGATCCCAACGTAGTTTAAGGTCTTCGGACCATTTTTTTTAGGATTTTTAAAGTATATATTTTATTTTTATAGAATGACCTGGATCTCGTCTCAAATGTTCGAGGTCGAGACTGATTTTATTGAAAATGCATACTTACCTTGTTGCATTTGACTTCTGGTGTGCTCTTGATTGACATAATGATCCTAATGGCCATAGCGAGCCTACTGCCCATCTTTGCACCTTGTCTTGTACTAGCGGTTGCAGTCTCCCTTCTCAACTCCAGTCCAACAAAGTCTTTATAATGTGAGTAATCGCCAAGCACAACTTCCTTCAGGCAAGAATCATATGAACATCAATGATACCAATTATTACGAAAGGGGGCCAGCTCAGGCTTGACAAGGGGTAATATCTTCCTCATTTAGGTCCATCTGAAATTGAACAACTTTGGAAGCAGATGCAAGATATGGAGAGAAAGTTACAGAAGCAGCGAGGGGTGGATCTTCCATCCATTAAGTTCAAGGACCTTTGTCCCTTTCCCGATGCAATGGTACTTCAAGGCTTTCAGGTACCAAAATTTAAAAGATATGATGGGACAGGGTGTCCTATAGACCACCTGAGATCATTCTGTGGTGAGCTAGATGCTGTGGCAGGCAACGACGGAGCGTTGATCTGTCTGTTTCAAAAGTCCCTGAAAGGCGACGCATTAAATTGGTACATGTCACTGAACTACCATCGAATAAAAAATTGGGAACATCTTTCTCAAGCATTTGTCAATCGTTTCGCGTATAATCTTAACTCAGCACCTAGAAGGGCAGATCTTGTAGCCTTAAGGCAGAGGAACGATGAGTCATTATCAGCTTACATTGGATAGTGGCGGGCAATGGCCGCCAGAATGAAGACACACATCGAAGATGAGGAACAAATCTCTATGATCATCCACTCGGCGAATTCGAGCATCTCTGGATATCTCGTCTCATATCCGTATGCCAACTTCACCCAACTCATCCGCGTCGGGGAACAGGTTGAAGCCAGAATAAGGGCTGTGATGATCTCCCCTTGGTGGCCTCATTAGGCCTCTCCAATACAACCGATAGTGGAAGGTGAGCCTACCTGGATACAAAAGCGATAATGATAGTGTTCCCATCTCCCATCCAATGGAAGAAGATGATCTTGTCATCTCTACGGAAGGTGCACTATTCCTCCCTCAGCACGTACAACAGCAGCAACAGCAACAACCGAGATGGAACTCACAGTTCCCTAATCAAGGCTAGTAAAGGGCACCCCTAATCAGTCTGGTTTCAGGACCCCTCATCCTGCAAGAGGCATCTCCAGTCGATCTAGTCTTCGCAATGCAAGGGGCACCTCCTGCCTATCTAGCTTTCATCAGCCAAGAAGAGCCTCCTCTCAAGTTTATCCATGCCATTGACTCTAGTTCAGAGTTCGAACCTCTCATCCTGCAAGGTATACCTCCAAATATTTCAATCTCAGAGCCCATCATCATGCAAGGGGCACCTCCAGTCGGTTCATTCCTCACGCCATTGCTCAACCAGGGGCATAACCTACCCATTCCATTCAACCAAGGGGACGACCTCTCCGTCCCAACTTCACTCAGCCAGGGGCACAACCTGCCCATTTCTCAAGCAAACAACCAGGGACACAACTTGCCTACAGCAACTGCCTATTTGGTTTCTACTCCAACCATCATTCTCCAAGAAGAAAACCTTTCATTGGACAACATGCCACATGCCTTGGCAGAGTTACGGCCTAGCTTCAATTGTGTGGCCACTATCGAGGGAGTAAGCTCTACTCCTCAAAAGGACATGCCTGGTTCTATTCAACCATTAGTCCTCCAAATAATTCCTACATCTGAAAATTCTAGAAGACATGTTGAAGGAGAGATTGATGTCAAGGTTCAGATCGGTCCAAAAACATCAACCATCACTCTTCAGGTCTTGAACACTCAGCTTCATTCCATCTCCTTCTCGATCGGACTTGGTTTCACAAAATCGGTGCCATCTCTTCAAATCTTCACCAAAGGGTCAAGCACATCTTTAGAGATAGGGCAATCACCATCGTCACCGATCTCGAATAAATTCTCATGGTAGAAGCATCCAACCTTCAAGAGCCTACCATCCCAGTCATGGACGTACAACACTTTAATGGGGAGATCTCATACCAAAGTCTCAAGTTTCACAATGCAAAATACTTCCCTCGCGCATGTCCCATCGGATTAAACTATGTCTTCCTTCCTGTCAGGCGTCAAACCTTCTACTATCAGTTCGAATATCAAGATTTGACCCGAATCATGGGAATTTAAAAGAATGTTGATAGAGGGAGACTGCGATATCAACCTACTTTGATGAAGAAACCAAAGCGCGGAAGTATTAGAAGAAGACAAGGTCATCAAGAAGAAGGCAATCCCTGCATCTGCACACCAATGCAGTTTATCAATGCAGGGATTATCTACCCAGATGATGGGCTGGATTCCACCTTTGATGATCAAGCGAGCAAATTGAGTCCGATAGAGTTGCCGAAAGGAGACTTAAGCAAGAGGTAGGAATTTTACTCGATGGACTGGACCGCAGTACTGGTCCCACCTCAGATGGATGAACCCAAAGAGTTGCAATACACCAGGGATGAGCCAAGAGAAATCGTATCTGACACTGACTCAGAGCCCAATTCCAGATCTATCATGACGTTTGGGCACAAGCCTACTGATCGGTTTGGCCCTACCTCTTAAGGGGAAGGAGTGTAGGGTGATAGCAGGTTTGTAGTCCCCATGACGGCCAATAAAAACCGACAATGCTCGGCTCCCCGAGCCAAATTAGGCAACCTCTAGTTCACATCGCCATCTTGCTCGGGTCCTTTATAAAAAAAATTCAAAAAAATTTAGAAGATTCAAAAACCCAAAACACCAAATATTTCAAAATTTAAAAAAAAAATTCAAATTTTTACAAAGTCAAAAAAAAATCCAGATATTCACAAAATTAAAAAAAAAAAAAAAACCAGAAAATCTTTCAAAGCCAAAAAAGAAAAAAGAAAAATCAGAAATCTTTAAAAAATCCAAAGCAATAAAATGCCAAGTCTCTCTATCAAAGCACTTGAGTATGAAATTGACTTAGATGATTTCGATCTAGAGATGGATTTCAAACTCAAGGGTCTGGATGAAGCTAATGATGTGGAAAATGATGAGCTGACTCCTGAACTAAGAGGGTCTCCTCGAAAGTTCAAGCCAAAAGCCAATATCATCTCAAAAAATTTCAAAATTATAAATCTAGGATCTCTTGAAACCTTTATAGAAGTGTGTATTGAGAATCCTTGTCCCTAGAAGATAAGCAGAGAATGATCGAATTCTTGAAGTTATGACTTCCCAATCTTGTATCCTATGAAGACTTGCCCAAACTCAATCAAAGGCTTATCAACAAATCCTGAAATCAAGCCTATCAAGAAGATGCTACCAAGACTATGCTTGCTTTCTATGCTGGAGTATGCGACTGAACGAATAATCGGAGAAATCTCGCTGCTCAATGAACGCAATATTGCTGCCAACATGTCAGAAAATACTTCAAGTGTCAGCAGCATGCACATCGAATCCATGTGTGTGCTTCAAAACTCTACAACCTGACAATGCTCCAGCTTTCCCTGTACGAGGTATCTACATTAACGGAAAGATCAACTCGACATCATCTAACAATTGATTACTTCACAAAGAGGAAGGAGGTAACATTTTAATCTCACGCGATAATTCTCATGAAGAATGACATCATCAATTGTTAAGGGTTCCCACATGCTATCAACATTGGTAATGGGACATCCTTCGAAATCTAAGGATGGAGGAGTTCCTCGCGAAGCTTAAAATCAAAAGACAGACTTACGAGTTCGAGTCAAAATCATGTCACCATGAGTGCTGATTAAGAATGAAGTCGAAGAAAGAAAAGTCATATTGGGTTTACAACAAGCACTGCCGCATCTATCGGCCTTAAGGGGCAAGGCCCAAGAATCAGAGAAGTTCTTCTGGGAGGCACCGTTCGACTCACCAACTTGAGGGGCAAGGATCTTCCAGAGCCAATCAACGCCGACAACGTGAAAATATCTCACAAGTAAGCCAATCCAACCTTATCAAGAGTTACATTAGTAGAGCTGAAGTCAAGAGGTCAAGGCTTAGACCTCTGAGAATCCCTTCTCATCCCCCAATAAGTGTTCTAAATAAACAGTTCAAAAGCCAAAGAAAAAAGAAGAGAAAAAAAAAGAATAGAGAAAAAAAGAAAAAAAAATAGAGGTTAAAGAAAAGGGGCACACAACCCAAAAAAAAAGAAAAAAATCAACTCAAAAGAAACACATCTATCCATCCATCTACCTCAGAAGGGACTATAGCTAAGGCCAACAACTCTGCTATTGTAACTTAAGATAAGGGCCGAAAGGCTACCATCGGTCGGCAATGACGGATTCCTAACCTCTGGTCGCCGCAGTTATCCAAAAAAGAAAAATACAAAAAAAAGAGATGTGTGCCTAAACAAAGAGGGCGGAGTGAAAATCCGAAAGGGCGCTCCGAGAAAAAACAGTGGGCACATATCTGACTTGGTGAAAATCTGAAAGGGTGCCAAGGGTAAAAACAACACAGTTGCCACGGGGCAAGCAATATCAAATACCCAAGACGTGGTGAAAACCCGAAAGGGTGCCACGGGCAAAAATGACGGGTAAGTCGGACGAGCGAAAACCCGAAAGGGCGCTACAGGTAATAATGGTTAAGAAAAAAAAAGCAGGTACATGAAAGATCCAAGCGACATGAAAATTCAAGAGAATCAAGGATGACAGCCATAAGTCGAGAATTCTTTTAAGCTCTGCCCAAATTCTAGGTGCAGGATACCATCGCACACTACTTTAAGGGATCGAGATCCTTAGTGAACGATTGGAAAACTGAGTATGACATCAGGCTAAGTCAAATATTCTGATTCCTACATCTACAAGCACAAGTTCAAATCACGCACAGACAAACAATAACTTGGCACAAATTTTCATTTCATACATTATTTGCATACATATATTTAAAAAAAATCTTAGAGGTCTTTCAAAATAAACATCCTCCAGCCAACTCGTGGAGTCCCTCCTGCAAATGCCTTTCTCCTGGACATTCCTCCCAAAAGGTAAGTATCTCTCCTCCTGCTCCAATACTTCAATCCTTTTGCTAAAATGCCTTCTCTTCTCACAGATGTTGAAGCTCCATCAACCATATAGTAATCTCACCAAAATGGCTCCTATTTGCAGGAGGATACTGGAAGAAATGCCCTGAGGTCGAGGGTTGTTCTGATTGAGGGCCTTCATTGGGAGGGTATCAAAAGTCCTACGCCAACCCCGATAGTTGTGGTTGGGATGAACTGAAGGCTGGAAGAGATGGTTGTTGTGGTTGTTAAACTGGACCAGCTTGATTGCTAGATGTGAAATCTGGGCTTGTGTGAATCGAAGAAGCATTTCCTGCATGTTCTTCATGCTTTGTTGTAGCTCTTGGATGCCAGGAATTGATATGGATTCACTCGGGTTTAACTGTGGAGAGGAAGCCTTAGGTATTTCGAAGACAGGGAATGGGAGAGCCATGTCAGTTTTGTATTGGACGTGGCAGGGTGATTTGGTTTGGAGGAGTAATGGAGGGGAAGTATGCTCTACTTTTTTTTTGGATTTTGAGATTTTTTTTTTTTTTTGGCTTATGAGTAGAATGCTATGCAGATGAGATTGTATGAGGATTATTGACTTTCAAGTACAAGAAGAATTCTATTTTTCAAGTTGGATCATGACTAGTGGGACTAGCATATCCCCAGTGGAGTCGTCATTCTGTGGACGCTCGACTTTCCATGCTCTCGGCCCTCCCTTTCGAAAAGGGGGTATGCGCGAATACTGTTGTGCCACTAGCTCGCCTCGTTCTCGAGGGCTTCTACGGTTTGTCGTGTTAAACTGGATATCTTTAGATGAGTTCGTATAAGACCAAAGTCTCCACTAGCCAGTTACTTTGAATCTACAGTCGGTTAGACTCCATAGAAATGTTAGAGAAGGGAATACGAAGATTCATTCCTCTAAAATGACTCCTTTTGATTTGTGGTCAGAGATTTGAGGTAAGGGATCACGGTTATAGGGTGGGAAGGTGTTAGGCACCCACTCTACCCGTACTAATGTACGGTCTTTACTTCAAAGAATTGAACTAATACTTGAAAGCCTGATTTAATCCTCATACATTCTTATAAATGATATGATGCATGAATGTAGGTCTGAACAGTAAGAGTTTCTGATAGGCAAGTTTCCATTAACAGGCAAGCCTAGAGCATACGCTCGAACTGACAGCTGATTTATGCGAGATACATGCTGTGTGTTTGATCAATCAAAGTGTTCGTAGTGGGATGATAAGCAGGGGGTTGGAAGAATAATAAATGTTGCACTTATGCTAGATGCAAATGAGATGATGCTGATAAAAGAGTAGCTGGATGGATGGAGGTATCGCAAGGATTCACTTCGAGCGGCTAAGATTGGGACTTAGCCGGATGGACTTAGGTAGCTTGAGAGACTTGGGCCAGGGTCAAGCTGGGCTAGACCAGGGCTAGACTCTTCTCACTCGGGCTCTCCTTGGTGGAGGAATGGGTTAAGGGGATGTGGAGATGGACTCGGAAATCAAGTTTTCTGGTATATTGAGGGATTTCATGGGATACTGGGGGATTTTCTAGGATGCTGAATATGAAGGGGAAGTGCGGTATTTATAGCTGCGAGCAGTGGCAGCTTGTGTAATTAGAGACGGGCGGCCATCAGACGGCCGCCCATACGGCCACTTTGCTTCAGCTTCGGAGTGTACTTGCTCCAAACCTGAAGCGAGAAAAGCCCAAGGTTCGAGTTCGGAGCTACTCCGAACCTGCGGCTCAGAACTAGGTGAGTCAACTGGGTTTGGAAAATAGGTTTGACATGGTGAGTTGACTGGGTGCGAGGGTTGGACTAACTCAGTGAGTTCACTCGGTGATTTGACTCAGCGAGTTGACTCACAAGGTTGACTTTTTTTGGATTTTTGTACTGATTTTTCTTATAGAGATTTTTTTAAGCTGTTGTTTAGGGGTGAGTTGACTGGGTTTAGACTTGAGTTGGGCTATGGATTGGGGCTTACAAAGATGAGTTTGCCTGGTTTTGGACATGGGGTTTGGGGGTATGGTCCTCCATTCATTAGTTATTTCTACTAACATTATAGCCGAAAGTGGGGTGTCTACATCGGGTGATCTTGAAATCTCTGTCATGTCGACCCTGTTGTCACTGTGATCACAACGACGAAAACCGTGCATCGATCCGACACCCGAGCGCAAAGATATGAGCATTTAGTCGAAACGCCCTAGTAAAAAAAACAGTATTGCACTTACCTATGTGGGGCCCACCTAAAGTGGGGCCCACTACACGTTATTCCAAGAGGCCTTTTCCCTCTCTTATAATTATTGCACTCTGAAAGAAAGACTCCACAAATCATTATAATATATAAAATAATAATAAATGGATAATAAATAAATAAAAACAAACAAATAAAATAATAAATAAATGGGTGCATTAAATGGTAACCCATCAATGCACCATATGGTTTCCCTCTCCTCCTACGTCCCCTCCCCTTTCCCCCTTCCCTCATTAATGCAAAACAAATAATAACAAAAAAAATATAATAATAATATATTCAATGATAAATAGATATGGGAGGGAGAGAACGATCCACACCCTCTCTTCCCTTGTTCCTTCACTTCCAGCTCCATCCATCCATTAGTTGCTTGTAAAAGATCTTAGCCATTGACTTCAACCTTTGGATTAGGTATGGACACTTATCCTATCTCTCTCTTTTCCTTTGGTGTCTTTTCTCTTTGATCACTATTAGATCAGATTCTCAAAAATCTGGTTAATCCATTTGTCAGGTGGGCCACATCATTAAATACAAGATGAGGATTGTATTTGTGCCATTTAAATCTCACGGGACACCCATAGTGTATGGTTGAGATCCACCACGTTCATTTGATTCAGCAGGCCATTTTATAGCACAACCAAAAGTTTTAGGCCGAACCAAGTTTCTGGTGGGCTGCATCGTTGGAAATAGTGGCAGCCATTAATTTATTTAAAAAGCTTAAATGAGGTATTTTGATTTTCATCTAACCATGTTTTAGGGGATCATTGGGGTCACAAGGATGTGGCCAACCCAATGGACGGATTAGATTTCCCAAGTGGACCCCATCTTGTGGGAAAACAAGAAAGAAAGAAAAATAAAATAAAATAAAATTTCAAAGTCCAGACGCTGGACGATATCAGCGTCAGAGACACTGGAATGAGTCCAGCATCCATGGACCTTTGGGCGTTAATTGCGGGTTCCCCTTGTGGGACCCACCTTGATGTTTTTGTGTTACCCACACTGCCCATCCGTTTGGACAGACCATTTTAGGGCATGCGCTAAAAAACGAGGCAGATCCAAATCTCGAGCGGGCCACACCACTCAAAACAGTGGGAATAATGACGTCCACTGTTGAACCCACCTGAGGCGTGGACTGTAGTCCACTTTTGGGCCCCACCATGATGTATTTGTTTAATCCAATCTATCCATCTAGTTCCACATATTATTTTATGCTACTTACCCAAAAATTATCCAGAACAAATTATCAGGTGGTCCACATCATTCAAACAGTGGGGATTCTTACACAAGAGTCTGGGCTGTTTGCAACTAGTGGGCCCCATGCTCTGTGGACAAGGTTCCTACCCTGGGAGATGTCCTTTTCACATATCAGAGTATGGAAACTTCCCACTACTTCTCTGGGAATGGCCCACATGCGTTGGTGAAGTGGGCCCAAAGTTGGGGATGTCATAATTGGAAATTGAAAGTTTGATTTTTTGTGATTTTGGGCCATCTTTGGGATTCTGTAGAGGGCCCCACATATGAACTATGTGGGGGCCACCACTTGGAATCTTTACTCTGTATATGTGGCTAAAAGAATGACATTTTAGCTTGTCCAAGGAAGATCTTATGTGATTGGGAAGTTGATCCCAAAATGGGACGGAATTGTTGTGCAGGAAATTCCTGTGCAAAAATTTCAAGTAGCAATGTTTGGCCACACACCCAAAATTGTACAAGTGTAAACAAAGAGCTTTAAAGTATTTATTTTAATAACCATGTAAGGGACTACACGAAAACTTGTGGTCATACCAAATGGTGACCCTATGTGGAAATGGTACGTGCCCAAAGTATGGCCAAAACCATTTCTAGGTTACATTTCTGCACAGTTATTTCAAGTAACCACCTTTAGGCCATCGCCATAAATTGGGTACACCGAATTAAGAAAGGATGTCTGGTGGGTTTTTAAGCCTATATAAGGGTCTATCAAATGACTCTTTTATTTTATTAAATGTGAGCCCTATGTGATCACCAATTAGACACAAAAATGGCCTGGAACCAAATCTGAACTAAAAATCTGTTTAACTTGAAATTTGTGTGGGACCATTCAAGGGGTCCACCACTTATCCAAACCATCTAATGGACCACCTAAAAACTGGATGTGAACTACTAGGTAACGTAGGATCTAAATCCTAAAGCCTAAGCTTAAACTATAGCAAGAAACCCTAAAATCCTCACAATCTAAACCACCTATCATATTCAGGGTTTGGGCTTGGCCATAGGAAGTTGAGACTGTCCTAATCATCAGAACCATAGGACTAACCCTGGCCATAAGTAGGGTGTAATAGTAATATCTAACTATACAATTTCACAATTATTGAATCAAGACTCGATTTTAAGGACACACGTACCTCTTAGCAACATTAGTAGGTGATTTAACTCTTAAGGTGATGATTCTTCCCCTTAAGCTTTCCATTTCCATACTGGTTAAGTGATAGGTCTATTTATTTTGTTAAGAAAACATATTACTAATGATTTAAAATCTGTATTATGATGATTTGATTATATCATTAATTATATACTAAATTGAGAATTTCTCCACACTTTTATGAATTATTACGGATTTTGAATTGTCAAAGTTATTCCTCTTAGAAATTTGGAAGTGAATTGTGAATCTGGATTGTTGTGATCAGATTTATTAGATGAGACCTTAAATCGGTGGCCTTTGTAAGCTAGATATTGGAATGATCCCTAATGATGGAATCCTTGAATGGATTTGTTGGACTAAATGTCCTATTGAGATGAATTGTTGTGATTATGTCCCTAACTGAACTTATAATGAATATATTTGAAAGTTATAGAGATGAGAGGCCACTAGTTGTAAGGGAATGTCATAATTGGTTTGGTTGTAAATTGGACTAATAATGGACGGTTAATCATGCATATCATGGCACTGACGGGACATGTGGTGACGAGCCATATTACCATCGGGTGGTTTAGTTGCTGAAAGCACGCACCCTTGAGGTATTTTTGTTGGCCCCAGACCACTATTAGGTGAGCCATACACTAAGAGCAGGTACCTTTGGTATTTTCGCTGGTGATGGCTGCTCTTGATGGAATTGCATGGTGGGGCTGATGTGTATCCTTAGTGACTTCCAGACTATGTTTTCTAATTGGATGAGCATCCCCAGGCTGAGGGACATGTGCATGCATTCATGCGTTTAAGAAAGATTACATCATAAATGTTTTGTACGTTTTCATTCCTCTAAACTACTCTTGATTAGTGTGTTAGTGTGTAATCTTGAGGGGACCTCACAATGAGCTGGTCACTCATGTTTTAGAATATCAACCGTGCAGGTGATGCAAGAGTGATGGTGGAGAATGGAGAACCTGGAGTTGCTCCCGATGACACTCTTACTAAGGAGGGTATGGAGTATACTGAGGAGGAGCCATAAGTCGATGTTGTCGAGCTTTACGAGCTCAATCAGTAGAGTAGTTATTTCCATCTGTTTCCCTATGACACTTGATATTTTGGGTTTCTACTGAGTCCCAGATGGGGGAAACTCGTATACTATTAATACTTGTGTTTGATATGGTTATATTTTCATGGAATAGTTATCTTTTTGTCTCTATGGTGCCCACTAGTGCAATTGTGAATGTGGAAACGAAATCCAACTGGAAACCACGCTTAAAGGTGATACTTCCTCCCTAAATTAACGCCCAGGTTCTCATGGTAACAGTCATACTCGAGCCATGAAAACCGGGGCGTTACAAAGCTTTTGCCGACCATTTTCTAAACACCATCGAAGTCTATGTTCGTAATGGGATCCCTTTTTCAGGTTCCGTGAGATTCCATAATCAATTGCTTCATAGAGCACCTCCAACAACAATTCACAGAGTTACTCCAGAACAATCATACGCAACAAATCAACCCTACAGGGAGGCGATAAAACTTCTGATCTTCAATAGCCATGAAAGCATCGAAGTATGGATCTCTGAGGTTGAATACTACTTCGACTATATGCGAGTTCCAGATGAGAAAAGAGTCTCAACCGCGTCATATCACTTGGATATTGATGATGCTTGAGAATGGTGGTTAAGCGTTCAGCATGATTGGAAGAGGGAGATGAAAGCATCGATTCACATGTGGCAGCAGATGAAACAACGATTGCTAACCCGTTGCCTAGTCAACGATGAAGATTCATTTGAGGTGGTGACACCACAGGTCTCCAGCCCCGTCACCAACACACATGTTGCGCCTGTGGAAATGAAAGACCATCAGCAGATGGAAGTTCCTTTCGAACCGCTCGAGGTGGAGATCATTAATCTAGATACAGGAATCCTTCTTGAGGCTTTTGAAAAGAAAGAGTATTCTTCCGTGTTTACCCAAGATCGCAACGAGGAAGTTACTAGTTCGGTCAATGTTGAGACCATGGAAGAGGAACACAAGGTACAGCCCACCAACACCTAAGAAATTATTCCGGTTCCTGACGTAGTTATTTCAGATGTTGTGCACGAGGAAGATGATCCGGTGATTGGTTCAACGATTATGGATCCGAATTCGCAGGGATTCACGATCATCTCTGAAGATACTGCGCCAGCATTGCAAGATTTCGATGCTACTGTGGACACCAGATTCTTTGAAGATCTGTTTACGGTTTTCCTTGTTCAGGATGAGAGGAAGACTGCGATTGTTGCTGCGCTATGTCAGGGAATGACCGAGGACGAGCATCGCCAATCACGTCCAAGTACTAGTTATAAGCCAAGGCTTAGAAGGAAGATGAAGGCGACTCTCCAACATCACCTGAGGCAAAACTCAAGGTCGAGTTTTCTCCGAGTAGGGAGATTGATGTAGGGAGAAGGTCCCTTGATCGAGGGTGCGGATCACATACATTCCTGATGGAGATGGGCTGGAAGAATAAAAGGAAACACAAATTCCGTCCAAGGACCGGTCGTCCGACCAATTGGGCTTCATAGAGGAAGGCAACCTAAAACTCGTTGGACTGTTTCCGACCAGCCGACTGACCGATCGGCCCTCAACTCCGACCGGACGACCGGCAGACGTCCAGAGAACTCCGCGAATTTGCAAATTTTCTTCGATTTTGTGATTGCTTTCCTATTTCATCTAGGATTCCTTTTTCCTTTTGCAATTAGGACACATAGGCTATGTAGATTAAGGTATCTTTTACTATTTAATATTGTTTGGAATTCATTTTAGACATCTTTGATAAATTTTGAATAAAGTTTTCTCTTGTTTGCTCGTGGATTCGAGTCGTTCTTCGTGAATTCGAATAGAATGTCTCGTGGATTCAACATATCCGGTTGTGAATTCGACAAAGACAGGTCGAGGAGTCCATGTAGATCTGAGATTCAAATCAGTTATCCTTATGAGAAAAAGGGTTCTCAATCTCACCACATTCTATCCGCACCACCATTTGCAATGGTGATGGGAAAAATAACACATTATATAATCTAAAGAATCCAATTTGAGCGAGCCTTTCTGTATTAAATGCATATTGGTGGCTCATAATGCCACCTGATCGTCAGATAGCGCGATTTCCCATCACTATATTAAATTGAATATTTTCTGACTTTGATTTTTTTTTTTTTTTTTTTCCTCCTTGTGTTTTAGAAGTGGCATCCGTAAACAAGATCAGAACCGTTGATCAGGTGGGCCATGTCAACGAGCTCATGGCCAAAGGACAACCTAACCCTAGGATCAGAGATTGAAAAAAAAAAAAAAAAGGACGAACGAAGAACTCTGATTGATATTTTCCCACGACCGTCCATTTTCCATTCTCAAAAGTCATCCAACATAATGGTTCAGATTGTCTAATTGTTATGATATTTGTACTGTGGCCCATCCAAGTTAGTATCCAGCTGATGATCGGCTTGGATCTTATGCACATTTAGCACGTGCACAAAAAACGAGCCACTTAGGAAGTGGATTGCGTCCTGCACCCCTGCGGATGGACCAGTCCAGGGAGGGGCTCTGTACTCTGTAGGGCCACCGTGATGTATGGGTTTTATCCACACCATCCATCCATTTTTCGGGATCACCTTAGGGCATGAGGCAAAAAATGAGGCAGGTCTAAAAGTCTAGTGGAACACACCACGGGAAGTGAGTTAAAAACACAAATATCAGCTTGATCAAAACTTATGCGGATCCCAAGAAGTTTTTAATGCCACTGTGTGGTCCACTTGAGCCTTGGATCCGTCTACTCCAAAACTTTTGTAGCCCTGTGAAGGGTTTAAGGGTGGGCGTTCGATTTCTACCATTGCTTGTGGTGTGGGCCACTACAGCTCTGGGTCTCTTTTATGTTCTGGCTCATGTCTTAAAGTGAGTTGGAGAAACGGAGGGACAGAGTTTACCTAATACAAGCTTCAAGGTGGCCCCATAGAGCTTGGGGTTGAAGGTGATTCTTGTAACAGGACATGTTTCTTTTGGTGTGTCCCACTTCAATTTTGGATCTCCATCGTGTTTGGGTTCATGTCTTAAACTTAGGATTAGATGGACAGAATGGAGATAGTGGGCCTCACAGAGCTTGGGGTTGGAAACTGTGGACCCTCGCCGTTTCCACGCTCCCACACGACGATCTCGTCCCTTCCCCTTTCGGGAAAAGAAGGAGAGGAGGATGCGTGAGTGCGAAATCGCCGTTTGTGCCACTGGCTTGCCTCGTTCTCGAGGGCTTTGTTTGGTTGTCGCGTCAAGCTGGATGTGTTTAAATGAGTTTATATAAGACCAGAGTCGCCACTAGCCAATTACTTCGAATCTACAGTCGGCTAGACCCCGTAGAAACGTTAGAGAAGGGGATCTGAAGATTCATTCCTCTAAAATGACTCCTTTTGATCTGCGGCCAGAGATTCAAGGTAAGGGATCACGGTTATAGGGTGGGAAGAGGTTAAGCACCCCACACACTGCCCGTACCGAAGTACGGTCTCTACTTCACAGAATCGAACTAATACTTGAAAGTCTGTCTTAATCCTCGTACATTCTCATAGATGACATGATGCATGAATGCGGGTCTGAACAGTAAGAGTTTTTGATGGGCAGGTTCCAACAACGGGCAAGCCCAGAGCATACGCTCAAACTGACAGGTGCTTAATTTAAGACATATGCAGTGTGCTTGAATAATCAAGGTGCTTTATAATGAAGCATGAATGCAGGTCTGAACAGTAAGAGTTTCTGATGGGCAGGTTCCAACAACGGGCAAGCCCAGAGCATACACTCGAACTGACAAGTGTTTAATTTAAGACATATGCAGTGTGCTTGAATAATCAAGGTGCTTGCAGTGAAGCAGGGGGGTTGGAAGAAAAGTAAATGTTGCACTTATGCTAGATGCAAATGAGATGATGCTGGAAAAGAGTAACTGGATGGACGGAGGTGTCGCAAGGGTTGGCTTCGAGTGGCTGGATCAAGACTTGGATGGCTTGGGAGGCTTGGACCAGTGGTCAGGCTAGGCTGGACCAGGGCTAGGCTCTCCTCACTCGGGCACTCTTTGGTGGAGGAATGGGCTAAAGGGGAAGGAGGACTCGAATCGTTCTCGGGCTGAATGGACTTGAAGGGATGCTGAAATGAGAAGGGGAGGGGGGTATTTATAGCAGTGGGCAGTGGCATTTCGCGTAAATATTTTTGGGCGGCCCGCTATGGGCCGCCCGTACGGCCGTTCCTCGATTTCCAGCGAGGTACGGTCGCTCCCTCGGGGCTGCTGTTTGGCTCGGTGGGTTGACTCAGTGAGTTGACTCAGCGGGTCGACTCGGTGATTTGACTCAGCGGGTTGACTTAACCAGTTGACTCGGTGTTTTGACTTGACGAGTTGATTCAGCGGGTTGACTCAGCGGGTTGACTCAGTGAGTTTGACTTTTTTAGGATTTTTTTGACTAGCTTTTCTTATGGGGGGTTTTTCAGGCTAATGTTTAGGACTGGGTTGACTGGGTTCAGGCTTGAACTGGGCTATGGAATGGGGCTTACAAGGGTGAGTTTGGCTGAGTTTGGACTTGGGATTTGGGGGTATGGTCCTCCATTCATCTAGCTATCTCTACCAACAGTGTAACCGAAGGTGGGGTGTCTACAGATGCCCCTCTTTGGCAGAGGTTGCATGCAACCGAATGCCAAAGCGAGTGGACACCCCACATCTAACCCGGTCATTCATGGATCATGTTCTGAAATCTTTGCTTGCTTTTACATCTATGCCAGTTGATCGTCTGGAACTCGATCACTCGCACATACCACGGGAGTTTGGAGAAAACGTTGCGATTGTCCCTGCATGTGCTGCAACCTGGGTACCCAATCGCAACCCTTCCATCCCGGTCGGTACTAACATCGGAAAGGTACAGCAGAGCCTCTGCGTCGCTAGTCTTACGAGGTTACTGACCCTGTGATTGATTGTATGTTCGATGTTTTCCCGGATCACTCCAGGAGTACTTGTTTCGCTTGACTATCAAAGTGGTTAGACGCGTCTTACGGGATTCTACTACGCCGACTTAGACTCAGTCAAGGTACTTCAGGCATCCACGCCTAGGTATGTGCGGGTGGACTCTTTCCACTCGATCTGCTGGTTTCGATGCTTAGTTTGCAATTCATTCTTTCCTTGATTGTGGTCTGGAATCTTTGTTGTCCTTTGTATCTGAGTCAGATGATTGTCTGGAGATTGATAACTCGCACATACCGTGGGAGTTTGGAGAAAACATTGCGATTGTCCCTGCATGCGCTGCAACCTGGGTACCCAATCGCAACCCTTCCATTCTCGATCGGTACTAACATCGGAAAGGTACAGCAGAGCCTCTGCGTCGCTAGTCTTACGAGGATACTGACCCTGAGACTGATTGTGTGATGTTTGATGTTTTCCCAGATCACTCCAGGAGTACTTGTTTCGCTTGACTGTCAAAGTGGTTAGACGCCCTGCGTCAGATAGTCTTACGGGATTCTACTACGCCGACTTGGACTCAGTCAAGTTACTTTAGGCATCCACGCCTAGGTATGTGTGGGTGAACTCTTTCCACCCAATCTGCTGATTTTGATACTTGGGTTACAATTCATCGTTTCCACCTGTTCAAATGGTTTCTTTGACCGAGCCTTTTGGCTTTCATCTTTTTTGTATCTTGGCATGTAGTACAACCGCACTGACACTGGAGTTCAGTTCGACCGTACTTTGAGTGCATTGGATCCGATGGTCTCCGGGGAAACCGCGAGACATTGGATCTTATTTGATTTTTACGTCGGCTCCTACCCAGAGATATGGAAGATCTCCTGGTGTGTTGGAGGCAGAACGCTCTACTGGGAAAAATATTTTTTTGGATTTTTGAAAAGATGCCCACTCTGGGGAGTGATACTTCGTGGGGTTTTTATTTGCAAATAGAAATATTTTTTTGTCTTTTTGAAATGGAAATCTGGTATGCACGTGCCTCTACTAGGGATGCCTGTGGGGTCTTTGGCTAACCAACTTTATTTTGAAAGCAGGTAAACATGATGATTGATGCAATGGATGCTGATGCATGGAGATGCATGATGAATGCATGGCTTTGCTCATTCTCTTTCAGTTTGATGATTTTGCTTTTGCTGGAGATGCAGAGAACTTTGATCTTATTGCTTCCAAGGTTGTGCTTCCCTGGGGTTTTTCTTTTTAATGCGGATGTTTGGTCAGCGGGTTGGTCAAGATCCCGACCCGTGATCGATTAAGTCCATCGTCCCAAGATGCTGTTTCTTTGCTAATGAGAATGTACGAGGATATTATCCGACTTCAAGATGTTCTTCTAGGCATAAATGCGATTGAGACGGTGCTTGGTCGCCCGTTTTGGTCAAGATTTCAATTTGCGGGCGATTGGATCCGTCATCCCAAATTGTGAAGAGAGTGGAGTTCAAGACTCCTGAGGTGTAGTGCTGGGGGATAGTGACAATTTTTTGTGATTTTTGTAAGTATTTGGTCCGAACCTTTACCTGAGTGGTCAGGATAGAGATCGGTTTATTGAAAACAAAGGAGATATTTTTGTGATTTTTTTGAAAATTTTCTTGAAAGTAAGGAAATCATTTTTTGTGATTTTTGCAAATGTTTGATTTGAAAGCAAGGGAAATATTTTTTTTGTGATTTTTGCAAATATTTGATTCGAAAGCAAAGGAAATATATTTTTTGTGATTTTTGCAAATATTTGATTTGAAAGCAAGGGAAATATTTTTGTGATTTTTGAAAAGATGATTTTGTAATGTTTTGGTATTTTGTTGGATTTTTCTGAAATGCAAAGGAAGATGTGGAATTTTCATCCACTTCCAGCTTCTACTGCTGGTAAGGCACCCGATCCATTTTACGTCAGCGAGCAAGACGAGTCTCACATAGTTAAGTGCCGTAGTTTTACATCTTCGGATGAGGGGATTATGAGGGTTTTCAGTCAACACACCTACAAAGTTGTCTGTTCCTCATGTGCAATGCACATAGACCACGTATCGTCCGACGGACTCCTTCAGCCACAAAATGAGCCACATCCTCACATTTCCCTTAGTCAATCCAGTTTGGGGCCTTACGTTGCTCACAATTCCGTGAGGGTGCGCTCCACCTCCCAACAGCCTTAATCCCCTTCATGAGTTTTAGGAATAGGGAACATCCGTCAGATTCAACAGCGACTTCCAAATCAAGGTTGTCTATCACGGTGCGTTCAACACGAACAGGATTGCGGAGTTCTGCCCGCCTCAACCTTTACCTGTTTAAAAGGCTCCGGACACCCGTACGATCAAGTGTCAGCCATGTCCGGAACAGGTTGGGGAAAGAAAGCCCCCGAGAAGTTAATCCCAGCGTAGTTTTAGATCTTCAGACTGCTGGAGATGAATTTGTGCAGTTGAAATTGATGGTGAAATTTTTATTTTTTATTTTTTATCTTTTTATTTTTTGAAAAGGTTCCAGAGTTCAAATCAAGTGTTTGAGATTGATGCTGGTTTTTATGAAAAACTCAAAAATCTTTTTGGTATTTTGGAAATGATCCAGGTCATCAGATCCTATCTTGGATGGCTGGGATCGATGCCGGTTTGGTTGAAAGCAGGAAATGGTCCCTCGAGAAATTAATCCCAGTGTAGTTTAAGGTTTTCGGACCAAAAACTGTACAAAACAGGGAAAACATGTTTTTTTTTTTAAATGTCCGGTGTCAAATGGATCTTGATTCGATCCAGACTGATGCCGGTTTTTATTGAAAGTCCCTCGGGATCTTGATCCTGACGTAGTTTAAGGTCTTCGGACCCAAAATATGTACAAACAGAGCAAACACTTCTTTTTTGTTTTTTGGAAAATGTCCGATGTCAGCGGATCTTGATTCGAGCAATAAAGATCGATGCCGGTCTTTATTGAAAATCTCTCGGGATGTCGATCCCGACGTAGTTTAAGGTCTTCGGACCCCAAAAAAACTTTATGTACATGCTGAAAGTACATTCTTTTTTGTGATTTTTTGAAAAATGTTCCAGGCTGTTAAATCTCAATTTGAGCGGTCAAGATCGACACTGGTTTTTATTGGAAATCTCTCGGAATTTTGTTCCCGACGTAGTTTAAGGTCTTCGGCCCCAAAACATGGGGTTGGGCATACTTACCTCGCTTTGTTTGTCTTCTGTGGAGGCTGATGGTGATTTGAGTGGTCCTGAATTACTTGAATTGGCCCTGTGGGCCCTTTACAGACCTCAGCTTTGCTTTGGAGCACCTATCCTTGATGCTTTGTGAAGCTAAGAAGGCTTCTCTTGGTGTGGATGATGACTTGGACGGTTCAGATTGCTTGATTTGGCCCTGTGGGCCCACTTGATGATCAGATCTTGGATTCTGGCCTTCTTTCTTTATAATCAAACCTTTGATCTTGCTATTTTATGACTCATGTGAATTCTTCCATGGTTTAGATCATGATGATTTGGTCTTTGAATGGCTCAAATTGCTTGTGGGCCCCTCTTGATCAATTTTTCTTCTCTTTAACTTGATCAGGCCCATGTTGACTGTAATACTTCATGATTGGACAGGTGGGGTACCTTCCAGATGATTCTGATCATCCTCAAATGAAATCCAGAGTTGATTGGAACCTTGGGCGGCCCTCAGAGTGCCATCTGCTGACATGGACTGTCAGTCTCACCTACCAAAGACTGTGAAGCCGCTCTATCGGAGAGAGAGGAAGTGCGTCCGTACGGGCGGCCCACAGCGGGCCACCCAAGGCTCGCCTCTTGTGCGGTCTGGGCTGGCTCTGGTTCGGACATTCTCTTCTGTTCACTGCTCCTGTCCCCACCTACTTTGTACTGGAGAATTCGATTCTAGCCATGAATCCTCTGTTCTCTTTGTCTTTTTTCTTCATCTTATCTTCTTCCTATTTTGTCTTTTCTTGGGCAGCCTTGGATGGTGATCTGGGGGCCATGGTGGGAGAGGTTGGTGGGTCCCGCGCTCCAGCAATTGGTGAAGGCTTTAATGATGGAGGGATTCATTTAATGGATGGTAGAGATGGAGCATTGAATGGGGGCATTGATGAGGGGCTAGGGATGGTGGTTGGTGGAGCTTTGAATGGCCCTATTAATGGCAGCCATGCTGAAATTTCTGATTTGAATGGGGCCTTCATCATGGGAGAAACGGATGGTATGGATGAGATGGGAAGATGGGACATAGGTGAGGCTATGCATCCCTTGAATGTGGGCTACCTGGATGATGTGATCGATGGTGATGATGGGGTCATGATGCACATGATGGGCTGATCTTAGATTGCCTTCTGGTGCCTGTGAGGAGAGAAAACACTTTAGTAAAAGGATTGAAGCATCAAAGCAGGAAGAGAGATACTTACCTTCTGAGAGGAATGATCGGGAGAAAGACGCTTGTACGAGGCTCTCCATAAGTTGGCTGGGGGATGTTTATTTTGAAAGCCCTGTAAGTTTTTTTTTTTTTTTTTGCATATATGCGAATAAGGAAAAATGATTTTTTTTCTTTTTTGGAAAATATATGCAAATCATGAAGTAAAAATTTGTGTCAAGTGCTTATGTCTGTGCATGATTTGGACTTGTGCTTTTAGATGTAAGAATCAGAATATTTAACTCAACCTGATGTCATACTCGATTTTCTTAATTATTCACCAAGAGTCCTGGTCCCCTTAAGATAATGCGCAATGGAATCCTGCCCCTAGAATTTAGGCAGATCTTGAAAGAATTCTTGACTCATAGCCGGTATCCTTGCTTCCATTGAATCTTCATGTTGCTTGGATCTCTCATGCACCTGCCTGTTTTTTCTTTTCTTTTCTTTTCTTAGCCATTATTACCAGCAACGCCCTTTCGGGTTTTCGCTGCGTCCGGCTTGCCCGTCATTGTTGCCCGTGGCGCCCTTTCGGGTTTTCACCACGTCCCGGGTATTTGATCTTGCCCTGCCCCTTGGCAGCTACGCTGTTTTTACTCTCAGCGCCCTTTCGGGTTTTCACTGAGTCCGCTGTGTGCCCACTGTTTTTACTTAGAGCGCCCTTCTGGGTTTTCACTCCGCCCTCTTTGTTTAGGCACACATCTCTTTTTCTTTTTCTTTTTTTCTCTTTTTTTTTTAGATAATTGCGGCGCCCAGAGGTCAGGAATCCGTCGTTGCCAGTCGATGGTAACCTTTCAGCCCTTATCTTAAGTTACAATGGCAAAGCTGTCGGCCTTAGCTACAGACCCTTCTAAGGTGGATGGATGGATAGATGTGTTTCTTTTGGGTCGATTTTTTTTCTCTTTCTTTCTTTCTTTCTTTCTTTCTTTCTTCTTCTTCTTCTCTTAAACCCCCCCCCCCCCCCCCCCCCCCCCCCCCCCCTTTTTAGTCTATTCCTTTTTTTTCCTTCTTTTTTTTTCTTTTTTTTTTACTTTTGAACCCTTTATTTGGAACACTTATTGGTGAACGGGAAGGGATTCTCAGAGGTCTAAGCCTTGACCTCTTGACTTCAGCTCTACTAATGTAACTTTTGATAAGGTTGGATTGACTTACCTGTGAAAGATTTTCACGTTATCGGCGTTGATTAGCTCAAGAAGATCCACCACTCTCATGTTGGTGAGCCTGAGGGCGCTTCTTGGGAGAACTTTTCTGATCCTTAGGCCTTGTCCCCCTTAAGTCTGATAAATGCGGTGGTGCTTGTCGTAAACCCGATATGACTTTCCTTTCTTCGGCTTCATTCTTCATCAGCACTCATGGTGACATAATTTTGACTCGAACTCGTAGGTCTGTCTTCTGATTTTAAGCTTCTTGAGGAACTCCTCCATCCTTAGATTTCGAAGGACGTCCCATTGCCAATGTTGATAGCATGTGGGAACCCTTAACAATTGATGATGTCATTCTTCATGAGAATTATTGCGCGAGATCAAAATGTTACCTCCTTCCTTTTTGTGAAGTAATCAATTGCCACAAGTATATGCGCATGACCACTAGATGATGCCGAGTCGATCTTTTTGTTGATGTAGATACCTTGTACAGGGAATAGCTGGAGCGTTATCAGGTTGTAGAATTTCGAAGCACACACATGGATCCGATGTGCATGTTGCTGACACTTGAAGTGCTTTCTGACATGTTGGCAACAATATGTCTTCATCGAGCCGTGAGGTTTCTTTGATCATTCGTCAAGTCGCACACTCCAGCATGGAATGCAAGCATAGTCTTGGCAGCATCTTCTTGATAGGCTTGATGAGTTTTTGATCGGATGAGTCTTCACAGGACGCAAGATTAGGAAGTCATGACTTCAAAAATTCGATCATTCTCTGCTTATTTTTCGGGGACAAGAATTCTCACTGCACACTTCCTTATGGGTCTCAGAAGATCCTAAGTTTATAATTTTGAAACTTTTTGAGATGACATCGGCTTTTGATTTGAACTTTCGAGGAGACCCTCTTAATTTTGGAGTCAGCTCATCATTTTCATCATCATTTGGCTTTGTCCAGACCCTTGAGTTTGAAGTCCAACTCTAGATCGAAATCTTATAAGTCAACTCCATACTCAAGTGCTTTGAAAGAAAGACTTGACACTTTTATTGAAAAAGATTTCTAAAAAGTTTTTTTTGCTTTCAAAGATTTTCTTGTTTTTTGGAATTTTGTGAATATCTGGATTTTTTTGAACTTTTTGGACTTTCTGAAATTTTGAATTTTTTTTTTTTGAAATATTTGGTGTTTTGGGTTTTTGAATCTTCTGATTTTTTATTTTTTTTTGAAATTTTTTTTGTAAAGGACCCGAGCAAGACGGTGATGTGAACCAAGTATTGCCTGATTCGACTCGGGGAACCGAGCACTGTCGGCTTTTATTGGCCGTCATGGGGACTACAAACCTGTTACTGCCCTGCACTCCTTCCCCTCAGGAGGCAGGGCCAGAGGGATCATTAGGCCAACCCTCATCGTTGCGCCCAAACATCAGGATAGATCTGAAATTGGGCTCCGAGTCGGTATCGGATGCGATTTCCCCTAGCTCATCCCCGATGTATTGCAGCTCTTCAGGCTCATCTAGCTGAGGTGAGACCAGGACGGCAGTCCAGTCGATCGGGGGAAATTTCTACCCCTTGCTTGAGTCTTCTTTGGGCAACTTTATCAGACTCAATCTGCTCGCTTGATCATCGAAGGTGGAATAAAGCCCATCATCAGGATAGATAATCCCTGCATTGATAAACTGGATTGGTGTGACGATGCAGAGGTTCCCTTCTTCTTGATGACCCTGTCTTCTTCTGACACTTCTGTGCCTAATCCGAGTAGGCCGATATCGCAGTCTTTGTCTATCCACACTCTCTTGAACTCCCATGATTCGGGTCGAGTCTTGATATTCAAGCTGATAGTAGAAGGTTTGGCGCTTGGCAGGGAAAAAGACATAGTTCGATCCGATGGGACATGCGCGAGGGAAGTAATTTGCATTGTGATGGTATGAGACCTCCCCATTAGAGCGTTGTACGTCCATGGCTGGGATGGTAGGCTCTCGAAGGTTGGATGCTTCTACCATGGAAATTGTCCGGGATCGATAATGATGGTGATCGCCCTATCTCCGAAGATGTGCTTGACCCTTTGGTGAAGATTTGAAGAGATGACACCGATTCTGTGAAACCAGGTCCGATCGGAAAGGAGATGGAATGAAGCTGAGATGTTCGAGACCTGAAGAGTGATGGTTGATGTTTTTGGATCGATCAGAACCTGGACATCAATCTCCCCTTCGACCTCCTCGATAGTGGCCACATAATTGAAGCTGGGCCCCAATTCTGCTAGGGCATGTGGCATGCTGTTCGAGGAAGGGTCTTCTTCTTGGAGGACGATGGCTGAAGTAGAAGCCGAATAGACAGCTGTTGTGGGCAAGTTGTGCCCCTGGTTGTTTGCTTGAGAAATGGGCAGGTTGTGCCCCTGGCTGAGTGAATGCCGCAACGGGGAGGTCGTCCCCTTGGTTGACTGGGATGGGCAGATTGTGCCCTTCGTTGGCTGGCGCGAGGAATGAATCGACTGGAGGTGCCCCTTGCATGATGATGGGCTCTGGGATCGAAATAGTTGAGGGTGCCCCTTGCAGGATGAGAGGTTCGAACTCTGAACTAGAGTCGATGGCACGGATAGACTTGTGACGCCCCACCCAGGGACACAATATTGTCCGCTTTGGACGAAGCCTCACGGCTTTGTTCTCGGAGTTTCCCCCCAAAACGCGTTGTATCCATATGGTGGGAACTCCACTTATAGCCCAGTCCGAAGGTCACTCCCTTTCCGATGTGGGATTGCGCCCAAGGCCCTACCAACTGGAGCGATATTTTCGAAGCCCGACCGATCCCAACGGGACCCGGATGACAACCCTCGCTCGGACCACAGCCAAGCTGCACAAGGACCCTCCCCCCCCCAACGGGAGACAGAGCGACCCCGCTCTGATACCATCTGTGACGCCCCACCCAAGGACACAATATTGTCCGCTTTGGCCGAAGCCTCACGGCTTTGTTCTCGGGGTTTCCCCCAAAACGCGTTGTATCCATATGGTGGGAACTCCACTTATAGCCCAGTCCGAAGGTCACTCCCTTTCCGATGTGGGATTGCATCCAAGGCCCTACCAACTGGAGCGATATTTTCGAAGCCCGACCGATCCCAACGGGACCCGGATGACAACCCTCACTCGGACCACAGCCAGGCTGCACAAGGACCCGATGTGGGATTGCGTCCAAGGCCCTACCAATCGGACCACAGCCAGGTTGGGGGGAGGGTCCTTGTGCAGCCTGGCTGTGGTCCGAGCGAGGGTTGTCATCCGGGTCCCGTTGGGATCGGTCGGGCTTCGAAAATATCGCTCCAGTTGGTAGGGCCTTGGACGCAATCCCACATCGGAAAGGGAGTGACCTTCGGACTGGGCTATAAGTGGAGTTCCCACCATATGGATACAACGCGTTTTGGGGGAAACCCCGAGAACAAAGCCGTGAGGCTTCGGCCAAAGCGGACAATATTGTGTCCCTGGGTGGGGCGTCACAAGACTAGAGAGGAGGCTTTTCTTGGCTGATGAAAGCTGGATAGGCTAGTGGTGCCCCTTGCATTGCGGAGACTGGATCGACTGGAGATGCCCCTTGCAGGATGAGGGGTTCTAAAACTGGACTGGTTAGGGGTGCCCCTTGCCAACCTTGATTAGGGAACTGTGAGTTCCATCTTAACTGTTGCTGTTGCTGCGGTTGTCCATGCTGAGGGAGGAATAGTGCACCTTCGGTAGAGGCGACAAGATCATCCTCTTCCATTGGATGGGAGATGGGAACACTATCATTATCGCTCTCGTATTCGGTAGGCTCACCTTCCACTATCGGTTGTACTGGAGAGGCCTGATGAGGCCACCAAGGGGAGATCATCCCAGCCCTTATTCCGGCTTCGACTTGTTCCCCAGCGCGGATGAGTTGGGTGAAGTTCGCATATGGATGTGAGACAAGGTATCCAGAGATACTTGGATTTGCCGAGTGGACGATCATGGAGATTTGCTCCTCGTTGTCGATGGGAGTCTTCATTCTAGCGGCCATGGCCCGCCACCGTCCAACGTAAGCTGACAATGTTTCATCACTTCTTTGCTTGAGAGCTGCGAGCTCCGCTCTCCTGGGTGCCATGTTAAGATTGTATGCGAACCTGTCGACGAAAGCCTGGGAGAGCTGTTCCCATGTCTTGATGCGATGGTAGTCCAATAATGTGTACCATTCTAGGGCATCGTCTTTCAGGGACTTTTGAAACAGACGGATCAACGCTCCGTCGTTGCTTGCCACAGCATCTAGCTCACCACAAAATGATCTCAAGTGGTCTATAGGACACCCTGTCCCATCATATCTTTTAAATTTTGGTACCTGAAAGCCTTGAGGTACCATTGCATCGGGAAATGGACAAAGGTCCCTGAACTTAGTGGATGGAAGATCCACCTCTTGCTGCGATTTGCAACTTTCTCTTCATCTCTCGCATCTGCTCTCGGAGTTGCTCTATTTCGGAGGGACCAGATGAAGGAGATCTTGCCCCTTGCCAGGACTGAGATGGCCCCCTTTCATAATAATTGGTGTCATTGATGCTCCTATAATTCCTGCTTGAAGGAGGTTGGGCCTGGTAATTACTCCCATTATAAGGACTTTATTGGACTGGAGCTGAGAAAGGAGACTGCAAAGAAATCCCAGTCACAGGAGAATATTGAAATTGGTTGGAACTCCCATTAGGAAGAGGATGTTGGAATTGGCTAGGAGTTCTGGTTGTGGGATGTGACTGAAAATGGCTCTCATTTGCAGGAGGATACTGGAAGAAATGCCCTGAGGTTGAGGGTTGTTCTGATTGAAGTCCCCTGTTAGGAGGGTATCGGAAGTCCTGAGTGATCCTTGGTGGTTGTGGTTGGGATGAACTGGAGGCCGGGAGTGCCTTCGATGGTTGTTGAGGTTGTTGAACTGGACCAGCTTGATTGCTGGTTGCTGAAACCTGGGCTTGTGTGAATCGAAGAAGCATTTCCTGCATGGACTTCATGCTTTGTTGTAGCTCTTGGATGCCAGGAATTGACATGGATTCCCACAAGTTTAACTGTGGAGAGGAAGCCTCAAGTATTTCGAGGGCAGGGAATGGGAGAGCCATGTCGGTTTTGTACTGGACGTGGCAGGGTGATTTGGTTTGAAGGAGTAATGGTGGGGAAGTATGCTCTACTTTTTTTTTGGTTTTGGGATTTTTTTTTTTTTTTGGGTTTTTGAGATTTTCTATTTTTTTTTCTTTGTTTTGGGTAGAATGCTATGCAAATGAGATTGTATGAGGATTAGTGACTTTCAAGTACAGGAAGGATTCTGTTTTTCAAGTCGGATCACGACTAGTGGGACTAACTCATCCCCAGCGGAGTCGTCATTCTATGGACCCTCGCCGTTTCCGTGCTCCCACACGACGTTCTCGTTCCTTCCCCTTTCGGGAAAAGAAGGAGAGGAGGATGCGTGAGTGCGAAATCGCCGTTTGTGCCACTGGCTTGCCTCGTTCTCGAGGGCTTTGTTTGGTTGTCGCGTCAAGCTGGATGTGTTTAAATGAGTTTATATAAGACCAGAGTCGCCACTAGCCAATTACTTCGAATCTACAGTCGGCTAGACCCCGTAGAAACGTTAGAGAAGGGGATTCGAAGATTCCTTCCTCTAAAATGACTCCTTTTGATCTGCGGCCAGAGATTCAAGGTAAGGGATCACGATTACAGGGTGGGAAGAGGTTAAACACCCCACACACTGCCCGTACCGAAGTACGGTCTCTACTTCACAGAATCGAACTAATACTTGAAAGTTTGTCTTAATCCTCGTACATTCTCATAGATGACATGATGCATGAATGCGGGTCTGAACAGTAAGAGTTTCTGATACGCAGGTTCTAACAACGGGCAAGCCCAGAGCATACGCTCGAACTGACAGGTGCTTAATTTAAGACATATGCAGTGTGCTTGAATAATCAAGGTGCTTTATAGTGAAGCATGAATGCAGGTCTGAACAGTAAGAGTTTCTGATGGGCAGGTTCCAATAACGGGCAAGCCCAGAGCATACGCTCGAACTGACAGGTGCTTAATTTAAGACATATGCAGTGTGATTGAATAATCAAGGTGCTTGCAGTGAAGCAGGGGGGTTGGAAGAAAAGTAAATGTTGCACTTATGCTAGATGCAAATGAGATGATGCTGGAAAAAGAGTAACTGGATGGACGGAGGTGTCGCAAGGGTTGGCTTCGAGTGGCTGGATCAAGACTTGGATGGCTTGGGAGGCTTGGACCAGTGGTCAGGCTGGGCTGGACCAGGGCTAGGCTCTCCTCATTCGGGCTCTCCTTGGTGGAAGAATGGGCTAAAGGGGAAGGAGGACTCGAATCGCACTCGGGCTGAATGGACTTGAAGGGATGCTGAAATGAGAATGGGAGGGGGGTATTTATAGCAGCGAGCAGTGGCATTTCGTGTAAATATTTTTGGGCGGCCCGCTGTGGGCCGCCCGTACGGCCGTTCCTCAATTTCCAGCGAGGTACGGTCACTCCCTCGGGGCTGCTGTTTGGCTCGGTGGGTTGACTCAGTGAGTTGACTCAGCGGGTCGACTCGGTGATTTGACTCAGCGGGTTGACTCGACGGGTTGACTCGGTGTTTTGACTCGACGAGTTGACTCAGCGGGTTGACTCAGTGAGTTTGACTTTTTTAGGATTTTTTTTACTGGCTTTTCTTATGGGGGGTTTTTCAGGCTAATGTTTAGGACTGGGTTGACTGGGTTCAGGCTTGAACTGGGCTATGGAATGGGGCTTACAAGGGTGAGTTTGGCTGAGTTTGGACTTGGGATTTGGGGGTATGGTCCTCCATTCATCCAGCCATCTCTACCGACAGTGTAACCGAAGGTGGGGTGTCTACAGAAACGATTCTTGTAATGATCTTGTGGTGTTGTGTTGTGGCTCGCTTGAATTTTGGATCTCCCTCATGTTTGGAATCCTCTCCTAAAATGAGCTTGGAGAAATGGATGGATGGAGTGGATATTACGCAAGTATCACTATAAGCCCAAAGAGCCTGGTTCTTGGGATAATTGCGGGTACTTCCTGCACCAGAAAGGTAGGTGGGGCACACTGTGATGTTTGTGAGAAATCCACCCGGTCCATCCATTTTGTCAAATGAAAAATGATGCAGTTCCAAACTCAAGTGGGCTGCATGACCGTAAACATCGAGAATTGAACACCCACTGTTGAAACATCAGTGAGACCACAAAATTTTTGGATCCAGTTGATATATTTGTGTTTTTCAGTTCACCAAGTAGGAATGACCTTGTGAACCATATGAATGACATATAAAGGTCATGGTCAATCACACTAATAAAATTATTCAAAGGTTGGCTATCTAAATGGAGGATTATAAAACGCAGGCAAGTTGCTTGTTGGGATCTTTACTCTGTGTGTGTGTGTGTGTGTGTGTGTGTGTGTGTGTGTGTGTGAAGCTATGAGGTTGACCTCTGTGGGCCCCAGTGTGATGTTTATCAAAAGTCAAATGTACCATTCCATGATGGGCTATGGGCTTAAAAATTAAGTCAATCCATGACTTAGTGGGCCACACCACAGACAACAATTGAGAGGGGCTAACCGCCCATTAAAACTTTCATGAACATTTATTGGGCTCATCAAGATGTAGTTCACAAATCCAACCCCACCCATTGTGTGTGTCCCACTTGAATGAAGGGTTAGACCAAGTTTCAGCCATATCCAAAACTCAAGTGGGCCCCACCAAGTGCTTTTAGATGTTTTAGGCATGTATTCACATAGTTTTAGATGGTATAGCCCACCTGAGTTTTGTATATGGCTAATCTTTGGCATGTTCCATAACCTAGAGGGGACACGCCAAATGCATGGTGTGGATGTCCAACACACATTATGGTGGGGTCCACAGTAGAGAGAGGCAAATCAAAGGAGGAAACTGTTTCTTTTGCCACCAAAGTTCTGGATTACGGTAAATGTAAGGCATAGGGATTTTTGGGTACTGCACCACATGAATAGATCATATTTTGGGGTCACATTACATGCAATAAGTTCTAAAAAGAAAAGTACTAAAGATTTCTCACAAGAACTGTGCAGATGACCATTCCCCCCCTTTACATGTAGAGGTGGGCACAAACCAAGCCAACTCGAAAGCTCGGCTCGGATTGGTTCAAAAAAGCTCGGCTTGGATTGGTTCGAAAAGAAAGTTCAAACCAAACCAAGCCTCCAAGTCAAGCTTGTTTGAAAAAACAAACCAAACTCAAACTAGGGCAGTTCCGGCTCGGTTCGGTTTGAAGCTCGATTTGATTCAGCTCGGTTTGATTCGGCTCGTAGATTATACGCACATTGTTTCCTGTGGTGTGATCCACTTGAGCTTTGGATTTGATTCCATTTTGGGATCATGTCCTAAAATGATATGTAAAACAGATGGATAACATGGATAATACATATACATGATGACATGGATAATACATAATACATATACATGATGACATGGATAATACACAATACATTTACATGAATGCACACTATTTCCTTGCACTTGTAAAATTATGCTTGCGTACTTTTGTTTGGAAAATACTCTTACATGTCTATTTTGAAGTTGCACTCTTTTGGAGGATGTTAAACATCATCTAGTAAGATATGTTTGTACTTTTTTTTTTCTAACTTTTTAAATTATTTTCTATTTAAATGAATAAGGAAAAAAAAGAGACACTGTCCGTTTGAACTCGGCCCGGCCTGGTTCGAAATTTTCAACCAAGCCTGATCCCGGCTCGAACCAAATTTTTCTGGAGCAAACCAAAGTCGGGCTGCATGGGTCGGCCCAAAACCCAAACCAAACCGATCCACAAACTGCGCTGGTACGAAAACAAACCAAACCAAACTAGGGCTAACTCGGTTCGGCGAGGATCGTTGCCCACCTCTATTTACATGTGTGTTAAAAAAATCCAATGATTTCACTTCCTCCTGTTCACTCTCATCCAAATATAATATATAAAAATTTCAAGGGCATTTCATTTACTCCCATTAAAGAAAACTAGTAAGCCATTTACTCCAAGTACATTTACTCCATTTTCTTGTCATCCCGCCAACTTGAGTTTTGGATTTACCTTATTTATGGGCCCATCTCATAAAATGATTTCGCAAAGGATGGATGGAGTGGATTTCTCACCGACATCATGTTGGGCTCCACCTAGCTTCTAGGCAATCCGCATCTGTGATCTTGGTGGTGGGCCTTACCGTATTGATGGTACTGATGTCCTGCACGTGTGAGCCTGTTGTTGCTGTGAAAGACGGTATGGTACCAAAAGTTCTGATACGTTGTCTGCCGGTAATCAGTTCTTCACTCTTTATTGGGCATGGCTGACGCGTCCATGTCTCATGTACGGTTAGTTCACCACCGGTTGGGCTGGGTGCGGATTGCCTGCTAAAGCCTTTCGCAGGCATCTCCTGCGCAAGGAATCTGGTGGGGCCCACTGTGAGGTTTGTGAGAAATCTACGCCGTCCAACCGTTTTGTGAGATCATTTTAGGCGTTGCGACCAAAATTGAACGGGATCCAAGACTTAAGTGGGCCACACTAAAGCAAAAGGTGTGTAGGGAAATTATTACCGTTGAAACCTCTATGGGGTCCACAGTGATGTTTATATGCCATCCATACCGTTCATAATGTCATTCCTACTGAGATGAACTGAAAACACAAAAATTATCCTAATTCGAAACTTCCATGGCCCCATGAATATTTCAACTGTGGAAGTTCAATCGTCATGTTTTCGGCCCACTTAAGTCTTGGATCCCGTTCAATTTTGGTAGCAATGCCTAAAATGATCTTACAAAACGTTTGGACAGCGTAGATTTCTCACAAACCTCACAGTGGGCCCCACCCAAATTCCTTGCACTGGAGATGTATGCAAAATCCCCCATTGGGCTCGGATGGGGTACTACCGCACCAGGAATGGGATCGGGTACTACCCCACCAGGATGCAGCTGGAGACGAATGGGTATGTGTCACCTTGGGTGGAGAGTAGTGGGACCGGCTGATGTGATAGGTCTATCAGCTCTCCACTATTGCCAAAGTATGGGTCCCACTGCTCTCCACCAATGCATAGGTGACTGCACCTGTGCGTCTCCAACTGCATCCTAATGAAGAGGGCAGTCCCCGAATCTGACCCCTCATTGTGGATGTAACATAGCCAAAATGTCTCCATGGGTTTGACGGTCTTAAGTTTTCAATGAAAAGCATTTACCGTTTTGTATCAACCATCCATCACTGTGATTATTGGACCGTAGGACCGTTCATAAAGCGCATCACCCAGCTGAGTGGTCTTGGGTGATCTGGAGCCACTGTGATGTATGTGTTTTATCTACACCGTCCATTAATTTTGCCGGCTCATTTTAGTGCATGAACCGAAAATTGAAGTAGATCCAAGGATCAAGTGAATGACACCTCAGGAAACATTAGTGGCTGAACGCTCACTTTTAAAAATTCCTCAGGGGCCACAAAAGGTTTAGATTAATTTGATATTCTTGTTTGTCCTTCGTCCATGTCTGTGACCTTGTCAAAAGAGAGGATGGCATATAAACATTGTGATGGGCCCCAGGAAGGTTTCAATGGTGGTTGCAAATATCTCCACTGATTACTGTGGTGTGGTCCATTTGAGCTTCGGATATGCTTCATTGTTTGCTTCATAACCTAAAATGATCTGAAAAAACAGATGGATGGTGTGGATACAAAACACATACACCAAGGTGGGCCCAAAGCACTTAATGGTGTTGGGCCACCACCAAATCCGGTTCCCACATAAATGTGAATGGACATTGAAGCTACCATCCATGTTGTACATGCGGCCAATGTGTCACATGCATAAATGTTGGCCCCACTTTAAAGTGGCCTGATCTTTACACGAGGCAATCTTTCAAGGTGGGCCCCACCTATCAACCTTTTAACGGCTCGATAGACAATCACTTTACGTCCATTAAAAGGCGTGTTTAATATTACCTTCTGTAACATGCACTATACACATGTGGTCCAATGATTTGGACAGCCTAGATCAGAGACGACCATGCCACGTGTACAGTACATGAGTCACCACCACTTAAGAGATAGTGATGAACTATCACTGTCCTTTTGTCCCTCCTTATATGTATGGACTGAGAGGAGGGACAAGAGGACAGAAGGAAGGCTTGGACCTGACGCGGGACCATGTACCCTCAGACTTCGGTACACATGTCAGGTCATGATAACCAATACGTTAAAATTGTCGGGTGGGGGCCACCAAAAAACCAAACTTGCTTGTCTCACCCTAAGTAAAAAAAGATGCCGATTGTAGGTCGGACCTTTAAGCGTACGATTAGATCTGTATCGGAGCCTGATGTATCTGTTTATCCGTCCATCCCTCAAGTAATATCATGTTAAGGCATGGACCTGACAATGACCCAGACCCAAATCCAAGGGTCTAGCGACCACACTAGATGGTAAGCTTGGATTGCATTAAATGCCCATTAAATGCGCAAAACATCAATACAAGTTGCATTAAATGCCACACTCATCTCTGGTGTGGTCCATTAAACCATTAAACCATTAGATCTGCCTCAGTTTTTGGGCCTTAATGTTAACATTATCTTGAAAAAGGGACGAGCAGCATGGATAAACAGATACGTCACAATTGGTTCACAAATAGATCTGGTCCGACGGTTGAAAGTCTGACTAGGGGTCGGACGCAATCCACATCCCTCGCCTGCTAGCCCAGCTGAAAGACGCTAGGCGTTTCAACCGCAGGTCTCAGGTTTGAAATGCCAAGGTGAACGCATTAACCCGTGCAGCGTGCGTTCCATGACTAACTAACACACGCCCAAAAAAAAAAAAAATGGTCATTCAAGTCTTCGTGAATTGGGGGTGATCACATAACTACAACTATATGATTGCTCCATTGTAGCGTGTTTTCATGGGGTTTTCACATCAAAGATGATTTCCAAATCAGCTTTTGCTTTTTTCTCTTGTTGATGGCCAATCTCTCTCTCTCTCCCGGAGATTTTTTCGGTACACTAGAGGATCCTGACCATTCATAATCATGCACACTATATTTTCTATACACGTGTCCATTTTCCCTTATCCAACCTGGAAAAATAAAGATAGGTTTTCCCCATAAGTAGCTTGATTGAATACGTGGCATGCATGTTTTCCCACCACTGATTATTTTCACGTAAATTTTTCTCTGACGGATGTGATTGTTAACGTCGAATTTGGTAACAGGATCCTCCATACGTTCACCTTCCTTCAAGGCAGGTTTCCCTCCAACCTGAAAAAATATATAAGAGAAAACTAAGGGTGGCTGACGTCCAGCCGTTAGCCCTCCGAAGCTTAAGTCAGATAGGGTATGGTTGCCAAGGAAACTAACAATTTTGGAGTTTAAAGATTGTATATTCAGTACCTTTACCACCTGTAGGATTATCTATTTATGCAAATCTGGGCGGTCCAGTCCGTTACGCAGGCCATTAAGATTACTGCTGATTTGTAAGGATAAGGAGCTTATCCTATCAATCCTTAGATGAGGGGATAGCATAATCCAATTAGACATCTAGTCAATTACGTTCCTTGATAGTGATCCCTTGAAATATGGAACCGTAGGCAAAGATAAGTAAAAAATCGGCCTATACAGGCTGCTGATACTATAAAAAGGACGTCATTGCTAAAGACCAGTGACCAGGGCTGCTCGCATGACGGAAGCTACTCGCGAGCTAGGCTGCTCGCATATTGAGGTGTGACACCTTTTAATGACCACGAGACAGGTAGCTCACAAGTCGAGAAAGATATTTTATGCTATCCCACCATTCGATTATTGACAGTTAAGGCTCGATGACTCGGTAACTGTGCGTCATACTTGTCCAATGTGCGAGACTCGACCAGATGATCTTGCGAGTCGAATATTGTTGTAAAGGTGCTCGTAGATTATCGGGACCTCGCTAGAACCTCTGATCAGCGCAATTTGGCTACAACAGATGCCCCCCAAGTCCTTACCGCCAGGAAGTCTAAGGGAAGGACTTACTATCATGCATAACCACCTACCACCTTTATCGGAGATGAAGCCGTACATGATTGGGCTGGCATTAATGAGCGCCAGCTTTCCTCAGCTTTTCGGCAGAGAGGAAATGAAGAGACGCTCGCCACGTGTCTGGGGAATTAATAGCCATGCCTGCACGACTGCTGTGCCGAACGGGTGGTAGCCACGTGTCGCCAAATCCGATGGAATGATTGCTTATAAATATACGGAATCCGCCAAATCTTCAGATTTTCACAGAAGTTTTCGAAACTTTCTTCTTCCTCACTCACTTGGTTTGTGTCCTTCTTCTTTCGGTGTCCTTCTCATTCCGGTGTCCTTCTCCTTCTACCTTCCATATTTGGTATACTCTGCTTCTGCCTTTTTCTTTTCTTTTTTATCTTAAAAAACTCTCATGGCTAGAGATTCCGATGAGACCACCGTCCCCTTGAGGGATGCTACCCCGGAATCCTTTGCCTCTAGTAATGCGAGGGTTCCGGCGGGCAGGTACTCTGCGCTCGGGTACCCATCTATCTTATCGGAGGAATGGCTGAATGAGTTACGGGAGAGATACCAAGTCCCTGTCTCGGTCGTTCTCTGGTTACCCGGAGAGGGAGAAACTCCGGATTCCCCTCCCCCAGGATGCGTTGCCATCTATGAGTACCTTCTTATTCTTGGGGTGCGCCTTCCTCTCCATCCCTTCATTCGTAATGTCCTCCGAAGTTATAAGATTGCCCCCGGGCAACTTATTGTAAACGGATGGAGGGTGGTCCTGAGGTCCTTTGCCCTCTGGGCGCAGGCCGGTAACGGGGAGCTCACCGCTGAAGAGTTCCTCCGTATGTTTCGACTTAAGAAGGCACCCTCCAGCGAAGGCTGGTATTACTTATGTTACTGACACCGGGATAATTTTGTACTAGGGAAACCTTCTTCAAATTATCCCGGATAGAGGAAACGCTGGTTCTATGCTTCCGGGAGCTGGGAGTTTGAGTCAAGATCCACTTTTGGGGGCCCTGGTGTGAACCACTTTTTTTATGAAGGTGGGCCCAGTTTTACACAAAACTTCATCAGTCAATTTAGGATTTTTGGCATTTTTAACTTCTGCTCATATTTGCAGGTATCCTGGCTTTGGCGAAGCCGAACTTAAAGGGAGGGATTTACGAAAAAATCGTGAAAGTATACAAACTGCCTGCTCGCGACAGGCATATCGAGGCCTGTTTATCAGACTCCCGACTCGCAGCGGCAGGGTTAATATCTTGCGAGGAGGTCGCGATGACGAAAGCCGGAAAGAAGAGAGGTTTGCTGCCTCGCCTCAAGGGCGCAAACTCAAAAAGGCAGAAGAAGACGTTTGCCAGTCCTTCTCATCCACCTAATCGAGCAGATGTCGACCAGATTCCCCTTCTCGAGGCCGCGATGGGTGTGCCAGCGACTCCTGCGCATGTCGTTTCTTCACTGGTGGTTCCGCCCGGACCACCAGTTATTAATATTACTGACAACTCCCCGAGGGACGACGGGGCGGGGTCCAGCTGCCCCCCAGCTGAAGAATCTCGCTAGGCTGCAGGTGCTCGCGAGTTGGCTCCTGCTCGCGAGCCAGCTGCTGCTCAAACCGCGAGCCCTGCTGGGCTGGTCGTCGCCCAGCCCTCTGGCAGTGGGGCGTTTACTGTCCCCCGTCATCTCCACCCGATCTGTAAATTTTTGTTTGACAACATCTCCCCCCAGACCTTTGACACCCTTCCCGAGTCAAGCCCTGAAAACCTTTTCCTCGAGGCAGGAGTGATGATGGTTCAGGTAACATGCTTTTTGACCTTGTTGTTTTGCTACCTGTCTGCTCCCGAGTATTTATCTCATAATCTTTCTTCTATTTTGTAGGGCTTGGACCTCATTCTACGAACGAGGCGTGACATCATCACCGCCCGTCGTGTGATAGATGAGGCTGATGGGAAGAGGATTGTGTTGGAGAAAGCAGTCCACAGAAGGTATCAGCTCTTCAAGTCCCGCGAGGTGTTGATCTCGAAGATAGATGAGGAGAAAAAGATCCTCATCGAGATGATCCAAGTCCTGACCGATAGATATCAGGCTTTGGATTTCAACTTCGCCAAGCTCGCGGAGTTGAAGGAGAAGGCAGAGAGAGAAAGAGAGATCTTCAGCCAAGACAAGATCTTGCTGGAGGAGCGGCTCGCAGAGACCAAGCCGCAGCTCAAGGAAGTTAGCGACAATTTAGACAAAGAGCGCTCCATTCTCGCGCAGCTCAAGGACGACTCGATCCACTGGGACTAGGAAAGCGTAGCCCTTGTTAAGATGCTCTCTGAAGAAGGAGCTCGAGCCATCACAGAGTTCCGAACTTCGCAGCTGTACGATGAGGAGAGGTACGAGTCGTACGATGCTGGTCGCGACTTCGCACTGCGGGTAGTGCAGCGGATGTCCCCATCTTTTGATATGGGGGAATTCGAAAGGTCGCGGCTATCATAGCTGCGGAGGAACGAGTAGCTGCCGAGAATGAGGTGATAGAGGTCACTCAAGCTGGAGGGGTTCTCGAAGTGGGCCCTGAAGTCGAGAGTGCCGCTCCTTCTCCAAGAGAATGATTTATCTTTCTTTTTCTTTGCTTCACTCGTGTCAAATTTTGTTGCAATCAATCTTTGTAAACAATTGATATGAATGAAAAGAAACACTTTTTGATGATGTTGGTCTTCTTATTTCCTTTCTCTCATCCTTCCTTTATTATATACCGAATGCCCTCATACTTAACTCAGATGGGTTAGGCTCAATCCGGGGGTCTTGGTGACCATATCCGCGTGGAGATAGACTGATTTATCGATTGAGGCTTTGACTCTACCAAGGGTAGGTAATTGGCTAAGAGAGTGTGTATTCTCTTCAGGGCTATTCGGGTCCAAATAAACGGAGTAGCGACCAAAATACTAATTTTAACCCTACCAAGGGTAGGCAATTGGTCAAGAGAACGTGGATATTCTCTTCGGGGCTATTCGGGTCCAAATAAATGGAGTAGCGACCAAAATACTGTTTTTGATTGATATTTATTCGAATGTCGTCCAACATTACATCGGATTAAGGGAAATATCGTAATAAATGTTCCACATGCCAAGGGCGACGTACAGGTCTTCCCCTGCATATCTTCAAGATAATAAGTACTGAGTCGCACAATTTTGATGACTCGATACGGGCCTTCCCAATTTGGATCCTGCGAACGAGCAGGGGCTCCGAGGTTCTATCTAAGGACCAAATCACCGAGCTGGAAACCTCTAGGCCGAACTTTAGCATTACGATAGCGAGCGATGCACTGCTGATATGCTGCTGCTCGCAGCTGGGCGGCATCTCTCCGCTCTTCCAAGAGGTCGAGATGAAGTAGAAGACCTTCCTGATTATGGATGGGGTCATACAGCTTGATTCGATACGAAGGTACTTGAACTTCAACTGGTACCTACTGCGTCAGTACCGAATGCTAAGGAAAAAGGAGTTTCGCCTGTTAATGTGCGAGTCGTAGTCCGATATGCCCATAAGACTTCTGGCAGGAGTTTTGGCCACATGCCTTTACACTCACCGAGCTTAGTCTTTAGATGATGCTTGATAATTTTATTCACTGCTTCAACTTGCCCATTTGCCTGAGGATGATATAGAGAAGTGCGGATATTGCGTATCTTCCATTTTTCGCAAAATTCATCGAAAGCGGCGTTGTCGAACTGCTTTCCATTGTCGATGATTATAGTGTGGGGGAACCCATAGTGGCACTACAATATTTCTCCATACGAACTTAATGGTCTGTTTCTCGGTGATTCTGGCTAACGGCTCTGCCTCGGCCCATTTGGTGAAATAATCGACCCCCACGATTGCGAACTTGTTTTAACCTTTCCCGATAAGCAAGGGCCGGATGATATCGACCCCCCATTGAGCGAAGGGCCAAGGGCAATCCATTGGCGTCATTAGCTCGGATGGTACATGAGGTATAGGAGAATATCGCTGGCATTTGTCACATTTTTTAGAGAATTCGATCGCATCTGCCTTCATAGTGGGCCAGTAGTATCCTTACCTCATCGCCTTATATGCTAGAGATCGTCCCTTTGGGTGGTTACCACATGCCCCTGGTGTATTTCATCTAGAACACGATGTGCTTCTTCTGGGTGAAGACACCTTAAATAGGGCAAAGAGAAACTCTTACGTAATAACATGCCATTTTCTAAAGTATACCTGACAGCTCGATGACGAATTTGTCATGCGGATTTCTTGTTGTTTGGAAGATATCCATCCCTGAGATATAGTAGAATGGAGTCCATCCAACATGGAGAGGGATGGATCGCGATCACTTGCCCAGGAGTTGCTTGATCGATACTTTGGGTCCGAAGGTGCTCGATGGGAATTGAATGTGATAACTCAGATTCTGGAGCGGAAGCAAGTTTTGCCAAAGAATCTGCGAGTTTGTTCTTCTCGCGAGGGATGTGGACCATCTCATAATATTTCAGCTTCGCAAGCAGGATGAGCACTTTGGATTTGTATAACACCATCCTTTCTTCTTTTGCTTCAAATTCGCCAAGTACCTGATTGACTATGAGCTGAGAGTCACTATGAATGAGTAGATTTTGAATTGAGATGACATTTGCCAGTTCGAGGCCAACGATCAGAGATTCATATTCTGCTTCATTATTTGAGATGCGAGAATCAAACCGTAAGGCGTATTGAAAACGCGACCCGTCAGGAGCAACTAGAATTAGGCCCGCTCCTCTATTAGTGGCCCGTGAGGACCCGTCCACGAAGAGTGACCAGGATGGCTAGTCACTGGTCGCGAGATTATTGTCGGGAGAGGAGTATGTAAATTCGGCGATAAAGTCTGCCACGGCCTGGCCCTTGATTGCGATCCTGGGGCAGAACGAAATATCGTGCTCGCTGATCTCGACCGCCCATTTAGTTAATCGCCCTGAAACCTTGGGTTTCTGAAGGACCTGCTGTAATGGGTGGTTTTTTGGCACTAATATAGCGTGGGCTTGGAAGTATGGTCGCAGTTTTCGAGCAGCCCTGACTAAAGCGAGGTTCAACTTTTCCATATCAGAATACCGAGTTTCGGCATCCACCATTGCTCGACTAATATAATAAACGGGCCTTTGATGTAGGACGGGTCGCTGACTATTTCATGGCCCAGATGGAGCAAAAGAAGACCGGACGGGACCGAAAGTGGTCCGGACCGTCAGGACCGTGAATCGGTCGTATCTCACAATCCAGAATGAGTTACGGGACGTATAATATATCAATTTGGGGTAGCTCGAGCTACTTTAGCCAACCAACCCCGCTACGCCGGGTTGCCCAACCCGGAATCGCGAGAATCGACAGTATCGACGGTCATTAGGCTAGTTTATTTTCATTTTTACTATTTATAGTAAGTTTTAATTCGATCATAACTTTGCATCTGTAGGGTTTTAGAGTTAGTGCCCAACATGAAAAGGGCTTAGAATATTTCGTAGAACAACGTGGTTGAGGCCGTTTGATAACTTTCTATTTTTGGCCGAAAACCAAGAGTTCTAGTAGGATTGAACGACTTCTATAAATAGTAAGTTTACTATTTATAGTAAGTTGCGTTTTCTAGGAGTTTTAGTTGGAGTTGGATTTTGATACTTTACCAAGGGTTTAGTTTCCTATTTATATGCATTGTAATTCCGTTTTTATTCATTCAATTATCAATAAATCAATTATTCGGAATTTATTTCCTCTTTTTTTCTTTTATTTCTTCTCGTGGATTCGAGAAACTATCGGTTAGGGAGACGGTGATCGACCTACCACGTCCTCCCTGCGTCAGCCTTTGTACCCCGGAATCTTCTCTTATTAAAGCGGCACTAACGGCCGTAGAAGACACAGATAAATAAAGAAGTTGTTCGTGTGCCACAGGCACTGACAGAACGGGAGGTGCACTCATATATTGCTTCAGTTGTTGGAATGCCTCTTCGCATTGCGATGTCCACTTCCAATCAGATTTTGCGGTGGCTCGGAGGAGTTTAAAGAAGGGTAAACACTTGTCAGAGGCCCGCGAAATGAACCTATTCAACGATGCTATACGACCAGCCAGGCGTTGGACATCCTTAAGGGTAGTCAGAGATTTCATCTCTATCAATACCTTTATTTTTTCGGAATTTGCTTCGATTCCTCGTTGGCCGACCATAAATCTGAAAAATTTACCAGCAGAGACTCTGAACGCACACTTCTCGAGATTTAGCTTCATTTGATACTTCCTCATCAAGTCGAAGGCTTCTCGAAGATCTGTAAGGTGGTCGTTTTCTACGACACTTTTCACGAGCATGTCGTCGACGTAAACCTCCATATTTCTACCGATTTGTGTGGCGAACATTTTATTGAAGAGGCACTGATAGGTGGCCCCCGTATTTTTAAGACCAAAAGGCATTACTTGGTAGCAATACAGACCTCGGTCAGTGATGAAGGCAGTATACTGGCTATCAGGTGGATGCATCATGATCTGGTTATAACCGGAATAGGCGTCCATAAAAATGAGCAGGGCGTGTCCTGCGGTTGAATTAACCAGCTGGTCGATCCGCGGGGTCGGGAAGCTATCTTTGGGGCATGCTTTGTTCAAATCCGAATAATCAATACACATTCTCCACTTGCCATTTGTTTTTCGAACGAGAACCACGTTCGCGACCTAGTCTGGATAGTCAACTGCTTTTATAAAATTGACAGTGAGTAGCTTCTCGACCTCAGCTTTAATTACCATTTACCTTTCTGCAGTGAAAGCACGTCGACGTTGATGAACAGGTTTATACTTTGGATCAACATTCAGACGGTGTGTTATAACGCTGGGGTCGATGCCCGGCATGTATCTATGAGACCAGGCAAACACATCTTGGTATTCAGTGAGGAAACGGACCAGATTTTCCCGAAAGACATTGGTTAAAGAGGACCTAATGTATACAACTTTGGACGAATCGTCTTCGGTTAGGTGGATTGCCACTGTCTCTTCTCCGGGAGTTCCTGATTGGAGAGCATTTTCTCTTGGATCCAACGAGGTAGCCGTTGGAAGGCTTGGTGAATCTTGTGCCACCATCATAATTGGTGTTGTCTAAGCCTTCTTTCGGTCTCTTACGGCTATCTCATAACATGAACGTGCTTCTTTTTAATTTTCTCGTACAACCCCAACACCATTCGAGGTAGGAAATTTGACGCATAAATATAAAGGATGTAAAGCTGCCCTAACCTTATTAAGCGATGGCCGCCCCAAAATGACGTTATATGCTGACCTCTGGTGTACCACGAGGAAATTAACGAAGACGGTTGTTTTCGCTGGACTTTTTTCAAAGGTGACTGGGAGGTCAATGCTTCCTTCCGGCGTTACCACCTTACCCCCGAAGCCGACGAGGAAAGTTGAAACTGGTTTGAGTAAGCTTCTGGCAAGTGCCATTTTGTTGAAAGTCTCTAGGTAAAGAATATCCGCAGAGCTACCTGTATCCACCATAATGTGATGAGTCAAATAATTTGATACCTTTAGTGCGACCACGATGGAGTCTTCATGAGGGAAGTGGATCCCCTCAGCATCCTCGAGGGAGAAAGAGATTGGAGGGTGGCCGAATTCTGACTTGTTGGGCGTCTGCTCCAACCAGTAGATATGCTGGGGTTTCTTAGACGCCTTACGAGTATAAGCTTTCCTCGAAGCTTGAGAATCTCCCCCACAAGCTGGTCCTCCGGCAATGGTCCGGATTTCTCCGGCAGGTTCAGCATCTTCTTGGGGAGTATGATGGTGAGGTTACTTCTTCTGGTGCGATGCGCCTTCCGTGCTTTTAAGCGACCGACCTTGGCGAACAACATAATCTTGGAGATAACCTTTCCGAATGAGAGCTTCGATGTGATCTCGTAAAGAGATGCAATCTTGGGTCCTATGCCCATGATCTTTGTGGAAATAACAAAACTTGCTCTTATCTCTCTTTTCGGGATCGGATTTAATCTTTGCAGGCCATTTCACATATGGTTTATGCTTGATCTCCATTAGCACCTTTTCAGGAGATCGGTTGAGAGGAGTGTAGTTATGATATTTACCAGAATAAATTTTCTTGGGAGAGCGGTCACGTCGATCGCGCCGATATTTTTTGTCTGGGGGCGAGATTTCCTCCGGCTTGGGCTTCTTACCCTGTATATCATGACGTGCCAAAGCAACTTCTTCTGCATCGATATATTTTTGAGCTTTTGCTTGGAATTCCGTCATGGTTTTTGGAGGGTTCTTATCTAGGGCAAATCTGAATCTCTCGCTTGTGATTCCGGCAATGAGGCATTTTTCTTCGGTGTAGCCTTCAATTTGGACAGCTTCTGTAGTGAACCGTACTGTGAATTCTTTTATCGTCTCTCCATACTGCTGCTTCAAATCCATTAGGTGAGATGCCGGCTTTTTAGTGCGGATGCTTCCCATGAATTGAGAGAAGAATAGCTCCGATAGCTGTGCGAAGGACCCGATGGATCGGGGTTTTAGTCCCTGGAACCAGGTACGAGCTGCCTCCTTTAAGGTTAGGGAGAAAGCCCTACACATGATTTCTGACCCATGCCCCTTCAGCTCCATAAGTGACCTATATGTTTCCAGGTGTTCGAGAGGATCACCTATACCGGTGTATGGGGTGATAAAAGGTGTGCGATACTTCCTGGGCAAAGGTGCTCCCATGACTTCACAGGTGAAAGGAGACTCGGATCGATGTATCGACACCATAGCAGCTGATGGTCGATTTGCTTAGTATCGTTGTTCCATGTCGTCGAAACGATCATGGATTCTCTTGAGATCTCCTTCCCATGGTAAGGTATAACCTGACGTTTCGACGGTGGACCCCTGAGATCGTTGTTGCTTGGAAGTACTGGAGTGTATGGAATGCGGGGGTAGTACAGGGGCTTGATTGTTGAGTGGTATTTGATTCGATGGAGGATGATTTGGTTGGACTTGAGGTTCATCCGCGGAATGTCTGGAAGCCACTGGTATAGGTTGCGCTGGTAACGCTTCGGAAGGTTGCCGCTGGGGCTCTAGGAAATGCTGATCAAGCCGATTAGACAAGGCTTGGAATCCGACATTGAGGGTTAGGAGTGTGTTTTCGAAGAGACGCATGACATCTTCTTGATTCCCAGAAACATCAAATTGCGGGTTTTGCAACGGCACGTTAGGATCTCCCTGAGGAGGGTCCGTCGAAGTAGCCTGAGGGACAGGCACCGATTCGGTGGCGTCAGGCGGAAGTAGCGTCTGCCTTGAAGTGGAAGGATGAACTGTCTTTTTGGTAGGCATGGTGGGAGGACTTCGATCAGTGATGAGAACGGCTGATCTTGATGATCCAATGTTCCCACAGACGGCGTCAATCCGTTAATGTCGGATTTGGTAACAGGATCCTCCAGACGTTCACCTTCCTTCAAGCCAGGTTTCCCTCGAACCTGAAAAAATATATAAGAGAAAACTAAGGGTGGCTGACGTTCAGCCGTTAGCCCTCCGAAGCTTAAGTCAGATAGGGTATGGTTGCCAAGGAAACTAATAATTTTGGAGTTTAAAGATTGTATATTCGGTACCTTTACCACCTGTAGGATTATCTATTTATGCAAATCCGGGCAGTCCAGTCCGTTACACAAGCCATTAAGATTACTGCTGATTTGTGGGATAAGGAGCTTATCCTGTCAATCCTTAGATGAGGGGATAGCCTAATCCAATTAGACGTCTGGTCAATTACGTTCCTTGATAGTGATCCCTTGAAATATGGAACCGTAGGCAAAGATAAGTAAAAAAACGGCCTATACGGGCTGCTGATACTATAAAAAGGACGTCATTGCTAAAGACCAGTGACCAGGGCTGCTCACATGACGGAAGCAACTCGCGAGCTAGGCTACTCGCATGACGGAAGCTACTCGCGAGCTAGGCTACTCGCATATTGAGGTGTGACACCTTTTAATGACCACGAGACAGGTAGCTCACAAGTCGAGAAAGATATTCTATGCTCTCCCACCATTCGATTATTGACAGTTAAGGCTCGATGACTCGGTAACTGTGTGCCATACTTGTCCAATGTGCGAGATTCGACCAGATGATGTCGCGAGTCGAATATTGTTGTAAAGGTGCTCGTAGATTATCGGGACCTCGTTAGAACCTCTGATCAACGCAATTTGGCTACAACAATGATGATATTTTAATGAAATTTTTATGAGTTTTGACCTTTCAAAGGTTTCATCATTATTTAACGGTTTAGATTGGTTTAAATGCATCTCAGGTGTACAGTATGTAAGTGCTTGCCTGTGGCTGTAATGCGCTTGCAGAGTAACCAAGTTTTCCTTATATGTTTGAGAAATTGCCCTATGTAAACCTCAATTTTGACAAACCAGCTAAAATAGACCTCCAAAACTTACTTTCCTATTCTAAACTTCAGTGTTTTTTCAGACAGAAATACCCTTACAAGCACTCGTCGAAATTCAATGGTGTTTCAATGAGCGCTCCTTGAATTTACAAAGGTATTCCTGTCCGAAAATATATACCCATATAATTGAAGTTTAGAATGGAAAAGGAAAGTTTTTGAAAGTCTATTTTGGGTGGGTCAGTTAACCTGAGGTTTAAAGATGAAAATTTCTCCGCATGTTTCTCTCAAGAAAAACTTTGAAACTCTGGCAGAGGTAGGTCATACTTCACAGGCAATCACTTTGGATATGTGAATCCATCATACGTTTAACATAAAATGAACCGTCCAAATAGTTAGAGCTACTTTAGATGGGCCACATTAGAACTTTTAGATTGAAATGATTTTATGACGATACGATTGATGGACATGCGATGATAGACGGTTAGAATGAATAAACAGTCAACGGCTGTAATTCAACAATGAATATTCATTAGTCATGCTTAGGATAATCCAATCAATTTGATCATAGGATTGACCTCTCTAAAGTTGTCCCCACTCTTCAAAAAGTCTAAACAGTGTTAGATATACGCCAGGTGTACATTTTTTAGTGCATGTGTATAAATTATCGTACTCTCACAGAGTATCAAATCGGTCAACTGTTTCGACCCCTATGCTTGTTTTGCACAATTTAGATAACGATTGAGACTCTTGAACCGTACACTTGGCACAGTTACAGGCAATCTAAACCGACTAAATGTCTGAAATTATTGTGAAGGGAGCAGAATGGAAGAAATTGCACTGTAAGATAATATTAACCGTCTGATTTTTCTAGTCGAATTTGAACTATTTACCATTCGATGGCTATTAACTAGATGGTTATGATTACTTGATCAGTGTGATTTTTTGGAGATATTTTCCATCCACTGTGGAAAAAATATTTGGACGGTTTAGATAGGTTCACATCAGTTCCACACGTGCGAAGGAGAAGTCACTGCCATTATCTAAAATGTGCAGAACTAACGTAGCAATCTACTCTCAAAGGTCCGACCAGGGGTCTCCGCGACCAGCAGGCCAGACACAATCTTGAATGACCTGGGACTGACATTTAACGCCTGTTTGTTTTTTTGAAAATAAGATGTAAATACCAATAAATGTGCCATTATAAGTTACCTGGGAAACAGGAAGCAGTTTGGCTGGTGTACGGCTCACCACACAACTGGCTGTGTATTGACGTCACCAATTTCTGTGGGCTCTACCATGAGGTTTGTGTTATGTTCAAACCGTCCGTCCGGAGACATCATTATAATGGTTAAACCAAAAAAAAATAAGGCAGATCCAAACATTAAGTGGACCACACTGCAGAATGCAGAGGGAGATTGAACGTCTACCATTGAAACTTTCTTTGGGATCACAGAAGTTTTGTATCAAACTGACATTTGTTTTTACCCTTCATCAAGGTCCGTCCAACCTTATGAACAGTTTGGATGGCAAATAAACATCATGGTGGGCCTTAGAAATCATTTAACCGTGAGAATCATTGTCCCCACTCCCTTTTGTGGTGTGGTCCACTTGAGATTTGGATATAACTCAATTTTTGGACCATGGCCTAAAATGATCTCCTAAACTGGATGTACAGTTTAAATAGGTTAAATACACCATTGTGGGGCCAACAGAACCTTGATTTTCTTTGAATAGTTCGTACCATCACGAAGGTCGAGGGCCGACGGCGGATCCCTTTCTGGGAAATAGTATGAAATGTGGCGGAGAAGATGGTATTTACTTATGTTTGTTTGGAAGCTCTAATCATTACCCTACCCTCTCATTTAATTCAAAGGGAAACACATAGTCCAAGCCTTCGTATTCCACCTTAGACTTCATTTTGCCCCTGTCATACGTGGTTACATGATGAATGCATTTCATCCCAGCCATCCGTTCATCACTCTTAACCATTTATTATTCTAGATCAGTCATGACCAGATATCACATGCCTGATTTCATACATCACAGAGGGCCCCATGGTGCCATATTAGCCCCACGGTACTCGACTAACAAATGACCGCTGCTACTGCAGATTCCTCGGGGATGGATTTGTTGTCCACCACCAACAGGTGCTAGTCCCTGCCGGGTTTTAATGGACAAAAAAAGCAATGTGTATGTTGATCCGGCTCTCAAGTGGGCCACACAGGAAACTGAGAGAACGATGAAGACCTGTTGCACTTATCTCACTGTTTCAATCATCACACGGGCCTACACGTGTAGTGTGAAGGTGGACATTTGCCACTTAAATAAATATCAAAATTGAAGCAGCCTAAATTTCCCACCTGGAATAACGGTCAATAACATATGTTGTGGATGACAACCTAACCAAAGCGATCAGTTGGGACGTAAAATAGAACATTACATATCAGCAACACCGACCACCCTAATAGAAAAGAACATCCAATTCACATGCATATGAACAACGTTGTTATAAGCCACGCATGCCATTTACAACCAACCCAAAAAAAAATCCCAAAAACTTATGTATTTTTATTTGAATTTTTTTTTTCAAGAAATTCAGAAAGGCGGCGCTATATGCCTCTTCTTTAGAAAGTAACTTTGTTGGCCTCAGCACATAAGACTGACTTAGTTCCTCCAATTCCTCTAATGCTGGAATAATGTGAGACATTCGCCCAAAATCTTTATCCTTATCGATTGTTATTGCTATCAACTGCATTGCATTCCCTATGGTGACCATTCCATTATCAATCAAATCAATTGGCCTAACCATTTTAGCTCCCTTCTTCGAATTAGCCATGTTGTTGGTTTTCCCAGAGGTGTTATTGTTCTCTGATGGACTTGGATGCAAAATATTTTTTCCTCTACAACTATCAAATGACCAATTGATATCCAGTTCGGTGTCTTTAGCTCTTCAGAAGAAGTAATGTTGATATCGTCATTAAAATCGACGTGTAGTTTGATGAATCCTTTATATCTCGCCATCTCATATTACTTGATCTTTGAGGTAAGTTTTCCATTGCACAATGCTCTGCCAGTAGTTCTATCATTTCCAAATATATGTTCAAGATCGTTATACTTTGGTATAATTTTTCCTTGAAATTGATCGGCATTCAGTTGAGACTAAAAAAAAATTAAAAACCATTTCATCAATTCGTCATTCATAAAATATACAGAATTAGTGCCTTTTCTATTAATGTAAACTTAGAAAAATATCTTACCCTAATATAGTCGACTCATACTTTATCAGGAGCAACAATGACTTTTAACTCGTCATCCCAACTAAAACTTGAAGTATTGCGCAGGTCTTTCACAATGAAGTAATTTTTTTCTTACTGTGTGAAGCCGATTTTTTACATTGTTATTAGTGATCAGTAACCCTAATTTCAATCTCATATTCTCTACAATTGGGGTGTATTAATTTTTCTTAAAACTAGATCATCTCCTTCGTCCGTTAATTACTAGCTCCATTAGACCATCGATTAGGATGTTGTCCATTTATTGGCACACTTAGACAATCGAAACTATTGATCCAGACCTTCATTAGGTCTTGCGTACATTTAGTGGGCCACCATGCAAAAATTTCACTAATCTAAGGAAGATTAACCATTTGATCAATGGTCATTACTCATTTGTTAGGGAGCCGTAAACATCCATCGGGCACTTTGGAGGATAGGACCAATCCAAGAATTGATTTGATCATTTGATCAATGTAACTTTTGCATGGCTGCACATTAAATGTTTTCTGGACTTAATGGATGGTTTAAATTGACCAATTAAACCGTCCAAGGTGAATCAACAGAGCTAGGAGCACTACTGTAACTTTTAGTCCTCTAAGAGCACTAGAACATTTCTTATAAATGATAATGAAGCCAGCAGGTCACGAAGACTTCAATGAGCTTGAGATTTAGGCCTGGAACTGATCAGGTTCAAGCCCTACCCATGTCAGGTTTAAATGGGCCCACGTACGTGCTTGAGCCAGGGCTCAAATGGTAATGATGCAGGATTTAAGTGAGCCCATCCGTTTGTTTGGGCCTGAAAAGGAGGTCCAAGCCCAGTCCATTTCACCCTTATAAAATCCACTCCTTACATCTAGGCCTGGCAAAATTCCACACGACTCGCCAAGCCGCACGAAAAATTTAGTGTTCGGGTCCGGCCTTACCGTATTGGGTTACTAGCGGGTTGGCCCATCAAGACCCAATAAGATAACAGGTCGGGTTTGGGTTAGTGTTTCACCTGCAAAACCTGTTTAAACCATTAGTTAAGGCAGCAAATAAGACTCTCTCTCTCTCTCTCTCTCTCTCTCTCTCTGGGGAGTTTTCTCCATCTTTCTGCCCACGGCTCCACACAATCATGCTCCAAAATCTCTATCGAATCAAGCCTCTTTTCTGTCTCTCTGCCCACGACAGCACAACCCGTTTATTTAACAGGTTAAACAGGTCGGGTTGCAAGTAACTCGTTGAATTAATGAATGGGTTTGGGTTTCTAGATTTTGACCCATAAGTTAACGGGTCAGGTTTGAGTGAGGGCATTTTTGACACTACACGAATGCACCATGACACAGAACATGGTCACCAGGCCTAATTCCATCTCAGTTTCTATCATGGATTCCAGGACTTTGGCAAACAATAAGCAAGATCAACAACTCAGGAAGGGCTCTCCACGGGGAAGAATGGAGATGGGATGCCAACCATAGGTTTGTGTGTGGGGCTACTATGGTGTGTATCTTTCATCAAACTCGTGTAACTCACCAGGATGGAGTTAAAATACATCCATACATCATGAGGGCCATTGTTCCACTCGTGAGGCTCATCAGAGTCTTCACAGGACTGATCTTTTGTATGTACGGTTCAAGTGATGGTTCTCACCTGATGAATGGAATGGATTCACATATAAAACAAGGTGGGCGCCACAGCTCGTAGGTGTTGAAGACGGTCCGGGTCCGAGAGAAGGGACTGATTTGATTGTGCACCCAAATTACCAAGCTGAGTTGGGTGCACGGGTGCTAGCTCTTTTAAGCCCACACATGTGCCATCATGGCACCTCAATATGATGGAGGGGTTCCGTGATGTGCCCCAACCTAGTCTAAGAATTAGGTCAGTCGATAAGCCAGATGAGACACGTTTATGCGACAAATGCAAGGCTGGGAAAAAGTTGGCCCAAGCTTTGCAACCCGTTCACCTGTTTCTGTCATCGTGGCCCACATGATCAGGGAAGCAGCTTCATTTTCCGACAAGAACATATAACTGTGGGACACACCTGATGGACGGCTGGGATTTTGCACACATAGGACTACCAGCTTCATTTTGTGACAATCGTATAAATGGGACACACCAGTGGACGGATCGGATTTTGCACACACAAGTGTAGGATGGCGGCACATTGTGGCCTCGTATGTGAGTCATAAAAGCATTCGCCAACTTCGGTGAGGCCATGACGTTGGGCCCACCTTGATGTATGTTTCATCCGTTTTGCCAAGTCATTTTATAGTATGTAACACAAAAATAGCGGATCCAATTAATCTCAGGTGGACCACACCACAGGAAATAATGGTGATGAAAGGCCCACCATTAAAAACTTCCTAGGGCCCACTATAATGTTTATTTGCCATCCAACCTGATGATAAGGTGGTACAGACCTGGATGAAGGAAAACATAAATACTAGCTCCATCCAACACTTCTATGGCCCACAAAAGTTATAAATTGTAGGCGTTCAATCACCACAGCTTCCACCTGAGATTTGGATAGGCTTCATTTTTGGGACCAATATCTAACATGAGCTGGCCAAATGGATGGACAGCATGGTAAAAGACACACATCATAGTCGGTCCCCATAGAGGCGGGTCGCCAGGCAGTCCCTGGGGCCTATCTATTTTTTTGGGGGTGGGGGTGAATTACACGGTCCTGATGCACCAGGCGTTTGTACTGTCCATTGATGCCCTTTGTCCATACAAGTGGGCCTATCATTCGTTGACATAGACCGTTGATCTGATGGTTCCGGATTGGATTGAGGATGACCCATCATCCATATTGGAAAATCCTCACCGTCCAAATCCTGGCCTTTTTTTTTTTTCAGACTGTTGCTATATTTTGTTTACTGATTGTATATTACGGACCACAATGCTGATGATTTAACTTGCATTATCATACAAACGTTGTAGTTTTCATCGTAGATTGCATTGGCAGAGCACAAACTCACAGAGCTAGTTTCATAGCATCCTGTCGGTCCCAACTTGCCATCAAAATGTCGCTAGTAATGGAAATCCAAGCCATTTAAACATTGGGCCCATCACCGATATCATCTTTCTTGAAAATCAAGATAGAAAAGAGGGCCACCTCCATTTGCTATCTCACATTCAGTCAGGATGAGGCTTAACATTATTCCATGGTCAAGATCTCTCAAGCTATATGTGATTTTTTGAGTACGTGTCATCCATGTTGGGATCCACCATAACAACGGGTTGGATTACTGAACGATGGCCCCACTTGTATAATTTGTGGAGCAATTCCGCTTAAATGGCACTACTGGAACACTCAAAGCTCCCTGGGGCCACCATGCTATATATGTAAAATCCAATCCACCCATCAGGCGATAACCTTTATTTTCACCGTACATTGAAAATTTTAAAGTAATAAAACCCTCAGATGGACCACACCATTGGGAACAATGTAAAATTGCGTGGACTAGACTGATTTTTGCTTCTTCTGTTCATCCTTTTGATTGGCAGATGATGAGGGTTGATGAAAGATGGACACCATGGTGGCACCGTATAAAAACCATGGTTGTGGTGATTTTTGGTCCCATGGCCTAACATTGGAAAGTGCAGCTGATGGATGGATGGAGTTTACATGTGCGGGCAGATTCGTATTGAGATAGTCAGAAACTGTGGGGCCCATCATGATTTATGTGTCTTATCCACGCCATCCATCCATTTTACCAGCTCATGTTAGGGAAGGAGCCCAAAATAGAAGCATATCTAAAGCTTATGTGGACCATATCGCAGGAAACGGTTGGAATTGAGAAACTTCCGTTGAAAACTTCTCAGAGGCAGCAGAATGTTTGGATCAAGCTGATATTTGTGTTTTCTCTTCATCGATGTGCAGTGTGACCTTATGAACGGGTTGGATGACAAATAAACATAGCTTTGGACCCTAAGACGGTTTCAATGGTGGACACCATTATCCCCACTGTTTTCTGTGGCGTGGTCCAGTTAAGCATTGGATATGTTTCAATTTTGGGCTCATGCCCTAACATGATCTAGAAAAACAAATGGACAGCGTGGATAAGATGTATACATCACGTGTAAGGCCCACAGAGTTTACTCTGTCGTTTCATGCTCTATGCAAAACAAGTGTTACAGAGGGCCCCGATCGGCCGACCCTATCACACATGCTCCGCTGTGCTTAATTAGAGTTTCAGAAACGTGTGCTACATTGGTGTAAGTTCCGTTGATATCAGTTACAGAGAGAGAAGAAGAAGAAGAAGATAAGCCATTCTGATTAACATTACATATGAAATATAAAAGAAGATATAGAAAGCGAAACTCGATTAATGGTGGTGTGAAGTTGATGCAACCTCTACTTCTGATTTCTTTTCATTCCACGTCCTTCTTCTTGAAAAAGATGTTGGAGGAGTGTTTTGGTGTTGGGATCATCCCACTCCAATGCATCCCACCACTCTTTGCTTCCTCTGATCCATCCTCCCACAGCAGATGTTGAGTTGCCCAATGAAAGAGGGATCTTCTTCAGCCGTGGACAATCTTCTATACAAATATAATTCAGGGAAGGGCAAATGATTACCCGCTTACAAACGCTTTTCAATTTCTCTAAATCTACTAAATGCAACTTCCTCAAGTTAGGGAGTAGGAGGATGGTATTATTATTGTTGTTGTTATCACCTTCTTCTTCAACCATACCTCCTTCTCCTCCTTTTATCACCTCCTCCATCTCCCTGCAGTATCCAATACCGATGTCTTCGAGGCATTGGAGATGCTGAAACGATTGAAGTGACATGAGATTCTCCAATACTCGGCATCCCCAGACAGTCAGGAATTTGAGGCCTGTAAATGAGCCAGGCGGCAAGACCCCCTCACACAGACCCCTAAAATTCGGCAGCATGTCTAGAAGCAGAGACTGTATTGACATAAAAGGCGTTATGGTGCTGTTGTCTCCTATGATCGGCAACAACCACTTCATTTCACAGGACCTGATTTGACATTGCCATAAGCGATGCAAGCGAAACAGGCAGGATAAGCTTGACACCTCGAATCCGCCCATAGTCAACCTGACAATACTATCAGGAAGCACTAAGGAATTGCAACCAACAGCATTTATCCTATTTGTATTTTTAGCAGATGAAACAGAAAGCTCTTGGAGATTAACCAAACATTCCATCCCACTTGGCACTTCTTTGATGCCAGTGCAAGACAGGTCCAAAAGCCTTAGACGCTTCAGCTTTGCTAAGGACGGTACCTCCCTTAACCTCTCACAACCTTTTAGTAAGAGTATACACAGGTTCTTCAAGTTGGAAACTGATTCTGGCATATACTCAATACCAGTGTAAGAGAGGTTGAGAACTCTGAGGCCGCACATGCGATTGAAGAACTCATGAGAAATGTTGCCTGAGAGAAGATTCCCTTGCAGCAACAATGTGGAGAGGTTTGGGCAGTTGGGTTCGCCTGAAATCATTTGAATTTCATTTCTCATTAATGAGATCTTTTCAACCTCTTCAGTAAATTCTTCTCCGCCAATTGATATTCCCTTTATCCCCTTCCCAGCCTTGACCAGAAACTGAGGGCTCTTCCTTGTAATTCCGATGGCCAGATCTCTGATTAAATCATGCATAACTACACAACCTTCATACCTCATCACCAACATACATACATCTATCAGTCCATTCAATATTGTGTAGCCTTTGTCTTGTTCCTTTTCCCAGTCTCCCATATCATCTATCAATCCTTCTCCTATCCAATACTTTATCAGCCATTCAGCATCGAATTCATAATCCTCTGGAAACAAGGCACAATACAAGAAACAAGATTGAATCCTCTCAGATTTTAGTCGATCATAACTAAATTTCAAAATTGGAAAAACTTCATCATCCATGCCTTCGATCTCCATCGTTGAGCATTTTAACTCCTCCAATGCATTTCTCCATTCTCTAACATCATCCTTCTCTCTCATTGCACTTGCTACTGCGATGATTCCAAGTGGCAAGCCACCACATTCTTCAGTCACAAGCTTAGCAATCTGTTCTATTCCCGGAGAAAGCACTACATCAGCCCCAAGCTTTTCCTGAAACAATTCCCATGCTTCTTCTCTCGAAAGAACCTGTACTTCAAACTTTTTTTGGCACTTCATGCCTCGGCACACATTTTTTGATCGGGTAGTCAGTACTACTTTGTATGCATTGCCCTCGGGAATCCCTAGCTTTTCCAATGGAAATGGTTTCCACATATCATCCAAGATCATAAGGAACTTCTCCCTACGCTTCAAAGCCTCAAACAATCTCATTGATCTTCTCATTTCATCATCTTCATAGGAAAGATCCAATCCTATTGCTCGTGCAATACGATTTTGCAGTCTCTCAATTTTAGAATCATTAGACACTGTCACCCAAATGGCAGTGCCCAATATTCTGGAGCTCTGTATTTTGTTGTAGATGTGGGGTCATGATGGTCGTCTTGCCAACGCCCCCCATGCCATAGACACCTATAGTTTTGACCTCATCATCCATCAAGGACTTCCAAATCTGTTCCAAATTCCTTTCGGCTGTCGTTCTACCCACCAGTTTCGTCGTGGGTATGCGTCCACTTTCAGGTAATAGATCAGCAAGTAACCCTTCTGAAAATCGGCCCTTCTCCTTAAGCTTCACCACCTCTTCAATCTTCTCTACGACAAGCTTTCCCAATGTTACACGTCGAAGTGAGAAATCTGTCCCTACTTCTCCATAATCCTCTTCTATCTTAGCCACTTCGCCTGTAATCTTTTCCACATTTTCCATCCATAAACTTACCTCTGCCTTTGGCTTCTTTCCACGCGCTACCTCTGCTGTGTTCAGTGCAATAATTATGTCAGTCTGCCGGCTACTCAACTCCTGCATTACAGTTTTCAGAACATCAAGACTCTCTTCAAGCCTTCTAGAGTAGTCGTATTCAGCCCATGCAGTCGTGGCAATCTCCAGGAGGAATTTCATAGCAACTCCTACAATAGCAACTTAAAAATGTAAAATTACAAAATTATTGATCACGAAAACTAAATGAGATTGTGTTTGGTTGTACCAAATTTCATGAAATTTTGCATCAAATTAAACTGATCATAGTTTAAAAACCCCAAAACTCAGACTAGACTCTATGTCCATTCGGCCCAGGTCAACTTGGGAGACTCAGCCCAACCTGACTGGATATTTAATAATTACATATTTTTATATTTATAATTATAGTGAATGTTAAGAATTATTAAATCTAGATGGAGTTTTTACCCGAAAATTCCTGCAAGCTCATGATATTCCCATAACAACAGAAAGCCCCACCGTAGTAATTGTGCAGATAAGAGGAAGTAATGTCCAAATTACCATTGTTACTTCAACAGAACGCCCCATCTCTTGCACAGAAGAGAATTAGGCCCAGGAAAAACAAATGCTATGTGGGCAATAGCTTGTTGTGTTTCGGAAATCTTTTCCGATCACTAGTTCCTTGACCTAACTTTAGGTGTAGGTATCAAAAACCAATCCCATCTTGGAAATAGTGTACCCGGTGATGCCCACCCTCATCCAAAACTTTTGTGGCTCATTAATGGTCAATCACCGCTGTTTCTTGTGGTATGGTCCACCTGATAATTGGATTTGCTTCATTTTTTTGGAAAATGCCCTAAAACGATATGGAAAATGATCAAGGTAAGCTCCATGATAAGGGCCGCACCGTCTTGGGTCAGTCCAGGGTCTCACCTAATCCACTCCATTTTAAGGGACTTCAGCTTTCCCATATTAATAAAAAAAAAAAATTGACAAGACACATAGCCAACCCCACCTTAATGTTTATGTGAAATCTACTCCGACCATTTGATGCATAATCCTATGTTAGGCTAAGGCCAAAAACTAGACTGACATGTCAATTAGTGGGCCATACCAAAGGAAATAGTTAGGAGAGATGTCCACCCTTGATTTTTATATGGACCACTATGATGACTATAAGAAATCCACTCCAACCATTAGATGCCACAAAAACATTTTGGCCTAGGGTCCAAAAATCATAACAATCTTTGATTCAAGTGGGTCGCACCAAGAGAAACAATTTGGAGGGTGGGCATCGCTATGTACAATGTTTCCAATCATATGGTCCACTTGAATAATGGATGGGATTGGTTTTTGATACCCATGCCTAAAATTAGATCACTCAACTTATTATCGGATTGGATTTCTTGAACACAATAAGTTAGAGACTACAAAGCATTTTTTTTCCTTTTTTTAATTTTATTTTGCATAAGACAAAATCAACATTGCTTTCTTAAAAAACAAAAAAACAAGAAAGAAAGAAAAAACCGTCGCCCATGTTATTGATAAAAAAACATATGTACGGCCCCAAGCTTCAAGCAGGCCCCACAAAAAAATTTGGGGCCTACTATCATATCCCACTACACAACACTGCACACGAAGGAAAAAAAAGCCATCTAAATGGCCCTAAGACTTAAAAGGCCTGATAGCGCCCACCTCAGCCGAATCCAAGGACAAGAGGCCTATAATGAGACCCAAGAGCTCCACGTAACTAAGGTATGTCGTGTTGGGAGAACCTTCACTGCCCATCCTCGCAAGAGCATCCACCATTGGTGGAGACACCGTTGTGCAGAACTCTTTGTGGAGAGTAGTATAGACTTTGTATCCTCTATCCATACAACTAGAGAAACCTTTTGGTAAATATGGAGAGTCAAAGCATGTTATTGGAATATCATATACTACCAGGAATTTTTAAGTAAAAACCCCAATCTATATTTTATACTTAAAGTCCATTGCTCTATTTTTCCTGCTCTTTCTACAATTAGGGATTTTTTCTCCATGAAAAAAATGAAATAGCAATAAAAATAATATTCTAATGTGTGATTGGGCCTATTTGGATAGCAAGTTTTGACAGTATTGTAACTTAAAAGTGTCATCATTATGATTTTACAGTGAATGTTTAAACATAAAATTGACACATAATTTGGTGGTCAAATGCAAATGTATAAGAAACAAATAGATGAATTTATAGTTATTAAAGATTTACAATACATTGCAGTAGAAATCTTTTATCTAAATATAAGATTTAGTATATTTTTCTAATGATTTTTTACATCTCAATAATATAAAAGTATTATCATTGCACTTTTACCATGCCTATCCACACACAAGAATGAATGGTCAAATTACTTATTGGCCAAGAGAAAAGCATTGTAACATGTAATTATTACACTTTTACAATTCGTTACAATCAATTATTCAAATAGGCCCTAAGGGTAGTTGGTTAATCACCCCTTCACCATACATAACACAACAGTCGAAGCTTGAGATTTTTTCACATTAAAGGTGGGTTTGCATGACGGACAATCCACGTCCAATGTCCGACGTGATGGATGTCCCACGGCTAAGGTTGGCCTCATATGAAGGATAGCCCACGTTGAAAGTGGGCTTCACAAGGTGGATGGTCCACATTAAAGACAGGCCCTACATGATGGACGGTTAACATTGAAGACAGAGCCAAGGTGGGCCCAACATAATGAACAATTAACATCAAAGGTTGGCCCCACACAATAGATGGTAGATGTTAAAGGTGGAGCCTACATGCATAAGTAAATACCAAAAGAGATTTAGAAAAAAATGGAAGAGGATGAAGAGAGGAGAATGAGAGATTAATGGAAGAGATTTAAAAATTACTCATGTGAAATTGGAAACCAAACATACTTTTCTACTCTTTTGCTATTTACCAAACATACTTATATGTTAAATAAGTAAAAATCAAGATAAGTTACTTTAGGCATAAGTAGCTTAAGCAAAACCACTTACGACCCAAGCAGGCCCTAAATGGATACTAGGCAATAACTGAGAGATCATGAAGAGGTCGGATCCGATACAAAAGTTCCTACGATAACTGTGGGTTTTGAAAACATTAGGTACATCCATCATGTGTACTCCCTTCCATTCTCCTTAGATCCCATGAACTCACATTGATCCAAAACTCAGGTGGGCCAACACCATGTAAAATCATGCATAAAACCTCTAAAATCATGTCTTGATGTAAGTATTATAAAATAAGAGATTTATCAATAAAGTAATTTTTAGCCTATTAGTATAGTTGTCATTATCTCTCTTAGAGAGGTAGCATGTGCGGCTTTCAATTTTGGTGATCCAGACCAATGATTTGCAACATGCAACCTTCGATGGAAAATTTTGTAGCCATCTCATGCTAGAACATCCTATCCATTAAAACTTTTTCATTTGAATGTGGGCCTCACTGTATCTCTATTATTAACTATCCATTTGTAGGCTTCCAATCAAAGGGTTAGAATCATTCCATCAAGGAGATATTTTGGGCATGGACCATCCATTATATGTTTAGATCACCTAGCAAGGATCAAGCTAAAAATCATTCTATTAGATCTAATGTACTTATTCGATCTAATAAGTACCTTGTGTCAGAATTAAGAAATTCTATGGCTCGAATCTTTAGTATTCTCTTGCTCGAGGCCTCTAGTTGGCATCTTCTATCAATTTTGGCGGAAAGCAGAGGAGCCTTTACTTGTAATGAGAAAATTGAAGCAAAGGGAAGGTTTTGGGAATATTGGATCAAAATTTGGAATCTGAACACCACAAAAATTTAAAAGGAACCTCTCTTTTCTTTGTCAAAGACTTTTTAATTTTATTAAAAAATAAAAATAAAAGTAAAAAAATAACTATAATGTAGGGAAAATTAGAGTCTTATACTAATTACTGCAACAACCCAACTAATTAACCATCTAAGTAGCCATGCTTAATTAATTAGGATGCCTGAAATTTTCTTTAATAACAATATCAACATGCTTGCACTTGTATGTTTAAACACGCACAACATGGTGTTTCTGCCTCAAATGCTTTTTTTAGGGTGACTCTTATATGGATGGTGAAGATCATTTACACAAAAACAGTCCCAATCAACTATTTTCTTATGATGTTAAATAATCACTTTTTTTTCGTGCAATCATAGGCCATCCCATAGCTTATAAAAAAAGGATGGATTAAATCATTTGATTGTGGTCTGAGAGCAGTGGAGCATGTTAGTGCACTAATTCATGCATCGTATTGTCAATTCCGTGATTGTTTAAGTCAGTCAAGTCTTGCAAGCCCCAACGAAGATTGAAGACTCAAGACTTGAAGACCGAAGCAGCTTTCCGCACTCAAGTTCAAGTCAAAACAAGCTCAGAAGGTAAGTTGCATACAAACAGCCCATAGGATCCCAAAACATCGTGTTTAATGGCATTCTAATCATACTTAATTTGAGCCATTTGATCCACGGATTTAAGATCAAGTTGATCAGACTTGGACCTTCAGTAAGTTGGTGCCAAACTGTAAAAAATCATATGTAAAAACACCTTGTTGGTGCACCAAAAAGGAAGGCTGTAACTCAGCCTGTTTTAAGCCATGTATAAGGCCTGCCGGCCGATCGGTCATAATGGCTTCTAGACTCATAGGCAATTGGTTGATTTGTAAACTCTTAGATCTTTGGTTTAACTGATTTATAAGGAAGGTAATCCTTAAAAGCCATGAGATGAACATGTACAATGCACACTCGACCATACATGTTCGGATTCATCTATTTATCAATAAATAGGTGGGGATTCTATATGAGCACTTATTATGTTTGGAAAATTTAGGAATTCAATCTCTCATCATTTAGTTTTTCTGATTTTGGCACTTATATGTTTTAAAGTCTATAGAAACATTGTTTCCAAGAGAGAGTTGAGTTTTCAGAGAAAGGGATTGTTTCACGCTTGTTTTGCTCGAGACTAGCAAAATGCTGGTTGGGGAGTGTGTTGAGCCTCTAATTTATACATTTTCTAACCATTACATCACATTATATGCATGGTTTGTGTAGACACCCCACCTTCGGCTACAATGTTGGTAGAGATAGCTGGAAGAATGGAGGACCATACCCCCAAATCCCAAGTCCAAACTCAGCCAAACTCACCTTTGTAAGCACCATTCCATAGCCCAGATCAAGCCTGAACCTAGTCAACCCAGTCTTAAACATCAGCCTGAAAAACCTATCAGAAAAAAGGCCAGTAAAAAAAAATCCTAAAAAAGTAAATTCACTGAGTCAACCCACTGAGTCAACCCACTGAGTTAACCCGCTGAGTCAATCCGTCGAGTCAACCCGCTGAGTCAACCCGCCGAGTTAACCCATCGAGTCAAATCACCGAGTCAACCCGTCGAGTCAACTCACCGAGTTAACCCGCTGAGTCAACTCACTGAGTCGACCCAGTGAGTCAAACAGCAGCCCCGATGTAACAACCGTACATCGCTGGAAACCGAGGAGCGGCCGTACCGGCGGCCCATAGCAGGCCGCCCGGAATAAATTACGAGCTCTGCCACTGCTCGCTGCTATAAATACCCCCCTCCCCTTCTCATTTTGACATCCCTTCGAGTCCAGTGAAGTCCTGTCTGTCCCGAGCCCCTCTCCAATCCTTAGCCCATTTTTCCACCAAGGAGAGCCCGAGTGAGGAGAGCCTAACCTTGGTCCAGCCTAGCCTGACCACTGGTCCAAGCTTCTCAAGCCACCCAAGTCTTAACCCAGCCACTCGAAGCCAACCCTTGCGACACCTCCGTCCATCCAGCTACTCTTGTCCAGCATCATCTCATTTGCATCTAGCATAAGTGCAACATTTACTCTTCTTCCAACCCCCCTGCTTCACCATAAAGCACTTTGATTATTCAAGCACACTACATATGTCTTTATATTAAGCACCTGTCAGTTCGAGCGTATGCTCTGGGCTTGCCCGTTGTTGGAACCTGCCCATCAGAAACTCTTACTGTTCAGACCTGCATTCACGTACATATCACTATAAGCACTTTGAATATTCAAGCACACAGCATGCATCATCTCGCATAAAGCACCTGTCAGTTCGAGCGTATGCTCTGGGCTTGCCCGTTGTTGGAACCTGCCCATCAGAAACTCTTACTGTTCAGACCCGCATTCATGCATCATGTCATTTATGAGAATGTACGAGGATTAAATTAGACTTTCAAGTATTCGATCGATTCTGTGAAGTAGAAACCGTACTTCGGTACGGGCAGTGTGTGGGGTGCTTAACCTCTTCCCACCCTGTAACCATGATCCCTTACCTCGAATCTCTGGCCGCGGATCAAAAGGAGTCATTTTAGAGGAAGGAATCTTCAGATCCCCTTCTCTAACGTTTCTACGGGGTCTAGCCGACTGTAGATTCGAAGTAATTGGCTAGTGGCGACTCTGGTCTTATATAAACCCACTTAAACACATCCAGCTTAACACGACTACCAAACAAAGCCCTCGAGAACGAGGCAAGCCAGTGGCACAAACGACGATTTCGCACTCACACATCCTCGTCTCCATCTTTTCCCGAAAGGGAAAGGGGCGAGAAGAACGTCATGTGGGAGCGCGGAAAATCGGCGAGGGTCCACAGTTTGCATGCTTAAAAGACCCATCTAATGCATATTTTGTGAATGTCGAAATGAGAGAGACTTTACTCAATTGATACTTAAAAATTACTCTGCGCATTCGGCTTCCGCTTCCACTGCTGATTTTCCCAACAATATCTGTATTGTCAATTCATTTGGAGAGATCATTTTAGGGCATGAGACAGAATGAGGCAGATCCAAATCTCATGTGGACCCCACCATAGAAAACAGTGGAGATTGAGCGTCCTACCATAAAAATCTCATGTAGACCCCACCACAGGAAAATGGTTTTTGGGGTAATGCATCACGTGAACGGGTCAGATTTTAGGCTCACATCTGGTGTGATGAGTTCTCAAAAAAGTACTCACGAATTCTCATAAGAATTGTGCACAGATAAGCATTCCCCTATATATGTGTGCTAAAAATTTCAATGATTTCACTTCCTCCCATTTACTCTCATCTAGGGCTGTCAATGGCACGGATCTTGATCCGTATCCGATCCGTATCCGATCTGATTTAATCGGATTCGGATCAATAATCGGATAATCGGGTCGGATACGGATATCCAAAGATGATCCATTTAATATTCGGGTCGGATTCGGATCAACCTTGATCCGGCCCGTTAACGACCCGATCCGATAAAAAAATAATAATAAATAAAATAAAAATAGATGAGTATCCTCTCTCTCTCTCTCTCTCTCTCTCTCTCTCTCTCTCTCTCTCTCTCGGATATCGGGTCGGATCATAATCGGATCAAAAACGGATTTCAAAAATTTTAAACGGGTCGGGTTCGGATCATATACTTGTGATCCGAATCGGATTCGGGTCGGATATATTCTTAATCGGGCCGGATACGGATCATCACTGATCCGGCCCGTATCCGACCCGTTGACAGCCCTACTCTCATCCAAATATAATATATAAATTTCAAATGTATTTCATTTACTCATATATATATATATATATATATATATATATATATATATATATATATATATATATATATATATATATATATTTAACAATTGAGCAAGCCATTTACTCCAAATTTGTTTACCTCCAAAGCCATTTGACATTTACTTTGTTTAGATGCTCCTAATCGGCCCTAGACTCCTTTTCGTGTCATCCTCCGGCTTAAGGTTTTGGATTTTCCTTGTTTATGATCCCATGGACGAAGTGGATTTCTCACCGACATCACAACGGGCTCCACCTAGCTTCCAGGCAATCTGCATCGGGTAACATACATACACACATACACACACACACACATAGATACATACATGCATGCATGCATATACACATACATAATGATTTTCAGCACATTTATTTATTTATATTTCCTTATTGTCATTTGACAATGCTCATTGAAAGGCTCAACGAGTTGAGCAACAATAAATTCTCTGTTTCTCGTCTCTCTAGTTGGAAAGTCTTCTATAGGAAAAGGTCTTAATCCATATCTATAGGGCCCAAACTTTCTTTTATTTGAATTTCAATTTATTTTAAATTTTAAATTTAAATTAATTTTGTATGGTGTCAAGTATCAATCCTTTGACATTCTATATAATTAAGAGTTTAGTTTTGTTTCTTAAGAAGAAATTTAAATATATAACTCATTTAAATTATTGAAAACTTAGAATTAGTATACCTCACTAAGGAACGGGTTTTGGGGAGCTATTGCATGAAGTCATAACTAAACTCCCGAGGACCAATACCATTTTGATTTACTGAAGGTTCTGACTGGAAATGCGGTTGCATATTTGGGAGTTACCCTTTTTTTTTTTTTTTCTTTAAAGTTAGTCATGCAATGCACCCACCCTGTTAGCTGGGCAACGCACCCACTTGGTTAATCACAAGACACACCCACCCACCATTGAAACGCCTAGGCATCTTCCAGCTAGGCTAGCAGGCGAGACACTATTTGGGAGTTACCCTGACTCTAGTTGTACAACCAAATTGGACCTAGAAATCTATGGTGGAAACTGGTTTTATAGGAATTTGGAGAAAAGAAGAAGAAGAAGAAGAAGAAGATATTTTTAAGGGAAGGAGGAATGCAGAGATTAATTTTCTTTTATCTTTGGTTAACCCCTACCTGGGTTCTACTTATTTACTTGAACAGCTCAAGGACTACAATGACAAAATAAAACTAAATAAGGCTAGTCAATAATGAAATCAACCGTAGATTCAACCTTGCTTTTTTAAGCCATTTCCAACGGATGGATTGGATGGTGAGGATTGCATAATCGATGTGGTTCTTTAAAATCATAAGCAACATGATGGGAGCTATGAAATAGGTGGATCCAATTATTGGTTAGACCTATTTTTATACAAATGATCTTGGCTGCCCTATTAGATCGAGGCCATTGATCAGATGGTCAAGATCATCAGAAAAGTGTGATATTTGCATGGTTTCCCATGAAAAGTTCATTGGACCTAATGGACAGTTCAGATCCATCGATTGGACGGAGAAGGCTGTAACTTGGTGGCACCCGGCAGTTGTGGGGCCCATATGGTACGTGGGCGACATCTAACCCATCCAAAATGTATGCCCTAACATGATGTTCTTGCACACACACCCACCACACACATATATAGAGCAAGTCCAATCTTTAGGTGGGCCCCACCATAGAGATCGTGTACAACCTTTCAAAAGCCCCAAAGATCAACTAGTGGGGTCCACATGGTATGTGTACGGCATCCAACCCATCCAAAAGCTGTGCCCCACCATGATGATGGGATATCCCTAAAAATCATGTATTCAATCCAAGCATTAAGATTTGGATGGGTTTTAGGTGATTTTTCATTGTTACCAGTGGTTTGGCCCACCCGATGGTTGGGTCTATCTAACTTTTGGGATGACAAACCATCATGGTGTCATACACCTATTTGTTTTCCATCAAAATACCATCCATGGATTAGGAAGATCCAACCATCATCGGAAAACAAATCATATCTATTTTAAATTTTAAAAAAATAATAATAATAAAGAAAAGGAAGATGTACCTAGCTAAAGTCTCTCTTTCAAAGCTTTCAGAAGCAACTCAGTTTCTATAGAACGGAGATGAACAGAGATATTAGACAGAACTCAAAACTCAGTGTGTGTTTGTTGCATCAAATAACATGATTTAATCAGTCTAAATTAGGGGCAAAATCTCATGAAATTTTATGATATTTGGTGCAACCAAACGGGAATTAAAGAGAGAAGAAAATGGATAATACCGTACAAAAATGAATTACGATGAGGAAAACTAGCTGTAACCCGATTTCAGTGGCGATGATGATTTCTATGTGCGGAACGTCGGTGGAGTGAAATTTCTTGCTGGAGTGGGCACTCAGAAAGATGGGGTGCTTTGGATTCTCCGGGGAGACTTCTGTTGACTTCTTTGGTTAGTCGCAACGAACCCATGTTGGTCCGTTGCCAGTCTTGGCCGTTCCTTCTGTCTCTAGTTATAAATCTCCGTACATGGAGCCCTAGGTGGTACTCATCAGATGTGGGCCCAGTGATGTGTTCACGAAATCCAACCGTCCATCAGATGCTTCACTTAAAAAAAAAACAGCCCTAAAAATCAGCTGATCCAAAACTCAGGTAAGCCACAGCGCAAGGCACATTTTTGGACCGAACACCCATCATGTTGGGCCCAACTTGAGCGTTGGATCTGCATCATTTTAGGATAATACCTTAAGTTGATTAAAGAAAAGGAATGGACGGCGTGGATAAACAGATACATCATGGTGGGACCTCACACAAATATGCCCGTTTGTGGCTAGAGACCGCAAACCGCTTCCTTCATGGAGTACCTTCTGTTTAAGGAAGCGGATTGCGTACTGAGTAACTCCGCACGCTAGCGTGCGGAGTAAACTCTGTGGAGCCCACGGTGATTTATGTATTTTATCCACTCCGTCCATCCATCTTAACAGAAAATTTTAGGTATGGTACAAAAAAATGAAGCATACCAAAATCTAAAGTGGACCACACCGCAAGAAATGTGTGAACTGCATGTCTACCATTGAAAAATTCTAGTAGGACACAGAAGTTTTGGATCAAGCTGATATTTGTGTTTTCCCTTCATCCATATCCATGTGATCTTATGAACAGGTTGGATGGCAAATAAACATCACTGTATTGCCTGGGAAGGTTTCAACGGTGGAAATCACTATTCCCACTGTTTCCCGTGGCATGGTCCACTTGAGATTTGGATATGCTTAAATTTTGGGCTCAACCACTAAAATGAGCTGGAAAAACATATGGACGGAATAGATAAAGCACATACATTCTAGGTGGGCCCAACTGAGTTTACTCCGCACGATAAGAGCGTGCGGAGTTACTCCGCATGCAATCCGATTCCTCTGTTTAACGGTGCACCGCTCAGTTGTTTATCTAAAATCGACTCCAATCACCAGTTGCATCACCCCATGTTAAGCCGAGCACCTAAAAATAAACCCCATCCATGATTCAACTGGTCCACAATATCGGAAACAGTGTGCAGGGCACCATTCAACCTCTAAACTGTTTCCCTTTTGTGTGGCCCACCTGAATCACGTATAGGTGTAAGTTGTGGCCCTAGGCCTAGATTTTAGTTTGAAATCTAATGGTTGGAGTTGTTTTTATATAATATCATGGTGGGCCCCGTAAAAATCAAGGGTGGACATCTCTATCCATCCCCAGTAAAATCAGGATGAGCCCCATAAAAATCATCACAGTGGCCCACCTTTGATGTGTATCATCCATCCTGCGTGACCCACCTTCATTGTGAGTTATCCATCGTGCAAGACTCTCATTGGATGTGAACCATTCATCATTAATAGGCCTAACCATTAATGTGGACAGCCCATTATGTAGGGCCCACCTTGACGTGGCCCATCCATCATGTGGTGCCAGCATTAATTTTAATTCTCCATCATGTGGGGTCCACCTTCAATGTTCACTACCCATCAGTGTTCCACACCTTTAATGTAGACCATCCAACTTGCGGGCCCACCTTTGAAGTGGGTCATCCATCATATGGGGTGCCTACTTCAGATATTGTGGGCCATTTATCATTAGGGCTAACCTTTGATATGGACTATCTATTATGTGGGCCCACATAATTATGAGTAATCCATCATGTGGGGCCCACCTTTGATGTACACCATCTATTGTGTGGACCCTACCTACTATGTGGATTGTGCAACACGTTAGGCCTTCTTTGACATTGTGGACCCTCGCCGTTTCCGTGCTCCCACACGACGTTCTCGTCCCTTCCCCTTTCAGGAAAAGAAGGAGAGGATGATGCGTGAGTGCGAAATCGCTGTTTGTGCCACTGGCTTGCCTCGTTCTCGAGGGCTTTGTTTGGTAGTCGTGCTTAGGCTGGATGTGTTTAAGTGAATTTATATAAGACCAGAGTCGCCACTAGCCAATTACTTCGAATCTACAGTCGGCTAGACCCCGTAGAAACGTTAGAGAAGGGGATTCGAAGATTCCTTCCTCTAAAATGACTCCTTTTGATCTGCGGACCAAAGATTCAAGGTAAGGGATCACAGTTACAGGGTGGGAAGAGGTTAAGCACCCCACACACTGTCCGTACCGAAGTACGGTCTCTACTTCACAGAATCGAACTAATACTTGAAAGTCTGTTTTAATCCTCGTATATTCTCATGGATGACATGATGCATGAATGCTGGTCTGAACACTAAGAGTTTCTGATGGGCAGGTTCCAACAACGGGCAAGCCCAGAGCGTACGCTCGAACTGGGGGTTGGAAGAAAAGTAAATGTTGCACTTATGCTAGATGCAAATGAGATGATGCTGGAAAAGAGTAGCTGGGTGGACAGAGGTGTCGCAATGATTGACTTCGAGTGGCTGGATCAAGACTTGGATGGCTTGGGAGGCTTGGACCAGTGGTCAGGCTGGGCTGGACCAGGGCTAGGCTCTCCTCACTCGGGCTCTCCTTGGTGGAAAAATGGGCTAAGGGGTGGATGAGGACTCGGACCGCACCCGGACTGGCTGGACTTGAAGGGATGCTGAAATGAGAAGGGGAGGGGGGTATTTATAGCAGCGAGCAGTGGCATTTTTTGTAATTTATTTTGGGCGGCCTGCTATGGGCCGTCCGTACGGCCGTTCCTCGATTTCCAGCGAGGTACGGTCGCACCCTCGGGGCTGCTGCTTGACTCGCTGGGTCGACTCAGTGAGTTGACTCGGTGGTTTGACTCAGCGGGTTGACTCGGCGGTTTGACTTGGTGTTTTGACTAGACGAGTTGACTCAGTGGGTTGACTCAGCGGGTTGACTCAGTGAGTTTGACTTTTTTGAGATTTTTTTACTGGCTTTTCTTATGGGGGGTTTTTCAGGGTGGTGTTTAGGACTGGTTTGACTGGGTTCAGGCTTGAACTGGGCTATGGAATGGGGCTTACAAGGGTGAGTTTGGCTGAGTTTGGACTTGGGATTTGGGGGTATGGTCCTCCATTCAACCAGCTATCTCTACCAACAGTGTAGCCGAAGGTGGGGTGTCTACAGATGCCCCTCTTTGGCGGAGGTTGCTTGCAACCGAATGCCAAAGTGAGTGGACACCCCACTTCTGACCGGGTCATTCATAGATCATAGTCTGAAATATTTGCTTGCTTTTGCATCTGTGCCAGTTGATCGTCTGGAACTCGATCACTCGTACATACCGCGGGAGTTTGGAGAAAACGTTGCGATTGTCCCTGCAGTTTGCTGCAACCTGGGTACCCAATCGCAACCCTTCCATTCCCGATCGGTACTAACATCGGAAAGGTATAGCAGAGCCTCTGCGTCGCCAGTCTTACGAGGTTACTGACCCTGTGATTGATTGTATGTTCGATGTTCTCCCAGATCTCTCCTAGGAGTACTTGTTTCGCTTGACTGTCAAAGTGGTTAGACGCCCTGCGTCCGATAGTCTTACGGGATTCTACTACGCCGACTTGGACTTAGTCAAGGTACTTCAGGCATCCACGCCTAGGTATGTGTGGGTGGGCTCTTTCCACCCGATCTGCTGGTTTCGATGCTTGGTTTGCAATTCATTCTTTCCTCGATTGTGGTCTGGAATCTTTGTTGTCCTTTGTATTTGAGTCAGTTGATTGTCTGGAAATTGATAACTCGCACATACCACGGGAGTTTAGAGAAAACGTTGCGATTGTCCCTGCAGTTTGCTGCAACCTGGGTACCCAATCGCAACCCTTCCATTCCCGATCGGTACTAACATCGGAAAGGTACAGCAGAGCCTCTGCGTCCGTAGTCTTACGAGGTTGCTGACCCTGAGACTGATTGCGATGTTTGATGTTTTCCCAGATCACTCCAGGAGTACTTGTTTCGCTTGACTATCAAAGTGGTTAGACGCCCTGCGTCCGATAGTCTTACGGGATTCTACTACGCCGACTTGGACTCAGTCAAGGTACTTCAGGCATCCACGCCTAGGTATGTGCGGGTGAACTCTTTCCACCCAATCTGCTGATTTTGATACTTGGGTTACAATTCATCGTTTCCACCTGTTCAAATGGTTTCTGTGACCAAGCCTTTTGGCTTTTCATCTTTTCGTATCTTGGCATGTGGTACGACCGCACTGACACTGAAGTTCAGTTCGACCGTACTTTGAGTGCATTGGATCCGATGATCTCCGGGGAAACCGCGAGACATCAGATCTTATTTGATTTTTGCGCTGGCTCCTACCCAGAGATATGGAAGATCTCCCGGCGTGTTGGAGGCAGAACGCTCTACTGAGAAAATATTTTTTTGTTTTTTGAAAAGATACCCACTCTGGGGAGTGATACTCCGTGGGGTTTTTATTTGCAAATAGAAATATTTTTTGTCTTTTTGAAATGGAAATCTGGTTTGCATGTGCCTCCACTAGGGATGCCTGTGGTGTCTTTAGCTAACCGACTTTTATTTTGAAAGCAGGTAAACATGATGATTGATGCGATGGATGCTGATGCATGGAGATGCATGATGAATGCATGGTTTGGCTCATTCTCTTTTTGTTTGATGATTTTGCTTTTGCTGTGGGTGTAGAGAACTTTGAGCTTATTGCTTCCAGGGTTGTGCTCCCCTGGGGTTTTTTCTTTTTAATGCGGATGTTTGGTCAGCGGGTTGGTCAAGATCCCGACCCGTGGTCGATCAGGTCCATCGTCCCAAGATGCTGTTTCTTTGCGAATGAGAATGTACGAGGATGCTATCCGACTTCAAGATGTTCTTCTGGGCATACGTGTGATTGAGATGGTGTTTGGTTGCCCGTTTTGGTCAAGATCCCAATTTGTGGGTGATCGGATCCGTCATCCCAAATTGTGAAGAGAGTGGAGTTCAAGACTCCTGAAGTGTAGTGCTGGGGGACAGTGACAATTTTTGTGATTTTTATAAGTATTTGGGTCCGGATCTTTTACCTAAGTAGTCAACGTAGAGATCGATTATTGAAAACCAAGGAAATATTTTTTTGTGATTTTTAAAAATATTTTATTTGAAAGCAAGGGAAATATTTTTTGTGATTTTTGACAATATTTTGATTTGAAAGCAAGGGAAATATTTTTGTGATTTTTGACAATATTTTGATGAAAACAAGGGAAATATTTTTTGTGATTTTTTGACAATATTTTGATTGAAAGTAAGGGAAATATTTTTTGTGATTTTTGACAATATTTTGTTGAAAGCAAGGGAAATATTTTTGTGATTTTTGACAATATTTTGATTGAAAGCAAGGGAAATATTTTTTTGATTTTTGACAATATTTTGATTGAAAGCAAGGGAAATATTTTTTTAATTTTTAAAAAGGTGATTTTGCAATGTTTTTGTATTTTTGTGATTTTTATGAAATGCAGGGAAAAGTATGGAATTTTCATCCACTTCCAGCTTCTACTGCTGGTAAGGTACCCGATCCATTTTACGTCAGCGAGCAAGACGAGTCTCACACAGTTAAGTGTCGTAGTTTTACATCTTCAGATGAGGAGATTTTGAGGGTTTTCAGTCAACACACCCACAAAGTTACCTGTTTCTCATGTGCAATGCACATAGACCACATATCGTCCGACAGGACTCCTTCGGCCACAAAATGAGCCACATCCTCACATTTCCCTTAGTCAATCCAGTTTGGGGCCTTACGTTGCTCACAATTCCGTGAGGGTGCGCTCCACCTCCCAACAGCCTTAATCTCCTTCATGAGTTTTAGGAACAGGGAACATCCGTCAGATTCAACAGCGACTTCCAAATCAAGGTTGTCTATCACGGTGCGTTCAACACGAACAGGATTGCGGAGTTCTACCCGCCTCAGCCCTTACCTGTTTAAAAGATTCCAGACACCCGTACGATTAAGTGTCAGCCATGCCTGGAACAGGTTAGGAAAGAAAGCCTCCGAGAAGTTAATCCCAGTGTAGTTTTAGGTCTTCGGACCACTGGAGATGAATTTGTGCAGTTGAAATTTTTGGTGAATCATTTTTTTTGTGTTTTTTTTTGGAAAAAGTTCCAGATTTCAGCTCGAATGATCGAGATTGATGCTGGTTTTTGTGGAAAGCTTTAAAATATTTTTGGTATTTTTTTTTGAAATGATCCGGGTTATCGAACCTTGATCAAGGCTGATGCCGGTTTTTGGTTGAAAGCGAGAAAGGTCCCCCGAGAAATTAATCTCAGTGTAGTTTAAGGTCTTCGGACCCAAACCTGTACATGCTGAAAATACATTCTTTTTGTGCTCTTTTTTTTTTTGAAATGATCCAAGCTGTTGAATCTCAATTTGAACAATCAAGATTAACAATGGTTTTTATTGGAAATCTCTCGGGATTTTGTTCCCGACTGTAGTTTAAGGTCTTCGGACCCCAAAACTGTACAAAAGAGGGGCTGGCAATATATTTTTTTTTGTTTTCAAAATAATCCAGATCATCAGATCTTGGCCTGAACGGCTGGGATCGATGCTGGTTTTTATTAAAAATCTCTCGGGATGTCGATCCCGATGTAGTTTAAGGTCTTCGGACCCGAAGTTGTACAAAAGGGGGGCAAACATATTTTTTTTGTTCTTTTTTGTAAAATGTCCGGTGTCGGCGGATCTTGATTCGATCCAGACCGATGCCGGTTTTTTTATTAAAAGTCCCTCGGGACCTTGATCCTGACGTAGTTTAAGGTCTTCGGACCAATGAAACTGTGCATGACAGGGAAAACCTATTTTTTGTTCTTCTTTTGAAAATATCCGGTATCAGCGGATCTTGATTCGACAATCCAGACTGCTACCGGTTTTTATTAAAAAGTCCCTCGGGATCTTGATCCCGACTGTAGTTTAAGGTCTTCGGACCATGAAACTGTGCATGATAGGGAAAACCTTAAATATCCGGTATCAGCGGATCTTGATTCGACGATCCAGACTGCTACCGGTTTTTATTAAAAAGTCCCTCGGGATCTTGATCCCGACATAGTTTAAGGTCTTCGGACCATGAAACTGTGCATGCCAGTGAAAACCTATTTTTTGTTCTTTTTTTTGGAAAATATCCGGTATCAGCGGATCTTGATTCGACGATCCAGACTGCTACCGATTTTTATTAAAAAGTCCCTCGAGATCTTGATCCCGACGTAGTTTAAGGTCTTCGGACCATGAATATGTACAAAAGAGCAGCAATCCAGATTGGAGACTACGGGAATTCTTCTTGGAATGGTTCGGATCATCAGGTCATACCCTTGGATGGTTGAGATCACTGTTTGACCAAGCCAATCTTTTTCTTCCTTTTTCTTAAAAATCCCATGGAACTTTTCCACATCATCAAGCCAATTTCTCACTAATTTCTCTCATGGTGAGATTTTGGTGAGATCTCTTCCTTTTTCTCACCATTCTCTTCCATCACTTCATTCTTACATGGAGGTACAAGATTCACTTGCAACCACCATTCCCAATGAGGAGTTCTTCCCAAGGAGAGGGGGAGAGAGGTCGTTTCATATAGGTAGGGGCTAGGACGGCCTCCTATGGGCCGCTCGGACGGTCTCCGACCCCTGGTCTCTTCAGTGGGCTGGGTAAAAGGGTGCCCTCCCCTTTTCTATATAACATGGGGCACCCTTGCCCCCTCCATCGTGCAATTTCTCTCTTTTCTCTCTCATACTCTCTCTTTTTTCAAGTTTTCTCTCTTCTTCTTTGGTGGTCCTTTGCTTCTCTCAAGTGGTGGCCCTTAGAGACATTTTGGGACAGCAAGGTGGTCCCTCTTTGGTGAGTGGTAAAGGTATGAACCACTCCCTTTCTCTTTCTTGTCCTTTTCCTTCTTCATTGTCTCTTCTTATGACTCTTTTCTTTTTCCATGTAGTTATTCCAAGAGGTGTGAAGGTAGGCCCAAGCATTCTTGACCTTTCTCTAGATCTCAAGTCTTTTTCAAAGGTGGTGTATGGAGAAGGACATTGCAAGCTCTCCACTTCATTTTTCTTTCTTCTTTTCACACTCCCTTCATGTGCATGTAGAGGGTGATTTTGCCATGTCATCAAGTGTGCATGGAAAAATACTCTATCTTTTTCATAGGAGTTGGGTCTCTTTTCATATGTATCAAATGGGCTCAAAGTGAAGTCATGGCCCTTGGTGTATTTGATGGGCCCAATGCTTCATTTTGTGTTCCCTCATGTTTTCTTGCCCTTGCCATTTCCTTTGGAGCTTTCTTTTCTTTTCCATCTTGTTTTCAAGGTTTGGGCCTATGGGCATGGTAGGGCCCATCTCAAATTTTGGGGCTCATGGGGCTTACTTAGGTGACCCCATCTTTCTTCACATATGTATGGACCAAGATGACTAGCCCATTCTTCATTTTGGATCTCGAGTGGGCTAGATTTCCTAGTTGGGCCTTTATGGACAAATGACCCAAGCCTTCCACCATCTCTTGATTATGATGTACATCCTTGTACAAAGTGTGGTGGTTTCCTTAGAATTTTTTCATATGGATGGGCTTTTGGGCCTTCATTGAAACTTGTGCACTTCTTTGAACCATGTGTGCCCCCCTACACTTTATGCATGTATGATTTTTCTTTTCATGCTTTTTCATTTGATGGATGGAGGACTTGAGTTACTTGATCATCTACAAGTCCCATGAGTGAGTTGTTCCAACAATCTCACTAAGTTCAAATGGTTTTTCCTTGTGCTAGGGATGTGGTTCTCAAGAGTTTCCCCTTAATGTTATCAACCTCAAATGGATGATCCTCAAGTGAGCTATCCATACAACTATGGCTCCTTGACCTTTTCTTTGGGGGCTTGGTGGGTCATCCACCATCATTCTCAAGTATGAGTAATTTCTTTTTCAATTTGTGAGAAAGAATGATACCCATAAGTTGCCCATTTTTGTCCCATGCTTAGGGACATTTTGGATTTTGATCTTCAAGTGGGCTATGTGTACCATTCTTATCCATTTTCATGATGGTTGGGTGACTCATCAAGCCATGCCGTCTTGTGCTCAATTGGTCTTCCTTTTTAGTAAAGAAATTGATGCACATAAGTTGCCCAAACTTACCCTTTCATGGGCATTTTCAACTTGGTTCCTCATGTGGGCTACGTGCATCAAAATTTTTTACCATTGGCCTCTTTGATTCATATGTTTGTGGGTAGACCGCCATGTTGTACTCATGGTCAATACCTTCCTCAAGATGAGGCACATAAGGTTGCCCATGGTTAACCCATGAATGGGTCCTCATGCTTTTCAAGTGGGCTATGTGCTCCCTTCCATCCATTGAGATGAGGCATTTGGGTTGCTCTTGGGAGCCCACTTCCCCCTTATTCTCCACTTGTCCATGTACACGTGTAAAAAGATGGAAACATCTTAAGTGAGAATCATGGCCTTGGCATAAAAGTGGATCAATCTTTTGGCCACATATGGACTTTGAAGAGGGGCTTCATGTGAATTAAGATCCTTTGTTGATCTCATGGCACTTGAGTGCATTTGTTGTCCAAAATGTGTCCTTGGATGATAGACTTTTCTTGCCTAAGGCATGCCATGCCACCTTCTTTAAGGTGGGCCTTACTTTTTCCAATGGGTCCAACACATATCCTAAGTGACACATGGAGTTGGACTTTAGATTTTGCATTTGAATGTGAGTCCAATCCCATGGGTTTCTTGGATGATAATTTGAATTTTAACGGGTAAAGGATAGGGACTTACCTTGTCAGGCTTGTAGGATTCAATGACAGATGGTACCAGAGGTCACCCAGTGATTGATGAAGATGATCCTGCCTTCATCGTCCGCCGAGGGGACCACATGTGTTCCTTAGCTATGGAGCATCAACCTCTTCCTGCTGTCAAGGGTCGAGGTACCAGGGATCGCTGTGACAACTGGGTGAAGGATCCACAGCCCTTGCTAGAACGAGTACTGGATGGTACTCCCTTTGCTGGCCTCCTCACCTTACGTTTCTGTAATAACGATGCTAACCGCATGATGCTCGCGGCCCTTTGTGAGAGGTGGCGGGATGAGACCCACACCTTCTAACTCCCTTGTGGTGAATGGGGAATAACCCCCTTGGACATTTATATGCAAGTAGGCTTTCCGTTTCATGGAACAATTGTTCCTCAAGTCAGCTCTCTGGCTCCCCTCACTTCCACTGACTGGCTACGGCTTGTTGGTGATGTCCCACCCGAGGGTGAATTTCAAGGCCATCAAGTAAAGATGCGATGGTTTTACAACACTTTTGCCTCCGTCATCCCTACCACCGAGCGAGAGGCCCTCCATAAAGCACGGGCCATGATCACTTATGCCTTCGGGTCCTTCCTCTTTTGCCATGCGAATGAGAAGGTTGATCCTAAATTCCTTCGTTTAGTCGAGGATCTTCATCATCCCTATAACTGGAATGGAGCTATCTTAACCCATATCTTTCAAGGTCTGGACAAGACCTGTCGGCATAGCCGGTCCTTCACAGGCTTCTGGCCTGTCGTTGAGGTATCTCTTCTTTCACCTTTCTTGAAGGGCTTTCGCCTTCTTTCTTTCTCTTATCAATAGGTGTGTCTTTTGCCCAGACCTGCTTTTATGACCATTTTCCCCATCTCGCGCCGAGGATGCGAGATGATGTTGAACCCTCTCTGTATCGCCACATGTACTGGCACCAGCAAAACCGTCAGCGGAACGCCCGAGTTTCTGGGGACAATTGGCGTGCTGACATAGACGGGTTGACCGTTGAGGACGTAAGTATCTTGCTTTTCTTTGCCCTCGTGCTGTACTGTAACTGATCATGGTGACCTCATTTGCTGTAGCTCGCTCGGATGCCGTATGCCAGTTTCCCTCTCTATTATACCCCCCAGCGTGTGGAGGCATACGATGCTTCATGTCTCCGTATCATGCTTTCCGACGCTGAATCTTTTCAGTGGTATCTGGGGGAGAGGTTGCTTCGGTAAGTTACTGGGGTGGCTCGGGTCCCTTATTCTGCACCTCCCCCAGCTGCTCGGATGCCAGTTGATGAGAGAGTTGAGGCTCTCGTGGGCTAGCCCGGATTTCGTTTCACGATCCCGGATCGTGACTATGATGAATGGTATTTGCTGTTCGGTCAGGGGCCTCTGCTTCCTTCGCTTTATGTTCCAGGGGGCCGTCGCAGATATGCTGGAGGATCAGTGACAGCTCCTTTGATGGATCTTTATCGTCGGGAGCGGGATGATATGAGGGATGATGATGACTGTGTTGGCGACTTGTAGCTTGCTTGGGTATTCTGCTTTGTATGGCCTTGTACTTTTACTTTTGTCTTCTTTTGTATCAAGCTCTCTAAATGAATATACGGTTCTTGACTTGTCTCAAATTCTTTGATGATGTCTGGATGCTTTGACCTTTGACTTGTTCCTTAATGATTTGCTGAAGATGAGGCTTTTTAACTGCATGGCTGATGACTTGAACGGTTCAGATTGCTTGATCAGGCCTTGTGGGCCCACTTGATGATTAGATCTTGGATTCTGGTACATCTTTTGATGATCGAACCTTTGATCTTGCTGCTCCATGACTTGGGTAAGCTTTTCAATGGTTTGGATCCTGATGATTTAGCCCTTGAATGGTTCAGATTGCTAGATTTGTCCCTGTGGGCCCACTTGAAACCTTGGCTTTACTTTGGGGCACCTCTTTTGATGATTTGTGGGGCTAAGAAGGTTTCTCATGGTGCAGATGATGGCTTGAATGTCTCAGATCGCTTGACTTGGCTTTGTGGGCCCACTTGATGATTAGATCTTGGATTCTGGCCCTTCTTTTGATGATCAGCCCTTTGATCTTGTTGTTTGATGGCTTATGCAGGTTTTTCAATGGTTTAGATCATGGTGATCTAGGCTTTGAATGACTTGGATTGCTTGTGGCCCCCACTTGATCACCTTTCCTTCTCTTTGACTTGATCAGCCATGTTTAGGCCGCATTACTTCATAATTGGACCGGTGGGGCACCTTTTATATGATCTTGATCAGCCTCAATCGAAATCTGGAGTGGACCGGAGCCTTGGGCGGCCCACGGAGTGCCATCTGCTGACGTGGACTGTCAGCCTCACCTACCAAGAACCTTGGAGCCAATCCCGCGGAGAGAGAGGAACCGCGTCCGTACGGGCGGCCCAGGGCTCGCCTCTTGAGCAGGCCTAGGCTGGCTCGTGCTCGGACATTCCCTGGTCTCTGTTGCTGCTGTCCCCACCTGCTCTGTACGTTCAGGTTCGATTCCAACAATGAATCTTCTCTTTATCTCTTCCTTCCTCATCATCTTGTCCTCATCTTGCTTTGTCCTTTCTTGGGGCATGGATGGTGGAGATTTAGGGGCTGTGGGGGCTGCCCATGATGGGTCCCACACTTCAGATTTTCAACTGAGCTTTGATAATGGGGAGATGCCTTTAATGGATGGGGTAGATGTGGCATTAAGAGGGGGCATTGATGAAGACTTAAGCTTGGTGGTTGGTGATGCTTTGAATGGCTCCATTAATGGTAGGATGGCTGGAATTTCAGATTTGAATGGGCCATTCATTATGGGAGAAATGGATGGTATGGATGGGATGGGGAGATGGGACATAGGTGAGGCTATGCTTCCCTTGAGTGTGGGCCACATGGATGATGTGATGGATGGTGGTGATGGGACCATGATGGACATAGATGGGCTGATCTCATGCTTGGATGGGATGGATGGCTCAGATGATACCTTTGACGGTTTGGATGCTCTTGATGAGGGCCAGGATGTGCGATACACTTGTTTGGGTGGACTTGATGTGATCATTGATGATGTCCCCCTGATGATGGATGGTGCAGATGCCTCGATGATCCCTTTGATCGGCCAGGATGATGATTGGATTCATGATTTCCTACTGGAGAGGGCCACAGGTCCGGATCTGGCCGTTGATTCTTCGATCGGGGTAGCCGGGACCCTTTTAGATGGTTTAGATGCTTTCTTTGACAGTCAGATTGGTCAGGATGCCACGATGTGCGGTGTGATCTTTACTGGTAGCCCTTTTGATGGGAAGTATCGTCCTTCTTTTGATCGTCAGTCTTTTGCGCACTCTGTTCATGAGGTGGGGGAGTCTTCTCATGCGGCTGAGGTTATGACAGTTTCGGACAGTGACACGACTATATCAGACATAGTCGTTACTGAGGGCAGGTCAGGGGCTGTCGAGTCTGCAGAGGTTCCGGCTTTTCCTTCTCCTTCGCCCGTTGACCTTCCGATCCTTGATGAGCCATCATTGACTTCTGGGCCTTTCGTTCTGGAGGGGGTACCAGTGAGGACTTGTCAGCTGCTTCCTCGTCCTTCTTGCTCACCACGACTGCTTGCTTGGCTTGACAGCTTGTCGGCTTATGAGATTCGAGATTTGGAGTCTTATGGCTTCGGCAGTCTGATCCATATGGCTAGAGTTGATATTGATTGGAGGATGCTTGGAGCTGCCTTGATTGACTGGGTCCCTTCGTTGAACTTGTTTGTGTTCAATGATATGGAGATGGGACCTTCTTTGGAGAAGCTTGCACGCTTGACAGGCCTACCCTGGGATTATACTCAGTATTTTTCGCCAAAGACGTCGCCGAAGATGGCTACACCGCAAAACTGGTTCGGGATCCCCTATCTTGTTCAGCCTGCAGCTGTCGGTCAGGATGCTGTGGTGTTCTCCTTGGATTTACTGTATGATCTTTTTTCGGGTCCTTGGAGTGTGGCCGGTTCTACCTTTGCTCGGAACGCACTGATGTTCTGCTTGATTGCTGAGGTGCTGTTCTCGGGATGGCGCAGGTCCCAGACTCCTCTGCCTTTTGAGGTGATGAGCCGAGCTATCCGTCGGCAGGGGATCATTTCTCTTACCTTGGCCGAGCTCTTCAATGGGCTGACTGACTGTGCCCTGGGCCGCACTTGTGTCCTTCGCGGCTATTGTGCCTTTCTTCAGGTATCTTTTCTACATCCTTTTTCTTCTTGCTTTGCTAGGAATTGCTTTGCTCTAGCTGAATTTCTTTTCCTTTCTTGTGATCAGGTCTGGCTATGGGAGCGTCTTTCGTTGACCGTTCATGTATCTTTTCCTGACACTCGTTACCCAGACCTTATGCGACACATCATGGAGTTTCTTCCTCATATAGCTAGGATGAGCGAGCCCTTGTATCGCAGGATGTTCGCTGAACTTCGTGACTGGAACGTTCGTTGGGAGTCATCTTGGCTTTCACTTCCTCCAGTGCTTTGCGATGCACACCGCCTTCCTCTGATGTTGGTAGGCTTTTGATCCTACTTTTCTTATCATCCCATTCGGTTCCTGCGGCAGTTTGGATATGAGCAGGATGTTCCTCTTTTCGCTTTCACGGGTATCGGGCGTCGAGCACTTCCATCCAGATCCTCTGACTTTAGGACCCGGATTGATTGTTCTTGGGCGAGTTATTTGACTGCTGATTTGCTGGGTTTTGAGCTGCGGACTTTTCCGATGGCGACCGCCCCATATCAGTACTGGGTTGCTGAGCAGTCTGTATCCCTTGCTGGCACCAGACTGCTGATGAGGATGAGCAGGATATCCTTGGAGATGCAGGCTCTTCATCTGGTTCATATGAACCTTTTGAGGAGCGCCCATTCATTGATCCTTGCTTCCTTTTGGCCACTCATGGCCATCTGCTATCTGAGATCTCTGCACTTCGGTATCATTGTGAGATGATGTCGAGGAGATTGGCTGCCGATCAGAGGTTGTCTGACGAGGAGACAGCGATCCGTACCCTTGAGCGCGATGAGGCGCATTACCTGCATATGGAGGTGAGCAGGTTGAGAGCGAGACTATCTTTTTATGAGTCAGAGGACTTACCTGATGTGGCCGAGGAGGAGGGTAGAGATTGATTGTGTTGGCCACCTGCACATTCCTTTTTTGCATATATGATTGATGATGATGCATTTTTGTATTTTTTGAAAAAGATGATATGATATGTGTAAAAGAAATATGATGCTTTTAATGAAAAAAAGGAAGAAAAGTTTTTGAGAATCTATTGTGCCATGAGTTGTCTTGTGAGTGCGTCTGGATTTTGTGTCGGGATATAGGAATCAGAACTGGGGCTCGGCCAATGCTTTGACCGATGTCTCGAGATTTAACTTGTGTGCTCCTTTGGTTTCCTAGAGGTGTAGGCAATGGAAACTGTTGCTTCTTGAGATTGTCAGAATTTACAGAGTTCTTCACTCCTTACTGCACTTCTTCTTGTTCTTGAACTGTAACTGCTTGAACCGATCTGGACCTTCTGATTTCTTGGTACCTGCACTTTTAAATTTTTTTTTCTTTTTTTTTTAGCCATTTTTGCCTGCAGCGCTCTTTCGAGTTTTCACTACAGCCGGCCTTTTCCCGTCATTTTTGCCCGTGGCGCCCTTTCGGGTTTTCACCACGTCCCGGGTATTTGATCTTGCCTGCCCCTTGGCAGCTATGCTGTTTTTACCCTCAGTGCCCTTTCGGGTTTTCACCAAGTCCGCAGTATGCTCACTGTTTTTACTCGGAGCGCCCTTTCGGGTTTTCACTCCGCCCTCTTTGTTTAGGCACACATTTTCTTTTTCTTTTTCTTTTTTTTTTGTTTTTTTTCTTTCTTTCTGGATCTCTGGATAACTGCAGTGGCTAGAGGTCGGGAATCCGTCGTTGCCGGCCGATGGCAGTCTTTCAGCCCTTATCCTAAGTTACGATGATAGAGCTGTCGGTCTTTGCTAAAGACCCCTCTGAGATGAATGGATGGATGACTGTGTTTCTTCTTGGACTGATTTTTTTTCTTGGGTGCCTTGCTTTGGCTTCCCTTTTTCTTTCTCTTTTTTTTTTTTTTGTATTCTTTTTCTCTCTCTTTTTTTTTATCTTTTCCTTTTGAATCCCCCATTTTTTTTGTATTCTCCTCTTTTTGAATCCCCTTATTTGAAACACTTGTTGGTGGACGGAAATGATCTTTCAGAGGTCTTACCTTCGACCTCTTGACTTCAGCTCTATTAAAGTAACTCTTGATAAGGTCAGAATAACTTACCCGTGAAAGATCTTCACGTTGTCAGCGTTGGTTGGCTCAGGAAGGTCCACCCCTCTCATGCTGGTGAGTCTGAGGGCGCCTCCGGGAAGTACTTCTCTGACGATCAGTGGTCCGTCCCACAAGGGTTTGAACTTTCCTCTGGGATCCGGAAGGTGCGACGGTAGAATCTTCTTCATGACCATGTCGCCTACCTTGAAACTTCTTTTTCGGACTCTCTTGTTGTAAGCCCGAGCGATCCTTTTCTGATAACACTGGGAATGACTTAGTGCCCGCATGCGCTTTTCATCTACTAGCTGCAACTGATCAAATCTGGCCCGTTGCCATTCTCCTTCTTCAATTCCGCTTTCGAGTAACACTCGTAGTGATGGTATTTCCACCTCGACTGGTAAAACTGCTTCCATTCCGTAAGTAAGCTCGAAAGGAGTAACGCCCGTAGCAGACCGTACAAACGTTCGATAGGCCCAAAGTGCATATGGGAGCATATCTGACCAATCTCGATAGGTCACGACCATCTTCTCGAGTATCCTGACGATTGTCTTGTTTGCGGCTTCTACCCCACCATTCATCTGAGGACGGTAGGGGCTTGATCGATGACGTTGGATCTTGAATTTGCTGAGGAAGTCATCCATCTTCTTGTTGACGAACGGGGTCCCATTATCTGTGATGATAGCATTGGGGATTCCATACCAACATATGATGTTGTTCTTCATGAATTTGATCACCTGAGATGCTGCAATCGTGGTGTAGGAGGCTGCCTCTACCCACTTGGTGAAGTAGTCGACTGCCACAAGTATGTACTCATGACCGTTTGATGCTTTGGGACTGATCTTGCAGATGATGTCGAGTCCCCACATGGAGAAGGGCCAGGGGGTGGTCAGATTGTATAACTCTGATGATGGGGATGGATTTGATTCGCATGCTCCTGACACTTGAAGCATTTTCTGACGTGCTGGCAACAGTCTGTTTCCATGGTGAGCCAATAGTAGCCGAGTCGTAGAATCTTCTTTGCCATCATGTGCCCATTCCTGTGTGGGCCACAGATTCCTTCGTGTATTTCTTTCATGATCTTTGCAGCTTCTGTTTCATTGACGCATCGAAGGAGGATGTGATTATAGGATCGCTTGTAAAGAACTTCGCCACTGATGGTGAACTGGCCGGCCAAACGCTGAATGGTTCGGCGATCTGTTGCTGTTGCTGACTCTGGATACCCCTGGGTTTCGAGATATTGATTGATGTCGGCATACCAGGGTTTGTCAGGGACAGCTTCGGCTTCTTTTATTTGCAGGCAAAAGGCAGGTTCTTCTTGAATTTCGACTGTGAGTTTCCATTCTGAAGCTCCTTTCGGGATCTCGAGCATTGATGCCAGTGTGGCGAGAGCATCTGCAAACTGGTTCTTGGCTCTGGGCATGTATGAGAAGGTGATTTCCTTGAATTCTTCGATCAGATTGTCCAGATACACATGATATGGTATCAGCTTCTCGTCATTGGTTTTCCATTCGCCATTGGTCTGATTGATGATAAGCTGTGAGTCTCCAAACACTCGTAGCTTCTTGACGCCCAAGATTATGGCTTCCCTTAAGCCAGCGATGCATGCTTCATACTCTGCCATGTTGTTGGTGCACTCGAATGCTATGCACCTCGAGATAGGAATAGGGACATCATCTGGAGAGTAGAGGATTGCTCCAATACCACTCCCTTTAGAATTTGCTGCGCCGTCGAAGAATAACGTCCACTCACCTTTCTTCTTTTCTTCTTCTTCAATAAGCAAGAGATCTTCATCAGGGAAGAATATCTTGAGCGGTTGATAATCCAGGAGGGAGTGGGCGGCAAGATGATCGGTGAGGGCCTGTCCCTTGATTGCCTTCTGAGTGACATAGGTGATGTCGAACTCAGACAGGAGTAGCTGCCATTTAGCTATCCTTCCAGTGAGTGCCGGCTTCTCGAACAGGTACTTGAGTGGATCCATGTGAGCGAGGAGGAGAATAGGGAATGCAATCATGTATTGACGGAGTCGCTGAGTTGCCCAGACTAGGGCGAGGCAAGTCTTCTCGATCGGGGAATACCTGGTCTCATAGTCGGTGAACTTTCGACTCAAATAGTATATTGCTTGTTCCTTCTTCCCGGTCTCGTCGTGCTGGCCGAGGACACAGCCAATGGCTTCTGCTGCTACCGAGATGTATAACAATAGTGGTCATCCGGGAGCGGGCGGCACTAGGACTGGAGGATTCATGAGATATCTCTTGATGCGATCGAAGGCGACTTGGCAATCATCATTCCATTCTTTTGGAACATTCTTCCGAAGGAGCTTGAAAATGGGCTCACAAATAGGTGTGAGCTGTGCGATGAAGCGACTGATGTATTGAATTCTGCCGAGGAAGCCACGGATTTCTTTCTCTGTTCTAGGAGGGGGCATCTCGATGATTGCTCTGGTTTTGGTCTCGTCGACCCTGATGCCGTCCTCGCTCACCATAAAGCCGAGGAGTTTGCCTCCCATTGCACCGAAGACACATTTCTGTGGGTTGAGGCGGAGCTTGTACTTCTCTAATCTGTTGAATAGCTTCTTCAGATATTCAAAGTGTCCTTCAATTGTGCGAGATTTGACGATCATATCGTCCACATATACTTCAAGCTCTTTGTTCATCATGTCATGGAATAATGCTGTCATTGCTCGCTGATATGTTGCTCCTGCGTTCTTCAGACCGAACGGCATTACCTTGTAACAGAAGGTTCCCCAGGGAGTGATGAACGATGTCTTCTCGCGATCTTCGACAGCCATCTTGATCTGATTGTATCCTGAGAACCCGTCCATGAATGAGAAGATCTTGTATCCAGCAGTGTTGTCGACCAGAGTGTCGATGTGTGGCAAAGGGAAGTCATCTTTTGGACTGGCTTTGTTGAGATCTCGGAAGTCGATGCACATTCGAACCTTGCCGTCCTTCTTTGGTACTGGCACGATGTTGGCGATCCATTCAGGGTAGTTGGAGACTACCAAGAATCCCTCATTGTATTGTTTGATGACTTCATCTCGGACTTTCAGGGCCCATTCTGGCTTCATTCTTCGAAGTTTCTGCTTCACTGGCTTCATATCTGCCTTGGTTGGTAGATGATGTACAACGAGCTCTTCATCAAGCCCCGGCATGTCTTCATATGAGAATGCGAAGTTGGACAATCTTGGAGCTAGGAACTCTATCATTTTCTGTTTCATCTCAGGTGGCAACGATTTTCCAATGCGTACTTCCCTAGGGATCTTAGGTGTCCCCAAGTTTACTATCTCAAAATCATCGGCTACAACATTAGCTTTAGATTAGAACTTTTTGAGGAGATCCTCTAGTTCGGGAGCAGGATCATCATCTTCCTCATCCCGAGCTTCGTCCAGACTCATGAGCTCGAAGTCTAATTCGATGTCGAAATCATATGATTTGACTTCAAACTCATGCGACTCTTTAGACGAACTTGGCACATTACTGAATGCAGGAAAAGAAATGTTTTTTGGTTTTTGAGATTTTTCTGAAATGGAAATGCTAGATGTTTTTGGCTTTTGAAAGTTTTTTATTTTTTTGGGTTTTTGAAATTCATGGGTCTTTGAACAAGTGGGCATTGCAGACCATGATTGAGCCCAACTTGTTCCAAAGTTCCGGTCGCTGCTTAAACAGGCGTTTTTTTTGGAAGCCAGAGCCCTCAGATGGCTCTTTGGCTGATTCAAAAGTTAGGGGAACGGATGACCATTCAGGACCCCACACTTCCTCCCCTGAAGAGGTGGGGGTTGATGCTTCGGGCGAAGAATCATGGTCTGGCCCAATGACCATGACTTCTCGCTGGTCGGGTTCGAGATCTGAGTCGCACTCAGTCCCCCCGGATCACTTACCTCGCATTGCAGCTCATCTGGTTCTACGGCTAGACACAAGTTTGGAATCTGGACATCAGACCAATCTAGGGCTGGCCACTTCCCTTTCTTGGTCCAATGGATGGGCTGCTTCTGCCCCTGGCTGATGATTGATGAAGTTGACTTTACAGAGATGGGCGAGTCGTGCCCCTTGCTGATTGATGCTGAGATGGGCAAGTTGTGCCCCTGGTTGAGAGAAGTGGGCAGGTTGTGCTCCTGGTTGGGAGCAGGTGTCAGAGTAACCTGGTCCTGAAGCTGCTGTATATGACTTCCTTCTTCATCGCCTTCTTCTTCTGGAGGCTTGGATGGTTCGAGAATCTGATCCCATCGAATGGGGGGCCACGTGGCCCAAGCTAGGCTCATCGGGAGGCCTTTGTGTAGTGCAGTCGGTTGATTCCCTCCTGGATCTTTGCAAGGTTCTCCTGGCTTGACGAATTGGATGGACGAGCACCGAAATTTCTTCCTTCCCTTGTCCGTGAAGACTGTCTTGTATCCGAGTCCCCATTTGCGTTAGTTATATACCTGCGGTACCTTTCTAGACTTGAAATGATTCTTCATTCGGTATTTGAGACTCAGACGTTCTGCTGGTGAAAAAACACGGTCCACTCTTATCGGTTCTGGATTGGCGATAGAGTTCACAGTCTCGAATTCGAAACTATGAAACGGGATGTCTTCTTCAGAGTGCTGGATATCGATGACAGGGATGTCTGGTTCAGTGGCAGCAGTATTGGAAGGAATGATGAGTTCCTTCTCTGCATGGATAGAGATCACTTGATTTCCACAGATGTACTTCACTCGTTGATGCAGGGTTGATGGCACAGCTCCAACCTTGTGCAGCCATGGTCGCCCGAGCAACATGTTGAAAGAGGCTGATATATCCAGGATTTGGAATGTGATGGTAGAGATTTCTGGACCTATCTGTACCTCTATGTCGACCTCCCCTTCCACTGATCGGCGGGTGTTGTCGAATGCTCTGACACATATGGTGCTGGGTCGGAATGAAGAAGGACTGATTCCCAGACGTTCCGCAGTCTTAAGTGGGTAGACGTTTAAGCTTGAGCCATTATCGATAAGGACCAGTGGGACACAGAGGTCTTTGTATCGTAAGGCTATGTTGAGGGATCGCCCATGATCTCGTCCTTCTGGTGGCAACTCATTATCTATGAAGGTGATGGCGCGCGGAGCCAGGAGTTGTCTAATCATCAAAGCTATCATTTCTGGTGCTGTATCAGAGGAGACGTGAGCATCGTTCAAGGTCTTGGCAAACATTTCTCGGTGTATGCGAGATGTACAGAGTAACTCCCATACTGAGATTTGTGCAGGGATTGACTTGAGCTGAGTCGCCACATCGTATGCGGCTTCATTTTTGTTACCGAGACCTGAAAGAGCGCCTTTGGGATCTCCTCTGTTCTGATTATCTCTTCGGATGCAACGCCCATTGGGATTCATGTTTCCCACTTCCGCACATTCTGGATAGTGCCATGGGACCTCTTTATAACTTTCCTCACCTTTGCCTTCTAGGATCACCGGTTCTTGCGACGGTGCTGGTGTGGGTACCAGGTCTTCCTCGTATGGAGCTTTTGCCTTGAGGACTACATTGTTGCCTGTGCTGAAGGGGTAATATCGAGGCTTGTCTTCATAGATCACGTAAGGTTGCGGTCCTGGCTTGACCGTTCCTGGAGCAGGAGGCTTCTATGGGATGAATACTGGTCCTCTTGATATTGCATGAGGTTTCTCTGTTCGTCCCAACTGTCGTAGTGTGATTGACACGCCCCCGGGATTTACCCCTTGCAATATGACTGGCTCGACTGGAGGAGCTCCTTCCAAAACAATGGGTTCTTGCTGCTAATGAGTATAATCCCTCCATTGCGGATTGGATTGTTCTGGAGTTGCCCCTTGCAAGATGACAGGTTCGTATGTGGGCTCGATGTATGATTGTGCTCCTTCCAGGACGTCTGGTTCTTAGCATGAATGGTTGTAAGGTGCCCCTTGCACAACTGGTACATCATATGGAAGTGCTCCTTCGAGTACTACTGGCTCAGAGACTGAACGAGGGAAGGGACTTGCCCCTTGCATGATCGGAGGAGGATTTGTTGGCCCATAAGTGTAGGCATGAATGGATTGGATGGGGGAGAAGAAGCGATCGAGATGGTCCCTTTCTTCTATACTATTGACTGCAAGGCCACGAGACGAACTGGGGTCCGTTGGATGCTGAGGCAGAGGATTCTGAAGGATGTTGGTGGAAGCTGTTGGAGAAGTTCCATGGACCGAGATGACGATCTTGCGGTCATCAATCAGGTCTTGTATGGCATTCTTCAAGGTATAGCATCGATCAGTGGTGTGGCCACGCCCTTGATGATAGGCACGATACTCATTTTCTCGGTAGTTTGGTGGCAGAGGATGAGGCGGAGGCCGAGGTGCCATTAGAGTAAGTAACTGCTTCTGCACCAGCGTAGCCATGACTTGACTGAGTGGTTGAGAGAGGGGAGTAAATTTCCTGAACTCCCTGTAGTTTTGCCTATTTTAATATGAGTATTGACCGTTTCCTCTGAACTGCTGCTGTTGTCGAGGTGGTTGTAGCTGATGATTCGGTTGTGGCTGATACCGTTGAGGCTGATGCTGAACTGGATTCTGCTGATACTGTTGACGTCCCTGTGGGGGAGCATGTTGATTTCCTTGAGCAGTGGTGTTGATGTTGTTTACCTCTGTTGGGCGGGGAGGAGAACCACTGCGGTTTCCATTCCCGTGCCTGATAGGTCTTCCTTCCACTCTGTTCCTTTTGATTGGAGTGGCTTGATGAGGCCATGGGGAGATTGTCCCAGCACAGATTCCTGCTTCGACTTGCTCTCCAGCACGGATCAATTGTGAGAAATTCGTATATGGATGCGAGATGAGATACCCGGATATGCCTGGATATGTTGAATGAACAATCATGGAGATTTGTTCTTCGTCGTCGATAGGCGTTCGCATTCGAGCTGCCATAGCTCGCCAATGTCCCACATAAGCTGATAGTGTTTCATCACTCTTTTGCCTAAGAGCTGCGAGGTCGGCTCTTCTGGGTGCCATGTTGAGATTATACGCGAATCTGTCGACGAAAGCCTGGGAAAGTTGTTCCCATGTCCTGATGCGGTGGCAGTCCAATGAAGTGTACCAATCCAGGGCATTGCCCTTCAGAGATTTTTGGAACAAGCGAATAAGGGCCCCTTCATTTCCTGAGATTGCACTCAGTTCTCCACAGAAGGCCTTGAGATGTGCTGTGGCACAACCGCTACCGTCGTATCTTTTAAATTTTGGAACCTCAAAGTTTTGAGGTACTTGAGCATTTGGGAAAGGACACAAGTCTCTGAACTTGGTCGAAGGTAGATCGATTCCTTGTTGTCGCTGAAGCTGATTTTGCAAGATCTGGAACTGCTCCCGCAACTCGTCCAATCCTGAGTGATCTGTTCGAGCGACTGGTGCCTCCTGGAGTAAGGCACGTTTTTCTTCGGCATAGTGGTCGATGTCTTCGACCCTATGTGCTTGCTGAAAAGCAACCGCAGGTTGCTGAAATTGATTTGATTACTGAACTGGATTCTGATGAACTAGTGCTTGAAAGGATTGTGACTGAACTGGAGATTGTGCTGAAGGTTGAACTGGAGCTTGCTGGAAATTAATTGGAAATTGCTGAACTGAAGATTGCTGGAATTTAACTGGATTTTGCTGAATTGAAGATTGCTGGAAATTAACTGGAATCCCATCGGCGGGGATGTGCTGGAATTGAAAAGTGCTCCTGTTTGCAGGAGGCTGAGATGCTGGGAAGTGACCCCCTTGTTGGGTATTCGCCACTGTCCGCTGATTGATGTGGGCTTGACACTGACCCCCATTGTGGGCATTCCCCAGTGCTGTCCCTGTTGCTGGAAATTGAATTGAAATCCCATCGGCGGGGATGTGCTGGAATTGAAAAGATATCCCATCGGCGGGGACATGCTGAGATCTACTGAGACTGTTATTTGCAAGATGGACTGGAAGCTGACTGGAAGTCCCTGCGACGGGGGCGCTCTGAGATGGCCCTGTCGTTGCAGGAAGGTACTGAGGAAGATGCCCCGTAACGAAGGGCTGAGATGGCTGCGGTCGGTAGTCTTGGGCAGACTCCGATGGTTGCGCTTGATTCGAACTGGAGGCTGGAAGGACCCGGCATGGCTGATGAGATTGCTGAACTGGGTCAACCTGATTGTTGGCTGTTGCGGTGGCTTGTGCTTGCATGAATTGCAAGAGCATTTCTTGCATTGCTCTAACTCTTTGTGCCAATTCCTGTATGATTGGCGTATTATCAATAGGCTGTTGCGCTGGAAGTTGCGCTTCGGTCATCTCAAGAGTGGGAAGGAGATGAGTTTCTTCTTCGTGGTCGGACATGGCTTGCTGAGCCTGAGTGCGGATTATGCTGCGGAAGGGAAGTTGTCTCCGCGTACGTTGAGCCCGAGGAGGCGCAATAGTGAGGACTGTACTCTACTCTTTTTGGGTTTTGGGATTTTCTATTTTTTTTTTTTTTTTGGTTTTGGGATCTTCTATTTTTTGTTTGTTTTGGGTAAAATACTATGCAGATGAGATTGTATGAGGATTAGTGACTTTCAAGTACGGGAAGGATTCAGTTTTTCAAGTCGGATCACGACTAGTGAGACTAATTTGTCCCCAGCAGAGTCGCCATTCTGTGGACCCTCGCTGTTTCCGCGCTCCCACACGACGTTCTCGTCCCTTCCCCTTTCAGGAAAAGAAGGAGAGGATAATGCGTGAGTGCGAAATCGCCGTTTGTGCCACTGGCTTGCCTCGTTCTCGAGGGCTTTGTTTGGTAGTCGTGCTTAGGCTGGATGTGTTTAAGTGAATTTATATAAGACCAGAGTCGCCACTAGCCAATTACTTCGAATCTACAGTCGGCTAGACCCCGTAGAAACGTTAGAGAAGGGGATCCGAAGATTCCTTCCTCTAAAATGACTCCTTTTGATCTGCGGCCAAAGATTCAAGGTAAGGGATCACGGTTACAGGGTGGGAAGAGGTTAAGCACCCCACACACTGCCCGTACCGAAGTACGGTCTCTACTTCACAGAATCGAACTAATACTTGAAAGTCTGTTTTAATCCTCGTATATTCTCATGGATGACATGATGCATGAATGCTGGTCTGAACACTAAGAGTTTCTGATGGGCAGGTTCCAACAACGGGCAAGCCCAGAGCGTACGCTCGAACTGACAGGTGCTTAATGTAAGACGTATGCAGTGTGCTTGAATGATCAAGGTGTTTTATGGTGAAGCATGAATGCAGGTCTGAACAGTAAGAGTTTCTGATGGGCAGGTTCCAACAACGGGCAAGCCCAGAGCATACGCTCGAACTGACAGGTGCTTAATTTAAGACATGCAGTGTGCTTGAAGAATCAAGGTGCTTGCAGTGAAGCAGGGGGGTTGGAAGAAAAGTAAATGTTGCACTTATGCTAGATGCAAATGAGATGATGCTGGAAAAGAGTAGTTGAGTGGACGGAGGTGTCGCAAGGATTGGCTTCGAGTGGCTGGATCAAGACTTGGATGGCTTGGGAGGCTTGGACCAGTGGTCAGGCTGGGCTGGACCAGGGCTAGGCTCTCCTCACTCGGGCTCTCCTTGGTGGAAAAATGGGCTAAGGGGTGGATGAGGACTCGGACCGCACCCGGACTGACTGGACTTGAAGGGATGCTGAAATGAGAAGGGGAGGGGGGTATTTATAGCAGCGAGCAGTGGCATTTTTCGTAATTTATTTTGGGCGGCCTGCTATGGGCCGCCCGTACGACCGTTCCTCGATTTCCAGCGAGGTACGGTCGCACCCTCGGGGCTGCTGCTTGACTCGCTGGGTCGACTCAGTGAGTTGACTCAGCGGGTCGACTCGGTGGTTTAACTCGGCGGGTTGACTCGGCGGTTTGACTCGGTGTTTTGACTCGACGAGTTGACTCAGTGGGTTGACTCAGCGGGTTGACTCAGTGTGTTGACTCAGTGAGTTTGACTTTTTTAAGATTTTTTGACTGGCTTTTCTTATGGGGGGTTTTTCAGGGTGGTGTTTAGGACTGGGTTGACTGGGTTCAGGCTTGAACTGGGCTATGGAATAGGGCTTACAAGGGTGAGTTTGGCTGAGTTTGGACTTGGGATTTGGGGGTATGGTCCTCCATTCAACCAGCTATCTCTACCAACAGTGTAGCCGAAGGTGGGGTGTCTACAGACATGGACCATCCATCACATGTATATATGAGAGAGAGAGAGAGAGATTGTTTAAAAGTGAAAAAGGAAAAGAAAAAAAAAAAACTAATAACTTTCATCAGAGAAGTTACTTTTACAATTGTGCTTGCCAAACTAAGTTAAAAAAAAGAAAGAAAGAAAAAAAAAAAGTACGTTATTAACTCACATATATCCTATTGGCTGATATTCAAATGGCCATATAAGAATACAATGCCCTTTATTAAGCTAGGATGTTGTTTTGCAGTAACCTACATTGTTGCATGCTAACATGGATGAACCACTTCATGCGGATGCGATCCACCTACTCCAATCAGGTGCACCACCTGAAGTTAGGTTCTCTCTCTCTCTCTCTTCCCTAACACCCCCACGCACACTCGCGAGCTCACACTGCAGTGGGATTTCACCCACAATGGCACTCAAACTAGTGTTGAAACTCTTGTGAGTCTACCACCTGATGTGAGGTCTTGATCCTGAATATCAAGCTGATCTAAAACTTAGGTGGGCCTCACCATAGGAAAGTGTAAATGTGCTTAAAACCTCTACATTCACGTGGTATAGTCCACCTGAGTTTCCCAATAGCGTGATTTTTGGAGAGTATTTTCATCTTGGTTAGAAGGGACATATGAATAGATTGGATGGGTAGAGTAGAATTCACATATACAACATGTTAGCTCCATCTAGATTAGTTGTTCCATGCCTTTGGAGAACTGGATTGGTCTACAAGAACAGTTTTGAGCAGCATGTAAAATACCCAAGTTTTGAGCAGCATGGACCCACCATGTAGGCTGTACGAGATCCACTCCGTCTATAAGGTGTGCCCATCAAAGTTTGGCCATGTGGCAAAAAACCAACCAAAACAATAACTAAGGTGGTCCACACCACACGGAATGATAGTTATGGGACACGTACCAATAGGTTCATGGGAAGCCACTGGCGTCTTTATTTCATCAAACCTAGTATCAGGTGTGCGTGATTCACCAGAATAAAGCAAAAATAAATAAATGAGCCTGATCTAAAAGTTAGCCGGGTCACATTAGCCTCATAAAGAAAGAACATGCTCGGCGTTAGAGAGAGAAGTGTTGTGGGGGGGGGGGGGGGGGGGGGGGGGTGAGGCAGAAACTTTCTGAGATGGGAAGTGGGCCCAACCTGATTCTTGTAGGAAATCTACCCGGTCCATCCATTTTACCAGATCATGTTAGGCCATGCACCCAAAAATAGGCAGATCCAAAACTCAAGTGGACCGCACAATAGGAATCAGTGAGGATTGAATATCCACATTATTAAAACATTCCTGGGCCAAATAAGCTTCAAATCAGGCAAATGCTTTTGAGTTTTCAGTTCATCCCAGTAGGAATGACCTTATGAATGGTATAGATGGCATGTAAACATCACGGTGGACCACAGGGAGGTTTCAGCCGTTGTCATTTCCTTACCCACTTTTTCTTATTGTGCCGCCCACTTGAGTTATGGATCTGCTTCATTTTTGGGCCCATGTCCTAGCATGATATGGAAAAACGGATTGATGTGGTGGATTTCTTTCAAACATCACGTTGGGCCCCACCTAGCTTTCCGGGCAACTTCGGCTATTTCTTTAAAACGAATAAAAATATAGACAATTTCAACCCTTTCATGGTGTAATTCTTTCCTTGTAGGGATGGCCATAGCTCGGCTTAGCCTTGTAGGCCCAAGGCCAAGGCCTTTTAGCCTGATTAGGGGCAAAGCTAGGCTACGCCCAGAGCTTAGAGTAGAGCAGGGCGGAGGTCCTTGCTTGACCCATTGCCACCCACTTAGAATGCAATTGCATGCACCATAGAGAGATGTATATGCGAGCTCGAATTAGGTACTACCCCTACCAGGACGTAGCGGGAGACAGATGGGTACATGGCATGTCGATATTTGTGGAGAGCAGGTGGGGCCTACACTTATATTTGCTGATGTAACAGATCTGTCAGCACTTCACCAATACAGAGGTGTTGGCCCCCCTGCTCTCCACCAATACCGACCTGCCACATACCCGTCCATATCCAGTGGCGTCCTGGTCAGGGTAGCACCTAATTTGAGCTCTGTACATGCATATGTAAGATGCCATTACTCATAGATGTGGACGCAAAATCTCCTACAATAATTATGATGTAGAAGGGGTCACTGAAGCCTACATGAAGAATTTGGACCATCGGAAGGGGTCCAAGCGAAGCGACAAGTCGATAGCCAAACTGCAGAAAAATCCACCCAGTCAGGCACCCGACCGCACATCACTGGGCGCCCGACCATGAGCCCAATCGTTTAGAGATGTTACTGGACTGAACTCTCAAAAATCAGGCGCCTGACCATCAGGTCATCAGGTGCCCGACCAACTTTGACCGGGCGCTCGAAATTTGCCTGATTACTGTCCAGACCCTCTGGACGGGTTTTTACTCTAGCGGGTGCCCGACCAGTCCTGACCGGGCGCCCGACCATGCGCGATTTTGTTGCGCAGCTTTTGCGGGAACTTCCCAATTTAATTCGTTTTCTTTCCTAGTTTAGTTATAACTCTTGATTTACGCACCTAGGGTTTCTATTATGCCACGAGAGCTTTAAATACTTGTTTTAATTCATTGTAATGGGATGAATTGATTTTTATAAGAGTTTTTCTTTGAGATTTATTTCCTTTGCTTGTGGATTCGAGCAATCCTTCAAGAGATCGAAGAAGATCGGTTGAGGATTCCCGATAGCTCCGTGGATTCGGAGTAGTTATCTGAGTGGAGAGACGGTGATCGATCCCTCACGCGTCTACGCTGTACCAAGCTAGTATCAAAGCGAGGAACAACCTCGGGAAGATGGCTTCTAGCGACGGCTGCGACAACCACCCCTCTGATGTTAATCAAGGGTTTCAATTACTTGCAGAGAAGATCGACAATCTCCAGGAAGCAAATAGAACACACATGGAGAGGATGATCGCTGCCCTATATAGGGTATTGCTGGCTCTACCCCAGCCCCAAGTCCAAGTCGATGCGCCTCAACCAGCGGTTGCAGCACGGAATAATCCAGTATTCCATCAAGCACCACAACTGGCACTTCGAAGGGCCGAACATGATGACGAGGAACACAACGACGAAGACATCGAGGACATCATTGTTCAACAAGTCGCACAGGGAGATGCAGGCACGGATCACAATGGCAGAGGCTTCCAAGGCAGAGGTGAGCTTCCCTCCTTCGATGGTTCATTAAGCATCGAAGCCTTCATTAATTGGCTTGCGGAAATCGAAAGGTTTTTCGATCATGTCAGTGTCCCCGGAGATAAACAAGTCAAGCTTGTGGCCTATAAGCTAAAATCCGGTGCATCCGCATGGTGGGAACAGTTACAAACTTTTCGTATCCGACAAAACAAGTTGCCCATATGCACTTGGCCCAGGATGAAACGACTATTGAAATCCAGGTTTTTACCTAACGACTATGACCAAATATTGTTCTAGCAATATCAGAATTGCAAACAAGGGTCTAGGACCGTCGCCGAATATCAGGCTGAGTTCGATCGATTAACAGTTCAAAACGAGTTGTCTGAAACAGAGTCTCAGAGGACCGCCATATTCATTGGTGGCCTACGACCCGCGATCCAGGATCGGATTCATCTTCTCCCAATTTGGACCGTTGGGGATGCGTCTTGAATGGCTGTCCGGGCTGAAATGCAACTCGCTCGAATTCCTACCCGTACATATCCAATGACCCGTGCACCTTCGACGAGTTCAACACAGGATACAACCTTGATCGAGAGAAGAGGACCGGTGGGTGGACGTGCACAACCGCTCCCAACTGTGAACCGCGAGGCAGGAAGCGGTCCGAATAGACCACAGAGAACCGCCCCTACAACAGTGGGCCCGAGTCGAGCCCCAAATCCTTATGCTCGACCGAGGCCTGGCAATTGCTTCCGTTGTGGCCAACCGGGTCACTTATCCAATGTGTGCCCCCAACGCCCCACTGCCAACTTGGCCACTAATGAAGGTGGTCAAGAAGAGGATTATGTAAAAGAAGGAAGCGTCGGTGAAGAAGTCGACCTAGTCCCTGATGAAGAGGAAGGATATACGGAATGGTTATCAGAGGACCGAGGTGAATCCTTGGTTGTAAGGTGATTATGTTATACGCCATGACAAGAAGTACACCCCCAGCGCCACAACATATTTTGCACCGGTTGCATAGTGAATGGGAAGGTGTGTGACGTCATCATCGACGGTGGTAGCAGCGAAAACATAGTGTCCAGGGTTATGGTGGACAAGCTCCGTCTTCCAACTACAAAGCATCCAGCCCCATACTCGATTGGATGGATCAAGAAGGTCGGAGACACAAAGGTAATTGAACAATGCCTCATCTCCTTTTCAATTGGTAGAAGTTACAAAGATGAAATCTTATGCGATGTCGTAGACATGGAGGCATTCCACATACTTCTGGGTCGTCCGTGGCAATCAGACCGAGCTGCGATCCATTGTGGGCGTGATAACACTTACACGTTCATTAAGGATGGAAGAAAAAGGATCTTAACTCCTAGAGCACTGGAGGGCCAACCCGAAGCTTCTAAAGTGGAGGGGAGTTCCCTCCTCGCCATACGAGAGTTCGTAAATGAAACTAAGGAAATCGGTGAAATCTTTACCGTAGTACTTAAAGGTGAAATTCAAGAAGGATCTAATATTCCACCAACCTTACGACCATTGTTGAATGAATTTTGAGAAATTTGGCCCAAAGAACTTCCTTGTGGACTACCTCCGATGCGGGATATTCAGCACCACATCGATTTTATCCTGGGTGCTAGTTTACCCAACTGACCACACTACCGAATGAGCCTAAAAGAATGTGAGATCCTCCAGGGTCAGGTGGAGGAGTTGTTGAGCAAGGGTCTACTCAGGGAGAGTATGAGTCCTTGTGCAGTTCTAGCTTTATTAATGCCAAAGAAAGATGGAAGTTGGCGTATGTGTGTTGATAGCAGGGCTATTAACAAGATCACCATCAAGTACCGATTCCATATTCCCCGACTCGATGACATGCTGGATATGCTTGAGGGATCCAGGGTATTCTCAAAGCCGGACTTACGTAGTAGGTATCATCAAATCCGTGTTCGTCCTGGCGATGAATGGAAAACAGCTTTTAAAACTAAGGATGGGTTGTACGAGTGGTTGGTGATGCCATTTGGGCTGTCGAATGCCAAAAGTATTTTCATGCGCGTTATGAATTAAGTCCTAAAACCATTTATAGGCAAACTCGTCGTGGTGTACTTTGACGACATACTGACATATAGTCAGGGAGAGGCAGAGCATGTCGAACACCTCAGGCAAGTCCTTCAAATGCTATAAGAAAACAAGTTATATTTGAACTTGAAAAAGTGCAGCTTTATGACAGACCATCTGTTATTTTTGGGGTTCATAGTATCATCCACCGGCATCCGGGTCGATGAAGACAAGGTGAAGGCCATCCGTGAGTGGCCTACCCTCACCAACATCCATAAAGTTCGTAGTTTTCATGGGTTGGCCACGTTTTATCGCCGTTTTGTTAGTAATTTCAGTACGATCGTGGCCCCAATCACAAACCGTATGAAGAAAGGACCGTTTCAATGGACGGAAGAAGCTGATCGTAGCTTTGCAGAAATCAAGCACAAATTATCATCCACCCCAATTCTTGTTTTACCCAGTTTTGACAAGGTCTTCGAGGTGGACTGCGATGCGTCCTATGTGGGTATTGGAGCAGTTTTCTCCTAAGAAGGCAGGCCCGTAGCCTTCTACAGTGAGAAGCTCAGTGAGGCCCGCAAGAAATGGTCCACATATGAAATAAAGCTGTATGCGGTGGTATATACCCTTCGACATTGGCGGCACTACCTCATTCAGAGGGAGTTTGTTCTTTTTACTGACCATCAAGCCTTGAATTTTATTAATAGCCAGACTAATGTTAGTCGTGTATATGCCAGGTGGATTTTATTTTTACAGGAATTCACATTTGTTTTGAAGCATAAGTCTGGTCAACAGAACAAGGTTGCTGACGCTTTAAGTCGGCATGCCGACCTGCTCGTCATTATGAGCACGGAAGTTGTCGAATTTGACTGCCTCAAAGAACTCTATGCAGAAGACGATGAATTCAAGGAGATGTGGCTTACAGCCAAGGAAGGTAGACTGACTGATTTCCTCATGCAAGACAATTTTCTCTTCTATGGGAATCGACTATGCATTCCGCAATGCTCCCTCCGAGAGAAGATCATCCTCGAGTTGCATGGAGGAGGCCTTAGAGGCCACTTGGCTCGAGACAAGACGAAGGCTCTAGTCGCGGAGCGATATTATTGGACTCATCTAGGTCGTAACGTTGGTCGGATGGTTCAGCGATGCCACATTTGTCAATCCTCCAAGGGTCATGCGTAAAACACGGGCCTCTATACTTCATTGCCCATACCGGAAGGCCCTTGGGAGGATATCTCCATGGACTTTGTCCTCGGTCTCCCACGGACACAACGCGGCATGGACTCCATGTTCGTGGTAGTAAATAGGTTTTCTAAGATGGCTCATTTTATCCTGTGCAAGAAGACGTATGATGTGACGGGCATAGCTAATCTCTTCTTTCGAGAGATTGTGCGATTACATGGCATTTCCAAGACCATCACCTCTGACAGGGACACGAAGTTTGTGAGCCACTTTTGGCAAACTTTGTGGAGTCGGATCGATACGCAGCTTCAGTTCAGTAGCGCGTATCACCCACAAACAGATGGCCAGAGTGAATTAGTGAATCGTACATTGGGGAACCTCATAAGGTGCATTTCCGAAAATGCGCAAAAGCAATGGCACTTAGCGCTATGATAAGCCGAGTTCGCCTTCAATAATATGGTGAACCGATCCACGGGAAAGTCACTATTTTAGATCATTGCCGAAGATTCCGAGCAAGAGCATAGCTGCGGAGCATATGGCTGAACGAATCACTGAGTTACATGCGGAAGTTCGGGACAAGCTCGCCGAGTCGAATGAGAATTACGCAAGAAATGCTAACAAACATCGACACGTCGTGTTTGAGATCGGCGACCAAGTCATGGTCCATTTGCACAAAGAACGTTTCCCCACCGGCACTTACAACAAGCTCAAACAAAAGAAGATTGGACCGGTTCCGATTCTTAGGAAGTTAGGTGATAATGCCTATGTAGTGGACCTCCCGAAAGAATATGAAATCTCATGAACATTCAATGTAGCAGACTTGTTCGAATATCATGAACCAGAACAGAATGAGAACTCGGGGTCAAGTTCTTTTCAAGTGGAGGGGATTGATGTAGAAGTGGTCACTGAAGCCTATATGAAGAATCTGGACCATCGGAAGGGGTCCAAGCGAAGCGACAAGTCGATAGCCAAACTGCAGAAAAATCCAACTAGTCGGGCGCCGGTCCGCACATCATCGGGCACTCGACTTGAGCCCAATCATCCAGAGAGTTACTGGACTAAACTCTAAAAAATCGGGCTCCCGACCATCAGGTCATCGGGCACCCGACCATGTCATCGGGCGCCCGACGAACTTTGACCGGGTGCCCGAAATTAGCCTGATTACTGTCCAAACCCTCTGGACGGGTTTTTGCTCCAGCGGGCGCCCGACCAGTCCTGACCGGGCGCCTGACCGTGCGCGATTCTGTTGCGCAATTTTTACGGGAACTTTTCAATTTGATTCATTTTCTTTCCTAGTTTAGTTATGACTCTTGATTTACGCACCTAGGGTTTCTATTATGCCACGAGAGATTTAAATACTCGTTTTAATTCATTGTAATGGGACGAATTGATTTTTATACGAGTTTTTCTTTGAGATTTATTTCCTTTGCTTGTGGATTCGAGCAATCCTTCGAGAGATCGAAGAAGATTGGTTGAGGATTCCCGATAGCTCCGTGGATTCGGAGTAGTTATCCGAGTGGAGAGACGGTGATCGATCCCTCACCCGTCTACGCTGCACCAAATTACCACAGGAACCGTGCAAGAAAAAAGTTCCCTCGAGCCCACCTTGATATGTGTCTAACATCCAATCCATCCCTCATGGCACTAACTTATGTCAAGATGTGAACCCCATATCTAAGGGTGATCCAAAACTCAGATGGGTCACAACATAAGGAAAAGGTGGGGAAGCGGATGCCACCATTGGAACGTTTTTTGGTTGTGCTGAAATTATCTGAGTACCCTTAGGAAAATTTATAATTACCAATGAAATACTAATTTCCTAGGTAATTGTGGGCTATTATCGAGGAATTTTCCTTGGTAAAAGTAAGCTACGAAATATCCCCCTCTTTACCCATGAAAGTTTAGTTTTGTCGGTATTTGTTACTTTTAAGGAAAATATTCCTTGGTAAAGGTGTAGCATTATTTACCTAGGAAAATTAAATTTCATCGGTAAAGTGTATTATTTCCACAACCTGAATTCAATTTGGGTCGGGTCGGGTTGGGTTGACCCGCATTTTAAAGATCAACTAAACAATGGTTACACACATGAGCGTCCACACCTGATATCAATTAGGTTCTCGTTAAAAATGATGCTAGAAACTGATAGACAATTTGGATCGAGCTAAGGTGTGCCACATTGGTCTCAGTAGTCAGGTTTTGAGGCATCTAGAAACACAAAATTAGTTACCCACTGCCATCTTTGGCTTCTAACTGTGCACCATACAACAATACTTTCAATGCGAACATATGGGGTTTGCTAGACTCCCATGTCCTCACCTTATGAGCGGATTGGATCAACCGGACTGCTGTTCGAAAGTGGGCCGCATGATCTTGAAAACAGACAGCGTCCGTTTGAGACGTTTCAACAAAAACGGAGGGAGAGAAGATTTTCTCTTGGTTTTGGTTTTGATCGGGTCAATAGATGTTAATTGATCCACCCAATTCGGTGTACAACATAACATGTGCACCAATTATTAGTACAAACTCACCAACAAAAATGTGGCCCACTTTTATCAGAAGTGAAATCCACTCCATCCATCATCCAACAGGGTGTGTGAAAAAAAAACTATGTATTATTTAACTAATAAGAAAATTAATATATAATAGTCTACTTAACCCCTATATGATTCGGGTCGGGTCGGGTCACCTTTAACCCTAACCCGACCCATAAAAATCCAGGTCTGGTCTGGTCAACCCAAAAATTGAATTTAGGTCAAATTTTCTAACCCTAAATAAGAAAAAACGGTGTCGGGTTGAATTTTGCCAGGTCTATTTGGTGGTAATCAGAACTTTTTGAAGGTTCTATTTAATTATTTTGTTTTTTATGATTTTTCGCAGACCCTCTTGTAGGTTAAGGAGGTGATTCATGACATCTCCAATGATTAGTTGTTAAGAAGATGATCCTACTTTCATGCCGACATGTTCCAATTATTGTTCCCAATCTCATGGATCTCATTCAACTTCATGGGCAGAAGTAGCCTTTCTTACTTACTATCTTGCTTTATTAAGAATTAAACACTAAAGACAGGAGATCATTGTCCCACTAGGTGTACTACAAAAGTGTTGTGGTTTAGTTAGACATGTGACTATACGCGTTAAGAAACAACTTGTATTCAGTCAAATATATGTGCGATTAGTAATAGGCATATGCCAGAGTTGTACTCAACTTGAGTTCAACTGAACGTTACCGACCTTAGATGCCTAAGTAGCTGTAGGATCAAACTTGTGAAGGTTCTCCTGACTGTTAAGTCACCAATGTTGTAGTGATTAAGCAATTTAGAACGGAAGGGTTAGTCCTTCTGAATATTTTTTTTTCTCTTAAGCTATGGACATTACTTTCAACGATGATCAAGGGCCTGAGGTTTCTTAATTAGTAATGTAGTAATGATGGAAAGAATTAAAAACTAAATGTTAAATCATCGATTTTATTGAATTTAATAATCAGAGAGAACATAGGACAACAAGAGAATAAAAAAAAGATAAATGCATGCGATTGCCTATCTGGACAACAATCAAGGCATTTAGTCAGCAAGATGTGATTGGGATAACTTTCTAAGTAAGGACTCGGTTGATCGGGATTCGATGATGCTGGACAACAACAATCTAAGCTACGCTAAAGACTAAATGTTCTACAGTGGAGCTTGACTAAACTAGAGGAACTAAAACTAAGATAATACAGTGTTGCCTTATAATAGCTTGTGTGTGATGACTCGATTGATGCTTGAAACTCTTTGTTTAATGTTGATTTTATAGACTTGAAAGGGAGGTAACCCTATGTAAGTTTTTGTGTGAATCCTTGATCGTGCATCGACCTTACAACTCTTATTGTTTCTCTACTTAAGCATGGAAAATCATGTACTAGCATGTGTATATGAAAGATCACGTAAGCCTTTGGCTATTGTTCATGCCCAAGAAGGTTTACTAGAGTCTCACATTAAGACTCGTGCACCTACAGATGTTGATTTTAGTAAAACTCTAGCAATTAATGTTTATAAAAAGACTTGCTTTTATAGGATTCTTGTTCTGTAGAGAACTACCTTTGATAGAACTTTAGCATTTAATCACCTTACAAGTACTTGTCTCTAATTCTTCCTTTTGAAGTTGATCTACATTACATGTTGCCCCCATGGCACATTTTAGATCGTTCGATCTAGTTGTGATAGGCCGGGAGTAAACAATGTGTACCAAGTGAAAAAAAAATCATACTTGATTTCAGTTATTGTTCCTAAAAAGCCCGATTAAATGCATATTTAAATTGAATTTTAACCTTGAATTGAATTATGACCGCTTTATTTAGGGTGTGTTTGGTTGCACCTAGTTTCAAGAAATGCTAAGAAATTTGCCCCAACGAAGTGTCATGAAATTTTATTATATTGGGTGCAACCAATGTGATGTAGAGCAAGAACCCCCTAATGAAGGACGAAGATCGAGCACCTTTCTATCACACATGGATCGAAAAAAGATAAAGGAAAAATTGATAATTTTTGTTTGGGATGGGCCAAAAGAAGGTGAATCGTAGATCGATCATAACTTTGGCTCTGGGTATCTTTACGGGATGCACAACCTATGGATTTGGACTAGAACAGGCCATTTAGGGCCAACTAAACCACAAAGTGGGTTGCGTCAGTCCGATTCGCAAGAAAACAAATGGTTATAACTCAAAAATGAAATTTTAAGAAAAAAATATAATTTTTAGTAATTTTAGTTTTTGTAGTATTTCATTGTTTTAAAAGTTTTGTTGATTTATAAGTTTCTACTTTTTCTTGATAATGAGTTTTAGAAAGACTACTTAGTAATAGTCTTTAGTTGGGAGTTTACCACTTTTAGTAACTTTCTTTGTCAGGTAAATTACTATTTTTAGTTAATACGAATTAAGGTAATATAAGGTTGTTAAATTCGTTTTAATGTTATCTCTCATATTATCTTTAAAATTTCAGACTTTTGTCTCTTTCTTCACATGGATTCAAGAAACATCTCGTGGATTCGAGGAAGCTCCATTGAGGATTCCGAATGGCTCCGTGGATTTGGAGTAGTTATCCCTTAAGGAAGATGGTGATCGACCTCATCACATCCTTCCCTCCAGCACAACGCAACCTTAACGGGAAAACAATGAAGAAATAACCCTCAACTAGCAATTGAATCACTTTCAAGTTCAACAGGGAGCTTGGTCCATGAATATGATAAATTTAAAGAAATTAAGTACCATTTGGCAGTTTCCAGGTCATGGTCAATCGAATATGGGGCCATGCGCGTGATGGACAGACTAGATTAATGAAAGAACGTTCCCGGTATAATCAACTGGTTAGACTCATCTGATCAAAATGATTATTGCTTAGTCATTCAAAGTTGATCACCCCACATAATAGTTATTTAGAGCAGTGAGAGTAGCTTTATAGTATAATCAATATGGTCCCTTCATTTTGTTCACTGTGATTGAACGGTTAGGATGATCCGTGCAGTCCCTATATAACACTTGCTCAAGTCCTCTTAAGCCCGAAAACAAATGATAAACACATTGCATGTTGTATAGGCTTGCCAAACAGACATAAGACCAAAGTGCAATTTGGTAAAGCCATCCGCTATGAAGTGGCTTCGGTATTCACCAAGGTAGTGGATCCCTGAATGTGGGACCCATCATGATGCATGTATCGTATATTCATGCCGTCCATCCATTTTGCAGGATTATTTTCGGGTATGATCCCAAACATGCAGGCAGTAGATCCAAATTTCAAGTGGATCACACTACAAGAAATAGTGGTGATTGAATGACCACCATTAAAAACTTCTTAGGGGCCATCAGAATGCTTATTTGCCATCCAACTATTGATAAGCTCATAGAGGCCTTGACAAAAGGGCCTCGCAGATATCGGCTTGATCTGAAACCTTCGTGGCCCCCAAGAAGTTTTTAATGGTCAATCACCACTGTTCCTTGTGATGTGGTCCACTTGGGATTTTGATATGAAGCGATTTTGGGCTCGCACCCTATAGAGATCTAGAAAAATAGATGGACAGCATGGATATAAGAAATATACATCACGGTATGCCCCACAGTCAAGGATCCACCAAAGTTGCATACTTGGCTACCAAATCTCAAAAGTGGTTCCCACCTTTCGGAACTTAAAAATCCATCATTGTTTCTTACGGGGTCGTCTGCTTGAGATTCAGATATGCCATGTTTTTGGACTCGTACCCTAAAATGGGCGGGCAAAATGGATTGACACTGTGGATAAAACACATACATCGCGGGATTAAGTACTACCCAAGCCTGTGCAGGGCTCGGGACACGTTTGACGTGTCAGTCAGTATTGTTGGAGTTCACATTGTTAGAAGAGACGTGCCATATCATCAAGCCTGACACAAGTCTGTCACATCTTCTCTGCACCAATACAGATGTGACATGTACTGAGTGGGGCATAGCAGGGGTAGTACCTAATCCGAGTGCATCATGGTGGGCCCCATAGAATCGGGTCGCTAGCCAATCCGTGCCCGGATCCATCAGGTAAGGACCCATCTACTTGTGGAGGAATTTCATTGTCCTAATGCAATGCACGAGGGTTTTGTAGTATCCATTGATGTCTTTCATCCATACAAGTAGGCCTATGGTTCATTGATGTAGACCGTTTATCTAGTGGTTCTAGAGTGGACTGAAGATGCCCCCAAAATCATCTATATTAGAAAATCCTCATCATTCAAATTCTAATCTTTTCTTCCATACCATTGCTATATTTTGTTTATTGATGGTATATTATGGACCACTAATTAGAGGGTCACAATCTCCCATCCCATCAGATCAACGGTATGATCACCAAAATTTGCTCCATTTTATGATCATCAAACTTGCACCTACAGATGTTGCATTAAATAAAACTCTAGCAATTAATGCTTCCAAAGAGACCTGCTTTTATAGGATTCTTGCTTTGCAAGGAGTTGCTTTTGATAGAACTCCAATATTTAATGATCTTACAAGTGCTTGTCTCTAATTCCTCCTTTGAAGTTGATCTACATTACATGTGGCCCCATGGCACATTTTAGATCGTTCGATCTAGATGTTATCGGCCGGCAGTAAACAATTTGTACCAAGTAAAAAAAAAAAAAATCATTCTTGATTTCAATTATTGTTCCTAAAAAGCCCAATTAAATTCATACTTGAATTGAATTTTGACCTTGAATTGAGTTGTGACCGCTTTGTTTAGGTTGTATTTGGTTGCATCCAGTTTCATGAAATACCAAGAAATTTGCCCCAACCAAGTGTGATGAAATTTTATTATATTGGGTGCAACCAACGCAACCTTAACCAGAAAATAATGAGGAAATAGCCCTCAACTAGGAATTGAGTCACTTTCAAGTTCACCAAGGAGCGGGTCCATGAATATGATAAATTCTTAAGAAATTAAGTACCATTTGGCATTTTCTGGGTTCATGGTCGATCGAATGTGGGGCCACACGCATGATGGATAGACTAGATTAATGAAAGAATGTTCCAGCCGGTATAATCCGCTGGTTAGAATCATCTTATCAAAATGATTATTGCTTAGTCATTCAAAGTTTGCCCCACATAATGGCTATTTAGAGTAGTAAGAGCAGCATTTCTAGTATAATCAATATGGACCCTTCATTTTGTTCACTGTGATTGAACAGTTGGGATAATTCTTGCAGCCCTAAACAATACTTGCTCAAGTCCTCTTAAGCCCAAACAAATGGTAAACAAATTGCATTTAGTATTGGCTTGCCAAACAAACGCAAGACCAAGGTACAATTTGGTAATGCCGTCGGATATGAAGCGGCTTCAGTATTCACCAAGGCCAGTGGATCCCCGAATATGGGGCCATCATGATGCATGTATCTTATATTCATGCCGTCCATCCATTTCGCTGGATTATTTTAGGATATGATCCCAAACATGCAGTAGATCAAGAAATAGTGGTGATTGAATGACCACCATTAAAAACTTCTTAGAGGCCACCAGAATGTTTATTTACCATCCAACCTGTTGATAAGGTCACAAAGGCCTGGATGAAAGGGCCTCACAGATATCATCTTGATCTGAAACCTTGGTGGCCCCCAAGAAGTTTTTAATGGTCAATCACCACTGTTTCCTGTGATGTGGTCCACCTGAGATTTTGATCTGAAGCGATTTTGGGCTCGCACTCTAAAAAGATCTGGAAAAATGGATGGACAGCGTGGATATACGAAACATACATCACGGTGTCCCCACAATCAGGGATCAACAGAAGCTGCATCCATTGGCTACCAAATCTCAAAGTGGTTCCCACCTTTTGGAACTTGGAAATCCATCACTGTTTCGTACGGTGTGCTCTACTTGAATTCCGGATCTACCTCATTTTTGGACTTCTACCCTAAAATGAGCTGGCAAAATGGATGGACAGCGTGGATAAAACACATACATTACATCACGGTGGGCCCCACAAAATCGGGTCCATAAGGTAAGGACCCATCTAATTGTGGAGGAATTTCACGGTCCTGATGCACGAGGCTTGTGTAGTATCCATTGATGTCTTTCATCCATACAAGTAGGCCTATGGTTCATTGATGTAGACCGCTTATCTAGTGGTTCTAGAGTGTACTGAAGATGCCCCAAAAATCATTCATATTGGAAAATCCTCACCATTCAAATCCTGGACTTTTCTTCCAGACCATAGCTATATTTTTTTTACTGATGGTATATTATGGACCACTAATTAGAGGGTCACGATCTCCCCATGCCATCAGATCAACGGTATGATCACCAAAATTTTGCTTGCTCCATTTTATGGACAGGGGCCATCAGTACACCAAGTGTCCCACAGCACAGCAGGAAAGTGAGTGAGGGAATATTTCCTTTTGGCAGAGGGAATCGGTTGCAAACTTGCAACTAATTTGTGTGCTGTTAATGGGCCGGGGTGGCCTTTTAGGCTTTCATGCCTAGCTTGCCTGGAGCCGGGTTTGGGCTGTAGTATGAGGCCCTCAGTTCGGGCTTGGGCTTCAAGTCAGAGCCTGTTTGTAAAGCCTGCTGGGCTTGGCCTAGATGTTCAAAGGCCCGTCCGGCTTTCGTTTCAAAAAGGTAATTTTTCAAATTTCAACGGAAGGTTGGACTGTCTAATTAAGGATAGATAGCTTGGGTGGGTCCCATCGTGATGTTTGTGTAAAATCTACCCGAACCATTAGGTGCCTTAGCTATGCTAAGCTCAGGGCCCAAAATATCAGCGCCATCCATTATTTATGTAGACCACACCACTGGAAAGTGTACAGGTAAATGTTGATCCTCCACAGGAAAAAATAAAAGACACATACATGGTACACCATGATAATTATATAAAATCTACTCCAACCGTTAAGATGACACACATAAATTTTAGCCTAGGGTCCAAAAATGTGACCTATCCCTGATTCAAGTGGGCCATAGCAAGGGAAATTTTTTGGAGGATGAGTGTTGTAATATACACTATTTCCAATCTAGTGGTCCACTTCAATCATGGATGAGGCTGATTTTTAGGGCCTGAGCCTAATACGGGTGACACACCATATAAACATCACGATGGGCCCACCTGGCCAACCCTAAGCCTGGAGAAATATACTCCAACCTCTCTCTCTCTCTCTCTCTCTCTCTCTCATTCTAATCGAAGCCATCACGGTGGTATATGATGAAGAGGGTTGATGAAAGATAGAAACCCTGGTAGTGCCATACAAAAACTTATGGTTGACGTTGATTTTGGCCCCATTGCCTATCATTGGAAAGTTCTGGCTGATGGATGGACGGAGTGGATTTTACATGTGCAGCATGGTGGGTCCAATCGAGCTGGGTTGTTTCAAACGGCGGATTCAGTACTGAGTTAGTCAGAAATTCTGTGGGGCCCATCCCTATGTTAATAGTTTCATAAACGTGTGCTACATTGGCGTGTGTGCTGTGAGTCTCCCATTAGCAAGGCTTGTGTGGTATAAAGTTCTGTTGACATTGCTTACACAGAGAGAGAGAGAGGGAGAGAGAGAGAGAGAAGCTATCATCAGTAACATTACATTTGAAATATGAAAGAAGAGAGATAACTAAATAAAAAAGCATAGAGAGCCAAAGTCGATTAATGGTGCTGTGAAGTGGATGCAACCTCTTCTACTTCCTCTGCTTTTCTTTTCATTCCAATTCCACGTCCTTCTTCTTCCCGAAAAAGAGGAAGGAGGAGTGTTTTGGTGTTGAGATCCCACCACTCTTTGCTTCCTCTGATCCATCCTCCCACAGCAGATGTTGAGTTGCCCAATGAAAGAGGGATCTTCTTCAGCCGAGGACAACCATCTATAATAATATAATTCAGGGAAGGGCAGATGATTAGCCGCTTACAAACGCTTTTCAATTTCCCTAAATTTATCAATACCAACATCTTCAAGTTAGGGAGTAAGATGAAGGTATTGTTATTGTTGTTTTTATCACCTTCTTCTTCAACCATACCTTCTTCTCCTCCTTTTATCACCTCCTCCATCTCCCCGCATAATACAATACTGATTCTTTCGAGGCATTGGAGGTGCTGAAACAATTCAAGTGACATGACGTTCTCCAACACTTGGCAGTTCCGGACAGACAGGAATTTGAGGCCTGTAAATGAGCCAGGTGGCAAGACTCCCTCATACAGACCCCTAAAATTCCTAAGGTTGCGTAGATGCAGAGATTGTATTGAGGGTAAAGACGTAATTATGGTGCTATTGTCTCCTATCGGCAACAACCACTTCATTTCACAGGACTCGATATTACATGTCTGTAAGCGATGCAAGCGAAACAGGCGGGAATAGCTTGACACCTCAAATCCGCCCATAGTCAACTTGACAATACTATCAGGAAGCACTAAGGAATTGCAACCAACAGCATTTATCCAATTTTTCTGGTTAGCAGATGAAACAGAAAGCACTTGGAGATTAACCAAACATTCCATCCGACTTGGCACTTCTTTGATGCCAGTGTAAGAGAGGTCCAAAAGCCTTAGACGCTTGAGCTTTTCTAAGGACGGTACCTCCCTTAACCTCTCACAATTATTTAGTAAGAGCATACAGTGTTGGGTGCGTTTCACACAAACCTTCGGATCTCGCCCCCCAATACACTAGAATTATGGACTATGCTAATGCAATAATCAAGAGTAAACATCAACCACACGAACACAAGGAGTTTTTACGTGGAAAACCCTTAAAAGAGGTAAAAACCACGGGACCTAGTCCAGATCAACAATCCACTATCTCAGGGAACTGTTACAACCGATCACAAGCACACACCGCTTGGATCAAACTTCTTCACCCACGCAGGGATGGGTAAACAACAAGAGAATAGTAAAAGAGGAGTGATCTCACCGATCCCGAGGACGTAGAAGCGCTGAGACGACCGTTGCGTAAAAGAACACTTCTTCAAGCAATTTCTCTCTTCTACAAGCTTCCTCTTTCTCTCTCTTCTCTTTCTCTCTTCCTCTTTTTCTCTCTTTCTCACCTTGGACATATTAGCAACACCATGAGATGCCCTAATTCCGTTTTGGAGTGCTTAAGTACAAAAAACGGAGGAATTAGAGCCAGATTAGGAAACTGCGTACAAGCAGTTTGCGCTGGGTCGGGCGCCCGGTCACTAGACCGTCGGGCGCCCGGCTAACCCAAAAAATCTCCAGTGAGAAAAACATAAGAGAAAACTAATTTCGGGCGCCTGGACCAAACATGGTCGGGCGCCCGGTCACATTGACCGTCGGGCGCCCGGCTGTCGCCAAAACCTTCCAGCAGCCAAACTGCCATTTTTGGGGAATTTCAGTCGCCCAGCCACTAACTGGCCCGGGCGCCCGGCCATACCCAAAAACGGTTTCCTCTCCTCTGACAGTTTTGAGGAGGAAACTCCATCAAATCTCCCCCTTTCCGACTAAGGAGAAATTTGCCTTCTTCAAGCCAGCCAGGTTTCTGCAAACCTCAAACTTGCCCTTGAGCAAAGCCTTGGTCATCATGTCTGACCCATTATCGTCCGTATGGACCTTCTCAAGCTGTAATACCTTTTGTTCCAAAGTATCCCTGATCCAGTGATACCGAATCTCTATGTGCTTCGACTCGGAATGCTGACTTGGATTCTTGCTCAAGTGTATAGCACTTTGGCTATCGCAATAGACCACGTGCTCCTCCTGCTTTAGGCTGAGTTCCTGTAGGAACCTCTTCATCCAAAGCATCTCTTTGCATGCTTTTGTGACTGCAATGTACTCGGCCTCTGTCGTCGACATTGCTACGACCTTCTGTAGCTTACTCTGCCAAGAGACCGCTCCCCCTGCAAACGTGAACATGAACCCCGATGTAGACTTCCTGGAGTCTATGTCACCTGCCATATCTGCATTTGTGTAGCCTTCTAACACAGGTTTTCCGTCACCATAGCATAGGCTCAACCTGGATGAGCCCCTCAGATACCGTAGTATCCACTTCACCGCTGCCCAATGTTCCTTGCCAGGATTAGCAAGATACCGACTGACAACACCAACCGCATATGCTATGTCTGGGCGCGTACACACCATAGCATACATCAAACTTCCTACCGCTGACGCGTAGGGTATCTTCCGTATCTCTTCCACTTTCGCCTTCGTCTTGGGACACTGCTTGTCGCTCAATTTGAAGTGACCATCCAGTGGAGTACTGACTGGCTTCGCTGCATTCATGTTAAACCGCTCTAGGACTTTCTCAATATATCGCTCTTGTGACAACCAAAGCTTCCTGCTGCTTCTGTCACGGGTTATCTCCATTCCTAGGATCTGTTTTGTCGGGCCCAAGTCTTTCATCAGCAAACGACTTGCCCAACTCCTGTTTCAGCCTGTCAATCTTCTTGATGTCTTTTCCTATGATGAGCATGTCATCAACGTAAAATAGCAGAACTAAGAAATCACCGTCTGAGAACCTGCGAGTGAACACACAGTGGTCCGACTCCATTTTGTCATATCCATGCTTCAACATGAACGAGTCGAACTTCTTGTACCATTTCCTAGGAGCTTGCTTCAGCTCATACAAGCTCTTCCTAAGCCTACACACCATATGCTCTTTGCCCTTGACTTCGAACCCTTCTGGTTGACGCATATAGATCTCTTCTTCCAGGTCACCATGGAGAAAGGCAGTTTCGACATCTAACTGTTCTATCTCCAGATCCATGCTAGCCGCCAACCCAAGCAACACCCGAATGGATGTCATCTTCACCACTGGTGAGAATATCTCCTCGAAGTCTATTCATTTTCTCTGACCAAACCCTTTCACCACAAGTCTGGCCTTGTACCTTGTCTGTGAATTCTTCTGCTCATTCTTCTTTTTGAACACCCACTTGTTGCTCAGAGCTTTCTTGCCCTTAGGCAATTTCACCATGTCATAGGTGTGGTTCTTATGCAAGGATTCCATCTCCTCTTGCATAGCTTTCAACCACTCCCCCTTATGCTTGTTGGCTAGGGCCTCAGAGTAGTCTTCTGGCTTTCCCCCATCTGTGAGCATAATGTACTCATGCGGCGAGTACTTCTTGGATGGATGTTTGTCCCTTGATGTCCTTCTCACCTGTGACTCAACAGGTGGATCAAGTTGGGGCTGCTCCCCCTGTCCATCTTCTGTAGGGACTCCCTCATCCTCTGCACCTTGCTGTACTCCCCCGTCATCAGGCACCACGGGAGGAGTAACTGGATCCATGTCCTCCAGTTCACCTGAACTGGGTTGGGTCTTCACTGGCTTTTCAATGTCTTCCATACACTGATCTTCAATGAAAACCACATCTCTGCTCCTGACGAGCTTCTTCTTGGTTGGATCCCACAACCTGTAATCGAACTTCTCATCACCGTACACTAAGAACACACACTGCCTGATCTTCCTATCGAGCTTGGACCTCTCGTCCTTTGGTACGTGAACGGATGCCCTGCATCCAAATACCCTGAGATGACTGTACGATGGATCACGTCCAGTCCACACCTTCTCAGGTACTTCTCCATTCAACGGGGCTGATGGAGACCTGTTTATCAAATACACCGCCGTGTGCATTGCTTCTCCCCAGAACATCTTGGGCAACTTTGGATGGGATAACATGCATCTGATTCTCTCTACTATGGTGCGATTCATTCGCTCAGCCACACCATTGTGCTGGGGGGTCTTGGGAACCGACTGTTCATGCCGTATACCTAGTGACTTGCAATACTCGTGGAAGTCACCTATGTATTCACCACCATTGTCAGTGCGGATGCACTTCAATGATCTGCCTGTCTCCCTCTCGACCATAGCATGAAACAGTTTAAACACAGCAAAGACCTCGTCCTTGGATTTTAAAGCATACACCCAAACCCTCCTAGATGCATCATCTATAAATGTGACAAAATACAATGCCCCACCCAAGGTTTTTGTCCTCATAGGACCACAAACATCAGAATAAACCAAATCTAATGCATGTACTTTATTAGTATGAGAAGCAGTTTTAACAAAAGAAACTCTATGCTGTTTCCCATATAAACAGTCAATACAGGTTTTGAGAGGTATACTTGTCACGTCTGGAAGGAGCTGCTTCTTCGCTAGTAGCTGAAGCCCTTTTTCACTCATGTGGCCTAGATGCCTGTGCCACACGTCAGTAGCTGAATCCTCTGCTGCGTTCAATCCACTCTTGCATACACTGACACTTGCCTTGTAAAGAGTGCAACACTTCTTTCCTCTGGTAGCGATCAACGAACCCTTGATGAGCTTCCAGCGCCCACCAGCAAACCGACTTTCATAACCATCATCATCCAGCCTTCCCGTCGACATCAAGTTGAGACGAAGGTCTGGAATATGTCTCACATCCCTGAGAACCAATGTGCAGCCCACATCGGTCTTCAAACAAATATCACCGACCCCTACGATCTTCGACACACCAGAATTTCCCATCTTCACTGTCCCATAGTCACCTGACTTGTAGCTTGTGAAGAAATCTCTGCGTGGAGTCGCATGAAACGAGGCTCCCGAGTCTATCACCCAGTCGGTGTCCTGACTCGAAGCCGTGAGACAAGTATCGTGATCTACCGAAAGAATAACAACAACGTCACCATCTGAGGCGACCGCAGTAGAATCTGATTTATCTTCCTTCTCCTTTCCTTTACCCTTCTTATCACTCTTCTTCTTGTGACATTCATGCTTATAGTGGCCCTTCTTGCCACAATTCCAGCATTCAACATCTTTCCTGGCAACTGACTTGCCTTTTGATTTATCTCGAGCCTTTCCGCCCTTTCTGTTCTTTCCTCTCCCCTATCTTGTGTCACAAGGACCTCTTGTTGAGCAGGCCCTAGGGACTTCCTCCTTGTCTCTTTATTGAAGAGACAGCTTGTTACCTGATCCATGAATATTTTTTCAGTCTGGCGCGGAGTTACTTAGAGACACGACTAATGTCTCCCAACTGTCAGGAGATGAGCTAAGCAGTAGTAAAGCCTGAAGTTCATCATCCAGGACCATCTTCATGGAGGAGAACTGGTTCACAATGTTGCTGACCTCATTCATGTGTTCAGCCACAGAACCACCATCTTTGAACTTGAGATTCACAAGTCGTCTTATTAGGAAAATCTTATTGCCGGCTGTCTTCCTCTCATACAGCCCTTGCAATTTCAGGCATACGCTAGCGGCTGAGGTCTCTGTAGACACATGGTGGAAAACCGAATCATCCAACCATTGTCTAATGAACCCCACCGCCTTCCAGTCCACTTTCTTCCAATCATCATCTGACATATCCTTTGTCTTCGCCGATATGCCTAGAATTGGAGCATATAAGTCCTTGCAATAGAGCAAGTCCTCCATCTTAGCCTTCCATATGGTCTAGTTAGAACCATTGAGGCTGATCATCCTTGATGAGCCACCTTCCATAATTCAGAACCGATCCCACACCGTTCAAACAACCTGAACTCTCTGATACCACTTTGTTGGGTGCGTTTCACACAAACCTTCGGATCTCGCCCCCCAATACACTAGAATTATGGACTATGCTAATGCAATAATCAAGAGTAAACATCAACCACACGAACACAAGGAGCTTTTACGTGGAAAACCCTCAAAAGATGTAAAAACCACGGGACCTAGTCCAGATCAACAATCCACTATCTCAGGGAACTGTTACAACCGATCACAAGCACACACCGCTTGGATCAAACTTCTTCACCCACGCAGGGATGGATAAACAACAAGAGAATAGTAAAAGAGGAGTGATCTCACCGATCCCAAGGACGTAGAAGCGCTGAGACGACCGTTGCGCAAAAGAACCATTCTTCAAGCAACTTCTCCCTTCTACAAGCTTCCTCTTTCTCTCTCTTCTCTTTCTCTCTTCCTCTTTTTCTCTCTTTCTCACCTTGGACGTGTTAGCAACACCATGGGATGACCTAATCCCATTTTGGAGCGCTTAAGTACAAAAAACGGAGGAATTAGAGCCAGATTAGGAAACTGCGTACAAGCAGTTCGCGCTGGGTCGGGCGCCCGGTCACTAGACTGTCGGGCGCCCGGCTAACCCAAAAAACCTCCAGAGAGAAAAATATAAGAGAAAACTAATTTCGGGCGCCCGGACCAAACATGGTCGGGCGCCCGGCCGGGTCATCGGGCGCTCGGTCACATTGACCGTCGAGCGCCCGGCTGTCGCCAAAACCTTCCAGCAGCCAAACTGCCATTTCTGGGGAATTTCGATCGCCCAGGCCACTAACTGGCCCGGGCGCCCGGCCATACCCAGAAACAGTTTCCTCTCCTCTGACAGTTTTGAGGAGGAAACTCCATCATACAGAGGTTCTCCAAGTTGGAAACTGATTCTGACACATACTCAATACCAGTGTTGGAGAGGTCGAGAACTCTGAGGCTGTTCATGCGATTGAAGAACTCATGAGAAATGTTGTTTGAGAAATTGTTCTCTTGCAAGAACAATGTGGAGAGTTTTGGGCAGTTGGGTTCGCCTGAAAGCTTTTCAATTTTATTTCTCATGTATGAGATTTTTTCCACCTCATCAGTAAATTCTTCTCCACCAATTGATCCCCTTATCCCCTTCCCAGCTTTCACCACAAACTGACCGCTCTTCCTTGTAATTCCGATGGCTAGATCTCTGATTAAATCATGCATTACTACATTATGAAGAAGATGAGACCTCCTTACCAACATACATACATCTATCAGTCCATTCGATATTGTCTGGCCTTTGTCTTGTTCCTTTTCTCAGTCTCCCATATCATCTATCAATATCTCTGCTATCCAGTACTTTATCAGCTCTTCATCAGAGAATCCATAGTCCTCTGGAAACAAAGAACAATACAAGAAGCAAGATCGAAGCCTCTCAGATTTTAGTCGATCATAGCTAAATTTCAAAATTGGAAAAACTTCATCATCCATGCCTTCAGTCTACATCGTTGAGCATTTTAACTCCTCTAATGCATTTCTCCATTCTCTAACATCATCCTTTTCTCTCATTGCACTTGCTACTGTGATGATTCCAAGTGGCAAGCCACCACATTCTTCAGTCACAAGCTTCGCAATCTGTTCTACTTCAAGAGAAAGCACAACATCAGCCCCAAGCCTTTCCTTGAACAATTCCCATGCTTCTTCTCTTGAAAGAACCTGCACTTCAAACTTTTTTTGGCACTGCATGCCTCGGCACACATTTTTGGATCGAGTAGTCAGTACTACTTCGTATGCATTGCCCTCAGGAATTCCTACCCTTTCTAATGGAAATGGTTTCCACATATCATCTAAGATCATAAGGAACTTCTCCCTACGCTTCAAAGCCTCAAACAATATCATTGATCTTCTCATTTCATCATCTTCATAGGAAAGATCCAATCCTATTGCTCGTGCAATACAATTTTGCAGTCTCTCAATTTTAGAATCATTAGAAACCGTCACCCAAATGGTAGTGCCCAATATTCTCGAGCTCTGTATTTTGTTGTAGATGTGGATCATGATGGTCGTCTTGCCTACGCCCCCCATGCCATAGACACCTATAGTTTTGACCTCATCATCCATCAAGGACTTCCAAATCTGTTCCAAATTTCTTTTGGTTGTCGTTCTACCCACCAGTTTCGTCATGGGCGTACATCCACTTTCAAGTTATAGATCAGCAAGTAACCCTTCTGGATATCGACCTTTCTCCTTAAGCTTCACCACCTCTTCAATCTTCTTTACGGCAAGCTTTCCCAATTCTACACGTCGGAGTGAGAAATATGTCCCTACTTCTCCATGATCCTCTTCTATCTTAGCCACTTCACTTGTAATCTTTTGCACATTTTCCAGCTATGAAGTCACCTTTGCCGTTGGCTTCTTTCCATCCGCTACCTCTGCTGTATTTAGTGCAATAATCACATCGGTCTCTCGGCTACTCAACTCCTGAATTTGGGTTTTTAGAACATCAAGACTCTCTTTAAGCCTTGTAGAGTAGTCGTATTGAGCCCATGCATTCCTAGCAATCTCCTGGAGAAATTCCATAGCAACTCCTGTAATAGCAACTTAGAAATGTAAAATTAAAATTATTGAGCATGAAAAATAAATTACATTGTGTTTGGTTGAAGCAAATTTCATGAAAATTTGCATCAAATTAAACTGATCATAGTTTAAAAACCCAAAAACTCAACTAGACTCGATGTCCATTTGAGCCCAGGTCAACTTGGAGACTCAACCCAACCTGAGTGGATATTTAATAATTACATATTTTTATACTTATAAGTATAGTGAATGTTAAGAATCATTAAATCCATATTTATACTTAAAGCCCATTGCTCTATTTTTCCTGCTCTTTCTAAAATTAGGGTATTTTTTCTCAGTGGGGCCTTAAAAATAAACTTCTTATGTGTTACTGGGCCTATTTGGATAGCACATTTTGACGATATTGTAAATTAAAAGCACCATCAGTATGATTTTACAGTGAATATTTAAATATATAATTTAGCACAATTCAATAGTTAAATGCAAATGTAATAAGAAACAATTAGATGAATTTGCAACCATTATAGATTTATAATTCAATTGTTAAATGCAACTGTAATAAGAAACAATTAGATGAATTTGCAGCCATTATAGATTTACAATACATTGTAATAGAGATCGTCTATCCAAACACAAGATCCAGTATAGTTTTTCAATTTATATTTTACATTTTATAAATATGAAAGTATTTGAAATTGCGGTTTTACCGCCTATAGAGATATTGGATATGATGTCCTAAGTACTTTGATTTTAACAATGCTCGTCTTATGATTCGAATGTCCCATGCTGCTTATAGTGTGCAATTTTACCGGCAATTCTCTTACCTGACAAAGATGGCATTCATGGCATTATAATGAGTATAATCGGTCCACATCGCCTATTTGGCTAGAGACATCGTTACTCTACTTAGTGTCCATTGGGGTTATATCCATATCACATACCCTAGAATCAATATTCAAAAAGATGCGCATCGGGCTTTCCAATAGGATATGACCACAGAGGGGGCTTGGTAATGTAGAGTAGCAATTTCAAGCTCTCTTAGGATCTCACTCTGGGTTTTTAAACCTGAGTGGAGGAACCGGCTTTGATACCAATTGAAATTGCGGTTTTACTGCCTATAAAGATACTTGGAGATATGCCTAATGTCCTAGAGAGGGGGGGGGGGGGGGGGGGGGGGGGGGGGTGAATAGGACTTTTTAAATTCTAATTACAATTAAAAACTAACCAAGTCAATCTTATCAAATAAGATAATCACAATAGCATTCAAGGCATTTATATGAGCAGTTTGTAAGCAAGGACTATCATAGGCATTTCATCAAACAGTTAGCATTCATGATTGACTAAACCATTCAACACATAACAATCATTCAATCTCACAATGCACAGCGATTTATAGTGGTTCGGTTTCCCTACTCCACTCCCGGTTCACGATCTCAACCTATGAGACCACCGGATTTCACTATAGTCTTGGTTTTAAATCAGGTTAACCATCAACCTTGACATCCTTTGATCTAGGACTGCGTTTACCATCCGCCGATGGCCCAATCCAGGGACTTGATGAGTTTGGATCTCAAACTCTCACCAATCCTAATCCAAGGATGGTCACGTACCCTCCCGCCACAGTTTCACAATCCAGGGAATAGTGATTGAATAAATGGACTCTAAAAAACTAGACATACCTAGACGATTGAGCCCCGATTCGATGCCTTTGATGAGTAGCTTCAGCTCCACGTGCTTCAGCTTCTCTTTGTGCTCCCAAGATCAGCTACCGATGCAAATGATGAGGTTATGTTGATGTCGGGTAGTTGGGAGAGAGTTGGTCTAGTTCCTCTTGCCTATTCAATGCAATGGTAATGAGGGAACTACCAAACTTCAAGCATTCAATGGCTATAAATGACCTTATAAATATATTCTGAAGGTAGGTCAGCCATGAATGAAGGTCTTGAGTTCATACTTCAAACCGAGCTTTGAATACTCAGTGAAAAGCCATTAATGGCTAGGTTTGAATGATGAACTCGAGGGGAACAAGAGCAAAGAGGGTAGGAGGATGTGAGTAAAAGCTCTCTCTCTTAGCTCTTGAAGGGTGTTGAATGCATAACATGAAAGACCACAACTCATGGCTATATAGAGCCCCAAATGATGGCCTCAACGGATCTAAAACGGTCACGATCGACCTATCAGAGAAAGGTCTCAACCGGTCGGACGGATCGGTCGTCATTTGAAATCCAAGCCACATCTGGGACTGGTCGACCGGTCAAGACCGGTCAGACCCCTTTGCTGGAGCACTTTAAAATTACAGGCCGACCGGTCAAGACCGGTCGGCTAGGCTTGCTGGAACAATAGAGGAATACTGGCCGACCGGTCAAGACCGGTCGGCTAGGCTTGCTGGACTACCTCCTGATTCCAGTCCGACCGGTTTTGACCGGTTGGCTATGCTTGCTGGAACCTCATGAGTTGTGAAGGCCGACCGGTCTTGACTGGTCGGCTACCTATTTGAAACATGCAGCACAGCTGCTGGAGTGATTTTATATGCTGGCCGACCGGTCAAGACCGGTCGGCAGTCCATTGGAATACCTTCCAGCAAGGTTTCTTTTCATCTTGAAATACCTGGCCGACCGGTCAAGACCGATCGGCTGCCCAGCTCCATTTATCACAGCAAGGTCTGATCTTTTATATGCTCCTGGCCGACCGGACAAGACCGGTCAGCTGTCCATCTATTTTCTACACAGTAAGGTAGCTGATGTGTTGAGAAGCCTGGCCGCTTTCTAGATGAACTTGTCACAGCGGGTTTGCTGGACCAAGTTTTTCAACACAGCAGTGGATCACTTCAAGTTATGAAGTGATGAGGTGCATAGGGTCCAATGTATGGACATATCTTCAATACGTTTCGCACCAGCCATGGACCACAAGTCTGATAAACTTGTGTAAGGGTCGAGAGGGAATGGGATAAAATGTGTGAGTCTTTACGTCATTCTTTGATGTTTTGGGTTTCCTATGGTCGATGTATATGCAACTTACATGGGATCTTGTTTCAGCATAAGCTTGAGCAATGGACGAAGCATAATCTTCAGGTCTTGATTCTTCAATTCTTCGACCGGGGCTCACACGATGAGACGCGACCAACCAACACGCCAATTGACAACAAAAGATGTACTAACAATCTCCCCCTTTGTCAATTGCGTGACAAAACATCTAACCTAGACAAATCATGACTCCTTATCATGATTGACCCTTAAACAGAAAGAAATATACACCCATTTACATGTCTATATAGATATACAACATAATCTTTACAAAAGGACATGTACAGACTCGATTTTCTTCAAAATCTCCCCCTCAATGCTTGCACCTACAAAGTCCTGCAAAAAGATATAATTGGACCTTCTAGGTGGGATGATTATCCCCCTTTTTGTTAGTAATTGACAAGGGTTAGCCAGCAAAAAGATATGCCTAATAAAGCTGCAAGGCTAGTGCAGAAAATATGTCAATCACATAAGACAGGGAAGAGATATAGAAATTTAAGCCCCGAGGAGATTCAAAGAACACAACATGCCAGATATACAAGTAATCATGAAAGCATAGAGGGCTTATAGCCCAATCAACCAACCACCCCTCCAGATGTATATCTAGACACAAAATAGAACACAAAGCATGAGCTAAAATGGGCAAATATGCCCAAACCATCCAACCTCCCAAGGATATTCAATAAAAGAACAAAAAGCTCATATAAAAAGATATAACTGTAGCATCCACATAAATACCAAAATGGGCAAGCAGCCTAATGTAAAGATGTATCAATCCGTGCAAAATATACAGATAACCCATAAAAGATAGTGCATGAAATCTAGACAATGTCGTTGGTCATACAAAAAGTAACTGTGACCAAGACATAAGACTAGTAATCCGTTCCATCTCCCAGATCAGGGGGTGGAACGTCCCCACGCGCCGCGCGCTCCCATCGCTCTATCCACCTCTCTATCTGTGCCTAGCGAGTGACAAGGGCCTCCTGCCGTACCAGTATGGTGGCCTGACCCTGCAAAATCTGGTCCCCGGTCTGCTTGAGCCTGTTAAGCCACTGAAATATATCCGCCCTAAGCTGGCGAAGCTCTGCAATGTAGGAAGGTGGATCCGCGGAGGGAGATTGCTGACGAGAAAAGGCTCTAGGTGGCGTGCTGAATCGACCTGGAGCGTCGCGAGGATCGAGGGATGGATCAGAGGGAGGACCTGATGGTGAAGTGTGGGAAGGGCCAGTGGAGGCAGGTGGAGCCTCAGGCTGGGACGGCTCGGCCTGATCCCGCTGCTGCTCCTGCAGACGACTCTGGATAACATCTCTGGTAAGCTCCATACGAGCAATGATGGTACGGTTGATAATGACTGGCTTGTGAATTTTATCAGTACCAACAATGCTAATATGCTCAGCCAATGTGCATATGAGATGCTCAAAAGGTAGACTAGTGGAGTTCCCATCAGTCGCGTAGGATGACCTGGTGAATGATATTCATGATCCGAGTGGGAAGGCAGAGCGGATGACCTTTACCAACACGAAACAGCAACCGAAACATAGTTTCGGTGACATCCGCTTTGTTACTCATCCGCGAGTATACATTGCGGAAGAAGAGGTTGTGCAAAATGCGGAATCCCATGTCATTGAGAATGCTCTAAGTGCACCTCCCACCCATTTGGGTGTCCCATCACCACATAAGAATTGAGCAATAACAAGATTGGTCTTGGGACCCAAGGAGGAAAAATCGAAAGTAGGCTCCTCAACTATAGGAGCGCCAACAAATTCTGATATGGATTTCAAGGTAAATAGGCAATCCCGATCACCAACCTCGACATTGAAAGAGGGGGGAGAGGAAGTGACATGGACACAGGATGCATAAAATTTCCTAACAACGTCAAATTGGACCGGGCCCCCCATGTGGAGTATGGGGCCCCATTTAATGGCTTCCAACATGGAACGAACGTTATAGTCGGATAAGTCACCCAAGTGGACTGATTTTTCACAGACAACCTCCTTGTCCTTGAAATCATCCCAATGGGTGGAATGGGATGAGACAGTTTTCCTCAAAGATTTAGATTTAACAGGGGGAACAGAAGAGGAGGCAGCCCCTTTCCCTTTGGAAGCTGCTTTCTTAGACTTTAAAGGGCGAGGAGGAGGAGGCTTAGGTTTTGCCTTGGGACGATCACTCCTCCTCAAAGGGAGCTCATCCTCGCTCTCTTGGGACGACATGGAAGCACCAAGAAGATCTCTAAATCACTCCAAGAGATAAAGGAAAGGGATGAACCAAAGAAGATAGAGAGTGAAGAGAAGGAATCCCTTACCAAATGAATGAAAGTGAAGAGGAGTGAAGAAGAGGAGGTTAGAACCTCGAATCTTGCAATGAATCAGCACGAAATCACCTTGGAGAGCAAGAGGGGGAGCTGGAGCAGCAAGAGGAGGTGAAAAAAATTGGAAGGCTGACCTAAAATAAGCTCCACCAGGTTTTAAAGACCCCCCCCCTCCCCCCCTATCGGTCGGCACACGCGCGGGTGCGCTGGACTGGGACGCACGACCGGTACTTGACCGGTCGTAGGATGAAAAATGGAACTCCAGCAGCCTATTCCTTCAGAGCCCGACCGGTCTTGACCGGTCAGATGGCATAGCTGATTGGTCCAGATAGTTTTTTACTGAAGGCCGACCGGTCCTGACCGGTCGGCTGGCAAGATTTTATCATAGCAGAGAATTTCTGCACTTTGGACAGACCATATCTGCAATTTCTGCACTCTGGCTGGAGAAGAAAGTCTGTCCTTTGGACAGACCATTTTCTTTTAAAAACAGGTACCCTTACCAAGGATACAACACCCATGGTCATGGTGAACCACGGTACACCTTAACACAAAATGAGGGACCCTTAAGGTCCAGATTTATCGATAAAGGGCAAGAATTTGGGACTATGATCTCGGATTTTCGTGGAAAGCAATGAAAAGAGGCAAAAATCCTCAGATATACCTATAAAGATTAGAAAGAGAGGGTTAATCCTCAGATTTTTCCTGCAAAACATACACTTGTTAGATAAACTAGATACATCCAACACTGATGGACTTCTGGAGGTTCGCAAAGCGAACCGAGTCCAAAGGTTTCGTTAGGATGTCAGCTAGCTGATTCTCGGTAGGCACATGTTCGAGAGATATTATGTGTTCTTCAACCAATTCTCGAATAAAATGGTGCCTAATGTCTATGTGCTTAGTGTGCGAGTGCTGAACTGGATTTTTTGATATATTTGTGGCAATAATAGAGTCATTGTGCCTTGGTTGATCCCATAATCGGTCAAGGTTTGTTTCATCCATAATAATTGGGCACAACAACTACCAGCAGCAATGTATTCTGCTTCGGCTGTGGATAAAGAGATGGAGTTTTGTTTCTTACTATGCCACGCCATAAGACAATTTCCAACATAAAAACACCCACCGCTGGTTGATTTACGATCATCCATGTTACCAGCCTAGTCGGTATCTGAATACCCTGCAATATCTGTAGATGAATCAAAGGGGTACCAAAGACCGTATTCGGTGGTGCATCCAACAAACCGGATAATCCGCTTAACAGCAGTAAGGTGAGATTCTTTGGGATCAGCCTGAAACCGAGCACAAGCACCTACACTAAAAGCAAGATCTGGTCTACTAGCAATGAGATAAAGAAGACTACCAATCATGCTTCTATAAAGGTGTTGATCTACACTTTTCCCTGCAAGGTCTTTTGATAATTTAACAGTGGTGCTCATAGGTGTAGTGTAGGAACGACCAGAGTCTAAGCCAAATCTCTTAACAAGGTCTTTAGCATATTTGGCTTGAGTAATGAATATACCTGATGCAAGTTGTTTTACTTGAAGCCCTAGAAACATGTTTAGTTCTCCTACCATACTCATCTCAAATTCAAATGTCATTAATTCAGCAAAGGAGATGGACATTTTCTCACAAGTGGATCAAAAAACAATGTCATCCATATAAATCTGGGCAATCAACATAGAATTCTCAGCTTCTCTAGTAAATAGAGTTTTGTCAACGCTCCCCCTAACAAAATCATGGTCTATAAGAAAATGAGTTAAGCGTTCATACCATGCACGGGGTGCTTGCTTGAGTCCGTAAAGCGCCTTTTTCAACTGGTACATTTTGTGAGGATACTTAGGATCAATGAATCGTTTTGGTTGTTCAACATACACTTCCTCATCAAGAATACCATTCAAGAAGGCGCTCTTTACATCCATTTGAAATAGTTTGAATTTTAACGTACAAGCAACAGCCATAAGAATTCTAATAGACTCGAGTCTGGCTACAGGGGCAAATGTTTCATCAAAATCAATGCCTTCAATTTGTGAATATCCCTGAGCCACTAACCGAGCCTTATTTCGTATTACATTCCCAGATTCATCGAATTTATTCTTGAAAATCAATTTGGTTCCAATAACATTTTTCCTTTCCGGCCTGTCGACCAGATACTATACTTCATTTCTAATGAATTGTTGAAGCTCTTCTTGCATTGCAAGGATCTAGAATTCATCATTTAGAGCTTCATCAGCATTTTTTGGTTCTATTTTTGATGTGAAACACATGTGACTGTTGACTGCCTCCAACTGTCTCCTGGTTTTGACACCAATGCTAGGATCCCCAATGATTTGATTGAGGGGGTGATCCTTGACGATATGTACATCACCAGGAGCAGTGGGGGCATTTGGAGATGAGGGTGGTTTATTAGATTTACCTATCTCGCATATGCCCTCATCTTCTTCTTCATCACCTGGAGACACAGGTTTATCCAAGCTATCATTCACAGTCACATTGATTGACTCTTGAACTGATAAGGTTCGAAGGTTGTAGACATGAAAAGCTCTACTATTTAATGAGTATCCTAAGAAGATACCCTCATCACTTTTGGAGTCAAACTTTCCTAAATTTTCTCGGTCTCTCAGAATATAGCATGTACTACCAAAGACCTTAAAGTATTTAACATTCGGCGTCTTTCCACACCACAGTTCATAAGCAGTTTTGTTTAGACCTGCCCTTAAATAAACTCGATTAATAATATAGCAGGCAGTGTTAACAGCTTCGGCCCACAGATTTTGAGCAAGATTTTTATTATTAAGCATAGCTGCAGCCATATCCAACAACACTCTATTTTTCCTTTCAGCAACCCCATTTTGTTGAGGTGTTTTGGGTGCTGAGAACTCATGACGAATGCCCAATTCATCGAATAATGCCTTGAAACGATGATCTTCAAATTCACCGCCGTGATCACTCCTGATTCTTGCTACCATGTATCCTTCCTCATTTTGAAGTCGCTTCACTAGTTTTTTGAATTCCTCAAAAGTGTCAGATTTTTTTCTTAGGAAGGCGACCCATGTGAATCTGGAGTAATCATCAACGACTACAAAGAAGTATCATTTTCCACCTTGGCTGAGTACCCTGGTAGGACCAACTAGGTCCATGTGTAGCATTTCAAATGATTTTGATGTGACCAGGATAGAGGTTCTCTTGTGTGCAACCTTGATTTGTTTACCTTTTTGGCATGCGGCGCACACAGCATTTGGTCTTTTACCCATCTTGGGTAGACCTCTCACCAAAATTTTCTGACTTAGTTTAAACAGATTTCTATAATGTACATGATCGAGTCGATGGTGCCATAATTCTGTTTCATCCTGAACGGCCACGTGACACATGGTGGAGGAGCTTGAATTGTTATGATTTTCAATGACATAGCAATTGTCTCCTGTGCGTAGACCTTTCATGACTAATTTTCCTGTGGAGTTCAGGATCTTGCACATATTTTTGGAGAAGCTTACTGAGTGCTCTTCATCACAAATCTGTGAGATACTCAGTAAGTTGTGTTTAAGGCCATCAACATACAGCACATTTTCAATTTCGGGCAAACCTGGCCCTGTGATGGTTCCTTTACCAATGATTTTAGCTATGCTCCCATCACCAAATGTGACAGACCCACCATCAAATTCATCATATGCACAAAATTGAGATCCTATCACCTGTCATGTGTCTAGAGCAACCACTATCCAAGTACCATCTAGGGGTATTCCCAGCTTTTAAGGCAGTATGAATGACCAAGCACTTGTTTTTTACAACCCATTTAGTTGTTGTCCTTTTATGAGAGGTGTACTTATGGTGAGATTCTCTAGTTTTCTTGGGAGAATCAGATTTTTCTTTTTCACGCAAGAGAAGAGCAGTTTTCAAATTCAGTATTTTAATTTGCTCCAACAGTTCATCCATCCTCTTGTCCTTCCTAGGAAGAGCAGGATAATTCTTTCGAATATTTCCCCTCTTAGGTGAAGAATGCATGGGAGGATTCCAATTAGCTTGGACATTTTTCCCGGTCGGTACAAATTTACCTTTCAAGTTTCTGACCGGATTTTTGAATGCCAAGCACTCAAATTTTAAATGGCCAATGTCTCCACAAGCATGGCAGACAGGAGATGCTCTAGTTTTACTCCATGATGCACCATGATCTTTTCTTACAATCGGATGGACTGAGGTAGTTTTTGAAGTGTGATTGTCATAGCCCAAACCTCTTCTGTCCCTTGGTGATCTTACAACACCTAGGAGTTTTTCAAGATTTTCTTCTCCTTAGGCGAACCGTCGTCTAGAGTCAACGACCTGACATTTAAGACGATCAATTTCAGTGTTCGCTTCTTTGAGTTCTTTCTCAAGTCTAGCATGCTTGTCTAGAGATTCGCCACTTATAAGCTTTTTCTTTTCTTGTTCAAGCTCATCATTCTTCCTTTTCAGTTCTTCTAGATCTTGACCCATCTTTTGATTTTCTATTTTCAATCCATCAAGAATTTTCATCAGTTTGTCATTTTTAGCCTTCATTTGGCCCAACTTGTTGATGGTATTTATATTTTCAATGTATAGTTAGTTGTATACCTCCTGAAGGCCTTCCTCCTCATTCTCATCATCACTCAAGGAATCATTTTCAGTGTTAGAGGATCCATGATCATTAATGTCTCCGGTGATCTTTGCAATGGGCTCAATTTGAGGCACAATATCAGTAATGGAGGCCATTAAAATTCTGATTGAACCTTGCTCCTCCTCACTTTGGTATAAGACTGATTCTGATTCAGATTCTTCAGTCTCATCCCATGTAGCCGCCATTGCCTTTTTCTTGTCTTTATTATTGGTGCACTCGGATGCAATGTGACCAAATCCTCTACACTTGTAGCATTGAGGATCTTTTGACTTAACAAGTTTTCCTTTGTTGTTCTTAGAATCAAAAGGTTTACCCTTCTGGTAGGGTTTCCTTCTAGAAGTATTTCCCTTAGTTCTGAAGAATTTTTGAAATTTCTTGGCCATAAGTGCCATTTCTTCTAAGTCTAGATCTTCCTCAATTCCACATTCAGATTCTTATTTTTTGTGAGAAGATTTCAGGGCTGTACTTTTGGATTTGGAGGGAGTTTTGAAACCTAGCTCATAGGTTTGAAGGGACCCTAGAAGTTCTTCAACTTTCATGGTATTTAGGTCCCTACATTCTTCTATGGTAGTCACTTTGGAAGAAAACCGTTCCGGTAAGGATCTTAGAATTTTCCTACATAGTCGATGCTCCGGAACCGGATCTCCCAAGCCCCACATTTCATTTGTAATCTTGTTCAGCTTGGTATAGAAATCAATAAATGTTTCGTGCTCCTCCATAGTAATATTTTCAAATTGTGTGGAGAGGCGTTGAAGTTTTGAGTTTTTAATAATGCTCGTTCCTTCATGAGTAACTTCAAGAATGTCCCATGCCTGCTTACTAGTTGTGCAATTTTGAATCCGGCCAAATTCATCTTTAGACACTGAACAAAAGATGGCATTCAGCCCTTTGGCATTATGAACCCATTGAGCTTTATCATAATCGGTCCACATCGCCTTATCTTTTGGCTAGAGGACATCCGGTTCACCTTCCTTACATATAGTGTCCATTGGGGGTTTATATCCAATATCAATCATATCCCTAACGTCCGAATCAATAGATTCCAAAAAGATGCAGCATTCGGGCTTTCCAATATGGATAGTTTGACCCATCAAAGAAGGGAGGCTTGGTAATGGATGAAGAGTCTTCTCTAGACATATTTTCAAGCTCTCTTAGGATCTCACTCCGGGTTTTTAAACCTGAGTGGAGGAACCGGCTTTGATACCAATTGAAATTGCGGTTTTACTGCCTATAAAGATACTTGGAGATATGCCTAATGTCCTAGAGAGGGGGGGGGGGGGGGGGGGGGGGGGGGGGGGGGGGTGAATAGGACTTTTTAAATTCCAATTACAATTAAAAACTAACCAAGTCAATCTTATCAAATAAGATAATCACAATAGCATTCAAGGCATTTATATGAGCAGTTTGTAAGCAAGGACTATCATAGGCATTTCATCAAACAGTTAGCATTCATGATTGACTAAACCATTCAACACATAACAATCATTCAATCTCACAATGCACAGCGATTTATAGTGGTTCGGTTTCCCTACTCCACTCCCGGTTCACGATCTCAACCTATGAGACCACCGGATTTCACTATAGTCTTGGTTTTAAATCAGGTTAACCATCAACCTTGACATCCTTTGATCTAGGACTGCGTTTACCATCCGCCGATGGCCCAATCCAAGGACTTGACGAGTTTGGATCTCAAACTCTCACCAATCTTAATCCAAGGATGGTCATGTACCCTCCCGCCGGAGTTTCCCAATCCAGAGAATAGTGATTGAATAAATGGACTATAAAAAACTAGACATACCTAGACGATTGAGCCCCGATTCGATGCCTTTGATGAGTAGCTTCAGCTCCACGTGCTTCAGCTTCTCTTTGTGCTCCCAAGATCAGCTATCGATGCAAATGATGAGGTTATGTTGATGTCGGGTAGTTAGGAGAGAGTTGGTCTAGTTCCTCTTGCCTATTCAATGCAATGGTAATGAGGCAACTACCAAACTTCAAGCATTCAATGGCTATAAATGACCTTATAAATATATTCTGAAGGTAGGTCAGCCATGAATGAAGGTCTTGAGTTCATACTTCAAACTGAGCTTTGAATACTCAGTGAAAAGCCATTAATGGCTAGGTTTAAATGATGAACTCAAGGGGAACAAGAGCAAAGAGGGTAGGAGGATGTGAGTAAAAGCTCTCTCTCTTAGCTCTTGAAGGGTGTTGAATGCATAACATGAAAGACCACAACTCATGGCTATATAGAGCCCCAAATGATGGCCCCAACGGATCTAAAACGGTCACGACCGACCTGTAGAGGAAGGTCTCAACCGGTCGGACGAACCGGTCGTCATTTGAAATCCAAGCCACATCTGGGACTGGCCGACCGGTCTAAGACCGGTCGGACCCCCTTGCTGGAGCACTTTAAAATTACAGGCCGACCGGTCAAGATCGGTCGGATAGGCTTGCTGGAACAATAGAGGAATACTGGCCGACCGGTCAAGACCGGTCGGCTAGGCTTGCTGGACTACCTCCTGATTCCAGTCCGACCGGTCTTGACCGGTCGGCTATGCTTGCTGGAACCTCATGAGTTGTGAACGCCAACCGATCTTGACCGGTCGGCTACCTATTTGAAACATGCAGCACAGCTGCTGGAGTGATTTTATATGCTTGCCGACCGGTCAAGACCGGTCGGCAGTCCATTGGAATACCTTCTAGCAAGGTTTCTTTTCATCTTGAAATACCTGGCCGACCGGTCAAGACCGGTCGGCTGCCCAGCTCCATTTATCACAGCAAGGTCTGATCTTTTATATGCTCCTGGCTGACCGGACAAGACCGGTCGGCTGTCCATCTGTTTTCTACACAGTAAGGTAGCTGATGTGTTGAGAAGCCTGGCTGTTTTCTAGATGAACTTGTCACAGCGGGTTTGCTGGACCAAGTTTCTCAACACAACAGCGGATCACTTCAAGTTATGAAGTGATGAGGTGCATAGGGTCCAATGTATGGACATATCTTCAATACGTTTCGCACCAGCCATGGACCACAAGTCTGATCAACTTGTGTAAGGGTCGAGAGGGAATTGGATAAAATGTGTGAGTCTTTACGCCATTCTTTGATGTTTTGGGTTTCCTATGGTCGATCTATATGCAACTTACCTGGGATCTTGTTTCAGCATGAGCTTGAGCAATGGACGAAGCGTAATCTTTAGGTCTTGATTCTTTAATTCTTTGACTGGTGCTCACACGACAAGACGCGACCAACCAACACGCCAATTGACAACAAAAGATGTACTAACAGTATTGTATATCATTTTACTTTTCCACGCCACGCCTATCTAAACACAAGAATTAATGGTCAAATTACATATTGGCGACGAGACAAGCACTGTAATATGTAATCATTCCACCTTTACATTCCATTAGAGTTAATTATTCAATAAGCCCGAAGGGTAGTTAGGTAATCTCCACTTTATACCCTACACAATGCAACGGCTGAACATTGAGATTTTGCCAGTTGCCCAGTAGAAAAAAGAAAAAAGAAAAAATGTGCTCTAGACTATTTATGTGGAACAAGTTTCAGATCCATCACATTCAGCAAAGATCTGGGCCATCCATCAAATAGCATTCACCTTAAGTACTATATATAAAAAAAAATTATACTATTGAGCTGTAGAGCCAGCACACCAATATGCCAGTCAGGAGGTGGTCGGGCGCCCTGACGGTCTGTGATCGGGCGCTCGATATTCACACATAGGAGACAAAAGTCTCTGGACTGTTTCAGACATAGTCGGGCGCTCGGTGCCCAGGGCGGGCGCCCGAACATGGTTGGTCGGAAACTCAAAATTCGACCAATTTCTCGCTGAACTCATTAGACATATTTTACATTGGGCAGGCACCCGACCAAGACTGATCGGGCGCCTAACCAGACACGAAGTGTTTCGTGGGGTTTCCTATTTTGAGTCATATTACCACATTATGCTATATAAGGGGGTGTAATTCGGGATTAGGGTATGGGATTAGAATTTCTATACGTCTAAGGTGAGAAAGAGGAAGAAGTTAGCGAAAAGGGTAATCTCTGTGCATAGGAGCATCGGAGAAGGTGAGTATATTGCCCTTATTGGGGTATTTTCCACGTAAATTATGTCTTGTGGATTGTTGGTTTGTTTCAATTCTACTTCTAGATATTGTTTCTTCTCGTTTATCGTTTGTAGGTGAGACCGGAGATTGGATCTTGGTTCACCGGCGTTGTTAGTGTGCTGCACAACAGCTGATATCAGAGCTATTGGTTTAGTTTAAGTGGGAGCGATGACGAAAGAAGGGAAAACATGATTTAGAAGTTTGATGGTTCAAACTTTACCTTCTAAGAGATGCAGATGGAGGATTATCTGTATTAGAAGGACCTCTATATTTCTCTAGAAGGAAAAGAGAAAAAACCAGAGAAGATGACAAATGATGAATGGTCTCTAGTGGATCGGAAGGCTTTAGGAACGATCCGACTCTTTTTGTCTAAGAGCGTCACCTTCAATATATCCAAGGTGAAGACCACAAAAGAATTAATGCAAGCTCTAGCTATGATGTATGAGAAACCCTCAACGCCCAACAAGGTTCATGTCATGAAACGACTATTCAACATGAAGATGTCAGATGGTGGGGGCGTGGCTGAACATCTAAATGAGTTCAATACAGTCACAAGCTAATTAAAATCTGTTGGCATCACTTTTGATGATGAGGTCAGGGTGCTATTGATCTTGTCCAGTTTTTCAGACAGTTGGGATAGTTTGGTGATTACCGTGAGCAACTCTTCAGGGTTTACGAAGTTGAAATTCGATGATATGGCAGGTCTAATTCTCAACGAAGAATCTAAAATGAAGGCATTGAGAGTTTTAGGTGATTTTGGGAATGCTCTAAACGTTGAAGGAAGAGGAAGATCATTGAACAAAGGAGGCAATAAACATGGGTGTTCTAAGTCAAGGAAGAAGTCCAAGGGACCGAAAGATAAGGATGGGTGTTGGCATTGTGAGAAAAAGGGGCACATGAAACGTGATTGCAGGGCACTTAAGAAATAAAAAAGAAGCTCTTAAGGTAGGAAGGATTCATTGAATCTATTTGACGAGAGTGACACAGAGGCGTTGATCTTGTCTCTTGATTAGCGAAATGGGTCTTGGGTTATAGACTTGGGTGCTTCGTTTCATGCCACTTCGTCAAAGAAAATTCTTTGTGATTATGTGTCAAGTGATTTCGAGAGAGTCTACCTGGGTGATGATGAGCCGTGCAGTATTGTTGGCAAGGGAGACGTTCACATAAGTCAAAAAGATGGAACAGTCTTGAAGTTGAAGGATGTTAGACATGTACCAAGTCTGAGAAGGAACTTGATCTCAGTAGGGCAGTTAGCCGATACTGGTTATGTGACGACGTTCGCAAGCAAATCATGGAAGGTCACAAAATGTGCCTTGGTAATATCTCGAGGCAAGAAGGAAGGTACTTTGTACGTGACTTCCGGATCATATAGCTCACTCGCAGCCGCATCAACTAGAGTGAATGGGCAGTTATGGCATAAGAGGTTGAGACATATGAGTGAGAAGGGGATGAAAGTGCTATTGTCAAAAGGGAAGCTACTAGGGTTGAAGTCTATTGACTTGGAATTCTACGATGACTGTGTGTATGGAAAGCTAGAAGAAGGTAAGCTTCAAGTAAATAGGACGAGCCCCAAAGATGTATCTATTGGAGCTTGTACATAATGATGTGTAGGGACCAGCATAAGTATCATCTCTCGATAGATCACGTTATTTTGTTTCTTTCATTGATGATGCTAGTAGAAAACTGTCGGTCTCTTTCTAAAGACATAAATTTGAAGTGTTTGATATATTTAAGAAGTGGAAAGTACTGGTAGAAAATGAGACAGGTAAAACTGTAAAATATCTCACATCAGATAATGGGGGAGAGTATCATGACAAGAGATTTGAGGAGTATTATGCAGCACATAGAATCAAACATCAGAAAATGATTCCAAGGATACCGCAGCAAAATGGTGTGGCTGAGCACATTAACAGGACTATCCTTGAGTGTGTCAGGAGCATGAGGTTACATGCAGGGTTGCCTAAGACATTTTGGGCAAATGCTGTGAATACCGCCGTATATCTCATCAATAGAAGTCCCTCAGCACCATTGGATGGTGGGCTACCAAAAGAAATGTGGACTGGAAAAGAAGTGAACCTTACACATCTTAAAGTGTTCGGTTGCACTTCATATGTTTACATTGATGCAGAGCACAAAAACAAGCTAGATGGGAAGTCCAGGAGGTGCACGTTGATAGGTTACGGGTAGCATGATTTTAACTACTAGTTTTGGGATACAGAAAACTAGAAAATCATCAGAAGCAAGGACGTAGTCTTCAATGAGAAAGTGATGCATAAGGACAGTTTACAGGAAAAACAGAATAAGGCCGATGAGAAAGAATTCATCGAGTTGGAAGAGTTACTGGACACAGGTGTTACAGTGCCACAGGATGAGCATGCACAAGAGCATGATGAGGCAAAGCCACAGACACCGGTTGTGAGGAGGTCTACTAGGGAGAGGAGACCTAAGGTTCGATACTCACCCTCCTTACATTATCTACTGCCAGTGTTTTGAAGAGGCATTACAGCAAGAAACATAGGTTAAGTGGGAGCAGGCCATGAATGATGAGATGGACTCTCTTGAGTCCAATCGTACGTAGGAGATGGTCACTCTACCTAAGGGTAAGAAAGCTCTTCATAACAAGTGGGTTTACAAACTGAAAGAGGAGCATGATAGTTTGAAGCAATACAAGGCCAGATTGGTTGTGAATGGGTTTCAACAAAAGGCAGGAATCGATTTCACATAAATATTTTCACCAGTGGTAAAGATGTCTACAATTCACATGGTCCTGAGTATAGTGGCTACAGGGGATTTACATCTAGATCAGCTAGATGTTAAGACAACCTTTCTTCATGGGGACCTTGAAGAAGAGATATATATGCATCAGCCAACAGGATACGTGGCACCAGGAAAGGAGAATAAGTTGCATAGACTGAGAAAGAGTCTATATGGCCTGAAGCAGGCCCCGAGGCAATGTTACAAGAAGTTCGACAGTTTCATATCCAGAAACGAATTTAGGAGATGTCATGCAGACCACTGTTGCTATTTGAAAAAGTTTGATACGTTGTACATCATCCTTCTTCTGTACGTTGATGATATGCTTGTAGCTGGATCAAGCATGAAGGACATCTCAGATCTTAAAAGATAGCTGTCTAGAGAATTTTCCATAAAGGATTTAGGAGTTGCAAAACAAATCCTAGGCAAGAAGATAAAGTGTGACAAGAAAAGCAAGAAACTAGTTTTGTCATAGGCAGAGTACATAGCTAAGGTACTTGATCGATTTAGTATGGGAGATGCTAAGCCGGTTAGCACTCCATTAGCAAATTACTTCAATCTTTCTAAGGAATAATGTGCGAAGATGCAGGAAGAATGGGACTACATTACTAAAGTCCCATACGCATCAGCTATAGGGAGCCTCATGTATGCTATGGTTAGCATGATACTAGATATTGCTCAAGCAGTGGGAGTTGTTAGCAGGTTCATGAACAACCCCGTGAAGAAACATTGGGAAGCTATGAAGTGGATCCTCAGATACTTGGTAGGCACTGTGGATATAGGGTTGTGTTATGGAGGATCGAAGTCTGAGTTACAAGGTTACGTCGATTCATATTTGGCAGGAAATATTGACAGCAAAAGGAGCACTACAGGGTATGTCTTTACTCTGGGTTGTGCTGCAATCATTTGGGTCTCTCAATTACAGAAGATAGTACTTTCCATCAGTACAACGGAAGCAGAGTATGTTTCAGCTACAGAAGAATGTAAGGAGATGATGTAGATGTAAGGTTTTATGAAAGAGTTGGGGAAGAAGCAAGTAGATTGCAAGTTGTACAGTGATAGTCTGAGTGCAATACACTTGGCCAAGAATTTAGCCTTTCATTCAAGGACCAAGCATATTGATATCAGATATCACTTCATGCGTTCGTTACTGAAAGATGAATCGATTGCTCTGAAGAAAATCCATACAAGTGAGAACCCTGCGGACATGTTAACCAAGGCGATCATACATAAGAAGCTAAAGCTCTGTTCAGCTTTGATTGGTCTTCAGGCTTGAAGATGGGGAGGTGGTGCACTCCGGATGTAGAAGACGAAGGATCTATGGTGATGTGTCTCCAAGTGGGAGATTATTGAGGTGTGGAGTTGGCACACCAATATGCCGGCCAAGAGGTGGTCGGGCGCCCAGACAGTCTGTGACTGGGTGCCCGATATTCACACGTAGGAGATAAAAGTCTCTGGACTGTTTCAGACACAGTCGGGCGCCCGACGGTCAGTGACTAAGTGCCGGTGCCCAGGGTGGGCGCCCGACCATGGTTGGTCGGACGCCCAAAAATCGGACAGTTTCTTGCTGAACTCGCTGGACATATTTTACATTGAGCGAGCACCTGACCAAGACTGACCGGACGCCCAAACGAACGCGAAGTGTTTCGCGGGGTTTCCTATTTTGAGTCCTATTACCGCATTATGCTATATAAAGTGGTGTAATTCGGGATTAGGGTATGGGATTAGGTTTCTATACGTCCAAGGTGAGAAAGAGGGAAGACGTTAGTGAAAAGGGCCATCTCTGTGCATGGGAGCATCGGAGAAGGTGAGTATACTGCTTGTAACTTCGTTTTCTTCATAGTGGAACTTTGCACCCGTGGTTTTTTTACCCTTATTGGGGTTTTTTCCACATAAATTCTGTCATGTAGATTATTAGTTTGCTTCAATTCTACTTCTAGATATTGTTTCTTCTTGTTTATCAATTGTGGGTGAGACCGGAGATTGGATCTCAGTTCACTGGCATTGTTAGCGTGCTGCACAACACATACTTACACACCCATCAAGTGAGCCACACATGCATGACTAATGTGAACTGTTCTTGCAACCAACTTTTATTATGCATGTTTTGATCTACTTCATCATTGGATCAACATTATTTTTTTGGTCAATGGTATGTTCATGGTGCTATAGCTTGCTTGATGAATGGCTAGATCTTTGATAGGTGGGCCCAGCAAACCTCATGCGTTGTACACACTACGGCCACCAATAAACACTTCAAGATTTCTGCACAATTCGACATCCTCTTTTTAAGAATTTGGCCTCCACTTTTTAAGCATCTATTTGGATACACCCCTTATAAGTAGCTCCTCTTTTTTTTTTTTCTTTCTATAGTAACAAATAAACTATTTACTTAATAAACATTAGTTTAATAAGTATCTTCTTAAAACTAGCTTAGTACTTTCTTACTGTTTACATTTTACTCTCTCTCTCTCTCTCTCTCTCTCTCTCTCTCTCTCCACATGCTGGATAGTCCATATCAAAGGTGGCCCAACATGATGGACAACCCACGTCAAAGGTTCGGCCCACATGATGGACGGTCCACATCAAAGGTGTGCTCCACACGATGGGTAGTAGACATTAAAGGGGGATTCCACATAATGGACAACTAAAATTAATGTTGCCCCACATGATCATGGCCCACGTCGAAGTTGGGTTCCACATGATGGAAGTCCACATCAAAGGGCAGTGGACATTGAAAGTGGACTCCACATGATGGACGATCCATATGAAGGTTTGGCCCACATGATGGATGATCCACATCAAAATGGCCCACATCCAAGGTAGACCCCTCATGATGGACGGCCCACATTAAAGGTGGGGCCCACATGAAGGACGGTCCATATCAAAGGTGGGCTCCACATGATGGGCAATGGATATTGAAGGTGGGCCCCACATAATGGACAATTAACACTAACGATGGGCCTCACATCATAGATGATCCAGATCAAGGTGGGCCCTGCATAATGGGCAATCCACATTAAAGGTCGGCCCTAAATAATGAATTGCTTGCATCCAAGGCAAGCCTTGCTTGATGTATGACCCACTTTGGCGTTGGGCCCTACATGATGGACAGTCCACATTGAAGTTAGGTCCGCATGATGCATGTCCAATGTCCGACATGATGGACGCCTCACATCTATGGTGGGCCTCACATGATGGATAGCCTACGTTGAAGGTGGGATTCATAATATTGATAGTTCACATTAAAGGTAGGCCCTACATGATGGACGGTTCACATTGAAGACAGGACCAAGGTGGGCCCACCATAATGAATGGTCAACATCAAAGTTTGGCCCCACATAATAGACGATGGATATTCAAGGTAGACCTTACATGCATAAGTAAAAACTAGAATAGATTTAAAAAGAAAAAAAATTAGAAGATAATAGAAAAAGAGGAGAACGAGAGATTAATGGAAGATATTTAATAATTGCTCATGTGAAGTGGGAAAACAAACATACTTTTCAACTTTTTTGCTATTGACGAAATATGCTTTTCTTTTGAATAAGTAAAAGCCAAGACAAGTTACCTAAGGAGTAAGTAGCTTAAGCAAAATGACTACGACCCAAGCGAGCCCTAAATGGAAATCAGGCAGTAGCTAAGAGTATCATGAAGAGGTTAGATTTGGTACAAAAGTTCCTAAGATGGCTGTGGGTTTCAAAAACATCAGGTATGTCCATCATGTGCACCCCCTCCCATTCTCCTTAGAGATGACTATGGGTTTTAAATTAACTCACATTGATCCAAAACTCAAGTGGGCCAACACCATGTAAAATCATGCCTAAACCCTCTAAAATCACATCTTGATATAAGTATTATAAAATAAGAGATTTACCAATAAGGTAATTTATATCCTATTAGTAGAGTTGTCATTATCTCTTCTAGATAGGTAGCATATGAGGCTTTCAATTTTGGTGATCTAGACCATTGATTTACAGGATGTCACCTATTGGGTTCCTAGCGTATAAACACAATGAAATATAGTAGAATACAATTTGATCATCGGACCCAGTCTAAGAATCCTCGTTTACAATAATATTAAATTTCTATAATATAATAATATATATAAATGATGGAGATCATAACTGCATGCGATATGCATGAAGGAGATGTTTGTAATGTCAATTTGTTGATGTTAATCTCCTAAACCATGGAGTCCCTCCCTAATATATGCTAGTACCCAAGAATAAAGATAACATAACGTCTAATCCTCTTGTAGGTGACAAGGAAGACGTATACCATCCACACAAGCGGACCACATGTGAGGACAATGTAAGAGGATGGAGTGGATCTCTCTCTCTTTCTCTCTCTCTATCTCAGAAATTTTCTTTTTTTTCACACTCACACATCCCATGGGTTGGGGACGTCTAGGGATAGCTCTGCTTGTCCTCTAGGATAGGATCATATAAATAGGGGGGTTAAGGTTTCATGGGTGCACCCAGTATAGTGCTTTGCCACCCTACGAACTTAAGTGTAACCTACTATAAACGAAGTCAGTTAATCTGTCTCATCTATGCACATATTCCTAAGCAAACTAGCGGATCCCTTGTTGGCTCCTGCAAAAATCAATGGCTCTTGGTGGAAGTACCTAGCTACGTCCACTTTATTAGCCCCTGCATGTACCTCATAGGAAGAGTTAAAGCCAAGCAGTTAAGATCACGAACCTTACATGTCCTCAGGTATAAGGATTAAACAATCTTTCATACATCATCAAGTCTTAATCTCATTTATCACAGTCCAAGCTAATGGGCTCCCAGATTGTTGACTTGATCTCAATCCACCAATGTGAGTGACCAAAGGTTCGAACCTAGATCATTTGTTTATAGCACACTCACACTCTTGTGCAGGGTAAGGGTAAGGCTTAAACCGACACTAAGTCAGCTCCCAATGGTGGAGACTATCCATCCTGACCTTAGCCAGTTCCCTCACACAAGATGACTATACATCTCATCATGACTGATGTCCACAAGTGTGTCCCACATACTTGTGATGGTCATGGTTAATAGGGTACTGAGATGCACGGACTACAACTCACCCAGGTCAATAATCGTCATGTCCACTCTCAAGTTCTCAAGGACTACAAGAGGAATCACTCCTCAACAATCCCAATGATCATAAGATGAGAGCAATCATTCAAATGAATACAGATTATAACCATGTTGCATTATGCAAATTTCATAAAATGACATCTTGCTTCGCATGCTAGTGTCTCATTTGCTAGCCCAGCTGGAAGACACCTAGGTGTTTCAACAACAGGTCTTGGGTTCGAAATGCCAAGGGGACACACTAACCCCATCGGTGGGTGGGTGCATCCTGTTACTAACTGTGTGGGTGTGTTGCCCAGCTAACAGGGTGGGAGCGTTGCATGACTTAAAAAAATCTTGTTATGCATGCTACCTATAACTTTCATTACTTATGGTGATGCTATGTCAAACTTCATCATGCACCTATTGCATATGGAATGAAATGATCAACTTTTGCACTCGGTTTTGACTCTATGGGTAAAGGAACTAAATCGACTGGAAGACACAAATGTGTATTAGTCACTGCTTCAAAAGGTGACATTTCGGTGGACATGTTGATTGAGTTATTATAACAGAATTCAGCCAGAGTATTACAAGGTCCCACATAGCTATATGATTATGGACAAGACACCATAATAACTTTCTTAAGCTTCAATTGACTACTTACAATTGACCATAAGTCTGAAGGTGGTAAGCACTATAGAATTAAAGCTTGGTATTTGTTGCTAGCTAAAGAGTCTTCCAAAAATAGCTTATGAACTTAGTATCATGATCTGGCACAATCGTCTTCAAGAACCATGAAGACAAACAACCTCTAGAATAATAATTAAGCAAATCTTGAGGGCATCAGCTATACTTAAACATGGTATGAAATAAGTCATCTTTGAAAATTTTTCTAACCACCATAAACTTTTCAGGCAATCTTTGACAAATCAAGAATGAATTTCATGCTAAAATCTTCCCACAGAGCAAGTGGGAATGATAATGATTGATACACTTCATTATTTTTATTTTAACCCTTTAGCGAGTTTGTAAATTTCTATAACCAATAGATCTTCATGATATTTGATTTTAAGCAAGGACAAGTATCTAACTCCAATGAGATTTAGGGTCTTATCATGACCTAAGTGACAACTACATCCACCAGCATATAATTCTGTCATAACACATGCTCATGGATGAATGTAGCTGGTAGGCAAAGTTGCATCTCCTAAAACAAGTAGCCATCATGAATGTTGAAATGAGGATTCTTGTATGCTCTCTATTAAGAATGTCTATATAAATACATCTGAAATACTTATCTTCCACAGACTCACATCATATCTCTTTAAATCTTAGAATAATGATAGATATCGATGACAATAACTTCGCACGATGGCTCAAGGCATTAGCAACTTGATTGTCCTAGTCAACCTATGATGGATGACAAATGAGAACTCAAATAGATAAGTACTCCACTTGACACGATGATTACTCATCTTCTACTAAGAGTTTAGATACCTAAGTGCTTCATGATCAGCATATAAAATACTCTTTGCCAACCAAATAGTGACGCCAGTGCCATAATCTGAATAATGACATAAAACTCCAAGGTATACTTATTATTGCTTTACATCAGAGAGTTTCTTGCTGAAAAATTCTATTGGGTAACCCTCCTGACTGATCAAGTAACCCTACTCCTGAAAAATGTTATCCAGTAACCCTCATGAAAACCCCATCAATGCCAATGTTGGAAGTGATGCAGCTCACCTTAAACACTTTATCAAGCTTCAAAAGGCACAAAATAAGAGCTTCTATCATTTCATATTGGATCCTCTCAAATGCTTTTATTGTTGCACTTGATCATCAAAGTTCTCTTTGCTTCATGCAATTGACGGAGCAATAATGTTATTAAAGTTATGCGCAAAACATCTATGAAATGTGGAGAGGCCATGGAAACTACAAACTTCAGTGATATTGGTATGTGTTGGCTAATAAAAAATGGATGTGTTGGCCAATCAAAAATGGCTTTCACATTGGCGGTCCACTTCAACACCTCATGTTGAGATAGTATACCCTAATTAAGAAGATACATGGATGTACTCATGAAAGTGCACTTTTTATGGTTGATGTAGAAGTGCTCATAGTGAAGGACTCTAAAGACAAGACCCAAGTGATTGAGGTTCTCTTCCATCGACTTACTGTAGACAAGAATGTCGACAAAGTCGACAATGACAAACTTGCAAATAAAGGAGCAAACTACTAAGTCATGATGTGCATGAAAACACTACGTGTTTGTGAGACCGAATATCAAACCAACCACTTATAGAGATCGTCCTTCATTTTTAATGTCATTTTTCATTTGTCACCAAATCGGATGTGAATTTGGTGGTATTAACTATGAAAAAAATTCTTGAAGAGATGCTAGCTAAAAGCTAATATCAGATCCATTAAATCATCAAGCCAAGGAATTGAAAAGTGGTACTTCGTGCTGAAATTTATTAATAATTTAGCTATCCTTGCATATATGTGAACTCCCATCCTTATGGGAATAAGGAGAGCTAACATAGCACATGGGCTTAAGCTTCCTTGGATGTACCCACTTTTAATTAAAAAAATAAATAACTCATCTTCTTAATGCTTCAACTCAGCACGCTCGATTGGACTCATTTGGTATGCTAATAAGTTAGGTAAGGATGCTTAGGGAATCAAATCTATGGTGTGTTGAATATCCCACAATCGAGGTAAATCCTTGGGAAAATCATTAGTTAATATCTTGAAAGTCATGGAGCATGGATTTCACTTCATTGGGAATAGAATAATCTTTATTAGTAATAGGCTCCCTCACCTATTTTGTGACTAAAGCGAACATTACACCTTTCTCTATACTCTATTCCTCAAATTTTTACATGGTGAGAACAATGAGTTAGGAAGAGTAACTAATGTCAGTGATATAAATGAAGAAAGCAACAGGTTGCAATGGGCAAAGGTGGATTTGATGACCTCACTATGGGAAAGTATGCATGTTAGCTTCAAAGTTACTTTACACTTTTAAGTTAAAGTGTCAAGGTTGACTAAGAAGGATGTAGTGATATTTATCGAAATTACGTCACAAAAATCTCATCCTCATAAATGCTAATTTTAAAAAACATCAAACGCCATTGACCCACGTAGATGGCAATGCCATTGAACCTTGCAACCTTGTATGGTTTGAATGCTTTTCAGTTGGCAATTTGAGCTCATCAATCACCTATTGTGATATGATGTTATTGTACTGCCGTCATGGATAATCAGATTACAAAACTTAACCTTACACCTTACCCACATAAAAAAATAGTAGTGTTTTTTTAAGTTCTTTACTTCCTTCTTGGTGATAGTAAGGAGGCAGCATATGGTAATAGTGGGACCTTCAACCTCAGCTTCAACTACAATTTTAGCAGGGTGTTCATATGCCTGTTGTGCAGGCTTTACATATGATTGTTCCATCTCAATATGCTTGTTGTAATTCTTAGGATGTCCTAATAATATAGCCCTCATTACCACAATAATAGAGGTCCTTGGCCTACAGATACTCATTAAAAAAGGGTATACTCTATCCATAATAATAATAGTCAACATCCCACCAATTTCGCATGAGGGGAGGATTATGATTAGGACATCTCCCTCTTGCACAATGCCCCTATAGTGCTGACTACTTTTGGCATGAATTATGCAGCGGATGATGCTACAAAGGTTGTGGTTACCTTACAAACAAAGTCTTCATTTGTGAAGACAATTGAAAAGGGTGAGAAGATAGTCCGTAGCCTTGTGGCGGAGTCTTGTTAACATAAGAATTAAGACCTTTTTTCATAGAAGACTTCCCGACTGGAGAGATAAAACATCAGAGAATCTGTTGTTGCTCAACTCATTGAGCCTTTCAATGAACATTGTCAAATGACTCGAAATCATATATGACCATCTCACATTGGATCTAATGGCGTAACATTTTTCAATAGCGGTTAGTCGTTACGTGGTTAATCTCTACAAGCTTATAACGAATAATAAGCTTATTGAATTTCTTGGTAAAGTCATTCATCGATAAACTTCCCTATTTAAATGAGGGGAGTTCCTAGAGAAGGCTATCAATGTAGCCTAAAAGCAAATACTTTCCAACTTCTCTCTCATGTCAGTCCACCTAGTGATAACAGGGCGATCCATGATGAGATGATTGTCATCAATGTTTGCCACCAGATTCTACTGGGACTCATGGAAACACATAGAGAAGAATCAAACAAAACACTCACAATCGCACAAACAAATCCACACAGAGAACACTTAGAATTTACGTGGAAAAACTCTTGCTGGAAAAAACCATGGCATAGAGCGACATGCACTATGAATAACAAAGTTACAAGAGATGAAACTTACCCAGATCAAGGCCACAAGAGAAAAACCCTATCTTTTTCTCTCCTCAAAACTCTCTCAACCCTTAAACATGTCTCTCTTAACCCTAATCATGATTACACCCTCTTATATAGCAATAAAATTGAAATATGGAACGAAACTATAAAACTGTGTAGAACTGTGCATCGTTGACCGATCGGGTCAACCGGTCGATGGCTCATATTCGATAGGTTGAACATGCCATAAATTTTCTAAAGAGTTTTGCCAATAAATCTAAATACTGTCAATTGATCAAGCCTCAAGGGTCGATAGGTCAAACCCCTCCAAAATTGTCTAGAGACTTGTCTGTGTAATTCCAGGCATGATCGATCGGTCGACCAAGCTAGTCAAACGGTCGAACACCCTGTTTTCTTCATAGATTGAAGGCTCCGTCCAACAGATTCTTACTGGGCGCTTTAACTTGACCTTAACAAATGCCACTCGCTAAACATTTTTCATGTACCATGCTAAATAATTTTAAGCATTGTAATTCAGTCAACAAAAGCCTTTACATTATGACGAATCGTGAAGTTCAAAACTTTAGTTCGTAGTTTCTTGGTAACATTGTATTTCTTTAGTATTTTCATAGAGTCTCCATGAACTCTCTTTGCAAAGAGCCATTGCATGAAGTCATAACTAAGCTCCTAATAACCAATACCATTTTGATTAACTGAAGGTATTAGCTGGAAACTTGATTGCATATTTGGGAGTTACCTCGACTCTAGTTGTACAACCAGATTGGACCTAGAAATCTATGGTGGACACTAGTTTTATAGGAATTTATAAAAAGAGATATTTTTCTTTATCTTTGATTAACCCCTACTTGGGTTCTGTTTATTTACTTGAACAGCTCAAGGGCTACCATGAAAAAATAAAACTAAATAAGACTAGTCAATAATGAAACTTATAGTAGATTCAACCTTATTTTTTAAGTTATTTCTGATGGATGGATTAGATGGTTAGAATTGCATAATCGATGTGGTTTTTTAAAATTATAAGCAACATGATGGGAACTATGAAATAAGTGGACCCAATTGTTGGTTAGACCTATTTGCATGCAAATGATCTTGGCTGCCCTATTAAAAGGTGTAAGTGCTAAGCTCAAAATGTGAATGCTAAGCATAGTATATTGTAAGTGTTGTCAAATTTCGTAGACATTAGTTTAGTATATGAGGTTGTGTGAGCAAGCCAAGTTCTTTAAGAAGACAAAAGTCTACCTCAACAAACACAGATCAAGTCTATCGATTCTACAATAAGATGCGGCAAAGCAATGAAGATAAACCATATATGCCAAGGTAATATTGACCATAGGGATTACCCTAGGTTAGGTGTTTTCATATAATTTTTAACGTAGCCACTCTAATCTCTTTGGAAAAGTCATATTTCAAGAAAATTCGGCTAGCTTAACCCTGTGTTTGGTCACCCCAAGAATCTTTGGCCAGCCCAAGAATCTTCGGTCAAGTTTCCAGCAAGCTTGATTGAAAATTTCTGGAGATGTTCGGCTAACCCAGCCCTGTGTTCAGCTAGCCGAACAAGCTTCGGCCGCCCAAGAAACTTCGGTCAAGTTTCCAGATGCGAAACAAATTTTTGGAGTCAGATCTCAGGTTAACCCGACCCTATCTCGAGTCAGCCGAAGCTCACTCGGGCTAGCTGAGCCGACACTCGGGTCGGCTGAAGTTTGAACAAAATCTTATCCTGCAAAATTTAATAGTCGTTGGGATAAAATGGTTGAATCTTAGGTCAGTGAAGGCAATCTTAGGTCAGTCGAAGAGTTAACTTTTTTACTATAAATAGAGCTTTCTTCACTCTATTTTTAGAAAAAGAACGAAAATTACTATCTCTTTGGTGATAAAGCTCTCAATTATAATCTAGCTATCTGTTTTAAATTTCTATTTTATTTTATAGCTATCTCAGTTCTCTTCTCATTTAATTTGATTGTGTAAAGAGAAGATCATTCTTATACTAGAGATAAGAGAACTGAAATTGCAGTTTTAGGAAAACTCTTTTTAGAAATTCCTAAATCCATCTTGTTCAAGTTATATTGGTTTATCTTCTTCAAAGATCGAATCGTTGCATCATTAAAATGTCATCTCTGCTAAACTTCATCATCTTCTATAATAAGAATGGTAATATCTTTCCAGACTTTAGGATTTTATTTGAGGTAGCCCATAAAAATCTCAAACTAGGTTGTTAATGATTGACTTGTGAAAATCACTTAAGGTTATTGATTAGCCTGTGAAAATCATTTGAGGTTTTGTTGTGATGAGCCTGAAAAAATCATAATTTCTATATCAGGTTTTAAAGGTGAACCTGTGAAAACCAAAATTACAAAGAGAAGTAATTTTGAGAGTGGAGTAGGTGTAAGTTGTTTTTGCACCGAACCACTATAATTATCTGTGTTGTGGTGATTGCTTTTATCGTTTATCTTTTTTATGTGCCTGATTGTTTATGAAACCTTAAATCATGACATAAGGTTGTCTTACTTAGATTTTTAAGTGATATAAGGTTGTCCTACTTAGTTTGCTAAGTGGAAGGTTGTACTACTTAATCTCTAAATGAAAGGTTGTCCTACGATTTAATCCAAGGTTTTCATATTGCACTCTATTTGCTTAATTATTTTTAGATTGGTTAATTGTATATTTAATCTTGCTAGTCTTGTGATTGATTCTCTGATTTATTTTAAGATTACAAGAAGCTGAGTTGAATTGAGTTGTCCTATTCACCCCCCTCTAAGACATTTATAGCTCCATCCTTTTTCAAGTGGTATCAGAGCAGGTTTCCTCTTTTGTGGATTTTCAATCCAAAGATCCGGAGCTGTAAGATGTCTAAATTTGAAAGCTTATCTGTTTCTAGGCCACCTCCTTTTGATGGTACTAACTATTCTTATTAGAAAGCAAGAATGAGGATATTTCTAAGATCCATAGTTGAGAGTGTGTGGCAAGCCACATTAATAAATTGTACTCCTCTAATTATTGAAGTAAGAAATGATGATGGAATTAAATCTATAAGACGAGTAGCTTATAACCTATGGACCACTACTCAGAAAAATGAAAGCAGTACAAATGCTAAAGCATTAAATGTTATAACTTGTGCTCTTTCACCTAATGAATTCAAAAGAATTATTTCATGTGAATCAGCTAAGCAGGCCTAGGATATACTTGAAATGACCCATGAGGGCACTAATATTGTAAAGAAGTCTAAAATCCAACTCCTCACAACCAAATTTGAGGAAATTCGTATGGATGAAAATGAAACATTTATGGACTTCTATACAAAATTAAATGATATAGTAAACTCTATGTGGGGTCTTAGAGAGAGCATTCCTAGAAAGCAAAGTCTGTGCTAAAATTCTGAGATCTCTACCAGATCGATTCAATTCCAAAGTCACTGTTATTCAAGAATTGAGGGATACTAATATAATGAAAGTTGAGAAACTAGTTGGATCCCTCTAAATATATGAATTAACTTTCAAAGGTCCTAAAAGTATGTCCATTGCTCTCAAATCTTCAAAATCTGTTTCAATCAATGAAAATTCAGATAATGAAGAAGATGAGGATGATATGGCATTGTTGGCTAAGAAGTTTTACAAGATTTTCAAAAACAAAAAGAAATTTGATATTCAAAAGCCTTTGGGAAAGAAGAAAGGTAAATTAGGTTTTTGAAAAATCAAAACTAAGGATATGCAATGTTTCAACTGTTCAAGTTATAGGCAATTAGCTGCAAATTGTCCAGAAAGGGAAAAATAAAAAAAGAAATGAATGGTTGCAACTTAGAATGATTCATCAAAATCTAAATCTGATTCAGACTCCGATGAATCAGATCAAGAAGAATAAAAAAAATTCAGAATGCATTTATGACCATTGCCAAGATTTCTCCTTTTAAAGACAATGATAACTCTGGATATGAGACATCCAGAAGTGAATTTGAGAATGAAGAAGATCTTCAAGAAGCTTACAAAGCCGTATAAGGAAAGTTGTAAGATTGCATCCAAACTTTTAGTTTCAAGGAAAATGTGTGATGTATTACAATCTGAACTTGACAAATGTATTTTGAAAAAATCGCATTTTTTACTGCTTTGAAAAATGTAAATTAGATTTGAAAATCAGAAATGAAGATTTCAAAAAACTTCAAACTGATTTTAATTCTTTAAAATCTGAATTGCTTATTCTTAAAAAGTCGAAGAATTCTGAAAAATCTAAAGACATAATGAAGAAATTCTTCATTTTTTCAAACCTTATGGTGATAGATTAGGTCTTGGCTATAATAAGTACAAACCAAAGCAAAGACATCACCTACCATCTTTGTAAAAGGTGAATCTTCGCATTCCAAGAATGAAATTCAAAAAGATTTTAAAAAGTCTATTTCCAAAAATCCAAAACATTTTCAAAAGACTTAGAAAATCTCAGCCAACAACAAATGCGATTCTTCTTCAATTATTTTGAGAATCATAGACTTAGTCAAAGAACTCTTGATACAAAGTAGGAGAAAAGAAAGACATTTGTCTAATTCTCCTCAAGGAAATAAGGATCCACCTAAGTCCAAAACCATTACGAAGTGGGTTCTTAAAAACAAATGTTTGGTAATCTACACTGCTTTCAAAGCCAGTAGTCATTCTCAATGGTACTTGGATAGTGGTTGTTCAAGACATATGACAGGTGACAAAGGTATATTACCAAACATCAGCTGTAGACACCCCACCTTCGGCTACAATGTTGGTAGAGATAATTGAATGAATGGAGGACCGTACCCCCAAATCCCATTTCCAAACCTAGCCAAACTCACCCTTGTAAGCCCCAATCCATAGCCCAGCTCAAGCCTGAACCCAGTCAACTCACCCCTAAACATCAGCCTGAAAAACCCCCCATAAGAAAAACCAGTCAAAAATCCCAAAAAAGTCAAACTTGGTGAGTCAACCCGCTGAGTCAAATCACCGGGTCAACTCAATGGGTCAGTTCAGCCCATGCACCCAGTCAACTCACTGTGTCAAAACCCATCTTTTCAAACCCAGTCAACTCACTGTGTCAAAACCCATCTTTTCAAACCCAGTCAACTCACCTGGTTTCGAGTCACAGCTTCGGAGCAGGTCCGGACCTCGAACCTTGGGCTTTGCTGCTTCAGGTTCGAGGGTCGTACACTCCGAAGCTGGAGCAGAGAGGCCGTACGGGCGGCCCCCAGGGTGCCGCCCAAGAATATTTACAGGAGCTGCCATCCTTCGTAGCTATAAATACCCCACTCCCTGTCCTGTTTCAGTATCCCTCAACTCACAGAAAATTTTCATAAGTTCTGAGTCTATCTCCACCCTTTAGCCCATTCCTCCACCAAGGAGAGCCCGAGTGAGAACTTAGCCCTAATCCAGTCCAACTTGACCCCGGTCTAAGTCTCCCAAGCTATCTAAGTCCTGATCTAGCCACTCGAAGCAAACCCTTGCGACACCTTCGTCCATCCAGCTACTCTCTTACTAGCATCATCTCATTCTCATCTAGCATAAGTGCAACATTTACATTTCTTCCAACCCCCTTGCTTATCATATCACTGCGAACACTTTGATTATTCAAATGCACAGCATGCATCCCACATAAAGCACCTGTTAGTTCAAGCGAATGCTCTAGGGCTTGCCTGTTAATGGAAACCTGCCCATCAGAAACTGTTACTGTTCAGATCTACATTCATGCATCATATCATTCATGAGAGTGTACGAGGATTAAATCAGACTTTTAAGTATTAGTTTGATTCTGTGAAGTAGAGACTGTACTTCGGTACGGGCAGTGTGGGGTGCTTAACATCTTCTCACCCTGTAACCATGATCCCTTACCTCGAATCTCTGGCCGCAGATCAAAATGAGTCATTTTAGAGGAAGGAATCTTCAGGATTCTCTTCTCTAACGTTTCTACAGGGTCTAGCCGACTGTAGATTCGAAGTAACTGGCTAGTGGCGATTCTGGTCTTATACAAACTCATCCAAACATATCCAGTTTAACAAGACAATAGATAAAAAGCCCTTGAAAATGAGGCGAGCCAGTGGCACAAACAGCGATTCGCGCACATGCACCCCCTTTTTCGAAAGGGAGAATTTCGAGAGCATGGAGAGGCGAGCATCCACAGAATGATGACTCTGCTGGGGATATGCTAGTCCCACTAGTCATGATCCAACTTAAAAAACAGAATCCTTCCTGTACTTGAAAGTCATTAGTCCTCATACAATCTCATCTGCATAGCATTCTACCCATAAACAAAAAAAAAAAAATAGAAAATTTCAAAACCAAAAAAAAAAGTGAGTAGAGCATATTCCTCACCATTGCGCCTCCTCAGGCTCAACGTCTTTGGAAACAACTTTCCTTCCACAGCATAATCCGCACTCGAGCTCAGCAAGCCATGTCCGACCAAGAAGAGGCAGCTCACTTCTTCCCTACCCTCGACATGGCCGAAGCGCAACCTCCAGTGCAACAACCAATTGAGAATATGCCAATTATGCAAGAATTGGCACAAGGAATGAGAGCAATGTAAGAAATGCTCTTGCAATTCATGCAAGCACAAGCTACCGCAGCAGTCAACAATCAAGTTGGCCCAGTTCAGCAATCTCAGCAGCCATGCCGGGTCCCCCCGACCTTCAGCTCAAATCAAGCACAGCCATTGGAGTCTGCCCAAGACCACACCGACAACAGCTATCTCAGCCCTTCGCTATGGGGCATCCTCCTCAATACCTTCCCGTGACGATAAGGCCGCCTCAGAGCATTCCCGTCGCAAGGACTTCCAGTCAGCTTCTAGTCAATCTTGCAAGCAACAATATTAGTAGATTATAGCATGTCCCCGCCGATGAAACCCCTTTCCTTTCTACGCATGTCCCCGCCGATGAGACCCCTTTCCTTTCTACACATGTCCCCGCCGATGGGACCTTTACTCAATTTCAGCACATCCCTGCCAATGGGATTTCAATTCAATTTCCAGCAGTAGGGACAACACTGGCGAATGCCCACAATGGGGGTCAGTGTCAAGCTCACATCAATTAGCGGACAATGGCGAATACCCAACAAGGGGGTCACTTCCCAGCATCTCAGCCTCCTACAAACAGGGGCACTTTTTAATTCCAGCACATCCCCACCGATGGTATTCCAGTTAATTTCCAGTCATCTTCAATTCAGCAATCTCCAGTTAATTTCCAGCAAGTTCCAGTTCAACCTTCAGTATAGTTGTTGAGCTCTTAATTGTGCATATTCTAACCCCAATTCATCACTCATTATGCATGGTTTTTATGATTTAAAGGCTAATCTAATGCATAGTTTTGTGGTTGGAGGAATGAAAGAGAGACTTCATCATTCAGATGCTTTGAGACCCTTTTTACATACCTTGAAGATTAAAGAAAAGGAAGAACAAAAGATGGAAGAAGAAAGGAAAGAAGAGAAAGAAGAAAGGAAAGAAAAAGGAGCCCCACAAGCCGACCGGTTGGCCAAACAGTCGCCGACCGGTCTTGACTGGTCGGCCAATTGATTTCTCCTTTCACATGCTGCTGGACAGTCACCCAGACAGGCTAGACCGGTCTTGACCGGTCGGCCATGCAAGTTCACACTTCCAGATTCCAAACAGCAGGCTATTCCCGTGTCTGGTTTTTTGGACCAGTTTTCTGGCCCATCTTGATGATATTTAGAAATCTAACATATTCATGTCGAAGAGGAGCACGACGCCGAACTAACCCAAGTGGTTTCATGTCGATCGGAGCTACGAATTGATCGTGGTGGCCAAAACAATACGAACTATCCAGAAAGTTCCAGATTTCGCTGTTCCACTCTGGGCCGGTCCAGGTGACCCATCATTGATGATATGAAGAATCTACTTTGACCATCTTCTAGACCACATCCATATATGAATAACCACAATGTTTCAGATCAAAAGGATGTGTGGTTTGATCGTACCGGTTGAAGAAAGATGGACCATCCAGAAAGATCCAACTGCGCAGAGTTTATAAAAGCCTTAAGTGTTCTAATTTTCGAACCACATTCTGGGATTTTTTTTTGGACAATCTAATCCATCTATCATGTAGAGGAGGAAGTTTTCTACCAATGTTCAAAATTTGGGATCAATCCGACATCTGTACACTCCAGAGCGTTGAAAGCAAGATGGCTGGTTCTGAAGGTACCCGAAGTGCGCGATTTTGAGAGGCGGTCGGTGATTTGATTGGTGGGCCTATTCAGAGGATAATCTTGAAAATATAACATCTATGAGGAAGATTACATTACAAGGAAGCTACATATCAAATTTGAAGGCAATCCGACCATTGGTTAAGCCGTACGAAGCGGAACAAAATCTGTTACGTTGCGGTACTCTTGCTGTATTATAAAAGGAGGTGCTCTCTTCTATTCCAGGGCAACCAAGGACGTGGGGAGCAAGGAGTTCAAGTCATAGGAGGCTTCCTACCCTCCTCCAGCTAGTTTTTCTTCCTTTTCTTAGTTCTAGTTTTATTTTTAATATGCTTTTCATTAGCTAATCTCTTAGCTAGAGCTAAGAGGTGAACCTTATAGTTTTCTTAGATTGTTTAATTCGTTTTATTGGTTTTAAAGTTGGATTTCATGTTTATGAACAATGGTTTGAAGTTAATACAAGTTCCAAGTAGTTTTTCTTAGTCTTATGATGACTCATGGATGTTTGGGAGAATTACTTGAGTTCTTAATGGTTGTGTGCTAGTCTAGACCTGTATGATCTGAGGAATTGGAGTACCCTCTAGTACTATGATCTTCATGTGGGAACTTCCTACCAAAGTTCTACTTTTCTGGAATTCTAAACTATGTGAGACTGTGTATGTGATTTGAATCAAGTTCAAATCATAATCTAGTTTTGTCTTGTGACAGGATTTAATGATGGTTATGATTGTGATTTTAGCCTATTGGAATTGGGATTGACCTATGCAATTGAGTATGCTCGTCCTAGCTTGCATTGAGTGAATCATATACATGGATCATACATATGTCAGGTTGATTGTTTTAACCGCTCTATGTTCGCTTGCCTCAAGTGTAAGGCTGCGATGTAGTAATAAAACTCGGTAAGACCGAGGTCGATCCACAGGGAAATAGTGACAGCCCCCAAATCACTCCAACAACTCAGTTTTTTTTTTAAAAAAGAAATTAGATTTAATTAAGTGTTTACTTAAAACAGGAATTTAATGAAAAATCAGAGATATAAAGTACTAAGGCTTTCAAGGATCCACTTGTAGCAATCCTATGTCAATTCAGTCAATCCAAGTAGAGAACACAACTAGATTTAAAGTCCTATCTCTCATCTAGTTGGAGAATAAAGCATTCACACACATTCCATCACATTCAAGTTGAACTTCCAAGTTCTAGTCCAATAAAATCAATACTAAACTCAAACCATAGCCTGCGGAGTAACAGCCATGCCTCTGGACTATGGCCTGCTCAAGGATTACTACAATCCAAATTTAGATAAACAAACACGATAATCTCAGAGAATTAAAAGGAATTCATGTCCGGAGCACATAAACTCAGATAAGACATCTCAAACTACCACTTTTTGGAACTAAATCATGTAAAAATCCAAACTTGAATGTAAATTACTTGAATTAAACTGAAACCAACATATAATTAGCTACAAGCTTCACCTCTCAGCCTTAGCTGAGAGGTTTTAGCCGAGCATAGTCATGCTACAACTAAAAACTCTGAAATAAAGCATAAAAACAGTAAAACCCGAATAGGAGAGTTGCAGCCGCTCCACGATCGCCTTCGCTTTCCAAACCCACGTTCCTTCGCCTCTCTGATACCCTAGGGAGAGCCCCTAGGTGTCCTTTTATAGCAATCCACCTCCCTTGCATCGGATTCTGCGATAGATTACGCATTGCGCAGTGTTTTTCGGAGTCCTGATTTAGAGAGGACTTATCTTACGCAAGGCCGACCGGTCGTGACCGGTCGGACCAACTTTTAAAACAGTCCAGGGGGTGCTGCCGACCGGTCATGACCGGTCAGACAGACCTCCCATTCATCCAACAAGTGTGGCCGACCGGTCATGACCGGTCGGACCAATGTGAAGTGGTTCCAGTGTGCATGGACCGGTCGGCCTGTCTTCAATACAAAACAGCCTTCATGGCCGACCTGTCATGACCGGTCGGCCTGTCTTCCATTGCTTCTTTTTTATGTGGCTGACCGGTCGGACGACCGGTCTGCCTTGTTTTTCTGCAACCTTTTCTTCTTTTCTTCATCCTCTTTTCTCCCTCTTTCTTCTTCTTTCTTTGGTCCATCTTAGGACTTCATGCAATAGCTCAAATAACCCTTGTTAAGCTCCAATTAGATGAAGTCCTCTCTCATCCCTATAATCACAAAAACATGTGTTAGGTGGGCCTTTAAACCATGAAAATCATGCAAACCTTGTCGTGTAATGGGCAATGTAATGTATAAATTGGAGGTTCAACACACCCCCCAACCAGCTTTTTGCTAGTCCCGAGCAAAACATGCGTAAAACAATTTCAAACCTCCACACCCAACTCTCTTCCAGAATCCATGTTTCTATCCATTCCAAGATGGAGAAGTATAAAATTTGGAGAATTAGGTGATAGAAGCTGAACCTTGGACTCTCAAAACATAAGAAGTGTTTACGTGAAGTTCTCGCTGACTGATTGATAAATAGAGGAATTCGAACAAATTCAACCTAGTGTGCATAGTGAAAGTTCATCTCATGAGTTCCTGGAATCATCTTCTTCATAGATTAAATAAACCAAGGATTTTAAGGTGCACAGAGCAACAGCAAGCCTATGACAGGAATTTGCCTTACCGTCCTTCCGACGACTTTCACACTACGTCCCATTTCCGGCTTTGGTTACGGTTCGACCATCCCCCGGTTGGTAATATGTAGCCCTTTTCGGAATTTTCCACCATTTTTCTTTCCTTCCCGATTTCATCCTTTCTTTCCTTTTTCTTTTAAATTAGATAGGATTTTTAGAAATCCATATCTTCTGTTATTTTCCCATGGACAAGGATGGACAAAATACCCCGGCTTGGCTGCTCAACACCTTTAAATCAAAGTCTAGCTAATCCACAAATCACATAAACCTGTCACTCATGAAAATCGTGTAATGTGAACTAGGTGTAAAAAGTGTTCAAATTTTTCTATCAATCACAACAATAGGGGAACTATCATATAACACCATTATGTTGGGAGAAATTCAAGACTACAAGATCACACACTTCGTTTCTCCTCCTCTTCTACTCATAGCTTCTCGAATGTATAGAAACAAGATTTTCTAAAGGATTTTTGAGATATTAGAAAATTCGAAAAAATTTGCCGCATGTGAAGCTCGAAATATTGCAATATGCTAGATGAGGGATCTCATCTCACCCCCCAACCATATCTTGCATTGTCCTCAATGTAAAAAGATAGTCAATTAGCATGAACATGAGAGCAATGGTAAACAATGAGAGAGTGAGAACAATAATACCTGAGAGAGCTATCATGGAATTCTCCAACTCAACAACTAAAACCTATTAAAATAGAAGAACAAAACTAAACCTACCTATGCTATACCTCCATCAGACTAGGAGATCAATCATCCTGATAGACAGGATCATTCAGGGAGATGGACATGTCCTCTGAATCAAATTTCTCAACAAATGGTTTAAGGCGTTGTCCATTAACTTTGAAACAGTCACCATTCGCTGCATTCTCAATCTCAACAGCCCCATGAGGAAAAACTTCTTTGACAATATATGGGCCGGTCCATCGAGATCGTAATTTTCCCGGAAAAAGATGAAGTCGGGCATTATACAAGAGCACTTTCTGTCCTTCATGGAAAGATTTCCTTAAGATGTGCTTGTCATGAAAGGCCTTCATCTTGCTCTTGTAAATTCTTGAATTCTCATATGCATCGTTCCGGATCTCATCAAGCTCATTTAATTGAAGTTTGCAAAGCGAGCTAGCCTTGTCAATGTCAAAATTTAGAGCCCGAATTGCCCAATAGGCTTTGTGTTCTATCTCCACAGGCAAGTGGCAAGCTTTCCCATAGACAAGTCTATAAGGGGACATTCCAATGGGTGTCTTGTAGGCAGTACGGTGAGCCCAATGTGCATCATCTAATCTTAGGGACCAATCCTTGCGATCCGGTCTCACCGTCTTTTCCAAAATCTGCTTGATTTCCCTATTGGAGATTTCAGCTTGCCCACTTGTTTGTGGGTAGTATGGGGTACTCACTTTATGCCTAATACCATATTTCTTCATCAAATTTTCAAAGGGTCTATTGCAAAAGTGAGAACCACCATCACTAATAATGGCTCGAGGCGTCCCAAATCTAGAAAGTATGTTTTCTTTGAGGAACTTGAGAACCGTACGATGATCGTTGGTTCTACATGGGATAGCCTCTATCCATTTAGACACATAGTCTATGGCAAGCAGAATATAGACATGTCCAAAAGATGAGGGGAATGGTCCCATGAAATCGATGCCCCAACAGTCAAAGACTTCAAGATGTTGAATTGGGGTGAGAGGCATCATATTTCGATGGGATAATCCTCCTAACTTCTGGCAGTGCTCGCACGCTTTGCAAAACTCGTGGGTGTCCTTAAATAAGGTGAGCCAATAAAAACCACACTGCAGAATTTTCGCAGTTGTTTTCTTGGCTGAAAAATGACCCCCACATGCTTGGTCATGACAAAAGGAGATGACTGAATTGTGTTCATCATCGGGGACGCATCTCCTTATAATTTGGTCTGGGCAATATTTAAACAATAGAGGTTCATCCCAGAAAAATCTGCGCACTTCCCTTAGAAATTTACGTTTGTCTTGCGTAGTCCAATGAGTCGGCATCGCACCTGTGGAAAGATAATTAGCTATATCAGCGTACCATGGTGGATGCATAGCAACAAAGAGTTGCTCATCAGGGAATGAGTCCTCAATAGGTGACTCGTCAATGGAATTCGGTAGGACTAGACAGGATAGATGATCCGCCACCACATTTTCTACCCCCTTCTTATCTTTGATCTCCAAGTCGAATTCTTGAAGGAGTAGGATCCATCTAAGCAAGCGGGGCTTAGCATCCTTCTTAGAAAGAAGGTATTTCAGCGCCGCATGATCCGTGTACACAATAACTTTGGATCCTATTAAGTATGGCCTGAATTTGTCCAAGGCAAAAATAACAGCTAGGAGCTCTTTCTCCGTAGTCGAATAATTAACTTGGGCAGGATTCAAGGTTCTACTGGCGTAGTAGATGACATGGGGCTTTTTATCTTTCTTTTGGCCTAACACCGCCCCAATAGCAAAGTCGCTCGCATCGCACATCAACTCAAAAGGCATGGACCAATCTGGTGGTTGCATGATAGGAGCGGTTGTCAACATGTCTTTTAGCTTTGAAAAAGCTAATTGACATTCGGCACTCCACTCAAATTGGTTCTCCTTTTGTAGAAGGTTGCATAAAGGCCTTGAGATGTGACTAAAGTCCTTTATAAACCTTCGATAGAAACCGGCGTGTCCAAGGAAGGAACGCACATCGCGTATGCTTTTGGGTGGTGGTAGATTGGAAATTATGTCAATTTTCGCCGGGTCTACCTCTATTCCATTGGACGAGATGATATGTCCAAGGACTATTCCTCTTTGTACCATGAAATGGCACTTTTCCCAGTTTAATACAAGTTGCTTTTCCTCACACCTCATCAAGACCAACTTCAAGTGCTCGAGACACTTATCAAATGTACAACCAAAAACAGAAAAGTCATCCATGAATACCTCAAGAAACTCACCCACCATGTCCGAGAAAATACTCAACATGCATCGTTGGAAGGTGGCGGGTGCATTACATAACCCGAATGGCATTCTTCGGTAAGCGAAGGTACCAAACGGGCATGTAAATGTGGTTTTCTCTTGGTCTTCCGGAGCTATCTCAATTTGGTTGTATCCAGAATAGCCATCTAGGAAGCAATAATAGGAATGACCTGCCAATCTCTCCAAAATTTGATCCATAAATGGGAGAGGGAAGTGGTCTTTCCTAGTAATTGTGTTGAGCTTCCTATAATCAATGCACATACGCCAACCGGTGGTCACCCTAGTCGGTATAAGCTCGTTGTTGGCGTTTTCAATGATGGTAATACCGAATTTCTTGGGGACAACTTGGGTAGGACTCACCCATTGGCTATCTGAGATGGGGTAGATAATACCCACATCCAATAGCTTTAACACCTCGGCTTTGACAACCTCCATCATGTTTGGATTTAGCCGTCTTTGAGGTTGTCTAGTCGTTTTTGCATTTTCTTCAAGGTGTATTTGGTGAGTGCAAACCTAAGGATCTATCCCTTTGAGATCCGCTATTGTCCAACCTATGGCTTCCCTATGTTCTTTGAGTAACTCAATCAACTTAAGCTCATGGTCTTTCTCTATGTGGGAGGCAATGACAACTGGGAACGTTTCCTCTTGACCCAAATATACGTATTTAAGCTTGGATGGTAATGGTTTAAGGTCAAGCTTCGGTGGTTTGATGTTAGACGGTAGAGGCCTTGATGTGGTTGGTGGCAATTTTTCAAAATGGGGCCTCCACCGGCTAGTATCAACTACCGGTCTTTCTATATTTAATGCATGCATAATCTCACTAATGATGGGGTCTTTAGAATCTATGAAATGTGCTAAGCATTTCTCCAAGCTTTCTAGTGGTTCAAGTTGGAGGAGTTCTTCTTCTTCAAAAGTTTCAAGCATGTTTATCTCGAAGAACTCATCATCATCAACATCCCTATGTCTTTTGCCTAAGTGAAACACATTCACCTCTAGTGTCATGTTTACAAAAGATAGTTGCATCACCCCATTCCGGTAATTGATGATTGCGTTTGATGTGGCAAGGAATGGACGGCCTAATATTACCGGTATTTGGGTGCTAGCATCCAAAACCGGTTGTGTGTCCAAGACTATAAAATCTACTGGGTAGTAGAATTTGTCAACTTGGACTAGAACATCCTCAACTATCCCCCTCGTTACACGAATAGATCTATCAGCGAGTTGCAACGTGGTTTTGGTGGGTTTTAATTCACCAAGACCCAATTGCTCATATACTGAGTATGGGATCAAGTTCACACTTGCCCCCAAGTCTAACAAGGCACGTTCAATCCGGTAGTCTCCAATGATACATGAGACGGTGGGACTACCGGGATCTTTGAATTTTGGGGGGGGTCTTTTGAGTGAGGATAGCACTCACTTGCTCAGTTAAGAAGGCCTTTTGCTGCACATTATATTTGCGTTTTGTTGTGCATAGGTCTTTTAGAAACTCGGCATAAGAGGGGATTTGTTTGATGGTGTCAAGCAAAGGGATATTGATCTTGACTTGTCTGAAAATCTCTAGAATATCTTGAGAGTTTGAGAGAGATTTTGGGGCAACCAATCTCGAAGGGAATGGTGCTACGGGCTTGTAAATGCGTTCCGGTTGTTGTGGAGCTAAGTTAGATCCATTTTCATCCTCAGAATTTACCGGATCATTAGGCTCATCGGCCTTCACCGGAATAGTCTTATCAATTTGTTTACCACTTCTAAGGGTGGTAATGGATTTAGCTTGCTCCATGTTTTGGTTGGAAGGATTAGGGATGCTCACTTCATGTACTTGCTTTGGATTGGGTTGAGGTTGGGCCGGAAAGGTCCCTTCCCTAGCATTCAAGCGTCCCTTAATCTCATCAACCGAGACTTTAAGCTCTTGGAACATTTGCTGATTCGATTCATTTATTTGCGCTTGCCCTTGCATAAACGCTCTCAAGGTATCCTCCAATGAGAATTGAGGTGGGGCCATATTTTGCATGGGTGGCCCTCTTTGGGAGTTGGTAGGATTGCCCATAGGAGCATTCTTCCAACTGAAATTTGGGTGGTTCTTCCAACTCTCATTGTACGTATTACCTACCGGTCCATTGAAGGGCCGTTGATAACCATATGTGGCATTGGCTGTCTCTTGTAGCACTTCCTTAAATGCAGGAATTGTGGGACAATCTTGCGTAGCGTGTAAGTCGGTGAGGCAAATCCCACATGTGGTTTCAACAGCTTCCTTGGACTTGGGAACTCCACTTTTGCTAAGTTACATGGCCTCAACCTTCCTTGTGAGGTTAGCTATCCTTGCATTCACGTCGTCTTCCTCTTTAAGGACATAGATCCCTCCTTTCTCTTGAGTGAGCTTGGGGTTCTTGGGTTTATCCGAGGTATCCCAAGACTGGCGTTTTCAGCCAACATGTCCAAGTAACTCCAAGCCTCATCTGGATTTTTACTCATAAACTCACCATTGCACATCATTTCCACAAATTGGCGCATATTGGAACTTAATCCATCATTGAAAAAATTTATAACTCGCCAACTCTCATAGCCATGATGTGGGCAAGCAAGCAGGAGTTCCTTAAATCTTTCCCAACATTGAAAGAAAGATTCACCTTCTTTAGCCGAAAAATTCATTATGGCCCTTCGAAGGGTGTTCGTTTTATGAGCCGGGAAGAACTTTTTCAAGAATTCCCGGTTCATCTCAACCCATGACCCAATCGAGCGTGGTCTAAGAGAGTGAAGCCAATCTTTGGCTCTTTCTTTCAAAGTAAAGGGAAAAAGTTTAAGTCTGATTGTATCCTCAGAAACATTGGGATAATGCAAGGTGGCCAACACTTCTTCGAATTCTTGCAAGTGTAAGTATGGGCGGTCAGAGTCTAGCCCATGGAATTTAGGTAAAAGTTGAATTACACCCGGTTTTATGTCAAGGGTCCCACTGTTAGCTGGTAGAACTATGCAAGAAGGTGTAATTGCACGGGCAGGTTGTAGGTAATCCCGTAGTGATCTCATTGGAGGAACATTATGTACCTCATTCTCTCCTACTCCTTCCTGATTTGCGTTTGTAGTTGGAGTAGGGGGGGAGGATTCCTTAAAGGTGTTTGATCCATACTCCCCAAACTTTCACAATGCTCTTGATAATTCCGGACTCGTATATGGACTGACAATGGTCCAACTAAACCACCTTCAGATTGGAGACGATTCGAGTGATTACGTTCCTAACGGGACATAAACCACTTAACCAGAAACTGGATAAAACTAGATCCTAAAAATCTGAAATCTGAGAGTACTCTAAAAAAAACTAAGTTAGAAAGATATGACCTGATGCGCTTGAACTAGAGAAGAATTCCTACAAAACAGAAAAAAAAATTAGTTAGTTCTAAGAAAATCAGAAAGCCTATCTATTTCTACTTCTACAGCCACTAAAATTATTTGGAAACCGTTATCTAATTCCCCGGCAGCGGCGCCAAAAACTTGTTCGCTCGCCTCAAGTGTAAGGCTGCGATGTAGTAATAAAACTCGGTAAGACCGAGGTCGATCCACAGGGAAATAGTGACAGCCCCCAAATCACTCCAGCAACTTAGTTTTTTTTTTTTTTTAAAGAAATCAGATTTAATTAAGTGTTTACTTAAAACAGGAATTTAATGAAAAATCAGAGATATAAAGTACTAAGGCTTTCAAGGATCCACTTGTAGCAATCCTATGTCAATTCAGTCAATCCAAGTAGAGAACACAACTAGATTTGAAGTCATATCTCTCATCTAGTTGGAGAATAAAGCATTCACACACATTCCATCACATTCAAGTTGAACTTCCAAGTTCTAGTCCAATAAAATCAATACTAAACTCAAACCATAGCCTGCGGAGTAACAGCCATGCCTCTGGACTATGGCCTGCTCAAGGATTACTATAATCCGAATTTGGATAAACAAACATGATAATCTCAGAGAATTAAAAGGAATTCATGTCCGGAGCACATAAACTCAGATAAGACATCTCAAACTACCACTTTTTGGAACTAAATCATGTAAAAATCCAAACTTGAATGTAAATTACTTGAATTAAACTGAAACCAACATAGAATTAGCTACAAGCTTCACCTCTCAGCCTTAGTTGAGAGGTTTTAGCCGAGCATAGTCATGCTACAACTAAAAACTCTGAAATAAAGCATAAAAACAGTAAAACCCGAATAGGAGAGTTGCAGCCGCTCCACGATCGCCTTCGCTTTCCAAACCCACGTTCCTTCGCCTCTCTGATACCCTAGGGAGAGCCCCTAGGTGTCCTTTTATAGCAATCCACCTCCCTTGCGTCGGATTCTGCGATAAATTACGCATTGCGCAGTGTTTTTCGGAGTCCTGATTTAGAAAGGACTTATCTTACGCAAGGCCGACCGGTCGTGACCGGTCGTACCAACTTTTAAAACAGTCCAGGGGGTGCTGCCGACCGGTCATGGCCGGTCAGACAGACCTCCCATTCATCCAGCAAGTGTGGCTGACTGGTCATGACCGGTCGGACCAATGTGAAGTGGTTCCAGTGTGCATGGCCGACCGGTCAAGACCGGTCGGCCTGTCTTCAATACAAAACAGCCTTCATGGCCGACCAGTCATGACCGGTCGGCCTGTCTTCCATTGCTTCTTTTTGATGTGGCTGACCGGTCGGACGACCGGTCTGCCTTGTTTTTCTACAACCTTTTCTTCTTTTCTTCATCCTATTTTCTCCCTCTTTCTTCTTCTTTCTTTGGTCCATCTTAGGACTTCATGCAATAGCTCAAATAACCCTTGTTAAGCTCCAATTAGATGAAGTCCGCTCTCATCCCTATAATCACAAAAACATGTGTTAGGTGGGCCTTTAAACCATGAAAATCATGCAAACCTTGTCGTGTAATGGGCAATGTAATGTATAAATTGGAGGTTCAACACTCTATCACCCGACTAGATAGATCTTAATTTCGATTCTAGTTGAGAAAGTGAGAAACCATAGCGAATTATGCATCTAAGGAGAGCTATAAGTGGATCCTTGATGCTCTAGTTATCTTTCCATTATCAGATTTTCTATTTTATGTTCAAAACCAATTTCACAAACCTCTTTAGATTCTAGTTATTAGGATAATTTGCATTGTTTACTTCCTTCCCTGTGGATCGACCTCGGTCTTACCGAGATTTATTACTACATCGCAGCCTTACACTTGAGGCGAGCGAACAATAGTCTCCAGCTCAATTACAGTCATTTCAAGCATAAGTTCATCAGAATCCAGTTCAATCCTCAAATCAATTTCAGCAACTCGCGGTTGCTTTCCAGCAAGCCCATAGGGTTGGAGACATCGACTATTATGCCGAGGAAGAACGTGCCTTACTCCAAGAGGCACCAATCGTTCGAGCAGATCCTGCAGGACTGGACAAGTTGTGGGAACAGTTCCAGATCTTGCAAAATCAACTCCAACGACAACAAGGAATCGATCTACCTTTGACCAAGTTCAGAGACTTGTGTCCTTTCCCGGATGCTCAAATACCTCAAAACTTTGAGGTACCAAAATTCAAAAGATACAATGGCAGTGGTTGTCCCACAGCACATCTCAAGGATTTCTATGGAGAGCTGAGTGCAATCTCAGGAAATGAAGGGCCCCTCATTCGCTTGTTCCAAAAATCTCTGAAGGGCGATGCCCTAGATTGGTACACATCATTGGATTACCATCGCATCAGGACTTGGGAGCAACTCTCCCAGGCTTTCGTCGACAGATTTGCATACAATCTCAACATGATACCCAGGAGAGCCGACCTCACGGCTCTTAGGTAAAGGAGTGATGAAACGCTATCAGCTTATGTGGGACGTTGGCGAGCTATGGCAGCCAAAATGCGGACACCTATCGATGACGAAGAACAAATCTCCATGATTGTTCATTCAACATATCCTGGCATATCTGGATATCTCATCTTGCATCCATATGTGAATTTCTCACAGTTGATCCGTGCTGGAGAGCAAGTCGAAGCAGGAATCTACGCAGGGACCATCTCCCCATGGCCTCATCAAGCCACTCCAGTCAAACGGAACAGAGTGGAAGGAAGACCTATTAGATACAGGAATGAAAACCGCAATGGTTCTCCCCCTCGCCCGACAGAGGTAAACAACATCATTGCCACTGCTCAGGGTAACCAATATGCTCTCCCACTGGGACGTCAACGGTATCAGCAAAATCAAGCTCAGCATCAACCTCAGAGGTATCAGCCACAACCAAATCCTCAACCACAGCCATAACCACCTCGACAGCAACAGCAGTTCAGGGGGAATGGCCCATACTCATATCAGAATAGGCAGAATTACAGGGAGCTAAGGAAATTCACTCCTCTCACTTAGCCACTCAGTCAAGTCATGGCTATGCTGGTATAAAAACACTTACTCACTCTAATGGCACCCAGGCCTCCTCCGAATCCTCCGCCTCTGAACTACTGAGAAAATGAGTATTGTGCCTACCATCAAGGGCGTGGCCACATCACTGATCGATGTATAACTCTGAAGAATGCCATACAAGATCTGATTGACGACCGCAAGATCGTCATCTCGGTCCCCGGAACTCCTTCAACAGCTTCCACCAACATCCTTCAGAATCCTTTTGCCTCAGCATTCGATGGACCCCAGTTCGTCTCGAGGCCCTGCTGTCAACAGCATAGAAGAAGAAGAGCGTCTCGATCACTTCTTCTCCCCTATTCAGTCCATTCATGCTTACCCTTATGGGCCAACAAGTTCTCCTCCGATCTTGCAAGGGACAAACCCCTTTCCTCCTTCAGCCTCCGAGCCATTAGTACTCGAAGGAGCACCTCCATATGATGCACCTATTGTTCAAGCGCTTGTCCCCTCGCAAGGGGCACCTTACAGCCATGCATGTTGGGAGCCGGTCATCCTGGAAGGAGTACAGTCATACATTAAGCCCGCATACAATCCGCAATGGAAGGATTATACTCATCAGTAGCAAGAACTAATTGTCTTGGAAGGGGCTCCTCCAATCAAGCCAGTCATATTGCAAGGGGCAAGTCCCGGAGGCGTGTCAATCACACTATGACAGTTGGGACAAATAGAGAAACCCATCGCCATATCAAGAGGACCAGTGCTCATTCCATGGGAACCTCCTGCTCCAGGAACAGTCAAGTCAGGACCCCGACCTTATGTGATCTATGAAGACAAGCCTCGATATTATCCCTTCAGCACAGGCAACAATGTAATCCTCAAGGCAAAAGCTCTATATGAGGAATATCTGGTACCCACACCAGCACTATTGCAAGAACCAGTGGTCTGGAAAGCAAGGGAGAGGAAAATTATAAAGAAGTCCCGTGACACTATCCAGAATGTGCAGAGGTGGGAAACATGAATCCCAATGGGCGTTGCATCCGAAGAGATAATCAGAATAGAGGAGATCCCAAAAGCGCTCTCTCAGGCCTCGGCAACAAAAATGAAGCCACATACGATGTGGTGACTCAGCTCAAGTCAATCCCTACCCAAATCTCAGTATGGGAGCTACTCTGCACATCTCGCTTACACCAAGAAATGTTCGCCAAAACCCTGAATGATGCCCATGTCTCCTCCGATACAGCACCTGAAATGATAGCATTGATGATCGGATAGCTCCTAGCTTCGCGCGCCATCACCTTCACTGATAATGAGTTGCCACCAGAAGGGTGCGACCATGGGCGATCCCTCAACATAGCCTTACGATACAAAGACATCTGTGTCCCACTCGTCCTTATCGATAACGGCTCAAGCTTAAATGTTTGCCCTCTCAAGACTGCGGAACACTTGGGAATCGGTCCCTCCTCATTCTGACCCAGCACCATGTACGACAGAGCATTCGACAACACCCGTCGATCAGTGGAAGGGGAGGTCGACATAGAAGTACAAATAGGTCCAGAAGTCTCCACCATCACATTCCAAATCCTGGATATATCAGCCTCTTTCAATATGTTGCTCGGACGACCCTGGCTGCACAAGGTTGGAGCTGTGCCATCAACTTTGCATCAACGGGTGAAGTATATCTGTGGAAATCAAGTGATCTCTGTCCATGCAGAGAAGGAGCTCATCATTCCTTCCAATGTTGCTGCCACTGAACCAGATATCCTTGTCATTGACATCCAACACTCTGAAGAAGACGTCCCATTTCATAGTTTCGAATTCGAGACTGTGAACGTTATCGTCAATCCAGAAACGATAAGTGTGGATCGTGTCTTTTCACTAGCAAAACGTCGAGCCTCAAGTATCGAATAAAGAATCATTTCAAGTTCAGAAAGATGCCGCTGGTATATAATCAACGCAAATGGAGACTCGGGTACAGGGCAATCTTCATGGACAAAAGAAAGAAGAAATTTCGGTGCTCACCTATTCAATTCATCAGGCCAGGAGAGCCTTGCAGGGATCCAAGAGGAAATCAACCGACTGCATTACACAAAGGCCTCCCGATGAACCTAGCTTGGGTTATATGGCCCCCCATTCGATAGGACTGGATCCTCAAACCATCTAAGCCTCCAGAAGAACAGGAAATGATGAAGACAAAGAAGAAAAATAAATACAGCAGCTTTAGGACCAGGGTACTCAGATACCTGCTCTCAACCAAGGGCACAACTTGCCCACTACAATTCCAGTCAACCAGGGGCACAAATTGCCCATCTCAGCATCAATTAACATGGGGCACGACCCGCCCATCTCTGCAGAACCAACATCATTAACCATCAGCCAGGGGAAGAAGCAGCCCATCCATTGGACCAAGAAGGGGAAATGACTAGCCCTGAATTGGTCCGATGTCCAGATTCCGAACTTGTGCCTAGCTGTGGAACCAGATGAACTGCAATGCGAGGTAAGTGATCCGGGAGGGACTGAGTATGACTCAGATCTCGAACCCAACCAGCGAGAAATCATGGTCATTGGGCCAGACCGTGATTCGTCGCCTAAATCATCAACCCCCACCTCTCCAGGGGAAGGAGTGTGGGGACCTGAATGGTCATCCATTCCCCTAACTTCTGAATCAACCATAGAGTCATCTGAGGGCTCTGGCTTCCAAAAAAAATGTCGATTTAAGCAGCGAGCGGTACTGGTCTGTAATGCCCGCTTTTTCAGGGTCGCGTGAATTTAAAAAATCCAAAAAAAATCAAAAAACTTTCAAAAGCCAAAAATATCTAACATTTCAATTCTAGAAAATTCTCAAAAACCAAAAACATTTCTTTTCCTGCATTCAATAATGTGCCAAGTTCGTCTAAAGAGTCGTATGAGTTTGAAATCGAATCATATGATATTTACATCGAATTAGACTTCGAGCTCATGGATCTGGACGAAGCTCAGGATGAGGAAGATGATGACCCGACTCTCGAACTAGAGGATCTCCTTAAAAAATTCGAATCTAAAGCCAATGTTGTAGCCGATGATATTGAGGTAGTAAACTTTGGGACACCCGAGATCCCTAAGGAAGTACGCATTGAAAAATCGCTGCCACCAGAGATGAAGTAGAGAATGATAGAGTTCCTAGCTCCAAGATTGTCCAACTTCACGTTCTCATATGAAGACATGTCAGGGCTCGATGAAGAGCTCATTGTACACCATCTGCCAACCAAGTCAGATATGAAGCCAGTGAAGCAGAAACTTCGTAGAATGAAGCCAGAATGGGCCCTGGAAGTCCGAGATGAAGTCATCAAGTAGTACAATGCGGGATTCCTGGTAGTCTCCAACTACCATGAATGGCTCGCCAACATTGTACCAGTACTGAAGAAGGATGGCAAGGTTCGAATGTGCATCGATTTTTGAGATCTCAACAAAGCCAGTCCTAAAGATGATTTGCCTTTGCCACACATCGACACTTTGGTCAACAGTACTGCCGGATACAAGATCTTCTCATTCATGGACGGGTTCTCAAGATACAATCAGATCAAGATGGCCACCGAAGATCGGGAGAAGACATCGTTTATCACTCCCTGGGGAACCTTCTATTACAGGGTAATGCCGTTCGATCTGAAGAACGCAGGAGCAACATATCAGTGAGCAATGACAGCATTATTCCATGATATGATGAACAAAGAGCTTGAAGTATGTGTGGACGACATGATCGTCAAATCTTGCATAGTCGAAGGACACTTTGAAGATCTGAAGAAGTTATTCAACAGATTAGAAAAGTACAAGCTCCATCTCAACCCTCAGAAATGTGTCTTCGGTGCAACCGGAGGCAAGCTCCTTGGCTTTATGGTAAGCAAGGATGGCATCAGGGTCGACGAAACTAAAACCAGAGCAATCATCGAGATGCCCCCTCCTAGAACAGAGAAAAAAATTCGTGGTTTCCTTGGCAGAATTCAATACATCAGTCGCTTCATCGCACAACTCACACCTATCTGTGAACCCATATTCAAGCTCCTCTGGAAGAACGTTCCAAAAGAATGGAATGACGATTGCCAAGCCGCCTTCGACCGTATCAAGAAATATCTCATGAATCCTCTAGTTCTAGTGCCGCCCACTCCTGGACGACCTCTATTGTTATACATCTCGGTAGCAGTAGAAGTCATTGGCTGTGTCCTCGGCCAGCACGATGAGATCGGGAAGAAGGAACAAGCGATATATTATTTGAGCTAAAAGTTCACCGACTACGAGACCAGGTATTCCCCGATTGAGAAGACTTGCCTCGCCCTAGTCTGGGAAACTCAGCGACTCCGTCAATACATGATTGCGTTCCCTATTCTCCTCCTCGCTCATATGGATCCGTTCAAATACATGTTTGAGAAACCAACACTCACTGGAAGGATAGCTAAATGACAGCTACTCCTGTCTAAATTCGACATCACCTATGTCACTCAGAAGGCAATCAAGGGGCAGGCCCTCGCCGATCATCTTGCCGCTCACTTTCTCCTAGATTATCAACCGCTCAAGACATTCTTCCTTGATAAAGATCTCTTGCTTATCGAAGGCGAAGGAAAGAAGAAGAAAGATGAGTGGATGCTGTTCTTTGACGGTGCAACAAATTCTAAAGGAAGTGGTATGTCCCTATTCCTATCTCAAGGTGCATTGCATTCAAGTGCACCAACAACATGGCAGAGTATGAAGCATGCATTGTGGGTTTAAAGGAAGCCATAATCTTGGACGTAAAAAAGCTACGGGTATTTGGAGACTCACAGCTTATCATCTATCAGACCAATGGCGAATGAAAAACCAAAGACGAGAAGTTGATACCATATCATGTGTATCTTGAAAATCTGATCGAAGAATTCAAAGAAATCACCTTCTCATACATGCCCAGGGCCAAGAATTAGTTTGCAGATGCTCTCGCTACACTTACATCAATGCTCGAGATACCGAAAGGAGCTTCAGAATGGGAGCTAACAGTTGAAACTCAAGATGAACCTGCTTTTTGCCTGCAAATAGAAGAAGCCGAAACTACCCCTGACAAACCTTGGTATGCTGACATCAAGCAATATCTCGAAACCCAGGAGTATCCGGAGGCAGCAACAGCAACAGATCGCCGAACCATCCAGCGTTTGGCTGGCCAGTTCACCATCAGTGGCGAAGTTCTTTACAAGCGATCCTATAATCAAGTCCTCCTTCGATGCATCGACGAAACAGAAGATGCAAAGATCATGAAAGAAATACACGAAGGAATCTGTGGCCCACACATGAATGGGCACATGATGGCAAAGAAGATTCTACGATTCGGCTACTATTGGCTCACCATGGTGACAGACTGCTGCCAGCACGTCAGAAAATGCTTCAAGTGTTAAGAGCATGCGAATCAAATTCATGCCCCCTCATCATAGTTGTACAACCTGACAACTCCCTGGCCCTTCTCTATGTGGGGACTCGATATCATTGGGAAGATTAGTCCCAAAGCATCAAACGGTCATGAATATGTACTTGTGGCAATCGACTACTTCACCAAGTGGGTAGAAGCAGCCTCCTATACCACGATTGCAGCATCCAAGGTGATCAAATTCATGAAGAACAACATCATATGCCAGTATGGAATCCCTAACGCTATTATCACAGATAATGGGACCCCGTTCGTCAACAAGAAGATGGATGACTTCCTCAGCAAGTTCAAAATTCAGCATCATCGATCGAGCCCTTACCATCCTCAGATGAATGGTGGGGTAGAAGCCACAAACAAGACAATCGTTAGGATACTCGAGAAGATGGTCGTGACTTATCGAGATTAGTCAGATATGCTCCCATATGCACTTTGGGCCTATTGAACGTCTATACGGTCTGCTACAGGCGTTACTCCTTTCGAGCTTACTTATGGAATGGAAGTAGTTCTACCAGTCGAGGTGGAAATACCGTCGTTACGGGTGTTACTAGAAAGCGAAATTGAAAAAGGAGAATGGTAATAGGCCATATTCGATCAGTTACAGCTAGCAGATGAGAAGCGCATGCGTGCATTAAGTCATTCCCAGTGTTATCAGAAAAGGATCGCTCGGGCTTACAACAAGAGAGTCCGACAAAGAAGTTTCAAGGTGGGCGATATGGTCATGAAGAAGATTCTGCCGTTGCACCTTCCAGATCCTAGAAGAAAGTTCAAACCCTCGTGGGGCAGACCGCTGATCATCAGAGAAGTACTTCCTAGAGGCACCCTCAGACTCACCAGCATGAGAGGGGTGGATCTTCCTAAGCTAATCAACGCTGACAAAGTGAAAATCTTTTACGGGTAAGTCATTCTGACCTTATCAAGAGTTACATTAAAAGAGCTGAAGTCAAGGGGTCAAAGCTAAAACCTTTGAGAAATCATTTTCGTCCACCAACAAGTGTTTCAAATAAAGGGTTTCAAAAAAAAAAAAGAGGGGAATACAAAGAAAAGAACAAAAAAGAAAGAAAATGAGAAGCCAAAAAAGGGCACCCGAAAAAAAAATCAACCCGAAAGGAAACACAGCCACCCATCCATCCATCTCAGAACAGCCTATGGCTAAGACCGACAGCTCTATCATTGTAGCTCAGGATAACGGCTGAAAGGCTGCCATCGGCCGGCAACGACGGATTCCCGACCTCTGGCCACCGCAGTCATAAAAAAAAGAGAAAAAAAAAAGAGAAAAAAGAAAAAAAAAAGAAGAAAATGTGTTCCTAAACAAAGAGGGCTGAGTGAAAACCCAAAAGGGCGCTCCGAGTAAAAACAGTGGGCATACAGTGGACTTGGTGAAAACCCGAAAGGGCACCGAGGGTAAAAACAACATAGCTGCCAAGGGGCAGGCAAGATTAAATACCCGGGACGTGGTGAAAACCCGAGAGGGCGCCACAGGCAAAAATGACTGGAAAAGGCCAGCTGTGGTGAAAACTCGAAAGAGCGCTACAGGCAAAAATGGCTCGGATAGAAAAAGAAAATAAAAGTGCAGGTGCCAAGAAACCAGACAGTTCAGATCAGTTCGAACAGTGGCAGTTCAAGAACAAGAAGAAGTATAGTCGGGAACAAAACTCTATGAACTCTAACACTCTCAGGAAGTAACAAGTTTTCATTGCTTACACCTATAGGGAATCAAAGAGATCTCACACAAGTCAATTTCAAGACATCAGTCAAAGCATTAGCTGAGCCTCAGTTCTGATTCCTATGTCCCGGCACAAAATCCAAACACACACTTACAAGACAACTCATGCCACAATAAATTCTCAAAAATTTTTTTCTTTCCATTAATGCATCGTATTTCTTTTGCATATATCATATCATCTTTTTCAAAAAAAAAAAAAAAAACAAAAAATGCATCATCACCGGTCATGTACTATGCAAAAAGGAACGTATAGACGGCCGATACAGCCCTAAAAAGCAGAAAATCAATCTTTGCCCTCCTCCTCGGCCATGTCAAGTAGGTCCTCTGACTCATAATGCAATAGCCTCGCTCTCAACCTGCTCACCTCCATACGCAGGTAATGCACCTCATCTGGCTCAAGGCTATGGATCACCGTCTCCTCATCAGACAACCTCTGATCGTTGGCCAATCTCCTCGACATCATCTCAGAATGATACCAAAGTGCAGAAATCTTAGAAAGCAAGTGGCCATGAGTGGCCAAGAGGAAACCGGGATCGATAAATGGGTGCTCTTCAAAGGGCTCATATGAACCAGATGAAGAACTAGCATCCCCAAGAATATCCTGCTCTTCCTCATCAGTGGTCTGGTGCCAGTAAGGAATGCGCCAATACAGAGATTGCTCAGCAACCCAATGCTGGTATGGGACAGTCACCATTGAAAAAGTCTGCAGCTCAAAATCAAGCAAATTAGCAGTCAGGTGACTCGCCCAGGATCCATCAATCCGAGTCCTAAAGTCAGATGACTTAGCTGGAAGTGCTTGACGCCCGATACCCAAGAAAGCAAAAGGAAGAACGTCCTGCTCATACCCAAACTGCCGCAAGAACCGGATAGGGTGATAAGAAAAGTAAGATCGAAAGCCTACCAACATCAGAGGAAAGCGGTGAGCATCACAAAGTACTGGAGGAAGTGAAAGCCAAGATGACTCCCAACAAACATTCCGGTCGCGCAGCTCAGCAAACATCCTGCGATACAAGGGCTCACTCATCCTAGCTGTATGCGGAAGAAACTCTATAATATGTCGCATAAGGTCAGTGCGAAAAGTGCCAGGAAATGGTATAGGAATAGTCAGCGAAAGACGCTCCCATAGCCAGATTGATCGTAAGAAAGTAAAGAGTTTCAGCTAAAGCAAAGCAATTCCCAAAAGATAAGAAAAGAAAAAGAAAGTACAAAAAGGATACTTGGAGAAATGCACAGCAACCGCGAAGGACATGGGTGCGGCCTAGGGCACAGTCAGTCAGCCCATTAAACAGCTCAGCCAAGATAAAAGAAATGATCCCCTGCCGTCAAGTAGCTCGGCTCATCACCTCAAAGAGCAAAGGAGTCTGAGATTTGCACCATCCCGAGAATAGCACCTGTTGAGCTCTTAATTGTGCATATTCTAACCCCAATTCATCACTCATTGTGCAAGGTTTGTATGGTTTGTAGGCTAACCCAATGCATATTTTGTGACTACAGGACTGAGAGGGAATTCCATTCAATTGAAGACGAAAAGGGTTCACTTGGGATCATTCTGATGAAGAACGTTTGAGGACCAAAGAAGAAAAGAAAGAAAGAAGTAAAGAAGAAAAGAAAGCAGAAGAAAGAAAGGATGAAAACAAGAAGAAAAGAGAGCTGACCGGTCGTGACCGGTCGGCCAAGGAAGCCAGACCAGTCAGTGACCGGTCAGCCATGCGTGTTTGGAGGTACTAAGGAAGGCCGACCGGTCATGACCGGTCGGCCATGGCTGCTGTAACATAAGAAGAAACGTCCGACCGGTCTTGACCGGTCGGACATCATTGCTGGACTGAAGATAAATAGGCCCGACCAGTCTTGACCGGTGGGGCATGCTTGCTGGAGTGGTTGTTTATTGAGGCCGACCGGTCATGACCGGTCGGCTGTGCGAAAGAAGTTAGAAATTTCTAATTTCATCCCGATTTTCTCTGCGCTGCGTAAGTGTTACGCAAGTTCTCGATTCTTCCGAAGTTGTGGAGCTTCCAGACTATAAAAGGACACCTAGGGATCGTTCCTAGGGCATCCTAGAAGGGTTCAAGCGAGGTTGGAGGCTGTGAAAGTGAAGATTGGAGTTTCACAACTCCTTTTGGTTTGCTTTGCTGTTTTTATGCTTTTTGTAGTTGTTTCATGTTTCCTTGGATCATGAGCAGCTAAACCTCTTAGCTAGGGCTAAGAGGTGAAGCTTGTAGTGTATCCAAGATGTTTTAATTCGTAGTTAAGTGGTTTTCAGTTTGGAATTCATGATTATGAACTAAGGTTTGAAGTTTATACAAGTTTTTAAGTAATTTCTCTTAGTCTTGTGATGACTCATGGATGTTTGGATGAATTACTTATCTTCTTAATTTGTTTGCAACGGTCTAGACCTGTATGATCCGAGGAATTGGAGTGCGCTCTAGTACCAAGCTCTTCATAAAGGGGCTTCATGCCAAAGTTCTAGTTTTGGTTGATTATCTGGAATATGTATGGACTGTGCATATAATTTGAATCCAGTTCAAATCATGATCTAGCCTTGTCTTGTGAGAAGACTTGAGGATGGTTATGATTAGGAATTGGACCTATAGAAAAGGTGAATGACCTATGCAATGAGCATGCTCAGATCAGCCTAGAGTTGAGTGAACTTTATGCACAGAACTTACATGTTACAGACTTCTGGTTTAACAGTTCTATCATCCGACTAGATAGACCTGACTGGTGATTCTAGTTGAGAGAATGGGAAACCACAGCGGATTGAACATCGAGGATTGCTACAAGTGAATCCTCGAACCCCTAGTGCCTTCTTACAATTGTTTACATTCAATTTAGCTTAAACTGTTAATCACACACATTCTATTCAAACTTTGATTGTTAGCTTCAATAGAAACTTGTGGATGAATTTGTGACATCCTACATAAGTCCCTGTGGATCGACCTCGGTATTACCGAGTTTATTACTACATCACAACCCTACACTTGGGGAAGCAAACAAGTTTTTGGCGCCGCTGCTGGGGATTTTTGACGGTTTTCACAAATTTCTGAAATTAGTATCTATTTAGGATTTTTTTATTTTTAGACTAACTTAGTTTATTTATTTGATTTTTCTTTTCAGGGATTTTTAGGAAGCCGAAGAAGAGTCAAGGATTTCAAGTGCAATTCAGGTGCTATCCTTCTAAAACCTTACTCTTCTCCTTTTCCTAGTCATTCTTATTTTATTCATCTCTTGTAGAGTGGGTGGAGACTCCTTTTGGATCTCTGAAAGGTCGGCCTTTTTGCCACCTGGATTCCTATTGGTCGGCTCTGCCGTCTTGGATCACCTTGTGCTCAGGGATTTCTTTTCTCATCTCTACTCCTCTTTCTCCTTTTTCTGCACCTTTTCTCAAAAGATTCAAAGAGTGGGTGGGGTGTTCTCTGAACCCCTATTGACCAGGAGAAATCGGTCTATATCTTTGTTTCTGGCCTAGCCATTGCAAGACACCTTGTGCTTCGGTCTTAGAGAAGAGTAAAGAAAAAGAAGGAAGAATTCTTTTTCTTTTTTTGTTTCTTATTTTTGGTTTTGCATGCCACATTGGGCTCAGGATTCCAATAACCGACTCATTAGTGCAGGGGGGATAGTAGAAGGGATTGATAGAGAGCCACGTACGAGGAGACAGCTAGATTCTCCAATTTTATCTGAAAGTATGGCTGCAAATCAACCTAACCCGGTTCAAAATCAAACTGAAACAGGGGAGAATGTGGTTGAGAATGTTCCCTGACCTAGGACTTTACGTGATTTCTTGCAACCTGCAAGAATGAGCACTCCCTCATGCATAATTTTTCCACCAAATGCAGGGAATGTGGATTTGAAACCGGGAGTGATCAATCTTCTCCCTAAATTCCATGGTTTAGACAGTGAAAGTGCCTATCAACACCTTAGGGAGTTTGATGAGGTAATCACCACCATGCACTTTGCAAATGTGACTGAAGATGTAGTAAGACTTAAATTCTTCCCTTTCACTCTTAAGGATAAAGCCAAGGGTTGGCTTTATGCATTGAGGCCAAGATCAATTGGGTCATGGAATGATATGCACAGAGAATTTATAAAAAAATTCTTCCCTACTCACAAAACGAACATGCTTAAGCGCCTTATCATGAACTTTGCCCAAAAGGAGGATGAAACCTTTTCCCAATGTTGGGAGAGATTCAAGGACCTATTAAATGCATGCCCACATCATGGCTATGAAAATTGGCGGATTATAAGTTTTTTCTATGAAGGACTGATTCCATCCATGCGCCAATTTATAGAGATGATGTATAATGGGGAGTTCATGAATAAGGAAGCTGATGAAGCATGGGATTATCTGGAAGAATTGGCTGAAAGTGCACAATCTTGGGACACATCTAAACCAACAAATTCCAAGATTGGCCAACAAAAGGAAAAGGGAGGAATGTATGTCTTATCAGAAGAAGATAGCATAAGTGCACGGTTGGCTAGCCTTACAAGAAAGGTCGAAGCCATGGAATTAAGGAAAGGAGAAACAATCAACTCCACTGAGGTTGAAACTGTTTGTGGAATTTGTGCTGGAAATCAACATGCTACACCAGATTGTCCCACAATTTCAGCAGTCCAAAGCATCTTACAAGAACAAACAAATGCCATAAACAGTTATCAGCAGCAATATGGTGCTCCAAACTCAAACACGTATAATCCTAATTGGAAGAACCATCCCAACTTCAGTTGGAGGAATGGACCCACTGCAAATGCAAACAACACTCCAAAAGTATCACTAGAAGAGATGTTGGGTGCACTCGTATCGGTCCAGAATGAGTATAACAAGACAAATTCTCTAAAAATAGATGGGTTCATGCAAGAGCAATTGAAATTCAATCAAAATTCAAACCAAGCCATTAATGAATTGAAAACATCTCTGGCTAGAGTTGAAGCTCACCTGAGTGGTAGAGAGAAGGGCACACTTCCGGCTCAAACTCTTCCTAACCCAAGGACCCAGTATGAGATACAAGATGCAAGCTCATCCTCCCACCATACGGAACATGTCTAAGCTATCACCACTTTGAGAAATGGGAAAGAAATTGATAAATCCAATCCGGTGAAGGCCCCCAAGCCTAAGGATCCGGAAATTCCCAAAGAGGATGATAGCCCAAACAATATTCCACAAGAGAAAGAACCGGAAAGACAATACAAGCCGGTTGCCCCATTTCCACAAAGGTTGATTTCACCTAAACCTTTAGATAAAAATCTGGAAATTCTGGAAGTTTTCAAGCAGGTGAAGATCAACATTCCGCTGTTGGATGCAATAAAACAAATACCATCTTATGCCAAAATTTTAAAGGAATTGTGTACAATCAAAAGGAAACATAACGTTCACAACAAAGTGCTTTTGGCTGAGAATTTGAGTGCCATCATCAAACAAGAGGTGCCCCAAAAATACAAAGATCCGGGTAGTCCAACCATATCATGCATCATAGGAGACTACCAGATTAAACAAGCCCTACTCGACTTGGGGGCAAGTGTGAATCTCATTCCATACTCGGTCTATGAACAACTTGGGTTAGGTGAATTGAAACCCACCAAAACCACACTCCAACTTGCTGATAGATCCATCCGGATACCGAGAGGAATGGTAGAGGATGTTCTAGTCCAAGTTGATAAATTCTACTACCCAGTAGATTTTATTGTCTTGGACACACATCCTGTGATAGGCACCGGTACTCAAATTCCCGTCATACTTGGACGACCGTTTCTAGCTACCTCAAACGCCATTATCAATTGTAGAAACGGACTTGTACAAATGTCCTTTGGAAATATGACCCTTGAGCTTAACATATTTGAGTTATGCAAACAACCGCGGGAAGTTGATGATGATATCCACGAATTAAACATGATCGAATCATTCGTGGAAGATACAATCCCCTTGTCACTATTTTCCGACCCTTTGGAGGCATGTGTGGACCATCTCCATGATATGAATAATGATACAACACAAGAGATGGATGCTATTCTAGATGTGATGATGGTGCGTGAAAATAAAAGATGGAGGACCCCAATTGAACCGTTGCCTATAAATGAGAACAAGGCCCTCCCATCCAACATTAAGGCACCAAAACTCGACCTAAAACCATTGCCAAGTGAGCTAAAATATGTTTATTTAGGTCGAGATGAGACATATCCAGTGGTGATTTCTTCCCACTTGGATGAGGAACAAGAGAGTAGGCTAATAGCCACTCTATTAGAGTACAAGAGTGCCATCGGATGGACAATTGCGGATCTCAAAGGCATAGACCCACTGATTTGCACTCACCGCATACACCTTGAGGAAAATGCAAAGACATCCCGGCAACCACAAAGACGACTAAATCCAAATATGAAGGATGTGGTTAAGGCCGAAGTGGTGAAACTATTGGATGTAGGTATCATTTACCCAATATCTGATAGCCAATGGGTGAGCCCAACTCAAGTGGTGCCTAAGAAATCCGGAATAACCATCGTAGCCAATGCCAATAATGAACTCGTACCAACTAGAGTCACTACCGGGTGGAGAATGTGCATTGACTACAGGAAGCTAAACACTGTCACGAGGAAAGACCACTTCCTCCCTACCGTTTGTTGATCAGATTTTAGAACGGTTGGCGGGTCATTCCCACTTTTGCTTTCTTGATGGCTATTCAGGGTACAACCAAATAGAAATTGCCCGTGAAGACCAAGAAAAGACTACATTCACATGTCCATTCGGCACTTTCGCCTATCGACGGATGCCGTTTGGACTATGTAATTGCCCCTGCCACCTTTCAGCGTTGTATGATGAGCATCTTTTCTGACATGGTGGGGACAATTCTCGAAGTCTTCATGGATGATTTTTCTGTATTCGGTTGTAGCTTTGATGAGTGCCTTGAGCACTTGAAATATGTGCTAAAAAGATGTGAAGAGAAGAACCTTGTGCTCAATTGGGAAAAGTGTCACTTCATGGTTAAAAAGGGAATTGTACTTGGTCACATCGTTTCACAAAATGGAATTGAGGTGGACAAGGCGAAAATTGACCTTATCTCTAACCTTCCACCACCCAAAAGCATACGAGATATACGGTCCTTTTTAGGACACGCAGGATTTTATAGACGGTTCATAAAGGATTTCAGTTCACTCTCTCGTCCTTTATGTAACCTACTTCAAAAGGAAAATTCATTTGAGTGGAGTGAAGAATGTCAAAAGGCCTTTACCACCCTTAAAGGCATGTTGACATGCGCCCCAATAATGCAACCACCTGATTGGAGCCTTCCTTTTGAGATTATGTGCGATGCTAGCGACTATGCTATTGGGGCTGTGTTAGGACCAAAGAAAAGATAAAAAGCCATGTGTTATCTACTATGCAAGTAGAACCCTAAACTCAGCCCAGGCAAACTACACCACTACTGAAAAGGAACTTTTAGCCGTAGTTTTTGCCTTGGAGAAGTTCAGATCTTACTTGATTGGATCCAAGATCATTGTATTCACTGACCATGCCGCGCTTAAGTATCTTCTCTCTAAGAAGGATGCTAAACCACGGTTATTAAGATGGATCCTCCTACTCCAAGAATTCGACTTAGAAATACGTGATAAGAAAGGAGTAGAGAATGTAGTAGCTGACCATCTCTCTCGACTTGTCCTCACTGATTCCCCTGAAACGACTGCAATCAATGACATGTTCCCTGATGAACAACTTTTTGCTGTTTCCCTAATTGCCATGGTATGCAGACATTGCTAATTATCTTGCTACAGGTACAATTCCTACATATTGGAAAAAGCATGATAAGGATAGATTCTTCTCAGAGGTACGGAAATTTCTATGGGACGACCCATACTTGTTCAAGTATTGTCCCGACCAACTCATAAGGAGATGTGTCCCAGATGATGAGCAACAAAGTATCATCTCCTTCTGTCATTCTCAAGCATGTGGTGGCCATTTTTCGGCTAAAAAGACCACAGCGAAAATTCTGCAATGTGGGTTTTATTGGCCCACCATGTTCAAAGACACACATGAGTTTTGCAAAGCTTGCGAACCTTGTCAGAAATTAGGAGGAATCTCCCGTAGAAATATGATGCCACTCAATCCCATCTTAATTATCAAAATTTTTTATTGTTGGGGCATCGATTTCATGGGCCCATTCCCATCTTCTTTTGGAAACTTATACATCTTGCTTGCCGTTGATTATGTTTCCAAATGGGTCGAGGCCATCCCTTGCCGGAATAATGACCATAAAACGGTCATTCGATTCTTAAATGAAAACATTCTTTCCCGGTTTGGAACGCCTCGAGTCATCATAAGTGATGGAGGGTCTCACTTTTGCAATCGCCCTTTTGAAGCATTAATGAAGAAATATGGCGTAACGCACAAAGTGAGCACTCCCTATCACCCACAAACTAGTGGACAAGCTGAGATATCCAATAGAGAGATTAAACACATTTTAGAGAAAACGGTGCATCCTGATCGCAAGGATTGGTCACTTCGACTTACCGATGCGCTTTGGGCTTACCGTACTGCCTTTAAAACTCCTATTGGAATGTCTCCCTATAGACTTGTCTATGGGAAGGCTTGTCACTTGCCTGTGGAGTTGGAACATAAGGCGTATTGGGCTATTAAGAAGATAAATTTCAATCCTGACAAGGCAAGCTCGTTACGCAAACTTCAATTGAATGAACTTGCAGAAATCCGTAATGAAGCTTATGAGAATGCAAGAATTTACAAGGACAAGACGAAGATATTCCATGATAAGAATATTCTTCGCAAGACATTCACGATAAATCAAAAAGTCCTCATGTATAATTCTCGCTTACATCTATTTTCGGGAAAATTGAGATCTCGGTGGACCGGTCCCTACGTTGTGCAAACTGTCTATCCATATGGGACTGTTGAGCTATTAAATCCAAGGAACGGCAACATTTTTAAAGCAAATGGGCAGCGATTAAAGCCGTTCTTTGAGAACTTCCCTTCAGAAGGTATGTCCATACCTCTGAATGATCCTGTGTATCAGGATGATTGATCTCCTAGTCTGATGGAGGTATAGAGTAGTTAGGATTAGGATTTTGCTGCTTTTGTTTTCGTTTTCATAGGTTTGTTAGAAGGAGGAAGATCTTCACTTTTCACTCTCTCAGGTACTATCTTTCCTCACTCCCTTTTATTTTCAAATTGCTCTCATGTTTTGCTCATTGCACATCTTTTACATTGAGGACAATGCAAGATTTGGTTGGGGGGTGTAGGATCTCTTGGATGAATTCAGCGATTTGCAACATTTCAAGCAATCATGTGGAATTTTTTTCGATTTTTCAAAAATTTGAGACTCTTTTGGAAAACACTGGTTCTAGGCATTCGAGTTGATATGAGCATAAGAGGAGGAGATATGAAGTGTATAGGACTGGAAGTCTAGAATTCCTCACAGCATAATGGTTTTTATATGTGAACTCCCCTATTTTGTGATGGATAGAAAATCTGAACATCTTTACACCTAGTTTACATTACACGATTTTCATGAGTTGAAGGGATTATGTGATTTATGGATTAGCTAGACTTTGAATTAAGGTATTGAGAAATCAGGCCGGGGTACTTTGTCCATCCTTGTCCATGGGAAAATAATGAAAGATATGGATTTTTAAAAATCCTATCTAATTTATAAAAAAAAAAGAAAAAAAAAGAAAAAGGAAAAGGAAGGATGAAATTGGGAATGTGGAAAAATGGTGGAGAATTCCGATTAGGGCTACCTACTACCAACCGGGGGATGGTCTACCCGTAACCAAAGCCGGAAATGGGACGTAGTGTGAAAGTCGTCGGAAGGACGGTAAGGCAAATTCCTGTCTTTGGCTTGATATGGCTCTATGTACCTTGAGTTCTATAGTCTACTTGATCTATGAAGAAGATAATCCTAAAAACTCGTGAGATGAATTTTCACTACCCACATTAGGTTAAATTTGTTCTAATCTTTCTATTTATCAACCAATCGGCGGGAATTTCATATGAATGCTTATTATGCTTTGAGAGTTTACGGTTTCAACCTCTGTTGCCTAATGTTTCTGAATCTTAAGCTTATGAACCTTGGAATGTATAGAAGGATGGTTTCTGAAAGAGAGTTAAGCTTTGAAGAATGAGAATAGTTTCACGCATGTTTTGCTCGGGACTAGCAAAATGCTGGTTGGGGGGTGTGTTGAGCTCTTAATTGTGCATATTCTAACCCCAATTCATCACTCATTGTGCAAGGTTTGTATGGTTTGTAGGCTAACCCAATGCATATTTTGTGACTACAGGACTGAGAGGGAATTCCATTCAATTGAAGACGAAAAGGGTTCACTTGGGATCATTCTGATGAAGAACGTTTGAGGACCAAAGAAGAAAAGAAAGAAAGAAGTAAAGAAGAAAAGAAAGCAGAAGAAAGAAAGGATGAAAACAAGAAGAAAAGAGAGCTGACCGGTCGTGACCGGTCGGCCAAGGAAGCCAGACCGGTCAGTGACCGGTCAGCCATGCGTGTTTGGAGGTACTAAGGAAGGCCGACCGGTCATGACCGGTCGGCCATGGCTGCTGTAACATAAGAAGAAACGTCCGACCGGTCTTGACCGGTCGGACATCATTGCTGAACTGAAGATAAATAGGCCCGACCGGTCTTGACCGGTCGGGCATGCTTGCTGGAGTGGTTGTTTATTGAGGCCGACCGGTCATGACCGGTCGGCTGTGCAAAAGAAGTTAGAAATTTCTAATTTCATCCCGATTTTCTCTGCGCTGCGTAAGTGTTACGCAAGTTCTCGATTCTTCCGAAGTTGTGGAGCTTCCAGACTATAAAAGGACACCTAGGGATCGTTCCTAGGGCATCCTAGAAGGGTTCAAGCGAGGTTGGAGGCTGTGAAAGTGAAGATTGGAGTTTCACAACTCCTTTTGGTTTGCTTTGCTGTTTTTATGCTTTTTGTAGTTATTTCATGTTTCCTTGGATCATGAGCAGCTAAACCTCTTAGCTAGGGCTAAGAGGTGAAGCTTGTAGTGTATCCAAGATGTTTTAATTCGTAGTTAAGTGGTTTTCAGTTTGAAATTCATGATTATGAACTAAGGTTTGAAGTTTATACAAGTTTTTAAGTAATTTCTCTTAGTCTTGTGATGACTCATGGATGTTTGGATGAATTACTTATCTTCTTAATTTGTTTGCAACGGTCTAGACCTGTATGATCCGAGGAATTGGAGTGCGCTCTAGTACCAAGCTCTTCATAAAGGGGCTTCATGCCAAAGTTCTAGTTTTGGTTGATTATCTGGAATATGTATGGACTGTGCATATAATTTGAATCCAGTTCAAATCATGATCTAGCCTTGTCTTGTGAGAAGACTTGAGGATGGTTATGATTAGGAATTGGACCTATAGAAAAGGTGAATGACCTATGCAATGAGCATGCTCAGATCAGCCTAGAGTTGAGTGAACTTTATGCACAGAACTTACATGTTACAGACTTCTGGTTTAACAGTTCTATCATCCGACTAGATAGACCTGACTGGTGATTCTAGTTGAGAGAATGGGAAACCACAGCGGATTGAACATCGAGGATTGCTACAAGTGAATCCTCGAACCCCTAGTGCCTTCTTACAATTGTTTACATTCAATTTACCTTAAACTGTTAATCACACACATTCTATTCAAACTTTGATTGTTAGCTTCAATAGAAACTTGTAGATGAATTTGTGACATCCTACATAAGTCCCTGTGGATCGACCTCGGTATTACCGAGTTTATTACTACATCGCAACCCTACACTTGGGGAAGCGAACAGCACCTCAGCTATCAAACAAAACATTAGTGCATTCCGAGAAAGTAAGGACCCTGCCACACTCCGAGGGCCCGAGAAAAGATCATACAGTGAGTCTAAAGAGAAGGCCACTACGTCCTGACCGGCAGCTACAGGTTGAATAAGATACGAGATCCTAAACCAGTTTTGCCAAGTGACAGTCTTTGGCAAAGTTTTCGGCGAAAAATACTGAGCATAATCCCAAGGAAGACCGGTCAAACGCGCACGCTCCTCCAAAGAAGGTCCCATCTCCATGTCGTTGAACGCAAACAAGTTCAACGAAGGGACCCAGTCAATCAGTGCAGCCCCGAGCATCCTCCAATCGATATCAACTCTAGCCATATGGATTAGACCGCCATAGCCATAGGACTCCAACTCTTGAATCTCATAAGCTGACAATCTGTCAAGCCAAGCAAGCAGCTGTGGTGAGCAAGAAGGATGAGGAAGCAACTGGCAAGTCCTCACAGGTATCCCCTCCAGAATAAAAGGCACAGGAATCGATAACAACTCATCAAGGATCGGAAGATCAACGGGCGAAGGAGAAGGAAAAGCTAAAATCTCTGCAAACTCGACAGCCCCTGACCTATCCCCAGAAGCGGCTATGTTTGATATAGTCGCATCACCATCTGAAACTGTCACGACCTCATTTGCATGAGACTCGCCCACCTCATGAACCGAGTGCATAAAGGGTCGACGATCAGGAGAAGGTCGATACTCTCCATCAAAAGGGCTATCAGCAAAGATCACACCACACATCGTGGCATCCTGACCAATCTGACCGCTGAAAAATGCATCTGAACCGTCAGGAAAGGCCTTGGCGACCCCAACTGAAGAATCTATGGTCAGATCTGGAGCTGTAGTCCTCTCCAACATAAATCCAAGGATCTAACCATCACTCTGTCCAGTCAAAGGGATTATTGGGACATCGACACCATCCATCATCAAGGGGACATCATCAATGATCACATCAAGTCCACCCAAGCAAGTGTACTGCACATCTCGACCATCATCAAGAGCATCCAAGCCATCAAAGGTATCATCTAAACCATCCATATCGGCTAAACACGAGATCAGCCCATCTATGTCCATTATGACCCCATCATCACCATCGATCACATCATCCATGCGGTCCACACTCAATGGATGAGTAGCCTCACCTATGGCCCATCTCCCCATCCCATCCATAACATCCATTCCTCCCATAATTAATGCCCCATTCAATCTGAATTTTCAACATGGCTGTCATTAATGTGGCCATTCAAAGCTTCATCCACACCATCAATCAAGAGCATCCTACCATCATTAAAGCCTTCACCACTTTTTGAAATGTGGGACCCACCAACCTCCCACAATGGCCCACAAATCATCATCAAGGGCTACTTGAGAAAGGACAAAGCAAGAAGAGGACAAAATGTAGAGAAAAGACAGAGAAAAGGGGATTCATGGCTGGAATCAAACTCTCCAGTACAGGGAATGTGGGGACAGGAGCAGTGAGTAGAGGAGAATGTCCGAACACGAGTCAACCCAGACCGCACATGAGGAGAGGTTTGGGCGGCCCCCTATGGGCCGCCCGTACGGACGGTCTCCCTCTCTCTCCGCAGGATTGGCCTCGCAGTCTTTGGTAGGTGAGACTGCCAATCCACGTCAGCAACTAGCACCCTGAGGGCCTCCCAAGGCTCCAATCAACTTCAGATTTCGTTTGAGGCTTATCTGAATCATCTCGAAGGTACCCCATGTTCGCTTCCCCAAGTGTAGGGTTGCGATGTAGTAATAATCTCGGTAAGACCGAGGTCGATCCACAGGGAAGGAAGTAAACAATTCCAACTATCTTAATAACTAGAATCTAAAGAGGTTTGTGAAATTGGTTTTGAACATAAAATAGAAAATCTGATAATGAAAAGATAACTAGAGCATCAAGGATCCACTTATAGCTCTCCTTAGATGCATAATTCGCTATGGTTTCTCACTTTCTCAACTAGAATCGATATTAAGATCTATCTAGTTGGATGATAGAGCTATTAAACCAAACAATCTGTCATATGTAAGTTCAATGCATAGGATTCACTCAATGTAGATTGAGCTGAGCATGCTCAATTGCATAGGTCATTCATTCCCCATTCCAAAAGGTTCAGTTCACAATCATAACCATCCTCAAGTCCTGTCACAAGACAAGGCTAGATCATGATTTGAACTTGATTCAAATCACATGCACAATCCATACATATTACAAAAATTCAGAAAAGTAGAACTTTAGTAGGAAGTCCCCACATGAAGATCATAGTACTAGAGCGCACTCCAATTCCTCGGATCATACAGGTCTAGACTGATGCAAACCAATTAAGAATTTAAGTAATTCTCCCAAACATCCATGAGTCATCATAAGACTAAGAAAAACTACTTAAAGCTTGTATAAACTTCAAACCATAGTTCATAATCATGAATTCCAACTTTAAAACCAATAAAACAAATTAAACAATCTAAGAAAACTATAAGGTTCACCTCTTAGCTCTAGCTAAGAGATTAGCTAATGAAAAGCATATTAAAAATAAAACTAGAACTAAGAAAAGGAAGAAAAACTAGCTGGAGGAGGCTAGGAAGCCTCCTATGACTTGAACTCCTTGCTCCCCACGTCCTTGGTTGCCCTGGAATAGAAGAGAGCACCTCCTTTTATAGTGCAGCAATAGTACAGCAACATAGCAGAATTTGTTTCGCTTGGTACGGCTTAACCAATGGTTGGATTGCCTTCAAAATTGATTTATAGCTTCCTTGTAATGTGATCTTCCTCATAGATGATTTAGATTTCCAATATTATCCTCTGAATGGGCCCACCAATCATATCACCGACCGCTTCTCAAAATCGCGCACTTCGGGTACCTTCAGAACCAGTCATTTTGCTTTCAACGGTCCGAAGTGTACAGATGTCGGATTAATCCCAAATTTTGAACATTGGTAGAAAACTTCCTCCTCTACATGATAGATGGATTAGATTGTCCAAAACAATCCCAGAATGTGGTCCGAAAATTAGAACAATTAGGGCTTTTATAAACTCTACGCAGTTGGATCTTTCTGGATGGTCCATCTTTCTTCAACCGGTACGATCAAACCATACATCCTTTTGATCTGAAACTTTGTGATTATTCATATATGGATGTGGTCTAAAAGATGGTCAAAGTAGATTCTTCATATCATCAATGATGAGTCACCTGGACCGGCCCACAGTGGAACAGTGAAATCTGAAACTTTCTGGACAGTTCGTATTGTTTTGGCCACCACGATCAATCCGTAGCTCCGATCAACACGAAACCACTTGGGTTAGTTCGGCGTTGAGCTCCTCTTTGACATGGATGTGTTGGATTTCCAAATATCATCAAGATCGGCCCAGAAAACTGGTCCGAAAAACTGGAAACGGGAATGGCCTGCTGTCTGGAATCTGGAACCTAGAATTTGCATGGCCGACCGGTCAAGACCGGTCGGACAGGGCTGGCCGACCGATCAAGACCGGTCGGACAAGGCTGGCCTTGCTGCCAGCAGCATGTGAAAGGAAGAGTAGTGTTGGCCGACCGGTCAAGACCGGTCGGGGCCCATTTTCTGCATTATTTCTTCTTTCTTTTCTTTCCTTCTTTCTTCCTCATTCTCCTCTCTTTCTTCATCATTCTTTGGTCCACCTTGGGCCTTCATCAAAGACTCCTAAATGTGCCCTTTTGGTCACCAATTAAGCCAAGCCACTCTCATTCCTACAATCGCAAAACATGTATTTGATTAGTCTTTAAATCATGAAAATCTTGCATAATGAATGATGAATTGGGGTTAGAATATGCACAATTAAGAGCTCAACACCCCACCTATCCAATCATGAAGTATTGCAGCCAACATAGGTCTGATCAAGTCAAAGAGAAGGAAAATTGATCAAGAGAGGCCCACAAGCAATCTGAGCCACTTAAAGGCTAGATCATCATGATCCAAGCCATGGAAAGCTTGCATAACTCATCAAATAGCCACATCAAGGGCTTGATCATGAGGAAAGAGGGCCAGAGTCCAAGATCCGATCATCAAGTGGTCCCACATGGCTAAAAAGGGCAATCTGGACCGTTTAAGTCATCATCCGCACCATGGAAAGCCTTCTTAGCCTCACAAAATACAAGGATAGGTGCTCCAAAGTAAAGATGAAGTCTGAAAAGGGCCCACAAGGCCAAGTCAAGCAATTTGAACCATTCAAGTCCTCATCTATGCAGTTGAGAAATCCTATCTTCCGCAAAGGATCAAAGAATGAGTTGAAAATCAAAGCATCCAAGCATCATCAAGGAATGTGAGACAAATTGGGGTTGTATATTCATTCAGAAGATTTTGATATAGAAGAAAGGTAAAAAAGGAGGGCCTTAAAATGACAAGAAGGCCATACATCAAGAAGCTGAATACATCCTCAAAAAAGCAGGCTAAGATCACCAACATAATCATCATCATCCCTTCTCTCATCCCGCTCCCGACGATGAAGGTCCATCAGAGGAGCTGTCACTGATCCTCCAGCATACCTGCGACGACCCCCTAGAATGTAGAGTGAAGGAAGCAGAGGTTCCTGTTTATACAGCAAATACGACTCATCGTAGTCACGATCTGGGATCATGAGACAAAATCCAGGCTGGCCCTTAAGAGCATCGGCCAGAGCATCAGCCGGAATCTGAGCAGCCGAAGGAGGTGCGGAACAAGGAACCTGAGCCACACCAGTGATTTGTCGAAGCAATCTCTCACCCAAATACCATTGAAATGATTCGGCATTAGAGAGCATGATCCGAAGACACGAAGAGTCATATGCTTCTACACGCTGAGGGGTATAATAGTGGCGAAAGTTGGCGTATGGCATCTGAGCAAACTATAACAAAGAAGTTCATCACAATCAGTCACAGAGCAGCACAACGGAGAAGGAAAGCAAGATACTTACGTCCTCGATGGTCAACCCGTCTATGTCAACGCGCCAATTGTCCCCAGACACTCGAGAATTTCGCTGACGATTTTGCTGGTGCCAGTGCATGAACCGATACACGGACGGTTCAACACCCTCCCGTATCCTCGACGAGAGACACTACAAGAAAATGATTTTTTTACCGACGAAAGTATTACCAAAGAAATTATTTTCGTTGGTAAAAAGCATTTTTCCCGATGAAATAAAGAAATCGTCAGTAAAAATCATTCCAGATTCCTGCTACCGTCGGATTTGCTTCTCGCCATATACTTTCACCGACGAAATTATGATTTCATCGGTAAAAAGTTTATTGCCGACGAAGATACCTGTCTCTAAAAAAATAAAGCAGAAAATTTGACTTTTACCGATGAAAATTTTCGTCGGTAAAAGTATTTAAATGGACTTTTACCGACAAAAATTTTCACTGGTAAAAATCCTGTTTTAAAACCCCGATCAGGCCTCCCTCATTTCTATCTGTCTCTCTCACTCTCTCGCTCTCTCTCTCTCTCTCTCTCTCTCTCTCTCTCTCTCTCTCGCGCGCGCGGCCAGCCCACCCTTCTCACCTCTCCCTCAGCTCCGACCGCCGACAGTCACCGTCACTGGCGGCCCACCGCCTCAGCTGACCACCCCCCCTAGCCGACCACCGTCACCGGTAGCCATGTGCAGCCATCGGCCTCCGTACGCCGCCGCCTCCTTCGGTAACCCTCTCCCCCTTCCTTCTTCCTCCATTTCCCCTCTCTCCCTCTCTTCTCGCTGTTGATTGTGGGGCCCACTACCAAAATCCAATGCATGTGGGTCCCACCATCGCTGTCCAATGCATGTGGGTGGGTCCCACCATCGCTTTTCATCGTCCATTGCATGTGGGTCCCACCGTCGCTTTCCATCGTCCATTGCATGTGGGGTCCGCCTTAGCTGTCCACTATTTGGTGGGGCCCAATGTTTAGTAAATCCCTAATTAGGGATTTTGAAATTAAAATCCCCTAATTAGGGATTTCAAAATTAAAATCCCTAATTCCTTCCTTAATTCGGGATTTTAAATTTTAAAATCCAAATTTGTGATTTACAAATTAAAAAAAATTAAAATACCTAATTGTGGGGCCCATCGTCGCTGTCCGCTGCCTGTGGGGCCCACCGTCGCTATTCACCTGCCTGTGGGGCCCACTGTCGCTATCCACTGCCTGTGGGGCCCACGTCGTTGTCCACTGCCTGTGGGGCCCACCATCGCTATCCACTGCCTGTGGGGCCCACCGTTGCTGTTCACTGTTTTGGATCAAGCATATATTTGTGTGGAGTAAACTATGTGGGGCCCACAGTGATTTACGTATTTTATCCACTCCGTCCATCTATCTTAGCAGAAAATTTTAGGTATGGTGCCCAAAAATGAAGCAAATCAAAATCTAAAGTGGACCACACCACAAGTGTGAACTGAATGTCTATCATTGAAAAATTCTTGGAGGACACAGAAGTTTTGGATCAAGCTAATATTTGTGTTTTCCCTTCATCCATATCCATGTGATCTTATGAACAGGTTGGATGACAAATAAAGATCACTTTAGGGCTTGGGAATGGTGGAAATCATTATTCCCACTGTTTCCCATGGCATGGTCCACTTGAGATTTGGATATGCTTAAATTTTGGGCTCAACCACTAAAATGAGCTGAAAAAACATAAGGACGGAATAGATAAATCACATACATTCTAGGTGGGCCCAACTGAGTTTACTCTACCTGATAAGAGCGTGCCGAGTTACTCCGCACGCAATCCGATTCCCATGGTGGGCCCCATACATACTTGTTTGTTTAGAAAATAGTCATTAGGTATTTGATTAGACTTGATTCATGGTGTTGATGATTCTGTCATTTTCATGTGCTTGTGTATCTGGAATTGATGGAGCAAACCCGGATGTGCGTCGGAGCTACCCATGGTTGATTTATGTGGATTTATGTTGTGGATGTATTTGACTTATTATTAATCGTTATTTTTTGTCCACAAATGGTAGTATAATAGAATCAGTTAGCCCATTTGGAGATTTCTATATTGCCGAGCATAGATAAAGTGTGTTTTGGAGGTATAGAAATCTGCCAAATTGTCCTGTTGGACAGTCCAAGGTTGGATAGATTGGAATGTTCTCGTTGTTTGTCATTTACATGCTCTGTCATTAGTTTTGTGCGGTAACTCTCCTATTCTCTCTGGATATGTTTCTTATGTTTAATTCCATTGTTAATTTAATCCACACAATGTGTGGATAGTTGACGTGGAAATGAAATGTAAGATAAATATATCTGGAGAGATAGGGGGAGATGCTGTCGAAATTTAGGCTTGGGTATTTAAATGGAAATAATGATAGCATTTCAATCTATCCATCCTTAAATGGGCGACTGATTTTATTATATTATCATTTAGTGGCAAATTAGATGACGAACATGATACTTGTGATTAAGAGTAGTTGATTAATATTGATGTTGAGCGGGGGTCCCTGGAAGGTGGGAACTGCTGTTGTGACCATGCTGAAGCTGTCCTGTTCCTATGGACAGCAACATGGGTGGCCTGGCCATTTGGACAGGCCCGTGTTTATGTATTGCTCGAAATTAATGGAGCAGACCCGGATGTGCGTCGGAGCTATCCTGGTGTTGAACGGGGGTCCCTGGAAGGTGGGAACTGCTGTTGTGACCATGTTGAAGCTGTCCATTTCCTATGGACAGTAATATAGGGTGGCCTGGCTATTTGGACAAGCCCGTGTTTATGTATTATCTCGAAATTAATAGGAGCAGACCCGGATGTGTGTCGGAACTATCCGGGTGTTGAGCGAGGGTCCCTGGAAGGTGGGAGCCACTGTTATGACCATGATGAAGCTGTCCATTTCCTATGGACAACAATATGGGTGGCCTAGCCATTTGGACAGGCCCGTGTTTATGTATTAGCTCAAAATTGATGGAGCAGACACGGATGTGCGTTGGAGCTATCCGGATGTTGAGCGGGGGTCCCTGGAAGGTGGGAACCGCTGTTGTGACCATGCTAAAGCTGTCCTATTCCTATGGACAGCAATATGGGTGGCCTGGCCATTTGGACAGGCCTATTTTGTGTGGAGTAGACCCGGATGTGCGTCGGAGCTATCCGTGAGTTGGTTGAGTCTCCAAGACCTACACCCTAAACCCTAAACCATAAACCTAAAACTAAAACCTATAAGCTACGGCTAAACCTAAACCTAAACTCAATTCACCTAACTCTAAACCTAGACCTAAACTCGAAAATCTAACCCTAAACCCGATCCCAAACCCGAAACTCTAAACCTACGCCTAAACCTAATCCTAATCTCATATCACCTAAACTAAACCTACATCTATACCTAAATCCACTCATCTAACCTAAACTTAGACCCAACCACGAAAACATAACCCTAAAGCCGATCCCGACCCAAAATTCTCAACCAATGCCTAAACCTAATCTAAACTCGAATTACCTAACCTAAACCTACACCTATTCCTAAATCCATTCACCTAACCTAAACCTAGACCCAAACACGCAAACCTAACCCTAAACCCGATCCCGAACCCGAAAATCTAAACCTATGCCTAAACTTAATCTTAAACTCAAATCACCTAAACTAAACCTACACCTATTCCTAAATCCATTCACCTAACCTAAACTTAGACCCAAACACGAAAACATAACCCTAAACCCGATCCCGAACCCGAAAATCTAAACCTATGCCTAAACTTAATCCTAAACTCAAATCACTTAAACTAAACCTACACCTATTCCTAAATCCATTCACCTAACCTAAACTTAGACCCAAACACGAAACCATAATCCAAAACCCGATCCCGAACCCGAAATCTCAACCTATGCCTAAACCTAATCTAAACTCAAATCACCTAACCTAAACCTACACCTATTCCTAAATCCATTCACCTAACCTAAACCTAGACCCAAACACGAAAACATAACCCTTAACCCGATCCTGAACCCGAAAAGGTCGACCTATGCCTAAACCTAATCCTAAACTCAAATCACCTAAACTAAACCGACACCTATTCCTAAATCCATTCACCTAACCTAAACTTAGACCCAAACACGAAAACATAACCCTAAACTTGATCCCGAACCCGAAAATCTAAACCAAATCTAAACTGAAATCACCTAACCTAAACCTACACGTGTTACTAAATACATTCACCTAGCCTAAACCTAGACCCAAACACGAGAACATAACCCTAAACCCGATCTCAAACCCGAAAAGCCCGACCTATGCCTAAACCTAATCCTAAACTCAAATCACTTAAACTAAACCTACACCTATTCCTAAATGCATTCACTTAACCTAAACTTAGACCCAAACACGAAAACATAACCCTAAACGCGATCCCGAACCTGAAAATCTCAACCTATGCCTAAACCTAATCCAAAACACAAATCACCTAAACTAAACCTACACCTATTCCTAAATCCATTCACCTAACCTAAACCTAGTCCCAACCACGAAAATATAAACCTAAACCCGATCCCGAACCCGAAATTCTCAACCTATGCTTAAACCTAGTCTAAACTCAAATCACCTAACATAAACCTACACCTATTCCCAAATCCATTCACCTAACCTAAACCTAGACCCAAACACGCAAACCTAACCCTAAACCTGATCCCGAACCTGAAATTGTCAACGTATGCTTAAACCTAATCCTAAACTCAAATCACCTAAACTAAACACACACCTATCCCTAAATCCATTCACCTAACCTAAACCTAGACCCAGAGTCGAAAACCTAGCACTAAACCCGATCCCGAACCCGAAACTCTAAACCTATGCCTAAACCTAATCCTAATCTCAAATCACCTAAACTAAACCTACACCTATTGCTAAATCCATTCACCTAACCTAAACTTAGACCCAACTATGAAAACATAACCCTAAACCCGATCCCGAACCTGAAATTCTCAACTTATGCCTAAACCTAATCTAAACTCAAATCATCTAACCTAAACCTACACCTATTCCTAAATCCATTCATCGAACCTAAACTTAGACCCAAACTCGCAAACCTAACCCTAAACCCGATCCCGAACCCGAAAATCTAAACCTATGCCTAAACCTAATCCTAAACTCAAATCACCTAAGCTAAACCTACACCTATTCTTAAATCCATTCACCTAACCTAAACTTAGACCCAAACACGAAAACATATCCCTAAACTCGATCCCGAACCGGAAAATCTAAACCTATGCCTAAACCTAATCTTAAACTCAAATCACCTAAACTAAACCTACACCTATTCCTAAATCCATTCACTTAGCCTAAACCTAGACCCAAACTCGCAAACCTAAACCTAAACCCCATCCTGAACCCGAAAAGCTCGACCTATGCCTAAACCTAATCCTAAACTCAAATCACCTAAAGTAAACCTACACCTATTCCTAAATCCATTCACCTAACATAAACTTAGACCCAAACACGAAAACATAACCCTAAACCCGATCCCGAACCCGAAAATCTAAACCTATGCCTAAACCTAATCCGAAACTCAAATCACCTAAACTAAACCTACACCTATTCCTAAATCCATTCACCTAACCTAAACTTAGACCCAAACACGAAAACATAACCCTAAACCCGATGCCGAACCCAAAAATCTCAACCTATGCCTAAACCTAATCCTAAACTCAAATCACCTAAACTAAACCTACACCTATTCCTAAATCCATTCACCTAGCCTAAACTTAGACCCAAACAAGAAAACATAACCCTAAACCCGATCCCAAACCCGAAAATCTCAACCTTTGCCTAAACCTAATCCTAAACTCAAATCGCCTAAACTAAACCTACACCTATTCCTAAATCCATTCACCTAACCTAAACTTAGACCCAAACATGAAAACATAACCCTAAACCTAATCCCGAACCCGAAAATCTCAACCTATGCCTAAACCTAATCCTAAACTCAAATCACCTAAACTAAAGCTATACCTATTCCTAAATCCATTCACCTAACCTAAACCTAGACCCAAACTCGCAAACCTAACCCTAAACCCGATCTCGAACCCGAAAAGCTCGACCTATGCCTAAACCTAATCCTAAACTCAAATCACCTAAATTAAACCTACACCTATTCATAAATCCATTCACCTAACCTAAACTTAGACCCAAACACGAAAACATAACCCTAAACCCGATCCCAAACCTGAAAATCTCAACCTATGCCTAAACTTAATCTAAACTCAAATCACCTATACTAAACTTACACCTATTCCTAATTCCACAACTCTAAACTAAACCTGACTCTAATCTTTGCATTGTAGATATGGATAAGAGTTGGATGCTAGCTAAGAATCGGTTTGGCCCAGAGTATAAACAAGGTGTTAAGGAGTTCATGGAATTTGTGAGATATCGGGCAAATTCAGGTAATAAAATTAGGTGTCCATGCCAAAAATGCAAGAACATGGTTCACAAGACTTTAGACAAAGTGGAAGATGATTTGTTCATAGTTGGGATTGACTAGGGTTACACTTGGTGGATTTATCATGGTGAAGACTTCCACCAAAGAGTTGAGGCCACTAAAGTCCTTGCTGACCCAATTGTGCCTAATGAGGAGGATGAAGATGTTGACGATATGTAAGATATCATAGGGGATGTGTTAAGGAGAACAATTACGGATACTGATTTTACAGCGACAAGTAGTAGCCAGGATATTCCTCCTATGGGTGATGCTGAATCAGAAAAGTTTAGTAGGTTGTTGAGGGACTGCGCAACGTCCACTCTATCCGGGGTGTCGGAACTTCTCCAAGTTGAATTTTCTTACAAGGTTACTTCGTTTAAAGACAATAAATCATTGGAGTAACAAATCGTTCGACATGTTACTTGGCTTATTGAAAGAAGTATTACCTGAAGGTGAGACATTGCCTAAGTCTCATTACGAGGCAAAATCCTTAATGCGAGACTTGGGCCTTGGTTACATCCTCATGCATGCATGTATAAATGATTGTGTATTGTATTGGAAAGAACATGAAAATGTTGAAGAGTGTCCACAATATGGAAAGTCTAGGTGGAAATATGACGAAGCTAAGCGTAAGCAAATTTCACAAAAGGTGTTAATGTACTTTCCATTGAAACCCAAATTACAAAGATTGTTTACGTCGAGCAAGACGACTGAAGATATGAGGTGGCATAAGGAGAAACACGTTCATGATGATAATACATTGAGGCATCCCGCGGACTCTAAAGCCTGGCAACATTTTGATAAGCAATATGACTGGTTTGCAGAGGATTCTCGCAATGTTCGGCTAGGTCTTGCAAGTGATGGTTTTAATCTATTTGGTAATATGAGTAGCTCGTACAGTATGTGGCCAGTGATACTTATGCCCTACAATTTACCTCCTTGGTTGTGTATGAAGGAATCATTTTTATGATGTCGTTGCTTATTCCTGGACCCAAGTCACCGGGGAATGACATTGATGTGTATTTGCGACTGTTAGTAGATGAGTTAAATGAGTTGTGGAGTCAAGGTGTCCAGACGTATGACACTTTTGCAGAACAGACGTTTTGATTGCATGCAGCAGTCTTGTGGACAATAAATGACTTCCCTGCATATGGGAATTTGTCTGGGAGGAGCACGAAGGGAAAGTTGGCTTGTCCTACATGTAGTACTGAGACTTGTTCATTGTCATTGAAGCATGGTAAAAAAACGTGTTATATGGGCCATCGTCGCTTCCTTCCGAGGGATCATAGTTGGCGCAGGAAGACGATAATCTTTGATGGCAAACAAGATCATAGGCCACCACCGAAAGAACTATCTAGTGAAGATGTGTTACAACAACTGAGTAACATTGAAGAAGTTAGATTTAGTAAGGCACCGCACTTGAAGAAGAGAAAACTTACAGTATTGGAGTATAACTGGAGGAAGAAGAGCATTTTTTTTGAGTTGCCTTATTGGAGTCATCTGAAATTACGACACAACTTGGATGTCATGCATATGAGAAGAATATATGTGAAAATGTCTTTGGAACATTGATGAACATAAAGAAGAAAAAAAAAGACAGTTTTAAGGCTCGATTGGATCTCAAGCAATGGGTTTAAGGAAAGAGTTACACTTGCAACCACATGAAAATTCATATACTATACCAGCAGCCTGCTACATATTGACAAAACTAGAGAAAAAATGTTTATGTGAATGTTGAGATCGGTGAAGTTTCCCGATGGGTATGCATCGAATATCTCTCGGCGCGTAAACATTACGGGCTGTAAGGTAACAGGAATGAAAAGTCATGACTGTCATGTCCTTCTGCAATGTCTACTACCGGTTGCGATTCGTGGATTCCTTAACAAGGATGTCAATGCTGCGCTGATTGAGTTGGGGATATTCTTTAAGGATTTGTGTTCGAAATCTTTGAATGTAGAGGTTATTAAACGACTGGAGAAGGATATTGTTGTAATCCTTTGCAAACTTGAAAGAATATTTTCACATGCGTTTTTTAATGTCATGGTACACCTAGCGATTCATTTACCGCACGAAGCGAAGCTTGCAGGCCCAGTATAATATCGTTGGATGTATCCGATCGAAAGGTGATAGAACAATGATTATAAATTTTTATTTATTCCATAAACTACGTATATCTATGTTTTCATGTCCTAAACATAGTGATTTTGTGTATAGATACCTTCACACATTAAAACGATATGTGAGAAATAAGGCACGTCTAGAGGGATCCATTACTGAGGCGTACATTGATAATGAGTGCCTGATATTTTGCTCCATGTATCTTCGTGGCATAGAGACTAGATTCAACCGAGAAGATCGGAATGCCGATGAAGGGCAGGAGCATGAACAAGGACTCATATCTATATTCGCACATAACATTCGTCCTTTAGGATCGTCGACGTTTTAGGATATGGACCTTCGGGATCAAGTGAAGGCACGGTGGTATGTGTCGCATAACTGTGAAGAAATAGAGTCGTACTTGGAGTAAGTCTTCAATCGATAATTGTATATCTACATATACCTAATCTCAAAATTTCTTGCTGACAACGTGCCAATTGTGTATAGCGAACACATCGAGGAGATGAAGTCCCAATACCCTATAAATTATGATCGAATGCATCAGGATCAGTTTCCAGAATGGTTCACAAAACGTGTAAGATTAATTTACCTTCTATCTCACCACACTTACAATATTGTTGTATGTGCACAATATTTATACGTAATTTCAAATTCATAAACATTTATATTCTGTACGTGATGATAGATGAAGATGTTGCACGCTAGCAACTCTGCGGATGCGTCTGATGCGCTCTACTCACTGGCGTGTGGCCCTGATAGACGTGTATCTAGATATACAGGTTGTATTGTAAACGGGATTCGGTTCCACACTGAAGATCGTGAGAAATATAGGACCACACAAAATAGTGGGGAGGTTGTGAAGGGAACACATGGGGAGGTAGAAATTGATTTTTATGGCGTTTTGACGGATATTATTGAGCTGAGTTATTGTATGAGAAAGTGGGTGTACTTATTTAAATGCGATTGGTGGGACATTGGAAATAAGAAGTTGGGAATACAGACTGATGACTACTTCACGAGCGTAAATTTATTTCGGAAGTGGTTTAAAGATGACCCATTTATCATAGCCGGCCAAGCTGAACAAGTATTCTACCTCGCTGACACCAAGTTAGGCGGCTCTTTGCACGTGGTGTAGAAAATAAAGCCCAGGAACATATTTGGCATTCCCGAACTAGACGTTGAAGATAACGATGAAGGGAGAAATGGAACGTCGTCAGTTGAACAAGCATATCAAGAAGACATGCCATCTTGGGATAGAGGGAATGATCCAAATATTGATATTGATGTGGTACAATTGAATAGAGATGATGTGCCACCTGATCATGTTGATACCTCAATCATAAATGACATTGTTAGAGATGATAGCGCTTTCATCGGTGACGACGTTGCAGACGATGAAGAGAAAATACTGATCAGCGATAGTGATGGTGAAGAAGAAAGAGTCCTAAGCGATAATGATTCAGACGACGATTATTAAATGTATACAAAATTTACTTGTTATTTTCAATTCGATTAATTTGATTATTACATGTATATATGTTTTACAAGTCATGATTTATTTCTTGAATTGACTTGTTTATAATTCACATTTACAATTAAGTCACTTTCTGATCATGTCCTCCACAAACTAGAGCGTAGCGGAAGCACGCAGCATACTTCATCAACTGTTGCGGATGGACTTTCCGGCCCTAGATTCTTCTGGTAAGGCCAGAGAGATACCCGGTCTGGTCAATAAATGTAGGGAGGAAGACAATAAGTCAAATAAAAGATTATACAATCTCAAAGAAATTTCAGACCTGATGGAGGAATATAACCGCGGGAAACTTCGTATAGAAGATGCGACATTGTCACTTGCACATATGAACGGAGTCCCGAGAGATCAGATTTCTCCTATTGCGACTGGCATGTTGGATGTAACAATGTCGAGTGCTTCATACAGCTTGACATATACATCTGCAGCGTACGATAACTTACGCAGGGAGTATTTCGGATAGTTGATCCGAAGTTGATTTGTATTACAATGAAATATATGTATTTAATATAGAATGATAATGTGTAATGGATTTTTCAACTTTTATATTCTGTTTATGGTTTTATTATATTTTGCTTGCATTATAGTGTAATGGTCTAATCATATTTTTATCATCTCTTTAAGCATAAGCACAAATTCATTCTACCATGATGTTCATAAACTTGCATTGACATTGTTTAAATTTATAAGTTTGTATTTCAGACATATTCAGTCATGGCACCAGGTGGGAGATCAGGTCGTTCACGCACTAGATCTACCTCTTCCACCTGTGATGCATCGCAGACAGCATCGACGTCGCACGGTGCATCACAGGCATTTGATCCTTCGGTTCAGCATACACCGGGCACTGCATGTAAGTCTAGACATTTATTTAGTGATTTCGATTTATATTGTTACTTACATATATCTTTTCGCGACATCATCTTCTACCAGCCGACGAGGACGTGGACCCATGCGTGGGTTAGTTTTAGAGCAACTTACGCGTGAGGGTAGGGTGGCGGTAGAGTTCCCACAGGACTGCCTTAGACCTGTTAGGGACAGTGCCAGACTGTTTACGTCTGAGGTCGGTGTCCTATGCCGATCTCTGATCCCCGCCACCACCCCCCGTTGGACTGACGTGACAGATGATGTGCGACACCTCATCCGTCATCTCCTTCAGGTAAATTTTAGTAAATTAAAATTTTCTTTTGTGAAAGTTCATTTATGGTTAAGTCCTATTCTTAATAAGTTTATTGCCTTAATTTATTATTTACGAAACTGCAGGATAAATTTGACTTCGATTTGAATGTTCCTTACATTTCTCATGCCGTCGACGACATAATCAGAGAGCGATTCAAGGAGTACCGCGGAGAGTTATACCAGCGGTATAAGTGGTGCAGGACGCACGATGAGGCCGTACTGTCCGCACCGCCGCACATTACTACAGACGACTGGCGGATACTCCGCGAGAGATTTTTGTCGGAGGCTTTTCAGGTAATATTTATAAATTTATGATATCTTAAGGTAACAATTAAATTCACAATTAATAGCAATGTATTTTGTATAATGTGTTCAGAAGAGGAGTAGAATAAATTCTGCGAACAGGGAAAAGTTACAAGTGAACCACGTAGCTGGTTCAAAGTCATTTGTACGACATCGTTACGACATGGTAAGAAATTATTGATGATTATTAAGTTAATATATTATTTTGATTGGCATTTATTATAAGTCTTCTTTCCTTTCGATTGAGCAACGAGATTCCGTCACTAGCCAGGAGCCTGGACCAGTAGACCTCTACAGAGGGATTCACTGTCGGCAGGCAACGAGATCTTGGGTTCATCCTAGAGCCAATGAGCATTGGGTAAAAATCTTTACTTTGTAAAATTTAATTGCGCATTGATTGATAATAATGTCATTCATGTCATTTTTTATGAAATTTCATATATTTTCATTACAGGCGGCGATGGACACCATACGCAGTCAGCCCACTCCCGATGGTAGTCAACGGAGTGAGCCAGAAATCCTGAGCGAGGTGCTTGGCACTCGTTCTAGATATGTGCGTGGGCTTGGCCATGGTGCCAAGCTTATGACACCCACTAGAGGTGGCTCCAGCCGATCCGTAGTTGCTGAGAGCACTCTACGCCGAGCTGATATCGCAGAGAGAGACAGGTTCAACAGCTACAGGTCGTTGTCAATGAGATTAGAGAGCAGCTAGAGAGGCAGAGAGAGGAGGAGCAGAGGCGTAGGGAGGAGGAGCAGAGGTGACAGGAGAAGCAGGAGAGGAGGATCAAGGTGTTGCGGCAGGAGCATGAGCGACGGATGCAGGAGATGTTTCAGGCTCTCGCTGCATGCTTTGGCACCAATGCCCTGCCACCTCCGCCTTCATCTTCATGATCCTTTTTTGTAATATATGAATGTTAACTTATACGTATTTGTGCGTGGATGAATATTGGTTATTTGTGGATGTGGAATGGATTATTTGTGTATGGATGGTGTAGTTTCTGTTTATTCATATGTATGTGGATGTGAATAGGATAAAAATGTATAGGTTTATTTACAGGTGTATATCAGGAATTGTTTCCTGAATTTTGAAAATAAATAGAACCGGGAAAGGGAATACTATTACCGACGAAATTGTTCGTAGGTAAAAAGCATGGAAAAGTTTTTTACCGACGAAATTTTTTGTTGGTAATAAACTTGTAAAACTTTTACTGACGAACAGTTTCGTAGGTAAAAACCTTTTACCGACGGATTTTTTCGTAGATAAAAACTTTTACCGACGAAACCTTTTGTAGGTAAAGACTTTTCCCGACAAAATTTTTCGTTGGTAATAAACTTGTAAAACTTTTACCGACGAACATTTTCGTTTGTAAAAACCTTTACCGACGAAAATTTTCATAGGTAAAACCTTTACCGACAAAAATTTTCGTAGGTAAAAGTCTTCACCTACGAAAATTTTCGTCGGGAAAATTTCTTTTACTGACGAATCACATTTTTTTCCGACAAAAAATCATATGTTTCCGACGATTTTTTTCGTCGGTAATAGTTTTATTATTGCCTACGAAACTTTTTTTCGTCGGGAAAAGCCTTTACCGACGGCCTTTTTGCGATGATGTTAGCTGCGAAAAATTTCGTCAGGAAAAACATTTCTCTACGAAATTGTACTAAAAGCCGACAAATTATTTCGTCGGTAAAAATGAAATTTCTTGTAGTGAGATGAGAAAAATGATCATAAAAACAGGTCTGGACAAGAGTAGACGAAGTGATCAGAGGAAGAAAGAATACAAACATCCCCATGGAAGGTTAAAAAGAGTACCTCCACGACAAGCCAGAAACCTGTGAAGGACCGGCTACTCCGAGAGGTCTTATCTAAACCTTGGTAGATGCGAGTCAAGATAGCCCTATTCCAATTATACGAATGGTGAAGATCCTCAACCAAGCGAAGAAATCTAGGATCGACCCTCTCGTTCGCATGACAGAAAAGGAATGACCCAAAGGCGTAAGTGATCATATCCTGTGCTTTGTGAAGGGCCTCCAGCTCGGTAGTAGGGATGACAGCAGCGAAGGTGTTGTAAAACCACCGCAATTTCACTTGATTACTCTGGAACTCGCTCTCGGGTGGGATGGCTCCCATAAGCCGTATCCAATCAGTGGAAGTAATGGGAGTAAGAGAGCTTGCGTGGGGAACAACTCCCCCATGGAATGGAAAACCTATTTGCATATATATATATATATATATATATATATATATATATATATATATATATATATGTATATATATATATAGGGGAGTTATTTCCCATTCGCCACAGGGAAGTTGAAAGGTGTGGGTCTCATCCCTCCACCTCTCACAAAGGGCTGCAAGTAGCATGCGGTTGGCGTTATTGTTGTGAAAGCGTAATGTGAGAAGGCATGCGAAAGGAGTATCGGCCAGAACATGTTCAAGCATCGGCTACGGTTGTTTCACCCAGTCATCCCAGCGATCTCGGGTACCCTGACCTTTTATGGAAGGCAGAAGTTGGTGCTCCTTAGCTAAAGAACATATATGGGTCCCGTGAATGATGAAGGCAGGGTCGTCCTCATTGACCGCCCTTCGCCCCCTTGTGCCGTCGGCCATCAAATCCTATAAGCTTGGCAAGGTATGTCCTCATTCTTTACCCATTATAATCCAAATCATTATCCAGGAAACCCATGGATTTGGACTTACATTCAAATGCAAAAATCCAATGTCCAACTCCATATGTCGCTTAGGATGTGTGTTGGGCCCATTAAAGAAAGCAAGGCCCACCTTAAAGAGGGTTGCATGCCATGCCTTAGGTAAGGAAAGTCCACCATCCAAGGACACATTTTGGACAACAAATGTACTCAAGTGCCATGAGATCAAAGTGGGATAAGAATCAAACTTCATATGAGAAATCCCTCTTCAAAGTCCATGTGTGACCAAGGTTTGGTTCACTTTCCATATCAAAGCAATAAGCTTCATTTAAGATGTTTCCATCTTTTTTCACATGTACATGAACAAATGGGGAATAGGAAGGAAATTGGTCCCCAAGGGCAACTTAAGTTCCCCACCTTAATGTATTGAAAGGAGCACATAGCCCACTTGAAGAAACATAAGAACCCGCTCATGGGTCAATCATGGGCAACCTATGTGCATCATCTTGATAAATGTTTCGATGATGAGAATACAATATAGTGGTCTACCCACAAGAATATGAGTCAAAGAAGCTAATGGTAAAAAATTTGATGCGCATAGCCCACATGAGAAATCAAAGTTAGAAATGCCCATGCAAGGACAAGTTTGGGCAACTTATGTGCACCAATTTCTTTACCAAAAAGAAGACCATTTGAGCATAAGAGGGCATGGCTTGATGAGTCATCAACCATCATGAAAATGGCTAAGAATGATATACATAGCCCACTTGAAGATCAAAATCCAAAATGCCCCAAAGCATGGGACAAAATTGGGCAACTTATGGGTATCATTCTTTCTCACAAATTAAAAAATAATCACTCATCCTTGAGAATGATGGTGGATGACCCACCAAGCACACCAAGAGAAGTTCAAGGAGCTATGGTTGCATGGATAGCTTACTTGAAGAAAAGTCATCCATTTAAGGTTGGGAACATTAAAAGAAACTCTTGAGATCCACTTTCCTACAACATAGGGAAACCATTTGAACTTAGTGAGATTGTTGAAACAACTCACTCATGGGACTTGTAGATGATCAAGTAACTCAAGTCCTCCATCTATCCAAAGAAAAGGCATGAAGGGAAAGAATCTACATGCACAAAGTGTAGTGGTGCACACATGACTAAAAGAAATTCATAAGTTTCAAGGAGGGCCCAAAAGCCCATTTATGCGGATGAATTCCAAAGAGCCCACCACACTTTTTGTATAAGGATATACATCATAATCAAGAGATGGTGGGAGATTTGGGCCACTTGTCCATAAAGGCCCAACTATAAAATTTAGCCCACTAGAGATCCAAGTAAAGAATCGGCTAGCCACTTTTGTCCATACACATGTAAAGAAAGACAGGGCCATCCAAAGTGAGCATTATGAGCCCAAAATGTGAGGTGGGCCCTACCAATCTCTTGGGCCCAAACCTTGAAAAGAAGATGGAAAAGAAAAGAAAGCCCTAAGGAAAATATGACAAGGAAAAGAGATCATGAGGGAGCCCAGAATGAAGTATTGGGCCCATCAAATACACCAAGGGCCATGACTTCACTTTGAGCCCATTTGATACACATAAAAAGGGGCCCAACTCCCATGAGAGAAAATAGATATTTTACTATGCACACTTAGTGGACATAGCAAAATTACCCTTTACATACATGTGAAGGGAGTATGAAAAAAGAAAAGAAAGAAGAAATGAAACTTGCAATGTTCCTCTCCATGCACCACCTTGAGAAGAGATTGGAGAAGTAGAAAAAAAATGCCAAACGACTTGGGCCCACCTTGACTCCCTTGGAATATCTACATGAAGAAAAGAAAGAGAACATGAGAAGAGATAATGAAGAAGAAAACAATGAAATAAAAGAAGAGGAAGTGGTCCATACCTTCAACACTCACCAAAAGGGAGACCACCTTGCTGCCCCAAAGCTCCACTAAGACCTCACCACTTGAGAAGAGTAAAAGGCCACCAAAAGGAAGGAAAAACTTGAAGAAAGAGAGAGTGCGATAAAGAAGGGAGAGAGATTGCACGTTGGAAGAGCCAAGGGTGCCCCGTGTTATATAGAAAAGGAGAAGGCACCCCATTATCCAACCCACTGGAAAAACCAATGGACAGAAGGGGCTTGGGCAGCACCCAAGGGGCCGTCCGTCCTCCCACTTAGTTGAAACGACCTCTCACGCTCTCTCCTTGGGAAGAACTCCCCCTTGGGAAGAGTAGTTGCAAGTGAATCTTGTACCTCCATGTACGAATGAAGTGATGGAAGAGAAGGATGAGAAAAAGAGAAAGGAATCTCACCAAAATCTCATTTTGTGAGAAATTGGGGAGAAATTAGCATGATGATGTGGAAAAAGCTCCATGGATTTTCAAGAAAAAGAAAAAGAATTGACTTGGTCAAATAGTGATCTCGACTATCCAAAGTCATGGCCTAATGATCTGAATCATTTTTAGAAAACACCAAGAATTTCCAACCCTGATCTCTGCATACGCTTCTAAAGTTTAAGTTCGAAGACCTTAAACTACGTCGGGATCAAGATCCCGAGGGATTTTCAATAAAAATCGGCAACAGTCTTGATCATTCGAATCAAGATCCGACGACACCGGACATTTTTCTAAAAATAAAAAAATATATATGTATGTATGTATATTTCTTATATTTTCTGTACATAGTTTTTGGTCCGAAGATCTTAAACTACGTTGGGACCAAAATCTCGAGAGATTTCTAATAAAAATCAGTATTAATCTTGATCACTCGAATTGGGATTAAACAGCCTGAAACATTTTTTAAAAATCATAAAAAAAACTATTTCTTGTACAAAGTCGTGGTCCGAAGACCTTAAACTATGTCGGGATCAACATCCCGAGGGATTTCATAATAAAAACCATAATTTGATCTCAATCGATCAAGGAAGTGGTCAGATAGACCAGGCCTTTTAAAAAAATCACAAAAAGAATGTATTTTCAGCATGTACATAATTTTCGGTATGAAGACCTTAAACTACACTGGGATTAATTTCTCGGGGGACTTTTCTTGCTTTCCACAAAAAACCAGCATCGGCCTCGACCGCTAAGATCAAGGTTCAATAACCCGGATCTTTTCGAAAAATACCAAAAGATTTTAAGATTTCCATAAAAACCAGTATCAACCTCGATCACTTCGAGTTGAAGTCTGGAACTTTTCAAAAAAAAAAAAAAATCACTGCGAATCTATCCCCAGCGGTCCGAAGACCTAAAACTATACTTGGATTAATTTCTTGGGGGCTTTCTTTCCCAACCTGTCCCGGACATGGCTGACACTTTATCGTACAGGTGTCCGGAATCTTCCAAACAGATAAGGGATGAGCCGGGCAGAACACTGTGATCCTGTTCATGTTAAACGCACCATGATAAACAACCTTAATTTGGAAGTCGCTGTTGAATTCGACGGATGTTCCCTGTTCCTAAAACTCATGAAGGGGATTAAGGCAGTTGGGAAGTGAAGCACACCCTCACGGAATTGTAAGCAGCATAAGACCCCAAACTGGATTGACAAAGGGAAATGTGAGGATGTGGCTCATTTTGTGGCCGAAGGAATCTGTCGAACGATACATGGTCTATGTGCATTGCACATGATGAATAGGCAACTTTGTGGGTGTGTTGAACGAAAACCCTCAAAATTCCCTCATCCGAAGATGTAAAACTACGACACTTAACTATGTGAGATTCATCTTGCTCGCTGACGTAAAATGGATCGGGTCCCTTACCAGCAGTAGAAGCTGAAAATGGATGAAATTTCCATACCTTTCCCTGCATTTCAGAAAAATCAGAAAAAATACCAAAACATTACAAAATCATTTTTCAAAAATCATAAAATATCTCCCTTGCTTTCAATAAACACCGATCTTTACTCGGACCAAATATTTTCAAAATCACAAAAATATTTCCTTTGTTTTCAATAACCGATCTCCATCCTGACTACTCAGGTAAAGATTCGGACCAAATATTTGCAAAAGAAAATCATAAAAATTGTCACTATCCCCAGCACAGCACTTCAGGAACCTCGAACTCTACTCACTTATTTCACAGTTTGGGATGACGGATCCGATCGCTCGCAAATTGGAATCTTGACTAAAACTGGCGACCAAACACCATCCCAGTCACACCCATTCCCCAGAAAAACATCTTGAGGTTACAGTTGACAACCTCCTTATCCATTCCCATCAGCAAAGAAACAACATCTTGGGATGATGGACCTGACCGACCATGGGTCGGGATCTTGACCAACCGGCGACCAGACATCCGCATTGAAAAGAAAACCTCCAGGGAAGCACAACCCTGCAAGCAATAAGCTCAAAGTTCTCTGTATCCCCAACAAAAGCAAAATCATCAAACTAAAAGAGAATGAGCCAAACCATGCATCCATCATCAAATATGCATCCCCATGCATCAGCATCCATCGCATCAATCACCATGTTTACCTGCTTTCAAAATAAAAGTCGGTTAGCCAAAGACCCCACAGGCACCCTAATGGAGGCGCGTGCAAGCCAGATTTCCTTTGTCGAAAAGACAAAAAAATATTCCTATATGAAAATAAAAACCTCACGGAGTATCACTCCCTAGAGTGGGTATCTTTTCAAAAATCCAAAAATATATATTCCTATTTGCAAATAAAAACCCCACGGAGTATCACTCCCCAGAGTGGGTATCTTTTCAAAATCCAAAAATATTTTCCTAGTAGAGCGTTCGGCCTTCAAAACACCGAGAGATCTTCCATATCTCTAGGTAGGAGCCGACGCAAAAATCAAACAAGATCTGATGTCTCGCGGTTTCCCCGAAGACCATCGGATCCAATGCACTCAAAGTACGGTCGAACTGAACTCCAGTGTCAGTGCGGTCGTACCAAATGCTAAGATACGAAAAGATGAAAGCAAAAAGGCTCGATCAAAGAAACCATCCGAACGGTGGAAACGATGAATTGTAACCTAAGTATCAAAACCAGAAAATTGGGTGGAAAAGGTTCACTAGCACATACCTAGGCGTGGATGCCTGAAGTACCTTGACTGAGTCCAAGTCGGGGTAGTGGATCTCCCGTAAGACTACATGGATGTAGGGTAGCTAACCATTTTGACAGTCAAGCGAAAAAAGTACTCCTGGAGTGATCTGAGAAAGCATCGAACAATTAATCATAGGGTCGGTAACCTCGTAAGACTATGACGGACGCAGAGGCTCTACTGTACCTTCCTGATGTTAGTACCGATCGGGAACGAAAGGGTTGCAATTGGGTACCCAGGTTGCAGCTCATGCAGGGATAATCGCAATGTTTTCTCCAAACTCCCACGGTATGTGCGAGTTATCAATTTCTAGAGAATCAACTGACTCAGATACAAAGGCAAGCAAAGATTCCAGACCACGATCTAGGAAAGAATGAATTGCAACCCAAGCATCAAAACCAGCAGATTGGGTGGAAAAAGTTCACCCACACATACCTAGGCGTGGATGCCTGAAGTACCTTGACTGAGTCCAAGTCGGCGTAGTGGATCTCCCATTAGACTACATGGACGCAGGGCAGCTAACCACTTTGACAGTCAAGTGAAACAAGTACTCCTGGAGTGATCCGGGAAAGCAACGAACAATCAATCACAGGGTCGGTAACCTTGTAAGACTATGACGGACACAGAGGCTCTACTGTACCTTCTTGATGTTAGTACCAATCGGGAACGGAAGGGTTGCGATTGGGTACCCAGGTTACGGCTCATGCAGGGACAATCGCAACGTTTTCTCCAAACTCCCGCGGTATGTGCGAGTTATCAATTTTCAGACAATCAATTGACTCAGATACAAAGTTAAGCAAAAATTTCAGACCACAATCTATGAATGACCGGGTCAGAAGTGGGGTGTCCACTCGCTTTGACATTCGGTTGCACGCAACCTCTACCAAAGAGGGGCATCTGTAGACACCCCACCTTTGGCTACAATGTTGGTAGAGATAGCTGAATGAATAGAGGACCGTAACCCCAAATCCCATGTCCAAACCCATCCAAACTTTCCCTTGTAAGCCCTAATCCATAGCCCAGCTCAAGCCTGAACCCAGTCAACTCACCCCTAAACATCAGCCTGAAAAACCCCTATAAGAAAAACCAGTCAAAATTTTCAAAAAAAGTCAAACTTGGTGAGTCAACCCGCTGAGTCAAATCACCGAGTCAACTCACTGGGTTAGTCCAGCCCATGCACCCAGTCAACTCGTCGTGTCAAAACTCAGTCTTTTCAAACCTAGTCAACTCACCTGGTTCCGAGCCACAGCTTCGGAGCAGGTCCAAACCTCGAACCTCGGGCTTTGCTGCTTCAGGTTCGGGGGCCATACGCTTCGAAGCTGGAGCAGAGAGGCCGTACAGGCAGCCCCTAGGGTGCTGCCCAAGAATATTTACAGGAGATGCCATCCTTCGCAGTTATAAATACCCCACTCCCTCTCCTGTTTTAAGCATCCCTTAACTCCCAGAAAATTTCCATAAGTTCCAAGTCCATCTCCACCCTTTAGCCCATACCTCCACCAAGGAGAGTCCGAGTGAGAAGAACTTAACCCTGGTCCAGCCCAACCTGACCTCGATCTAAGTCTCCCAAGCTATCCAAGTCCTGATCTAGCAACTCGAAGCAAACCCTTACGACACCTCCATCCATCCAGCTACTCTCTTACTAGCATCATCTCATTCGCATCTAGCATAAGTGAAACATTTACTTTTCTTCCAACCCCCCTGCTTATCATATCACTGCGAATACTTTCATTATTCAAATACACAGCATGCATCCCGCATAAAGCACCTGTCAGTTCAAGCATATGCTATGGGCTTGCCTGTTAATGTAAACCTGCCCATCAAAAACTCTTATTGTTCAGACCTACATTCATGCATCATATAATTCATGAGAGTGTACGAGGATTAAATCAGACTTTCAAGTATTAGTTCGATTCTATGAAGTAGAGACCGTACTTCGGTACGGGCAGTGTGGGGTGCTTAACATCTTCTCACCCTGTAACCGTGATCCCTTACCTCGAATCTCTGGGCACAGATCAAAAGGAGTCATTTTAGAGGAAGGAATCTTCGGATTCTCTTTTCTAACATTTCTACGGGGTCTAAGCTGACTGTAGATTCGACGTAACTGGCTAGTGACGACTCTGGTCTTATACAAAATCATCCAAACATATCCAGTTTAACACGATAATAGATAAAAAGCCCTCGAGAATGAGGCGAGCCAGTGGCACTGTTATATATAAATTTGGCCTCCGAAGAAATGCGAGCAGTCTGCCTCGTGCTCGTCGAGGGGGGTCGCATCCCAAAATGCTAGCAGCCAGCCTCGTGCTCGTCGCGAGGGGTCGCATCCCAAAATGCGAGCAGCCAGCCTCGTGCTCGTCGCGAGGGGTCACATCCCAAAATGCTAGCAGCCCGCCTCGTGCTCGTCGTGAGGGGTCGCATCCCAAAATGCGAGCATCTCGGCTCGTGCTCGTCGCGAGGGGTCGCATCCCAAAATGCGAGCAGCTTGGCTCGTGCTCATCGCGAAGGATTGCATCCTAAATGCGAGCACTCCTGATAAGAGTAGTTCCCTCGTCTCAGAGTACCAGCAGCCCGTATAGGCCGGTTTTGGGCTTATCTTCGCTTGCGGTTCCGTATCTCGAGGGATCATTATCAAGGAACGTAATTAACCAGATGAGTAGTTGAATCAAACTATTCTTTTATCTAAGGATAAGCAGGATAAACATCTTATCTCATGAAATCCGTAATAATCTTGAGATCTTGCGTAATAGAGTGGGACATTCGGATTTATATAAAAGGATGGTTTCATCAATAAGAAGGTACAGATTATTCACTCAAAGAATCGTATATTTGCTTTCCTTCAATCTTACTCTATCTAACTTAAGCATCGGAGGGCCAACGACTGGGCGCTGGCCACCCATAGTTTTCCTTTCTCTTTTCAGGTCAGGAGGAAATCGTTAGCAAGGATAGGTGAACATCTGGAGGACCCTATTACAAAATTTGACGTAAACAGATTAGCGCTGTCTGTGGGAAAGCAATTTGATCACCAAATTTAGCCATTCCCATCATCAAGCACGATGCCTCCAAAAAAGACAGTTCATCCTTCCACGTCAAGGCAGACGTTACCTCCACCTGACGTTACAGAACCGATGCTCATCCCTCAAGCCACTTCGACGGGCATCTCTCTAGGAGATCCTAGCGTGCCATCACAAAACCCGTTATTTGAGGCTTCTGGAAGTCAAGAAGATGTCATGCGTTTCTTAGGAAACACACTTCTAACTCTCAATGCTGGGTTTCAAGCCTTATCTAACCGACTTGATCAGCATTTCTTGGAGCCTCAAAAGCTACCTTCCGGAGGGTTGCCGGCGCAGCCCATACCGATGGCTTCCAAACACTCTATGGACAAACAATAGGTCCAACCAAATCACCCTCCGTCGAATCGAATGCCAATCGGCAACCAACCCCCTACTATCCCCACATTCCGTACATTCCAGTGCTTCCCGCCAACAACAATCTCATGGGTCCACCGTCGAAGCATCAGGTTATACTTTACCATTGGAAGGAGACCTCAAGAGAATCCATGATCGTTTTGATGATATGGAGTAACGATATCAGGCGAATCGACCATCAGCCGCTGTAGCATCGATACATCGATCCGAGTCCCCTTTCACCAGCGAGGTCATGGAAGCACCTCTACCGAGAAAGTATCGTACACCCACCATCACTCCATATACAGGTACCGACGATCCTCTCGAACATCTGGAAACTTATAGGTCTCTTATGGAGCTGGAGGGACATGGGTCGGAAATCATGTGTAGGGCTTTTATCCTAACTTTAAAGGAAGCAGCCCGTACGTGGTTCCGGGGGTTAAAACCTCGATCTATCGGTTCCTTTTCACAGCTATCGGAGCTGTTCCTCTCCCAATTCATGGGAAGCATCCGCACCAAAAAACCGGCGTCCCACCTAATGGATTTGAAACAAACCGGCGTCCCACCTAATGGATTTGAAACAGCAGCATGGGGAAACAATAAAGGAGTTTACAGTGCGGTTCACAACCGAAGCTGTCCAAACTGAAGGTTATACCGAAGAGAAAGGCCTCACCGCCCTAATAGCTGGGATCACCAGCGAAAAATTCAGATTCGCTTTAGATAAGAATCCTCCTAAAACTATGATAGAATTCCAAGCTAAAGCTCAAAAGTATATCAATGCAGAAGAAGTTGCTTTAGCGCGTCATGGTATACAGGGCAAGAAGAGCAAGCTGGAGGAAGTCTCTTCTTTGGATAAGAAATATAGGCGGGATCGGCGAGATCGCTCTCCCAAGAAAGTCTACTCTGGTAAGTACCAAAACTACACCCCCCTTAATCGGCCTCCGAAAAAGGTGCTAATGGAGATCAAACATAAGCCATATGTGAAATGACCCGCAAAAATCAAATTTGATCCTGAGAAAAGAGACAAGAGCAAGTTTTGTTATTTTCATAAAGATCATGGGCACACCACCCAAGACTGCATATCTCTGCGTGATCACATTGAAGCTCTTATTCACAAGGGTCACCTTCAAGACTATGTTGTCCGATAAGGTCGCTCACCTAAAAGGGGGGAGACCCCGTCACAGCAGAAGAAATCACCTCATCGACATACATCACAAGAAAATGTTGAACCTACTGGGGAGATTCGAACCATCGTCGGAGGACCGGCTTGCGGAGGAGATTCTCAAGCTTCAAGAAAAGCATACACTCGTAAGGCATCCAAGAAGCCTCAGCATATCTACTGGTTGGAACGAACTCCCGATACATCAGAATCTAGCCGTCCTTCAATTTCTTTCTCCCTCGAAGATGCAGAAGGGATTCACTTCCCTCACGAAGACTCCATCATAGTCGCGTTAAAGGTATCAAATTATCCAACTCATCGTATTATGGTGGATACAAGTAGCTCTGCTGATATTCTCTACCTGGAGGCTTTCGATAAAATGGCACTTGCTAGAAGCCTTCTCAAGCCAGTCTCAACTCCCCTCATCGGCTTTGGGGGCGAAGTGGTGACACCTGAAGGGAGCATTGACCTTCCAATCACCTTTGGTGAGAGCCCTGCGAAGACGACTATCTTCATCAACTTCCTCGTGGTAGATCGGAGATCAGCGTACAATGCCATTTTGGGGCGACCATCACTTAATAACGTTGGGGCAGCTTTACATCCCTTGTATTTGTGCATGAAATTTCCTACCCCCAATGGTGTTGGGGTTGTACGAGAAAATCAGAGAGAAACGCGGTCTTGTTACGAGATAGCCCTACAAGATCGAAAGAAAACTCAGGCTAGTCCAGTTATGATGATAGAGCAAGATTCATCAAGTCCTCCAACGGCCGCCTCAGTTGGATCCAAGGGAGAATGCTCTCCAATCAGGAGCTCCCGGGGAAGAAACAGTGTCAATCTGCTTAATCAAAGATGATTCATCAAAAGTCGTATACATTGGATCCTCTTTAACCAGCGTCCTCCGTGAAGATCTGGTTCATTTTCTCACCGAATACCAAGACGTGTTCGCTTGGTCTCACAACGATATGCCATGCATCGACCCCAGCGTCATCGCGCATCGTTTGAACATTGATCCAAATTATAAACCCGTCCACCAGCACCGATGTGCCTTTACTGCAGAAAGGCAGATGGCAATCAAGGCTGAAGTCGAGAAACTGCTCACAGCCAATTTCATAAAAGAAGTTGATTATCCGGAATGTGTCGCGAACGTAGTTCTCGTTCGAAAAGCTAACGGTAAATGGAGAATGTGCGTCGACTATTCGGATTTAAACAAAGTGTGCCCTAAAGATAGCTTTCCAACTCCGCGAATCGACCAGCTGGTCGATTCAACAGCTGGACATGCTTTGCTCAGTTTCATGGATGCCTATTCCGGCTATAACCAGATCATGATGCATCCGCCTGACAGCCAACATACCGCCTTCATCACTGACCGAGGCCTATATTGCTATAGGTAATACCTTTTGGCCTTAAAAATGCAAGGGCCACTTATCAGCTGCCTCATCAATAAAATGTTCGTCGCGCAAATCGGCCGGAATATGGAGGTTTATGTCGACGACATGCTCGTGAAAGGCATTGTAGGAAGTGACCACCTTGCGGATCTTCGAGGAGCTTTTGACTTGATGAGGAAGTATCGGATGAAATTAAATCCAGAAAAATGTGCCTTCGGAGTCTCTGCCGGAAAATTTCTGGGATTTATGGTTGGCCAACGAGGAATCGAGGCGAATCCTGAAAAGATTAAAGCATTGATCGAAATGAAGTCCCCAGCCACTCTCAAAGACATTCAACGTCTGGCTGGTCGCATTGCCTCGTTAAACAGGTTCATCTCGCGGGCTTTCGACAAGTGCTTACCCTTCTTTAAGCTCCTTCGAGCCACAGCCAAATCTGATTGGGAATGGACACCACAATGTGAAGAAGCTTTTCAACAATTGAAGCAATATATGAGTGCGCCCCCCATTTTATCTAAACCGGTGATACACGAGCAACTCATCCTTTATTTGTCTGTGTCTTCCACGACCATCAGCGCCGCTTTAATAAGGGAAGATTCCGAGATACAAAGGCCCGTTTATTATATCAGTCGAGCAATGGTGGACGCAGAAACCCAGTATTCTGATATGGAGAAGTTGGCCCCTTGCTTTAGTCACAGCCGCCCGAAAACTACGACCATACTTCTAGGCCCACGCTATATTAGTACCAACAAATCATCCGTTACGACAGGTCCTTCAAAAGCCCGAGGCTTCAGGATGATTAACTAAATGAGCGATCGAGATCAATGAGCACGATATTACATTCTACCCCAGAACCGCGATCAAGGGCTAGGCTGTGGCAGGACTTCATCGCCGAATTCACATACTCCTCTCCCGATGACAATATCGCGACCAGTGACCAATCATCTTGGTCACTTTTCGTGGACGGGTCCTCACGGGCCACCGGTAGTAGAGCGGGCCTAATTTTAGTTGCTCCAGACGGGTCGCATTTCCAGTACGCCTTACGTTTCGAGTCTCGCATCTCGAATAATGAAGCAGAATATGAGGCTCTGATCGTCGGCCTCGAACTAGCAAACGTCCTCTCAATTCAGAATCTGCTTATTCATAGTGACTCTCCGCTCATAGTTAATCAGGTACTCGGTGAATTCGAAGCAAAAGAAGAAAGGATGGCCTTATACAAATCTCGAGTGCTCATTCTGCTCCCAAAGTTAAAGAGTCATGAAATAACCCACATCCCTCGTGAGAAGAACAAACTCGCTGATTCTTTGGCAAAACTTACCTCGGCACCAGAATCTAAGTTATCGCATTTAATTCCCATCGAGCACCTTCAGAGCCTGAGTATTGGCCATGCGATTCTTGAGCAAGTGACCATGGTACATCCCTCTCCGTGTTGGATGGACCCTATTCTCCTTTACCTAAGGGATGGAGACCTTCCGGAAAACAAAAAATCTGCACGACAAATCCGCCATCGAGTTGCCAAGTATACTTTACAAAATGGAATGTTATTGCGCAAGAGTTTTTCTTTACCCTATTTAAGGTGTCTTCACCCAGAAGAAGCACGTCGTGTTCTAGATAAAATACACCAGGGGGCATGTGGTAATCACCCACGAGGACGATCTCTAGCATACAAGGTGATGAGGCAAGGATACTATTGGCCCACTATGAAGGCAGATGCAATTGAATTCTCCAAAAATTGTGACAAGTGTCAGCAATACTCTCCTATACCTCGTATACCATCCGAGTAAATGATGCCAATTGATAGCCCTTGGCCCTTCGCCCAATGGGGGGTCGATATTATCTGGCCCCTGCCCATCAGAAAAGGACAAAATAGGTTCGCAATCGTGGGAGTCGATTATTTCACCAAATGGGCCGAGGCGGAGCCTTTAGCCACAATTACTGAGAAACAGACTACCAAGTTCGTATGGAGAAATATCATATGCTGTTATGGACTTCCCCATGCTATAATCACCGACAATGGAAAGCAATTCGACAATGCTGCCTTTGAGATTTGGTTGGGGGGTGTAGGATCTCTTGGATGAATTCAGCGATTTGCAACATTTCAAGCAATCATGTGGAAATTTTTTGATTTTTCAAAAATTTGAAACTCTTTTGGAAAACACTGGTTCTAGGCATTCGAGTTGATATGAGCATAAGAGGAGGAGATATGAAGTGTATAGGGCTGGAAGTCTGGAATTCCTCACAGCATAATGGTTTTTATATGTGAACTCCCCTATTTTGTGATTGATAGAAAATCTGAACATCTTTACACCTAGTTCACATTACACGATTTTCATGAGTTGAAGGGATTATGTGATTTATGGATTAGCTAGACTTTGAATTAAGGTATTGAGAAATCAGGTCGGGGTACTTTGTCCATCCTTGTCCATGGGAAAATAATGAAAGATATGGATTTTTAAAAATCCTATCTAATTTAAAAAAAAAAAAAAAAAAGGAAAAGGAAGGATGAAATTGGGAATGTGGAAAAATGGTGGAGAATTCCGATTAGGGCTACCTACTACCAACCGGGGGATGGTCTACCCGTAACCAAAGCCGGAAATGGGACGTAGTGTGAAAGTCGTCGGAAGGACGGTAAGGCAAATTCCTGTCTTTGGCTTGATATGGCTCTATGTACCTTGAGTTCTATAGTCTACTTGATCTATGAAGAAGATAATCCTAAAAACTCGTGAGATGAATTTTCACTACCCACACTAGGTTAAATTTGTTCTAATCTTTCTATTTATCAACCAATCGGCGGGAATTTCATATGAATGCTTATTATGTTTTGAGAGTTTACGGTTTCAACCTCTGTTGCCTAATGTTTCTGAATCTTAAGCTTATGAACCTTGGAATGTATAGAAGGATGGTTTCTGAAAGAGAGTTGAGTTTTAAAGGATGGAATTAGTTTCACGCATGTTTTGCTCGGGACTAGCAAAATGCTGGTTGGGGGGTGTGTTGAGCTCATAATTATGCATATTCTAACCCCAATGCATCACTCATTATGCACGATATATACGTTTAAAGAACTAACTTAATGCATGATGTGTGATTGTAGGGACAAGATGGAGAGCTCACCATTTGAAAGCTAAATGAGGCTCCTTACAAGTATTGAAGACCATAGGATGAAGTATTGAAGGAAGATCGAAGAGAAGAAAGCAAGGAAAGAAGAGAAAAGAAGAAAGAAAGAGAAGAAAGCAAAGAAGAAAAAGTGCTGACCGGTCGTGACCGGTCGGCCAAGGAAGCCAGACCGGTCAGTAACCGGTCTGCCATGTATGGAGGATGCTGCTGAAGACGTCCGACCGGTCATGACTGGTCGGACAGTGCTGCTGGGAATTCAATGAATAGGACCGACCGGTCAAGACCGGTCGGTCAGTGTTGCTGCAATGAGAAGAAAAACATCCGACCGGTCGGAGTGGCTTGCTGGATTGTAGTTCTACAAGGCCCGACCGGTCTTGACCGGTCGGGCATACCTGCTGGAGTATTTTCACTTAAGGCCGACCGGTCTTGACCGGTCGGCCATGCGTACTGAGTTAGAAATTTCTAATTTCATCCCGATTTTCTCTGCGCTGCGTAAGTGTTACGCAAGTTCTCGATTCTTCCGAAGTTGTGGAGCTTCCAGACTATAAAAGGACACCTAGGGATCGTTCCTAGGGCATCCTGGAAGGGTTCAAGCGAGGTTGGAGGCTGTGAAAGTGAAGATTGGAGTTTCACAACTCCTTTTGGTTTGCTTTGCTGTTTTTATGCTTTTTGTAGTTGTTTCATGTTTCCTTGGATCATGAGCAGCTAAACCTCTTAGCTAGGGCTAAGAGGAGAAGCTTGTAGTGTATCCAAGATGTTTTAATTCGTAGTTAAGTGGTTTTCAGTTTGGAATTCATGATTATGAACTAAGGTTTGAAGTTTATACAAGTTTTTAAGTAATTTCTCTTAGTCTTGTGATGACTCATGGATGTTTGGATGGATTACTTATCTTCTTAATTTGTTTGCAACGGTCTAGACCTGTATGATCCGAGGAATTGGAGTGCGCTCTAGTACCAAGCTCTTCATAAAGGAGCTTCATGCCAAAGTTCTAGTTTTGGTTGATTATCTGGAATATGTATGGACTGTGCATATAATTTGAATCCAGTTCAAATCATGATCTAGCCTTGTCTTATGAGAAGACTTGAGGATGGTTATGATTGGGAATTGGACCTATAGAAAAGGTGAATGACCTATGCAATGAGCATGCTCAGATCAGCCTAGAGTTGAGTGAACTTTATGCACAGAACTTACATGTTACAGACTTCTGGTTTAACAGTTCTATCATCCGACTAGATAGACCTGACTGGTGATTCTAGTTGAGAGAATGGGAAACCACAGCGGATTGAACATCGAGGATTGCTACAAGTGAATCCTCGAACCCCTAGTGCCTTCTTCTAATTGTTTACATTCAATTTAGCTTAAACTGTTAATCACACACATTCTATTCAAACTTTGATTGTTAGCTTCAATAGAAACTTGTGGATGAATTTGTGACATCCTACATAAGTCCCTGTGGATCGACCTCGGTATTACCGAGTTTATTACTACATCGCAACCCTACACTTGGGGAAGCGAACAAGTTTCGCTTGAACCCTTCCAGGATGCCCTAGGAACGATCCCTAGGTGTCCTTTTATAGTCTGGAAGCTCCACAACTTCGGAAGAATCGAGAACTTGCGTAACACTTACGCAGCGCAGAGAAAATCGGGATGAAATTAGAAATTTCTAACTCAGTACGCATGGCCGACCGGTCAAGACCGGTCGGCCTCAAGTGAAAATACTCCAGCAGGTATGCCCGACCGGTCAAGACCGGTCGGGCCTTGTAGAACTGCAATCCAGCAAGCCACTCCGACCGGTCAAGACCGGTCGGATGTTTTTCTTCTCATTGCAGCAACACTGACCGACCGGTCTTGACCGGTCGGTCCTATTCATTGAATTCCCAGCAGCACTGTCCGACCGGTCATGACCGGTCGGACGTCTTCAGCAGCATCCTCCATACATGGCAGACCGGTTACTGACCGGTCTGGCTTCCTTGGCCGACCGGTCACGACCGGTCAGCACTTTTTCTTCTTTGCTTTCTTCTCTTTCTTTCTTCTTTTCTCTTCTTTCCTTGCTTTCTTCTCTTCGATCTTCCTTCAATACTTCATCCTATGGTCTTCAATACTTGTAAGGAGCCTCATTTAGCTTTCAAATGGTGAGCTCTCCATCTTGTCCCTACAATCACACATCATGCATTAAGTTAGTTCTTTAAACGTATATATCGTGCATAATGAGTGATGCATTGGGGTTAGAATATGCATAATTATGAGCTCAACAATACGCAATGACCGCACCTCTCCATATCATCCACAAGCAAATGGGCAAGTTGAAACGGTGAATAAAATCTTCAAGCACCATTTAAAAACCAAACTTGGTGAATGTAAAGGTGCATGGCCAGAACTTCTGCCAGAGGTCGTATGGGCATATAGAACTACGACTCGCACATCTACAGGCGAAACTCCTTTCTCCTTGGCATTTGGTACCGACGTAGTAGTACCGATTGAAGTTCAAGTACCCTCATATCGAGTCAAGCAATATGACCCCACTTATAATCAGGAAGGGCTTCAACTTCATCTCGATCTTTTGGAAGAACGGAGAAATGCCTCCCAGATGCGAGCAACAGCGTATCAGCAACGCATTGCTCGTTACCGAAATACTAAAGTTCAGCCTAGAGTTTTTCAGCTCGGTGATTTGGTCCTTAGACAGAACCTCGGTATTCCTGCTCGTTCATTGGACCCGAATTGGGAAGGCCCGTATCGAGTCATCAAAATTGTGGACCCAGTACTTATTATCTTGAAGATATGCAAGGAAGACCCGTACGTCGTCCTTGGCATGTGGAACACTTATTACGGTATTTTCCCTAATTCGATGTAATTCCGGACGACATTCGAGTGAATAAAAATAAAGTCACTCTTTTTTGTCGCTTCTCCATTCAAATTGGACTCAAATAGCCCCGAAGAGAATGCATACATTCTCTTGGCCAATTGCCTACCCTTGGTAGGGTTAAAATCATTCTCGTTGGTTGCTTTTCCATTTTATGGATCATAAATAGCCCTGAAGAGAACATACGTGTTCCCTTAACCAATCTTTTACCCTTGGTAGAATCAAAATCTCAATCGATAGACCAGTCTATCTCAACGTGGACATGGTCACGCGACCCCTGGATCGAGTCTAATTCATTTTTTCATGAGTTAGTGGACAATATACGATGGACACAGGGCCGAAAAAGCTGGAGAAAGTACACAGCATTGAAGAAAAGAGAAATTTCCATTATAATTGACTAAAAAGTCAAGTCAGTTACATGAGCAATTTCCTTTCAAAAAAAAAAAAGAAGAAATACACAAGATAGAAGGAGGAGGGCAACGAAGTCAAGACTGGTCATCCCCATCTTGAGCAGGCTCGCGGCTCTCAGCTTCAGGACCAATCTCGGGAGTAGGCACCACATCTGTAGCTCCAGTGACGTCATTCTCAGCAGCAGCTCGCTCTCTAGCTGCAACCTCGAAAGCCACCCTTTCGAACTCCTCAAAGTTAAAAGTTGGAGTAATCTGCTGCATAACTCTGACCGCAAAATCGCGACCAGCGATATAGGCTTCATATTGCTCCTCGTCGTAAAGTTGAGAGGTTCGAAATTCCTAGACTGCACGAGGGCCTTCGTCAGATACCATCTGGACGAGAGCTACTCGCTCCTCTTCCCAGTGAATGGAATCATCCTTCAACTGGTTGAGTCTCTGCTGGGCCTCCCCGAGCTTAGCCCGAGAATCCTTGAGCTGCTCTTCGAGCTGGATCTTGTCTTGGCGGAATATCTCCTTCTCTCTCTCGCTTTTGGTATGGAGTTCTTGAAGCTTCGCGAGTTGGAGATCCAATGACTGAAAGCGATCAGTCATGGCTTGAATCTTGACAAGGAGAATTCGCTTTTCCTTGTCCAGCTTGGCGATTTGGGCTTCCAGAGCCTTCACCAGACGGTCCCTCCCTTGGACCTCGACCTCCATCGTCTTCTTCTTCTTTTCCGCATCTTCAACGCTGCGGCGAGCTGCTTCAATGTCACGTTTGACACGAAGCGTGAGATCCAGACTCTGATATAAACAAAGAAAGAAGAAATTAGAATGGCCCGCCACATTGGTAATAAAGAAAGAATGACAGATGGGAAAATGGTTGTTACATGAAGCAATCTCACCCCGATATCAGTAGAGAGAGCTTCTGGGCTTGGTTCGGGGAGGCCTCCGAAGGAGTTGGGAGAAATCTTATCGAACATGAACTCCCATATTGGATGCAAGTGAGATGGGATAACAAAAACTCCCGAACCAGAAGGTTGGGCTACAACCATCTCATTAGAGACCGCCTCGCGAGCTGTTCGCTTGCCTCAAGTGTAAGGCTGCGATGTAGTAATAAATCTCTGTAAGACCGAGGTCGATCCACAGGGAAAGAGGTAAACAATTCCAAGTACTCTAATAACTAGAATATAAGAAGTTTGAGAAGATAGTTTTTCACATAAAATAGAAAAATCTGAAATTAAGAAGAACTAGAGCATTAAGGATCCACTTGTAGTAGTCCAATGTTAAATCCATTCATCCAAGTACAACACAATTAGAATCAAAGTCCTATCTCTCATCTAATTGGAAGATATAACATTCAAGCACAAACAATCCCACTTAAATCTGGAAATTAGATTTCTAGTTCTAATGAAGCACATAGAACTTGAACTTGTAGCCTTCGGAGTAACAGCCATGCCTATGGACTATGGCATGCTCAAGGGTTACTACAATTCTAATTCAAACAACCCAATCATGGTAATCTTAGAGAATTGCAAGGAACTCATGTCCGGAGCACACAAACTCTCACAAAACTTCTAAAAAAACCAAACTTTATTCAAACTAGAACTTCAAAATCTAAAATTAAGAAAAGGGTACTTGAAATAAAAGAATTAAAGCATTGGAACCAACTACAAATTTCACCTCTAGCTCTAGCTAAGAGGTTAGCTAAGGAAAAACATATTAAAACTAGAACTAGAACTAAGAAAATGAAGAAAAACTAGCTGGAGGAGGCTAGGTAGCTTCCTGGGACTTGAACTCCTTGCTCCCCACGTCCTTGGTTTATTTGGAATAGAAGAGAGCACCTCCTTTTATAGTGCAGCAATAGTACAGTAACATAGCAGAATTTGTTTCGCCTGGTACGGCTTAACCAATGGTCGGATTGCCTTCAAATTTGGTTTATAGCTTCCTTGTAATGTGATATTCCTCATAGATGATTTAGATTTCCAAGATTATCCTCTGAATGGGCCCACAAATCACATCACCGACCGCCTCTCAAAATCGCGCACTTTGGGTACCTTCAGAACCAGTCATCTTGCTTTCAACGCCCCGGAGTGTACAGAGGTCGGATTGATCTCAAATTTTGAACATTGGTAGAAAACTTCCTCCTCTACATGATGGATGGATTAGATTGTCCAAAACAACCCCAGAATATGGTCCGAAAATTAGAACAATTAGGGCTTTTATAAACTCTGCGCAGTTGGAGCTTTCTGGATGGTCCATCTTTCTTCAACCGGTACGATCAAACCACACATCCTTTTGATCTGAAACTTTTGTGGTTATTTATATATGGATGTGTTCTAAAAGATGGTCAAAGTAGATTCTTCATATCATCAATGATGAGTCCTCTGGACCGGCCCAGAGTTGAACAGCGAAATCTGGAACTTTCTGGACAGTTCGTATTGTTTTGGCCACCACGGTCAATCCGTAGCTCCGATCGACACGAAACCACTTGGGTTAGTTCGGCATCGAGCTCCTCTTCGACATGGATGTGTTAGGATTTTCAAATATCATCAATATCAACCCAGAAAACTGGTCCAAAAAATCAGGTGCGGGAATACATTGTTGTTTTAGAATCTGGAATCTGAAACTTGCATGGCCGACCGGTCACGACCGGTCGGACAGGGCTGGCCGACCGGTCATGACCGGTCAGGCCCTCTTTGGCATTACTCCAGCAAGCATGGCCGACCGGTCAAGACCGGTCGGGCTTCCTTGGCCGACCGGTCAAGACCGGTCGGTCTCTTTTTCTTCTTGTTTTCTTCCTTTCTTTCTTCTATTTTCTTCTTTCTTTGCTTCCTTCTTTCTTTGGTCCACCTTGGGCCTTCATCAAAGGCTCCAAATGGCCCCTTTTTGGTCTCTAATTGAGTGAAGTCCGCTTTCATTCCTATAATCACAAAACATGTGTTAGATGGGCCTTTAAATCATGAAAATCATGCAAACCATGTCATGTAATGGGCAATGCAATGTATAAATTGGAGGTTCAACACACCCCCCAACCAGCTTTTTGCTAGTCCCGAGCAAAACATGCGTGAAACAATTTCAAACCTCCAAACCCAACTCTCCCTCAGAACCCATGATTCTATCCATTCCAAGGTGTATAAGTATAAAATTTGAAAAAATTAGGTGATAGAAGCTGAAATCTTGGACTCTCAAAACATAATAAGTGTCTACATGAAATTCCCGCTGATTGATTGATAAATAGAAGAGCTCGAACAAATTCAACCTAGTGTGCATAGTGAAAGTTCATCTCATGAGTTTCTAGGATCATCTTCTTCATAGATTAAGTAAACCAAGGATTTTAAGGTGCACAGAGCAACAACAAGCCTATGACAGGAATTTGCCTTACCGTCCTTCCGACGGCTTTCACACTACGTCCCATTTCCGGCTTTGGTTACGGTTCGACAATCCCCCGGTTGGTAATAGGTAGCCCTTTTCGAAATTTTCCACCATTTTTCCTTCATTCCCGATTTCATCCTTTCTTTCCTTTTTCTTTTAAAATTAGATAGGATTTTTAAAAATCCATATCTTTCATTATTTTTCCATGGACAAGGATGGACAAAATACCCCGGCTTGGTTTCTCAACACCTTTATATCAAAGTCTAGCTAATCCACAAATCACATAAACCTTTCAACTCATGAAAATCGTGTAATGTGAACTTGGTGTGAAGGTGTTCAAATTTTCTATCAATCACAACAATAGGGGAACTAACATATAAAACCATTATGTTGGGAGAATTCAAGACTTACAACATCACACACTTCGTATCTCCTCTTCTTATACTCATATCATCTCGAATGCATGGAAATAAGGTTTTCTAAAAGAGTTTTGAAATTTTAGAAAATTCGAAAAAAATTTGCGCATGTGAGGCTCGAAATGTTACAACATGCTAGATGAGGAATCTCATCTCACCCCCCAACCAAATCTTGCATTGTCCTCAATGTAAAAAGATATGCAATTAGCATGAACATGAGAGCAATGGTAAAATATGAGAGAGTGAGAACAATAGTACCTGAGATAGCAAGTTGATCAATTCTAGCATCTTCCACCGTCTCGATGAGACTTATTCAATCCTAATTGCAGAAAAATAAATCCTAACCTACCTACCTACCTTTGATTAGTCCGATCAACTACATGATCAAAGTTGAGCAGGATCTTCATGAATTTCAATAAATTTCTCATGAGGACCATCCAAAGTCCTGCTCGACAGTAAACATGTGTGCTTCTTATCATTGAAGTCCAATCGTATTGTGCGCCACATGCATAAAAGGAGGAGATAAGAGCAGCAAAAAGATATCTCCTCAAATTCTGATTTGGGTTATGATTGATTAAAAATGGGTCATCCCAATCAGAATTTTCAATGGGCTGAAGGACCCATGACGGTGGAGAGACATTCATCAAGTTTTCATTAGTTAAAGTTGTCTCTTCCACAAATTCAGAATTGTACAGTGTTTCCATAAACAATGGTAAAGAGTGTAAATCAGTGGAAAGGTGTTCTTCAGGCACCGACACCGTGTCTAACAAAATATCCAACTCCTTAATCATCTCATCATCAAGATCATAAGAGTGGGCCAAGCATTCCTCTAGGAAATCGAGATAGTCGGATGAAGGGTCCTCATCCTTCCTTAATGATTAAGAAATTCTGTTTCAATGGTAAGGAATTCCTCCTCTATAGAGAGGAGGTCTTCCAAAGAGAATTCTTCAGATTCAGTGGTAAGCACATCATTTAACATTGGTTGATCTTTGAAAATTTCAGATTGTGCCACCTCATCATCCAAAGGAATAGAATTTTCAATCAAAGGGAGGTCTACCACACTAGAATTTGGCATGTGTTGTTGGTGGAACGACTCAAAAAGATCGACTTCGGCCATCTCTCTAGCATGCATATCCTCTAAAGACTCATAATCATTATGCCCTTGGGAAAAAGAAACCATAGGTTCATAACCATTCACCACACCCTCATTGTAGGCAACCCCACTACCACTTTCAAATTTTATGGATTCCTCGGGTTCGTCAACCGTCATTGAAATCTCTTCATCATTAAGTTCAAAGCATCCAAAAGAGATAGTGGACTCACCATAATTGATGATGACATTGGGATCATCGAAATCAATCTCCTTTAAAAGTCTATCCATTAAATCAGAAGAGGGTTGGGCTTGGATAGCCTCATCCTCCTCATTGTTGGGGATTGATTCGGTGTTCCCAATGTTGGGTTTAATATCTTGAGATGGCGAGAGGTTTTGTATGCATTTCTCAGTTATTTCCATAAACTCTCGCAGCACATCCTCAAGAGTTCATGTCGGTTGCGGCTCATGAGAAAGAAACTCTTGAGGATAGTTGTTGGCATCCATGGTTGGTTCCTCCCTTGAACAAGGAGAATGGTGGTTTTCCCAATTAAGACCGTACGCATTGTAGGATGAAAAGTTATATGATGGTTGATAGGCATATCCATACAAGTAATCACGCATTGTCTTAACCGGTTGGCTACTATTCACCTGTTCCTTTTGTTGTTGCACACCTCTTACCATAACCGGTGGAACACTCATGTTATTTTCAATCCGGTAATCACGTAATGTTTTTCCCGGATGATTATCCAATTTTGCTTCGTTCCGGTGTTCCCCCATCGTCTTACATCGTGTCTCAATATGTGTATTGTTTTCATTAATGTAATCACGCATCGTCTTACGTGGGGCGGCAGTGGAGGTTGATTGAACCTTAGAAAAATACTTATGCTTATAATGGTTCCAATCATAAAGACTTTCAATTTCATGGTCTGACATCTCATCTTCCAAAAGATGCTTATATGCACCATTCGTCCAATCATACATGATGAAATTTTAAGAAATTGAAAACTACCCTAATATAAAAAAAAAGAACAAAAAGAAGGGATATGGGGAGATGTTACCCAATAGAGTGAGATCTATGTCAGCAACAATGTCCTACAAAATCAAAAAAGAATTTGTTAGTAATCTAAAAAAAAATCAGAAAATCTACTTCTATAAAAACTGAAAATCCTACCTAACTAAGATTACTCTATAACTACTAGAACAATTAAAATCGTTTAACTTTTTCCCCGGCAACGGCGCCAAAAACTTGTTCGCTTGCCTCAAGTGTAAGGCTGCGATGTAGTAATAAATCTCGGTAAGACCGAGGTCGATCCACAGGGAAAGAGGTAAACAATTCCAAGTACTCTAATAACTAGAATCTAAGAAGTTTGAGAAGATAGTTTTTCACATAAAATAGAAAAATCTGAAATTAAGAAGAACTAGAGCATTAAGGATCCACTTGTAGTAGTCCAATGTTAAATCCATTCATCCAAGTACAACACAATTAGAATCAAAGTCCTATCTCTCATCTAATTGGAAGATATAACATTCAAGCACAAACAATCCCACTTAAATCTGGAAATTAGATTTCTAGTTCTAATGAAGCACATAGAACTTGAACTTGTAGCCTTCGGAGTAACAGCCATGCCTATGGACTATGGCATGCTCAAGGGTTACTACAATTCTAATTCAAACAACCCAATCATGGTAATCTTAGAGAATTGCAAGGAACTCATGTCCGGAGCACACAAACTCTCACAAAACTTCTAAAAAAACCAAACTTTATTCAAAATAGAACTTCAAAATCCAAAATTAAGAAAAGGGTACTTGAAATAAAAGAATTAAAGCATTGGAACCAACTACAAATTTCACCTCTAGCTCTAGCTAAGAGGTTAGCTAAGGAAAAACATATTAAAACTAGAACTAGAACTAAGAAAAGGAAGAAAAACTAGCTGGAGGAGGCTAGGTAGCCTCCTGGGACTTGAACTCCTTGCTCCCCACGTCCTTGGTTTATTTGGAATAGAAGAGAGCACCTCCTTTTATAGTGCAGCAATAGTACAGCAACATAGCAGAATTTGTTTCGCCTGGTACGGCTTAACCAATGGTCGGATTGCCTTCAAATTTGGTTTATAGATTCCTTGTAATGTGATCTTCCTCATAGATGATTTAGATTTCCAAGATTATCCTCTGAATGGGCCCACAAATCACATCACCGACCGCCTCTCAAAATCGCGCACTTTGGGTACCTTCAGAACCAGTCATCTTGCTTTCAACGCCCCGGAGTGTACAGAGGTCGGATTGATCTCAAATTTTGAAAATTGGTAGAAAACGTCCTCCTCTACATGATGGATGGATTAGATTGTCCAAAAAAACCCCAGAATATGGTCCGAAAATTAGAACAATTAGGGCTTTTATAAACTCTGCGCAGTTGGAGCTTTCTGGATGGTCCATCTTTCTTCAACCGGTACGATCAAACCACACATCCTTTTGATCTGAAACTTTTGTGGTTATTTATATATGGATGTGTTCTAAAAGATGGTCAAAGTAGATTCTTCATATCATCAATGATGAGTCCTCTGGACCGGCCCAGAGTTGAACAGCGAAATCTGGAACTTTCTGGACAGTTCGTATTATTTTGGCCACCACGGTCAATCCGTAGCTCCGATCGACACGAAACCACTTGGGTTAGTTCGGCGTCGAGCTCCTCTTCGACATGGATGTGTTGGATTTTCAAATATCATCAATATAAACCCAGAAAACTGGTCCGAAAAATCAGGTGCGGGAATACATTGCTGTTTTAGAATCTGGAATCTGAAACTTGCATGGCCGACCGGTCACGACCGGTCGGATAGGGCTGGCCGACCGGTCATGACCGGTCAGGCCCTCTTTGGTATTACTCCAGCAAGCATGGCCGACCGGTCAAGACCGGTCGGGCTTCCTTGGCCGACCGGTCAAGACCGGTCGGTCTCTTTTTCTTCTTGTTTTCTTCCTTTCTTTCTTCTATTTTCTTCTTTCTTTGCTTCCTTCTTTCTTTGGTCCACCTTGGGCCTTCATCAAAGGCTCCAAATGGCCCCTTTTTGGTCTCTAATTGAGTGAAGTCCGCTCTCATTCCTATAATCACAAAACATGTGTTAGATGGGCCTTTAAATCATGAAAATCATGCAAACCATGTCATGTAATGGGCAATGCAATGTATAAATTGGAGGTTCAACACGAGCACTCGCAATACCCAAGGCGGGTGTCAATAATTCGAGAGCAGCAGTAGGCTTGCATGTTGCCCCCTTGGGAGGGAGGCCTCCCCCTCTTCGATCGCCTTTCGGCGAATTATCGATAACTTCAATTATCGGCTGACAACGGGTGTCAGCTGGAGGGGTCGCAGCAGGTGGAGGGGTCGCAGAAGCTGGAGGGGTCGCGGCTGTGCGAGAGGTCGTGGCAAGCCCTCCTGGTGCAGCCACACGCAGTTGTGGGCCTCGAGCAGACCCTTCTGCTAAAGAAGGCGCGGTTGAAGGACCACCCGTAGTTTTCTTTTGCCTCTTTGAGGCTGTACCCTTCAAACGGGGAAGTACCCCTAGTGCGCCCCTTTTATCCCCAACATTTTTCATCTCTTCTTGGAAGATGAGACCCGCAGCATAGAGGCAACGAGGCTCTAAAGCGGCGTTAACGTGGCGCGCAGCCGCTGAGAGCTTGTAGACTCTAACTAGCTTTTCGTTGAGTCCTCCTCGCAAGTTCGGCTTCACACCGGTCGGGATCCCTACAAGAAAAGGAGAAGGCACATTAATCATCATAGAGCAATGGCTTTGTTTCTTTCAGACAGACAGCAAAAACTTAACCCACCTTCGCCAAAATAGCGATTAACGTTATGGCCTTTGGGGTCGGAGCCCATTTCGAACTCCCAGTTGTTGGAGACATAAAACCATTTTTCCTCCACCCCGGGCAGTTGGAAGAAGGGTTTCCCAAAATGAAATTATTCCTGTGCCAGAAGTAGAGGTAATACCAACCCTCGCTAGCTGGTGCCTTCTTCAGCTGGAATAACCTTAAAAATTCCTCAGCGGTTAACTCATCGTTACCCGCTTGCTTCCAGAGGACAAAGGTACTTAAAAGCACCCGCCAGCCATTAACAATTAGTTAGCTCGGGGCAATCTTGTAAATATGAAGAAAATTTCGTATAAATGGGTGGAGGGGAAGATGCACGCCAACTTTGAAAAAGTATTCGTAAAAAGCTACGCAGCCTGGTGGCGGTGCATTGACTGTCTCCCCTCTCCCAGGACATCTAAAGGAAACGGAGTCTGGGACCCGATATTTTTCCCTAAGGCTAGAAAGCCTTTCCTCCGTCAGTATAGAGGAGTAACCGGCGGCAGAATATCTCCCGGCCGGTACTCTGGCGTTGTTAGATTAAGAAGAATAAGGGGTTTCATCTCCCAGAGGGACAATCTCTTCATCGGAAACCTCTGCCATTACAAAGAAAAAGTAAGATAGGAGAAGAAGAAAATAGGAAGGAAGACTACCTCTGCAAAGAGGTTTGCACCGAAAATAAAGAAGAAGAAGAAAGAAGAAATCTCTGCAGCTTAAAGTTCGAAAATGGAAGAAACCCCTGCAGGATTCGATATTTATACGCAATCCTTCCGCTTGATTTGAATGACACGCGGCGGCCTCTCATCCTGTACGATAAACGAACGGACGCGACATTAATTACGGAGACACGTGGCAGGAGACGCTTCACCTCTTACGGATGAAAAGCTGCGTAAAGCTGGCCATCATAAATGCAGTATCACGTCTGAAAACCCATGCGTGATTCTCTTCCAGCGCACATATACAAACAAAACTCTTGGCATACCTCTTCAAATACCAAGGGTTTGGGGGGAAGTTGTTATATATAAATGTGGCCTCCGAAGAAATGCGAGCAGTCCGCCTCGTGCTCGTCGAGAGGGGTCGCATCCCAAATGCGAGCAGCTCGCCTCGTGCTCGTCGCGAGGGGTCGCATCCCAAAATGCGAGCAGCCTGCCTCATGCTCGTCGTGAGGGGTCGCATCCCAAAATGTGAGCAGCTCGGCTAGTGCTCGTCGCGAGGGGTTGCATCCCAAAATGCGAGCAGCTCGGCTCCTGCTCGTCGCGAAGGGTCGCATCCTAAATGCGAGCACTCCTGATAAGAGTAGTTCCCTCGTCTCAGAGTACCAGCAGCCCGTATAGGCCGGTTTTGGGCTTATCTTCGCTTGCGATTCCGTATCTCGAGGGATCATTATCAAGGAACGTAATTAACCAGATGAGTAGTTGAATCAAACTATTCTTTTATCTAAGGATAAGCAGGATAAACATCTTATCTCATGAAATCCATAATAATCTTGAGATCTTGCGTAATAGAGTGGGACATTCGGATTTATATAAAAGGATGGTTTCATTAATACGAAGGTACACATTATTCACTCAAAGAATCGTATATTTGCTTTCCTTCAATCTTACCCTATCTAACTTAAGCATCGGAGGGCCAACGGCTGGGCGCTAGCCACCCATAGTTTTCCTTTGTCTCTTTTCAGGTCAGGAGGAAATCGTTAGCAAGGATAGGTGAACATCTGGAGGACCCTGTTACAAAATTTGACGTAAACAGGCACAAACGGCGATTCGTGCACACGCACCCCCTTTTTCGAAAGGGAGAATTCCGAGAGCGCGGAGAGGCGAGCGTCCACATCAGTAAAATTGATGGAGGTGCTGTCACTTTTGGAGATGGTAGCCATTGTAAAATCATTGGCCAAGGTAATTTTCAACTCCCTAATCTTCCTTTGTTTAAAAATGTTTTATATGTTGATGGATTAAAGCATAACTTGCTTAGTATTTCACAAATCTGCGACAATAATCATAGTGTTAAATTTTCTGATCGCGGATGTGAAATTCTGAATAATTCAGGAGATGTAATTTTACATGGTCGCAGTACCTCTGAAAATTGCTACATAATTGATCAAAGTTGCTCAAAGAAGTATTCATGTTAAATGACCCAACTTGATGAATCTGAACTTTGACATCAACGACTTGAGCATGTGAACTTCAGAAATTTATATAAATTGAATAAAAGGGATCACTTACATGACTTACCCAAACTAAGAAAGAAAGAAAACAAAGTATGTGGCTCATATCAAATTGGCAAAAAAATAAGAAGTTGTCATTAGAAAATAAACTCTCTAGCTACATCCAGACCCCTTGAACTTCTCCACATGGATTTAGTTGGACCAACTCGAACGGAGAGTAAGGGTGGTAAAAAGTATTTCTTAGTTATAATTGATGATTTTACTCGATTCTCTTGGGTAGCTTTTCTGAGAGAAAAATCTAAAACATTTGATGAATTCAAAAAGATCATCAAATGGATTCAGATTGAAAAACAAATATGTGTCAATAGAATCAGAAGTGATCATGGAACTGAATTTGAAAATAGCAATTTTCAGAAGTACTGTGAAGATCATGGAATTTTACATGAGTTTTCAGCTCCAAAAATACCTCAGCATAATGGAGTTGCTGAGAGAAAGAATAGAGTTCTTCAAGTGATGGCAAATGTTTTGCTAAATGGTAAGAATTTACCAAAGATTTTTTTAGCTGAAGCTGTGAATACTGCTTGTTACATTACTAATCGTGTGTATATTAGAGCAAGTAAGAATATGACACCGTATGAATTGTGGTTTGATAAGAAACCATCGGTTAAACATTTTCGAATTTTTGGAAGCTTGTGTTATTTTTTACGTGATCGGAAAAAAGTTGAAAAGTTTGATGCAAAAAGTGATGAAGGCATTTTTCTTGGGTATGCTACAAACAGTCGTGTACATCAAGTTCTAAACAAAAGAACTGGAGCGATTCAAAAATCCATAAATATGGTAATTAATGACCAAGATCAAAACTCCAGCTCTTCTATGGATGATGATGATATAGAAATATCACAATTTATTCCAAATGATGTTTTACTTCGATCAGTAAGAGACCATCCACAAATTCAAATTTTGGGTGATCCACTTACTGGTGTATGAACTTGAAGTTAGATAAAAGAGATTTGTAGTCAAGTATGCTTTACTTCACAAATAGAACCGTCCAACGTAAATGAAGCACTAACTGATGAAAATTGGATGTTAACTATGCAAGATGAGTTGAATTAATTTGTTCAAAATGATGTATGGTATCTTATTCCTTGTCCATCTGATAAGAATGTAGATGGAACTGAGTGAATTTTCAAAAAAAAAAAATCAGATGAACTTGAAAATATAATTAGGAACAAGGCTCGATTAGTTGCACAAGGGTACACTCAAATTGAAGGTATAAATTACGATGAAACCTTTGCACCAGTTGCTCGCCTTGAATGCATTAGACTATTCTTATCCATTGCTTGTTTAAACGTTTTAAAATTTATCAAATAGATGTGAAAAGTGTTTTTCTTAATGGTCATTTACATGAGGAAGTTTATATTGAACAACCCAAAAGATATGAAGATCCAAAACTTCCAAATCATGTATTTCGACTTAAGAAAGCTATTTATTGTTTAAAATAGGTACTAAGAGCATGGTATGATAAATTGACCCAATTTCTGATCAACCATGATTTTCAAATGGGTAATATTGACAAAACTCTATTATCAAACATTCACACAATGATATTTTGATTGTTCAAATATATGTAGATGATATTATATATGGATCAACTTCTACTAATTTGTCTCTTAAGTTTACTGAAATCTGAATTTGAAATGAGTATGATTGGTGAACTAACCTACTTTCTTGGATTTCAAGTCAGACAATTGAAAGAATGTATCTTTCTATCTCAAACTAAGTATGCTCAAAGCTTAGTTAAGAAATTTGGTTTAGATAATGGTAGAAATTATGATTCTCGTATGAGTACTACACTGCGATTATCAAAAGATGAACCTGGTAAAAGTGTAGACTCTCACCTATATAGAAGTATGATTGGTAGCTTATTGTACATAACTGCTAGTAGACCTGATATTGCATTCAGTGTTGGAGTATGTGCCAGATATCAATCTAAGCCCAAAGAATTACACTTAACTACAATGAAACGCATACTTCGATATGTTGCTAATTTAACTAATCTTGGACTATGGTATCCATGTGATACTTCATCTCAATTAGCAAGATATTCTAATGTTGATTAGGCTGGTAATGTTGATGATAGAAAATCTACAAGTGGTGCATGATTTTTTATTGATAATTGTCTTGTCTCGTGGATGAGTAAGAAACAAAATTCAATTTCTTTATCAACTGTAGAAGCTGAATACATTGCTATAGGAAGTGCATGTACACAGCTTATGTGGATGAAAAGAATGTTAGCTGATTATGGGATAACACAGGATACTATGTACCTATATTGTGATAACACCAGTGCAATTAATATATACAAAAATCACATTCAACATTCTCGGACAAAGCACATTAACATTCGATATCATTATATCCGAGAATTGGTTGAAGAAAAATCAGTTTTGATGGAATATATTCAAACTGAAAATCAATTAGCAGGTATTTTTACCAAACCCTTGACAATACAAGATTTCAAAAATTAAGAAATGATATTAGTTTGTGTTCTGTGTAACTATTTTGTTTTACATCATTTCATGCATTATTTTAAAAAAAAAATCGGCCAACCAGTGACCAAACTGTTCGGTCAGCCGAACAGCACGGTCATTCCACTTTTAAGAGATGAAAACCCATTTTTTCACTCTTCTTCTTCGGTCGGTCAGTGCTCCTCTTCGATTACCCATCATCTTTGTTATACAAGTATTGTGAGTTGATTTCTCATCAATATTCTTCTTGATTTCGTCATTTAATCAACTACATTGATTCTTAGTCTCATCTTTGTGGTTAAAAACCCTTGTTTTTTGGGGTTTTCTTATTGAAGTATTTTTCTTGATATATTTTTTCAATCTTTTGTCATGAAACGTCATCCTAAACGAGCCGTTAGCAAATCCTATCTCGGCTCCTCTTCTCGTTCCATTCAAAGAGAAATTCGGACAATTCCAAGTTGGAAGATGATCCCGACTATGTCCGTGATTTTCGTTCTAGAGATATCATTGTTGAACGATTTGTTAATATTAATCATATTGCTAAATATGAGTTGCATGATCTTCTTTCCGAGGTCGGTTGGGAAAAGATTCTCCAATGGGGAGGAAATGCATACCAGTCAATAGTCCAAGTCATGTATTCCTCCATCTCAGAATTCTCTCTAGGTGATGACATATTCTTTAAGATTAAATTCTTAGAGGAAACTGTGACAATTACACCCTCTACCATTGCGTCATTAATAGAAATTGACATGGCAGAGGATGGAATTCCAATTCCTCCCTTATTTGAGAAGATGTCTCAATCTAAGAAAAATATTGTTACTCGAGTTTTGTGTGGATTTGACGCGGATTGGAGATCGAGTAATGCTCTTCCTCTTGAAAAATTATTTCCTAAGTTTCGTGTTCTTCATCGTATCTTCACTTCCAATGTCTATCCTAGAGCAGGAAATAAAACCGATCTAACTCCCTTCATATTACCTGTTCTGCCTTCCATTGCTACTGGAATACGTATTTGTCTTCTTACATTTATCTGTGCCTATATTATTCATTATCGCATGCCGCCTAAGCATGAAAATTTGCCCTTCGGTTATCTTATTACAACTTTTGCCCTAAATATGCGTGTTCAAATTCCAACTGGAGAAGCACCGGAGTCCGAACTTCCTTTCAATAATTCTAATTTGAATATGATGACTTTGAAGCCTTTGCTTGAACAACGTGGTGACACTCAAGAGCATGAGCATGATAGAGAAGGCACTGAAGGCGATGTGAATATGGATGATTTATTTGATGAAGTTGATGTTGTAGATGAAGATGATCTAGATTACAATCCTTCTTATTTTAATTCTCGTATTTCTGCCCTGGAACAGAGGATGGGTTCTTTGCATGTCTCTCAGGAAACTCTTATTGCAACACATAAGCTTAGTATGAAATACATGAAAAAGTATTTTCATTGTATGAGCAACAGTCTAAAGCGTATTGATCCTGAGATGCCATAACCTTCCTCTTCATCTGGGTCAGACTGATTTTCTATTTCTAGTTAGTTTGTAATGAATGTCTATGAGTACTATATTAGTAGACTCAGTATGTTAGATTCTAGTTTAGTATGCTATTATGTTACTTGACTCCTTCTATTTTGTTTTTCTTCTTTTATCAACTTGTGACAAAAAGGGGGAGAAATTTATATACTTATATGCTTTAATACTTTGATGCTATGAATGAATGTGCTATGCTATGTTATTGTGCAAAATTATCTTTTGTAAGCATATGTGCAGGGGGAGCAGCATAATTTTAGGAGGAATAGGGAGAGCACACAAGTTAAGTGTCACGCCCTGAAATTCGAGACTCGAGTATAACAACTCAGGCTCGAGTTTCAGAGTGTGAACTCAATCCAAATATAACCTGTAGAGAGATTTCATTCCATATACCACAATAATACTAAACTGAAGTATTTTATTAACCATGAATTAAATCTCAAATAAAAGTTTAAATCAAGCAACTACATCCATTCTGCAAAACATTCAAATCTACTAAATTCTGTTTTCAATCATCTTCTAAAGGAAATAAATTCAACGCCTAAACAAATATAAGTCTTCTAATAAAAATAATCATCCAAATATTCTGCTTCAGCTGCTCCTCCTTCCTCTTGATATCCTGCAGGAACTGTGGTGATTTTGGTGAGCTAAAGCCCAGTGAGATCATTTTCATCATAAGTAATATTCCAGTTGATAGAATGTTAGACGTGAAATACTAACAGCTAGGATTATGTGAGCATATACAAGAATATAATGAAGATCTAAACACCTTATGTCTTATTAGAAGTGAAACATGTTCATCATGATGTCATGTATGTTATGATACGTGCGAGAGCAACAAACGTCTAGGAACTCGTTGCCACTGAACATTAGGAACCTGTCGCAAATCAATCATGCTCGCCTAACCGGTACAACGAGGCGGCAAATCAACCATGCACGCCAGTGGGCAAATCAACCATGCACCACTGATCCAACCGAGCAAATCAACCATGCTCAACAAGTGAAACGACCAGAACTCGCTGCCACTGAACATTAGGAACCTGTCGCAAATCAACCATGCTCACCTAACCGGTACAGCGAGGCGGCAAATCAACCATGCACGCCAGGAGTCAAATCAACCATGCTCCTGTTCTGTCGTTGTGTATAAGAATGTATATGAATGTCATGAATCATGAGAACATCTCTTCAAGCATACAATGCATACCAAAACCAAATTCCAATCATACCATGCATGCATTACTCTTATTCAAGTAATTCGTCATCTAACCCTAGTTGATGGTAAACTTGAATCTAAAGAAGGATAACATGTAAAATCTTTGTGTTTCGATACTTACTAGTGTTATTCTAACTAGAAGTCTTGTACACGACCTAATCTAGGTTGAGTTTGCTTAACAATTTTCCTGAGATACTAGTACAGAAAATTTTGAGGGAAGAAACATTAATAAGGAGGAAAAGAAATTAGAGGATGGATCTTAGAACAAAATCAAGTGATGGATCCCTTACCTAGGATGCGTACTATACACAAATACAAATCAAATTCCTAGACCTTATTAGAAACAGAACTAAAGAAGGATCCTTACCTTAGATCCATAACATAAAACAACAAGACAATTGGTATTTGAAGAAAGATGGAAACAAGCTAGTAAGGGGAAGACTAATGGAAATTCCTTTAGAAGAATCACTCACTGTATGATGAACTATCGGCTTCGCACAAGCCCAAACTAGGTTCTGAGTTGGCTCAATGAGTCGACTTGGTTTGAATATCTAGAAGATCCTTCTTCTCTCTTCTTTTCCTTTCTTTTCTTTTCCTCTTCTTTTCTTTTCTTTTCCTTTCTTCTTCTTCTTCCTTTTCTTTTCTTTTCTTGTTTCTTACTGACTGGTGCTGCCCTTACAGCATCCGCAACTACCTTCCTCTCTCTCCCTCTCTCTCTCTCTCTCTCTCTCTCTCTCGTTTCTTCTCCTTTTCTTCTTTTTCCTTCTTCCTTTCTTTCTCTTTCTTCTTTTCTTTCTCTTTTCCTTCTCCTCCTGTTTCTTCCTTGCTGCCCCAGCAAGAGGAGCAACAGCAGCACGGCGGCAGCAACAGCAACAGCGGCAGCAGCGGCAACAGCGGCAGCAGCGGCAGCAGCAGCAACAGCGGCAGCACAACCACCCACTCTCTCTCTCTCTACCGGCTTCTCTCTATCTATTGTGAGTAACTGACCCTCTCCCCGCAAGGGAGAGAGGTTTTTATAGCGCTGGATGACCGACCCAGCGTCGGTTTCTGTTTCATGCGGTGCGTGCGGTGCGCACAAGACTCACCCACACCGACTTGCTTCCTTCGCTGTGGATTGATACCCGGTCAGATCCAATCCAAATTTCGGACGTTGACTAAACAGTGGGTGGTCCATAGAATGGACGGTTTGGATCAAGCATTAGAGTCCACCCTAAGGCACGTACGCTGGTCGAAGGTGGACAGCGATCGGACGCTGTTTAATCCGAACTGTAATACGCAGTCGCTTGCAGTCCATAAAATCCGCACAACTACACCCGGTTACCGTCGGTATTGTAGGAGGACTCTTACTCAAGAATCCCGGATCGAACGGGCGATCGCGGACGCATCTGCTTCCGGAAATCATCTCCGCGCAAGACTTCTAACGCAGGTGCATACGGACGCTCGATCATGCTTCCGACGTTGGCGTTTACTCCCGTACGGTCGGAACTTCCTTCCGCATCCAATGAACGGTCCGGATCGAACCATGGGGTCTATCTCGATGATTGCATGGGGTCCATTGGTGAGGATGTGCGGACGCTGTAACAGCGTCCGCTGTTTCAGCGGCCGTAAAAATCGGAAGGTTTCCTCTTCTTTTTTTTTTAAAGACACCGTTACGTGCGGCGCACGTACACCCACGTTCTGGGTTCCACTTTCATGTGGGGCCCACCTGTTGTGATCACCGACGGACGGTGGGGATAAAACCAGCGGCGAGCGTCCGCTCGCGGCACTGACAGCGGGCGAAGAAGAGGAAGAAACCTCTTCCAAACACGCGGTCAACGCGGGTTGACCGCGCATTGATGGTGCACGGGATGCACGTGGGTCCCACCGTGATGTATATACAAAATCCACTCCAATCATTAGATAGGCCAAGTTATTTTAGGGTATGACACCAAAAATGAGACGATTCCGAAGTTAGATGGCCCACTTATGGCCCAATTTCTGATTAAAGCGTTTATAGAATGATCGGAGGATTGAAATTTAACATGTATGGTTGGATCGTGTCCTAGAACTAGTATCTAAGGTTTTGTATGGTAATGATTACCTGAAATCGTGATCCATGCAAGTATCCTATAACTTGAGTTCACTTAATACCCTATTTTTCTGATTTATTGTAGATTATACGAAACCCGCAACTTCTACCCTATTCCGGTATTCGTGTGGAGCTTCCTAGTGAAAGGATCATATCATAATCCCTACAGGTCGTTTAATATTAACTCATTCACTAATTATTTAATTACTTAATTAGAGTATTAATTAAATTATCTTTGAATTCTAGCGCAACTACTGTAAAACCAGGGTTATTACATTCTACCCTCCTAAAAGAAAAATTTCGTCCTCGAAATTAAACGTACCTCAAAATAGTTCTGGGTATTTTTCTCGAATTTCATCTTCTCGCTCCCAAGAAGCTTCTTCAACTTCGTGATTACTCCACTGTACTTTTACGAGTGGTATCGTTTTGGTACGCAGTACTTGTTCCTTTCTGTCTAGAATCTTAACTGGCTTCTCAATGTATGTAGTATCTTCTCGAATCTCTAACGGTTGCCAATCGATGACGTGGGAGACATCCCGTTCGTACTTTCGCAACATGGAAACATGGAAGACATTATGAATACTCGATAACTGAGGAGGTAAGGCCAGTCTGTATGCCACAACGCCAACTTTAGCCAATACTTCAAATGGTCCAATATATCTTGGAGCTAACTTTCCCTTCTTCCCAAATCGCATGACTCCTTTCATTGGAGAAACTTTCAAAAATACATGATCGCCCACGAAGAATTCCAATTCCTTCCTTCGGTTATCTGCATAACTCTTCTGTCGGCTCTGGGCGACACGGATACGTTCCTTTATAATCGCAATCTTCTCAGAAGTCTGTTGTACAAGTTCAGGTCCTAATAAAGCTTTCTCGCCCACCTCTGTCCAACAGTTAGGGGATCTACAAGGTCTACCATAAAGTGCTTCGAACGGTGCCATTCCAATAGTCGACTGGTAACTATTATTGTATGCAAACTCTATCAGAGGAAGATGGTCGTCCCAATTACCCTTGAAATCGATAACACAGCACCTGAGCATATCTTCTAATATTTGATTCACTCTTTCCGTCTGGCCATCAGTCTGTGGATGAAAGGCGGTACTGTAATCTAGTTTAGTTCCCAATGCCGCCTGTAGTCCCTTCCAGAACCGAGAAACAAATCTAGGGTCACGATCGGAAACAATCGAAATAGGCACCCCATGAAGTCTCACGATCTCCTTGATGTACAACTTACTCAGCTCTTCTAAGGAGTTATTCATTCGCACTGGTAGAAAATGAGCTGACTTAGTTAACCTGTCTACAATCACCCATACAGCATCATGATTTCTCCCTGACCTGGGCAGACCCACAACAAAATCCATGGATATACGTTCCCATTTCCATTCTGCAATTTCTAATGGTTGTAGTAGTCCAGAAGGTCTCTGGTGTTCAGCTTTAACCTGTTGACAGGTGAAACACTTGGATACAAAATTTGCAATCTCCTTCTTCATGTTATTCCACCAATATGTTCTGCGAACGTCGCGATACATCTTCGTACTTCCAGGATGTATTGTCAACTTGGATCTATGGGCTTCCTCCAAAATTTCTTTCTTTAGTTCGGCTACGTCTGGCACGCACACTCTTCCTCGGTACCTGATTGCTCCATCTGTCCCCACTTTCCATTCAACTGCTGTATCGGCGTCTACAACTGAAATTCGATTCTGGAGCCACGAGTCCTGCTTTTGGGCGTCTATGATCTGGGTTACCAATGTTGGCTGGATCGACAAGTTTCCAAGGAAGGCCATAGTGCTATTTTCCCATTGTTTGATCTCGTAATCCTTGATATTTTCTAACAATTTCCATTCCTGCATGGCGAGAGTTGCGGCAAGTAATTGTTTCTTCCTACTCAAGGCATCGGCCACAACATTTGCCTTGCCCGGATGGTAACAGATGTCGAAGTAATAGTCCTTTAGGAATTCTAGCCACCTTCTCTGCCGCATGTTCAGCTCTTTCTGGTCAAATAGGTATTTTAGGCTCTTATGATCGGTATAAAGTTCAAACTGCTCTCCATACAAATAATGTCTCCATATTTTTAGAGCGAAAACAACTGCGGCAAGCTCCAAATCGTGAGTAGGGTAATTTTGCTCATGTTTCTTCAACTGCCTGGAGCCATAAGCGATCACCCTTCCATTCTGTGTAAGAATACATCCTAGCCCTTGGTGAGAAGCATCCGTGTAGACGACAAACTTTTCTCCCTCCGCTGGAATCGTTAATATCGGTGCCGACGTTAAATGCCTCTTAAGCCTCGTAAATGCTAATTCGCAACTGTCATCCCATGTAAAGGTCTTACTCTTCCCCGTTAGATTGGTTAACGGTCTCGCAATTTTAGAGAACCCGTCGATAAACCTCCTGTAATAGCCTGCCAAACCCAAGAAGCTTCTTACTTCCGATGCATTTGTGGGTTGTTCCCAGTCAATCACGGCTTCGATCTTTGTCGGGTCTACAGAGATTCCCTTTTCCGACACAACGTGGCCCAGAAATTTTACTTCCTTCTTCCAGAACTCGCACTTTTTGAGTTTTGCATAGAGCTGGTTATCCTTGAGGATCTGTAACACAGTCCTAAGGTGTTCCTCGTGTTCCTCATAAGTCTTGGAGTAGATGAGGATATCGTCGATGAAAACAATGACGCACTGATCGAGGTAAGGCTTGAACACCCTATTCATTAGGTCCATAAACACCGCCGGAGCATTCGTGAGCCCGAAGGGCATAACCAGGAACTCATAGTGGCCGTAACGTGTCCTGAAGGCGGTTTTTGGTATGTCTGGGTCTTTGATTCTTAACTGATGGTACCCTGACCTCAAATCTATTTTGGAGAAGTATCGAGCTCCCCTTAGTTGATCGAACAGGTCATCGATACGAGGCAAAGGGTATTTATTTTTAATTGTGGCCTTGTTAAGCTGCCGATAGTCAATGCATAGCCTCATTGAGCCGTCCTTCTTCTTCACAAATAGGACCGGAGCTCCCCAAGGTGATGTGCTGGGCCTTATAAATCCTTGATCCAGCAGTTCTTGTATCTGCTTCTTAAGCTCTCTTAATTCCAATGGGGCCATGCGGTATGCTGCTCTAGATATCGGGGCAGTCCCTGGTACCAGTTCGATGGAAAAGTCCACTTCTCTCCGAGGGGGCAATCCAGGGATTTCTTGGAACACGTCAGGAAATTCGTTAACTATGTGAATTTGTTCGGTATGGTTTTCCTGATCCTCCGTCTCGGATAGTGCTGCCATGATAGTTATTGAATCTACATGTTTGCCCCCACGAAATGTGATGATTGGTTGATTTGGGGCGGAGAAAGTCACCGTCTTTTCGTAACAGTCTAAAGTGGCGTGATGTGCGGCTAACCAATCCATTCCTAGGATAATTTCGAATCCCGACATATCCATGACGATTAGGTTTGCTGGCAGGCAAGCCTCGCCTATCAAGATGGGACAGTCCTTACACATACGATCTAATACCACCGATCGACCAATGGGTGTGGCAATAGTTAGATTCCTATCCATATTCTCGCTAACCAATCCCAAAGAAGTGACCAAGGATGCAGAAATAAATGAGTGGGTAGCCCCCGTATCAAACAAAGCTTTGACAGGTGTCGTGAATATAAAAAGCGTACCTTCGACTACTGTCCCATTTGTGTTATGCTCAGGTGGGGCATCTGTGACTGCGTAGCACTGTGCTGCTGCTTCTTCAGGCACTGGTTCTTCTTCGGGTGGCATTTCTTCATGTTCCTGTGCTATTTCAAGCTCCCCTGCTGGCGGGGCTACTGCGTAAACTCGCCCTTGGGCTTGCTGTCTTGGTGGTTGGTGACCAGGCCTCGTAATAGAGAAAGGCTGTGTTGGTTGCAGCCTTTGGGAGTATTGTGGAGGTCTCTGGTGTTGCACATGTGGTCGATGTTGTGGCTGTGCATTTTGTGATGGTGGTCCGCGTGTCTGGGACACCGGGCGCGATGGTCCCTGGACTAATAAAGGGCATGATGGTCGCGTGTGACCCACTTCGCCACAATTATAACATCTCCCTTGAAATTGATTGCTGCTCGGTGGAGGCGGGGGTGCAGAACTGCTCATCATTCGCTGTCTCTTGTCCGCATGTTGGGGTAGTGCAGAAGATGACGCCTTGTTTTTCGACCCCGTGTCGGACTTTTTCTGATCCCGATCCTTCCAAAACTCCTCAAAGTCTCTCTCCACCACTAAGGCCTTATTAAAGACCTCCATGTAAGTCGTCAGTTCGAAGGCCCGCACTCTGCTGCGTATCGGTGGTTTGAGACCGTTCTCAAATTTTCGGGCCTTATCCTCTTCCTCTCGTACCATAGAAGTGGCATACCTTGCCAACTCTGTAAATTTGGCTTCATACTGTCTGACGGAAAGCTTCCCCTGTTCCAACCTCATGAATTCCACTATCTTTTGGTCCCGCATAGTTTTTGGGAAGTATTGTTTATTAAACTTGTCGCAGAAGGAGTCCCAGGACCATTCAGTGCCTGGGGGAACTGATCTCACCATGGATTTCCACCAGTGATATGCTTCTCCTTCGAGTACAAAGGTGGCTAAAGTAACTTTCTCCTCGTCTTTGCATCCCATCCCATCAAAGAGTTTCTCCATTTCGTTGCGCCAGTGTTCAGCCTCATTCGAGTCGGGAGACCCGTTGAATGAGGGGGGTCGTAATCGCTTGAATCTCTCCAGTAACCCACCTGAATTCCCATGAGTGGTTGGCGGGGGCATCGGGTTCTGCTGGTGATTCTGAAGCCCAATTACGCTGACCACAGTCCCCAATACTTTCATCATTTCTTGTAGCAGCTGGTTTTGTTCGGCCAACCCAGGAATTGCCGTCGTCGTATTGTTAGTAGCGGGTGGGGTGGAGGGCATCCCGTTTTGCTCGCTGCGACCCGTCATGGTAAATCTACGAGTCAAGTAGAATCATAAGTTAATACTTAATAGGATTGGTGTCGACAAAGGACTGGATTATTCATCTTAAATCTAATCCTAACCCATAACCCTAGGCTCTAGGATCTCGAAATTCTCTCTGATACCAAACTGTCACGCCCTGAAATTCGAGACTCGAGTATAACAACTCAGGCTCGAGTTTCAGAGTGTGAACTCAATCCAAATATAACCTGTAGAGAGATTTCATTCCATATACCACAATAATACTAAACTGAAGTATTTTATTAACCATGAATTAAATCTCAAATAAAAGTTTAAATCAAGCAACTACATCCATTCTGCAAAACATTCAAATCTACTAAATTCTGTTTTCAATCATCTTCTAAAGGAAATAAATTCAACGCCTAAACAAATATAAGTCTTCTAATAAAAATAATCATCCAAATATTCTGCTTCAGCTGCTCCTCCTTCCTCTTGATATCCTGCAGGAACTGTGGTGATTTTGGTGAGCTAAAGCCCAGTGAGATCATTTTCATCATAAGTAATATTCCAGTTGATAGAATGTTAGACGTGAAATACTAACAGCTAGGATTATGTGAGCATATACAAGAATATAATGAAGATCTAAACACCTTATGTCTTATTAGAAGTGAAACATGTTCATCATGATGTCATGTATGTTATGATACGTGCGAGAGCAACAAACGTCTAGGAACTCGTTGCCACTGAACATTAGGAACCTTTCGCAAATCAATCATGCTCGCCTAACCGGTACAACGAGGCGGCAAATCAACCATGCACGCCAGTGGGCAAATCAACCATGCACCACTGATCCAACCGAGCAAATCAACCATGCTCAACAAGTGAAACGACCAGAACTCGCTGCCACTGAACATTAGGAACCTGTCGCAAATCAATCATGCTCGCCTAACCGGTACAACGAGGCGGCAAATCAACCATGCACGCCAGTGGGCAAATCAACCATGCACCACTGATCCAACCGAGCAAATCAACCATGCTCAACAAGTGAAACGACCAGAACTCGCTGCCACTGAACATTAGGAACCTGTCGCAAATCAACCATGCTCACCTAACCGGTACAGCGAGGCGGCAAATCAACCATGCACGCCAGGAGTCAAATCAACCATGCTCCTGTTCTGTCGTTGTGTATAAGAATGTATATGAATGTCATGAATCATGAGAACATCTCTTCAAGCATACAATGCATACCAAAACCAAATTCCAATCATACCATGCATGCATTACTCTTATTCAAGTAATTCGTCATCTAACCCTAGTTGATGGTAAACTTGAATCTAAAGAAGGATAACATGTAAAATCTTTGTGTTTCGATACTTACTAGTGTTATTCTAACTAGAAGTCTTGTACACGACCTAATCTAGGTTGAGTTTGCTTAACAATTTTCCTGAGATACTAGTACAGAAAATTTTGAGGGAAGAAACATTAATAAGGAGGAAAAGAAATTAGAGGATGGATCTTAGAACAAAATCAAGTGATGGATCCCTTACCTAGGATGCGTACTATACACAAATACAAATCAAATTCCTAGACCTTATTAGAAACAGAACTAAAGAAGGATCCTTACCTTAGATCCATAACATAAAACAACAAGACAATTGGTATTTGAAGAAAGATGGAAACAAGCTAGTAAGGGGAAGACTAATGGAAATTCCTTTAGAAGAATCACTCACTGTATGATGAACTATCGGCTTCGCACAAGCCCAAACTAGGTTCTGAGTTGGCTCAATGAGTCGACTTGGTTTGAATATCTAGAAGATCCTTCTTCTCTCTTCTTTTCCTTTCTTTTCTTTTCCTCTTCTTTTCTTTTCTTTTCCTTTCTTCTTCTTCTTCCTTTTCTTTTCTTTTCTTGTTTCTTACTGACTGGTGCTGCCCTTACAGCATCCGCAACTACCTTCCTCTCTCTCCCTCTCTCTCTCTCTCTCTCTCTCTCGTTTCTTCTCCTTTTCTTCTTTTTCCTTCTTCCTTTCTTTCTCTTTCTTCTTTTCTTTCTCTTTTCCTTCTCCTCCTGTTTCTTCCTTGCTGCCCCAGCAAGAGGAGCAACAGCAGCACGGCGGCAGCAACAGCAACAGCGGCAGCAGCGGCAACAGCGGCAGCAGCGGCAACAGCGGCAGCAGCGGCAGCACAACCACCCACTCTCTCTCTCTCTACCGGCTTCTCTCTATCTATTGTGAGTAACTGACCCTCTCCCCGCAAGGGAGAGAGGTTTTTATAGCGCTGGATGACCGACCCAGCGTCGGTTTCTGTTTCATGCGGTGCGTGCGGTGCGCACAAGACTCACCCACACCGACTTGCTTCCTTCGCTGTGGATTGATACCCGGTCAGATCCAATCCAAATTTCGGACGTTGACTAAACAGTGGGTGGTCCATAGAATGGACGGTTTGGATCAAGCATTAGAGTCCACCCTAAGGCACGTACGCTGGTCGAAGGTGGACAGCGATCGGACGCTGTTTAATCCGAACTGTAATACGCAGTCGCTTGCAGTCCATAAAATCCGCACAACTACACCCGGTTACCGTCGGTATTGTAGGAGGACTCTTACTCAAGAATCCCGGATCGAACGGGCGATCGCGGACGCATCTGCTTCCGGAAATCATCTCCGCGCAAGACTTCTAACGCAGGTGCATACGGACGCTCGATCATGCATCCGACGTTGGCGTTTACTCCCGTACGGTCGGAACTTCCTTCCGCATCCAATGAACGGTCCGGATCGAACCATGGGGTCTATCTCGATGATTGCATGGGGTCCATTGGTGAGGATGTGCGGACGCTGTAACAGCGTCCGCTGTTTCAGCGGCCGTAAAAATCGGAAGGTTTCCTCTTCTTTTTTTTTTTAAAGACACCGTTACGTGCGGCGCACGTACACCCACGTTCTGGGTTCCACTTTCATGTGGGGCCCACCTGTTGTGATCACCGACGGACGGTGGGGATAAAACCAGCGGCGAGCGTCCGCTCGCGGCACTGACAGCGGGCGAAGAAGAGGAAGAAACCTCTTCCAAACACGCGGTCAACGCGGGTTGACCGCGCATTGATGGTGCACGGGATGCACGTGGGTCCCACCGTGATGTATATACAAAATCCACTCCAATCATTAGATAGGCCAAGTTATTTTAGGGTATGACACCAAAAATGAGACGATTCCGAAGTTAGATGGCCCACTTATGGCCCAATTTCTGATTAAAGCGTTTATAGAATGATCGGAGGATTGAAATTTAACATGTATGGTTGGATCGTGTCCTAGAACTAGTATCTAAGGTTTTGTATGGTAATGATTACCTGAAATCGTGATCCATGCAAGTATCCTATAACTTGAGTTCACTTAATACCCTATTTTTCTGATTTATTGTAGATTATACGAAACCCGCAACTTCTACCCTATTCCGGTATTCGTGTGGAGCTTCCTAGTGAAAGGATCATATCATAATCCCTACAGGTCGTTTAATATTAACTCATTCACTAATTATTTAATTACTTAATTAGAGTATTAATTAAATTATCTTTGAATTCTAGCGCAACTACTGTAAAACCAGGGTTATTACATTAAGCATACAAGACAAGAAATATTTGTTTTTATGGATGTTAAGAGTCGCTTGTAACTCAATATGTTGTGTTTTGTCATGAAATTGACAAATGGGGAAATTGTAAGTGTTAAGCACAAAATGTGAGTGCTAAGCACAGTATATTATAAGTGTTGTCAAATTTCGTAAACATTAGTTTAGTATATGAGGTTGTGTGAGCAAGCTAAGTTCTTTGAGAAGACAAGAGTCTACCCCAACAAACACAAATCAAGTCTATCGACTCTACAAAAAGATGCGGCAAAGTTATGAAGATAAACCATATATGCCAAGATAATATTGACCATAGGGATGGCCCTAGGTTAGGTATTTTCATATGACTTTTAACGTAGCCACTCTAATCTCTTTGAAAAAGTCATATTTCAAGAAATTCGGCTAGCCTAATCCTATGTTCGGTCAACCCAAGAATCTTCGGCCAGCCCAAGAATCTTCAATCAAGTTTCCAGCAAGCTTGATTGAAAATTTTTGGAGATGTTCGACCAGCCCGGCCCTGTGTTCAGCCAGCCAAACATGCTTCGACCAGCCCAAGAAACTTCGGTCAAGTTTTCAGATGTAAAACAAATTTTTAAACTCGGATCTCGGGTCAGCCGAAGCTCACTCGGGCTAGCCAAACCGACACTCGGATCAGCTGAAGTTTAAACAAAATCTTATCCCGTGAAATCTGATAGCCGTTGGGATAAAACGGTTGAATCTTAAGTTAGCCGAATGCAATCTTAGGTCAGCCGAAGAGCTAACTTTTTTACTATAAATACATCTTTCTTCACTCTATTTTTTATCAAGAAAAAGTAGAAAAATTACTATTTCTCTGGTGATAAAGCTCTCCATTATATTCTAGTTATCTGTTTTAAATTTCTATTTTATTTTATAGCTATCTCAGTTCTCTTCTCATTTAATTTGATTGTGTAAAGAGAAGATCATTCTCATACTAGAAATAAGAGAACTAAAATTGCAGTTTTAGGAAAACTCTCTTTAGAAATTCATAAATCCATCTTGTTCGAGCTATATTGGTTTATCTTCTTCAAAGATCGGATCGCTGCATCATTGAAGCTTCATCTCTGCTAAGCTTCATCATCTTCTACAAGAAGAACGGTAATATCTTTCCAGACTTTGGGTTTTATTTAAGATAGCCCATAAAAATCTTAAACTAGGTTGTTAGTAATTAGTCTGTGAAAATCACTTAAGGTTATTGATTAACCTGTGAAAATCATTTGAGGTTTTGTTGTGATGAGCCTGTAAAAATCACAATCTCTGTATCAGGTTTTAAAGATGAACCTGTGAAAACTTTTATATAGTGTAAAGCTAAAATTACAGGGAGAAGTAATTTTGGGAGTGGAGTAGGTGCAAGTTGTTTTAGCACCGAACCACTATAATTCTCTGTGTTGTGGTGATTGCTTTTATTGTTTATCTTTTTTATGTGCCTAATTGTTTATGAAACCTTAAATCGTGACATAAGGTTGTCATACTTAGATTTCTAAGTGATATAAGGTTATCCTACTTAGTTTGTTAAATGGAAGGTTGTACTACTTAATCTCTAAGTGAAAGGTTGTCCTACGATTTAATCCAAGGTTTTCATATTGCACTTTATTTGCTTAATTATTTTCAGATTGGTTAATTGCATATTTAATCTTGCTAATATTGTGATTGATTCTCTTATTTATTTTAAGATTGCAAGATGATGAATTGAATTGAGTTGTCCTATTCAACCCCCCCCCCCCCCCTTCAAGGACATTTATAGGTTCATCCTTTTTCAGAGGGCATTGATCAAATGGTCAAGATCATCAAATAGGTGTGATATTTGCATGGTTTCCGATAAAAAGTTCATTGGACCTAATGGACAGTACCCAGATCCGCCTATTGAACTGTTGAAGTACTGTCCCAATGCAATTAGGAGCACTATAACAATTGGTCCGATAACACCAGAGAATCTTCGAAAGTTTAATAAAAGAAACGTTTCCCTTTGACGGGAATGGCTGTACCTTGGTGGCACCATGGCAGTTGTGGGGCCCACTTGGTACGTGCATGACATCTAACCCATCCAAAATGCATGCCCTAACATGATGTTCTTGCACACCCACCCACCACACATATATATAAAGCAAGTTCAATCTTTAGGTAGCCCCACCATAGAGATCTTGTACAACTTCCAAAAGCCCCAAAGATCAAGCGGTGGGGTCCACATGCTATATGTATCGCATCCACCCCAACCAAAAGCTGTGTCCCACCATGACGACAGGATACCCTAAAAATCATGTAAATCCAAGTATCAGGTGGGGCAAGACCACTTAAGATTTGGATGGGCTTTAGGGGTCGCGGATTAGCTACGGACAGGTTGAGTAGCGAGACTCACTACTGAAGTGAGGTCACCATGTTTTGTGGCCCTATCATGATGTATGTGTTGTATCTACACCGTCCATCCATTTGGAGATATCATTTTAGGGCAAGATCCAAAAAATGAGTCAAATCCAAAGCGAGTGGACCCCACCTCAGAAAACAGTGGAGGTTGAACGCCTACCATTAAAAACTTCTAGGGCCACAAGTTTTCGATCAAGCTGATGTTTGTGTTTCCCTTCGAGCAGGTTGGTTCTCAAATAAACGTCATGGTGGACCCTAGGAAGGTTTCAAGGGTGGGCATCACTCCGCCAACTGTTTTATAGAACGGAGATGAACAGAGATATTAGACAGACCTCAAAAATCAGTGTTTGTTGCATCAAATATCATGATTTAATCAGTCTGATTAGGTGCAAAATCTCATGAAATTTTATGATATTTGGTGCAACCAAACGGGAATTAAAGAGAGAAGAAAATGGATAATACCGTACAAAAATGAACTTTGATGAGGCAAACTAGCTGTAACCCGTTTTCAGTGGCTATGATGATTTCTATGTAGGGAACGTTGGTGGAGTGAAATTTCTTGCTGGGCACTAAGAAAGATAGGGTGCTTTGGATTCAGTGGCTATGGGACTTCTGTTGACTTCTTTGGTTAGTCGCGACAAACCCATGTTGGTCCATTGCCAGTCTTGGCCGTTCATTCTGTCTCTAGTTATAAATCTCCGTACATGGGGCCCTAGGTGGTACCCAACAGATGTCGGCCCAGTGATCTATTCATGAAATCCAACCGTCCATCAGATGCTTCACTTAAAGTGGATGAACCACTTGTTGCATGCTAACATGGATGAACCACTTCACGTGGATGAGATCCACGTACTCCCATCAGGTGCACCACCTGAAGTTAGTTTTTTTTTTTTTTTTTTTTTTTTTTTTTTTTTTTTTTTTTTGGCTAACACCCCCCACACACTCGCGCACTCATACTACAGTGGGATTTCGCCACAATGGGCACTCAAACTACGTGTTGAAACTCTTGTGAGTCTACCACCTGATGTAAGGCCTTGATTATGAATATCAGGCTGATCTCAAACTTGGGTGAGCCTCATCATAGGAAAGTGTAAATGTGCTTAAAACCTCTGCATTCACGTGGTAGAGTCCACTTGAGTTACCCAATAGCGTGATGTTTGGAGAATATTTTCATCTTAGTTAGAAGGGTCATATGAATAGATTGGATGGGTAGAGTAGATTTCACATATTCAGCATGTTAGCTCCATCTAGATTCGTTGTTCCATGCCTTCGGAGAACTGGATTCGTCTAAAAGAATAGTTTTGAGCAGCATGTAAAACACCCAAGTTTTGAGCAGCATGGACCCACCATGTGGACTGTACACGATCCACTCCGTCTATAAGGTGTGCCCATCAAAGTTTGGCCATGTGGCAAAAAACCAACCAAAACAATAACTAAGGTGGTCCACACCACGCAGGGAATGATAGTTATGGGACACCTACCAATAGGTTTGTGAATGGGGAAGCCCATGGCGTCTTTATTGCATCAAACCTAGTATCAGGTGTGCGTGATTCACCAGGATAAAGGAAAAAATAAATAAATGAGCCTGATCTAAAAGTTAGACGGGACACATTAGCCTCATAAAGATAGAACATGCTCGGCCTCAGAGAGAGAAAGGGGAGACAGAAACTTCCTGAGATGGGAACTAGGTGGGGCCCAACCTGATTCTTGTAGGAAATCTACCCCGTCCATCCATTGGGCTGGATCGTGTTAGGACATGCACCCAAAAATAGGCAGATCCAAAACTCAAGTGGGCTGCACGACAGGAAAAAGTGAGGATTGAACATCCACCATTATTAAAACATTCGTGGGCCACAGAAGCTTCAAATCAGCCTAATGCTTTTGCGTTTTCTGTTCATCCTAGTAGGAACGACCTTCTGAATGGCATAGATGGCATGTAAACATCACGGTGGACCCAGGGAGGTTTCAGCGGTACGTTGTCATTTCCATATCCATTTTCTCTTATTGTGCGGCCCACTTAAGTTATGGATCTGCTTCATTTTTAGGCCCATGTCTTAGCATGATCCGGAAAAATGGATGGATGTGGTGGATTTCTTACAAACATCACGTTGGGCCCCACCTAGCTTTTTGGTCGGCTATTTCTTAAAAAAAAAAAAGAAAAAAATTAGACCATTTCGACCCTTTGATGGTGTAATTCTTTTCCTTGTAGGGATGGCCATAGCTCGGTTTAGCCTTGTAGGGCCAATGCCTTTTAGCCTTATTAGGGGCAAAGCTAGGCTATGCCCAGAGCCGGGTGGAGGTCCTAGCCTGACCCATTCCCACCCACATAGAATGCAACTGCATGCACCATAGAGAGATGTACATGCAAGCTCGGATTAGGTACTACCCTCACCAGGACGCAGCGGGAGATAGACGAGTACATGACATGTTGGTATTGGTGGAGAGCATGCAGGCCCGCACCTCTATTGCTAATGTGATGGGTCTGTCAACACTCTACCAATATCAAGGTGTAGACCCCCTGCTCTCCACCAATACTGACCTGCCACGTACCCGTCCATCTCCAGCTGTGACTTGGGGGGGGTAGCACCTAATTCGAGGTCCGTACATGCATATGTAAGATGCCATTGCTCGTAGATGTGGACGCAAAATCTCCTACAATAATTGCCACAGGAATCGTGCAATAGTCTAATATCTAGGAGCTCAAATAGAAACTGGTAGTGATAGGGCAAAACCCTGCTATGGTCTCTAAGCACTAGCCCTAATCAAGCTGACCTGGCCTTAGCCCTATGAGCTCGGACTCGGTCAAGGCTACAATAGTTCAATTCTCTTTTTATTATCCTCGATCTACGATGAGCCCCATCATATAGATGGTTTGGATCGTTGGAACATGACCCAGATCTAAAAATGTCTTCAGACTGCACATATATGGTAAAGGGCAATGGTGTCTTTAAACCGTCCATTCTTTTTATATAATGTTGGCCCAATCCATAATTGAATGAGGCCAACTTGAAAGGTCGGACCATTCAGCGTTAGCCTGGGCCAATCTGGCCCTAACACGGCCTAGAATTCAAGCTCAGGCTCAGCCCTTGGGCTGACTTTAGGGACCCAATTCAGCCCTGAATCTTGGATCTGGCTTAGTTTTGTTCGCATGTGGTAAAAATGAGCTCAACAAACGGATGGACGGGGTAGATTTCTCACGAACATCACAGTGGGCCCCACCTAGGTTCCCAGAGTAAGAACTCCCCACAAGAGGCTTTCCCAGGAAATTCGAGTCCGACCGGAGGAAGCAGATTGGTTGGTATACTGCACACCAGCGACCTTGCTGGTGTGTTGACGTCACCAAGTTCTGTGGGCCCCACCGTGAGGTATGAGCTTATGACAAGTTAGGGCTCTGAGGACCACTATGATGTACATGGATCTTATCCACACTGTCCATTCATTTTTTTCATACCATTTTAGGTCATGAGCCCAAAAATGGGGCAGATCCAAGCTTAAGTGGACCATGAAATAGTGAATAAATGCTGACCATTGAAAACTTCTTAGGTGCCATAGGAAGTTTTGGATCAAGCTGATATTTGTGTTTTCCCTTCATCCATGTCTCTGTGATCTCATGAACAGTTTGGATGGAAAATAAACATGATGGTAGGCCCTATGAAGGTTTCAACAGTAAGCATCATTAGCACTACTGCTTCTTGTGGTGTGGCCCACTTGAACCTTGGAAATGCCCCATTTTTCGGTTCAAGACCTAAAATGACATGGAAAAATGAATGGACGGTGTGGATAAGATCAATACATCACAGTGGCCCTTAGAGCCCTAACCTATCCCGAGCTCGGCATACGCCAGGGAAGTACCTAATCCGCACCCTAGCGAGATCATTGTAAGGCTTTGAGCTAAAAATTAAGGCATATTAGTAGACTCCACTGCATAAAGCAGTGGGAGATTAAACGTCTACTATTGAAACCTTTTTGAGGTTACAGAAGTTTTGGATCAATCTGACTGTTTTTTCTCTTTATCATGTTTGTGCGACCTTATGAACAGAATAAATGGAGTATCGTACATCTCGCTCCAGGCCATACACGTGGCAATGGATATATAAATTGCGACCCTAAGGAACTTGTATGGGTGGCACAGGTCGGCAGATTACGTCTTACCCCCGCCTGGACGATAATCCGTCCAGGCAGGCTTGGCGGGGCCTGCTGTCATGTATAGGTTTTATATACACTATCCACTCATTTTTCATACCATATTATTTTAGGATGTGATCTCAAAAATTACGTAAATCCAAGGCTTAGGTAGACCACACAGTGGGGATTGAATTCCCACCATTAAAAACTTTTTACGAGTGCCTCAGTTTTGGATTAATCTGATATTTTTGTTTTACCTTCATCTAGGTGTATATAGCCTTATGAGCAGGTTGGTTTGCAAATAAACATCATGGTGGCCGTGAGTTTCGTTATCACGGCTGCTTTCTATGGTTCAGTAGACCTGCCTAATTTTAAAGTAGTACTATCTGAAAAATATGGATGGGCAGTTTGAAGGATCTCAGGCGGAGGGGTGATATGAAGACTCAGTTTGAAGGATCTCAGGCACACCAGGTCCCACCTTTGGTGATCAGAACCATTCATCTTGTGGATCCACTTAATGTAGGGAGAAGGTCACTTGATCGAGGGCGCGGATCACATACATTTCTGATAGAGATGGGCCGGAAGAAGAAGAAGAAGGAAACACAAATTTCGTCCTAGGACCGGTCGGCCTTCACAGAAGAAGGCAACCGAAAACTCATTGGACTGTTTCTGACCAGTCGGCCCTCAACTCCGACCAGCCGGCTGATTGACGTCTAGAGAACTCCGCGAGTTTGCGAATTTTCTCCGATTTTATTATTACTTTCATATTTCATCTAGGATTCCTTCTTGCTTTTGCAATTAGGACACCTAGGCTACGTAGATTGGGGTTTCTTTTACTATTTAATGTTGCTTGGAATTCGTTTTAGACATCTTTGATATATTTTGAATAAAAACTTGGAGTTTTCTCTTATTTGCTCGTGGATTCGAGTCGTTCTTCGTGTATTCGAAGAGAAGGTCTCGTGGATTCGAGATAACCTGTCATGAATTCAATGAAAACAGGTTGAGGAGTCCCTTTAGATCCGAGATTTGAATCAATTATCCCTATGAGAGAGACATTGCTCGATCTCACCACATTTCGCCTGCACTAAATTGGTATCAGAATGAGGTTCTTCCTCGGGAAGATAGCTTTTGGCGTTGGCTACGGCAAAATTCTTTGGACGGTGTTCCAGAGATCAACCTTTATCAGCGGCGGCTTTTAAAGAGATTGGATGTAAAAGGCGACAAGCTATGCAAGGGCTGGAAGCTTGTAATACCCCGGTCCTTTGTAACACAACCCGAGCACACACGCGTCTCAATTGATGCCTTTGATGGCCCGTACGTGGTGCCCTTGATCACTTAATATCGGAACCTAACAATTTATCTCGGGTGTGGACACTCGCCTTTCCACGCTCCCCGGCTCTCCCTTTCGAAAAAGGGGTATGCGTGAATCGTCGTTGTGCCACTGGCTCGCCTCGTTCTCAAGGGCTTTTGGGGGTTGTAGTGTTAAACTAGATATGTTTGGATGAGTTTGTATAAGACCAGAGTCGCCACTAGCCAGTTACTTTGAATCTACAGTTGGCTAGATCTTGTAGAAACGTTAGATAAGGGAATTCAAAGATTTCTTCCTCTAAAATGACTCCTTTAGATCTGCGGTCAGAGATTCAAGGTAAGGGATCACGTTTACAGGGTGGGAAGGTATTAGGCACCCACTCTGCCTGTATCGAGGTACGGTTTTTACTTCACAAAATCAAACTAATACTTGAAAGTCTGATTTAATCCTTGTACATTCTCATAAATGATATGATGCATGAATGTAGGTCTAAACAGTAAGAGTTTCTGATGGGCAAGTTTCCATTAACAGGGAAGCCTAGAGCATACGAACTGACAGGTGCTTTATGCGAGATGCATGCTGTGTGTTTGATCAATTAAAGTGCTTCTAGTAGGATGATAAGCAGGGGGTTGGAAGAATAATAAATGTTGCACTTATACTAGATGTAAATGAGATAATGCTGATAAAAGAGTAGCTGGATGGACGGAGGTATCGCAAGGATTCGCTTCGAGCGGCTAAAATTGGGACTTAGGTAGCTTGAGAGACTTGGGCCAGGGTCAGGCTGGGCTGGACCAAGGCTAGACTCTTCTCACTCGGGCTCTACTTGGTAGAGGAATGGGCTAAGGGGATGTGTAGATGGACTTGAAAATCAAGTTTTCTGGGATATTGAGGGATTTTATGGGATATTGGAGGATTTTCTGGGATGTTGAATATGAAGGTGAAGTGGGGTATTTATAGCTGTGAGTAGTGGTAGCTTGTGTAATTAAAGACAGACGGTCATCAGACGGCCGCCCGTACGGCCACTTTGCTTCAGCTTCGGAGCGTACTTGCTCCAAACCTGAAGCGAGAAAAGCCCGAGGTTCTGGTTCGAAGTTACTCCGAACCTGCAGCTCAGAACCAGGTGAGTCAACTGGGTTTGGAAAATAGGTTTGACAAGGTGAGTTGACTGGGTGCGAGGGCTAAACTGACTCAGTGAGTTGAGTCGGTGATTTGACTCAGCGAGTTGACTCACAAGGTTGACTTTTTTGGATTTTTGTACTGGTTTTACTTATGGGGATTTTTTCGGACTGTTGTTTAGGGGTGAGTTGACTGGGTTTGGGCTTGAGTTGGGCTATGGATTGGGGCTTACAAGGATGAGTTTAGCTGGTTTTGAACATGGAGTTTGGGGGTATGGTCCTCCATTCATTTAGCTATCTCTACCAACATTGTAGCCGAAGGTGGGGTGTCTACAGACGCCCCTCTTTGGCAGATGTTGAGTGCAACCGAATGTCAAAGTGAGTGGACACCCCACTTCTAACCCGGTCATTCACAGATCGTGATTTGGAATCTTTGCTTGCCTTTATATCTGAGTCAGTTGATTGTCTGAAAATTGATAACTCGCACATACCGCAGGAGTTTGGAGAAAACGTTGCGATTGTCCCTGCATGAGCTACAACCTGAGTACCCAATCACAACCCTTCTATTCCCTATCGATAATAACATCGAAAAGGTACAGTAGAGCCTCTGCGTCCATTATAGTCTTACGATGTTACTGACCCTGTGATTGATTGGCTCGTTGCTTTCTTGGATCACTCCAAGAGTAGTTTTGTTTGACTGTCAAAGTGATTAGTTGCCCTGCATTTACGCGGCCTTACGGGTAATCCACTAATCCGACTTAGACTCAGTCAAGGTACTTCAGGCATCCACGCCTAAGTATGTACGGGTAAACTTTTTCCACCCAATCTGCTGGTTTTGATACTTGGGTTACAATTCATCATTTCCACCGTTCAGATGATATCTTTAACCGAGCCTTTTGGCTTTCATCTTTACGTATCTCGGCATTTGATATGACCGCACTGACACTGGAGTTCAGTTCGACTGTACTTTGAGTGCATTGGATCCGATGGTCTCCGGAGAAATTGTGAGACATTGGATCTTATTTGATTTTGCATGAGCTCCTACCCGGAGATATGGAAGATCTTTTAGTGTTTTGGAGGCCGAACGCTCTACTGGAAAAATGTTTTTGGATTTTGAAAAGAAACCCACTCTGATGAGTGATACTCCTTGGGGTTTTTATTTACAAATAGGAATATCTATATATAACATTTTTTTGCCTTTTCGAAAGGGAAATCTGGCTTGCACGTGCCTCCATTAGGGATGCTTGTGGGGTCTTTGGCTAACCGACTTTTATTTTGAAAGCAGGTAAACATGATGATTGATGCGATGGATGCCAATACATGCGGATGCATATTTGATGATGGATGCATGGTTTGGCTCATTCTCTTTAGTCTAATGATTTTGCTTTTTTCGGGGATGTAGAGAACTTGAGCTTATTGCTTGTAGGATTTTGTTTCCTTAGAGATTTTCTTTTTTTAGCGGATGTTTGGGTCAGCGAGTTGGTCAAAATCCCGACCCATGGTTGATCAGGTCCATCGTCACAAGATGTTGTTTCTTTACTGATGGGGATGGATGAAGGAGGTTGTTAGTTGTAACCTCAAGATGTTCTTCTCGGGAATGGGTGTGATTAGGATGGTGTTTAGTCGCTAGTTTTGGTCAAGATCCCAATTTACGAGCGATCGGATCCGTCATCTTAAACTGTGAAATGGGTGAGGGGAGTTCGAGACTCCTGAAACGTTGTGCTGAGGATAGTGATAATTTTTTGTGATTTTTGAAAATATTTGATCTGAATCTTTACTCGAGTGGTCAGGATGGAGATTGGTGTTATTGAAAACAAAGGAAATATTTTTTGTGATTTTGAAAGCTAATTTTGCAATTTTTTAGTGTTTTGTTGGATTTTTTGAAATACAAGAAAAAGTGTGAAATTTTCATCCACTTCCAACTTCTACTGCTAGTAAGGCACCCGATCCGTTTTACGTTAGCGAGCAAGACGAATCTCACACAGTTAAGTGTCGTAGTTTTACATCTTCGGATGAGGGGAATTTAAGGGTTTTCACTCAACACACCCACAAAGTTATCTGTTCCTCATGTGCAATGCACATAGACTACGTATCGTCCGACGGACTCCTTCGGCTACAAAATGAGTCACATCCTCACCTTTCCTTTGTCAATTCAGTTCGGGGTCTTATGCTGCTTACAATTCCATGAGGGTGCGCTTCACCTCCCAACTGCCTTAATCTCCTTCATGAGTTTTAGGAACAGGGAACATCCGTCAAATTCAACAGCGACTTTTAAATCAAGATTGTCTATCACGATGCGTTCAACACGAACAGGATCGCAGGGTTCTACCCGCCTCAGCCTTTACCTGTTTAGAGAACTCCGGACACCCGTACGATCAAGTGTCAGCAATGTCTGGAACAGGTTGAGAAAGAAAGCCCCCGAGAAATTAATCCCAGTATAGTTTAAGGTCTTCGGATCATTGGGGATAGATTTGTATAGTTAAAATTAATGGTGAATCTTTTTTTGTTTTGAGAAAATTCTAGACTTCAACTCGAGTGGTCGAGATTGATACTGGCTTTTATGGAAAGCTTAAAATCTTTTTGGTATTTTTGAAATGATCCGGGTCATCGAACCTTGACTCGAAGGGTCGAGATTGAATGCCAATTTTTTATTGAAAGCAGGAAAGTCCCCCGAGAAGTTAATCCCAGTGTAGTTTAAGGTCTTCAGATCAAAACTATGTACATGCTGAAAATACATTCTTTTTGTGATTTTTGAAAAGATCCGGACTATCGGACCTTGATCTGAGCGGTCGAGTTCGATGCCGGTTTTTATTAAAAATCTCTCAGGATCTTGATTCCGACATAGTTTAAGGTCTTCGGACCAACGGGTTTGTACAGATGATGGAGCATTTTTTTTAGAAAGTTCCGGACTGTCGGATTGTGACTTGGATGATCATGATCGAAGCCAATTTTTATTGAAAATCTCTCAGGATCTTGATCCCGACATAGTTTAGGGTCTTCAGACCACGGTTTTCTACAGATGATGGCGCGTTTTTTTAAAAAGGTTTGAACTGTCAAATCGTGACTCGGATGATCATGATCGAAGCTGATTTTTATTGAAAATCTCTCGGGATCTTGATCCCGACATAGGTTAAGGTCTTCGGACCAACGGGTTTGTACAGATGATTGTGAGAAATATTTTTGATGATTTTTTTGAAATAATTCGAATGATGGATCCCAATACGAGCAATCAGGATTAATCCTGATTTTTATTGAAAATCTCTCAGGATTTTAATCCCAACGTAGTTTAAGGTTTTCGGACCATTTTTTTTAGGATTTTTGAAGTATATATTTTATTTTTCTAGAAGACCCGAATCTCGTCTCAAATGTTCGAGGTCGAGACCGATTTTATTGAAAATGCATACTTACCTTGTTGCATTTGACTTCTGGTGTGCTCTTGATTAACATAGTGATCTTAATGGCCATAGCATGCCTACTACCCATCTTTGCACCTTGTCTCGTACCAGTGGGTGAGATTACTATATGGTTGATGGAGCTTCAACATCTGTGAGGAGAGAAAGCATTTTAGCAAAAGGATTGAAGTATTGGAGCAGGAGGAGAGATACTTACCTTTTGGGAGGAATGTCCAGGAGAAAGGCATTTGCAGGAGGGACTCCACGAGTTGGCTGGAGGATGTTTATTTTGAAAGACCTCTAAGAATTTTTTTTTTAAATATATGTATGCAAATAATGCATGAAATGAAAATTTATGCCAAGTGCTTGTTTGTCTGTACGTGATTTGGACTTGTGCTTGTAGATGTAGGAATCAGAATATTTGACTTAGCCTGATGTCATACTCGGTTTTCCAATCGTTCACTAAGGATCTCGATCCCTTAAAGTAGTGTGCGATGGTATCCTTGCACCTAGAATTTGGGCAGAGCTTAAAAGAATTCTCGACTTATGGCTGTCATCCTTGATTCTCTTGAATTTTCATGTCGCTTGGATCTTTCATGTACCTGCTTTTTTTTCTTAACCATTATTACCTGTAGCACCCTTTCGGGTTTTCGTTGCGTCCGGCTTACCCGTCATTTTTGCCCATGGCACCCTTTCGGGTTTTCACCACGTCTTGGGTATTTAATATTGCCTGCCGCTTGGCAACTGTGTTCTTTTTACCCTTGGCACCCTTTCAGATTTTCACCAAGTCAAATATGTGCGCACTGTTTTTTCTCGGAGCGCCCTTTTGGATTTTCACTCCGCCCTCTTTGTTTAGGCACACATCTTTTTTTTTGTATTTTTCTTTTTTGGATAACTGCGGCGACCAGAGGTCAGGAATCCGTCATTGCTGGCTGATGGTAGTCTTTCGGCCCTTATCTTAAGTTACAATAGCAGAGTTGTCGGCCTTAGCTACAGTCCCTTCTGAGCTAGATAGATGGATAGATGTGTTTCTTTTAAGTTGATTTTTTTTCTTTTTTTATTTATTTTTTGGGTTGTGTGCCCCTTTTCTTTAACCTCTTATTTTTTTTCTTTTTTTCTCTATTCTTTTTTTTTCTCTTCTTTTTTCTTTGGCTTTTGAACCGTTTATTTGGAACACTTATTGGGGGATGGGAAGGGATTCTCAGAGGTCTAAGCCTTGACCTCTTGACTTCAGCTCTACTAATGTAACTCTTGATAAGCTTGGATTGGCTTACTTGTGAGAGATTTTCACGTTGTCGGCGTTGATTGGCTCTGGAAGATCCTTACCCCTCAAGTTGGTGAGTCGAACGGTGCCTCCCAGAAGAACTTCTCTGATTCTTAGGCCTTGCCCCTTAAGGCCGATAGATGCGGCAGTGCTTGTTGTAAACCCAATATGACTTTTCTTTCTTCGGCTTCATTTTTCATCAGCACTCATGGTGACATGATTTTAACTCGAACTCGTAAGTCTGTCTTTTGATTTTAAGCTTCGCGAGGAACTCCTCCATCCTTAGATTTCGAAGGATGTCCCATTGCCAATATTGATAGCATGTGGGAACCCTTAACAATTGATGATGTCATTCTTCATGAGAATTATCTCGCGAGATTAGAATGTTACCTCCTTCCTCTTTGTGAAGTAATCAATTGTTAGATGATGTCGAGTTGATCTTTCCGTTGATGTAGATACCTCGTACAGGGAATAGCTGGAGCATTGTCAGGTTATAGAGTTTTGAAGCACACACATGGATTCGATGTGCATGCTGCTGACACTTGAAGTATTTTCTGACATGTTGGCAGCAATATTGCGTTCATCGAGCAGCGGGATTTCTCCGATTATTCGTTCAGTCGCATACTCCAACATGGAAAGCAAGCATAGTCTTGGTAGCATCTTCTTAATAGGCTTGATTCCAGGATTTGTTAATAAGCCTTTGATTGAGTTTGGGCAAGTCTTCATAGGATGCAAGATTGGGAAGTCATAACTTCAAGAATTCGATCATTCTCTGCTTATCTTCTAGGGACAAGGATTCTCAATGCACACTTCTATAAAGGTTTCAAGAGATCTTAGATTTATAATTTTGAAATTTTTTGAGATGATATTGGCTTTTGGCTTGAACTTTCGAGGAGACCCTCTTAGTTCAGGAGTCAGTTCATCATTTGTCACATCATTAGCTTTGTCCAGACCCTTGAGTTTGAAGTCCAACTCTAGATCGAAATCATATAAGTCAACTTTATACTCAAGTGCTTTGATAGAGAAACTTGGCATTTTATTGCTTTGGATTTTTGAAAGATTTTTTTTTTTTTTTTGGCTTTGAAAGATTTTCTGGTTTTTTTTAATTTTGTGAATATCTGGATTTTTTTTTTGGACTTTGTAAAAATTAAAATTTTTTTTTTAATTTTGAAATATTTGGTGTTTTGGGTTTTTGAATCTTCTAAATTTTTTTGAATTTTTTTTTATAAAGGACCCGAGCAAGATGGCGATGTGAACTAGAGGTTGCCTAATTTGGCTCGGGGAGCCGAGCATTTTCGGTTTTTATTGGCCGTCATTGTTGAACCTCCAATTTATACATTGCATTGCCCATTACACTACATAATTTGCATGATTTTCATGGTTAAAAGGCCCACCTAACATGTGTTTTGTGATTGTAGAGATAAGAGGGGATTTCATCAAATTGGAGTCAAAAGATTACATTTGAAGACATTGGATGAAGTCCTAAGATGGACCAAGGAAAGAAGAAGAAAGAGAGAGAAAAGAGAATGAAGAAAAGAAGAAAAACATCACAGGAACAAGAAGAAGAGAGGCCGACCGGTCATGACCGGTCGGCCATGCACACTGGATCAAGGCAATAGATCAGCCCGACCGATCATGACCGGTCGGGCATGTACGCTGGATGAGTGGGAGGTCAGTCCGACCGGTCTTGACCGGTCGGCTGCACTCACTGGATGTTTCAAAAAGCTGGTCCGACCGGTCACGACCGGTCGGCTCTGCGTAATAGGAAAGTCCTTTCTAATTCGGGACTCCGAAAATCGCTGCGCAATGCGTAGGATTTCGCAGAATTCGACGCAAGGGAGGATTGTTGCTATAAAAGGCCACCTAGGGGCTCTCCCTAAGGTACCAGAGAAGAGAAGGAACGTGAGTTTGGAGGCTGAAGGCGACTGTGGAGCGTCTGCAACATCTATCTTCGGGTTTTTCTAGTTTTATGCTTTATTTTTGAGTTTTTAGTTGTAGCATGACTATGCTCGGCTAAAACCTCTCAGCTAAGGCTGAGAGGTGAAGCTTGTAGCTAGTTCTATGTTAATTTCAGTTTGATTCAAGTATTTTTAATTCAAAGTTGGATTTTTCTTATGTTTCAGTCCAATAGGTGGTAGTTTGAGATGTCTTATCTGAGTTTATGTGCTCCGGACATGAATTCCTTTTAATTCTCTGAGATTATTACAGGTTGCTTGTTTAGATTCGAATTATAGTAATCCTTGAGCAGGCCATAGTTCATAGGCATGGCTGTTACTCCGCAGGCTATAAATTTGAATTCTACATTGATTGAATGGACTAGAACTTGGAAGTTCAACTTGAATTGGATGAATGTGTGTGAATGCTTTATTTTCCAACTAGATGAGAGATAGGACTTCAAATCTAGTTGTGTTCTCTACTTGGATTGACTGAATTGACATAGGATTGCTACAAGTGGATCCTTGAAAGCCTTAGTACATTATATCTCTGATTTTTCATTAAGTTACTGTTTTAATTAAACATCCCATTGAATTTGAAATTTACTCTATTAAACTGAGTTGCTGGAGTAATTAGGAAGCTGTTACTTTTTCCCTGTGGATCGACCTCGGTCTTACCGAGATTTATTACTACATCGCAGCCTTACACTTGAGGCGAGCGAACAAGTTTTTGGCGCCGCTGCCGGGGAGTTTAGATAACGGTTTTCAAATAATTTCAGTGGCTGTAGAAGTAGAAATAGTTAGGCTTTTTTATTTTCTTAGAACTAACGAGTTTGTCTGTTTTGTAGGAGTTTTTTTTTCTCTAGTTCAAGCGCATCAGGTGATACCCTTCTAACTTAGCTTCTGCAGAATTTTCTTTCAGTTTCAGATTTTAGTTTTCTAGAATAGGATTAGTTTCAGTTTCTGGTTGAGTGGTTTATGTCCCGTTGGGAACGTAATCATTCAAATCGTCTTCAATCTGAAGGTGGTTTAGTTGGACCATTGTCAGTCCATAGACAAGTCCGGAATTATCAAGAGCATCGTGAAAGTTTGGGGAGTATGGATCAAACACCCTTAAGGAATCCTCCCCCCCCCCCTACTCCAAACACAAACGCAAATCAGGAAGGAGTAGGAGAGAATGAGGTACATAATGTTCCTCCAATGAGATCACTACGGGATTACCTACAACCTGCTCGTACAATTACACCTTCTTGCATAGTTCTACCAGCTAACGGTGGGACCCTTGACATAAAACCGGGAGTAATCCAACTTTTACCTAAATTCCATGGGCTAGACTCTGACCGCCCATACTTACACTTGCAAGAATTCGAAGAAGTGTTGGCCACCTTGCATTATCCCAATGTTTCTGGGGATACAATCAGACTTAAACTTTTTCCCTTCACCTTGAAAGAAAGAGCCAAAGATTGGCTCCACTCTCTTAGACCATATTCGATTGGGTCATGGGTTGAGATGAACCGGGAATTCTTGAAAAAGTTCTTCCCAGCTCATAAAACAAACACTCTTCGAAGGGCCATCATGAATTTCTCAGCTAAAGAGGGTGAATCATTCTTTCAATGTTGGGAAAGATTTAAGGAACTCCTGCTTGCTTGCCCACATCATGGCTATGAGAGTTGGCGAATTATAAATTTTTTCAATGATGGATTAAGTTCTAATATGCGCCAATTTGTGGAAATGATGTGCAATGGCGAGTTTATGAGTAAAAATCCAGATGATGCTTGGAGTTACTTGGACATGTTGGCAGAAAACGCCCAATCTTGGGACACTTCAGATAAACCCAAGAACCCCAAGCCTACTCAAGAGAAAGGAGGGATATATGTCCTTAAAGAGGAAGACGACGTAAATGCAAGGATAGCCAACCTCACAAGGAAGGTTGAGGCCATGGAACTTAGCAAAAATGGAGTTTCCAAGTCCAAGGAAGCTGTTGAAACCACATGTGGGATTTGTCTCACCGACTTGCACGCTACGCAAGATTGTCCCACAATTCCTGCATTTAAGGAAGTGCTGCAAGAGACAGCCAATGCCACATATGGTTATCAACGGCCCTTCAATGGACCGGTAGGTAATACGTACAATGAGAGTTGGAAGAACCACCCGAATTTCAGTTGGAAGAATGCCCCAACGGGCAATCCTACCAACTCCCAAAGAGGGCCACCCATGTAAAATATGGCCCCACCTCAATTCTCATTAGAGGATACCTTGAGAGCATTTATGCAAGGGCAAGCACAAATAAATGAATCAAATCAGCAATTGTTCCAAGAGCTGAAAGTCTCGGTTGATGAGATTAAGGGACGCTTGAATGCTAGGGAAGGGACCTTTTCGGCCCAACCTCAGCCCAATCCTAAACAAGTACATGAAGTAAGCATCCTTAATCCTTCCAACCAAAACATGGAGCAAGCTAAATCCATTACCACCCTTAGAAGTGGTAAACAAATTGACAAAACTATTCCGGTGAAGGCCGATGAGCCTAATGATCCGGTAAATTCTGAGGATGAAAATGGATCTAACCTAGCCCCACAACAACCGGAACGCATTTACAAGCCCATAGCACCATTCCCATCGAGATTGGTTGCCCCAAAATCTCTCCCAAATTCTCAAGATATTCTAGAGATTTTCAGACAAGTCAAGATCAATATCCCTTTGCTTGATGCCATCAAACAAATTCCCTCTTATGCCAAGTTTCTAAAAGACCTATGCACAACAAAACGCAAATATAATGTGCAGCAAAAGGCCTTCCTAACTGAGCAAGTTAGTGCCATCCTCACTCAAAAGACTCCCCCAAAATTCAAAGATCCCGGTAGTCCCGCCGTCTCATGTATCATTGGAGACTACCGGATTGAACGTGCCTTGTTAGACTTGGGGGCAAGTGTGAACTTGATCCCATACTCGGTATATGAACAATTGGGTCTTGGTGAATTAAAACCCACCAAAACCACATTGCAACTCGCTGATAGATCTATCCGTGTACCGAGGGGGATAGTTGAGGATGTTCTAGTCTAAGTTGACAAATTCTACTACCCGGTAGATTTTATAGTCTTGGACACACAACCGGTTTTGGATGCTAGCACCCAAATACCGGTGATATTAGGCCGCCCATTCCTTGCCACATCAAACGCAATCATCAATTGCCAGAATGGGGTGATGCAATTATCTTTTGGAAACATGACACTAGAGGTGAATGTATTTCACCTGGGCAAAAGACATAGGGATGTCGATGATGATGAGTTCTTCGATGTAAACATGCTTGAAACCTTTGAAGAAGAAGAACTCCTCCAACTTGAACCACTAGAAAGTTTGGAGACATGCTTAGCACACTTCATGGATTCTAAAGACCCTATCATTAGTGAGATTGTGCATGCATTAAATATAGAAAGACCGGTAGTTGATACTAGCCGGTGGAGGCCCCATTTCGAAAAATTGCCACCAACCACATCAAGGCCTCTACCGTCTAGCATCAAACCACCGAAGCTTGACCTCAAACCATTGCCATCCGAGCTTAAATATGTATATCTGGGTCAAGAGGAAACTTTCCCAGTTGTCATTGCCTCCCACCTAGAAAAAGACCAAGAGCTCAAGTTGATTGAGTTACTCAAAAAACACCGGGAAACCATAGGTTGGACAATAGCGGATCTTAAAGGGATAGATCCTTCGGTTTGCACTCACCGTATACACCTTGAAGAAAACGCAAAAACGACTAGACAACCTCAAAGACGGCTAAATCCAAACATGATGGAGGTTGTCAAAGCCGAAGTGTTAAAGCTATTGGATGTGGGTATCATCTACCCCATCTCAGATAGCCAATGGGTGAGTCCTACCCAAGTTGTCCCCAAGAAATCCGATATTACCATCATTGAAAACGCCAACAACGAGCTTATACCGAATAGGGTGACCACCGGTTGGCGTATGTGCATTGATTATAGGAAGCTCAATACGGTCACTAGGAAAGACCACTTCCCTCTCCCATTTATGGACCAAATTTTGGAGAGGTTGGCAGGCCATCCCTACTATTGCTTCCTAGATGGCTATTCCGGATACAACCAAATTGAGATAGCTCCGGAAAGACCAAGAGAAAACCACATTTACATGCCCGTTTGGTACCTTCGCCTACCGAAGGATGCCATTCGGGTTATGCAATGCACCCTCCACATTCCAACGATGCATGTTGAGTATTTTCTCAGACATGGTGGGTGAGTTTCTTGAGGTGTTCATGGATGACTTTTCTGTTTTTGGTTGTACATTTGATGAGTGCCTCGAGCACTTGAAGTTGGTCTTAATGAGGTGTGAGGAAAAGCAACTTGTATTAAACTGGGAAAAGTGCCATTTCATGGTACAAAGAGGAATAGTCCTTGGACACATCATCTCGTCCAATGGAATAGAGGTAGACCGGGCGAAAATTGACATAATTTCCAATCTACCACCACCCAAAAGCATACGCGATGTGCGGTCCTTCCTTGGACACGCCGGCTTCTATCGAAGGTTTATAAAGGACTTTAGTCACATCTCAAGGCCTTTATGCAGCCTTCTACAAAAGGAGAACCAATTTGAGTGGAGTGCTGAATGTCAATTAGCTTTTTCAAAGCTAAAAGACATGTTGACAACCGCTCCTATCATGCAACCACCAGATTGGTCCATGCCTTTTGAGTTGATGTGCGATGCGAGAGATTTTGCTATTGGGGCAGTGTTAGGCCAAAAGAAAGATAAAAAGCCCCATGTCATCTACTACGCGAGTAGGACCTTGAATCCTGCCCAAGTTAATTATTCAACTACGGAGAAAGAGCTCCTAGCTGTCATCTTTGCCTTGGACAAATTCAGGCCATACTTAATAGGATCCAAAGTTATTGTTTATACGGATCATGCGGCGCTGAAATACCTTCTTTCTAAGAAGGATGCTAAGCCCCGTTTGCTAAGATGGATCCTACTCCTTCAAGAATTCGATTTGGAGATCAAAGATAAGAAGGGGGTAGAAAATGTGGTGGCGGATCATCTATCCCGCCTAGTCCTACCAAATTCCATTGACGAGTCACCTATTGAGGACTCATTCCCTGATGAGCAACTCTTTGTTGCTATGTATCCACCATGGTACGCTGATATAGCCAACTATCTTTCCACAGGTGCGATGCCGACTCATTGGACTGCGCAAGACAAACGTAAATTTCTAAGGGAAGTGCGCAGATTTTTCTGAGATGAACCTTTATTGTTTAAATATTGCCCAGACCAAATTATAAGGAGATGCGTCCCCGATGATGAACACAATTCAGTCATCTCCTTTTGTCATGATCAAGCATGGGGGGGTCATTTTTCAGCCAAGAAAACAACTGCAAAAATTCTGTAGTGTGGTTTTTATTGGCCCACATTATTTAAAGATACCCACGAGTTTTTTAAGCTTGCGAGCGCTGCCAGAAGTTAGGAGGATTATCCCGTCGAAATATGATGCCCCTCACCCCAATTCAACATCTTGAAGTCTTTGACTGTTGGGGCATCGATTTCATGGGACCATTCCCCTCATCTTTTGGACATGTCTATATTCTATTGGCCGTAGACTATGTGTCTAAATGGATAGAGGCTATCCCATGTAGAACCAACGATCATCGTACGGTTCTCAAGTTTCTCAAAGAAAATATACTTTCTAGATTTGGGACACCTCGAGCCATTATTAGTGATGGTGGTTCTCACTTTTGCAATAGACCTTTTGAAACTTTGATGAAGAAATATGGTATTAGGCACAAAGTGAGTACCCCATACCACCCACAAACAAGTGGACAAGCTGAAATCTCCAACAGGGAAATCAAGCAGATTTTAGAAAAAACGGTGAGACCGGATCGCAAGGATTGGTCCTTACGATTAGATGATGCACTTTGGGCTCACCGTACTGCCTACAAGACACCCATTGGAATGTCCCCTTATAGACTTGTCTATGGGAAAGCTTGTCACCTGCCTGTGGAGATAGAACACAAAGCCTATTGGGCAATTCGGGCCCTAAATTTTGACATAGACAAGGCTAGCTCGCTTCGCAAACTTCAATTAAATGAGCTTGATGAAATCCGGAACGATGCATATGAGAATTCGAGGATTTACAAGAGCAAGATGAAGGCCTTTCATGACAAACACATCTTAAGGAAATCCTTCCATGAAGGACAGAAAGTGCTCTTGTATAATGCCCGACTTCATCTTTTTCCGAGAAAATTACGATCTCGATGGACCGGCCCATATATTGTTAAAGAAGTTTTTCCCCATGGGGCTGTTGAGATTGAGAATGCAGCGAATGGTGACTGTTTCAAAGTTAATGGACAACGCCTTAAACCATTTGTTGAGAAATTTGATTCAGAGGACATGTCCATCTCCCTGAATGATCCTGTCTATCAGGATGATTGATCTCCTAGTCTGATGGAGGTATAGCATAGGTAGGTTTAGTTTTTTTTACTGTTTTAGTAGGATTTAGTTGTTGGAATTGCAGACCTCCATGATCGCTCTCTCAGGTACTATTGATTCTCACTCTCTCATATTTTACCATTGTTCTCATGTTCATGCTCATTAACTATCTTTTTACATTGAGGACAATGCAAGATTTGGTTGGGGGGTGAGATGAGATCCCTCATCTAGCATATTGCAACATTTCGAGCTTCATATGCACAAATTTTTTTTCGAATTTTCTAACATCTCAAAACTCTTTTAGAAAATTTTGTTTCTATACATTTGAGAGGCTATGAGTAGAAGAGGAGGAGAAATGAAGTGTGTGATGTTGTAGTCTTGAATGTCTTCCAACATAATGGCTTTATATGCTAATTCCCCTATTGTTGTGATTGATAGAACATTTGAACACCTTTACACCAAGTTCACATTACACGATTTTCATGAGTGACAGGTTTATGTGATTTGTGGATTAGCTAGACTTTGGTTTAGAGGTGTTGAGCAGCCAAGCCGGGGTATTTTGTCCATCCTTGTCCATGGGAAAATAATGAAAGATATGGATTTCTAAAAATCCTATCTAAGTTAAAAGAAAAATGAAAGAAAGGATGAAATCGGGAAGGAAAGAAAAATGGTGGAAAATTCGAAGAGGGCTACCTATTACCAACCGGGGGATGGTCGAACCGTAACCAAAGCCGGAAATGGGACGTAGTGTGAAAGCCGTCGGAAGGAAAGTAAGGCAAATTCCTGTCATAGGCTTGCTGTTGCTCTGTGCACCTTGAAATCCCTAGGTCTACTTAATCTATAAAGAAGATGGTTCCAGGAACTCATGAGATGAACTTTCACTATGCATACTAGGTTGAATTTGTTCGAATTCTTCTATTTATCAATTAGTCAGCGGGGATTTCATGTAAACACTTCTTATGTTTTGAGAGTCCAAGGTTCAGCTTCTAACACCTAATTTTTTCAAATTTTACACTTATACATCTTGGAATGGATAGAAACATGGTTTCTGGAAGAGGGTTGGATTTGGAGGTTTGAAACTGTTTCATGCATGTTTTGCTCGGGACTAGCAAAAAGCTGGTTGGGGGGTGTGTTGAACCTCCAATTTATACATTGCATTGCCCATTACACTACATAATTTGCATGATTTTCATGGTTAAAAGGCCCACCTAACATGTGTTTTGTGATTGTAGAGATAAGAGGGGATTTCATCAAATTGGAGTCAAAAGATTACATTTGAAGACATTGGATGAAGTCCTAAGATGGACCAAGGAAAGAAGAAGAAAGAGAGAGAAAAGAGAATGAAGAAAAGAAGAAAAAGATGAAGGAATACAAGGCTGACCGGTCGTCCGACCGGTCAGCCACATCACAGGAACAAGAAGAAGAGAGGCCGACCGGTCATGACCGGTCGGCCATGCACACTGGATCAAGGCAATAGATCAGCTCGACCGGTCATGACCGGTCGGGCATGCACGCTGGATGAGTGGGAGGTCAGTCCGACCGGTCTTGACCGGTCGGCTGCACTCACTGGATGTTTCAAAAAGCTGGTCCGACCGGTCACGACCGGTCGGCTCTGCGTAATAGGAAAGTCCTTTCTAATTCGGGACTCCGAAAATCGCTGCGCAATGCGTAGGATTTCGTAGAATTCGATGCAAGGGAGGATTGTTGCTATAAAAGGCCACCTAGGGGCTCTCCCTAAGGTATCAGAGAAGAGAAGGAACGTGAGTTTGGAGGCTGAAGGCGACTGTGGAGCGTCTGCAACATCTATCTTCGGGTTTTTCTAGTTTTATGCTTTATTTTTGAGTTTTTAGTTGTAACATGACAATGCTCGGCTAAAACCTCTCAGCTAAGGCTGAGAGGTGAAGCTTGTAGCTAGTTCTATGTTAATTTCAGTTTGATTCAAGTATTTTTAATTCAAAGTTGGATTTTTCTTATGTTTCAGTCCAATAGGTGGTAGTTTGAGATGTCTTATCTGAGTTTATGTGCTCCGGACATGAATTCCTTTTAATTCTCTGAGATTATTACAGGTTGCTTGTTTAGATTCGAATTATAGTAATCCTTGAGCAGGCCATAGTCCATAGGCATGGCTGTTACTCCGCAGGCTATGAATTTGAATTCTACATTGATTGAATGGACTAGAACTTAGAAGTTCAACTTGAATTGGATGAATGTGTGTGAATGCTTTATTTTCCAACTAGATGAGAGATAGGACTTCAAATCTAGTTGTGTTCTCTACTTGGATTGACTGAATTGACATAGGATTGCTACAAGTGGATCCTTGAAAGCCTTAGTACATTATATCTCTGATTTTTCATTAAGTTACTGTTTTAATTAAACATCCCATTGAATTTGAAATTTACTCTATTAAACTGAGTTGCTGGAGTAATTAGGAAGCTGTTACTTTTTCCCTGTGGATCGACCTCGGTCTTACCGAGATTTATTACTACATCGCAGCCTTACACTTGAGGCGAGCGAACAGTCATGGGGACTACAAACCTGCTATCACCTTGCACTCCTTCCCCTTAAGAGGCAGGGCCAAACGGATCAGTAGGCTTGTGCCCAAACGTCATGATAGATCTGGAATTGGGCTCTGAGTCAGTGTCGGATGCGATTTCTCTTGGCTCATCCCCAGTGTATTGCAACTCTTTGGGTTCATCCATCTGAGGTGGGACCAGTACTGCGGTCCAATCCATCGAGTGAAATTCCTACCCCTTGCTTAAGTCTCCTTTTGGCAACTCTATCAGACTCAATTTGCTCGCTTGATCATCAAAGGTGGAATCCAGCCCATCATCAGGGTAGATAATCCCTGCATTGATAAACTGGATTGGTGTGCAGATGCACGGATTGCCTTCTTCTTGATGAGCTCGTCTTCTTCTAATACTTCCGCGCTTTGGTTTCTTCGTCAAAGTAGGTTGATATCGTAGTCTCCCTCTATCAACATTATTTTAAGTTCCCATGATTCGGGTCGAATCTTGATATTCAAGTTGATAGTAGAAGGTTTGACGCCCGACAGGAAGGAAGACATAGTTTAATCCGATGGGACATGCGCGAGGGAAGTATTTTGCATTGTGAAACTCGAGACTTTGGTATGAGACCTCCACATTAAAGTGTTGTACGTCCATGATTGGGATGGTAGGCTCTTGAAGGTTGGATGCTTCTACCATGAGAATTTATTCGAGATCGGTGATGATGGTGATCGCCCTATCTCTGAAGATGTGCTTGACCCTTTGGTGAAGATTTGAAGAGATGGCACCGATTTTGTGAAACCAAGTCCGATTGAGAAGGAGATGGAATGAAGCTGAGATGTCCAAGACTTGAAGAGTGATGGTTGATGTTTTTGGACCGATCTGAACCTTGACATCAATCTCTCCTTCAACATGTCTTCTAGAATTTTCAGATGTAGGAATTATTTGGAGGACCAAGGTTGAATAGAACCGGGCATGTCCTTTTGAGGAGTAGAGCTTACTCCCTCGATAGTGGCCACACAATTGAAGCTAGGCCGTAACTCTGCTAAGGCATGTGGCATGTTGTCTAATGAAAGGTTTTCTTCTTGGAGAATGATGGCTGGAGTAGAAACCAAATAGGCAGTTGCTGTAGGCAAGTTGTGTCCCTGGTTGTTTGCTTGAGAAATGGGCAGGTTGTGCCCCTGGCTGAGTGAAGTTGGGACGGAGAGGTCGTCCCCTTGGTTGAATGGAATGGGTAGGTTATGCCCCTGGTTGAGCAATGGCACGAGGAATGAACCGACTGGAGGTGCCCCTTGCATGATGATGAGCTCTGAGATTGAAATATCTGGAGGTGTACCTTGCAGGATGAGAGGTTCGAACTCTAAACTAGAGTCGATGCATGGATAAACTTGAGAGGAGGCTCTTCTTGGCTGATGAAAGCTGGATAGGCAGGAGGTGCCCCTTGCATTGCAGAGACTAGATCGACTGGAGATGCCCCTTGCAGGATGAGGGGTTCTGAAACCAGACTGGTTAGGGGTGCCCTTTGCTAGCCTTGATTAGGGAACTGTGAGTTCCATCTCGGTTGTTGCTGTTGCTGCTGTTGTCCGTGCTAAGGGAGGAATAATGCACATTCCGTAGAGACGACAAGATTATCTTCTTCCATTGGATGGGAGATGGGAACACTATCATTATCACTTTCGTATCCGGTAGGCTCACCTTTCACTATCGGTTGTATTGAAGAGGCCTGATGAGGCCACCAAGGGGAGATCATCACAGCCCTTATTCTGGCTTCAACTTGTTCCCCGACGCGGATGAGTTGGGTGAAGTTAGCATACGGATATGAGACGAGATATCCAGAGATGCTCAAATTCGCCGAGTGGATGATCATAGAGATTTGTTCCTCATCTTCGATGTGTGTCTTCATTCTGGCGGCCATTGCCCGCCACTATCCAATGTAAGCTGATAATGACTCATCATTCCTCTGCCTTAAGGCTGCAAGATCTGCCCTTCAGGTGCTGAGTTAAGATTATACGTGAAACGATTGACAAATGCTTGAGAAAGATGTTCCCAATTTTTTATTCGATGGTAGTTCAGTGACGTGTACCAATCTAATGCGTCGCCTTTCAGGGACTTTTGAAACAGACAGTCAACACTCCGTCGTTGCCTGCCACAGCATCTAGCTCACCACAGAATGATCTCAGGTGGTTATAGGACACCCTGTCCCATCATATCTTTAAATTTTGGTACCGAAAAGCCTTGAGGTACCATTGCATCAGGAAAGGGATAAACGGTCCTTGAACTTAGGGGATGGAAGATCCACCCCTTGCTGCTTCTGTAACTTTCTCTCCATATCTTGCATCTTCTTCCGAAGTTGTTCAATTTCAGATGGACCAAATGAGGAAGATATTACCCCTTGTCAAGCCTGAGCTGGCCCCCTTTCGTAATAATTGGTATCATTGATGTTCATATGATTCTTACCTGAAGGAAGTTGCGCTTGGTGATTACTCACATTATAAAGACTTTGTTGGACTGGAGCTGAGAAGGGAGACTGCAAAGAAACCTGAAAATGGCTCCTATTTGCAGGAGGATACTGGAAGAAATGCCCTGAGGTCGAGGGTTGTTCTGATTGAGGGTCTTCATTAGGAGGGTATCGAAAGTCATACGCCAACCTCGATAGTTGTGGTTGGGAAGAACTGAAGGCTGGAAGAGATGGTTGTTGTGGTTGTTGAACTGGACCAGCTTAATTGCTAGATGTGAAATCTGGGCTTGTGTGAATCAGAGAAGCATTTCTTGCATGTTCTTCATGCTTTGTTGTAGCTCTTGGATGCCAGGAATTGACATGGATTCTCTCGGGTTTAACTGTGGAGAGGAAGCCTTAGGTATTTCGAGGACAGGGAATGGGAGAGCCATGTCAGTTTTGTATTGGACGTGGCAGGGTGATTTGGTTTGGAGGAGTAATGGAGGGGAAGTATGCTCTACTTTTTTTTTGGATTTTGAGATTTTCTAGTTTTTTTTGTTTATGAGTAGAATGCTATGCAGATGAGATTGTATGAGGATTATTGACTTTCAAGTACAAAAAGAATTCTGTTTTTCAAGTTGGATCACGACTAGTGGGACTAGCATATCCCCAGTGGACTCGTCATTCTGTGGACGCTCGCCTTTCCATGCTCTCAGCCCTCCCTTTCGAAAAGGGGTTATGCGGGAATCACTGTTGTGCCACTAGGCTCGCCTCGTTCTCGAGAGCTTCTACGGGTTGTCGTGTTAAACTGGATATCTTTGGATGGTCGCCACTAGCCAGTTACTTTGAATTTATAGTCGGCTAGACCCCATAGAAATGTTAGAGAAGGGAATACGAAGATTCCTTCCTCTAAAATGACTCCTTTTGATTTGTGGTAAGAGATCACGGTTACAGGGTGGGAAGGTGTTGGGCACCCACTCTGCCCGTACCAATGTACTGTCTTTACTTCAAAGAATTGAACTAATACTCGAAAGCCTGATTTAATCCTCATACATTCTCATAAATGATATGATGCATGAATGTAGGTCTGAACAGTAAAGAGTTTCTAATAGGCAAGTTTCCATTAACAAGCGAGCCTAGAGCATACGCTCGAACTGACATGTGATTTATGCGAGATGCATGTGTGTGTTTAATCAATCAAAGTGTTCGTAGTGGGATGATAAGTAGGGGGGTTGGAAGAATAATAAATGTTGCACTTATGCTAGATGCAAATGAGATGATGCTGATAAAAGAGTAGCTGGATGGACGAAGGTATCGCAAGGATTCGCTTCGAGCAGCTAAGATTGGGACTTAGCCGATGGACTTAGGTAGCTTGAGAGACTTGGGCCAGGGTCAAGCTGGGCTAGACCAGGGCTAGACTCTTCTCACTCGGGCTCTCCTTGGTGGAGGAATGGGTTAAGGGGATGTGGAGATGGACTTGGAAATCAAGTTTTCTGGTATATTGAGGGATTTCATGGGATACTGGGGGATTCTCTAGGATGCTGAATATGAAGGGGAAGTGGGGTATTTATAACTGTGAGCAGTGGCAGCTTGTGTAATTAGAGACGGGCGGCCATCAGACGGCCTACCATACGGCCACTTTGCTTCAGCTTCGGAGTGTACTTGCTCCAACCTGAAGTGAGAAAAGCCCAAGGTTCGGGTTCGGAGCTACTCCAAACCTGCGGCTCAGAACTAGGTGAGTCAACTGGGTTTGAAAAATAGGTTTGACATGGTGAGTTGACTGGGTGCGAGGGTTGGACTGACTCAGTGAGTTGACTTGGTGATTTGACTCAGCGAGTTGACTCACAAGGTTGACTTTTTTTGGATTCTTGTACTGGTTTTATAGAGATTTTTTTAAGCTGTTGTTTAGGGGTGAGTTGACTGGGTTTAGGCTTGAGTTGGGCTATGCATTGGGGCTTACAAAGAGGAGTTTGGCTGGTTTTGGACATGGGGTTTGGGGGTATGGTCCTCCATTCATTAGCTATCTCTACTGACATTATAGCCGAAAGTGGGGTGTCTACATCGGGTGATCTTGAAATCTTTGTCATGTCGACCCCGTCGTCACTGTGATCACAACAACGAAAACCATGCATCGATCTGACAGTTGTTCGCTTCCCCAAGTGTAGGGTTGCGATGTAGTAATAAACTCGGTAAGACCGAGGTCGATCCACAGGGACTATGTAGGATCTCACAAATTCATCCACAAGTGTCTATTGAAGTCTACTAATCCGATTGATGTATAAAGTTGATATGAGTAGCAAAAGCTGAATTAAATCGAGAGTAAGTAATTATAAGAAGGTACTAGGGTTTCAAGGATCCACTTGTAGCAATCCTTGATGTTCAATCCGCTGTGGTTTCTTATTCTCTCAACTAGAATCGACATTCCTGTCCTTCCAGTCGGATGATAGAACTGTTAAACCAAACAGTCTGTAATATGTAAGTTCTATGCATAAGATTCACTCAATCTAGGCTGAGCTGAGCATACTCAATTGCATAGGTCATTCTCCTTTCCTATAGGTCCAGTTCTAAATCATAACCATCCCTAAGTCCTCTCACAAGACAAAGATAGATTAGGATCTGAACTAGATTCAAATCACCAGCACAGTCCTTACATATTCCAGAAAATCAACTAAAATAGAACTTTGGCCTGAAGTCCCTTTATGAAGAGCTTAGTACTAGAGCGCACTCCGATTCCTCGGATCATACAGGTCTATACCGTTGCAAACAAATTAAGAAGATAAGTAATTCATCCAAACATCCATGAGTCATCACAAGACTAAGAAAAATTACTTAAAAACTTGTATAAACTTCAAACCTTAGTTCATAATCATGAATTCCAAACTAAAACAACTTAACTACGAATTAAAACATCTTGGATTCACTACAAGCTTCACCTCTTAGCCCTAGCTAAGAGGTTTAGCTGCTCATGATCCAAGGAAACATGAAACAACTACAAAAAGCATGAAAACAGCAAAGCAAACCAAAAGGAGTTGTGAAACTCCAATCTTCACTTCCACAGCCTCCAACCTCGCTTGAGCCCTTCTAGGATCCCCTAGGAACGATCCCTAGGTGTCCTCTTATAGTCTGGAGGCTCCACAACGTCGGAAGAATCAGAAATTTGCGTAACACTTACGCAGCGCAGAGAATTTCGGGAAGAAATTAGAAAGTTCTAACTCAGTACGCATGGCCGACCGGTCATGACCGGTCGGCCTCAAGTGAAAATACTTCAGCAAGCACATCCGACAGGTCAAGACCGGTCGGACGTGTATATTAACATTCCAGCAACCCTGTCCGACCGGTCATGACCGGTCGGACGTCTTCAGTAAACCTCCAGCAGCTGTAGCCGACCGGTCAAGACCGGTCGGTCACCTTTATTTGTTCTTCAGTACCATGGCTGACCGGTCGCTGACCGGTCTGGCTTCCTTGGCCGACCGGTCATGACCGGTCGGCAGTCTTCATACTTCTTCATTTCTTCCTTTTCTTTCTTTCCTTGCTTCTTTCTTTCGCTTTCTCTCTTCTTTTCTTCTTTGGTCCTTAAGTAATTGGTCCTCAAGTAATCTCCATTAGAATGATCCCAAGTGAGCTCTTTATGTCTTCAATTGAGTAGAGTCCACCCTCAATCTTGTAGTCACAAAACATACATTGAATTAGCTTACAAACCATATAAACCTTGCACAATGAGTGATGAATTGGGGTTAGAATATGCACAATTAAGAGCTCAACACACCCGAGCAAAACATGCGTGAAGCTAATCTCATTCTTCAAAAACTCAACTCTCTTTCAGAAACCATCCTTCTATACATTCCAAGGTTCATAAGTGTAAGATTCAGAAAGATTAGGCGTCAAAGGTTGGAACCGTAAATCCTCACGGCATAATAGGCATTCATATGAGATTCCCACTGATTGGTTGATAAATAGAGGGACTTGAACAAATTCATCCTAGTGTGGGTAGTGAAAATTCATTCCACGAGTTTCTAGGATTATCTTCTTCATAGATCAACTAGATTATTGAACTCAAGGTACATAGAGCCACATCAAGCCAATGACAGGAATTTGCCTTACCGTCCTTCCGACGACTTTCACACTACGTCCCATTTCCGGCTTTGGTTACGGGTAGACCATCCCCCGGTTGGTAGTAGGTAGCCCTAATCGGAATTTTCCACCGTTTTTCCACATTTCCAATTTCATCCTTCCTTTTCTTTTTCTTTTTAAATTAGATAGGATTTTTAAAAATCCATATCTTTCATTATTTTCCCATGGACAAGGATGGACAAAGTACCCCGGCCAGATTTCTCAATACCTTAATTCAAAGTCTAGCTAGTCCATAAATCACATAATCCCTTCAACTCATGAAAATCGTGTAATGTGAACTAGGTGTAAAAGTGTTCAGATTTTCTATCAATCACAAAAATAGGGGAGTTCACATATAAAACCATTATGCAATGAGAGATTCCAGACATCCAACCCTATTCACTTCATATCTCTTCCTCTTATGCTCATATCATATGGAATGCATAGAACCAATGTTTTCCAAAAGAGTTTCGAATTTTTGAAAAAAATCAAAAAATTTCCACATAATTGCTTGAGATGTTACAAAGTGCTGGATTCATCCAAGCGGTCCTACACCCCCCAACCAAATCTTGCATTGTCCTCAGTGTAAAAGATGCGCAATGAGCAAAACATGAGAGCAATTTGAAAATAACAGGGAGTGAGGAATGATATTACCTGAGAGAGTGAACATTGGAAATCTTCCGCCTTCTAACAAACCTATGAAAACGAAAACAAAAGAAGCAAAATCCTAATCCTAACTACTCTATACCTCCATCAGACTAGGAGATCAATCATCCTGATACACAGGATCATTCAGGGGTATGGACATACCTTCTGAAGGAAAATTTTCAAAGAACGGCTTTAATCGCTGCCCATTTGCCTTAAAAATATTGCCGTTCCTTGGATTTAAGAGCTCGACAGTCCCATACGGATAGACAGTTTGCACAATGTAGGGACCGGTCCATCGAGATCTCAATTTTCCCGAAAATAGATGTAAGCGAGAATTATACATGAGGACTTTTTGATTGATCGTGAATGTCTTGCGAAGAATATTCTTATCATGGAATATCTTCGTCTTGTCCTTGTAAATTCTCGCATTCTCATAAGCTTCATTCCGGATTTATGCAAGTTCATTTAATTGAAGTTTGCGTAGCGAGCTTGCCTTGTCAGAATTGAAATTCATTGTCTTAATAGCCCAATACGCCTTATGTTCCAACTCCACAGGCAAGTGACAAGCCTTCCCATAGACAAGTCTATAGGGAGACATTCCAATAGGGGTTTTAAAGGCAGTACGGTAAGCCCAAAGCACATCGGTAAGTCGAAGTGACCAATCCTTGCGATCGGGATTCACCGTTTTCTCTAAAATGTGTTTAATCTCTCTATTGGATATCTCAGCTTGCCCACTAGTTTGTGGGTGATAGGGGGTGCTCACTTTGTGTGTAACGCCATATTTCTTCATTAGGGCTGCAAAAGGGCGATTGCAAAAGTGAGATCCTCCATCACTTATGATGACTCGAGGCGTTCCAAACCGGGAAAGAATATTTTCTTTTAAAAATCGAATGACCGTTTTATGGTCATTATTCCGGCAAGGGATGGCTTCGACCCATTTGGAAACATAATCAACGGCAAGCAAGATGTATACATTTCCAAATGAAGATGGGAATGGGCCCATGAAATCGATGCCCCAACAATAAAAAATTTCGATAATTAAAATGGGATTGAGTGGCATCATATTTCTACGGGATATTCCTCCTAGTTTCTGACAAGGTTCACATGCTTTGCAAAACTCATGTGTGTCTTTGAACATGGTGGGCCAATAAAACCCACATTGCAGAATTTTCGCTGTGGTTTGTTTAGCCGAAAAGTGGCCACCACATGCTTGAAAATGACAGAAGGAGATAATACTTTGTTGCTCATCATCTGGGACACATCTCCTTATGATTTGATCGGGACAGTACTTGAATAAGTATAGGTCGTCCCATAGAAATTTCCGTACCTCCGAGAAGAATCTATCTTTATCTTGCTTTTTCCAATATGTAGGAATTGTACCTGTAGCAAGATAATTAGCAATGTCCGCATACCATGGCAATTGGGAAACAGCAAAAAGTTGTTCATCAGGGAACATGTCATTGATTGCAGTCGTTTCAGGGGAATCAGTGAGGACAAGTCGAGAGAGGTGGTCAGCTACTACATTCTCTACTCCTTTCTTATCACGTATTTCTAAGTCGAATTCTTGGAGTAGGAGGATCCATCTTAATAATCGTGGTTTAGCATCCTTCTTAGAGAGAAGATACTTAAGCGCGGCATGGTCAGTGAATACAATGATCTTGGATCCAATCAAGTAGGATCTAAACTTCTCCAAGGCAAAAACTACGGCTAAAAGTTCCTTTTCAGTAGTGGTGTAGTTTGCCTGGGCTGAGTTTAGGGTTCTACTTGCATAGTAGATGACACATGGCTTTTTATCTTTTCTTTGGCCTAACACAGCCCCAATAGCATAGTCGCTAGCATCGCACATAATTTCAAAAGGAAGGCTCCAATCAGGTGGTTGCATTATTGGGGCACATGTCAACATACCTTTAAGGGTGGTAAAGGCCTTTTGACATTCTTCATTCCACTCGAATGAATTTTCCTTTTGAAGTAGGTTACATAAAGGGTGAGAGAGTGAACTGAAATCCTTTATGAACCTTCTGTAAAATCCTGCGTGTCCTAAATAGGACCGCACATCTCGTATGCTTTTGGGTGGTGGAAGGGTAGAGATAAGATCAATTTTCACTTTGTCCACCTCAATTCCATTTTGTGAAACGATATGACCAAGTACAATTCCCTTTTGAACCATGAAGTGACACTTTTCCCAATTGAGCACCAGGTTTTTCTCTTCACATCTTTTTAGCACAGATTTCAAGTGCTCAAGGCACTCATCAAAGCTACAACCGAATACGGAAAAATCATCCATGAAGACTTCGAGAATGGTCCCCACCATGTCAGAAAAGATGCTCATCATACAACGCTGAAATGTGGCAGGTGCATTACATAGTCCAAACGGCATCCGTCGATAGGCGAAAGGGCCGAATGGACATGTGAATGTAGTCTTTTCTTGGTCTTCACGGGCAATTTCTATTTGGTTGTACCCTGAATAGCCATCAAGGAAGCAAAAGTGGGAATGACCCGCCAACCGTTCTAAAATCTGATCAACAAACAGTAGGGGAAAGTGGTCTTTCCTCGTGACAGTGTTTAGCTTCCTGTAGTCAATGCACATTCTCCAACCGGTAGTGACTCTAGTTGGTACGAGTTCATTATTGGCATTGGCTACGATGGTTATTCCGGATTTCTTAGGCACCACTTGAGTTGGGCTCACCCATTGGCTATCGGATATCGGGTAAATGATACCTACATCCAATAGTTTCACCACTTCGGCCTTAACCACATCCTTCATGTTTGGATTTAATCGTCTTTGTGGTTGCCGGGATGTCTTTGCATTTTCCTCAAGGTGTATGCGGTGAGTGCAAATCAGTGGGTCTATGCCTTTGAGATCTGCAATTGTCCATCCAATGGCACTCTTGTGCTCTAATAGAGTGGCTATTAGCCTACTCTCTTGTTCCTCATCCAAGTGGGAAGAAATCACCACTGGATATGTCTCATCTCGACCTAAATAAACATATTTTAGCTCACTTGGCAATGGTTTTAGGTCGAGTTTTGGTGCCTTAATGTTGGATGGGAGGGCCTTGTTCTCATTTATAGGCAAAGGTTCAATTGGGGCCCTCCATCTTTTATTCTCAAGCACTAGCATCACATCTAGAATGGCATCCATCTCTTGTGTTGTGTCATCATTCATCTTATGAAGATGGGTCACACATGCCTCCAAAGGGTCGGAAAATAGTGACAAGGGGATTGTATCTTCCACGAATGATTCGATCATGTTTAATTCGTGGATATCATCATCAACTTCCCGCGGTTGTTTACATAACTCAAATATGTTAAGCTCAAGGGTCATATTTCCAAAGGACATTTGTACAAGTCCGTTTCTACAATTGATAATGGCATTTGAAGGTAGCTAGAAACGGTCGTCCAAGTATGACGGGAATTTGAGGCACCGATGCCTATCACAGGATGTGTGTCCAAGACAATAAAATCTACTGGGTAGTAGAATTTATCAACTTGGACTAGAACATCCTCTACCATTCCTCTCGGTATCCGGATGGATCTATCAGCAAGTTGGAGTGTGGTTTTGGTGGGTTTCAATTCACCTAACCCAAGTTGTTCATAGACCGAGTATGGAATGAGATTCACACTTGCCCCCAAGTCGAGTAGGGCTTGTTTAATCTGGTAGTCTCCTATGATGCATGATATGGTTGGACTACCCGGATCTTTGTATTTTTGGGGCACCTCTTGTTTGATGATGGCACTCAAATTCTCAGCCAAAAGCACTTTGTTGTGAACGTTATGTTTCCTTTTGACTGTACACAATTCCTTTAGAAATTTGGCATAAGATAGTATTTGTTTTATTGCATCCAACAGCGGGATGTTGATCTTCACCTGCTTGAAAATTTCCAGAATCTCCAGATTTTTATCTAAAGGTTTTGGTGAAATCAACCTTTGTGGAAATGGGGCAACCGGCTTGTATTGCCTTTCCGGTTCTTTCTCTTGTGGAATATTGTCTGGGCTATCATCCTCTTTGGGAATTTCCGGATCCTTAGGCTTTGGGGCCTTCACCGGATTAGATTTGTCAATTTCTTTCCCACTTCTCAAAGTGGTAATAGCCTGGACATGTTCTGTATGGTGGGAGGATGCGCTTGCATCTTGTATCTCATACTGGGTCCTTGGATTAGGAAGAGGTTGAGCAGGAAGTGTGCCCTTCTCTCTACTACTAAGGTGAGCTTCAACTCTAGCCAGAGATGTTTTCAATTTATTAATGGCTTGATTTGAATTTTGATTGAATTTCAATTGCTCTTGCATGAACCCATCTATTTTTAGAGAATTAGTCTTGTTATACTCATTCTGGACTGATACGAGTGCACCCAACATCTCTTCTAGTGATACTTTTGGAGTGTTGTTTGCATTTGCAGTGGGTCCATTCCTCCAACTGAAGTTGGGATGGTTCTTCCAATTAGGATTATACGTGTTTGAGTTTGGAGCACCATATTACTGTTGATAACTGTTTATGGCATTTTTTTGTTCTTGTAAGATGCCTTGGACTGCTGAAATTGTGGGACAATCTGGTGTAGCATGTTGATTTCCAGCACAAATTCCACAAACAGTTTCAACTTCAGTGGAGTTGATTATTTCTCCTTTCCTTAATTCCATGGCTTCGACCTTTCTTGTAAGGCTAGCCAACCGTGCACTTATGCTATCTTCTTCTGATAAGACATACATTCCTCCCTTTTCTTTTTGTTGGCCAGTCTTGGAATTTGTTGATTTAGATGTGTCCCAAGATTGTGCACTTTCAGCCAATTCTTCCAGATAATCCCATGCTTCATCAGCTTCCTTATTCATGAACTCCCCATTACACATCATCTCTATAAATTGGCGCATGGATGGAATCAGTCCTTCATAGAAAAAACTTATAATCCACCAAATTTCATAGCCATGATGTGGGCATGCGTTTAATAGGTCCTTGAACCTCTCCCAACATTGGGAAAAGGTTTCATCTTCCTTTTGGGCAAAGTTCATGATAAGGCGCTTAAGCATGTTTGTTTTGTGAGTAGGGAAGAATTTTTTTTTAAATTCTCTGTGCATATCATTCCATGACCCAATTGATCTTGGCCTCAATGCATAAAGCCAACCCTTGGCTTTATCCTTAACAGTGAAAGGGAAGAATTTAAGTCTTACTACATCTTCAGTCACATTTGCAAAGTGCATGGTGGTGATTACCTCATCAAACTCCCTAAGGTGTTGATAGGCACTTTCACTGTCTAAACCATGGAATTTAGGGAGAAGATTGATCACTCCCGGTTTCAAATCCACATTCCCTGCATTTAGTGGAAATACTATGCATGAGGGAGTGCTCGTTCTTGCAGGTTGCAAGAAATCACGTAAAGTCCTAGGTCGGGGAACATTCTCAACCACATTCTCCCCTGTTTCAGTTTGATTTTGAACCGGGTTAGGTTGATTTGCAGCCATACTTTCAGATAAAATTGGAGAATCTAGATGTCTCCTAACACGTGGTTTTCTATCAATGCCTTCTACTATCGCCCCTTCACTTATGAGTCGGTTATTGGAATCCCGAGCCCAATGTGGCATGCAAAACCAAAGAAACAAAAAGGAAAAAGAATTCTTCCTTCTTTTTCTTTACTCTTCTCTAAGACCGAAGCACAAGGTGTCTTGCAATGGCTAGGCCAGAAGCAAAGATAGAGACCGATTTCTCCTGGTCAATAGGGGTTCAGAGAACACCCCACCCACTCTTTGAATCTTTTGAGAAAAAGTACAGAAAAAGGAGAAAGAGGAGTAGAGATGAGAAAAGAAATCCCTGAGCACAAGGTGATCCAAGACGGCAGAGCCGACCAATAGGAATCCAGGTGGCAAAAAGGCCGACCTTTCAGAGATCCAAAAGGAGTCTCCACCCACTCTACAAGAGATGAATAAAATAAGAATGACTAGGAGAAGGAGAAGAGTAAGGTTTTAGAAGGATAGCACCTGAATTGCACTTGAAATCCTTGACTCTTCTTCAGCTTCCTAGAAATCCCTGAAAAGAAAAAAAAAAAAAAACAAATAAATAAACTAAGTTAGTCTAAAAATCTAAAAAAAAAAAATCCTAAATAGATACTAATTTCAGAAATTTGTAAAAACCGTCAAATTCCCCGGCAGCGGCGCCAAAAACTTGTTCGCTTCCCCAAGTGTAGGGTTGCGATGTAGTAATAAACTCGGTAAGACCGAGGTCGATCCACAGGGACTATGTAGGATCTCACAAATTCATCCACAAGTGTCTATTGAAGTCTACTAATCCGATTGATGTATAAAGTTGATATGAGTAGCAAAAGCTGAATTAAATCGAGAGTAAGTAATTATAAGAAGGTACTAGGGTTTCAAGGATCCACTTGTAGCAATCCTTGATGTTCAATCCGCTGTGGTTTCTTATTCTCTCAACTAGAATCGACATTCCTGTCCTTCCAGTCGGATGATAGAACTGTTAAACCAAACAGTCTGTAATATGTAAGTTCTATGCATAAGATTCACTCAATCTAGGCTGAGCTGAGCATACTCAATTGCATAGGTCATTCTCCTTTCCTATAGGTCCAGTTCTAAATCATAACCATCCCTAAGTCCTCTCACAAGACAAAGATAGATTAGGATCTGAACTAGATTCAAATCACCAGCACAGTCCTTACATATTCCAGAAAATCAACTAAAATAGAACTTTGGCCTGAAGTCCCTTTATGAAGAGCTTAGTACTAGAGCGCACTCCGATTCCTCGGATCATACAGGTCTATACCGTTGCAAACAAATTAAGAAGATAAGTAATTCATCCAAACATCCATGAGTCATCACAAGACTAAGAAAAATTACTTAAAAACTTGTATAAACTTCAAACCTTAGTTCATAATCATGAATTCCAAACTAAAACAACTTAACTACGAATTAAAACATCTTGGATTCACTACAAGCTTCACCTCTTAGCCCTAGCTAAGAGGTTTAGCTGCTCATGATCCAAGGAAACATGAAACAACTACAAAAAGCATGAAAACAGCAAAGCAAACCAAAAGGAGTTGTGAAACTCCAATCTTCACTTCCACAGCCTCCAACCTCGCTTGAGCCCTTCTAGGATCCCCTAGGAACGATCCCTAGGTGTCCTCTTATAGTCTGGAGGCTCCACAACGTCGGAAGAATCAGAAATTTGCGTAACACTTACGCAGCGCAGAGAATTTCGGGAAGAAATTAGAAAGTTCTAACTCAGTACGCATGGCCGACCGGTCATGACCGGTCGGCCTCAAGTGAAAATACTCCAGCAAGCACATCCGACCGGTCAAGACCGGTTGGACGTGTATATTAACATTCCAGCAACCCTGTCCGACCGGTCATGACCGGTCGGACGTCTTCAGTAAACCTCCAGCAGCTGTAGCCGACCGGTCAAGACCGGTCGGTCACCTTTATTTGTTCTTCAGTACCATGGCTGACCGGTCGCTGACCGGTCTGGCTTCCTTGGCCGACCGGTCATGACCGGTCGGCAGTCTTCATACTTCTTCATTTCTTCCTTTTCTTTCTTTCCTTGCTTCTTTCTTTCGCTTTCTCTCTTCTTTTCTTCTTTGGTCCTCAAGTAATTGGTCCTCAAGTAATCTCCATTAGAATGATCCCAAGTGAGCTCTTTATGTCTTCAATTGAGTAGAGTCCACCCTCAATCCTGTAGTCACAAAACATGCATTGAATTAGCTTACAAACCATATAAACCTTGCACAATGAGTGATGAATTGGGGTTAGAATATGCACAATTAAGAGCTCAACAATAGTCGAGCGCAAAGATATGAGCATTTAGTCGAAACGCCCGAGTAAAAAAAAACAGTATTGCACTTACCTACGTGTGGTCCACCTAAAGTGGGGCCCACTACACGTTATTCCAAGAGGCTTTTTCCCTCTCTTATAATTATTGCACTCTGAAAGAAAGACTCCACAAATCATTATAATATATAAAATAATAATAAATGGATAATAAATAAATAAAAACAAACAAATAAAATAATAAATAAATGGGTGCATTAAATGGTAACCCATCAATGCACCATATGGTTTCCCTCTCCTCCTACGTCACCTCCCCTTTCCCCCTTCCCTCATTAATGCAAAACAAATAATAACAAAAAAAATATAATAATAATATATTCAATGATAAATAGATATGGGAGGGAGAGAACGATCCACACCCTCTCTTCCCTTGTTCCTTCACTTCCAGCTCCATCCATCCATTAGTTGCTTGTGAAAGATCCTGGCCATTGACTTCAACCTTTGGATTAGGTATGGACACTTATCCTATCTCTCTCTTTTCCTTTGGTGTCTTTTCTCTTTGATCACTTTTAGATCAGATTCCCAAAATCTGATTAATCCATTTGTCAGGTGGGCCACATCATTAAATACAAGATGAGGATTGTATTTGTGCCATTTAAATCTCATGGGACACTCATAATGTATGGTTGAGATCCACCACGTTCATTTGATTCAGCAGGCCATTTTATAGCACAACCAAAAGTTTTAGGCCGAACCAAGTTTCTGGTGGGCTGCATCGTTGGAAATAGTAGCAGCCATTAATTTATTTAAAAATCTTAAATGAGGTATTTTGATTTTCATCTATCATTTGGATCACAAGGATGTGGCCAACCCAATGGACGGATTAGATTTCCCAAGTGGACCCCATCTTGTGGGAAAACAAGAAAGAAAGAAAAATAAAATAAAATAAAATTTCAAAGTCCAGACGCTGGACGATATCAGCGTCAGAGACATTGGAATGAGTCCAGCGTCCATGGACCTTTGGGGTGTTAATTGCGGGTTCCCCTTGTGGGACCCACCTTGATGTTTATGTGTTACCCACACCGCCCATCCATTTGGACAGACCATTTTAGGGCATGCGCTAAAAAATGAGGTAGATCTGAATCTCGAGCGGGCCACACCACTCAAAACAGTGGGAATAATGACGTCCACTGTTGAACCCACCTGATGCGTGGACTATAGTCCACTTTTTGGGCCCCACCATGATGTATTTGTTTAGTCCAATCTATCCATCTAGTTCCACATATTATTTTATGCTACTTACCCAAAAATTATCCAGAACAAATTATCAAGTGGTCCACACCATTCAAACAGTGGAGATTCTTACACAAGAGTCTAGGCTGTTTGCAACTAGTGGGCCCCATGCTCTGTGGACAAGGTTCCTACCCTGGGAGATGTCCTTTTCACATATCAGAGTATGGAAACTTCCCACTACTTCTCTGGGAATGGCCCACATGCGTTGGTGAAGTGAGCCCAAAGTTGGGGATGTCATAATTGGGAACTGGAAGTCTGATTTTTTGTGATTTTGGGCCATCTTTGGGATTCTGTAGAGGGCCCCACGTATGAACTATGTGGGGGCCACCACTTGGAATCTTTACCCTGTATATGTGGCTAAAAGAATGACATTTTAGCTTGTCCAAGGAAGACCTTATGTGATTGGGAAGTTGATCCCAAAATGGGACGGAATTGTTGTGCAGGAAATTCCTGTGCAAAAATTTCTAGTAGCAATGTTTGGCCACACACCCAAAATTGTACAAGTGTAAACAAAGAGCTTTAAAGTATTTATTTTAATAACCATGTAGGGACTACAAGGAAAACTTGTGGTCATACCAAATGGTGACCCTATGTGGAAATGGTATGTGTCCCAAAGTATGGCCAAAACCATTTCTAGGTTACATTTCTGCACAGTTATTTCAAGTAACCACCTTTAGGCCATCGCCATAAATTGGGTACACCGAATTAAGAAAGGATGTCTGGTGGTTTTTTAAGCCTATATAAGGGTCTATCAAATGACTCTTTTATTTTATTAAATGTGAGCCCTATGTGATCACCAATTAAACACAAAAATGGCCTAGAACCAAATCTGAACTAAAAATCTGTTTAACTTGAAATTTGTGTGGGACCATTCAAGGGGTCCACCACTTATCCAAACCATCTAATGGACCACCTAAAAATTGGATGTGAACTACTAGGTAACGTAGGATCTAAATCCTAAAGCCTAAGCCTAAACTATAGCAAGAAACCCTAAAATCCTCACAATCTAAACCACCTATCATATTCAGGGTTTAGGCTTGGCCATAAGAAGTTGAGACTGTCCTAATCATCAGAACCATAGGACTAACCCTGGCCATAAGTAGGGTGTAATACTAAGATCTAACTATACAATTTCACAATTATTGAATCAAGACTCGATTTTAAGGACACACGTACCTATTAGCAACATTAGTAGGTGATTTAATTCTTAAGGTGATGATTCCTCCCCTTGAGCTTTCCGTTTCCATATTGGTTAAGTGATAGTTCTATTTATTTTGTTAAGAAAACATGTTACTAATGATTTAAACTCTGTATTATGATTATTTAATTATATCATTAATTATATACTAAATTGAGAATTTCTCCACACTTTTGTGAATTATTACGGATTTTGAATTGTCAAAGTTTTTCCTCTTAGAAATTTGGAAGTGAATTGTGAATCTGGATTGTTGTGATCACATTTATTAGATAAGACCTTAAACCGGTGGCCTCTGTAAGTTAGATATAGGAATGATCCCTAATGATGGAATCCTTGAATGGATTTGTTGGACTAAATGTCCTATTGAGATGAATTGTTGTGATTATGTCCCTAACTGAACTTATAATGAATATATTTAAAAGTTATGGAGATGAGAGGCCACTAGTTGTAAGGGAATGTCATAATTGGTTTGGTTGTAAATTGGACTAATAATGGACGGTTAATCATGCATATCATGGCACTGACGGGACATGTGGTAACGAGCCATATTACCATCGGGTGGTTTAGTTGCTTAGAGCACGCACCCTTGAGGTATTTTTGTTGGCCCCAGACCACTATTGGGTGAGCCATACACTAAGAGCAGGTACCTTTGGTATTTTCGCTGGTGATGGCTGCTCTTGATGGAATTGCATGGTGGGGCTGATGTGTATCCTTAGTGACTTCCAGACCATGTTTTCTAGTTGGATGAGCATCCCCAGGCTAAGGGACATGTGCATACATTCATGCATTTAAGAAAGATTACATCATGAATGTTTTGTATGTTTTCATTCCTCTAAACTACTCTTGATTAGTGTGTTGGTGTGTAATCTTGAGGGGACCTCACAATGAGCTGGTCACTCATGTTTTAGAATATCAACCATGCAGATGATGCAGGAGTGATGGTGGAGAATGGAGAACCTGGAGTTACTCCCGATGACACTCTTGCTGAGGAGGGTATGAAGTATGCTGAGGAGGAGCCATAAGTCGATGTTGTCGAGCTTTACGAGCTCAATCAGTAGAGTAGTTATTTCCATCTGTTTTCCCTATGACATTTGATATTTTGGGTTTCTACTGAGTCCCAGATGGGGGAAACTCGTATACTATTAATACTTGTGTTTGATATGGTTATATTTTCATGGAATGGTTATCTTTTTGTCTCTATGGTGCCCACTAGTGCAATTGTGAATGTGGAAACGAAATCCAACTGGAAACCACGCTTAAAGGTGATACTTCCTCCCTAAATTAACGCCCAGGTTCTCATGGTAATAGTCATACTCGAGCCATGAAAATTGGGGCGTTACAAAGCTTTTGCCGACCATTTTCTAAACACCATCGAAGTCTATGTTCGTAATGGGATCCTTTTTTCAGGTTCCGTGAGATTCCATAATCAAGTGCTTCATAGAGCACCTCCAACAACAATTCACAGAGTTACTCCAAAACAATCACACGCAACAAATCAACCCTACAGGGAGGCGATAAAACTTCTGATCTTCAATAGCCATGAAAGTATCGAAGTATGGATCTCTGAGGTTGAATACTACTTCGACTATATGCGAGTTCCAGATGAGAAAAGAGTCTCAACCGCGTCATATCACTTGGATATTGATGATGCTTGAGAATGGTGGTTAAGCGTTCAGCATGGGAGATGAAAGCGCCGATTCACATGTGGCAGCAGATGAATCGACGATTGCTAACCTGTTTCCTAGTCAACGATGAAGATTCATTTGAGGTGGTGACACCACAAGTCTCCAGCCCCGTCAACAACACACATGTTGTGCCTGTGGAAATGAAAGACCATCAGCAGATGGAAGTTCCTTTCGAATCGCTCGAGGTGGAGATCATTCATCTAGATACAGGAATCCTTCTCGAGGCTTTTGAAAAGGAAGAGTATTCTTCCGTGTTTACCCAGGATCGCGACGAGGAAGTTACTAGTTCGGTCAATGTTGAGACCATGGAAGAGGAACACAAGGTACAAGCCCACCAACACCTAAGAAATTATTCCGGTTCATGACGTAGTTATTTCAGATGTTGTGCACGAGGAAGATGATCCGGTGATTGGTTCAACGATTATGGATCCTGGATTCGTAGGGATTCATGATCATCTCTGAAGATACTACGCCAGCATTGCAAGATTTCGATGCTACCATGGACACCATATTCTTTGAAGATCCGTTTGCAGTTTTCCTTGTTCAGAATAAGAGGAAGACTGCGATTGTTGCTGCGCTATGTCAGGGAATGACCGAGGACGAGCATCGCCAATCACGTCCAAGTACTAGTTATAAGCCAAGGCTGAGAAGGAAGATGAAGGCGACTCTCCAACATCACCTGAGGAAAAACTCAAGGTCGAGTTTTCTCCAAGTAGGGGAGATTGATGTAGGGAGAAGGTCCCTTGATCGAGGGTGCGGATCACATACATTCTTGATGGAGATGGGCCAGAAGAATAAAAGGAAACACAAATTCCGTCCAAGGACCGTCATCCGACCAATTGGGCTTCATAGAGGAAGGCAGCCTAAAACTCGCTGGACTGTTTCCGACCAGCCGACTGACCGATCGGCCCTCAACTCCGACCGGACGGCCAGCAGATGTCCAGAGAACTCCGCGAGTTTGCAAATTTTCTTCGATTTTGTGATTGCTTTCCTATTTCATCTAGGATTCCTTTTTTCCTTTTGCAATTAGGACACGTAGGCTATGTAGATTAGGGTTTCTTTTACTATTTAATGTTGTTTGGAATTCATTTTAGACATCTTTGATAAATTTTGAATAAAGTTTTCTCTTGTTTGCTCGTGGATTGGAGTCGTTCTTTGTGAATTCGAAGAGAATGTCTCGTGGATTTAACATATCCGGTTGTGAATTCGACAAAGACAAGTTGAGGAGTCCATGTAGATCCAAGATTCAAATCAGTTATCCTTACCAGAGAAAGGTTGCTAATCTCACCACATTCCGTCCGCACCACCACTTGCAATGGTGATGGGAAAAATAACACATTATATAATCTAAAGAATCCAATTTGAGCGAGCCTCTCTGTATTAAATGCATATTGGTGGCTCATAATGCCACCTGATCGTCAGATAGCGCGATTTCCCATCACTATATTAAATTGAATATTTTCTGACTTTGATTTTTTTTTTTTTCCCCTTGTGTTTTAAAAGTGGCATCCGTAAACAAGATCAGAACCGTTGATCAGGTGGGCCATGTCAACGAGATCATGCCCAAAGGACAACCTAACCCTAGGATCAGGGATTAAAAAAAAAAAAGGACGAACGAAGAACTCTGATTGATATTTTCCCACGACCGTCCATTTTCCATTCTCAAAAGTCATCCAACATAATGGTTCAGATTGTCTAATTGTTATGATATTTGTACTGTGTCCCATCCAAGTTAGTATCCAGCTGATGATCGGCTTGGATCTTATGCACATTTAGCACGTGCACAAAAAACGAGCCACTTAGGAAGTGGATTGCGTCCTACACCCCTGCGGATGGACTAGTCCAGGGAGGGGCTCTGTACTCTGTAGGGCCACCGTGATGTATGGGTTTTATCCACACCATCCATCCATTTTTCCGGATCACCTTAGGGCATGAGGCAAAAAATGAGGCAGGTCTAAAACTCTAGTGGAACACACCACGGGAAGTGAGTTAAAAACACAAATATCAGCTTGATCAAAACTTATGCGGATCCCAAGAAGTTTTTAATGCCACTATGTGGTCCACTTGAGCCTTGGATCCGTCTACTCCAAAACTTTTGTAGCCCTGAGAAGGGTTTAAGGGTGGGCGTTCGATTTCTACCATTGCTTGTGGTGTGGGCCACTACAGCTCTGGGTCTCTTTTATGTTCTGGCTCATGTCTTAAAGTGAGTCGGAGAAACGGAGGGACAGAGTTTACCTACTACAAGCTTCAAGGTGGCCCCCATAGAGCTTGGGGTTGAAGATGATTCTTGTAACAGGACATGTTTCTTTTGGTGTGTCCCACTTTAATTTTGGATCTCCATCGTGTTTGGGTTCATGTCTTAAACTTAGGATCAGATGGACAGAATGGAGATAGTGGGCCTCACAGAGCTTGGGGTTGAAAACGATTCTTGTAATGATCTTGTGGTGTTGTGTTGTGGCCCGCTTGAATTTTGGATCTCCCTCAAATGGGATCCTCTCCTAAAATGAGCTTGGAGAAATGGATGGACGGAGTGGATATTACATAAGTATCACTATAAGCCCAAAGAGCCTGGGGTTCAGGTGTTCTTGGGATAGTTGCAGGTACTTCCTGCACCAAAAAGCTGGGTGGGGCACACTGTGATGTTTGTGAGAAATCCACCCGGTCCATCCATTTTGTCAGATTATTTTAGGATATAGCCCAAAGATGATGCAGTTCCAAACTCAAGTGGGCTGCATGACCGTAAACATCGAGAAGTGAACACCCACGGTTGAAACATCAGTGAGGCCACAAAATTTTTGGATCTAGTTGATATATTTGTGTTTTTCAGTTCACCAAATAGGAATGACCTTGTGAACAATATGAATGGCATATAAAGGTCATGGTCAATCACACCAATAAAATGATTCAAAGGTTGGCTATCTAAATGGACGATTCTAAAACGCGGACAAATTGCTTGTTGGTAATCTTTATTATAGTTATTCTATTTTATATGTGTGTGAGAGAAGCTATGAGGTCAACCTATGAGGGCCCCACTATGATGTTTATTAAACACCTAACCCATCAGTCAGATGTACTATTCTATGATGGGTTATGGGCTTAAAAATTAGGTCAATCCATGACTTAGTGGGCCACACCACGGACAACAATTGAGAAGGGTTAACCGCCCATAAAAACCTTCATGAACATTTATTGGGCTCATCAAGATGTGGTTCACAAATCCTACCCATCCATTATGTGTGTCCCACTTGGATGAAGGGTTAGACCAAGTTTCAGCCATATCCAAAACTCAGGTGGGCCCCACCAAGCGCTTTTAGATGTTTTAGGCATGTATTCACATAGTTTTAGATGGTATAGCCCACCTGAGTTTTGTATATGGCTAATCTTTGGCACGTTCCATAACCTAGAGGGGACACTACCAAATGCATGATGTGGATGTTCGACACACATTATAGTGGGGTCCACAGTAGAGGGAGAGGCAAATCAAAGGAGGAAACTGTTTCCTTTTGCCACCAAAGTTCTGGATCTCAGTAAATGTAGGGCCTAGGGTTTTTTGGGTACTGCATCACATGGACGGACCATATTTTGGGCTCACATCACATGTGATAAGTTCTAGAAAAACGTGTAAAAAAATCCAATGATTTCACTTCCTCCTGTCTACTCTCATCCAAATATGATATATAAAAATTTCAAGTCCATTTCACTTACTCCCATAAAAAAAACTAGTAAGCCATTCACTCTAAGTATATTTACCTCCAAATCTATTTCCCATTCACCTTGTTCACAGGCTCCCAATCAGGCCTTAACCACATTTTCTTGTCATCCTGCCAACTTGAGTTTTGGAACTACCTTATTTATGGACCCATTTACTAAAATGATTTGGCAAAGGATGGATGGAGTGGATTTCTCACTGACATCATGTTGGGCTACACCTAGCTTCTAGGCAATCCGCATCCGCGATCTTGGTGGTGGGCCATACCGCATTGATGGTACTGATGTCCTGCACGAGTGAGCCTGTTTTTGCTGTGAAAGACGGTATGGTACCAAAAGTTCTGATACGTTGTCTGCAGGTGATCAGTTCTTCACCATCTATTGGGCATGGCTGACGCGTCCATGTCTCATGTATGGTCATAGTTCACCACCGATTGGGCTGGGTGCGGATTGCCTGCGAAAGGCTCGCAGGCATCTCCTATGCAAGGAATCTGGGTGGGGCCCACCGTGAGGTTTGTAAGAAATCTACACCGTCCAACCGTGTTTTGAGATCATTTTAGGCGTTGCGACCAAAATTGAACGGGATCCAAGAATTAAGTGGGCCGCACTAAAGCAAAAAGTGTGTAGGGAAATTCTTACCCTTGAAACCTCTATGGAGTCCACTGTGATGTTTATATGCCATCCATACTGTTCATAATGTCATTCCTACTGAGATGAACTGAAAGCACAAATATTATCCTGATTTGAAACTTATGTGGCCCCACGAATATTTCAACTGTGGAAATTCAATCGTCATGTTTTCAGCCCACTTAAGTCTTAGATCCTGTTCAATTTTTGGTCGCAACACTTAAAATGATCTCACAAAATGGTTGGACGGCGTAGATTTCTCACAAACCTCATGGTGGGCCCCACCCAAATTCCTTGCGTAGGATACGTCTGCGAAAGGCTTTTGCACGCAATCCAATCCAGATTGGGCTCGGATCGGGCACGCAGCTGGAGATGGATGGGTATGTGTGGGGAGCAGGTGGGACCCGGCTGATGTGACAGATCTATCAGCTCTCCCCTATTACTAAGGTATGGGTCTCACTGCTCTCCACCAATGCAGAGGTGACCGTGCCGTGCATCTCCAGCTGCATCTTGGTGAGGGCAGTACACGATGTGAGCCCTCATTTTGGATGTAACATAGCCAAAATGTCTCCATTGGTTTGACGATCTTTAATTTTTCCATCAAAAGCATTTACTGTTTCGCATTAACCATCCATCACTGTGATTATTGGACCGCAGGACCGTTCATAAAGCGGATCACCCAGCTGAGTAGTCTTGAGTGATCTGGGCCGCTGTGATGTATGTGTTTTATCCACACCGTCCATTAATTTTGCCAGCTCATTTTAGTTCATGACTCGAAAATTGAAACAGATCCAAGGATCAAGTGAACGACACCTCAGGAAACATTAGTGGCTGAACGCTGCGCGATTACAAAAGTTAGACCCTCTATCACTTATGATGACTCGAGGTGTTCCAAACCGGGAAAGAATATTCTCTTTTAAGAAACGAATGACTATTTTATGGTCATTATTCCTAGTATGGGATCGCCTCGACCCATTTGGACACATAGTCAACGGCAAGCAAGATATATACGTTTCCAAAAGAAGATGGAAATGGACCCATGAAATCGATGCCCCAACAATAAAAAATTTCGATTATTAAGATGGGATTGAGTGGCATTATATTTCTACGGGAGATTCCTCCCAATTTCTGACAAGGCTCACATGTTTTGCAAAACTCATGGGTGTCCTTGAACATAGTGGGCTAATAAAACCCACATTGCAGAATTTTGGCTGTGGTCTTCTTAACCGAAAAGTGGCCACCACATGCCTGAGAATGACAAAAGGAGATGATAATTTGTTGTTCATCATCTGGCACACATCTCCTTATGATTTGATCGGGACAATACTTGAATAAGTATGGGTTGTCCCATAGGAATTTTCGCACCTCATTGAAGAACTTATCCTTATCTTGCTTTTTCCAATGTGTAGGAATCGTACCTGTAGCAAGATAGTTAGCAACGTCCGCATACCATGGCAATTGGAAAACTTTAAAAAGTTGTTCATCAGGGAACATGTCATTGATTGCGGTCGTCTCAGGGGAATCGGTGAGAACAAGTCGAGAGAGATGGTTGGCCACTACATTTTCTACTTATTTCTTATCACGTATCTCTATGTCAAATTCCTGGAGTAGAAGGATCCATCTTAACAACCGTGGTTTAGCATCCTTCTTAGAGAGAAGGTACTTAAGTGCGGCATGGTCAGTGAATATGATGATCTTGGATCTAATCAAGTAGGACCTAAACTTGTCCAAGGCAAAAACTACGGCTAAAAGTTCTTTTTCTGTAGTAGTGTAGTTTGCTTGGGCTGAGTTTAAGGTTATACTTGCATAGTAGATAACACATGGCTTCTTCTCTTTTCTTTAGCCTAGCACAGCCCCAATAGTATAATCGCCTGCATCGCACATAATTTTAAAAGGGAGGCTCCAGTCAGGTGGTTGCATTATGGGAGCACATGTCAACATACCTTTAAGTGTGGTAAAGGCATTTTGACAATCTTCATTCCACTCGAATGAATTCTCCTTTTGAAGTAGGTTACATAAAGGATGAGAGAGTGAACTGAAGTCCTTTATGAACCTTCTACAAAATCCTGCGTGTCCCAAAAAGGACCACACATCTCGTATGCTCTTGGGAGGTGGAAGGTTAGAGATAAGATCAATTTTCGCTTTGTCCACCTCGATTCCGTTTTGTGAGACGATGTGACCAAGTACAATTCCCTTTTGAACTATGAAGTGACATTTCTCCCAATTCAACACAAGGTTCTTCTCTTCACATCTTTTCAACACAGATTTCAAGTGCACAAGGCACTCATCAAAGCTACAACCAAATACAGAGAAATCATCCATGAAGACTTCAAGAATTGTCCCCACCATATCAGAAAAGATACTCATCATACAACGCTGAAAGGTGGCAGGGGCATTCCATAGTCCAAACGGCATCCATCGATAGGCGAAAGTGCCAAACGGACATGTGAATGGAGTCTTTTCTTGGTCTTCAAGGGCGATCTCTATTTGGTTGTACCCTGAATAGTCATCAAGGAAGCAAAAATGGGAATGACCCGCCAACCTTTCTAAAATTTAATCAACAAATGGTAGGGGGAAGTGGTCTTTCCTTGTAATTGTGTTTAGCTTCCTGTAGTCAATGCACATTCTCCAACCGGTAGTGACTCTGGTTGGTACGAGTTCATTGTTGGCATTGGCTACGGTGGTTATTCCGAATTTCTTAGGCACCACTTGAGTTGGGCTCACCCATTGACTATCGGATATTGGGTAAATAATAACCACATCTAATAGTTTCACCACTTCGGCCTTAACCACATCCTTCATGTTTGGATTGAGTCATCTTTGTGGTTGCCTAGATGTCTTCGCATTCTCCTCAAGGTGTATGCGAGGAGTACAAATCAGTGGGTCTATGCCTTTGAGATCCGCAATTGACCACCCAATGACACTCTTATGCTCTAATAGAGTGGCTATGAGCCTACTTTCTTGTTCCTCATCCAAGTGGGAAGAAATCACTATCGGATATGTCTCATCTCGACCTAAATAGACATATTTCAATTGACTTGGTAATTGTTTTAGGTCGAGTGTTGGTGCCTTGATTTGGATGGGAGGGGCTTGTTCTCGTTTACTGGTAAAGGTTCAAGTAGGGCCCTCCATCTTTTGTTATCAACCACCGGCATCACATCTAAAATGGCATCCATCTCTCGTATTGTGTCATCATTTATCTCATGAGAGTGGGCCACACATGCCTCCAAAGGGTCGGAATATAATGTTGAGGGGAAAGTCTCTTCCACAAATGATTCAATCAAATTTATCTCATGGATCTCCTCATCAACTTCCTGTGGTTGTTTGCACAAATCAAATATATTCAGCTCAAGTGTCATATTTTCAAAGGACATTTGTATAAGCCCGTTTCTACAATTGATAATCGCATTGGAAGTAGCTAAAAAAGGGCGGCCAAGTATGACGGGAATTTGAGCACCGGTACCTATCACGGGATGTGTATCCAAGACAATAAAGTCTACTGGGTAGTAGAATTTATCAACTTGGACTAAAACATCCTCAATCACTCCTCTTAGTATACGAATGGATCTATCAGCAAGTTGGAGTGTGGTTTTGGTGGGTTTTAATTCACCTAACCTAAGTTGTTCATAAACCGAGTACGGAATAAGGTTCACACTTACCCCCAAATCGAGTAAGGCTTGTTTAATTCGGTAGTCTGCTATGATGCATGATATGGTTGGACTACCCGGATCCTTGTATTTTTGAGGCACCTCTTGTTTGATAATAGCGCTCAAATTCTCGGTCAAAAGTACTTTATTGTGAACATTGTGTTTCCTTTTGACTGTGCACAATTCCTTTAAAAATTTGGCATAGGATGGTATTTGCTTTATGGCATCCAACAACGGAATGTTGATCTTCACCTGCTTGAAAACCTTTAAAATTTTCAGGTTTTTGTCTAAAGGTTTGGGTGAAATCAACCTTTGGGGAAACGGGGCAACCGGCTTGTATTGCCTTTCCGATTCTCTCTTGTGGAGTGTTGTTTGAGCTATTATCCTCTTTGGAATTTTTCGGATCCTTAGGCTTTGGAGCCTTCACCGGATTAGATTTATCAACTATTTTCTCACTTCTCAAAGTGGTGATAGCTTGAACATGCTCCGTATGTTGGGAGGATGAGCTTGCGTCTTGTATCTCAAATTGGGTTCTTGGGTTAGGAAGAGGTTGGGTAGGAAGTGTGCCTTTCTCCCTAACACTGAGGTGAGATTCAACCCTAGCCATTGAGGTTTTCAATTCATTGATGGCTTGAGTTGAATTTTGATTGAATTTCAATTGCTCTTGCATGAACCCATCTATTTTCAGAGAATTAGTCTTGTTATACTCAGCTTGAACCGATACAAATCCACCCAACATCTCCTCTAGCGTAACTTTTGGTGTAATGACTAGAGATGGACTAGTATAGGTTGAGCTTGAGAGATATTGTTTGCATTCATAGTGGGTCCATTCTTCCAACTGAAGTTGGGATGGTTCTTTCAATTAAAATTAAATGTGTTTGAGTTTGGAGCACCAAATTGCTGTTGATAACTGTTTATGGCATTTGATTGTTCTTGTAAGATGTCTTGAACCGCTGAAATTGTGGGACAATCTTGTGTTGTATGTTGATTTCTAGCACAAATTCCACAAACAGTTTCAACGTCCTTAGAGTTGATCGTCTCTCCTTTCCTTAATTTCATGGCCTCGACTTTTCTTGTGAGGCTAGCCACACGTGCACTTATGCTATCCTTTTCTTATAGGACATAAATTCCTCCTTTCTCCTTTTGTTGGCCAGTCTTGGAATTTGTTGGTTTAGATGTATCCCAAGACTGTGCATTCTCAGCCAATTCTTCCAAATAGTCCCATGCTTCATCGGCTTCCTTATTCATGAACTCCCCATTACACATCATCTCTACAAATTGGCGCATGGGTGAAGTCAGTCCTTCATAAAAAAAGCTTATAACCCGCCAAATTTCATAGTCATGATGTGGGCATGCATTTAACAAGTCCTTAAACCTCTCCCAACATTGGAAGAAGGTCTCATCTTCCTTTTGGGCAAAGTTCATGATAAGGCGCCTCAACATATTCGTTTTATGAGTATGGAAGAATTTTTTAATGAACTCCTTATGCATATCAGCCCATGTGGCAGTTAATCGTGGCCTTAATGGATGAAGCCAACCTTTAGCTTTATCTTTAAGGATGAAAGGAAATAATTTAAGCCTTACCACATCATCAGTAACATTCGCAAAGTGCATGGTGGTTATTACCTCATCAAATTCCTTAAGGTGTTGATAGGCACTCTCACTGTCTAATCCATGAATTTCGGGAGGAGTTGGATTACTTCCGGTTTCAAATCTACATTCCCTGCATTTTGTGGAAAAACTATGCATGAGGGAGTGCTCACTCTTGCTGGTTGCAAATAATTCCGTAATGTTCTTGGTCGGGGAACATTCTCAACCACATTCTCTCCCGTTTCGGTTTGGTTTTGGCCCAGATTTTGATTGGCCATAGTATTAGGTTGATTTGTAGCCATAGTTTCAGACAAAATTGGAGAATTTAAATGCCTCCTAGCACGTGGTTCTCTATCAATTCCTTCAACTATTCCCCCTTCACTAATGAGTCGGTTATTGGAATCCTGAGCCCAATGTGGCATGCAAATCTTAAAAGTATGAAGCAAGAGAAAAAGAAGAATTCTTCCTTCCTTTCTTTACTCTTCTTTAAGACCGAAGCACAAGGTGTCTTGCAATGGATAGGCCAGAAGTAAGGATAGAGACCGATTTCTCCTGGTCAATAGGGGTTCAGAGAACTCCCCACCCACTCTTTGAATCTTTTGAGAAAAGTGTAGAAAAAGAAGAAAGAGGAGTAAAGGTGAGAAGTGAAATCTCTGAGCACAAGGTGATCCAAGACGGCAGAGCCGACCAATAGGAATCAAGGCAGCACAAGGCCAACCTATCAGATATCAAAAAGGAATCTCCACCCACTCTACAAGAGATGAATATGATAGGAAAGATTAGGGAAAGAAGAAGAGTAAGGTTTAGAAAGATAGAACCTGAATTGAGCACTTGAGATCCTTATGTCTTCTTCAACTTCCTAAAATCCTTGCAAAAGAAAAAAAAATCAAAATAAAACAAACTAAGTTAGTATTAGAATACTAAAAATCCTAAATAGATACTATTTTAAAAAATGTTGTGAAAAACCATCAAAGTCCCTGGCAATAGCGCCAAAAACTTGTTCGCTTCCCCAAGTGTAGGGTTGCGATGTAGTAATAATCTCAGTAAGACCGAGGTCGATCCACGGGGACTTATGTAGGGATCCACAAAACAATTCTAATAGTTCTACTAAAAAGCTAATAAATAGGTTTGTAGAAGATTGATGTAAATAGTAATTTTGAACTAAACTGAAGGTAATCAATTAATTAAAAAGGCACTAGGGGTTCAAGGATCCACTTGTAGCAATCCTTGATGCTCAATTCGCTGTGGTTTCTCACTTTCTCAACTAGAATTGAAATTAAGATCTATCTAGTCGGATGATAGAACAGTTAAACCAAACAATCTGCCATATGTAAGATCCATGTATATGATTCACTCAATGCAAGCTAGGACGAGCATACTCAATTGCATAAGTTAGTCCCAATTCCAATAGGCTAAGATCACAATCATAACCATCATTAAATCCTGTCACAAGACAAAACTAGATTATGATTTGAGCTTGATTTAAATCACAAACACCGTCTCACATACTTCAGAAATTCAGAAAAGTAGACTTTTAGTAAGAAGTTCCCACATGAAGATCATAAATCTAGAGCGTATTCCAATTCCTCAGATCATACAGGTCTAGACTAGTTCACAACAATTAAGAACTCAAGCAATTCTTCCAAACATCCATGAGTCATCATAAGACTAAGAAAAACTACTTAGCACTTGAATTAAACTTCAAACCATTGTTCTTAAACATAAAATCCAACTTAAAACCACATCAAACAAATTAAAACATCTTGGATTCACTACAAGCTTCACCTCTTAGCCCTAGCTAAGAGGTTTAGCCGTTCATGATCCAAGGAAACATGAAACAACTAAAAACAAACATAAAACTAGAAAGCAAACTAGGAGGAGTTGTAGAACTCCGAAATCGACTTCCGCCGTCTCCCACCAGTGCTCCAGCCCTTCTAAGATACCCTAGGAATGATCCCTAGATGTCCTTTTATAGTGGGGAAGCTCCGCAGCATCGGAATCTTCCAGAATTTGAGTAAAGTTACGCAGTGCGCAGAGAAAATTAGAGCCCAGAATAGAAACTGCTGTTTGAACGCATGGCCGACCGGTCATGATCGATCGGACTGTTTATCCCATCAGTCCAGAGAGTTCAGGAAACCATCAGACCTGTTGGTAGACCGGTCAAGATCGGTTGGACCAACTAGTTTAAACGTCCAGAGAGTTCCCAGAGGGCACCGACCTGTTGGCCGACCGGTCAAGACAGGTCGGACCAACTGGTCCATTATCTTGTAACCTTCACAGGGGCCGGCAGGTCAGCCGACCAGTCTGGACTGGTCGGCCCTTGAACATTTTCTTCTTTTTCTTCTTTTCTTTCTTTTCTTTTCTCCCTCTTTCTTCTTTCTTCTTTGGTCCACCTTGGGCCTTCATTCAAAGGGTCTTAATATATTCTTTTTGATCTCCAATTGGGTAAGGTCCACTCTCATTCCTGCAATCACCAAACATGTATTAGATCAGTCGTTAATTCATGAAAACCTTACATAATGAGTGATGACTTGGGGTTAGAATATGCACAATTAAGAGCTCAACAATATGCCTTATGGTGAAAGTCGGCATTATCATGTGACCTATTGAATGAATGTGCCTTAACATTGATGATTAAGTATTGGCATTACCATGTATGTGTTGTTGGTTGCATATGCCATGATGTTGAGTTTGACACTACCGTGTGCGCATTGTTAGATACGTGTCAAAGGATCCTTATTGATTCGTTACCTATGATGGATCCACTGAAGTATGAAATTGATGAATATCAAGACTCTCGAATTGATTGGGGTCAGGAATGATCATTAGACATGCACATCATTTAATGGGCTGAATGATAAACTTATTTAATTAAAGGAGAAACTAAACATGCATTCACTGGACCCGTCTTGGTGGGTCAGCCCCTCGGGTGTTAGAGAAAGTGTGCATGAGCCCGTTTCTCTCTCGCTATCTAGTGAAAGTGTGCATGGGCCCATTTCACTAGTTGGGTTTTGGTGCATGGGAAGAGTGAAGTGATCCCGTCCTAGCTAGAACCTCTGGTGACTAGTGGCTAGTGAGAAGAGTGGAGTGATCCCGTCTCATTTAGTCAGGGTGCCTTAACTAGAGCATGTATGTCATGCATTGCATTAATAAAGATCTTTTATTGGGTTGTTTTGATTTGATTAAATGATAATATCCTGCTTGCATTTACTCTGTGTCATTATTATTATGATTGTCTTAAAGGGATATTCCCCACTATGATAGCTTTTAACACTATCCAACCACATCTCAGATAATCTAGGTGAAGATCCAGTAAGAGAATCGAACACTACGACGAGGTGCTCGAATGCTCGTGGCAGCAAATGACAGACAATGAAACCGAAGCGGCTTGAAGATGAATTATGTTTATTTTCTTTGTAGAATAGATTTTTTTTCATATAATTCGTAATAAGCCTCTCATTGATACTAGAAAGTAGAATATTATGTAATTTGTATGATTTAAGGACATTATCTTGATAATGTAGAGTAGAAAAACTTCGAATAAGAACCTTAAATTCTGTCATTTTGCTATGAATGTCATGAATGCGGGAAATAAAGATGAATGTGTGGAAATATATCCTTAACACATTCCAAATAACACCCGAAAACTAGGCCCATTGTGTTGTCCACGAGGGCCGAAATTTCGGGGCGTTACAAATTGGTATCAGAGCATAAACGAGACCTCTAGGTGTGAAGCCCAACCCATCACATAATGAATTCACCTTAGGACTTAGGCCCTTGAAACTAGTAATAAATTAACTTACGAACAACCATGAATGATTATATGTGATGTTATGAATGTAGAGACCCGTACTTAAGCCCTTGATATTGTTAGGGTAGCCGATAAACGTAGAAATATGAAAATTTTAGAATTTTTGGGAAGTGCATTCCCACTTTTGTCTGTAAATTGGGGCTCTTATCCATTCTCCATATTTATTTCAGCAATTTGCTGAATTGTGTGATTTATCCCCCACGAATCATATCGTTAGCTATTTTATTTAGAATTTTCAAAGTTAGGCTAGATTTTTTGAACCAGCAGTAGTACCACTATTAGAAATAGTACTTTTAATTTAGAAAAAATTTGTAAACTTTTTTAGAGACTCCTGACTCATTCCCCAGTATCTCCATAAAATTTTAGACTAATCCAATGGATGGATAAATCAGTAAAATTTCGCCAGTAGAGAAAATACTGCACAAAACCCTGCTGATCTGATGCATTTTACAGACTAGATTAGGGTATAAACATGTGTTATCATAGGAATATTAACCTGAGAAAAATCATGGTTGTTCCCCACCTAACCTACAGCTTACCTACCAAATTTCAGGAGGAACCAATATTCGGTTTTAGGGAAAGAATTCTAGAAATACTTGTAGGTCCTACATTCCAGATTGGGCGCCACCCTAGTTTCTTTAGCCTTAAACCTTGGAACCCTTTGATTAGGATTATTTTTCGTAAGCCTACACCCTTAGGAGTGTTCCTCAACATTTGATTTTACATCCCTACAGATTTTTGGCCCAACTCGGTACCTTAGGTAAGTTATCACAACCATAGAACGCCACTTAACGAACCCCACGTAATTCTTTGACCATATATGGCAACGAAAGTAAATAGGACCTTGTAATGTTTTGATTTCTTGCAATGATGGATTTTATTTTGTATGAGCTTGTTGATTGCTTTATGCCATTTGGGAGAATACATGAAGGTCCCCACAATATCAAGCCAAACGGCCACACGGAAGGACGGAATTGTACTTGATATGTTGTGTAAATGATTGGATCCAAGTTTAAATCCCGAGGGTTGACACTCAGAATTTCGAATAGATACTAATGAACTTAATGCTCAATTGTGAGTAGAAGATCTAAGTATCAGATTCCAATCTACTTGAACCGTTCGCCTGTGATGCCATCACTACATGATCCGTATTTATGGCTGAGCCTGGGGATATTTGTGCAATCTCCTATATGTATGTATGTGTGTTTCTTGTATGATGAGTAGAGTGAAGTAGAAGTATAAACAACCGTAGAATGTGGAAATTAGGCCATCTAGACCATAACATGAGTTAAACTATGGTACTCTTAATCCCATCTTGGCTTTATACCTTTAGCCGTCGATGATCATCGATGATACCCGATTCGCTTAGCCAGACGCTCGTCTATCTACCTTGTCACTTGACCATTTGATTATGCCAACCTAAGTAACTCAAATCTATCCTCTAAACTCCCGATCAACCGTCCCGCTATGGACCAGGTATCCTTGATAATTATCTTACCTAATCACCCTCCCATACCTTTGGTTTTAAGTAGCACTCCCAGACCCGAGGAATATTAAGACATTAGATGATTGGTTTGGTTTAAAGGACCCATCGATGTATAGAGGACCATCTAGGAATCAGAGTGTGTAGTGCAAGCGTGCCAGAACAGAGATTTAGAAATTAACCTATAGGGCGGAGACATTATTCTAAGGGGGCTGGAGCATGACCACAATCCGGTGTAGGATTAAGATGGCTAAAGACACGAAGAAATAGAAGGAGATTGCCCGCAACCGACGCCTAGGAAACTTCGGGGATGAAGTTTGTTTTTAAGGGGGGTGGATTATAACACCCCTAGAATTTTAGAAATAATTTAAATGTTTTTGAATATTTTATTTTATTTTATTTTGATTAAGTATCGTACGTTTACCTTGTTTCGAAAATATCAGACCACCCATAGGAGATCTGATAGGGAACCCTTTACAAAAGTTTCTTAGAATGATCCCATAAACGTCATAGAAAGATCAGATTTTAAAAATCTCACAGTTTTTAGATAATTACGAAAATGCCATTGGTTAAACTTAAGTTAAAGTGACACTTTTAAGTATTTTAGTTTCTGACAATCATTTTCACTCAAAATTTTATATATGAGCTTTTGGGCACATTTTAGCCTTACACGTCGAATTTTAGCCCTCTGATCATCCTACAAATGCCCTAATCAGAAATCGGTCCATAAGTGGCCCACCTTAACTCGGATCTGCCTCATTTTTCTTGTCAACGGTTGTTTTTGTATTTCCCACCGATTGAACGGTGCATATGACTCCAATTCACCTTAGTGGACACCATCTGTGGAGAAGGTGAACCACACTCGGCTTTCGTACTGCGTGCGCACGATGGAGACTCCTCCCTTCCGTCTTCTTCATCTGCTGTTACAAACAGCGAACGGGCACTACCGACCGTGCCCTCTACACTGTCCATCAGGCTAGACCCCACACCCAAATCCACTTCGTCCATTCGAATTATGGGCCAGCGAAACACATTCCATTTAAATATCTCCGCCAACCATCATTTGTACAATTCTAGACTACTGTCCAAATGAAGAAGGATCAAGATCTGACCCACCACTTTGCATGGGCACTCCAAACTTCACCCAGAGCTTCTTATGGACCTCACCTAACCTTTGAACGGTCCCCGGTCGATCTAGTGCAAAAAAGTCGGGCAAGATGATTCCCAGGCGGTGCCAACGCCAAAATCGGATCTCGTTTTGGCACCACGGCTTCCCATCGACTTAGGTAAGTTATACATCCGCCCATCCATTTCTCCTTCCTTTAGAGATCGCCCATAGAGAGAGAGAGAGAGAGAGAGAGAGAGAGAGAGAGGCCGTGAGTAGAGAGAGAGAGAGAGACCGATCATGAGGAGAGAGAAATCAAGAGAAAGAGAGAGAAGGTGAGAGTTGTTTGGGAGAGAGAGGGAGAGAGAGGGCCCACGGCTTTGTTGCTGCCACTGGGGAAGTCCTTCCATGGAAAGAAAGAAGAAGAAGAAGAAAGAAAGAAAGAAAAGAAGGAGAAAGAGGAAGAAGGAAAGAAGAAGAGTGAGTCAAGACTGAGTCGACTCGGCCGAGTTATCGAGCTCCATACTCCTGAATGAGGTAAGGCCCATCTAACCCTGATCTAAATCTCTAAACCTAGCCTAAACCTTAACCTTAGATGAGATTTTAACACCAACAGATCAAAACCATGAAATCATACATATCTACACCCTAATCTCATATTTTTCCCATTCAACTATGTAGGTTTGAATCCAAGTTTGATTTCGCAGCCTTAGTAGCGTCTCCAACCATCCACTATCATGAGGTGGGGATTTCCTTTAAGCCCATCTACGATAATATTAAATTGTATGTTGATTTTATGCTTGGAAACTAGGATTTTGTTACGTGACTTCTTGAAACCGTGCTTGTTGAAATCTTTCCATGTAAATATGAATTGTATGATGTTCCTTGTTATGTATGTTGAATTTTGATGAATGAACTATGCATAACTGGTTGGAAAAGGAATTGTGATGATAAACATGCTTATGAGGAGATTACGCCTGATTTACGTTGTCACATGCTCATGATGATGATGTGTTGTTTGCTATGGGATATTGTATATGGATGTTACGCTAATGAACACCCCTTAACCCCATACTGATGTAACCGTATGATGTAAAGAGATGAACCTGTACGAAGACTTGTTATGATGGCATTACCATGTGGAGATTTTGGATGAATATGCCTTATGGTGAAAGTCGGCATTATCATGTGACTTATTGAATGAATGTGCCTTAACATTGATGATTAAGTATTGGCATTACCATGTATGTGTTGTTGGTTGCATATACCATGATGTTGAGTTTGACACTACCGCGTGCGCATTGTTGGATATGTGTTAAAGGATCCTTATTGATTCGTTACCTATGATGGATCCACTGAAGTACGAAATTGATGAATATCAAGACTCTCGAATTGATTGGGGTAAAAGTGATCATTAGACGTGCACATCGTTTAATGGTCTGAATGCTAAACTTAATTAATTAAAGGAGAAACTAATCATGCATTCACTGGACCTGTCTTGGTGGGTCAGCCCCTCGGGTGTTAGAGAAAGTGTGCATGGGCCCGTTTCTCTCTCGCTATCTAGTGAAAGTGTGCATAGGCCCGTTTCACTAGTTGGGTTTTGGTGCATGGGAAGAGTGAAGTGATCCCGTCCTAGCTAGAACCTCTGGTGACTAGTGGCTAGTGAGAAGAGTGGAGTGATCCCGTCTCATTTAGTCAGGGTGTCTTAGCCAGACCATGCATGTCATGCATTGCATTAATAAAGATCTTTTATTGGGTTGTTTTGATTTGATTAAATGATAATATCCTGCTTGCGTTTACTCTGTGTCATTATTATCATGATTGTCTTAAAGAGATATTCCCCACTATGATAGCGTTTAACGCTATCCAACCACATCTCAGATAATCCAGGTGAAGATCCAGTAAGAGAATTGATTACTACGACGAAGGTGCTTGAATGCTCGTGGTAGCAAATGACGGACGATGAAGCCGAAGCGGCTTGAAGATGAATTATGTTTATTGTCTTTGTAGAATAGGTTTATTTTCATGTAACTCATAATAAGCCTCTCATTGAGACTAGAAAGTAGAATATTATTTAATTTGTATGATTTAAGGACATTATCTTGATAACGTAGAGTAGAAAAACTTCGAATAAGAACCTTAAATTCTGTCATTTTGCTATGAATGTCATGAATGCGGGAAATAAAGATGAATGTGTGGAAATATATCCTTAACACATTCCAGATAACACCCGAAAACTTGGCCCATTGTGTTGTCCATGAGAGCCGAAATTTCGGGGTGTTACAAATTGATATTAGAGCATAAACGGGACCTCTGGGTGTGAAGCCCAACCCATCGCATAATGAATTCACCTTAGGACTTAGGCCCTTAAAACTAGTAATAAATTAACTTAGGAACGACCATGAATGATTGTATATGATGTTATGAATGTAGAGACCCATACTTAGGCCCTTGACATTGTTAGGGTAGCCGATAAACGTAGAAATATGAAAATTTTAGGATTTTTGGGAAGTGCATTCCCACTTTTGTCTGTAAATTGGGGCTCTTATCCATTCCCCATATTTATTTCAGCAATTTGCTGAATTGTGTGATTTATCCCCTTCGAATCATATCGTTAGCTATTTTATTTAGAATTTTCAAAGTTAGGCTAGATTTTTCGAACCAGTAGTAATACCACTATTAGAAATAGTACTTTCAGACTTAGAAAATTTTTGTAAACTTTTCTAGAGATGCAGGACCTGTTGGCTTACCTATGTCGTGCATTTCATTTTCTGCCTTGAATTGGATGTCTTGGGTCAATATTCTTAAAGATTTCATTGTATACTGTATAGTGAGCCCTAAATGAGTGGACTCCTTGGTTGTGTGGACGAATATATGTATTTACACTTTAATTCATACTATATTGTACAATGGTTAGCTTAAATCTCTATTTATGAGCCTGATGTCATGGATTTGTATCATTAAACTATACTTCCACAAAATACAATCACCCCGGAAAAGTCAGGAGCTGCGGACTGCCCGACACTTGATTTTCGGGGCGTGACACTTCATTAGAACTAGAATCTTATTTTCTGATTTAAGTAGGATTGTTTGTGTTTAAATGCTTAATCTTCTAAGTAGATGAGAGATTGAACTTCAAATCTAGTTGTGTTTATGCTTGGATGAATAAATTCACATGGAACTTTTACAAGTGGATCCTTGAGGCTTTGTTCCATTAATTATCAGATTTTTACAAAAGTTATTGTTTTCCCTTATTTTATAAAATCAAACTTCAAAATTGCTGAAATTGAAGTTGCTAGAATGATTTGAATTGGTTTACCTTAATTCCCTATAGATCAACCTCGGTCTTACTGAGTTATTACTACATCGCAAGCCTTGCACTTGAAGCGAGTGAACAAGTTTTTGACGCCGTTGCCGGAGAATCTAGGTTAAATGGTTCTAGATTGTTTTAGTCGTTATAGAAGTAGAAGTAGTTAGGGTTTACTATTTTCTTAGGACTAGTTTTTATGAATCTTAGAACTAATTAAGTTTGTTTTGATTTGTAGGAAGTTCTTCTAGTTCAAGTAAATCGGGTATTATCCTTCCGACTTAAACTATTTCAATTTTCAATTTTTTTTGAATTTTTATTTCTAAATTTTGTTTTTAGGACTTATGATTAATTTAGATTTTGGATTGTGTGGTTTATGTCCTATTGGGAACGTGACCACAATAATCGTCTCCAAACCAAAGGTGGTTTAGTTGGACCACTCTTTGTTAGACGAGTTCGAAAATACGTAGAACATCGTGAAAGTTCAACAAGCATGGATCAAACTCCATTAGGGAATCTTCCCCACCCTACTCCAACTACAAACGCTAATCATGAAAGACTAGGAGAGAATGAGGTGCACAATGTTCCTCTAATGAGAGCTTTACGAGATTATTACAACCGGCTCGTATGACTACACCTTCATACGTGATTCTCCCAACCACCGGGGGAAACATTGATATAAAGCCATGAGTAATTCAACTCTTACCGAAGTTTCATGGGCTAGACTCAGAGAGTCCATACCTATACTTAAATGAATTCGAAGAAGTTATGGCTACTTTACAATATGCTAATGTCTCAGAAGATACTATCAAACTTAAATTATTTTCCTTTTCATTAAAAGAAAAAGCCAAGAGTTAGCTCCATTCTATTAAACCACATTCGATAGGGTCATGGAATGAAATAACCTGGGAGTTCTTGAAAAAGTTCTTCTCGACTCATAAAATAAATACCCTTCGAAGAGCTATAATGGACTTTTCAGTTAAAGAGAATGAGTCATTCTTTCAAAGTTGGGAAAGATTTAAGGACCTCCTACTTGCTTGCCCACATCATGGCTACGAAAGTTAGCGAATTATAATTCTTCAATGATGGATTCAGTTCCAACATGCACCAATTCGTAGAGATGATGTGCAATGGTGAGTTCATGAGCAAAAATCCAAACAAAGCTTGGAGTTACTTGGACATGCTGGCCAAGAATGCCCAATCATGGGTACTTCAGACAAATCTAGTAACCTCAAGCCACCTAAAAAAAGAGAAAGGAGGAATTTACATCCTTAAAGAGGAAGACGACGTTAACGCAAGGATAACCAACCTCACAAGAAAAGTCGAGGCTATGGAACTAAGTAAAAGTGGAGTTTCTAAGTCCACTAAAGCTATTGAAAACATATGCAGAATTTATAGCCGCTAATGTACACTCTACACAAGATTGTCCTACAATTCCTGCGTTTCAAGAAGTATTACAAGAGCAAGAAAACGATGCATATGGTTATCAACGACCTTTCAATGGACCGGTAGGTAACACGTACAACTCTACTTGGAAGAACCATCCAAATTTCAGTTGGAGGAATGGCCCCATGGGCAATCTTACCAACTCTCAAGGAGGGCTACCCATGCAAAATATGGCTCCACCTCAATTCTTAATGGAAGATACTTTAAAGGCGTTTATGCAAGGGCAAACGCAAATTAATTAATCAAATCAGCAAATGTTCTAAGAGCTTAAAGTATCGGTTGATGAGATTAAGGGACACTTGAATGCTAGGGAAGGATCTTTCCGGCCCAACCTCAGCCCAATTCTAAACAAGCACATGAAATAAGCACCCCTAATCTTCCCAACCAACATGTGAAGCAAGCAAAATCCATCACCACTCTTAAAATTAGTGAGCAAATTGATAAATCTATTCTGGTGAAGGCTGACAATCCTAATGATTCGGTAAATTCTGAGAATGAGGATGGATCTAACTCAGCCCCACAAGAAACGGTACGCGTTTACAAGCCTGTAGCACCATTCCCTTCGAGATTGGTTGCTCCAAAATCTCTCCTAAACTCTCATGACATTTTAAAGGTTTTCAAACAAGTCAATATCAAAATTCCTCTACTTGATGCCATAAAACAAATTCCTTTCAATGCCAAGTTTCTAAAGGACCTATGTACATCCAAACACAAATACAATGTGCAACAAAAGGCCTTCCTCAATGAGCAAGTGAGTGCCATTCTCACCCAAAAGACCCCTCCAAAATACAAGGATCCCGATAGTCCCACAATCTCATGTATCATTGGTGACTACCGAATTGAGCATGCATTGCTATATTTGGGGGCAAGCGTAAATTTGATCCCATACTCAGTATACAAGCAATTGGGCCTTGGTGAATTAAATCCCACTAAAACCACATTACAACTCGCTAATAGATCCATCCGTATACCGAGAGGGATGGTTGACAATATATTAGTCCAAGTCGACAAATTCTATTACCCAGTGGATTTTATCGTCTTGGACACATAACCGGTTATGGATACAAGCACTCAAATACCAGTGATTTTAGGCCGCCCATTTTTTGCTACATCAAATGCAATTATAAATTGTCGGAATGGGGTGATGCAATTGTCCTTTGAGAATATGATATTGGAGGTTAACGTATTCCACATGTGCAAAAAATAAAGGAATGAGGATGATGATGAGCTCTTAGAGGTAAACATACTCGAATCCTCTGAAAAAGAGGAGCTCCTCCAACTTGAACCACTAGAAAATTTGGAGACATGCTTGGCACATTTTAAAAATTCTAAAGATCCCATCATGTGTGATATTGTGCAAGTATTGAGTAATGAGAGACTGGTAGTTAATACTAGCCGATGGAGGCCTCATTTTGAAAGATTACCACCAATCACATCAAAGCCTTTACCGTCTAATATAAAACTGCCGAAGCTTGACCTTAAACCTTTGCCATCCGAGCTAAAATACGTATATTTAGGTCAAGAGAAAACATTTCCAGTTGTCATAGCCTCTCACCTAAGAAAAGGCCAAGATCTCAAGTTGATTGAGCTACTTAAAGAACATAGGGGAGCCATAGGATGGACAATAGCGGACTTTAAGGGGATAGACTCTTCGGTGTGCACTCACCGTATACACCTCGAAGAAAATGCAAAAACGACTAGACAACCTCAAAGGAGGCTAAATCCAAATATGATAGAGGTTGTCAAGGCCGAGGTATTAAAGCTATTAGATATGGGTATCATCTACCCCATATTGGATAGCCAATGGATGAGTCCTACCCAAGTTGTCCCTAAGAAGTCCGGTATTACCATTGTAGAGAATGCCAACAACGAGATTATACCGACTAGAATGACCACTGGTTAGCATATGTGCATAGATTATCGAAAGCTAAACACAGTCACTAGGAAGGACCACTTCTCTCTCCCATTCATGGATCAAATTTTGGAGAGGTTAGCGGGTCACTCCTATTATTGCTTCCCCGATGACTATTCCGGCTACAACCAAATTGAGATAGCCCCGGAAGACTAAAAGAAGACTACCTTTACATGCCCATTTAGCACATTCGCATATCAAAAGATGCCTTCGGACTATGTAATGCACCCGCCACATTTCAACGATGCATGTTGAGTATTTTCTCTGACATGGTGGGTGAGTTTCTCGAGGTATTCGTGGATGATTTTTCTATTTTTGGTTGTACATTCGATGAGTGAATCAATCACTTGAAATCGGTCTTGATAAGGTGCGAGGAGAAGAACCTTATTTTAAAATGGGAGAAGTGTCATTTTATAGTATAACGAGGAATAGTCCTCGAACATATCATCTCGTCCAATGGAATAGAGGTAGACCGGGCGAAAATTGATATTATTGCCAACCTACCACCACCTAAAAGCATACGCGATGTGCAGTCCTTTCTTGGACATGCCAGTTTTTATAGAAGGTTCATAAAGGATTTCAGCCATATCTCTAGGCCTTTATGTAACCTTATCTAAAAAGAGAACCAATTCGAGTGGAGTGTCGAATGTCAATTAGCTTTTTCAAAGCTAAAGGACATGTTGACAATCGTTCCTATCATGCAACCACCAGATTAGTCCGTTCTTTTGAGTTGATGTGTGATGTGAGCGATTATGCTATTGGGGCGGTTCTAGGCCAAAGAAGGATAAGAAGCCCCGTGTTATCTAGTATGCGAGTAGGACCTTGAATCCCACCCAAGTCAATTACTCGACTACGGAGAAGGAGCTCCTAGCCGTCATTTTTGTCTTGGACAAATTCAGGCTTTACTTGATAGGATCCAAGGTTATTATTTTCACGGATCATGCGGTGCTGAAACATTTTCTTTCTAAGAAGGATGCTATGCCCCGTTTGCTAAGATGGATCCTACTCCTTCAAGAATTCGACTTAGAAATAAAAGATAAGAAGGGAGTAGAGAATGTGGTGGCCGATCATCTATCCCACCTAATTTTACCCGATTCCATTAACGAGTCACCCATTGAGCACTCATTCCCTGATGAACAACTCTTTGTTGCTATGCATCCATTGTGGTAGGCTGATATAGCAAACTATATTTCCACAGGTGCGATGCCGACTTATTGGACTGCGCAGGATAAATAGAAATTTCTAAGGGAAGTGTGCAGATTTTTCTGGGATGAACCATTACTTTTTAAATATTACCCAGATCAAATAATTAGGAAATGTGTCCCTGATGATGAGCAAAATTATGTCATCTCCTTTTGTCATAGTCAAGCATGTGAAGGTCATTTTTCCGCCAAGAAAACCACTATAAAAATTTTATAATGTGGTTTTATTGGCCTACCTTGTTTAGAGACACCCACGAGTTTTGTAAAGTGTGCGAGTGCTGTCAAAAGCTAGGAGGATTGTCCCATCGAAATATGATGCCTCTCAACCCAATTCAACATCTTGAAGTCTTTGATTGTTGGGGCATCGATTTCATGGGACCATTCTCGTCATCTTTTGGACATGTTTATATATTGCTCGCCGTAGACTATGTGTCCAAGTGGATAGAGGCCATTCTATGTAGAACTAACGATCATCATACGGTTCTAAAGTTCCTTAAAGAAAATATACTTCCAAGATTTGAAATGCTTCGAGCCATCATAAGTGATGGTGGTTCTCACTTTTACAATCGACATTTTAAAACCTTAATGAAGAAATATGGCATTAGGTATAAAGTGAGTACCCCATACCACCCACAGACAAGTGAGCATGCTAAAATTTCCAATCGGGAAATCAAACAGATTTTGGAGAAAACGGTGAGGCCGGATGGTAAAGATTGGTCACTGAGATTAGTCGATGCTCTTTGGGCTCACTGTACTGCTTATAAGACCCCCATTGGAATGTCTCCTTATCGACTTGTCTATGGAAAAACTTGTCACTTGCCCGTGGAACTTGAACACAAAGCCTATTGGGCAATTTGGGCATTGAACTTCGACATTGACAAGGCTAGCTCGCTTTGCAAACTTTAATTGAATGAGCTTAACGAGATCCGGAACGATGCCTATGAGAACTCGAGAATTTACAAGAGTAGGATGAAAGCCTTCTATGATAAACACGTTTTCAGAAAATCTTTCCATGAAGGCCAAAAAGTACTCTCGTACAACTCTCGACTTCATCTTTTTTCAGAAAAATTGAGATCTCGATGGACCGGCCCATATATTGTTAAAGAAGTTTTTCCTCATGGGGCTGTCGAGATAGAGAATGCGGTGAATGGTAACTATTTTAAAGTGAACGGACAACGCCTTAAACTATTCGTTGAGAAATTTGATTCAAAGGATATTTCCATCACTTTGAAGGATCCTGTGTATCAGGATGATTGATCTCCTAGTTTGATGGAGGTATAGAGTAGATTAGGTTTAGTTTATTTTTCTATTTTACTGTTTTAGTATATTTAGATGTCGGAGGTAAATTCCCATGATCAACTCTCTCAGGTACTCTCTTACTCACCCTCTTTATTTTTATCATTGCTTTCATGTTATTGTTCATTGCATATATTTTACATTGAGGACAATGAAAGATTTGTGTTCGCTTCCCCAAGTGTAGGGTTGCGATGTAGTAATAATCTCGGTAAGACCGAGGTCAATCCACAGGGAAGGAAGTAAACAATTCGAACTATCCTAATAACTAGAATCAAAGAGGTTTGTGAAATTGATTTTGAACATGAAACAGAAAAATCTAATAATGAAAAGATAACTAGAGCATCAAGGATCCACTTATAGCTCTCCTTAGAAGCATAATTCGCTGTGGTTGCTCACTTACTCAACTAGAATCAAAATCAAATCCTATCTAGCTGGATGATAGAGTGGTTATATTATCAAAGCAATCCAATACATGTTGTTCATCAACATGATTCTGTCAATTCAAGTTAGGACTTGAGCACACTCAATTGCATAGGTCAATCCTAGTCCCAATAGATTAAGAACATAACCATAATAATCATCAAACCCTGTCACAAGATTTGACTATATTATGATTTGAACTTCATTCAAATCACATGAACAATCAACACAATATTCAAAATTTAGAACAAAAAGGTATAACTTTTGTTTGAAGTTCCCATATGATGATCCAAGTCTAGAGCGTATTGAATCCGATTCCTCGGAGCGTACAGGTCCAGAACCATGCAAAACAATTAAGAACTAAAGCAATTTTTCCAAACATCCATGAGCCATTATTAGATTAAGAAAAACTACTTAGAACTTTATTCAAACTTCTAAAAACCATTGTTCTTCAATAAATCCAACTTAAAACCAATAAAATGAATTAAAACATCTAAGTAAGCTATAAGTTTCACCTCTTAGATCTAGCTAAGAGGTTAACTAATGAAAAGCATAAAAACACACTAGAACTAGAGCTAGAAGAAGAAAAAAACTAGTTGTAGGAGGCTACGAAGAGAGTGGAGGTGGCCTTTTGTTGAGCTCTTAATTTTGCATATTCTAACCCCAATTCATCACTCATTATGCATGGTTTTCATGATTTAAAGGCTAATCTAATGCATAGTTTTGTGGTTGTAGGAATGAAAGAGAGACTTCATCTTTCGGATGCTTTGAGACCCTTCTTACGTACCTTGAAGATCAAAGGAAAGGAAGAACAAAAGAGGGAAGAAGAAAGGAAGAACAAAAGAGGGAAGAAGAAAGGAAAGAAGAGAAAGAAGAAAGGAAAGAAAATAGGAGCCCCAAAAGGTGGTCCGACCGGTCAAAACCGGTCGGCCAACAATTCTGCCTTCTACAAAGGCTGCTAGACCAAACTAGATAGGTCTAGACTGGTCTTAACCAGTCGGCCAGCCCTGTCCGACCGGTCTTGACCGGTCGGAACATGCAATTTCAGGGTTTCAGATTGCAGACAGCAGGCCATTCCCATTTCTATTTTTCAGACCCATTTTCTGGGCCCATCTTAATGATATTTGGAAATCCAACACATCCATGTCGAAGAGGAGCTCGACGCCGAACTAACCCAAGTGGTTTCGTGTCGATCGGAGCTACGGATTGACCGTGGTGGCCAAAAAATACGAACTGTCCAGAAAGTTCAAAATTCCGCCTACTCCACTCTGGGCCGGTCCAGGTGACCCATCATTAATGATATGAAGAATCTACTTTGACCATCTTCTATACCACATCCATATATGAATAACCACAAAGTTTCAGATCAAAAGGATGTGTGGTTTGATCGTACCGGTTGAAGAAAGATGGACCATCCAGAAAGATTCAACTGCGCAGAGTTTATAAAAGCCCTAAGTGTTCTAATTTTTAAACAACATTCTGGGATTGTTTTGGACAATCTAATTCATCTATCATGTAGATGAGAAAGTTTTCTACCAATGTTCAAAATTTGGGATCAATCCGACATCTGTACACTTTGGAGCGTTGAAAGCAAGGTGACTGGTTCTAAAGGTACCCGAAGTGCGCGGTTTTGAGAGGCGGTCGCTGATCTGATTGGTGGGCCCATTCAGAAGATATTTTGGAAATCTAAATCATCTATGAGGAAGATCACATTACAAGGAAGCTACAAATCAAATTTGAAGGCAATCCGACCATTGGTTAAGCCGTACGAAGCGGAACAAAATCTGTTACGTTGTGATACTCTTGTTGTATTATAAAAGGAGGTGCTCTCTTCTATTCCAAGGAAAGCAAGGACATGGGGAGCAAGGAGTTCAAGTCATAGGAGGCTTTCTAGCCTCCTCCAGCTAGTTTTTCTTCCTTTTCTTAGTTCTAGTTTTATTTTTAATATGCTTTTCATTAGGTAATCTCTTAGCTAGAGCTAAGAGGTGAACCTTATAGTTTTCTTGGATTGTTTAATTCGTTTTATTGGTTTTAAGTTGGATTTCATGTTTAAGAACAATGGTTTGAAGTTTAATTCAAGTACTGAGTAGTTTGTCTTAGTCTTATGATGACTCATGGATGTTTGGAAGAATTACTTAAGTTCTTAATTGTTGTGAATTAGTCTAGACCTGTATGATCTGAGGAATTGGAGTACGCTCTAGTATTATGATCTTCATGTGGGAACTTCTTACCAAAAGTCTACCTTTATGGAATTTGTGAAGTATGTGAGATTGTGTATGTGATTTGAATAAGTTCAAATCATAATCTAGTTTTGTCTTGTGATAGGATTTAATGATGTTTATGATTGTGATCTTAGCCTATTGGAATTGGGACTGACCTATGCAATTGAGTATGCTCGTCCAGGCTTGCATTGAGTGAATCATATACATGAATCATACATGTGACAGATTGATTGTTTTAACTGCTCTATCATCCGACTAGATAGAACTTAATTTCGATTCTAGTTGAGAAAGTGAGAAACCATAGCGAATAATACATCTAAGGAGAGCTATAAGTGGATCCTTGATGCTCTAGTTATCTTTCCATTATTAGATTTTCTATTTTATGTTCAAAAACCGATTTCCTAAACCCTTCTTAGATTCTAGTTATTAGGATAATTTGAATTGTTTACTTCCTTCCCTGTGGATCGACCTCGGTCTTACCGAGTTTATTACTACATCGCAACCTTACACTTGGGGAAGCGAACAAGTTTTTGGCGCCGTTGACGGGGAAGAGGTTAAACGGCTCTAATTATTCTAGTAGCTATAGAGTCGAGTTAGGTAGGATTTTCAGTTTTTCTAGAAGTAGTTTTCTATTTTTTCTAGATTAATAACAATTTTCTGTTTTTGTGTTTTGTAGGAACTTAGTTGGTGACATAGTTATTACCTTCACGGGTAACATCTCTCCATCTCCCTTTCTTCTTCTTCTTCTTTTTTTTTCCTAGATTAGGATAGTTCCAACTCTTTAAAATCTCATTATGGCTGATTAGAAGTGTGGTGCTTATGCATACCTTTTGGAAGATGAGATGTCAGGCCATGGAATTAAAACTCTTTATGATTGGAACCATTATAAGCATAAGTATTTTTCTGAGATTCAATCAACCTCTACTACCCCCCAACGTAAGACGCTACATGATTACTAGGTTGAAAATAACAAGAGTGGTCCACCAAGTTTAACAGGAGGTAGGAATAAGAAAAAGGACCGGGGGAGTAATAACCAACCGGTAAAGACATTGCGTGATCACTTGTATGGTTATGCCTATCAACCATCTTATCAGTCTTCGTTATATAACATGTATGGTCTTCATCGAGAGAGTCCTCACACCTCTAGTCCAATGGAAGGAGCCAACCATGGATGCCAACAATTATCCTCAAGAGTTTCTTTCTCATGATCCACAACCGACACGAACTCTTGAGGATACGCTACGAGAGTTTATGGAAATAACTGAGCAATGCGTACAAAACCTCTCGCCATCTCGAAATCCTGAACCCGACATTAGGAACACTGAATCAATCCCCAACAATGAGGAGGATGAGGCTATCCAAGCCCAACCCTCTTCCGATTTAATGACTAAACTTTTAGATGATGTAGATCTCAGCGATCCCACCATTACCATCGCTTATGGTGAATCAACTATCTCTTTTAGCTATTCCGATTTGAATGATGAAGAGATTTCAAGGACGGTTGACGAACCTGAGGAATCTACAAAATTTGAAAGTGATAGTTTGATTGCCTACAATGAGGGTTTGAAGGATGATTGTGAGTTCATGATTTCTTCTTCCAAAGGGTCGAATGTTTTTGAATCACCGGAAGATATTCTTGCTAGAGAGATGGCCGAAAGTCGATATTTTTAAGTCCTTCCACCAACAACACATGCCGGATTCCATTGTGGAAGAACTCCCTTGGGTTGAAAATTTTGTTTCTTTGAATGACGGGGTGGCACAATCTGAAATTTTAAAAGATCAACCAATGCTAGATGATGTGCTTACCACTGAATCTGAAAAATTTTCTTTAGAAGACCTCCCCTCTATAGAGGAGGAATTCCTTACCCTTGAAACATAATTTCCTCAATCACTTAGGGAGAACGAGGACCCTTCATCCTACTCTCTCGATTTCCTAGAGGAATGCATGACCCACCCCTATGATCTTGATGATGAGGTGATTAAGGAGTTGGATAGTTTGTTAGACACGCTGTTGGTGCCTGAAGAACACCATTCCACTGATTTACACTCTTTATCATTATTTGTGGAAACACCGTGCAATTCTAAATTTGTGGAGGACACAACCCAAACTGAAAAATATTTAATGAATGTCTCTCCACTATCATGGGTTCTTCAACCATTGAAAATTCTGATTGGGAGGACCCGTTTTTAATCAATTACAACCCAATTCAGAACTTGAGGAGATATCTTTTTGCTGCTCTTATCTCCTCCTTACATGTGTGTGGTGCACACTATGATTGGACCTTCATGAAGAAACGCACCCACGTATACATTCAAGCAGGACTTTGGATGATCCTCATGAGAAACCTATTGAAATTCATGAAGATCCTGCTCAAATTTGATCATGTAGTCGATCGGACTAATCAAGGGTTGGTAGGTAGGTTAGGATCTCTTTCTGCATTTAGGATTGAATAAGTCTCATTAAGACAATGGAAGATGCTAGAATTGATCTACTTGCTACCTCAGGTACTCTCGTTCTCACTCTCCTTTATTTTATGTCATTGCTCTCATGTCATGCATATTGCATATCTTATTACATTGAGGACAATGTAGGATTTTGGTTGGGGGGTGAGATTCCTTAGATGAATCTACTAGCTTTTGTGACATTTCGAGCAATTATGTAGAAAATTTTTTATTTTTCTAAAATTCAAAACTCTTTTGGAAAACTTTGTTTCTATGCATTCAAGATGATACGAGTATAAGAAGAGGAGATACGAAGTGAGTGATGTTGCAAGCTTTGAATTTCTCTTAATATAATGGTTTTATATGTGAATTCCCCTATTTATGTGAGTGATAGAAAATTTGAACACTTTTACACCTAGTTCACATACACGATTTTCATGGGTTGAAAGGATTATGTGATTTGTGGATTAGCTAGATTTTGATTTAAGGTGTTGAGAAACCAAGCCGGGGTACTTTGTCCATCCTTATCCATGGGAAAATAATGAAAGATACGGATTTCTAAAAATCCTATCTAATGAAAAAAAAGAAAAGGAAGGATGAAAATTGGGAATGATGGAAAACATGGTGGAAAATTTCTAAAAGGGCTACCTATTACCAACCGGAGGATGGTCTACCCATAACCAAAGCAGGAAATGGGAAGTAGTGTGAAAGCCGTCAGAAGGGCGTGTAAGACAAATTCCTGTCATAGGCTTGTTGTTGCTCTATGCACTTTGAAATCCATAGTTTAGTTGATCTATAAAGAAGATAAGCCCAGAAACTCATGAGATGAACTTTCACTATGCACACTAGGTTGAATTTGTTCGAGTTCTTCTATTCATCAATCAATCAACGAGAATTTCATATGAACACTTATTATGTTTTGAGAGTTTAAGGTTTCAACTTCTATCACCTAATTTTTCTGGATTTCACACTTGTATGTCTCGGAATGGATAGAAGCATAGTTTCTGAAGGAGAGTTGGTTTTTGTAGAATTGAACTTGTTTCACGCATGTTTTGCTCGGGACTAGCAAAATGCTAGTTAGGGGGTGTGTTGAGCTCTTAATTGTGCATATTCTAACCCCAATTCATCACTGATTATGCATGGTTTTCATGATTTAAAGGCTAATCTAATGCATAGTTTTGTGGTTGTAGGAATGAAAGAGAGACTTCATCTTTGGGATGCTTTGAGGCCCTTCTTACATACCTTGAAGATTAAAGGAAAGGAAGAACAAAAGAGGGAAGAAGAAAGGAAAGAAGAGAAAGAATAAATGAAAGAAAAAGGAGCCCCAACAGGTGATCCAACCGGTCAAGACCGGTCGGCCAACAATTCTGCCTTCTACAGAGGCTACTAGACCAAACTAGATAGGTCTAGACCAGTCTTGACCGGTCGGCCAGCCCTGACAGACCGGTCTTGACCGTTCGGACATGCAATTTTAGGGTTTCAGATAGCAGACAGCAGGCCATTCCCGTTTCTGGTTTTTCGGACTCATTTTCTGGGCCCATCTTAATAATATTTGGAAATCCAACACATCCATGTTGAAGAGGAGCTTGACACCGAACTAACCCAAGTGGTTTCGTGTCGATCGGACCTACGGATTGATTGTGGTGGCCAAAACAATACGAACTGTCCAGAAAGTTCCAGATTCCGCCTACTCCACTCTAGGCCGGTCCAGGTGACCCATCATTGATGATATGAAGAATCTTCTTTGACCATCTTCTAGACCACATCCATATATGAATTAGTCTAGACCTGTATGATCTGAGGAATTGGAGTACGCTCTAGTACTATGATCTTCATGAGGGAATTCTCACCAAAAGTCTACTTTTATGGAATTTCTGAAGTATGTGAGATTGTGTATGTGATTTGAATAAGTTCAAATCATAATCTAGTTTTGTCTTGTGACAGGATTTAATGATGTTTATGATTGTGATCTTAGCCTATTGGAATTGGGACTGACCTATGCAATTGAGTATGCTCGTCCTAGCTTGCATTGAGTGAATCATATACATGAATAATACATGTGACAGATTGATTGTTTTAACTGCTCTATCATCCGACTAGATAGAACTTAATTTCGATTCTAGTTGAGAAAGTGAGAAACCATAGTGAATTATGCATCTAAGGAGAGCTATAAGTGGATCATTGATGCTCTAGTTATCTTTCCATTATCAGATTTTCTATTTTATGTTCAAAAACCGATTTCCTAAACCCTTCTTAGATTCTAGTTATTAGGATAATTTGAATTGTTTACTTCCTTCCCTGTGGATCGACCTCGGTCTTACCGAGTTTATTACTACATCGCAACCCTACACTTGGGGAAGCGAACACCTTTTATAAGAAAAATCCCGCACCAAGTTGGAAACTTCGAGAATCCGCAGAGTCCTTTCGCAATTTGAAAACTTGTCTTGAAAATCACAGTTTCTGGAGTACCTTAAACCTGTTTGGCGACCGGTCGCCTCGAATGACCGATCTGGCGACCGGTCTAAGAATAAAAAAAAGGTCCAGCAAGCTATGTTTCTCTGGACTCTTATTGACCTGTCTGGCAACCGGTCGGGCGACCGGTTGTAGACCTGTTTAGCCACTGGTCTGGCGACCGGTCTTGGGACAGGTCTTGGGACAGGTCTTGGGATAGTTTTTCCATATTTTCTTCTCTTTCTTTTTTCTTCTTTCCTCCACCTTTTGGCACTTGTTATATTGATCTTCAATGTATACAAAGTGACTCTTTTAACTATGAATTAGTGAAGTCTCCCTCTCATTCCTTCAATCACAAATCTATGCATTAGATTAGTCTTCAAATCATGAAAACCATGCATAATGAGTGATGAATTGGGGTTTAGAATATGCACAATTAAGAGCTCAACACACCTCCAACTAGCATTTTGCTAGTCCCTGAGCAAAACATGCGTGAAACAAGTTTCATTCTCCAAAACCCAACTATTCTTCAGAAACTATGTTTCTATATATTCCAAGACATGCAAGTACAAAAATCAGCAAAACTGAGTGATAGAAATTAACTTCAAAAAACATAACAAGTGTTCATATAGAATTCCCACTGATTGATTGATAAATAGAAGGATCCAAACAAATTAACCTAATGTGCATAGTGAATGTTCATCTCATGAATTTTCGGGGTTATCTTCTTCATAGATCCACTAAATTAGGGATCTAAGGTGTACAGGTCAACATAAGCCTATGATAGGAATTTGCCTTACCGTCCTTCCGACGGCTTTCACACCACGTCTCATTTTCGGCTTTGGTTACGGGTAGACCATCTCTTGGTTGGTAATAGGTAGCCCTTTTCGAAATTTTTCACCGTATTTTCAATCATTCCCATATTTTCATCCTTCCTTTCCTTTTCATACACATTAGACAGGATTTTTAGAAATCCATATCTTTTGTTATTTTTCCATGGACAAGGATGGACAAAGTACCCTAGCTTGGTTTCTCAACACCTCAAATCTAAACCTAGCCAATCCACAATTTTACATAATCCTTTCAAAACATGAGAATTGTGTAAAGTGAACTAGGTGTATAAGTGTTTCAATTTTTCTATCAATCAAATCAATAGGGGAATCCAATTAGAAAACCATCATGTTACAAGTTCTTTAAGAGTTTCAAAATCATCTCACTTCATCTTTCTTCCTTTCATACTTATGACATCCTAAGTGCATATAAACACGGTTTTCCAAAGGAGTTTTGAATTTTCAGAAAAATCAAAAAAATTTACATAATTGCTCGAAATGTCACAAAAGCTAGTAGATTCATCTAAGGAATCTCTCAGCCCCCAACCAAAATCTTACATTGTCCTCAATGTACAAAGATATGCAATATGCATGACATGAGAGTAATGACATAAAACAAAGGAGGGTGAGAATGAGAGTACCTGAGGTAGCAAGTTGATCAATTCTAGCATCTTTCATTGTCTCGATGAGACTTATTCAATCCTAGATGCAGAAAGAAATCCTAACCTACCTACCTACATTTGATTAGTCTGATCGACTACATGACCAAATTTGAGCAGGATCTTCATGAATTTCAATAGGTTTCTCATGATGACCATCCAAAGTCCTGCTCGAATGCACACATGGGTGCACTTCTTCATTAAGATCCAATCATAGTGTGCACCATACGCATGTAAGGAGGAGATAAGAGCAGCAAAAGGATATCTCCTCAAGTTCTAAATTGGGTTGTAATTGATTAAAAATGGGTCCTCCCAATCAAAATTTTCAATGGGTTGAAGAACCCATGATGGTGGAGAGATGTTCATCAAGTATTCTTCAGTTCGGGTTGTCTCCTCCACAATTTCAGAATTGCACGGTGCTTCCACAAACAATGGTAAAGAGTGTAAATCAGTGGAATGGTGTTTTTCAGGCACCGACACTGTGTTTAATAAAATGTCCAACTCCATAATCATCTTATCATCCAGATCATAGGGGTGGGTCATGCATTCCTCTAGGAAATCGAGAGAGTCGGATGAAGGGTTCTCTCTCTCCCTAAGTGATTGAGGAAATTCTGTTTCAAGGGTAAGGAATTCCTCTTCTATAGAGGGGAGGTCTTCCAAAGAAATTTTTTCAGATTCAGTGGTAAGCACATCATCTAGCATTGGATGATCTTTTAAAATTTCAGATTGTACCACCCCGTTATCCAAAGAAACAGAATTTTCAACCCAAGGGAGTTCTTCCACAATAGAATTGGTCATGTTATGTTGGTGGGAGGACTCAAAGAGATCCACTTCGACCATCTCTCTAGCAAGAATATCTTCCAACGACTCAAATCATTCGGCCCTTTGGAAGAAGAAATCATGGACTCACAATCATCCATTGAACCCTTATTGTGGTTAATTAAGCTATCACATTCAAATTTTGTAGATTCCTCGAGTTCGTCAACCGTCCTTGAAATCTCTTCATCATTCAAATCGGAATAACTAAAAGAGATAGTTGATTCACCATAATCGATGGTATTGTTGAGATCACTAAGATCTACATCCCCTAAAAAATTAGTCATCAAATCGGAAGAGGGTTGGGATTATATAGCCTCACCCTCCTCATTGTTGGGGAATGATTCAGTGTTCCCAATGTCGGGTTCAGGATTTTGATATGGCGAGAGGTTTTGTATGCATTGCTTAGTTATTTCTATAAACTCTCGCAGCGTATCCTCAAGAGTACGTATCGGTTGTAGCTCATGAGAAAGAAACTCTTGAGGATAATTGTTGGCATCCATGGTTGGCTCGTCTCCCAAATTAAAATTTTGATGCTCCCACCTATTAGGATTATGCATGTCATATGTTGGGCTATTAGATGGTTGTTGATATGTGTAGCCAAACAAGTGATCATACATTGTCTTAACCGGTGGAACATTATTCGTCTCTTTCCGATACTCTCTCATTGTCTTACCCGACGAAAAGTTATACACATTGTTGTCATTCTGGTAATCTCTCAAGATTTTAAGTGGGGGAGTAGTAGAAGTAGATTGAGTCATAGAAAAATATTCATGCTTGTAATGGTTCCAATTATAATGATTTTGAATTCCTTGATCCGATCTCTCATCTTCCAAAAGGTATTTAGACAGTCCACCCGTCCAATCATTCATAATGAAATTATAAGAAGTTGAAACTACCCTAATCTAGGAAAAAAAATAAAAAGAAGAAAGGGAGATGGAGAGATGTTACCCGTGAAGGTGAGAACTATGTCAGCAACTAAGTTCCTACAAAACACAAAAATAAAAAAATTGTTAGAAATATAGAAAAAATCAGCAAACTTCTAGAAAAACTGAGAATCTTACTTAACTAAGACTACTCTATAGCTATTAGAACAATTAGAACCGTTTAACCTCTTTCCCCGGCAACGACGCCAAAACCTTATTCGCTTCTCCAAGTGTAGGTTGCGATGTAGTAATAATCTCGGTAAGACCGAGGTTGATCCACAGGGAAGGAAGTAAACAATTCGAACTATCCTAATAATTAGAATATAAGAGGTTTGTGAAATCGGTTTTGAACATGAAATAGAAAAATCTGATAATGAAAAGATAACCAGAGCATTAAGGATCCACTTATAGCTCTCCTTAGATGCATAATTCGCTGTGGTTTCTCACTTACTCATCTAGAATCGAAATCAAATCTTATCTAGCCGGATGATAGAGCAGTTATATTATCAAAGCAATCCAACACCTGTGTTGTTCATCAACATAATTCCCTCAATTCAAGTTAGGACTTGAGCACACTCAATTGCATACGTCAATCCTAATCCCAATAGATTAAGATCATAACCATAATAATCATCAACCCCTGTTACAAGACTTTACTATATTATGATTTGAACTTCATTCAAATCACATGAAAAATCAACACAACATTCAAAATTTAGAACAAAAAGGTAGAACTTTGGTTTGAAGTTCCCATATGATAATCCAAGTCTAGAGCATATTGAATCCGATTCCTCGGAGCGTACAGGTCAAAAACCATGCAAAACAATTAAGAACTAAAGAATTTTTCCAAACATCCATGAGCCATCATAAGATTAAGAAAAACTACTTAGAACTTTATTCAAACTTCTAAAAACCATTGTTCTTCAATAAATCCAACTTAAAACCAATAAAAAGAATTAAAACATTTATGTCACGCCCCAAATTCGGTTCTCAACGTCCATTCGCTGTAACCCGAATTCAGAGGTGGTAGCCTCCGTAGTACCCCGATCTCAGATCCTAACCCCACACGCCAGGTTCCGATCCTGGGATACCACAAGGAGGATTTTAGGGTCTGAATTTTGTTTTGAAACATGAGCATCACCATATGAGTACTATCAAAGACAAACACAATATTTTCAATAAGTCATTTCGTTTACATACAGTACTGAAAGGTAAATACATAATGCGTAAATATAAAAACTGTGTGCAATCTGGCACCTCCTACTACTGCACTCCCAACTCTAACTCAACATTGCTGATACACTCCGGTATAACCTGCAGCGTAACAAACGCGCATAAGCTTCGAACGAAGCTTTGTGAGTGCGTGTGTGCGTGCGCAATGCGTATGACAAGCATGATAAATATCAGAGTAAGCAGTAAAGCATGATGAGAAATTTAAACAAAAAATTAGCCTAATTAGGCTACATGATCATGTGATGTGGATAACCAGTCTACCATGGCTATGCAAGCATGCAATACATATAACTAGCCTATCGTGGCTATGCGAGCGTGCAATACAGGTAACCAACCTACCAAGGCTATATACTCATACTATGCAATGGCCTACAGGGCCTAATGTCACATACAATGATCCAATGCATTATGCAAATCACCACCTCTCAGTACAGTGGTCCAGATATGAACAGTCATAACGCGATCGCCTAAGCAATGCAGGACTCGGAACTGGTAGCTCGCCCAGGCTTATAGCCCCGCCCACATCACACCCACCTACATCATGACCGTCCCACACCATACAGAACATCAGTCACATCACTGATACCAATACCATCTCTGAAATGGAACATCACCGGAGTCTCACAGACCACACTACTCACCAGTAGAATGCCAAAGACTATCTGGTGCAATAACGGACCTACTCACAGCTGGTCAAACTCGACCCACTTTGCCAACACTCTTCCGGCAGGTTAGGTTAAACCTCCTTCCAAACTGACCACGTGTAGTGGAAAACACCACCGTTTGATATTCGGTATACTGGTGTATGATTAAACCACCCGGTCCTCGAATGGAGCACCCACCTTGGTACCAACGGGATCAGGGACTTTCACCAGGGACATCTTTGGCATCCAGTTTAAAGATCACATATTTCCGGTGTTCTGCAAACCACGATGGAGCTGTGGTTGCAACGTAGTAACCATGCTATATGCGACACAAGCAGACGGTGCGAAATGCAACCATGCATACAAACGTGGGATGACATGCTCGTGCAAGTCTCCAAAGAGCACCATATAACTATAGGGTCTCAAATACAATGTCACTGTCAACTGGTAATGAACTGCACGACAATCGTGACCGCTATGGCCGGTTGATACAAGACAATCAGATGAGCCAAGCATTCATGATGCATGAGCCAAGCATACAGTATGAGTGCCAATAAGTACTCAATCTACCACAATGGTAATAAAGCAATCTAGTCCAACCTATTTAAGATATGATTAAGATGAGGGGACACATATGAATGATCGAGTCATAGTGCGGGATATTGCTAGCCAGGGAATGTCGCACCAAGGGCTACAAGGTATGCTAAGCTATTCCTACCATACAGTGTAAGTCAGGATGATAGACTCCTATCCTCGAATAGTCTCATACCTATTGGAGAAGTTTGCGATAGAGAGCACGTGAATTACATTTAAGCGACTACATCTCGAATGCTTTATGAATGCGTTTATGCCCTAGTGGTCCCCAACTAACAATAGTGATTCGGGGTGCATACTCATTACACATGCATGGTGGTCGTCGAAGCATATAGTATAAAGATCACATATGAGTATTCCAAACAACACTACGTGTGGGAACAGACATACTAAAAACATCATAAAAGGATAATTCACTTATAACACAAACAAACACAAAGAGATGGACCCTAAATGGATGGTATACAACAACACAGATGGTCCAACAATTGAACGGTGTGGATTAACCTTCAACATTCAGATAACTCAAATGGAAAGAAAATGATTGAATACACTACCGACACATCAAAGGTAGAAGCTACTTGAGCCGCAAGAGTAGAATACCCAAAATCATGCCGAGACCCATAATCCTGTAGTACAGTTGAGATAAACACAATAATGGTCCGTAAAAGGAATGTCATAGAACGAGTTGCAAGATAGACAGGTCATGACAGAGAATCATACATGGTAGGGTAATCTGAGATAGATGGTCAATACGATGAGGTCCAAAAAGGGACGATAGGTCTAACCTCATACTGCAAGATAGGCTCCATATAATGGATGTCCTAGATGACATACGAACGTCGAGGATGAGCCCCACACTTGTCTTAAAGGTAAATGGACGGTGTTGATGGGATATACACGATACGGTGGTCTTTAATAGTTGGGTACAAGGGTAGAAGGGGTGATTCATATGAGTATACAACAAGCTGAGTTACCAGGATCAATTAACATGGTGAGTCAATAAGGCAGGTTGATAAGGCGGGTCAACATGGTGAGTTAACAAAGTGAATTGACAAGATAGTTCAACAGGGTGAGTTTAAGAAAGTAGCCCTGTGACTTGGATCGAGCGAACTTTAGGGATTCCCATGCATCCAGATCTATATGACCTTTCAAAAAGGGTTTACACAACTAATCATCAAGGTGGATCCACGGGATGGACAACGCGGTCATTCGAACACATACACTAAGGTGGTCCCAAGGCCATCCTATACATAACATGCTAGGGTCCATTCATTTGGATGGTTTGGATCAAGCACAAAATTAAGGAGGTCCTAATCAATGGGCAACATACATATCGCACCATAGTGGCCAATGGCTGACGTGGATAGAACACATGCATAACAAGGTGGACCCGTGGTTGGGGATAACCGCACAAAGGAGTGGGGAAGCCACATACATCAATGGACCCCAACAATTTGGGATCAATCCGATATTTGTACTTTCCCACTAATCAAGTGAGATGGCAACCAAACACCATGGTGCGGCCCGCACACCACACATGTGGAACGTGACCCATGGATGGGTGACTTATGAATAGGAAGAATGGCAAATAAACATAACAAATGGGTCCTGTAAAGTTTCCAATGGTAGGCATTCAATCACCCTTATTTTCTACGTGTGGCCCACTCAAAACTAGGCCCACACCCCTGCCAAGAAGAACGACAAGGTATACTCAACATTCATCAAGGTGGGACCCAAAGTTAGGCCCCATCACCTTTGGTTAGATGGATAAATAACATTACAATGGCCCCAAGTAAGGTTTCAAAGGTGGGCATCAATGACCACTGTTTCCTACAATGTGGTCCACTAGAGCTTTGGATTGCCTCATTTGTTCTTGGAGGGCCCATGGATTAAAATAATATGGAAAAATAGATGGTCGGCATAGATAAAATAGATGCATCGTGGTGGGACCCATAGGGTGGGCCACCTGCTAGGCAGCGTGCCAAAGCATGCTGCTTGGAGCGTGGCACCCAAATGGGCCCCAAGAGTTTTGAATTAAACTGATATTTTTGTTTTCCCATTCATCCGTATACATGTGATCTTATGAACAGGTTGAATGACAAATAAACATCACTGTAGGGCTAGGAAGGTTTCAACGATGGAGATCATTATTCCCACTGTTTCCCATGGCATGGTCCACTTGACAATTGAATATGCTTAAATTTTTGGGCTCAGCCACTAAATGAGCTGGAAAAACATATGGACCTAATAGATAAGGCACATACATTCTAAGTGGGTCCCACGAGTGGGCCACATGCTGGGCAGCCCCACCAGCCCACGGCCAGCGCACTCTTTTCTCTTCTTCTTTATTTATCTATTTATTTATTTTTATCTCATCAAGAGGGGCCCATAGAAGTTTTTGATCAAGCTGATATTTTTGTTTTCCCTTCCTGTGCACACGTGTGAACTCATGAACAGGTTGGATCTCAAATAAACATCATGGTGGGCCGTAGGAGGGTTTCAACGGTAGGGTCACTGTCCCCACTTTTTCCTTCAAGTGGAGCCCTCTGGAGATTTGGATCTGTCTCATTCTTCAAATCATGCCTTAAAATGATCTCCCCAAATGGATGTACCGTGTGGATATATCACACTCATCATGGTGGGACCCACGAGTGGGCCACCTGCTGGGGCGCTCGTGCGTCCAGCACAGTGGACCTGGCTACTCCCAACGTCAGAGACGCTGGGAGCTGGTCCCTTTTTTTTCTCCTCTTTTTTTTTTAATTTTTCCTAGGTTTTGATCGAGTGGGGCCCACATAAGGGTGATCCACTCCGCTCGTCATATTCCCCAGCTCATCGGGGACCCGAAGAGCCCCATATTGGGTGGTTGAATTGGTTTATAAACATCAATGTGGGCCGAGGAAGTTTCGACAGTGGACATCATTTACCCCACTGTTTCATGTGGTGTGGTCCGCTTAAGATTGGGATCTGAATGCGAATTGGGCCCTGAACCTAAAATGATTTAGGAAAACCAATGGACGGTGTGGATTACACACAAACATCAAGGTGGGTTCCACGAGTGGGGGCCCATTCAAACCATCCACTTGACGCTGGACTGTTCCAGCGTTCTGACGCTGTGAATGTCCAGCGTCTGGACGTTGGTTCCCTTTTTTTTTTTTTTTTTTCTTTCTTGCTTATTTCAAGTGGGGTCCACATGGGTATAATCCAATCTGTTCATCAGGTTCCTCAACTCATGGGGAGCCCATAGAGTCCAATATTGAACTGGTGACTTCGTCTACAAACATCACGATGGGCTGCGGAAGTTTCAATAGTGGTCGTCGTTATCTCCACTGTTTTCTATGGTGTGGTCCACCCGAGATCTGGATCTACTTCATTTTTGTTGTCCAGCCCTAACATGGGCTGGAGAAACAAATGCACGGCGTGGATCAAATTCATGCATCAAGGTGGGTCCCACGAGTGGGGACCCACGGTTAACGCCCAAAAAGGGCTTTCAGCCCAGGCGCTGCTGGACAGCAGCGTCCTCTGGACGCTGACTGTCCAGTGGCCCTCTTCTTCTTCATCTTTTTTTATAAATACTTTTTTTTTCTTTTGTGCCTTGACCAGTGGGGTCCACACGTGCAGGATCTACTCCATTCATCAGTTGGGCCATCTCATGGTGGGCCCAATTAGCTATGGATCAAGATAATCCTTATATTTATCCTTCATCCATATCTTTGTGTTTTAAAGAATGGGGAAGAAAAGAAAATCAAGCATCATGGTGGGCCATTGGCCACACTAATCATGCCACAAAATGGGTCCCCAAGTGGGATCCACACCATCAAAAGGTGGGACCCATTTGAATCCTAGGTTCTACACAAAACCTAAGAGAAACATGGATGCACACGCGATGATGGTTGGACGGTCGAATGGGGTTGGATTGCCGATCGGACGGTCCGGATGATGATCGGGGTCATCCAAGCTTGGATCTCCTCCCTCGATCTCTCTCTTTCTCTCTCTTGATCTCCCTCTAAATCTCTCTCTACTTCTCTCTCTTCTCTCTCTTCTCTCTCAAATCTCTCTCTTTCTCTCTCCTTTCTCTCTTTCTTGCAAAAATGTGAATGAGAAGGCCCGCCCCCCCTACGTATGGATCTTGTATGAGTAGAGAGGGGGGTGTATGAGGTGATGATGATGATGATGGGAAAGGGCATGGGAGGTATGGGTGGCATGGTTAGAGTTGACTTTAGAGGTGAGAGAGTGAAGGGGTGGGTATTGTGTGTGTAGACTAGGGTGATGAGAGGGGTATGGGTGAGGGTGATGATGATTGATTTGACATTTTGTTGGGATTTGTGAAAGTGGGGCCCACGCCACACGCGCATTGTGTGGCCCACCTCAGATTGCGCAAATGATCGCAGCTTTCACACCGGGTATCGCAATGGGGTGTGCCGCACGGCATTGGAATCGCATCGCATACGCGGTCGCCGGGGTATAGGTCTTGGGTCGATGCGGTACTAAAATAGGGTCATGATAAGAGATTGTTGATCTGATCAGTCCGAGATGTACCGACATCAAAAACTAAATGTACGTTCGGTTAATCAGGGTACGGGTCTTACAATCTAAGTAAGCTATAAGTTTCACCTCTTAGCTCTTGCTAAGAGGTTAGCTAATGAAAAGCATAAAAACAAACTAGAACTATAACTAAAAGAAAAAGAAAACTAGTTGTAGGAGGCTAGGAAGCCTCCTAGGTCTTGAATCCTTTGCTCCCCACGTTGCTAGATGGGTTAGGAAGAGAGTGGAGGTGGCCTTTTATAAGAAAAATCCCGCACCAAGTTGGAAACTTCGAGAATCCGCGGAGTCCTTTCACAATTTGAAAACTTGTCCTTGAAAATTGGAGTTTCGGGAGTACCTTAGACCTGTTTGGCGACCGGTCTAAGAAATTAAAAGAAGTCTAATAAGCTATGTTTCTCTGGACTCTTCTTGACCTGTCTGGCGACCGGTCTAGCTCTGTAGACCTGTCTAGCGACTGGTCTGGCGACCGGTCTTGGGACAAGTCTTGGGACAGGTCTTGGGATAGTTTTTCCATATTTTATTCTCTTTCTTTTTTCTTCTTTCCTCCACCTTTTGACACTTGTTATATTGATCTTCAATGCATACAGAGTGACTCTTTTAACTATGAATTAGTGAAGTCTCCCTCTCATTCCTACAATCATAAATTCATGCATTAGATTAGTCTTTAAATCATGAAAACCATGCATAATGAGTGATGAATTGGGGTTAGAATATGCACAATTAAGAGCTCAACAATTTGGTTGGGAGGGGTGACATTCCTAAATGAATCTAGTGTTTTGCAACATTTCGAGCAATGTTTGTAGAATTTTTCAATTTTTCTGAAAATTCAAAACTCTTTCAGAAAACCTTGTTTCTATGTACTTGAGATGTTATAAGTATGAAAGGATGATACATGAATTGATATGAGTTTGAGATCTCTAAATTAGCTTAAATATAATAGTTTTCTATATGACTTCCCCTATTTATATGATTGATAGAAAGTTTGCACACTTTTGAGTCTAGTTCACATCACACGATTCCCATGATTGAAAAGATTATGTAGATTTGTAGATTGGTTAGTTTGAAGTGTTAAGGAACCAAGTCAGGGAACTTTGTCCATCCTTGTTCATGTGAAGTAAGAGAAAAGAACAAAAGATATGGATTTCTAAAAGTCCTATTTAATTTGTATGAAAAGAAAAAGAAAAGAGAGAAAGAAAGCAATGGTTATTATTGAATATATGTTGATAAATTCTGAAAAGGGCTACCTATTACTAACCAGGGGATGGTCTATCGTAACCAAAGCTGGAAATGGGAAGTAGTGTGAAAGTCATCGAAGGAATGGTAAGACAAATTCTTGTCATAGGCATTTGGTTGATCTGTACACTTTAGACCTCTTGTTTCACTAATTTATAAAGAAGGTAATCCTAGAAATTCATGAGATGAATATTCACTATGCACACTAGACCGTACATGTTCTGATTCTTCTATTTGTCAATTAATTGGTGGGGATTCTATTTGAATACTTATAATGTTTAGAGAGTTTAGGACTTCAATTCCTTATCATTAAGTTTCTCTGAATTTGTGCATATATGTTTTGAAGTTTATAGAAGTATAGTTTCCAAGAGAGAGTTGTGTTTTTAGAGAAAAGAATCATTTCACGTATGTTTTGCTCGGGACTAGCAAAATGCTGGTTGAGGGGTGTGTTAAGCTCTTAATTTATACATATTCTAACCCCATTTCATTACATTTTATGCATGATTCCTATGATTAAAAGACTAATCTAATGCATGTTTGTGATTGTAGGAATGAGAGAGAGACTTCACCTATTTAATGGCTAAAAAAATGCTTTTAAATCCACTTGATGATGAATGAAGATGAGCCAAAGGAATGGAAGAAAGAAGTAAGGAGACGAGAGATGACAAGGATTTTGTGCCAATTTGAAGGATTTAGAATGACTAAAAGACCAAGCTTTAATGAGCAAAAAAAGTGGAGAAAAAGCCTTGAAGGAATCAAGTTGAAGACCTGGAATGGCCAAAAAAGTCATATTGCAGAGTTGTAGGGCCAGAAAAGTAAAATGCAGAAAATTCAACAGATGGCCCTGCAAACCAGAAAAACTATAATTTTTGGCCTTCGAGCACCCGAAATTGATAGAAAATTCTGTTTATTGCTATAATTTTTCTGGACATGGTTGGGCACCCGACCACAACTGGCTGGGCGCCCGATGACCCGCCGGGTGCCCGATTAAGAGGTTCCGAGTGCTTAAAATTCAAAGAAAAATTATCAAACTTGCTGGACTGTTTTGTGGTATGGTCGGGCGCCTGACCAACACCCGCCGGGCACCCAATGACCAATGTAAGTGCGTAAATTCTTACACAATCTGAGGCGGTGGGTGAGTTTTGCTATAAAAGGATACCTTGGCATCTTTCCTAAGGCATCCTAGAAGAGTTCTAAGTTCATGGGGAGTAAAGGAGAGCACCTTGGAGCGTCTGCAACTCCCCCGACTCCAGGTTTTTCTAGTTTTCATGCTTTTATTTAGTTTTTCTTTTGAATTCTAGTTACAGTATGACAATGCTCGGCTAGAACCTCTTAGCTAAGGCTAAAATGTGAAGCTTGTAACTAGTTTTCATGTTGGATTTGTTTTGATTCAAGTATTTTACTTTAAGTTTAGATTTCAAGTTCTAGTTTGAATAGAAGTTGGTATTTTTGGATGTTTTATGAGAGTTCATGTGCTTTGGACATGGGTTCCTTGCAATTCTCTGAGATTATCATGTTTGGATTGATTAGATTCGAATTGTAGTAACCCTAGAGCATACCATAGTCTCTTGGCATGGTTGTTACTTCGAAGGCTACATGGTTGAATTTTATGTGCTTCATTAGAACTAGAATCTTATGTTCTAATTTAAGTAAGATTGTTTGTGTTTAAATACTTAATCTTCTAACTAGATGAGTGATAGAACTTCAAATCTAGTTGTGTTTATGCTTGGATAAATAAATTCACATGGAACTTCTACAAGTGGATCCATGAGGCCTTAGTTCTATTAATTATCAGATTTTTACAAAAGTTACTGTTTTCCCTTATTTTATAAAATCAAACTTTAAAATTGCTGAAATTGAAGTTGCTGGAATGATTTGAATTGGTTTACCCTAATTCCCTGTGGATCGACCTTGGTCTTGCCGAGTTATTACTACATCGTAAGCCTTGCACTTGAGGCGAGTGTTGGGGCTCAAATTCGCACCCACTATGAAACAGCATCTAGCAGTTCATTTACGATGATTCAGACTGATTTTGAGATCCAAAATACTCGAAAAATGCTAGTGCAAGCTAACATGCGCGATCGTGACCAAAACCCGTGAATGTCATTTCAGAGCAAAATTGGACATGCAGATGGCCGCCAAATGATCCGGAATGCCCTAAAACCCTTAACTTGCAAGTTTCAAAGTCACGTGATGCATATCCTTACCTATGCGCACCGAAACGTGTTCTACCCTTGTCGGAGCTGACCGAAAGGGCCCGAAAGCCTATAGGTACCATTTCGGAGTGGAATCGGACATGCAGATGGCCGCCAAATTACCCAAAATGCCCGAAAAACCTTAACTAGCAAGTTTAAAATTCTTATGGTACATATTTCCATGTGCGCGCTTCCCAGAACAATATTCCCATGCAAAGAGCCGATCGGGAGGGTCCAAATTGGGAAGGAACTACCAGAATTCACAACAAATGACCATCGATACCCCACTCCGTTCATTCAAGAGGTCGATCATGGCCTAAAAGCGGCTTGGCGTCAGTGACTTTGGTCTCCGAAAAGGTACCCCTCCTCCGGAGGTTGCTGTCGGAGCCTAAAACTTGAAATATTCTAAGTAATGGAATGTGCATACACCACTCTCTCCACATGCGGGTGCCATGAGGAGACATGTGACCATGCCTCCACCACATGCACATGTGAATCCATCTTCCCATTTTCAAGTTATTAAAATTACAAAAAAATAAAAAATATGTGCAAATGTGGAAACATGCGCCCACACTAAGGGCAACATGCGCCCAATGCATGGGCACATGTGCCCACCTCCTTGATCATGCGCCTGCTTCCCCTCACATGCGCCATGTACCCGATTAGCTACCCGATTAAGTGCTACAAATACCCCACTCACTTGTTGAACAGGGACGACATCACCAATCCAGAGCTCTACAGAGGTAAAATTCCTCACCGGAATCCCTGGCCGGAAAGGATTTTCTTCGCCGGATGCCTTCATCGGAAAGAGATTATTCCCTCCGGAGTTGCAATGCAATGAGGGAAGGGAGGAAATTCTCAAAATTCCCTAAGTCACATAGTGACATGCGCCCATGGCATGGGGGCAGGCGCATATGCCTTACCACATGCGCCCACCTCTTTCTCTCTCTCTCTCTCTCTCTCTCTCTCTCTCTCATTTTTTTCTCCTCTCACATGCGCTCAGGAGGAGAGAAAATCTCACTCTCTCTCCCACTTTTACAACATGCACCCAATGCCATTTCTTTTGGAGAAAACCTAAAAAATTCTCTAAGTGGCAAAGCCACATGCACATACCAAATTGGGTCAAGCGCATGTGCAATATCACATGCGCCCGGAGCTGACCTCTCTCTCTCTCTCTCTCTCTCTCTCTCTCTCTCTCTCTCTTTTTGATACAAAGGGAACATGCGCCTAGGGTGGGGCTACATGCGCCCACCTCAGGGCCACATGAGCCCATACCCTATGGGAGATGCGCCTAGACGGATATTGGGAGGTGGGACTGTCCGAGGTGTGGCCCGCCTTCGATCTGACGCACCTTCCGATCGCGTCAGCACTCCTAGACACACATCAATGTCCTCAATCCGTCCCTCGGACCGGATTCGCCAACGGTCAATGTTAGGTGGACCGAATCACAGATTTAATCAAAATCACCAACACTTAGTCAAAATTGTAAATCTCGAAAATCCTTCCAAAAGAGCCGAAAATGGCCAAAACAGAGGGGAACCAGGCGAAATTTGACTGATCCTGAGAGAGAGACTTCTCTCCGCCATAACATGATACACCATAATCATGCATTACAATGAGATTACCTGGTCTCAGGATCTTCGAGAACCCTAATTAAGCGGTCAGTAGTTCCACTACTTAGTCATTTTCAGCCTTGGAAAGTGCTCTGCCGGCTCGAAAATCGACTGGCGCTAACCAGATCGAAATGCGATCACGTTGCGACCTTCGTAAACATGATCCGTCCCTATTCAAAGACGATCATTGACGGTATCTATCAAATGCCCCGATCAGACCGCAAACAGGTCTACTACTTAGTCATTTTCAGCCTTGGGAAGTGCCCTGATGGCTCGATAACCGACTAATGCCAAATGAAATCAATCGCGATCTCAAAGACGTGAAGGTAAAAATGTCGACGACAAAAAGATATACATGAAATAGATTGATCAAATCAAATGATAATTTGTCTGATACATTGAACATCTAGCATAAATGCGATCCTCTCTTGAGCATGCATAAAGCATATTTACTCTGTACTATACTCATTTGCATCCATTGCATGAATTCATTTTCTCTCGGATCGAGATACGAAACTAAATCAAAGGGGACTATGGTTATCATCGAAAACCGTAATCAAAGAGTTCTAAAACATCTAAAATACTTCATCGTTAAGACCAGTTGATGTGCGTCATATCCAAAGCGGGATCCATCAGTTGAGTAGCTAAGGTAATGGAGTGCCTTCCAGTAAGTCACCCATCCAAACACGAGATGATCACTGGCCCTGGTTGCACTAAGAAACCATGGAGTGCCTTCCAGCAAGTCACCCGTCCAAACACGAGACGGTCACTGGCCCTGGTTGCACCAAGAAATCATGGAGTGCCTTCTAGCAAGTCACCCGTCCAACTCGAGACGGTCACTGGCACTGGTTACACTAAGAAACCATGGAGTGCCTTCCAGCAAGTCACCCGTCCAACCCGAGACGGTCATTGGCCCTAGTTGCACTAAGAAACCATGGAGTGCCTTCTAGCAAGTCACCCATCCAAACACAAGACGGTCACTAGCCCTGGTTGCACTAAGAAACCATGGAGTGCCTCTCCAGTAAGTCACCCGTCTAACCCGAGACGGTCACTGGCACTAGTTGCACTAAGAAACCATGGAGTCCTTCCAGCAAGTCACCCGTCCAAACACGAGACGGTCACTGGCCCTAGTTGCACTAAGAAACCATGGAGTGCCTTCCATCAAGTCACCCGTCCAAACACAAGACGGTCACTGGCCCTGGTTGCACTAAGAAACCATGAAGTGCCTTCCAGCAAGTCACCCGTCTAAACACGAGATGGTCACTGGCCCTAGTTGCACTAAATGAAAACTTGTGGAGTGTATTCTTGAAAGTCATTTCGTCCACAGAGACGCGCGATGACACTGAGATACATAACTCAGTTAAAATCCTGGTTGCTACTCAATTAGGAACACCGATGACACTGAGATACACGACTTAGTTAAAATCCTGGTTGCTACTCAACTAGGAACGCCCGAAAGAGTATGTTACCAACATCTAACTAGTCTTAATAATGGCTTGGTCCATAAGGAATCCTAAACTTGGTCTCTGCGACCATGAACTCGAGACTATAATCCCTAACGATTTAAATTACTTGCTCGATCTATCCGGGCTTCATCCCTTTGATATTCCATCTATTGTATAACTGGAATTCATAGTGGAATCTTGTCGCTTTGTGTCGTGGTTTTCTCCCGTAAAGGTTTCCACGTAAAAAATCTCTGGGTTGTCTATATTGTGCTTTATTTACATTTATACTCTTTTAATGCTTTATTTAATCCATTTATGATACGTGCATGCATTTACGTTTGTCTTTTAATCAAGGGTGATCATCCACTGATGTAATTAAGGGTTCGTGACCAGTTCACAGCGTGGAGTGTAAAAGATCTCGGAATCTCTGGAATTAAATTCACCTCGCGGTGCTTTCTCGTGTATACTTTGTGATTGCTTGTGATTGTCTATGAATGTCTCTATACTTAGAACCCTATAATAATGAAACACAGGAAAAACTGCCCTTTATGAGCATGATTTTTCTAGTTCTAACAGTAAGCGAACATCTTTCATCCATACAAGTAGGCCTAAGGTTCATTGATGTAGACCGTTTATCTAGTGGTTCTAGAGTGGAGTGAAGATGCCTAAAAAATCATCCATATTAGAAAATCCTCATCATTCAAATCCTAATCTTTTCTTCCGGACCATTGCTATACTTTGTTTATTAATGGTATATTATGGACCACTAATTAGAGGGGCACGATCTACCCATCCCATCAGATCAACGGTATGATCACCAAAATTTGCTCCATTTTATGGACAAGGCCATCAGGACACCAAGTGTCTCACAGCACTGTAGCCGTCCATGTGCTCACAGTAGGGATCAATATAATGAAGAAATGGTTGAAGATTTACTAGTCTCACGTTAAGAGTCTTGCACCTACGGATGTTGCCTTTAGTAAAACTCTAGCAATTAATGTTTCTAAAAAGACTTGCTTTTATAGGATTCTTGCTTTGCAGAGAGTTACTTTTGATAGAACTCCAGTATTTAAGGATCTTACAAGTGCTTGTCTCTAATTCCTCCTAATGAAGTTGATCTACATTACATGTGGTCCCATGGCACATTTTAGATCATTCGATCTAGTTGTGATTGGCTGGGAGTAAACAATGTGTACCAAGTAAAAAAAAAATCATACTTGATTTCAGTTATTGTTCCTAAAAAGCCCAATTAAATTCATATTTGAATTGAATTTTGACCTTGAATTGAGTTGTGACCGCTTTGTTTACGGGTGTATTTGGTTTCATCCAGTTTCATTTTCATGTAATTCAAAGAAATTTGCCCCATTGAAGTGTGATGAAATTTTATTATATTGGGTGCAACCAACGCAACCTTAACAAGAAAATAATGAGGAAATAGCCCTCAACCAGCAATTGAGTCACTTTCAAGTTCAACAAGGAGCTTGGTCCATGAATATGATAAATTTAAAGAAATTAAGTACCATTTGGTAGTTTCCAGGTCATGGTTAATCGAATATGGGGCCACACGCATGATGGACAGACTAGATTAATGAAAGAACGTTCGTGGTATAATCAACTGGTTAGAATCATCTGATCAAAATGATTATCACTTAGTCATTCAAAGTTGATCACCCCACATAATGGTTATTTAGAGCAGTGGGAGTATCATTTCTAGTATAATCAATATGGACCCTTCATTTTGTTCACAGTGATTGAACGGTTAGGATGATTCTTGCAGTCCTATATAACACTTGCTCAAGTCCTCTTAAGCCCGAAAACAAATGATAAACATATTGCATGTTGTATTGGCTTGCCAAACAGACATAAGACCAAAGTGCAATTTGGTAACGCCATCAGCTATGAAGCGGCTTTGGTATTCACCAAGGTTAGTGGATCCCTGAATGTGGGGCCCATCATGATGCATGTATCTTATATTCATGGCGCCGTCCATCCATTTCGCTGGATTATTTTAGGGTATGAACCCAAACATGCAGTAGATCCAAATTTCAAGTGGATCACACTACAAGAAATAGTGGTGATTGAATGACCACCATTAAAAACTTCTTAGGGGCCATCAGAATGTTTATTTGCCATCCAACTATTAATAATCTCACAAAGGCCTTGACGAAAGGGCCTCATAGATATCAGCTTCATTTGAAACCTTTATGGCCCCCGGGAAGTTTTTAATGGTCAATCACCACTGTTCCCTGTGATGTGGTCCACCTGGGATTTTGATCTGAAGCGATTTTGGGCTCGCACCTTATAAAGATCTAGAAAATTGGATGGACGGCGTGGATATAAGAAACATACATCACCGTATACCCCACAATCAAGGATCCACCAAAGCTGCATACATTGGCTACCAAATCTCAAAAGTGGTTGCCACCTTTCGGAACTTAAAAATCCATCATTGTTTCGTACAGTGTGGTCTGCTTGAGATTTTGATCTGCCGGTTTTTCAGACTGGTACCCAATGGGTGTCTAAACGGATGGAAAGCGTGGATCACATACATCACGGTGGAGCTTGGATTAGGTACTACCCAAGCTTCTGCAGGGCTCGGGACAAGCTTGACATGTTACGTCTATGTTGGAGTGCACCTTGTCAGAAGAGACCTGCCACATCATCAAGCCTGATACAAGCCCGTCACATCTGCTCTCTACCAATACAGTGATGACTCATACCGAGTGGGGCACAGCGGGGTAGTACCTAATCCGAACGCATCATGGTGGGCCCCATAGAATTGGGTTGCTAGCCAATCCATGCCCCGATCCATAAGGTAAGGACCCATCTACTTGTGTAGGAATTTCATGGTCTTGATGCACGAGGCTTGTGTAGTATCCATTGCTGTCTTTCATCCATACAAGTAGGCCTATGGTTCATTGATGTAGACCATTTATCTAGTGGTTCTAGTGGATTGAAGATGCCCCAAAAATCATTCATATTAGAAAATCCGCATCATTCAAATCCGGATCTTTTCTTCCATACCATTGCTCTATTTTGTTTATTTATGGTATATTATGGACCACTAATTAGAGGGTCACGATCTCCCCATCCCATCAGATCAACGGTATGATCACCAAAATTTACTCCATTTTATGATCATCGAACTTGCACCAGCGGGGGTACTCCAAAGAGACTTGCTTTTATAGGATTCTTACTCTGCAGAGAGTTACTTTTGATAGAACTCTAGTATTTAATGATCTTACAAGTGCTTGTCTCTAATTCCTCCTTATGAAGTTGATCTATATTACATGTAGCCCTATGGCACATTTTAGATTGTTCGATCTAGTTGTGATTGGCTGGGAGTAAACAATGTGTACCAAGTAAAAAAAATAAATCATACTTGATTTCAGTTATTGTTCCTAAAAAGCCCAATTAAATTCGTATTTGAATTAAATTTTGACCTTGAATTCAGTTGTGACCGCTTTGTTTAGGGTGTATTTGGTTGCATCCAGTTTCATGAGATGCCAAGAAATTTGCCCCAATGAAGTGTGATGAAATTTTATTATATTGGGTGCAACCAACGCAACCTTAACGAGAAAATAATGAGGAAATGGCCCTCAACTAGCAATTGAGTAACTTTCAAGTTTAACAAGGAGCTTGGTCCTTGGATATGATAAATTCTAAAGAAATTAAGTACCATTTGGCATTTTCTGGGTTCATGGTCAATCAAATGTGGGGCCATGCGCATGATGGATAGACTAGATTAATGAAAGAATGTTCCGGCCAGTATAATCAACTAGTTAGAATCATCTGATCAAAATGATTATTGCTTAGTCATTCAAAGTTTGCCCCCACATAATGGCTATTTAGAGTAGTAAGAGTAGCATTTCTAGTATAATCAATATAGACCCTTCATTTTGTTCACTGTGATTAAACGGTTAGGATGATTCTTGCAGTCCTATATAACACTTGCTCAAGTCCTCTTAAGCCTGAAACAAATGGTAAACAAATTGCATGTAGTATTGGCTTGCCAAACAGACACAAGACCAAAGTGCAATTTGGTAATGCCATCGGATATGAAGCGGCTTCGGTATTCACCAAGGTCAGTGGATCCCTGAATATGGGGCCATCATGATGCATGTATCTTATATTCATGCCGTCCATCCATTTCGCTGGATTATTTTAGGGTATGATCCTAAACATGTAGTAGATCCAAATTTAGCTTAAGGGTTGACTTGGTCTAATGTGCAGTTAACTTATCCATATTTTGCTCAAAATTTGTGTGGAGCTTACTCAGGATTTGACAAAATTGTCGGGGAAATTTTTTCCTGGTTAGGTTTCGTTTGAGGTGCCGAAATCAAGTTCTCCCTAATATGGCTCAGAAAGACTGAAGTGGGGCAACCTGGTCTGATGTAACCTTATAGAAACCCCACCCTAGGCTGAAAGGATGATTGGACAGCTAGATGGATGGTAGTCCGTACTCTAATCCATCTCCCAAACCCTAGGTCTAAACCCAGTTGATTCACCATCTAAATCCTAGTTTATCCCCAAAACCCTAGTTCCAAACCTAGTCAACTCACCCATTCAACCGTTAGTTCATATCCTAAGCCTTAACTCAGAACTAATTAACTCACCCAGTCAAACACCTTGACATATAAGCCTAAAAACCACCATTAGGAAAAACCAAGCCAAAAATTCCTAACAGGACAAATCTGAGTCAACTCACAAAGTCAACACACTTGGTCAACCCAACCCTTCCACCAAGTTAACTCACATAGTTAGAGCCCTAAACGAACCTAAAACCAAGCCTAGGTCTAACCCTTAGCCTCAAAATAGAACCGAACCATGAAGAACACCAGACCTGGGAGGAAAAACATGCAGGTTTGGATAGCCAGCTATCCGAAGCTGGATCTCTAGCAAAGGACGGGGTGGTCCCCAGGGTGCCGACCACCCTAAATTGCAAGAGATGCCACTCGGAGCAGCTATAAAAACCCCCTCTTGCTTCTAGTTTCATAATCGAATTCCATCCCAGAGATCCCATCCTCCTCCATGAGTAGCAACCCTCTCTCCCTTAGCCTTAGTCCGTCCCTCCACTAAGGAAAGTGAGAGTAAGAGTGAAGAGTCTAAGCCCTGGTCTAGCCCAACCTAACCTAGGTTCAAGTCTCTGAAGTCATCCAAGTTTTTATTTAAATCTGCTCAAGCTAACCTGCACGATACTCCCGTCCATCTAGCCGCCTAAATCATCTTCATTTAGATCATGTCTCAGCATAGTGCAACATTTTTTAATTTTCCAAACCCCTGCTCATAGCATCCAATAGTACCATTCATAACACCCCTCTCACCTTATCAGTTCAAGCATATGCTTTATGGCTTGTCGATTTGATCGGATCCTGCCCATTAGAAACTTTGAGTATTAATTGAACCCGTCGTCGCACATCATTTATTTACATGATAGCCATTAATCATATCATCCCTAGCACTTGATCAGTTAGAGCGTATGCTCTGTGGCTTGTTGATTTGATTGGATCCTGCCCATCAAAACTTTGACTGATTAGATCCACCATCACATGTCATTTTATTATGTATCATCCTATGTCTCTGAGAATACACGAGAACTGACCTTAACCTTCAAAAATTAGTTAGATCGGATGAAGTAAAGACTGTACATCTGTATGGGTAGAGTGGGTGCGTAACACCTTTTCTCTCTGTAACCGTGGTCCCTTACCTTGAATCTTTGAATGCAGATCAATGAGTCATTTTAGAGTTGGGAGTCTTCGGACCCTCTTCTCTAACGTTTTTATAAGGTCTAGTCAATTGTAGAAATGAAGTAATTGGCTAGTGGCGACTCCAGTCAATTAAATACTTAATAGTTTGGACCTTCCTCAAACCATGACGAGTGCTGGACAAAATTCGACCTAGATGCAGACCGTTTGAGGAGCTTAAAATAAGTTCACACTACTTTGGCTCTAGAAGGGGTGAAGTGGTCTAATGTGAGCTTAACTTGTTCCAATTTAGCTCAAAAGTGTTCTAGAGCTTGCTCAGATCATGACAGGATTGTTGGAGAAGTTTTAGCCTGTTTTGGGCTCCTCCAATGCATAAAAAGAAGTTGAGGAAGTTTTCATTGCTAGGCATTTCTTTTCCCAAATTTCATTCTCATGTGGCCTACGTGAGTTTTGGGTATGCCTCTTTTTTATGGCATGTCTTAATTTGAGCTCACAAATCGGATGGATGGAGTGGATTTGTCACAAACAACATGCAATGCCACACTTACCTTGCAAGAGATGGGCACATAAGGAGCGGATTAGTTGTTACCTGGGTAACATCTTAGTTGGTGTTATCCTTACCGTGTGGGTCCCACCTTGATGAATATATTATATATCCACGCCGTCCATTCGTTTTCTCCACTCATTTCATGATGTTATTAAAAATTAAATTTAACTATATCGAAATCACCTCTAGGCCGCACCTTTCTAAAAAGTGATGAATAAAAGTTAAATGTTTTTTATAGGCCTCAGAAGTTTTGGATCAAGTTGATTTTTGTATTTTCCCTTCATACAGTTATGTTTGACCTTAACAACAGCTTGGACAACAAATAAACATTACAAATTTTCTTACAGTGGGTCTTGTGAATTTCTAATGGTGGGCGTTCATAACCACCGTGTTACAGATTAGTTGAGATGAAAAACAGAAGTGGATTGCGTCCTTCCCCCTCCTGGATAATAATCCGTATAGGTAGTGGATACGTGGGACATAGGACTAGACTTTGACCAGTTGACCCAAGACTTCGATTGGTTGATAGTGCCCTTCAATCGGCCAACCCAAGACTTCAACTACTTAACAGTGCCCTTCGATCGGTCGACATAGACCATCGACCAGTCGAGCCTTCTATGATTTATAGGAAAAACTTGTTGAACTGATTTTGGCCCCTTTGACTAGTCGAGATGGGTCGACGATGTGCTCAATCAATCAAACTTTCCCAGATTGTTGTTGTTTTGAGCAGTTCATTTTACAGAAGCTTGCGTACCTCTTTAGCCTATTTTATCATATTCAATTACGGCTTCCAAGGCTAAGAAAGATGACTAAAGATTTTTCTATGAAGACCTATTCATTTAGAGGCTAGATTATTTTGGTTCTAAGGTTAGGGTTGAAATTGCGGTTTTACCGCTTATAGAGATACTTGGAGATATGCCTAATGTCCTAGAGGGGGGTGAATAGGACTTTTTAAATTCCAATTACAATTAAAAACTGATCAAGTCAATCTTATCAACTAAGATTATCACAATAACATTCAAGGCATTTATATGAGCAATTTGTAAGCAAGGACTATCGTAAGCATTTCATCAAACAGTTAGCATTCATGATTGACTAAACCATTCAACACATAGCAATCATTCAATCTCACAATGCACAGCGATTTATAGTGGTTCGGTTTCCCTACTCCACTCCTGGTTCACGATCTCAACTTATGAGACCACCGGATTTCACTATAGTCTTGGTTTTAAATCAGGTGAACCATCAACCTTGACATCCTTAGATCTAGGACCGCGTTTACCATCCGCCGATGGCCCAATCCAGGGACTTGACGAGTTTCGATCTCAAACTCTTACCAATCTTAATCCAAGGATGGTCACGTACACTCCCGCCGGAGTTTCCCAATCCAGGGAATAGAGATGCAATAAATGGACTCTCAAATACTACACATACCTAGACGATTGAGCCCCAATTCGATGCCTTTGATGAGTAGCTTCAGCTCCACGTGCTTCAGCTTCTCTTTGTGCTCCCAAGATCAGCTACCAATGCAAATGATGAGGTTATGTTGATGCCGGGTAGTTGGGAGAGAGTTGGTCTAGTTCCTCTTGCCTATTCAATGCAATGGTAATGAGGGAACTACCAAACTTCAAACATTCAATGGCTATAAACGACCTCATAAATATATTCCGAAGGTAGGTCAGCCATGAATGAAGGTCTTGAGTTCATACTTCAAACCAAGCTTTGAATACTCATTGATAAGCCATTAATGGCTAGGTTTGAATGATGAACTCAAGGGGGACAAGAGCAAAGAGGGTAGGAGGATGTGAGTAAAAGCACTCTCTCTTAGCTCTTGAAGGGTGTTGAATGCATGCCATGAAAGACCACAAGTCATGGCTATATAGAGCCCCAAATGATGGTCCTAAACGGATGTAAAACGGTCACGTCCGACCTGTCAGAGAGGGGTCTCAACTGGTCGGATGGACCGGTCGGAATTCAAATATCTGGGCCACATCTGGGACTGCCCGACCGGTCAAGATCGGTCGGATCCCCTTGCTGGAAGCATTCGAAATACAGGCCGACCGGTCGGCTCACCTTGCTGGAGGATTTCAAAATACAGGTAGACCGGTCAAGACTGGTCGACACACCTTGCTGGACATGCTGATGAATACAGGCCGACCGGTTAAGACCGGTCGACTATACTTGCTGTATAAATAGGGCATTGTGAAGGCCGACCGGTCAAGACCGGTCGGCTGCCTATTTGAAAAATGCAGCAAAGCTGCTGGACAGTTTGTATATTGCTGGTCCGACCGGTCTTGACCGGTCGGCTGCCCAGCTTCATTCATCACAGCAAGCCTCTGTTGGTAAGTTGAAATGCCTGGTCGACCGGTCAAGACCGGTCGGCTGCCCAGCTGAAAATACTATAGCAAGGTTGCTGATGTGTTGAGAAGTCTGGCAGACCGGTCAAGACCGGTCGGGTTGTCTAGTTGTTTTCATTTCAGCACAACTGCTGGACACATCTTGTAGATCGGGCCGACCGGTCAAGACCGGTTGGCTGTCTAGATGGTTTTGTCACAGCAAGCTTGCTGGACCAAGACCTTCAACACAGCAGCAGATCACATTCATAGATGAAGCATGAAGTGATGAGGTGCATGGGGTCCAATGTTTGGACATATCTTCAATTACGATTCGCACCAGCCATGGACCACAAGTCTGATCAACTTGTGTAAGGGTCGAGAGGGAATGGGATAAGATATGTGAGTCATTACGCCATTCTTTGATGTTTTGGGTTTCCTATGGTCGATCTATATGCAACTTACCTGGGATCTTGTTTCAGCATGAGCTTGAGCAATGGACGAAGCGTAATCTTCAAGTCTTGATCTTCAATTCTTCGACCGGGGCTCACACGACAAGACGCGACCAACCAACACGCCAATTGACAACAAAAAGAGTACTAACAATCTCCCCCTTTGTCAATTGCGTGACAAAACATCTAACCTACCAAATCATGACTCCTTATCATGATTGACCTTTAAACAGAAAGAAATATACACCCACTTACATGTCTATACAGATATACAAAATAATCTTTACAAAAGGACATGTACAGACTCGATTTTCTTCAAAATCTCCCCCTCAATGCTTGCACCTACAAAGTGCTGCGAAAAGATATAATGGGACCTTCTAGGTGGGATGATTCTCCCCCTTTTTGTTAGTAATTGACAAGGGTTAGCCAGCAAAAAGATATGCCTAAGAAAGCTGCAAGGCTAGCGCCGAAAATATGTCAATCACATAAGACAGGGAAGAGATATAGAAATTTAAGCCCTAAGGAGATTCAAAGAACAAATCATGCCAGATATACAAGTAATCATGAAAGCATAGAGGGCTTATAGCCCAATCAACCAACCACCCCTCCAGATGTATATCTAGACAAACACGGAACACAAAGCATGAGCTAAAAAGGGCAAAAGTGCCCAAACCATCCAATCTCACACAGATATTCAATAAAAGATCAAAAGTTCATATAAAAAGATATAACTATAGCATCCATATATATACCAAAATGGGCAAGCAGCCCAAATGTAAATATGTATCAATCCGTGCAAAATATACAGACAACCCATAAAAGATAGAGCATGAAATCCAGACAATGTCGTTGGTCATACAAAAAGTAACTGTGACCAAGACATGAGACTAGTAATCTGCTCCATCTCCTAGATCAGGGGGTGGAACGTCCCCACGCGCCGCGCGCACCCATATCTCTATCCGCCTCTCCAACTGTGCTTGGCGAGTGACAAGGGCCTCCTGCTGTACAAGTATAGTGACCTGACCCTGTGTAAACACCCCACCTTCGGTTACACTGTTGGTAGAGATAGCTGGATGAATGGAGGACCATACCCCCAAACCCCAAGTCCAAACTCAGCCAAACTCACCCTTGTAAGCCCCAATCCATAGCCCAACTCAAGCCTGAACCCAGTCAACCCAGTCCTAAACATCAGCCTGAAAAACCCCCCATAAGGAAAGCCAGTCAAAAAATCCTCAAAAAGTCAAACTCACTGAGTCAACCCACTGAGTCAATCCGCTGAGTTAACCCGCTGAGTCAACTCGTCGAGTCAAAACACCGAGTCAACCTGTCGAGTCAACCCGCTGAGTCAAATCACCGAGTCGACCCGCTGAGTCAACTCACTGAGTCGACCCAGCGAGCCAAACAGCAGCCCCGAGGGAGCGACCGTACCTCGCTGGAAATCGAGGAGTGACCGTACGGGCGGCCCACAGCGGGCCGCCCAAAAATATTTACACAATCTGCCACTGCTCGCTGCTATAAATACCCCCCTACCCTTCTCATTTCAACAGAACAATCCGCCTAGTCCAGCGACCGTCCGTCTGAGTTCCTCTCCACCCTTTAGCCCATTCCTCCACCAGGGAGAGCCCGAGTGAGGAGAGCCTAGCCCTGGTCCAGCCCAGCCTGACCACTGGTCCAAGTCTCCCAAGCCATCCAAGTCTTGATCCAGCCACTCGAAGCCAACCCTTGCGACACCTCCGTCCATCCAACTACTCTTTTCCCAACATCATCTCATTTGCATCTAGTATAAGTGCAACATTTACTTTTCTTCCAACCCCCTGCTTCACTGTAAGCACCTTGATTATTCAAGCACACTGCATATGTCTTAAATTAAGCACCTGCCAGTTCGAGCGTATGCTCTGGGCTTGCCCGTTGTTGGAACCTGCCCATCAGAAACTCTTACTGTTCAAACCTGCATTCATGCTTCACTATAAAGCACCTTGATTATTCAAGCACACTGCATACGTCTTATATTAAGCACCTGTCAGTTCGAGCATATGCTCTGGGCTTGTCCGTTGTTGGAACCTGCCCATCAGAAACTCTTACTGTTCAGACCTGCATTCATGCATCATGTCATGTATGAGAATGTACGAGGATTAAAATAGACTTTCAAGTATTAGTTCGATTCTGTGAAGTAGAGACTGTACTTCGGTACGGGCAGTGTGTGGGGTACTTAACCTCTTCCCACCCTGTAACCGTGATCCCTTACCTTGAATCTCTGGCCGTAGATCAAAATGAGTCATTTTAGAGGAAGGAATCTTCGGATCCCCTTCTCTAACATTTCTACGGGGTCTAGCCAACTGTCGATTTGAAGTAATTGGCTAGTGGCGACTCTGGTCTTATATAAACTCATTTAAACACATCCAGCTTAAACACGACTACCAAACAAAGCCCTCGAGAACGAGGCAAGCCAGTGGCACAAACGGCGATTCGCACTCACGCATCCTCCTCTCCTTCTTTCCCGAAAGGGGAAGGGACGAGAACATCGTGTGGGAGCGCGGAAACGGCGAGGGTCCACACCCTGCAAAATCTGGTCCCCAGTCTGCTCGAGCCTGTCAAGCCGCTGAAATATACCCTCCCTAAGCTGGCGAAGCTCAGCAATGTATGAAGGTGGATCCACGGAAGGAGATCGTCGTCGAGAAAAGGCTCTAGGAGGCGTACTGAATCGACCTGGAGCTGCTCGCGGATCGAGGGATGGATCAGAGGAAGGAGCTGATGGTGAAGTGTGGGAAGGGCCAGTGGAGGCTGGTGGAGCCTCAGGCTGGGACGGCTCGGCCGGATCCTGCTGCTGCTCCTGCAGAAGACGACTCTAGATGACTTCTTTGGTAAGCTCCATATGAGCAATGAGGGTACGGTTGATAATGATAGGCTTGTGAACTTTATCAGTACCGACAATGCCAATCTGATTAGCTAATGTGCATATGAGATGCCCAAAAGGTAGACTGGTGGAGTTTCCATTGTCTCGCAGGATAACTTGGTGAATGATGTTCATGATCCGAGTTGGAAGGCAAAGCGGATGGCCCTTACCTACACGATATAGCAACCGAAACATGGTTTCGGTGACATCCGCCTTGTTACTCATCCGCGGGTATACATTGCGGAAGAAAAGGTTATGCAGAATGCGAAAATCCCATGTCATAGAGGACCCTCGAAGCGCGCCTCCTACCCATTTGGGTGTCCCATCACCACATAGGAATTGAGCAATAACAAGGTTAGGTTTGGGACCCAAGGAGGCAAAATCGAAAGTAAGCTCCTGAACAATAGGAACGCCAACAAATTCTGATATGGATTTCAAAGTAAAAAGGCAATCCCGATCACCAACCTCGACGTTAAAAGAGGGGGGAGAGGCAGTGACATGGACACATGATGCATAAAATTTTCGTACAAAGTCAAACTGGACCTGGCCCCCCATGTGGAGTACGGGGCCCTAATTTATGGCATTTAAAATGGAAAGAACATTATAATCGGCCGAATCAACCAATTTGACTGATTTTTCACAAACTACCTCCTTGTCCTTGAAATCATCTCAATGGGTGGAATGGGATGAAACATTTTTCCCCAAGGATTTAGATTGAACAGGGGGAACAGAAGATGAGGCAGCCCCTTTCCCTTTTGAAGCTGTTTTCTTGGTCTTTAAAGGGCGGGGAGGAGGAGGCTTAGGTTTTGCCTTGGGTCGATCACTCTGCCTCAAAGGGAGCTCATCTTCGCTTTCTTGGAAAGACATAGAAGAGGCAAGAAGATACTCTAAATCACTCCTAGAGATGAAGGAAAGGGATGAGCCAAAGAAGAGTGAGAGTGAAGAGAAGGAATCCCTTACCAAATGAATGAGAGTGAAGAGGAGTAAAGTAGAGGAGGTTAGAACCTCGAATATTGCAACGAATCACCTCGAAATCACCTTGGAGAGCAAGAGGGGGTGCTGGAGCAGCAAGTGGAGGTGAGAAAATGGGAAGTGGGTGACCTAAAATGAGCTCCAACTGTTTTTAAAGACCCCCCCTTTCGGACGGCTGACGCACGGGCTTGCTAGACTAGTGACGCACGACCGGTTGTGACAGGTCGTGGGACGAGAAAGGGGAGTCCAGCAGCATTTTCTTCACAGCCCGACCGGTCTTGATCGGTCGGATGGCATAAGTGACTTAGTCCAGACAGGTCTTAGAGACGCCCGACTGGTCTTGACCGGTCGGCAGGCAGATTTTCACGCTTTTGACAGGAATCCTGCACTGGATTAGCTGGATAGAGAGTCTGTCCTTTGGACAGACCATTATCATTTAAAACCAAGTACCCTTACCAAGGATACAACATCCATGGTCATGGTGTACCAAGGTACAACTTAACATAAAATGAGGGACCCTTAAGGTCCAGATTTATCGATAGAGGACAAGAATTGGGACTATGATCACGGATTTTCGTAGAAAGCATTGAAAAGAGGCAAAGATCCTCAGATATACCTATAAAGATCAGAAAGAGAGGCTTAATCCTTAGATTTTTCCTGCAAAACATACACTTGTTAGATAAACTAGACACATCCAACACTAATGGACTTCTGGAGGTTCGCAAAGCAAACCGAGTCCAAAGGTTTCGTTAGGATGTCAGCTAGCTGATTCTCGGTAGGCACATGTTCGAGAGATATTATGTGATCTTCAACCAATTCTCGAATAAAATGGTGCCTAATATCTATGTGCTTAGTGCGCGAGTTCTGAACTGGATTTTTCGATATATTTATGGCACTAGTATTGTCGCAAAATAGAGTTATTTATGCCTTGGTTAATCCCATAATTGGTCAAGGTTTGTTTCATCCATAATAATTGGGCACAACAACTACCAGCAGCAATGTATTTTGCTTCAGCTGTAGATAAAGAGATGGAGTTTTGTTTCTTACTATGCCACGCCACAAGGCAATTTCCAACATAAAAACACCCACCGTTGGTTGATTTAGGATCATCCATGTTACCAGCCCAGTCGGCATCTGAATACCTTGCAATATCTGTAAATGAATCAAAAGGGTACCAAAGACCGTATTCGGTAGTGCATCCAACAAACCGGATGATCCGTTTAACAGCGGTAAGGTGAGATTCTTTGGGATCAGCCTGAAACCGAGCACAAGCACCTACACTAAAAGCAATATCTGGTCTAGTAGCAGTGAGATAAAGAAGACTACCAATCATGCTTCTATAAAGGTGTTGATCCACACTTTTCCTTGCAAGGTCTTTTGATAGTTTAATAGTGGTGCTCATAGGTGTAGTGTAGGAACGACCAGAGTCTAAGCCAAATCTCTTAACAAGGTCTTTAGCATATTTGGCTTGAATAATGAATATACCTGATGCAAGTTGTTTTACTTGAAGCCCTAGAAACATGTTAAGTTCTCCTACCATACTCATCTCAAATTCAGATGTCATCAATTTAGCAAAGGAGATGGACATTTTCGCACATGTGGATCCACAAACAATGTCATCCACATAACTCTGGGCAATCAACACAGAATTCTCGGCTTCTTTAATAAATAGAGTTTTGTCAACGCTCCCCCTAGCAAAATCATGGTCTACAAGAAAATGAGTTAAGCATTCATACCATACACGGGGTGCTTGCTTGAGTCCGTAAAGTGCCTCTTTCAACCGGTACACTTTATGAGGATACTTAGGATCAATGAATCCTTTTGGTTGTTCAACATACACTTCCTCATCAAGAATACCATTCAAAAAGGCGCTCTTTACATCCATTTGAAATAGTTTGAACTTTAACACACAAGCAACAGCCATAAGAATTCTAATAGACTCGAGTCTGGCTACATGGGCAAATGTTTCATCAAAATCAATGCCTTCAATTTGTGAATATCCCTGAGCCACTAACCGAGCCTTATTTCTTATTATATTCCCAGATTCATCAGATTTATTCTTGAAAATCCATTTGGTTCTAATAACATTTTTTCCTTTCCGGCCTGTCAACCAGATACCACACTTCATTTATAATGAATTGTTGAAGCTCTTCCTGCATTGCAAGGATCCAGAATTCATCATTTAGAGCTTCATCAGCATTTTTTTGTTCTATTTTTAATGTGAAACACAGGTGTTTGTTGACTGCCTCCAACTGTCCCCTGGTTTTGACACCAATGCTAGGATCCCCAATGATTTGATTGAGGGGGTGATCCTTGACAATTTGTACATCACCAGGAGCAGTGGGGGCATTTGGAGATGAGGGTTGTTTATCAGATTTACCTATCTCGCATATGCCCTCATCTTCTTCTTCATCACCTGGAGACACAGATTTATCGAAGCTATCATCCACAGTCACATTGATTGACTCTTGAACTGATGAGGTTTGAAGGTTGTAGACACGAAAAGCTCTACTATTTAATGAGTATCCTAAGAAGATACCCTCATCACTTTTAGAGTCAAACTTTTCCAAATTTTCTCGGTCTCTCAGAATATAGCATGTACTACCAAAGACCTTAAAGTATTTTACATTCGGTGTCTTTCCACACCACAGTTCATAAGCTGTTTTGTTTAGACTTGCCTTTAAATAAACTCGATTAGTAATATAGCAGGTAGTGTTAACAGCTTCGGCCCACAGATTTTGAGCAAGATTTTTATTATTAAGCATACCTGTAGCCATATCCAACAACACTCTATTTTTCCTTTCAGCAACCCCATTTTGTTAAGGTGTTTTGGGTGCTGAGAACTCATGACGAATACCCAATTCATCACATAATGCCTTCAAACGATGATCTTCAAATTCACCGCCGTGATCACTCCTGATTCTTACTACCATGTATCCTTTCTCATTGTGAAGTCGCTTCACTAGTTTTTGGAATTCACCAAAAGTGTCAGATTTTTCTCTTAGGAAGGCGACCCATGTGAATCTAGAGTAATCATCAACGACTACAAAGAAGTATCGTTTTCCACCTTGGCTAAGTACCCTGGTAGGAACAACTAGGTCCATGTGTAGCATTTCAAATGGTTTTGATGTGACCAGGATAGAGGTTCTCTTGTTTGCAACCTTGATTTGTTTACCTTTTTGGCATGCGACACACACAGCATTTGGTCTTTTACCCATCTTGGGTAAACCTCTCACCAAATTTTTCTGACTCAGTTTAAACAGATTTCTATAATGTACATGACCGAGTCGATGGTGCCATAGTTCTGTTTCATCCTGAACGGCCACGTGACACATGGTGGAGGAGCTTGAATTGTTGTGATTTTCAATGACATAGCAGTTGTCTCCTATGCGTAGACCTTTCATGACTAATTTTCCTGTGGAGTTGAGGATCTTGCACATATCTTTGGAGAAGCTTACTGAGTGCTCTTCATCACAAATCTGTGAGATACTCAATAAGTTGTGTTTAAGGCCATCAACATACAGCACATTTTCAATTTCAGGCAAACTTGGCCCTTTGATGGTTCCTTTACCAATAATTTTAGCTATGCTCCCATCACCAAATGTGACGGACCCACCATCAAATTCGTCATATGCACAAAATTGAGATCTATCACTTGTCATGTGTCTAGAGCAACCACTATCCAAGTACCATCTAGGGGTATTCCCAGCTTTTAAGGCAGTATGAATGACCAAACACTTGTTCTTGACCACCCATTTAGTTGTTGTCCTTTTATGAGAGGTGTTCTTATGGTGAGATTCTTTAGTTTTCTTAGGAGAATCAGATTTTTCTTTTTCATGCAAGAGAAGGGCAGTTTTCAAATTCAGCATTTTAACTTGCTCCAACAGTTCATCCATCCTCTTGTCCTTCTAGAAAGTGCAGGATAATTCTTTCTAATGTTTCCCTTCTTTGGTGAAGAATGCATGGGGGGATTCCAATTAGCTTGCACATTTTTTCCGGTCGGTACAAATTTACCTTTCAAGTTTCTGACCGGATTTTTGAATACCAAGCACTCAAATTTTAAGTGGCCAATGTCTCCACAAGCATGGCAGACAGGAGATGCTCTAGTTTTACTCCCTGATGCACCATGATCTTTTCTTACAATCGGATGGACTGAGGTAGTTTTTGAAGTGTGACTGTCATAGCCCAAACCTTTTCTGTCCCTTGGTGATCTTATAACACCTAGGAGTTTTTCAAGGTTTTCTTCTCCTTGGGCGAACCGTCTTCTAGAGTCAACGACTTGACACTTAAGACGATCAATTTCAATGTTCGCCTCTTTGAGTTCTTTCTCAAGTCTAGCATGCTTGTCTAGAGATTCACCACTTATGAGCTTTTTCTTTTCTTGTTCAAGCTCATCATTCTTCCTTTTCAGCTCTTCTAGATCTTGACCCATCTTTTGATTCTCTATTTTCAATCCGTCAAGATTTTTTATTAGTTTGTCATTTTCAGCCTTCATTTGGCCCAACTTTTTTATGGTATTTATATTTTCAATGTATAGTTAGTTATATACCTCCTGAAGGCCTTCCTCCTCATTCTCATCATCACTCAAGGAATCATTTTCAGTGTTAGAGGATTCATGATCATCAATGTCTCCGGTGATCTTTGCAATGGGCTCAATTTGAGGCACAATATCAGTAATGGAGGCCATTAAAATTCTGATTGAACCTTGCTCCTTCTCACTTTGGTATATGACTGATTCTGATTCAGACTCTTCAGTTTCATCCTATGTAGCTGCCATTGCTTTTTTCTTGGCCTTTTTATCAGTGCACTCGGATGCAATGTGACCAAAACCCCTACACTTGTAGCATTGAGGATCTTTTGACTTAAAATTTTTTCTTTGTTGTTCTTAGAGTCAAAAGGTTTACCCTTCTGGTAGGGTTTCCTTCTAGAAGTATTTCCCCTAGTTTTGAAGAATTTTTAAATTTCTTGGCCATAAGTGCCATTTCTTCTAAGTCTGGATCTTCCTCACTTCCACATTCAGATTCTTGTTTCTTGTGAGAAGATTTTAGGGCTGTACTTTTGGATTTGGAGGGAGTTTTGAAACCTAGCTCATAGGTTTGAAGGGACCCTAGTAATTCTTCAACTTTCATGGTATTTAGGTCCCTACATTCTTCTATGGTAGTAACTTTGGAAGAGAACCGTTCCGGTAGGGATCTCAGAATTTTCCTACATAGTCTATGCTCCGGAACAGGATCCCCCAAGCCCCACATTTCATTTGTGATCTTGTTCAATTTGGTATAGAAATCAGTAAATGTTTCGTGCTCCTCCATAGTAATGTTTTCAAATTGTGTAGAGAGGCGTTGAAGTTTTGAGTTTTTAACAATGCTTGTTCCTTCATGAGTAACTTTAAGAATGTCCCATGCCTACTTACTTGTTGTGCAATTTTGAATCCGGCCAAATTCATCTTTAGATACTGAACAAAAAATGGCATTCAGGCCTTTGGCATTATAAACACGTTGAGCTTTGTCATAATCAGTCCACATTGCCTTATCTCTTGGCTTGAGGACATCCGGTTCACCTTCCTTACATATAGTGTCCATTGGGGGTTTATATCCAATATCAATCATGTCCCTAACATTCGAATCAATAGATTCTAAGAAGATGCGCATTCGGGCTTTCCAGTATGGATAGTTTGACCCATCAAAGAAGGGAGGCTTAGTAACGGATGAAGAGTCCTCTCTAGACATATTTTCAAGTTCTCTTAGGATCTTACTCCGGATTTTTAAACCTGAGCGGAGGAACCTGCTCTGCTACCAATTGAAATTGCGGTTTTACCGCTTATAGAGATACTTGGAGATATGCCTAATGTCCTAGAGGGGGGTGAATAGGACTTTTTAAATTCCAATTACAATTAAAAACTGATCAAGTCAATCTTATCAACTAAGATTATCACAATAACATTTAAGGCATTTATATGAGCAATTTGTAAGCAAGGACTATCGTAGGCATTTCATCAAACAGTTAGCATTCATGATTGACTAAACCATTCAACACATAGCAATCATTCAATCTCACAATGCACAACAATTTATAGCGGTTCGATTTCCCTACTCCACTCCCGGTTCACGATCTCAACCTATGAGACCGCCGGATTTCACTATAGTCTTGGTTTTAAATCAGGTGAACCATCAACCTTGACATCCTTTGATCTAGGACCGCGTTTAACATCCGCCTATGGCCCAATCCAGGGACTTGACGAGTTTGGATCTCAAACTCTCACCAATCCTAATCCAAGGATGGTCACGTACACTCCCGCCGGAGTTTCCCAATCCAGGGAATAGAGATTCAATAAATTGACTCTCAAATACTAGACATACCTAGACGATTGAGCCTCGATTCGATGCCTTTGATGAGTAGCTTCATCTCCACGTGCTTCAGCTTCTCTTTGTGCTCCCAAGATCAGCTACCGATGCAAATGATGAGGTTATGTTGATGCCGGGTAGTTGGGAGAGAGTTGGTCTAGTTCCTCTTGCCTATTCAATGCAATGGTAATGAGGGAACTACCAAACTTCAAACATTCAATGGCTATAAACGACCTCATAAATATATTCCGAAGGTAGGTCAACCATGAATGAAGGTCTTGAGTTCATACTTCAAACCGAGCTTTGAATACTCATTGATAAGCCATTAATGGCTAGGTTTGAATGATGAACTCAAGGTGGACAAAAGCAAAGAGGGTAGGAGGATGTGAGTAAAAGCTCTCTCTCTTAGCTCTTGATGGGTATTGAATGCATGCCATGAAAGACCACAAGTCATGGCTATATAGAGCCCCAAATGATGGCCCCAACTGATCTAAAACGGTCACGTCCGACCTGTCAGAGAGGGGTCTCAACCGGTTGGACGGACCGGTCGGAATTCAAATATCTGGGCCACATCTGGGACTGCCCGACCGGTCAAGACCGGTCGGATCCCCTTGCTGGAAGCATTCGAAATACAGGCTGACCGGTCAAGACCGGTCGGCTCACCTTGCTGGAGGATTTCAAAATACAGGCAGACCGGTCAAGACTAGTCGGCACACCTTGCTGGACATGCTGATGAATACAGGCTGACCGGTCAAGACCGGTCGGCTATGCTTGCTGTATAAATAGGGCACTGTGAAGGCCGACCAGTCAAGACCGGTCGGCTGCCTATCTGAAAAATGTAGCAAAGCTGCTGGACAGTTTGTATATTGCTGGTCCGACCGGTCTTGACCGGTTGGCTGCCCAGCTTCATTCATCGCAGCAAGCCTCTGTTGGAAAGTTGAAATGCCTGGCCGACCGGTCAAGACCGGTCGGCTGCCCAGCTGAAAATACTACAGCAAGGTTGCTGATGTGTTGAGAAGTCTGGTAGACCGGTCAAGACCGGTCGGCTTGTCTAGTTGTTTTCATTTCAGCACAACTGCTGGACACATCTTGTAGATCAGGCCGACCGGTCAAGACCGGTTAGCTGTCTAGATGGTTTTGTCACAGCAAGCTTGCTGGACCAAGACCTTCAACACAGCAGCGGATCACATTCATAGATGAAGCATGAAGTGATGAGGTGCATGGGGTCCAATGTTTGGACATATCTTCAATTACGATTCGCACCAGCCATGGACCACAAGTCTGATCAACTTGTTTAAGGGTCGAGAGGGAATGGGATAAGATATGTGAGTCATTACGCCATTCTTTGATGTTTTGGGTTTCCTATGGTCGATCTATATGCAACTTACCTGGGATCTTGTTTCAGCATGAGCTTGAGCAATGGACGAAGCGTAATCTTCAAGTCTTGATCTTCAATTCTTCGACCGGGGCTCACACGACAAGATGCGACCAACCAACACGCCAATTGACAACAAAAAGAGTACTAACAAGGGTTACCAAGACACTTTATTTACTTGAATCTTCATCTTTGATGCTTCTTGTCTTCATGTGTCTTCGGTTTTCAGCTTCCAAAGGCTCAACTGACTCACGACACATAGGCTCACGTGATTGACAAATAGGTGCACAAATTAATGCACTAACACTATTTGTATGAGTTTTATCTATGCCGTCCATCCATCTTTCTAGATCATTTTAGGGTATTGGCTAAAAAATTAGACATATCCAAAGCTCAAGTGGACCTCAACATGAAAAGTAGTGGTGATAATGCTGAGAAGTGGATGATGGTGATGCATGATGAGATGAACTCTCTGTTCAATAATGAAATGTGGGAGCTGGTGGAGCTACCCGTCAGGAGGAAAGAGATGGGGTGCAAGTGAATTTTTTGAAAGAAGCTGGATAGATACAAGGCGAGATTGGTTACGAAGGGATACATCAGAAAGAAGGTGTCGATTTTGGTGAGATATTCGCGCCTGTGTTCAGCAAGTATCTATCAAATTCGTATTGGCATTGGTTGCCCAATACAATTTGAAATTAGAATAGTTGAATGTTAAAACTACTTTTCTATATGGAGAACTAGAAGAGCAGATTTTCATTAAGTAACTTGAAGGGTTTGAGGTGCAAGGAGCACAAAATAAGGTTTACAGGTTAAAGAGGTCGTTGTATGTTCTCTCACCTCAAGTGCAAGGCTGCGATATAGTAATAATCTCGGTAAGACTGAGGTCGATTCACAGGGACTTGTGTAGGACTTCACAAAACACTTCCAATGGTCTCTAATTGAGAGCTAACTAAATAGATTTTTAGAATTGAAGATAAATAGAATTCTTAAACGAAAAGTGAATGTAAACAATGTAAAAGAGCACTAGGGGTTCAAGGATCCACTTGTAGCAATCCTTGATGTTTAATTCGTTGTGGTTTCGTAATTACACAACTAGAATCGAAATCAAATCCGATCTAGTCGGATGATAGAGTGGTTATAGCAAATAATCTGTCATATGTATGATTCATACACATGATTCCCTCAATTCAAGTTAGGACTTGAGCACACTCAATTGCATAGGTCAATCCTAGTTCCAATAGATTAAGATCACAATCATAATTATCATTAAACTCTGTCACAAAGCATACTTAGATCATGATTTGAACTTCATTCAAATCACATACACAATCATCCATAATTCAGAAATTCAGAAAAGTAGAACTTTGGTTAGAAGTTCCCTCATGAGAATCCAAGGTCCAGAGCGTATTGAATCCGATTCTTCGGAGCGTAAAGTTCTAGATCTATTCAAAACAATTAAGAATTAAAGTAACTCTTCCAAACATCCATAAGGCATCATAAGATTAAGAAAAGTATTTAAAAACTTTATTCAAACTTCAAACCATTGTTCTTCAATGAAAATTCCAACTTGAAACCAATGCAAACGAATTAAAACATCTTAGATTCACTACAAGCTTCACCTCTTAGCCCTAGCTAAGAGGTTTAGCCATTCATGATCCAAGGAAACATGAAAACAACTAAGGAAAACATAAAAACTAGAAGAACAAATTAGGAGTTGTAGAACTCCGGATCCGACTTTCGCCGCCTCCCACCGTGGTAATTCTCTTCTAGGATACCTTAGGAACAAGCTAGAGGAGTCATTTTATAAGTTTGGGTCCCTAGAAGCGAAGAAACTTCGAGAAAATCCGCAAAAACTACGTTTTGCGTCAAGAATTAGGAGCTTGTAGAAGAAGCTCTGTTACATAGACAACCAGTCGGACGACTGGTTTGAGCTCATGGACGACCGGTCGTAAAAGGCCAAAAATGGTCTAGTGAGTTTTCAGAAAAATCCATCCTGGCTTTTAAATTAATTGACCGGTCTGACGACCGATCTGAGTAGTGGACGACCGGTCGCATGACTGGTCATGATTGGTCCAGTAAGGTTGGCAGCAGGGGTCCTCTTGTTGAGTGTTCGGACCAGTCGGACAACCGGTCCTGGGCTATGGATGACCGGTCGAACGACCAGTCTGAGTGCAATCTTCTGCATTTCTTCCTTCTTTCCTTCTCTTTCTCCGTTGCTTCTTTCTCTCACCTTTTGGCACTTGGTCTTTTAATCTTCAATGTGTATAGAGTGACTTTTTGAGCATTGAATTGGTGAAGTCCCCTTCTCGTTCCTACAATCACAAAACATGCTTTAAAATAGTCTTTAAACATGAAAACCGTGCATAGTTAGTGATGAATTAGGGTTAGAATATGCACAATTAAGAGCTCAACATTGTACGCCTTGAAATAGTCACTTAAGCAGTGGTATAAAAAGTTTGATTCTTTCATGTTGAGCCAACAATTTGTTAGAAATGAGTTTAATCATTGTGTTTATTTTAGATCATCGAGTGATGGAGAATTCATTATTCTGGTATTGTATATTAATGATAAGCTTATCACTAGCCAAAGCATGTCTGAGATCAACATATTAAAGGCTCAGTTATCAAGAACATTCGAGATGAAAGATATGGGGGCTACAAAGATGATTCTTAGCATCAACTTGCGTAGAGACAAGGAAAGGAGTAGGCTATAGTTGTCTCATGAGGAGTATCTGTTGAGCTCTTAATTGTGCATATTCTAACCCCAATTCATCACTCATTGTGCAAGGTTTGTATGGTTTGTAGGCTAATCCAATACATGTTTTGTGACTACAGGACTGAGAGTGAACTCCATTCAATTGAAGACAAAAAGGGTTCACTTGGGATCATTCTGATGAAGAACATTTGAGGACCAAAGAAGAAAAGAAAGAAAGAAGTAAAGAAGAAAAGAAAGCAGAAGAAAGAAAGGAAGAAAACAAGAAGAAAAGAGAGCTGACCGGTCGTGACCGGTCGGCCAAGGAAGCCAGACCGGTCAGTGATCGGTCAGCCATACATGTTGGGCTGCTACTGAAGACGTCCGATCGGTCTTGATCGGTCGGACATGATGGCTGGAACTTCAATGGATAAGGCCGACCGGTCATGACCGGTCGGCCATGGCTGCTGTAACATAAGTGAAAACGTCCGACCAGGTCTTGACCGGTCGGACAGGCTTGCTGGACTAATGTTTTACAAGGCCGACCGGTCATGACCGGTCGACCATGCTCGCTGGAATGATCATATATTGAGGCCGACCGGTCATGACCGGTCAGCTATGCGTAAGAAGTTAGAAACTTCCAGATATAGTCCGATTTTCTCTGCGCTGCGTAAGTATTACGCAATTTCTCGATTCTTCCGAAGTTGTGGAGCCTCCAGACTATAAAAAGACACCTAGGGATTGTTCCTAGGGTATCTTAGAAGGGTTCAAGCGAGGTTGGAGGCTGTGGAAGTGGAGATTGGAGTTTCACAACTCCTTTTGGTTTGCTTTGCTGTTTTCATGCTTTTTATAGTTGTTTCATGTTTCCTTGGATCATGAGCAGCTAAACCTCTTAGCTAGGGCTAAGAGGTGAAGCTTGTAGTGGATCCAAGATGTTTTAATTCGTAGTTAAGTGGTTTTAAGTGTGGAATTCATGATTATGAACTATGGTTTGAAGTTTATACAAGTTTTTGAGTAGTTTTTCTTAGTCTTATGATGACTCATGGATGGTTGGGAGAATTACTTAATTGCTTAATTGGTTTGTGACGGTCTAGACCTGTATGATCCAAGGAATCGGAGTGCGCTCTAGTACTATGTTCTTCATAAAGGAATTTCCTACCAAAGTTCTACTTTTTTGATTTTTCTGTAATGTGTATGGACTGTGCATGTGATTTGAATCCAGTTCAAATCCTGATCTAGCCTTGTCTTGTGACAGGATTTGAGGATGGTTATGATTGTGAACTAGACCTTTTGGAAAGGGGAATGACCTATGCAATTGAGCATGCTCAGATCAGCCTGCATTGAGTGAATCTTATGCATAGAACTTACATATTACAGACTGTTTGGTTTAACAACTTTATCATCCGACTAGATAGACAGGAATGTCGATTCTAGTTGAGAGAATAAGAAACCACAGCGGATTGAACATTGAGGATAGCTACAAGTGGATCCTTGAACCCCTAGTGCCTTCTTATAATTAATTACTTTCGATTTAATTCAACTTTTGTTACTCATATCAATTTCATACAACATTCTGGTTAATAGATTTCAATAGATACTTGTGAATGAGTTTGTGAAATTCTACATAAGTCCCTGTGGATCGACCTCGGTCTTACCAAGTTTATTACTACTTCGCAACCCTACACTTGGGGAAGCGAACAAGTTTTTGGCGCCGTTGCCGGGGATTTTGACGGTTTTCACAAAATTCTGAAATTAGTATCTATTTAGGATTTTTAGGATTTTAGGACTAATTTAGTTTATTTATTTGATTTTTTCAGGGATTTCTAGGAAGCTGAAGAAGATACAAGGATTTTAAGTGCGAATCAGGTTCTATCTTTCTAAACCTTACTCTTCTCCTTCTCCTATTTATTCCTATCTTATTCATCTCTTGTAGAGTGGGTGGAGACTCCTTTTGGATCTCTAAAAGGTCGGCCTTTTTGCCACCTGGATTCCTATTGGTCGGCGCTGCCATCTTGGATCACCTTGTGCTCAGAGATTTCTTTTCTCATCTCTACTCCTTTTTCTCGTTCTTCTGCACTTTTTCTCAAAAGATTCAAAGAGTGGGTGGGGAGTTCTCTGAACCCCTATTGACCAGGAGAAATCGGTCTCTATCCTTGCTTCTGGCCTAGCCATTGCAAGACACCTTGTGCTTCGGTCTTAGAGAAGAGTTAAGAAAAGGGAGGAAGAATTCTTCTTTCTTTCTGTTTCTTATTTTTGGTTTTGCATGCCACATTGGGCTCGGGATTCCAATAACCGACTCATAAGTGAAGGGGGGATAGTAGAAGGAATTGATAGAGAGCCACGTGCTAGGAGACATCTAGACTCTCCAATTTTATCTGAAAATATGGCTGCAAATCAACCTAACCCGGTCCAAAATCAAACTGAAACAAGGGAGAATGTGGTTGAGAATGTTCCCCGACCTAGGACTTTACGTGATTTCTTGCAACCTGCAAGAACGAGCACTCCCTCATGCATAGTATTTCCACCAAATGCAGGGAACGTAGATTTGAAACCGGGAGTGATTCAACTTCTCCCTAAATTCCATGGATTAGATAGTGAAAGTGCTTATCAACACCTCAAAGAGTTTGACGAGGTAATTACCACCATGCATTTTGCAAACGTAATGGAAGATGTGGTGAGACTTAAATTCTTCCCTTTCACTCTTAAAGGGTTGGCTTTATGCGCTAAGGGTTGGCTTTATGCATTAAGGCCAAGATCAATTGGTGCATGGACTGATATGCACAGAGAATTCATAAAGAAATTCTTCCCTACTTACAAAACGAATATGTTGAAGCGCCTTATCATGAACTTTGCCCAAAAGGAAGATGAAACCTTCTTCCAATGTTGGGAGAGGTTTAAGGACCTATTAAACGCATGCCCACATCATCGCTATGAAATTTGGCGGGTTATAAGCTTTTTCTATGAAGGACTGACTTCACCCATGCGCCAATTTGTAGAGATGATGTGTAATGGGGAGTTCATGAATAAGGAAGCTGATGAAGCATGGGATTATTTGGAAGAATTGGCTGAGAGTGCACAGTCTTGGGATACATCTAAACCAACAAATTCCAAGACTGGCCAACAAAAGGAGAAGGGAGGAATGTATGTCTTATCAGAAGAAGATAGTATAAGTGCACGGTTGGATAGCCTCACAAGAAAGGTCGAAGCCATGAAATTAAGGAAAGGAGAAACAATCAACTCCACTGAAGTTGAAACTGTTTGTGGAATTTGTGCTGAAAATCAACATGCTACACCAGATTGTCCCACAATTTCAGCAGTCCAAGGCATCTTACAAGAACAAACAAATGCCATAAACAGTTATCAACAGCAATATGGTGCTCCAAACTCAAACACGTTTAATCCTAATTGGAAGAACCATCCCAACTTCAATTGGAGAAATGGACCCAATGCAAATGCAAACAACACTCCAAAAGTATCACTAGAAGAGATGTTGGGTGCATTCGTATCGGTCCAGAATAAGTATAACAAGACAAATTCTCTAAAAATAGATGGGTTCATGCAAGAGCAATTGAAATTCAATCAAAATTCAAACCAAGCCATCAATGAATTGAAAACATCTCTGGCTAGAGTTGAAGCTCACCTTAGTGTTAGAGAGAAGGGCACACTTCCTGCTCAACCTCTTCCTAACCCAAGGACCCAGTATGAGATACAAGATGCAAACTCATCCTCCCACCATACGGAACATGTCCAAGCTATCACCACTTTGAGAAGTGGGAAAGAAATTGACAAATCTAATCCGGTGAAGGCTTCAAAGCCTAAGGATCCGGAAATTCCCAAAGAGGATGATAGCCCAAACAATATTCCACAAGAGAAAGAACTGGAAAGACAATACAAGCCAGTTGCCCCATTTCCACAAAGGTTGATTTCACCTAAACCTTTAGATAAAAATCTGGAGATTCTGGAAGTTTTCAAGCAGGTGAAGATCAACATCCCACTGTTGGATGCAATAAAACAAATACCATCTTATGCCAAATTTCTAAAGGAATTGTGTACAGTCAAAAGGAAACATAACGTTCACAACAAAGTTCTTTTGGCTGAAAATTTGAGCGCCATCATCAAACAAGAGGTGCCCCAAAAATACAAGGATCCAGGTAGTCTAACCATCTCATGCATCATAGGAGACTACCAGATTAAACAAGCCCTACTCGACTTGGGGGCAAGTGTGAATCTCATTCCATACTTGGTCTACGAACAACTTGGGTTAGGTGAATTGAAACCCACTAAAACCACACTCCAACTTGCTGATAGATCCATCCGGATACCGAGAGGAATGATAGAGGATGTTCTAGTCCAAGTTGATAAATTCTACTACCCAGTAGATTTTATTGTCTTGGACACACATCCCGTGATAGGCACCAGTGCTCAAATTCCCGTCATACTTGGACGACCGTTTCTATCTACCTCAAACGCCATTATCAATTGTAGAAATGGACTTGTACAAATGTCCTTTGGAAATATGACCCTTGAGCTTAACATATTTGAGTTATGCAAACAACCGCGGGAAGTTGATGATGATGTCCACGAATTAAACATGATCGAATCATTCGTGGAGGATATAGTCCCCTTATCACTATTTTCCAACCCTTTGGAGGCATGCATGGCCCATTCTCATGAGACAAATGATTACACAATACAAGAGATGGATGCCATTCTAGAGATGATGCCAGTACTTGACAATAAAAGATGGAGGGCCCCAATTGAACCTTTGCCTGTAAATGAGAACAACGCTCTCCCATCCAACATCAAGGCACCAACACTCGACCTAAAACCATTGCCAAGTGAGCTAAAGTATGCTTATTTAGGTCGAGATGAGACATATCCAGTGGTGATTTCTTCCCACTTGGATGAGGAACAAGAGAGTAGGCTAATAGCCACTTTATTAGAGCACAAGAGTGCCATCGGATGGTCAATTACGGATCTCAAAGGCATAGATCCACTGATTTGTACTCACCGCATACACCTTAAGGAAAATGCAAAGACATCCCGGCAACCACAAAGACGACTAAATTCAAACATGAAGGATGTGGTAAAGGCCGAAGTGGTGAAACTATTGGATGTAGGTATCATTTACCCAATATCCGATAGCCAATGGGTGAGTCCAACTCAAGTGGTGCCTAAGAAATCCAGAATAACCATCGTAGCTAATGCCAATAACGAACTCGTGCCAACTAGAGTCACAACCGGTTGGAGAAGTGTGCATTGACTACAGGAAGCTAAACACTGTCACGAGGAAAGATCACTTCCCCCTACCGTTTGTTGATCAGATTCTAGAACGGTTGGCGGGTCATTCCCACTTTTGCTTCCTTGATGGCTATTCAGGGTACAACCAAATAGAAATTGCCCGTGAAGACCAAGAAAAGACTACATTCACATGTCCATTTGGCACGTTCGCCTATCGACGGATGCCCTTTGGACTATGTAATGCCCCTGCCACCTTTCAGCGTTGCATGATGAGCATCTTTTCTGACATGGTGGGGACCATTCTCGAAGTCTTCATGGACGATTTTTCCGTATTCGGTTGTAGCTTTGATGAGTGCCTTGAGCACTTGAAATCTGTGTTGAAAAGATGTGAAGAGAAGAACCTTGTGCTCAATTGGGAGAAGTGCCACTTCATGGTTCAAAAGGGAATTGTACTTGGCCATATCATTTTACAAAATGGAATTGAGGTGGACAAGGCGAAAATTGATCTTATCTCTAACTTCCCACCACCCAAAAGCATACGAGATATCCGGTCCTTTTTAGGACACGCAGGATTTTACAGAAGGTTTATAAAGGACTTCAGTTCACTCTCTCGCCCTTTATGTAACCTACTTCAAAAGGAAAATTCATTCGAGTGGAATGAAGAATGTCAAAAGGCCTTTACCACCCTTAAAGGTATGTTGACATGCGCTCCAATAATGCAACCACCTGATTAAAGCCTCCCTTTTGAGATTATGTGCGATGCTAGCGACTATGCTATTGGGGCCGTGCTAGGCCAAAGAAAAGATAAAAAGCCATGTGTCATCTACTATGCAAGTAGAACCCTAAACTCAGCCCAAGCAAACTACACCACTACTGAAAAAGAACTTTTAGCCGTAGTTTTTTCCTTGGACAAGTTTAGATCCTACTTAATTGGATCCAAGATCATTATATTCACTGACCATGCCGCGCTTAAGTATCTTCTTTCTAAGAAGGATGCTAAACCACGGTTGTTAAGATGGATCCTTCTACTCCAAGAATTCGACATAGAAATACGTGATAAGAAAGGAGTAGAGAATGTAGTAGCTGACCACCTCTCTCAACTTGTCCTCACTGATTCCCCTGAAACGACTGCAATCAATGACATGTTCCCTGATGAACAACTTTTTGCTGTTTCCCAATTACCATGGTATGCGGACATTGCTAACTATCTTGCTACAGGTACAATTCCTACATATTGGAAAAAGCAAGATAAGGATAGATTCTTCTCGGAGGTGCGGAAATTCCTATGGGACGACCCATACTTATTCAAGTATTGTCCCGATCAAATCATAAGGAGATGTGTCCCAGATGATGAGCAACAAAGTATCATCTCCTTCTGTCATTCTCAAGCATGTGGTGGCCACTTTTCAGCTAAAAAGACCACAGCAAAAATTCTGCAATGTGGGTTTTATTGGCCCACGATGTTCAAAGACACACATGAGTTTTGCAAAGCTTGTGAACCTTGTCAGAAATTAGGGGGAATCTCCCGTAGAAATATGATGCCACTCAATCCCATCTTAATAATCGAAATTTTTGACTGTTGGGGCATCGATTTCATGGGCCCATTCCCATCTTCTTTTGGAAACCTATACATCTTGCTTGCCGTCGACTATGTTTTCAAATGGGTCGAGGCTATCCCTTACCGGAATAATGACCATAAAACGGTCATTAGATTTTTAAAAGAAAATATTCTTTCCCGGTTTGGAACGCCTTGAGTCATCATAAGTGATGGAGGGTCTCACTTTTGCAATCGCCCTTTTGAAGCCTTAATGAAGAAATATGGCGTAACACACAAAGTGAGCACTCCCTATCACCCACAAACTAGTGGTCAAGCTGAGATATCCAATAGGGAGATTAAACACATTTTAGAGAAAACGGTGAACCCCGATCGCAAGGATTGGTCGCTTCGGCTTACCAATGCGCTTTGGGCTTACCGTACAGCTTTCAAAACCCCTATTGGAATGTCTCCCTATAGACTTGTCTATGGGAAGGCTTGTCACTTGCCTGTGGAGTTGGAACATAGGGCATATTAGGCTATTAAGAAGATGAATTTCAATTCTGACAAGGCAAGCTCGTTACGCAAACTACAATTGAATGAACTTGCAGAAATCCGGAATGAAGCGTATGAGAATGCGAGAATTTACAAGGACAAGACGAAGATATTCCATGATAAGAATATTCTTCGCAAGACATTCACGATCAATAAAAAAGTCCTCATGTATAATTCTCGCCTACATCTATTTCCGAAAAAATTGAGATCTCGATGGACCGATCCCTACATTGTGCAAACTGTTTATCCATATGGGACTATCGAGCTGTTGAATCCAAGGAACGGCAACATTTTTAAAGCAAATGGGCAGCGATTAAAGCCGTTCTTTGAGAATTTCCCTTCAGAAGGTATGTCCATACCTCTGAATGATCCTGTATATCAGGATGATTGATCTCCTAGTCTGATGGAGGTATAGCGTAGTTAGGATTAGGATTTTGCTGCTTTTGTTTTCTTTTTCATAGGTTTGTTAGAAGGAGGAAGCTTTCCACTTTTCACTCTCTCAGGTACTATCATTCCTCACTCCCTTTTATTTTCAAATTGCTCTCATGTTTTGCTCATTGCACATCTTTTACATTGAGGACAATGCAAGATTTGGTTGGGGGGTATAGGATCACTGGATGAATCCAGCGTTTTGCAACATTTCAAGCAATCATGTGGAAATTTTTTCAATTTTTCAAATATTCGAAACTCTTTTGGAAAAACACCGGTTCTATGCTTTTCAAGTTGATATGAGCATAAGAGGAGAAGATATGAAGTGTATGGGGCTGGATGTCTGGAATCTCTCATAGCATAATGGTTTTTATATGTGAACTCCCCTATTTTTGTGATTGATAGAAAACCTGAACACTTTTACACCTAGGTCACATTACACGATTTTCATGAGTTGAAGGGATTATGTGATTTATGGATTAGCTAGACTTTGAATTAAGGTATTGAGAAATCAGGCCGGGGTACTTTGTCCATCCTTGTCCATGGGAAAATAATGAAAGATATGGATTTTTAAAAATCCTATCTAATTTAAAAAAAAAAAAGAAAAAGGAAAAGGAAGGATGAAATTGGGAATGATGAAAAAAAAAACGGTGGAAAATTCCGATTAGGGCTACCTACTACCAACCGGGGGATGGTCTACCCGTAACCAAAGCCGGAAATGGGACGTAGTGTGAAAGTCGTCGGAAGGACGGTAAGGCAAATTTCTGTCATTGGCTTGATGGCTCTATGTACCTTGAGTTCTATAGTCTAGTTGATCTATGAAGAAGGTAATCCTAGAAACTCGTGGGATGAATCTTCACCACCCACACTAGGTTGAATTTGTTCAAATCCTTCTATTTATCAACCAATCAGCGGGAATCTCATATGAATGCCTATTATGTCTTGAGGATTTACGGTTCCAACCTTAGATGCCTAATCTTTCTGAATCTTACGCTTATGAACCTTGGAATGTATAGAAGGATGGTTCTTGAAAGAGAGTTGAGTTTTGAAGAATGGGATTAGTTTCACGCATGTTTTGCTCGGGACTAGCAAAATGCTGGTTGGGGGGTGTGTTGAGCTCTTAATTGTGCATATTCTAACCCCAATTCATCACTCATTGTGCAAGGTTTGTATGGTTTGTAGGCTAATCCAATACATGTTTTGTGACTACAGGACTGAGAGTGAACTCCATTCAATTGAAGACAAAAAGGGTTCACTTGGGATCATTCTGATGAAGAACATTTGAGGACCAAAGAAGAAAAGAAAGAAAGAAGTAAAGAAGAAAAGAAAGCAGAAGAAAGAAAGGAAGAAAACAAGAAGAAAAGAGAGCTGACCGGTCGTGACCGGTCGGCCAAGGAAGCCAGACCGGTCAGTGACCGGTCAGCCATACATGTTGGGCTGCTACTGAAGACGTCCGATCGGTCTTGATCGGTCGGACATGATGGCTGGAACTTCAATGGATAAGGCCGACCGGTCATGACCGGTCGGCCATGGCTGCTGTAACATAAGTGAAAACGTCCGACCGGTCTTGACCAGTCGGACAGGCTTGCTGGACTAATGTTTTACAAGGCCGACCGGTCATGACCGGTCGACCATGCTCGCTGGAATGATCATATATTGAGGCCGACCGGTCATGACCGGTCAGCTATGCGTAAGAAGTTAGAAACTTCCAGATATAGTCCGATTTTCTCTGCGCTGCGTAAGTATTACGCAATTTCTCGATTCTTCCGAAGTTGTGGAGCCTCCAGACTATAAAAAGACACCTAGGGATTGTTCCTAGGGTATCTTAGAAGGGTTCAAGCGAGGTTGGAGGCTGTGGAAGTGGAGATTGGAGTTTCACAACTCCTTTTGGTTTGCTTTGCTGTTTTCATGCTTTTTATAGTTGTTTCATGTTTCCTTGGATCATGAGCAGCTAAACCTCTTAGCTAGGGCTAAGAGGTGAAGCTTGTAGTGGATCCAAGATGTTTTAATTCGTAGTTAAGTGGTTTTAAGTGTGGAATTCATGATTATGAAGTATGGTTTGAAGTTTATACAAGTTTTTGAGTAGTTTTTCTTAGTCTTATGATGACTCATGGATGTTTGGGAGAATTACTTAATTGCTTAATTGGTTTGTGACGGTCTAGACCTGTATGATCCGAGGAATCGGAGTGCGCTCTAGTACTATGTTCTTCATAAAGGAATTTCCTACCAAAGTTCTACTTTTCTGATTTTTCTGTAATGTGTATGGACTGTGCATGTGATTTGAATCCAGTTCAAATCCTGATCTAGCCTTGTCTTGTGACAGGACTTGAGGATGGTTATGATTGTGAACTAGACCTTTTGGAAAGGGGAATGACCTATGCAATTGAGCATGCTCAGATCAGCCTGCATTGAGTGAATCTTATGCATAGAACTTACATATTACAGACTGTTTAGTTTAACAACTTTATCATCCGACTAGATAGACAGGAATGTCGATTCTAGTTGAGAGAATAAGAAACCACAGCGGATTGAACATTGAGGATTGCTACAAGTAGATCCTTGAACCCCTAGTGCCTTCTTATAATTAATTACTTTCGATTTAATTCAACTTTTGTTACTCATATCAATTTCATACAACATTCTGGTTAATAGATTTCAATAGATACTTGTGAATGAGTTTGTGAAATTCTACATAAGTCCCTGTGGATCGACCTCGGTCTTACCGAGTTTATTACTACTTCGCAACCCTACACTTGGGGAAGCGAACAGTATCTTGAGAAGGTTTTGGTTAAGTTCAAAAAAAAGGCCAAACTAGTTAACACACCCCTTGCTACCCACTTTCAGCTTTCTTCGGAGCAATGTCTTATATCAGATAAAGAAAAGCGGTATATGTCTCGTGTGCCTTAATTGAGCACGGTTGGCAGTCTTATGTACGTCATGGTATGTACTAGACCAAATATTTTACAAGCAGTTGGTGTTGTGAGTAGATACATATCAAACCCCGACAAACAACAATGGGAGGCTATGAAATAATTACTTCGGTATTTACGAGGTACGACAAACTATGCCTTGTGTTTCGAATAATCTAAGGACAGACTTCTAGGCTATGTGGATGCAGATTACGCTGGGAACGTGGACAATAAAATGTTGATTTTCGATTACTAGTTTGTTTTAGTGGGTGGAGAGATCAATTTGATGTCGAAGCTTCAGTTTGTAGTTGCACTGTCCAACACCAAAGCTGAGTATATGGTAGTGATAGAAGCATTCAAGGAAGTTATTTGGTTAAAAGGAATGATGAATGAGTTGGGGCTTTAGTAGGAAGTCTTACCTGTGCATTGTGATAATGAAAGCAAGATCAATTTGGTGAAGAACTCAGTGTTTCATTTCCAGACCAAATATATTAATGCGCGTCACCATTTTATCCGACAAATGCTAGAGGAAGGTGGTGTAACTCTTGAGAAGATTCACACCAGTGAGAATCGAACTGACATGCTTACGGAAGTGGTTCCTTTAGAGAAGTTCAGATTTTGGTCGACTTCTCTGGGCTTGGTAAATAAGAAATGAAGACAGATTATGCACGAGAAGCGACAATGATAATAATACTATTGAAATTTAGAGATTTTGAAAGTAGCTTGGAAATTGAAGCCATGGTGGAGATTGCTAATTGAGTGCCTTCAATTTGTACAAAAACATGGACCATTGATCGGATTAATAGCCTGGTCAATCGATCAAGAAAATTCCGAATATGCTAGTTAACTCTCTAAACACTTTTGGAAAGTTTTGACTGATCGAAAGCTTGGTCTCAATCGATCGAAATAAGTTCAAATTTAGTAGACAACTCTCTAGAAACTTTTGAGCATGTTCGATTTGATCCAACATTGGGTGTGATTGATCGAGAGATCATCGATAGGAGTCGATCGATTGAACGATCAATCGACAGTGCGCGTAATTTTATGTAAATCCATAGTTTTAGTTTCTAATTTTGTTCGGGGGTTATATATGGCCTTGGTAATATGTGATTAGGGTTAATGCAAAAGAACAAGGAGAATTTTAAGAGAGGCTAGGATTTTGAAGGGAGAAAACTAGGGTTTTAAGATCTGTAGGTTGTTCCATCTCTTGTACTTTTTGTTTATAGTGGATTATTTGTCACTTAGTGCCATGGTTTTTTCCCACAAAAGGTTTTTTCATGTAAAATCATTGTGTTCTCTCTGCATGCTTATATTTTTCCTATTACGTTGTGTGATTCATTCTGAGGTTGCTTTCGCGCCCAACATTAAATGCCATTAAAAAAGGTGTTTCTCTGAGCTTTTTAGCAGTTTTCCTTATCATCATCCCCTTCAATTTTGGATGTTTGGGATATTTCTAGTGCTACACCCCTTGCCTTTTAAAGCTTTCTATGCTGTCATGTTTATTTTCATGCTATTTTGATAATGTTTTTGCTTTGTCATTGAGCTATCCTTATGAAATTGGGCATTGACCTTGTTGATTGTAATTGGCCTTCTGCCCACTTTGTTGGTAGTTAAAATAATTTTGCTAACCTTTAAAAATGCTATTAATAAAAAATTATCTCCTTATAACAAATATCCTTAAAATTGGTTTCACACCCTCTCCAATGATATTACACTCTTGTAAGTGATATTTTGATTTGTAGATTTAGTTTGACGGCTGATGATGACATGGCTTTTATTGGTAGATTTGGTTTTAAACTTTCACTAGATGATTAGAGAGAGAGAGAGAGAGAGAGAGAGAGAGAGAGAGAGAGAGAATTGCTAGGGCAAAAAAAATCCAATTTCAGTCATTCATAACCACATAACCATATATTATAAGAGGATAATTAAGAGGGTTTTAAATAGTTGGAAGGGTATTTAGCTAATAGGTGTGGAACTTGTCTTACACCATAACAAAAGATGTTTGGTGTAATGTCCCAAAATATTTTATAAGATGTAGGCACTATAACTATTGCACCTTGGGTTGTTTTAGTGATCTAAACCATGGATAAAATGAAATACACAATTATGGTGCAAAGTGGTCGGTCGTCCTAACAAGGTCATGGACCGTACCTAATAATTAATGAGTCTGGGTCCAAAAATTAAACTCATGTGGTGGGACTATGTGCAAAAGTTTGTCCCAAATAATTAAATGGAATTCTAGGCCCTCTCAAAATCAACCCAACCTATTCTGGACTTAGATTTTAAATGGTTCTGATTTGGGTCGTACTAAAATGGACCCAACCTAGATCCAGATAAAAGAAAAGCTAATGAACTGAAGATGTGGTTTTCTTCTCATTTGGGTAAGACTATAATGTTTCACCACTATTTTCTGAAGGTAGTTATCCATCTATTACTTGTGAATTGATAGTTGTTAACATCCAAAACTGGACAACAGAGTAGATCTTCATTGCTTAGTGTGGACATGGACGAACGATGGAGATCGTAAGACCTGAGATCACAAAGAGATAGATCGTGAAGGGGTGTCGATTGTGTCGGCAGAGGACCCTCCGATGCTTAAGTCAGTAAGGTGATGGATAATAATCTCTTAGGGTTGTAGGATTGCATACCTTGAGGAGATGCAGAAAGGTCCTTTTATAGGTGATGATTGGCGGTGGATTCGTAGATCCCATTTAGGATACGTTTTTAGATTAGGAGATACAATCTTATCATGTCCGAATTCTATGTATCCCGGTCGTAGTTGCTATCTTCATATGACGGTGCACAACATGCTTAGGCCTGAGGACGTTTGGTGAGGTCAACACTCTGCATCTTTAGGTGAGTAGTAGGATGGAGTAATTGCTGAATAGAATGTGTCGTGGACTGAGGCTGACTTCAAGGGATCAATCCCATGTCGATCGCACAATTCCACTATCTGAGACTGAAGTCGAGTTCTCAGGAATTTGTCCGTTCCTGCGGCCGAGGCCTAGGCTCAGGACTGCATCCATGGCTTCAGTCTAGTATAAGGATTCTCTTCCTTAATAAGCTTGGATCCTTCTTTGACACATGTGATGAGCTGACGTTAGTGGGCCACATATCTATGGTTACGCATCTTTCATGTCACGATTAGGGGCATGCTTAGAATTACCCATAACAGCTGCCCTCCAAGTTCCGTGGTAAGAGAATCTAAGCATGAAACTTTGAAATATGTCCTCAGTTCATCCGATAAGAGCCTTTTGCGCAACGGTCGCAACTGGTATGGATTTCAAAATGCCATCACATAGATAGGCGTGGGGTGAAACGTCACAATCATTCCTTTTCGTACGTAAAGCTATAACGCTTTAAATGGGCATGCCGCCTCCTACGTCGTAACGAATGGGGTAGTGCCAAGTGTCGCATCCTTGGGAGAAGAGAGAGGTGGAGGCATGATTTGCTATAAATGCTCTTCGTTCTCTTTCATTAAGGCACCAAGTGCTGAAATCCTTACCAAAACTCTGCTTCTCCATCCCCTCTTACTGCACTTAGAGATTTCGAGCCTTCACAACACCCTCTATTCTTAGTTATGTTTCTACTCCCTTGTTTTTGTAGTCCGAGAGTTAACCAAACCTCTAGGGTTTTTCCTCTTTTCTCTGTCCCCTTCCAGTTAGGGTCTCAATTTTATTTTCTTGTTTCTGCCATGGCCAACCATTTCGAGAATTCTAATTCGAATGTGGAAGCTTTGGGGGATCACACCTTGATTCTTCTTCTTCTAATCATTCGACCCTTAGAAGGCCTAACCAACCTTCATATGAGTATTTTGCTGACGGTCATCCTTCAACCTTCACTAAAGAGGATTTGGAAAAATTCTAGTCTGCTTACCACATTCCAGAATATGTGGGAATGCGCCTGCACCAGGAGGGTGAATTTTCGAGCAGGCCGCCTCTGGGGGAGGTGGCCATTTACACTTACCTATTCCCTGTAGGGTTTAGGCTTCCATTGCACCCCTACGTAAGGAATGCCCTAATCGGATTGGGGATTGCCCCTAGGCAAATCACCCTGAATGGCTAGAGAGTGATGCTGGGCTCCTAAGTGCTGTGAATATAAGCCGGTAACAGGGAGTTCAACCCTAGTGATTTCCTCAGACTATACTAGCTGAAGAAAACCCCCCAATATGATGGACGATACTACCTGACATATTGGAATGGGAAGAACTTCATCCTCAAGAACCGCTCTGCCAATAAAAAATGGAAGAACGGGTGGTTCTTCACCTCAGGCGCCTGGAAGACTGCTATGGCCGAGGAGGCGCTGAGTCGAGGCTCCGTCCCTCACTCCTTTCTCCCAGGTTAGGGTCCTCAGTATCATTTCATATATTTGTTCTCCTGATTCGAGCGCTATAACTTGAGAACTTAACTCTGACATTTTTGCTTGCTGTCTGTAGGAGTACTGGTTCCAAAACCTAGTTTGAGAGGAGGGATCCGAGAGAAGATCCAAAAAGTCACTCGGGTGCATGAAGACTCCCGGAACATTAAAGTCCTTCACCCTTCATCGAGCGAGCTCACCCTGGGTGAGATGCTAACTTGACTCCATCTGTTTTATGCTTTTTCTAACCTTTTTTTACGGGCAACAATTAAATGCTAGCCTTAGGGTTATGCAGGATATTGCTGAGGCCAGGCGACTCCTTATTGAGAAGGATCGCTTGATTGGTGATCTCAGAGGATTGGCGAAGGTTACTGAAGAGAGAGTGCTCATCGTGGAGGAGAAGGCAAATGTTGCTGAGGTCAGCACTGTGGAGAAGGGAAAAGTAGCCATGGCCCTTTAGGAGCACAATAAGGAGCTGAACCTGAGCATTTGTGATCTGAACATGAAGGCTTAGGAGTTTCACTCCGGCTCTAAAGGGTTGGAGCGTGATTGCCTCCAACTCCAAAAGGAGAAGTATGGGCTAGAGAAAGAGAAGGCCGCTTCGAATGCTGAAGTGGCCAGGCTGCAGATAGAGAAGGCTACTCTAGAGGAGAAACTCAAATGCAAAGGGGTCCGAGCAGTTGAGGAGTTCAAGGAGTCCTAGGCCTATGATGAAGACTTGCTCTTAGTGTACACTATTGCTCGAAGTTGGGCTTAGAAAATATTTTAGTGACTATATCCTAGCCTCAACCTCTAAGGATATGAGAGCGCCGAGCTGAAGATCATCGATGAGGAGAAGGTTGCTGAGGAAGAGGAAAAGACTTTAGCAATTGAGAACCCTGACGTCGGGGAGGAAGTTTCTACTGAAGTCTTGGCCTCAGTTGCTGAGTTCTCCGTTCCTTCTGCCCCGATCGTCGAGACCTCCAAGCCTACAGTTGCTGAGCTCATCGCTGCTGAAGCCCCTCTGATTGTTGTCATAGAGTAGCTTATTTTTTATTTTTCTTTTGTTTCTAGATATACTGCCTTCGGGAATTTTCTGGATCAATAAAATATCTTTTCTCTACTTTTCCTTGTCTCTCTTTCTTTCTTACACATGCTTTGTTGATGCAATATTTTTTCTAACTTTCCCTAGCCTTGCTGGTCGCTCAGTCTTTGGCTATTTATGTTTTACTGACTTACCCGTTTAACAGGTAAACACTTAGTTTATAGTTTAACTATTAGCTCATTGAGCTTTTGAACATACTCATTCATTGAGTTGTTCGTCAGCCTGTCTAAGCAGACTATGCTCAGTCAGAGGTTGCCATAGGTGGCATTCCCTCCCTTTGGGCAAATCGATTTGCTGACTAAGTCTTTTGAAACTTTGTCCCCCTTTGGGGACAAAACACTCAGCCGGGGAACATCTTGCGTTCCCCCTAGGGCCTCGTATCCTCAGAAAATAAGGGAGGTTGAGCGTTTTGGGCTCAAGAACACATTTTAAGTGGAAAGGCAGAAACTCTATTAATTTTGAACTGGCATAAGGTCCCTTATTACATCGTCAGTTGTCTAGCGGCCTGTTTAACTGCTGATAGTACTTTCGCATGTTTGCTTCATTCCAAAGGCGACAAAGGACCCTCCTGTTGAGCTCTGAATTGTGCATATTCTAACCCTAATTCATTACATGTTATGCATGGTTTGCATGTTTAAAAGACTAATCTAATGCATGATTTGTGATTGTAGGAACGAGATGGAGATTTCACTGATTCAAGGCTAAAAAGAGAACTTTACATACAATGAAGATCAAGGAACCAAGTGCAAAAGGATCGAAGAAAGAAGCAAGGGAGAAAAGGAAGAAAGAAGAAAGAAGTGTAGAAAATTGCACTTAAGACCGGTCGTCCGACTGGTCGTCCATAGCCCAAGACCGGTCCAAACACTCAATAGAATGACCCCTGCTGCCAACCTTACCGGACCAATCAAGACCGGTCATTCGCCACTCAGACCGGTTGATTAACTCAATAGGGGAGGATGAAAATTTCAAAAGACTATTAGATGATTTTTGGCCTTTTACGACCGGTCGTGCGACCGATCGTCCGTGAGCTCAAACCGGTCGTGCGACTGGTCGTCTGTGAAATAGAGCTTCTTCTACAAGCTCTGAAATTTACTTTGCAAAGCACTATTTTTGCAGAATTTCTCGAAGGTTCTTTGCAATTGGAGTCCGAAACCTATAAAAGGACCTCTTCTCTTCATACCCAAGCATGCTAGGACGTGGAAAACAACAAGAAGACTTTGGAGACGGATTCTACTTCAAGTTTTCATAGTTTTTCTTCTAGTTTTTATGTTTTCCGAGTTTTTAGTTCAAGGATGCTTGAGATGAACTAAAACCTCTTAGCTAGGGCTAAGAGGTGAGCCTTTTGATTCATTTTTTATGGATTGATACAACCTAGGTTTACTTTTCATGTTTTAATTGAAGAATTTAGTTTAATTTGAGTTTTGAATCAAGTACTAGTTCAGTTTTACTTTGATCTCTTGATGACTCCAGGCTCCTGTGATTCTTAGTGATTCTAAACTTAGTAGCTTATCTTTTAGGCATTGTTTATGCTTGTGTAGTTCATTGATCTATCATCGACTCCGGGCATGGTAGACCCTTTGATTGCCTTGTGTACAATGGCATGATCTTCATGTGGGAGCTCATTCAAACTAAAGTTCTTATCTTTTGCTATAATTTAAGATAGCTGTTTGCTGATTGATTTTAATTTAATTAGAGTTCTAATCATTGGTCGTAATCAAGTCTAGTGATAGGATTTGATGAAAGCTATGGTTGTGAATCTCAACTAGATTGGAAAGAGGCTTGGCCTATATAATTGAGTGTGCCCAAGGCCTGAGCATTGTTGAGGGAATCGAATCAATGAACAAGCAACTGTTTTAGATAATTGTTGATTAAACCGCTCTATATTCCGATTAGATAGAGACATAAATTCGATTCCAATTGTGTAGTGAGAGACCTAGTTGTGTTGATGCATTGAAAACTATAAAAAATGGATCCTTGGCGCTCTAGTGACTTTTTAGATTTTTATTACCTTTCATAATCACTATTTTTACTTCAAATCACTATTTTCCAGCTTTAGTTTTCAATAGGGTCTCAATTATAAGTTGTTTTAGATAAATTCTGAGAATACCCATACATAAATCTCTGTGGGAACTATACTTGGTCTTTCCGAATTATTACTACTTCGCAACCCTATACTTGGGGAGTGAACAAGTTTTTGGCACCGTTGCTGGGGATCTCTATGCGGTATTTTTAGAATTTTATGAGATAGCTTTTAGTTGAGATTGTATTAAGATGGGTTTAGGATTTGTTTTGCTTCCTAGGATAGGTTTTCTTCTAAATTCAGAATACTAACTTAGTTTGTTTTGATTTTGCAGGATTTTAACATAGATCTATAATTCAGGTTCTATCCTTCTAACCCCTCTTGCTATAGATAGTTTCAGATTTTTTCTTTTGGAAGTAGGATTAGATTTTAGGATTGTGTTGAGTGGTTTATGCCCAAGTGGGTTCTTGATCACACTCGGAGATTGTTAAGTGACGGAGTAATTGTTGAAGGGATTGATAGAGAGCCTTATGCTAGAAAACGTCAAAATCTTCCTGAAATTGCTAGAGAGATGGCTAAAAATCAAGCCCAAAACTTTACTGAATTGGATGAGAATGAAGTGGGGGATGCACCTCAACCTAGAACTTTACGTGACTATTTACAACCAGCTAGAATGAGTACTCCCTCTTGCATAAGTTTCCCTCACAATGTGGGAAATATTGATTTTAAACCGGGGTTGATCCAACTTCTTTCCAAATTTCATGGACTCGATTCCGAAAGCGCTTATCTACACATTAAGGAGTTCGAGGAGGTTATTGCCACAATAAACTATGATAATGTAACCAAGGATACCATAAAACTCAAATTGTTCCCTTTTCCTTGAAAGAGAAGGCCAAATCGTGGCTACATTCCTTAAGGACAAAGTACATTGGGACATGAGTTGAGATGACCCGGGAGTTTCTTAAAAAATTCTTCCTGGCTCATCGAACCAATGCGTTGAGAAGGACCATAATGAACTTCGCCCAAAAAGAAGATGAAACCTTTTTCCAATGTTGGGAAAGGTATAATGAGCTATTAAATGCATGCCCACATCATGGCTACGAACGGTAGAGGTTGATTAGTTTCTTCTATGATAGATTAAACTCAACCATGCGCCAATTTTTGGAGATGATGTGCAATGGGGAGTTCATGAGCAAGGAAACAGAGGAAGCTTGGGACTATTTTGACATGTTGGTTGAAAACACACAATCATGGGATACATCTAAGCCGACAAGTTCAAAACAATCCCAAGTAAAGGAAAAGGGAGGAATTTACGTTTTGAATGAAGAACATGGTCTAAGTTTTAGAGTGGCTAATCTCACACGAAAGGTCGATGCGATGAAATAAGGAAAGTGGACACAACCCAACAAAAGGGCCGTTGAAATTGTTTACGGTATTTGTGCTTCGAATGTACATCAAACGGGGGATTTCCAACAATTCCTGCGTTTCGAGAACTTTTATATGAACAATCGAATGCTTTGAATAGTTATCAACGACCTTTTAGTACTCCAAATCCAAACACGTACAATTCTAGTTGGAGAAACAATCATAACTTCAATTGGGCGAATGGACCTACGGCCAACCAAAGCAATCCTAAAAAAGGGGCCCCCAATGCAATTTCCTATGGTCCCACCTCAAATGCCTATTGAGGATGCATTGAAAGCATTCATGGAAGGCCAAGCTCAAATAAACCAATCGAACCATACGATAATGCTTGAGCTTAAAAATTCGGTGGAGAAAATCAAGGCTCTCTTAAATGCAAGGGAAGGGACTCTTCCGGCCCAACCCTTACCTAGATCACAATGCGAAATAAGTGTGTCTAGTTCCTCTAGCCAACACATGGAACATGTTAAGTCCATCACCACTCTTAGAAGTGGTAAAATTATTGAAAAATCTGACCTGGCGAAGGCCTCAGCACCTAATGATTCGGTATCTTCCAAAGAGGATAATGGACCTAGCACTACCATGCATGTAAAAGAGCCATTGAAAGAATATAGGCTCGTTGCTCCATTCCCTTAACGCTTGATTTTAACCGAACCTCAAGATAAATATCAGGAATTTTTGAAGGTTTTCAAGCAAGTCAAGATCAACATCCCATTGTTGGATGCCATTATACAAATACTGTCATAAACAAAATTTTTAAAAGACCTTTGTATGGTAAAAAGAAAAATACATGTGCAAAAGAAGTTATTTTTGACAGAGAATGTAAGTGCCATTATAAATCACGGGATGCCCAAGAAATACAAATATCCCGGTAGTCCGACAATATCATGCGTAATTGGAGACTACTGGGTGAAGCATGCTTTACTCGATCTAGGGGGCAAGTGTGAACTTAATCCCCTTTTTGGTCTATGAACAATTGGGTTTAGGTGAATTAAAACCCACCAAAACCACTTACAACTCACTGACCGATCAATTCATATTTTGAGAGGGGTGATTGAGGACGTTCTTGTCCAAGTTGACAAGGTTTACTACCCGGTGGACTTTATTGTCTTGGACACATGACTCATGGTTAATATTGGCACTCAAATTGCTGTCATACTTGGCCGCCCATTCTTAGTTACATCAAACGCTATAATCAATTGTAGGAGTGGGGTCGTACAAATGTCTTTTGGCAATATGACGATTGAGTTAAATGCTTTCAATATTGACAACCAACAAGAGAATGAAGATAACGAGGTCCACAAAATAAACATGATCAATTCAATTGTGGAAGATGAGTCCCTCTCAACCTTTTACTCCAGTCACTTAGAAGAAGAAGTGACCTGCTCTCCTGATAATAATGTTGATGTGATAGGGGATGTAATCGCACTTTTAGAGTCGGTATCGGCATATGACATTAGCCGAGAGGAGGATGTGAAAACAACACTTTGTTATGCTAAGAAATCAATTCATATTTCCACACCTCTATGGATCATGCACACCGAACTCTACTAACCCTAGGATGATCCATACTTGCAATATCAATGCCTAGGAAAATCTGAATGGAGACATATGTTTCCTGACAAATATGATGCTGTCTCCTCTTATACATGTGGTGAAAACATTAAGGAACCCGCGGAAATTCCCTTTTGAGATTTTCAGTGGCTTATTTGGATCACTCACACACATGTATATTGTAAAGCAGGGTATTGGATGACTTTACTGCAAAACCTTTTGATCCATCTAATGATTCTGCTTGACTTTATGCTTTTGGATGAGTTGTTGGGATTAACCTCCTAGTCTGACGGAGGATAGTTTAGATTTTTAATCCCTTTCCTAGAATGATATCCCATTAGGAGTTGCTTTGATTAGTTGATTTAGTTATGAAGTAACCCATCTCCAAAAGCCAATTTTGCCATGCAATGTATTTCTCAAGTGATATCTCCCTTTCTCACTTCCCTTTATTTTATCAATGCTCTTATGTGTTACATTCATTGTATATTTTCTTACATTGAGGATAATGTAAAGTTTTGGTTGGGGGGTGAGAGATTCCTTAGATAAATCTACTAGCTTTTGTAACATTTCGAGCAATTATGTAAAAAATTTTAAATTTTTCTAAAAATTCAAAACTCCTTTGGAAAACCGCGTTTATATGCACTTAGGATGTCATAAGTATGAAAGGATGAGAAACGAATTGATATGACTTTGAAACTCTTAAAAGACTTATAATATGATAGTTTTATATTCGAATTCCCTTATTTATATGATTGATAGAATGTTTGAACACTTGTGCACCTAATTCACATTTCACGATTCTCATGGTTTGAAAGGATTATGTGGATTTGTGGATTGGCTAGGCTTAGATTTAAGGTGTTGAGAAACCAAGCCGGGGTACTTTGTCCATCCTTGTCCATGAGAAAATAACGAAAGATATGGATTTCTAAAAATCATATCTAATGTGTATGAAAAGGAAATGAAGGATGAAAATATGGGAATAATTAAGAATATGGTGGAAATTCTGAAAATGGCTACCGATTACCAACCGGGGGATGGTCTACCCATAACCAAAGTCGAAAATGGGACGTAGTGTGAAAGCTGTCGAAAGGATGGTAAGGCAAATTCCTGTCATAGGCTTGTTGTTAATCTATACACTTTTAGATCCATAGTTTAGTTGATCTATGAAGAAGATAATCCCGAAAAGTCATGAGATGAACATTCACTATGCACACTATGTTGAATTTGTTCAAATTCTTTTATTTATCATTCAATCAATAGGATTTCTATATGAACACTTATTATGTTGAGGGAGTTTAAGATTTCAATTTCTATCACTAATTTTCTCTGAATTTTGTACTTGTGTGTCTTGGAGTTTATAGAAGCATAGTTTCCAAAGGAAAGTTGGGTTTTTGAGAATTGAATTTGTTTCACGCATGTTTTGCTCGGGTCTAGCAAAATGCTCGTTGGGAGGTGTGTTGAGCTCTGAATTGTGCATATTCTAACCTCAATTCATCACATGTTATGCATGGTTTGTATGTTTAAAAGACTAATCTAATGCATGATTTGTGATTGTAGGAACGAGATGAAGATTTCACTGATTCAAGGCTAAAAAGAGAACTTTACATACATTAAAGATCAAGGAACCAAGTGCAAAAGGATCGAAGAAAGAAGCAAGGGAGAAAAGGAAGAAAGAAGAAAGAAGTGCAGAAAATTGCACTTAAGATCGGTCGTCCAACCAGTCGTCCATAGCCCAAGACCGGTCTAAACACTTAATAGAAGGACCCCTGTTGCCAACCTTGCCGGTCCAATCAAGACTAGGCCGTGTGACCAGTCGTTCGCCACTCAGACCGATCGTCAGATCGGTCGATTAACTCAACAGGGGAGGATGAAAATTCCAAAAGCCTACTGGACAATTTTTGGCCTTTTACGACCGGTCGTGCGATCGATTGTCCGTGAGCTCAGACTGGTCGTGCGACCGGTCGTCTGCGTAATAGAGCTTCATCTACAAGCTCCGAAATTTGCTGCGCAAAGAGCTATTTTGAGGAATTTCTCGAAGGTTCTTTGCAATTGGAGTCCGAAACCTATAAAAGGACCTGTTCTCTTTATACCCAAGCATGCTAGGACATGGAAAAAAACAAGGAGACTTGGGAGACGGATTCCTACTTCAATTTTTCATAGTTTTTCTTCTAGTTTTTATGTTTTCCGAGTTTTTAGTTCAAGGATGCTAGAGATGAACTAAAACCTCTTAGCTTAGGCTAAGAGGTGAGCCTTTTGATTCATTTTTTATGCATTGATACAACCTAGGTTTACTTTTCATGTTTTAATTAAAGAATTTAGTTTAATTTGAGTTTTGAATCAAGTACTAGTTCAGTTTTACTTTGATCTCTTGATAACTCTGGGTTATGTGATTCTTAGTGATTTTAAACTTACTGAGCTTATTCTTTGGGCATTGTTTATGCTTGTGTAGTTCATTGATCTATCATCGACTCCAGGCATGGTAGACCCTTTGATTGCCTTGTGTACAATGGCATGATATTCATGTGGGAGCTCATTCAAACTAAAGTTCTTATCTTTTGCTATAATTTAAGATAGTTGTTTGCTGATTGATTTTAATTTAATTAGAGCTCTAATCATTGGTCGTAATCAAGGCTAGTGACAGGATTTGATGAAAGCTATGGTTGTGAATCTCAACTAGATTGGAAAGAGGCTTGGCCTATATAATTGATTGTGCCCAAGGCCTGAGCATTGTTGAAGGAATCGAATCAATGAACAAGCAACTGTTTTAAATAATTGTTGATTGAACCGCTCTATATTCCGATTAGATAGAAACATAAATTCGATTCCAATTGTGTAGTGAGAGACCTAGTTGTGTTGATGCATTGAAAACTATAAAAAAATGGATCCTTGGCGCTCTAGTGACTTTTTAGATTGTTATTACCTTTCATAATCACTATTTTTACTTCAAATCACTATTTTCCAGCTTTAGTTGTCAATAGGGTCTCAATTATAAGTTATTTTTAGATAAATTCTGAGAATACCTGTTCACTCCCCAAGTGTAGGGTTACGAAGTAGTAATAATTCGGAAAGACCGAGTATCGTTCCCACAGAGATTTATGAATGGGTATTCTCAGAATTTGTCTAAAACAACTAATAATTAAGATCCTATTAAGAACCAAAGCTGGAAAATAACGATTTGGGTTTAAACAGTGAATGTGTAAGGTAATATTAATCTAAAAAGGCACTAGAGCGCCAAGGATCCACTTTTGATAAGTTTCAATGCATCAACACAACTAGGTCTCTCACTACACAATCGGAATCAAATTCATATCTCTATCTGATTGGAATATAGAGCAGTTCAATCAACAATTATCTAAAATAGTTGCTTATTCATTGATTCGATTCCCACAACAATGCTCAGGCCTTGGGCACACTCAATTGTATAGGCCAAGCCTCCTTCCAATCTAATTGAGATTCACAATCATAGCTTTCATCAAATCCTATCACTAAACTCGATTATAACCAATGATTAGAACTCTAATTAAATCAAAATCAATCAGCAAACAACTAATTCAGATTATATCAAAAGATAAGAACTTTAGTTGAATGAGTTCCCACATGAAGATCGAGCCATTATACACAAGGCAATCAAAGGGTCTACCATGCCCGGAGTCGATGATAGATCAATGAACTACACAAGCATAACCAATGCTCAGAAGATAAGCTACCAAGTTTAGAATCACTAAGAATTACATGAGCCCGGAGTCATCAAGAGATCAAAGTAAAACCAAACTAGTACTTGATTCAAACTCATATTGAACTAAATTCTTCAATTAAAACATGAAAAGGAAACCTAGGTTGCATCAATTCATCAAACATGAATCAAAAGCTTCACCTCTTAACCCTAGTTAAGAGGTTTTAGTTCATCTCTAATATCCTTGAACTAGAAGCCTTAAAAAAATAAAAACAACTAAAACAGGAAGAAAACTAAGAAAGCTCGAACTAGAATCCGTCTCCTAAGCAATCCCCAAGTCCTAGCATGATCTGGTATGAAGAGGAGAAGTCCCTTTTATAGATTGGCACGGAAGATTCCAGATTGCGCAAGGAATAACGCAATTGCGCAGAGAAAATAGAGCTTCACGCACAAGCTCTGTTACGTTGACGACCGGTCGCACGACCGGTCTCAAAACCGCCTAATTCGTCCAAAGAGTTTTCATATTTTCCTGTTGAATGTACGACCAGTCGCACAATTGGTCTGAGTGATGCACGACCAGTCTCAACTGGTCCAATGAGATTTTGGCAATGTGGTCTCTTGTGTTGTGTAGTCAGACCGATCGGACGACCGGTCCTAGGCTTTGGAAGACCGATCAGACGATCGGTCTTCAGTGTCTTTTTCTTCCTTCTTTTCTTTATCTCCTTTGCTTCCTTCTTCATCCTTTTGCACTTGGTTCTGTGATCTTCAATGTATATAAAGTGCTCTATTTAGCCTTGAATCAGTGAAATCTCCATCTTGTTCCTACAATCACAAATCATGCATTAGAGTAGCCCTTTAATCATATAAACCGTGCATAATGAGTGATGAATTGGGGTTAGAATATGCACAATTAAGCACTCAACACACCACCCAACCAGCATTTTGCTAGTCCCGAGCAAAACATGTATGAAACAAGTTTCATTATCTAAAACTCAACTCTCCTTCAGAAACTATTCTTCTATACCTTCCAAGACATACAAGCGTAAAAATTAGAAAAATTAGGTGATAGAGATTGAAACCTTAAACTCTCAAAACATAATAAGTGTTTATATAAAATTTTCACTGATTGATTGATGAATAGAAGAACTCGAACAAATTCAACCTACTGTGCATAGTGAAAGTTCATCTCATGAGTTTCCGGGATTATCTTCTTCATAGATCAACTAAACTATAGATCTCAAGGTGTATAGAGCAACAACAAGCCTATGACAGGAATTTGCCTTACCGTCCTTCCGACGGCTTTCACACTACGTCCCATTTCCAGCTTTGGTTACGGGTAGACCATCCCCCGGTTGGTAGTAGGTAGCCCTTTTTGAAATTTCCACCATTTTTCCATCATTCCCAATTTCATCCTTCCTTTTCCTTTTTCTTTTAAATTAGATAGGATTTTTAGAAATCCATATCTTTCGTTATTTTTCCATGGACAAGGATGGACAAAGTACCCCTGCTTGGTTTCTCAACACCTTAAATCAAGGTCTAGTTAATCCACAAATCACATAATCCTTTCAAATCATGAAAATCGTGTAATGTGAACTAGGTGTAAAAGTATTTAAATTGTCTATGAATCATATAAATAGGGGAATTCACATATAAAACCATTATATTAAGAGAAATTTAAAGCTTGCAACATCACTCACTTTATATCTCCTTTTCTTATACTCATATCATCTCGAATGCATAGAATTAAAGTTTTCCAAAAGAGTTTTGAATTTTAGAAAAATCGAAAAATTTCTACATCATTGCTCGAAATGTCACAAAAGCTAGTAGATTCATCTAAGGAATCTCTCACCCCCCAACCAAAACTTTACATTGTCCTCAATGTAAGAAAATATAAAATGAATGCAACACATGAGAGTAATGACAAAATAAAGGGAGTGAGAAAGAGAGATATCACCTGTGGAATATATTTCATGGCAAGATTTAGCTTTTGGAGATGGATTACTTCACCACTAAATCGACTGATCAAAGCAAATCCTAATGGGATATCATTCTATGAAACTAATTAAAATCATCCTCCGTCAGACTAGGAGGTTAATCCCAACAATTCATCCAAAAGCATAAAGTCAAGCAGAATCATTAGATGGATCAAAAGGTTTTGCAATAAAGTCATCCAATATCCTGCTTTACAATATACATGTGTGTGAGTGATCCAGCTAAGCCACTGAAAATCCCAAAAAGGAATTTCAGCAGATTCCTTAATGTTTTCACCACATGTATAAGAGGAGACAACATCATATTTGTCAGAAAAAATATGTCTCCATTCAAATTTTCCTGGGTATTGATTTTGCAAGTATGGATCATCCCAGGGTTGGTAGAGTTCGGTATGCATGAACCATAGAGGTGTGGAAATATGAATTGATTTCTCAGCACAACAAAGTGTTGTTTCCACATCCTTCTCTCGGCTAACATCATATGCCGATACTGACTCTAAAGGTGTGACCATATCCCCTATCACATCATCGTTCTTATCAAGGGAGTAAGTTATGTCTTCAGTCTAAGTGACTGGAGTAAAAATGTGAGAGGGACTCATCTTCCACAATAGATTTGATCATATTTATTTCGTGTACTTCCTCATCTTCATCCTCTTGTTGGTTGTCAATATTGAAAGCATTCAACTCAATCGTCATATTGCCAAAAGACATTTGTATGACCCCACTCCTACAATTTATGATAGCGTTTGATGTAGTTAGGAATGGGCGGCCAAGTATGACAGGAATTTGAGGGTGTGGACCCTCGCCGTTCCGCGCTCCCGACAACGTCCTCCTCCCTTTCCTTTCGGAAAAAGAAGAAGAGGTGCGTGCGTGCTAATCGTCGTTTGTGCCACTGGCTTGCCTCGTTCTCGAGGGCTTTGTTTGGTTGTCGTGTTAAGCTGGATGTGTTTAGATGAGTTTATATAAGACTAGAGTCGCCACTAGCCAGTTACTTCGAATCTACAGTCGACTAAACCCCGTAGAAACGTTAGAGAAGGGGATCCGAAGATTCCTTTATCTAAAATGACTCCCTTTGATCTGCGGCCAGAGATTCGGGGTAAGGGATCACGGTTACTAGGGTGGGAAGAGGTTAAGCACCCCACACACTGCCCGTATCGAAGTACGGTCTCTACTTCACAGAATCGAACTAATACTTGAAAGTCTGTTTTAATCCTCGTATATTCTCATAGATGACATGATGCATGAATGCAGGTATGAACAGTACGAGTTTTTGATGGGCAGGTTTCCAATAACAGGCAAGCCCAGAGCATACGCTCGAACTGACAGGTGCTTTATACGATATGCATGCTGTGTGTTTGAATAATCAAATGAAATTGCGTCGGGTAGCCTAACACGACACCCTACGCATACGCGTGCGGAAGCTTGAGGAGCAACTAGAATTATGGCTGAACCTATAGGAGGGGGGTGAATAGGACCTTTTTTAAAAAAAAAAAATCTTTTCGCCTACTTTAACAAATCAGCAAATTAAAATATGTAAGCGATTAACACTTTGTCTTCCAAGCCTAAGTGGGTCCAATTAAAAGACTAGCAAAAGATAAAGCAATTAACAACCTAGTCTAATCAACTCATGTGGACTAGAGAGGATGGATCAAGAAATGCTCAAGTCAACATGAGGAGTGAAAGTACATCTTGTGAGTGTGGATGTGCCTATCAAGTGCCTAGCATACATTCCTAACTAAGCATTCATAATTAACAAATTAAACTCAATGCATTAAAGAGAAATGTGCTCAAGATCAATCACAAACACAAGGATGTATAGTGGTTCGACTACTTGTCTACTCCACTCCCGGTTCAAGTACTCAACCCCTTTGAGCACACCGGCATTCACTGGGGAGTTTAAATCTGGTTCCTCCCAACCAAGGTGTTTTAACTCGGATCCACCCAACCGGGGAGTTTACAGGTTCCTCCCAACCTACACGTTTGCACCCGTGTTGGTGGCTCCCCCTTGGAGACTTTGTTTTATGCCCGACTAACGTGCCAAGGAACGGCTGACGTCCCTAGATTTTAGGCCCAACTAATAGGCCAAGGATCGACTGACGACCCCGGGGCGAGTTTGTCAAACAAACTCTACACTCAACTCCCACAGGGAATTGAGTGGATGGACTCTTAACAAGACAACCTTACTTGTCGGATTGAGCCCCTTGTTGCGCCGCTTCGGGTTGCTTCTTCTCGCTCTCCCGTGCTTGAATCAGCTCCCCTTGTGCTCCCCCGATCTTTGATGCCGTTGCTTTGCCAAGGCTTCAGCTCCAAGATCAGCTACCTTGCATGTGATGCTCCATTGGAGATGCCCAAGGTGCTAGGGAATGGTGAAACCTCTACAAATGGTAGGAAATGGGTTTCCTAGAGGAATGCACCTAAATTGACTCCTAGGTAGTGTTTAGACAAAGGATTTAACTATCATCAAGGTGTCTAAACCCTAGGAATCAAGAGGGAACAAGTCCATTCTCAAGATGCCATTGAATGGCCCAAGCTTGTGATGAAAACACAAGGAGAATGACTTGCTTTAGGTTTGGGATAGAGCCTCTAATGATCTCTAGCAATGGTGGCTTCTATCTCCTCAAAATCCCCTCTCCCGGCTCAAAAACGAATCCCCCATCTTAAATAGATTTTCTTCCAACGGTCAAAAAACGGGCAGATTCGCTCATCTCCGATTGATCGGAAGAAGGTCCGATGGATCGGAGACCTGTCCGATTGATCGGAGACAAGTCCGATTGATCCGAAATCCATCCAGTGAAGTCTCTGGAAGATATTCCGATTGATCGGAACACTTTCCGATTGATCGAACGGACCCCTTCCGATGGATCGGAAGACTGTCCGATTGATCGGAAATATGTCCAGTGGATTTTCAAGGTTGCTGGAAAAATTTCCGATTGATCGGAGATTCTGTCCGATTGATCGGAGCTTCTGTCCGATTGATCGGAGTCCTATCGGAGCCACTGTCCGATTGATCGGAGTCCTATCGGAACACCTATCGGAAACTGCTGTTTGAGCCTTTTTTATTGCAGCAGCTTCCACCTCTTAAATTAGTCTATCTTATCATGTTTTTCATGGAGTTCTAAGACTAATGATGATGACTAAGGGTATACCTAGTTGGTCCAAGTCATCTAAGAGGTTATGGGTTAGGTTTTGGTCAAGGCAAGGCACACCAAGGCATCACATTTACCTGTTTCTTCTTCCTTGATGCAGCCGGTCCGTCTTGAGTCTTCGTTCTTCGTCTTCATTAAGCTCAACCGACACTAGACCCACTGACCTAAGTAATTGACAAACAAGGTGCACTAGTATGCCATAGAAAAGTGCACTAACATCAAAGTGCTTATAGTGACTAATGTATGAATGCAGGTCTGAACAGTAAGAGTTTCTGATGGGCAGGTTTCCATTAACAGGCAAGCCCAGAGCATACGCTCGAGCTGACAGGTGCTTTATGCGAGATGCATGCACTGTGTTTGAATAATCAAAGTGCTTGTAGTGAAGCAGGGGGGTTGGAAGAAAAGTAAATGTTGCACTTATGCTAGATGCAAATGAGATAGTGTTGGTAAAAGAGTAGCTGGATGGACGGAGGTGTCGTAAGGATTGGCTTCGAGTGGCTGGATCAAGACTTAGGATGGCTTGGGAGACCTGGACCAGTGGTCAGGCTGGGCTGGACCAGGGCTAGGCTCTCCTCACTCGAGCTCTCCTTGGTGGAGGAATGGGCTAAAGAGTGGAGAGACGGATTGCACTCGGGCTGGATGGCTTCGGAGGGATTGGCTTGGGTTGTTGAAATGAGAAGGGGAGGGGGGTATTTATAGCAGCGGGCACTGGCAGAACCCATAAATAATTTTGGGCAGCCCCCTGGACGCTCCTCGGGTTTCAGCGCGTGGTACGGTCATGTCTCGGGGCTGCAGCTTTAGACTCAGTGCGTTAACTCAGTGGGTCGACTCAACAGGGTTGACTCGGTGATTTGACTTAGTGGGTTGACTCGGTGATTTGACTGTTCGCTCACCTCAAGTGTAAGGCTGCAATGTAGTAATAAAACTCGGTAAGACCGAGGTCGATCCATAGGGAATTAGAAACAACTTTCAAACTATTCCAGCAACTCAATTTTGCAAGAAATAAGATTCAATTGAGTAATTAAACTAAAACAGAAACTTAATGGAAAATCAGTAATTTAAGGTACTAAGGCATTCAAGGATCCACTTGTAGCAATCCCATGTCAATCCAATCAATCCAAGAAGAGAACACAACTAGATTTGAAGTCCTATCTCTCATCTAGTTGGAAAATAAAGCATTCAAACACATTCAATTCCAATCAAGCTGAACTTCCAAGTTCTAGTCCCATTCAATCAATGTAGAATTCAAAATCATAGCCTTCGGAGTAACAGCCATGCTTATGGACTATGGCCTGCTCAAGGATTACTATAATTCGAATCTAAACAAGCATCATATGATAATCTCAGAGAATTGCAAGGAATTCATGTCCGGAGCACATGAACTCTCATAAGACATCTCAAACTACCAACTTAAGAACTAGAATATGAAAAATCCAAACTTGAATTAACTTGAATCAAACATGAAATTAGCTACAAGCTTCACCTCTCAACCTTAGCTGAGAGATTCTAGCCGAGCATTGTCATACTACAACTAGAACTCAAATAAGAAAGCATAAAAACTAGAAAAAACTGAAAATTGGAGGGTTGCTGACGCTCTACGACGATTTCCGTCCGTTCCCACAACCTTCCTTGGCTTCTATGATGACCTAGGAAGAGCCCCTAGGTGTCCTTTTATAGTGTGGAAGCCCCTTGCGTCGAAAACATACAGAAATTGCGTAAGGTTAAGCATTGCGCAGAAAATTTCGGAGCTTCACGGAGAAGCTTTATTACGCAGACGACCGGTCTCACGACCGGTCTGAGCCTCCTGACGACCGGTCGCACGACCGGTCGCAAAACGTGCCTTTTTAGTCTAGAGAGTTTTGCCACAGTTCTGATTTAAAATTTTAATTCGAGGACCCGTCGCACGACCGGTCTGGGCATCAGACGACCGGTCGCACGACTGGTCGTGAATGGTCCAGTGACCTTCTCTGGAAAATTTCCTTCTATGCAAAAATCGGATCGGTCGGACGACCGGTCCTGGCGATGGACGACCGGTCACATGACCGGTCTTGGCCTCTGTTTCTGCTTTTCTCCTTTTCCTTCTTTCTTCCTTTCTTCTATTCTCTTTCTACTTTCTTTGGTCCTTCTTTCTTCTTCATCCAATGGCTTCAAATGGCCCTTTTTAGTCTCCAATTTGGTGAAGTCCGCTCTCATCCCTGAAATCACAAAACATGCATTAGATAGGCCTTTTGAGCATGAAAACTGTGCATATAATGTGATGTACTAGGCAATGCAATGTATAAATTGGAGGTTCAACACACCCCCCAACCAGCTTTTTGCTAGTTCCGAGCAAAACATGCGTGAAACAATTTCAAACCTCCAAACCCAACTCTCTTCCAGAAACCATGTTTCTATCCATTCCAAGACATATAAGTATAAAATTTGGAAAAACTAGGTGATAGAAATTTCAAACTTAAACTCTCAAAGCATAAGAAGTGTCGACATGAAATTCTCGCTGATTGATTGATAAATAGAGGAACTCGAACAATTTCAACCCAGTGTGCATAGTGAAAGTTCATCTCATGAGTCTCTGGGATTACCTTCTTCATAGATTAAGTAAACCAAGGATTTTAAGGTGCACAGAATAACAACAAGCCTATGACAAGAATTTTCCTTACCGTCCTTCCGACGGCTTTCACACTACGTCCCATTCCGGCTTTAGTTACGGTTCGAGCATCCCCCAGGTTGGTAATAGGTAGCCCTTTTCGAAAATTTTCACCATTTTTCCTTCATTCCCGATTTCATCCTTTCTTTTCCTTTTTCTTTTGATTTAGATAGGATTTTTAAAAATCCATATCTTCCGTTATTTTCCCATGGACAAGGATGGACAAAATACCCCGGCTTAGTTTCTCAACACCTTTAAATCAAGGTCAAGCTAATCCACAAATCACATAAGCCGTTCAACTCATAAAAATCATGTAAGGTGAACTAGGTGTAAAAAGTGTTCAAATTTTCTATCAATCACAACAATAGGGGAACTAACATATAAAACCATTATGTTGGGAGAAATTCAAGACTTACAATGTCACACACTTCGTATCTCCTCTTCCTATACTCATATCATCTCGAATGCATGGAAATAAGTTTTTCTAAAAGAGTTTTGAAATTTAGAAAATTCGAAAAAAATTGTGCATATAAAGCTCGAAATGTTGCAAACTGCTAGATGAGGAATCTCATCTCACCCCCCAACCAATTCTTGCATTGTCCTCAATGTAAAAAGATATGCAATGAGCATGAACATGAGAGCAATGGTAAAATATGAGAGTGTGAGAACAATAGTACCTGAGAGAGTGATCATGGAAGTCTATAACCCAACAACTAAAACCTACTAAAATAGTAAAACTAATTACAACTAAACCTACCTATGCTATACCTCCATCAGACTAGGAGATCAATCATCCTAATACATAGGATCATTCAGAGTGATGGACATGTCCTCTGAATCAAATTTCTCAACAAATGGTTTAAGGCGTTGTCCATTAACTTTAAAACAGTTACCATTTGCTGCATTCTCAATCTCAACAGCCTTATGAGGAAAAACTTCTTTGACAATATATGGGCCGGTCCATCGAGATCGTAATTTTTCCAGAAAAAGATGAAGTCGGGAATTATACAAGAGTACTTTCTGTCCTTCATGGAAGGATTTCTTGAAGATGTGCTTATCATGGAAGGCCTTCATCTTACTCTTGTAAATTCTCGAGTTCTCATATGCATCGTTCCGGATTTCATCAAGCTCATTTAATTGAAGTTTGCGAAGTGAGCTAGCCTTGTCAATGTCAAAATTTAAAGCCCGGATTGCCCAATAGGCTTTGTGTTCTATCTCCACAGGCAAGTGGCAAGCTTTCCCATAGACAAGTCTATAAGAGGACATTCCAATGGGTGTCTTGTAGGCGGTACGGTGAGCCCAAAGTGCATCATCTAATCTTAGGGACCAATCCTTGCGATCCGGTCTCATCGTCTTTTCCAAAATCTGTTTGATTTCCCTATTGGAGATTTCAGCTTGCCCACTTGTCTGTGGGTGGTATGGGGTACTCACTTTATGCCTAATACCATATTTCTTCATTAAAGCTTTAAAAGGTCTATTGCAAAAGTGAGAACCACCATCACTAATGATGGCTCGAGGCGTCTCAAATCTAGAAAGTATGTTTTCTTTGAGGAACTTGAGAACCGTACAATGATCGTTGGTTCTACATGGGATAGCCTCTATCCATTTAGACACATAGTCTACGGTAAGCAAAATATAAACATGTCCAAAAGATGAAGGGAATGGTCCCATGAAATCGATGCCCCAACAGTCAAAGACTTCAAGATGTTGAATGGGGGTGAGAGGCATCATATTTCGACGGGATAATCCTCCTAACTTTTGGCAGCGCTCGCATGCTTTGCAAAACTCATAGGTGTCCTTAAATAGTGTGGGCTAATAAAAACCACACTGCAGAATTTTTGCAGTTGTTTTCTTGGCTGAAAAATGACCCCCACATGCTTGATCATGACTAAAGGAGATGACAGAATTGTGTTCATCATCAGGGACACATCTCCTTATAATTTGGTCTGGGCAATATTTAAACAATAGAGGTTCATCCCAAAAAAATCTGCGCACTTCCCTTAGAAATTTACGTTTGTCCTGCGCAGTCCAATGAATCGGCATCGCACCTGTGGAAAGATAATTGGCTATATCAGCGTACCATGGTGGATGCATAACAATAAAGAGTTGTTCATCAGGGAATGAGTCCTCAATAGGTGACTCGTCAATAGAATTAGGTAGGACTAGGCGGGATAGATGATCTGCCACCACATTTTCTACCCCCTTCTTGTCTTTGATCTCCAAGTCGAATTCTTGAAGGAGTAGGATCCATCTAAGAAAACGGGGCTTGGCATCCTTCTTAGAAAGAAGGTGTTTCAGCGCCGCATGATCTGTGTAAACGATTACTTTGGATCCTATTAAGTAAGGTCTGAATTTGTCCAAGGCAAAGATGACGGCTAGGAGCTCTTTCTCCGTAGTCGAGTAATTAACTTGGGCGGGATTCAAGGTCCTACTTGTGTAGTAGATAACATGGGGCTTCTTATCCTTCTTTTGGCCTAACACCGCCCCAATAGCATAATCGCTCGCATCGCACATTAACTCAAAAGGAATGGACCAATCTGGTGGTTGCATGATAGGAGCGGTTGTCAACATGTCTTTTAGCTTTGAAAAAGCTAATTGACATTCGGCACTCCACTCAAATTGGTTCTCCTTTTGTAGAAGGTTACATAAAGGCCTTGAGATATGACTAAAATCCTTTATAAATCTTCTATAGAAACCAGCGTGTCCAAGGAAGGACCGAACATCGCGTATGCTTTTGGGTGGTGGTAGATTGGAAATTATGTCAATTTTTGCCCGGTCTACCTCTATTCTATTGGACGAGATGACATGTCCAAGGACTATTCCTCTTTGTACCATAAAATAGCACTTTTCCTAGTTTAAGATGAGTTTCTTCTCCTCACACCTCATCAAGACCAACTTCAAGTGCTTGAGGCACTCATCAAATGTACAACCAAAAACAGAAAAATCGTCAATGAATACATCAAGAAACTCACCCACCATGTCCGAGAAAATACTCAACATGCATCGTTGGAATGTCGCGGGGGTATTACATAACCCGAATGGCATTCTTCGGTAAGCGAAGGTGCCAAACGGGCATATAAATGTGGTTTTCTCTTCGTCCTCCGGAGCTATCTCAATTTGGTTGTATCCGGAATAGCCATCTAGGAAGCAATAATAGGAATGGCCTGCTAACCTCTCCAAAATTTGATCCATAAATGGGAGAGGGAAGTGGTCTTTCCTAGTAACCGTGTTGAGCTTCCGATAATCAATGCACATACGCCAATCGGTGGTCACTCTAGTCGGTATAAGTTCGTTGTTGGCATTTTCTATGATGGTAATACCGGATTTCTTGGGGACAACTTGGGTAGGACTCACCCATTGGCTATCTGAGATGGGGTAGATGATACCCGCATCTAATAGCTTTAACACCTCGGCTTTGACAACCTCCATCATGTTTGGATTTAGCCGTCTTTGAGGTTGTCTAGTCGTTTTTGCATTTTCTTCAAGGTGTATACGGTGAGTGCAAACCGAAGAATCTATCCCTTTGAGATCCGCTATTGTCCAACCTATGGCTTCCCTATGTTCCTTGAGTAGCTCAATCAACTTGAGCTCTTAGTCTTTCTCTAGGTGAGAGGCAATGACAACTGGAAAAGTTTCCCCTTGACCCAAATATACATATTTAGGCTCAGATGGTAATGGTTTAAGGTCAAGCTTCGGTGGTTTGATGTTAGACAGTAGAGGCCTTGATGTGGTTGGTGGCAACTTTTCAAAATGGGGCCTCCACCGGCTAGTATCAACTACCGGTCTTTCTATATTCAATGCTTGCATAATTTTACTAATGATGGGGTCTTCGGAATCCATGAAATGTGCTAAGCATGTCTCCAAGCTTTCTAATGGCTTAAGTTGGAGGAGTTCTTCTTCCTCAAAAGATTCAAGCATGTTTACCTCGAAGAACTCATCATCATCGACATCCCTATGTCTTTTAACCAAGTGAAACACATTCACCTCTAGTGTCATGTTTCCAAAAGATAGTTGCATCACCCCATTCCGGCAATTGATGATTGCGTTTGATGTGGCAAGGAATGGGCGGGCTAATATCACCGGTATTTGAGTGCTAGCATCCAAAACCGGTTGTGTATCCAAGACGATAAAATCTACCGGGTAGTAGAATTTGTCAACTTGGACTAAAACATCCTCAACTATCCCCCTTGGTATACGGATAGATCTATGAGCGAGTTGCAACGTGGTTTTGGTGGGTTTTAATTCACTAAGACCCAATTGCTCGTATACCGAGTATGGGATCAAGTTCACACTCGCCCCCAAATCTAGCAAGGCACGCTCAATCCGGTAGTCTCTAATGATACATGAGACGGTGGGACTACCGGGATCTTTGAATTTTGGGGGGGGTCTTTTGAGTGAGAATGGCACTCACTTGCTCAGTTAAGAAGGCCTTTTGCTTCACATTATATTTGCGTTTTGTTGTGCATAGGTCCTTTATAAACTTGGCATAAGAGGGAATTTGTTTGATGGCATCAAGCAAAGGGATATTAATTTTGACTTGTCTGAAAATCTCTAGAATATCATGAGAGTTTGGAAGAGATTTTGGGGCAACCAATCTTGAAGGGAATGGTACTACGGGCTTGTAAATGCGTTCCGGTTCTTGTGGGGCTAGGTTAGATCCATCCTCATCCTCAGACTTTACCGGATCATTAGGCTCATCGGCCTTCACCGGAATAGATTTGTCAATTTGTTTACCACTTCTAAGAGTGGTGATGGATTTGGCTTGCTCCATTTTTTTTGTTGGAAGGATTAGGGATGCTTACTTCATGTACATGCTTTGGATTGGGCTAAGGTTGGGCCAGAAAGGTCCCTTCCCTAGCATTCAAGCGTCCCTTAATCTCATCAACCGAGACTTTAAGCTGTTGGAACATTTGCTGATTTGTTTGATTGATTTGCGTTTGCCCTTGTATAAACGCTTTCAAGGTATCCTCCATTGAGAACTGAGGTGGGGCCATATTTTGCATGGGTGGCCCTCTTTGAGAGTTGGTAGGATTGCCTGTAGGAGCATTCTTCCAACTAAAATTTGGGTGGTTCTTCCAACTCTCATTGTACGTATTACCCACCGGTCCATTGAAAGGCCGTTGATACACATATGTGGCGTTTGCATGTTCATGTAATACCTCTTGAAATGTAGGAATTGTGGGACAATCTTGCGTAGCGTGTAAATCGGTGAAGCAAATCCCACATATGGTTTCAACAGATTCATTGGACTTTGGAACTCCACTTTTACTAAGTTCCATGGCCTCAACCTTCCTTGTGAGGTTGGCTATCCTTGCATTCACGTCGTCTTCCTCCTTAAGGACATAGATCCCTCCTTTCTCTTGAGTAGGCTTACGCCAAAATCATGAATTTGCGATGGATTTTGTGACGGATATGGTCCGTCGCAAATATTGCTTGCTTTAACGATGAACTTAGTCCGTTGCTAACTGAAAATGTCCGTCGCAAACCTATTTTCAAGGGGAAATCTGGGGGGTTATCATGGCGGGATTTTACGACGCGTCATGTCGGTCGCTTAATACATATACACAACGGATTACGTCCATCGTAACTTTACGACGGACTAAATATGTCACAAATCTTTATTACGCGACAGCCACGGTCCGTTGTAGAAAATAAACGTTTAGCGACGGTCTTTCGCCATTAGCAACGGACAAAGTCCGTCGTTAAATTATGGTTTCATAACAATTCTTAAAAAATTGAGATATTTTTAAAAAAAACTTTAAAAAAAAGAATATTAAGATTTTGACAAAAAATTTACATTTCAAAAAAGAAAGTACAGTAGTTTAAGAGAAATTAAAAAAAGTAACGTTATTTTGAAAAAAATTGAGAAGTTTGATTAAAATTTAAGGAATAGTGAAAAAAATTTGAGATTTTGTATTTTGAAATAAATTTAGAAGATTGATAAAAACAATGAGATTTTCAAAAGAACTGTGATTTTAAAAAAATTGAAGAGTTGAAAATTTTTAATTTGATATTTTGAAAATAAATGGTAAGGTTAGAAGAAAATTGAAATTTTGAAAAAAAAAATTGAGAATTAAAAAAGAAAAAAAATCTGGATCATGATAAAAAAAAATGACATTTTTAAGAAGAAAGTTGAGAGGTCTTAAAAAAATTTTGCATTTTGAAAAAGAAATTGGCTTTAAAAAAAAAAAAAACAGAAGTTTGAATAAAATTGAGGGTATAGTGAAAAAAATTGAGATTTTATATTTTGAAATAAATTAAGAAGTTTAATAAAAATAATGAGATTTTTAATAGAATTTTGATTTTAGAAAAAAAAATTGGGGAGTTTGAAAAAATTAATTAGATATTTTGAAAAAAAAATGGAAAAGGTCGAAGAAAATTGAAATTTTGAAAAAAAAATTGAGTTTGAAAAAATTGAGATTGTGAAAAAAAATTGTCGTTTTTAAGAAGAAAATTAAGAGGTTTAAAAAATTGTGATTTTGAAAAAATTGACAATGTTTGATAAAAATTGAGATTTTAAAATATTGACATTTAAAAAAAAAAATTGGCACTTTGGAAAAAAATTGTAAGTTGGAAAGAAATTATATTTTGAAAAAAAAAAAAAGATTTGTAAAAAGAAATTGAGAAGATTGAAAAAACTAAACATTTTGAAAAAAAAAATCGAGACGTTTGAAAAAAAAACCTAAAATTTTAAAAATATTAGGACTAAAAAAACTTGGATTTTGGATAGATGAGTGTCATTTAGAAAATGAAAATTAAGAAGTTTAAAAAAATTATGATTTTGATAAAAAAGTTCAAAAGTTGGAAAAAAAAATTGACAATGTTATAGAAAGATTGAGATTTTGAAAAAAAAAATGAGATTTAAAAAAAAAACTGAGATTTTGAAAAATAAAATGACATTTTGAAAAATAAAATTCGTCATTCAGTGGTGGGGTGTTTGTAGAAAAGAAGGCGTCGCCCAACGAGTGGCTGATTTGGATGATGCTTAGATGCTGGGGAGATCCATAGATCTGGATAGAGTCTCGCTCATAGGGGAAGAGTACGCGTACTACGGTTTCGTAGTTGATCGGATCAAATAGCCCTTTGGGCAACCAACCCAACCCGACACATCCAATTCCAATCAACGACTTGGAGGGTCCATGGCTGCCTTTATTCTAGGTAGTAGGCATCGGATCGGAATCATGAAAAAATTAACGGTGTTTGAGAAAATTTGAGATTTTGACAAAAAAAAAAAAGATTTAAAAAACATCAAGATTTTGACAAAAAAAAACATTTTGAATAAGAAAATTGAAAAGTTAAAAAAAATTGTGATTTTGAAAACAAAAATGATATTTTGAATAAAAAAATTGGTATCTTGAAAAAATTGAGAAGTTCGAATAAGATTGATAATTTTAAAAGAAAAATTAGGTTTTTGATAAGTTTGAAAAAGTTCAAAAGCTTGAAAAAAATTGAGATTTTGAAAAAGAAATGGAGATTTGAAAAAAAAATTGAGATTTTGTATTTTGAAAAAACAATTAAAATTTTGTAAGTTTGAAAGAAATGAAAAGTTTAATAATAAAAAAATGAGATTTTGAAAAATATTGAGATTTCGGAAAAAAAATTTGAGATTTAAAAAAAATTAAAAAGTTTGAAAAAAAAGATTTAAAAATAAAATTTTAAGACTGAAAAAAAATTGAGATTTAGAAAAAAATCTGAGAAATTTGAATTGAGTGGACCAAATTTATTGGTTGGACGTTTATTGGATGGTTGAAAGTGAAAAATTACACTCATTTAGTTAGCTGGCTATCGAATTGGTTTATGCATACACACAAGTTCACTAGTACAAAAAATGATGGCCCAAATATAATGAAGTTAATTGCAAGAATAACTTATAATGATGAGCTTGATCAAATTCTATGATCAGGACATCCTAAAGTTAATCTGAGCGGTTAGATATGTTCAAACATGCTAATTAGGAGAGAGAACAAAATTTAGCCCAATCTGACCTGAAACGAATCAGAACCGTCCAAAACACTCTTTAAATGGGCACAATCAGTTTGTCTAGATCTATAGCGATTTTGGACAATTTGATCGTCCATATTGAAGAGTAAATGACTTCAGATGTTTAGATTAAATTTCACTCAAATCTTATTGTTAGATCGCAAGATATAGCCCATCATATTGTTGATCAATCTTGTCTGCCCAATATCTTTCTCATTTGAAATCCGATTGGAGAGAGTGACTAGTCAAATTGAAGCTCTTGATCAATAGAATAGAGTGACTGGATCAGATTTTCAAATTGAACCAAATTTTTAGGTTAAATTGTGTTGCACTTGCTGACCTCATGAAAACCTAAAAAATGTGCGGTTAATGGGCTCCGAACTCTATTTCAATCGTTGAGATTTGGATCTTTTAAAGGTTTGATATTGCATCCTAAAATGATATTAAAGAACACTTGGACAAGATATATATACATAAAACACTTCAACTTGGGTTTACACCGGTCAAGGTAACTGACGCGGATGGGCTATTGACCTGCCACTAGCCAATGGCTAGTGATCGGTGCTCTGTGAGCCCCACCATGATGTATGTGTTTCATCCATGCTGTCCATACATTTTTCCATATCATTTCATGGTATAATTCCAAAATTGAGGTAGATCCAAATCTCAAGTGGACCACATCACAGGAATAGTGTTAATTGAATGCCCACCATTAAAAACTTCTTAGGGGCCACGAAAATTTTAGAAGAAGTTGATATTTGTTTTTGCTTACATCCACCAGGTCTGTATGACCTAATCAAGAAGTTGGATGTCAAATAAACATTATAGTGGCCCCTAGGAGGTTTTTAATGGTAGACATTCAATCACTATTGTTTCATGTGGTGTGGTCCACCTGAGATTTAGATCTGGCTCATTTTTGGGATCAAGCCCTAAAATTATCTTGAGAAATGGATGGACAGCGTGGATGAAACACATAGATCATGGTGGGGCCCACAAAGCACCGACCACGAGCCCACCTGGCGTCAATAGCCAAACCGCATGTCCCCAAATTGAGAGAGGGAAACCGAAATCCCTCCTCTTTCCCTCTCAAAACCTCTCTTTTCACCCCCTCCCTAAAATCCGCGTCCGTCTCAAGCTAGGTTGGGATGAAAGCCTCTCCAAACGGAGTTCTGGTGATGAAAAACCCCTCCTTTTTTTCTCCCATTCTCCCTCTCTCCCCCGATTCTGTTCCCTCTTTATCTTTCTCGCTCTCTTCTACGACCATGATATCTTCCCCTCTTCGTTGCAACCCCCATCTCACTCCACCCGTCTGCTGCAACCCTCCTCTCATTTTCAAAGGAAAGGCTCAACAGCTCTGGTGGAGAAGAAGAGCGCTTTTTCGACTGTTGGAATCAATGGGTTGGGCAGATCTTGCAGTTGACGATCGATGACTCAATTGGGTACGTGAAATATGTTGACGATCGATGACTCACTTTGTATATGAAAAATTGTAAGAAATATTTTTAATATGCATATTTTGTTTTCAATCAGGTGCAACAGATTCAAAATGCAACAAATGCATTTTATTGGTTTCGTTTGAGTTGATGTATTGAATTAGTTTCTCCTTTTTTTATAATACATGGGTATGTGAAATCTGTAAGTGTTGAGGTAGCTCGACTATTGTTTGATGAAGTGCCTGAAAGATGTGGCTGCTTGGAATGTCATGATGGCAGGGTATGTACAGAATGGGTGTTGTGTGGATGCATCTGATCGGTGCACAAATTGGATCCATCAGTAAAGATGCTCCGGCCCATTCACCAAGGGGGCTATCCCTATATAAAAGAATGGACGGTTCAAAATGATTTCCATTGGTCAACATGCAACATACACGTGTGGCCTGCTTGATAAGTGTACTTGCCGTCATGTGCAATTGCCATGAAGCCAAAAAAAAAAAAAAAAAAACTCTTTGTTAATGGCATTCTTAGATGGACAATGAACTACTTGACAAAGGATTGGAATCGGACAACTAGCATCCAGTTCTCATAGCACAGCTATTGTATTTTTGTTGATATGTTTGTACAATTTATTTAGGATAAATGTCAAATCATGAATTGTTCTCCATGGAATTTGAATTGAGTTGCTAGATTTGGATCACAAATCATAAGCTTTCAACATTACTATGCTGACACCACTTCAGTTGGTCTGAATGACCATGTAAGATGGTTCTTCTTTTTTCTATCCAGATTCAAGTAGTTGCTTTTGTGATGACCATGTAATGTTGTTTATATGCAGTTGTTTGCAGGAAATGATGCAGATGAATTCAATTTGGTTCTTAAATGGGAATGTACTCCAAAGATACTGATCACTACTTGTTGGTTCAATTCTACTGTATGTTCCTGTTTATTTCTTTGTTTTCCTTGTCGAATGTTTTGTCCCATCATTACGCAAATTTATTTGAATTACGTGTAACATTATTGAAATTCTTTCTGAACTTTGCTTTCTTTATTGGTAGTTTTATCATTTTGCTTGATTTGCAGAGGGGACCTGCCTTTATTGCGGAGCTGTTATCTGTGATCCCAAATGCGCACTACTATAAAAGAGGAACCTATGACTTGAAAAAGGTACTGTCTTTTTGAAGGTGTCATGTTGTATGGTTTCACTGTAATTGTTGAGCCTCATATTGCAGATATGTTATCATTTCCCTTTTCCGATCTTTCTGCAGATTGTCGAATATGCAACCAACAAAGAGTTCACCTTGATTATAGTTGTCCACACCAACCGTAGGGAACCTGGTTAGTATTATTCCTTTGAAATAATGAACTTTTGTGAAGACCATACACAAGCAACCTTTGTTAATATCAACAAAGTGATGATGTTTCTTGCATCTTAACAAGGAACCTGGTTAGTATCATTCCTTGTTAAAATCATAAAAGATAAGTTCAAAATGCTACCACGATGACTTCATCAATAATAATGCATTAATGCTGTTATAATGCAATCCATGGAAGTTCAACAAAGTGCAGGCCCCACTGTACACTGTGCATATTTATTTGCTGATAATGACCACTGATGCAGAGGACCAGAGCTTGATAATTCCATTGATTGGAACATCCTAGCTGTCCGGTCAATGTGGTTTTTTATGGTTAAATTGGACAATTTCTCCTTGTACTTCCATATCTTTTAACCATCCCCTTGCATGGTTAGCTGGTCAAACAACTACCAAAGTCCGGTAGCCTTTGTTCTTCGGTTCCAACTCATGTTTGCATAGGTGTCAGTGACCTCAATCACTATGCATAGTTGCCACATATACACTGAATTTTTCCAAGGTGTGGTTGGTGGAGCTCCATGAGAATTGTGCACAATAGTAACATTTCTCAACTTAGATTTTGTTAGTTAGTTTCAGGTAGTGATTGTAGTTACATCTATTTTGAGTGAAATAATAACAATCCTGGAGACTTTATGAGGTTAAAATGTTCTCTAAGTTACATTCTGTTGCATTCTCATGCATCCGTTGGATCCTCAGACTTAGTGGTTGTTTTTTTTTTTTTTTTTTTTTTGGCATTCGGTCTTTAACTTCTAATGGTTGTTTTTGTAGATACACTTCTAATCATGTGCTTACCAATTGGACCCACTACACATTTCAAGCTCTCAAGACCTGACATGTATGAGTGAGTTCTTTCACAAGGATGATTATGTACATATATAAACATATATGCATTGATGTTTATTTTTTTACGTATGTATGCATGTGTATGTATCTGTGCGTGTGTTTATTATCTATGCAAAAAGACAAAAAGGGTGGACCGATCATGCAACAAAACGTGGAGAGGGCATGAGTCCGACCATGGCTGCCATGAACAGTTCAAAATCCACCAAGCAAAACTTACAATCATGGTATGGTTAGGATCTTCCAATCACCACATGGATGATATTTTGTACTTCCAGGCCATCCATCCTTTTCTACAACACATTTTAGAATGATGGTCCAACCTCTTTATAATGTCAATAAGGTACATACAACAACTTGAGAGGTGTCGTACCATCTTTCTGGACTCGTATTGCTTACGGTAGAACATGCCATTAAGGTTTGTACTATATGTGGAAAAGCTATATGGGCCTGACCTGATGTATCTGTTTTATCAATGATGTCCAATCATGAATTTCATATCTTTTTAGTGCATGAGCCAAAAAAATAAACAGATCCATGATAAAAGATATAAGCCCGCTGCATGATAAATTGTCATGTAGCCCATCTTTTCTGCCAACATGCCAGTTGTGTTGGTTCTGTATGGAGAAAACAGTAGGCTGCACCATGAAGATGGCCTTAGTATGAAAATCACATCGTCTCATCAGGTGGTCTGCACTATTAGAATCCATGGAGAACCAAAGGTCTGAGTTAAGATACATGTGTGACCCACCTAATGAGTGAATTAGCCCTAGTACATGACGGGTGATCTTCATGATGGGGCCTACTGTTTGGATGTGGTATGAAGGGCGTGTTGGCGTGGAAGGTGGGGCTGCATTACATGTTAGCATACAGCTGGCTGTGGGTGATCAGTTCTTTGTTGCCAGAAAACTTAAATAACAAAATCAAATTCGACATGTTGTGAATATTTTCTATTTTTAAGTTTTAATATGGGATAAATCATGCCCTTGGAAGCTTGTTTTGAGCTACTAAAAAGATTTATGGAATCTTTTTTTTTAAAGATTAGATTTATGAAATCATAGTGGTGGTTTTTTTTTTTTTTGAAATAATGAAATGGATTTTTCTTTCTTTTCCTTTTGAGGATAGTACCCAAGAATTGAAGCGCAAGGATGGGAGCATTGCAAAGATGGAAAAGATGATTCAAGAGAAATCAGATAACATTGCATTGTTACAAGTTGAGATAAAATCACTAGAGGTGAGATTGAGCTAAAACATATGATGTTGGTTTCTCATTTTATGAACCTGTTCATCTTTTGATCATGCAAAAATTATATTGGTTTTAAAGACAAACTTTGTTTTTTCATTGATGGTGTTATCTTCATGTTGGTCTTCCTGCTTTGTAGAAAAAGGGGAGTGTGGATGCTCAAGAGAAGGTGGGAAGGGCTCATACTGTTCTAACTCCAAACCTTCTGGAAATCTCATGTAACTTCATTTGAATTTTTCTAAATTTAAGATAGTAATTTTTTCTTTTTCTTTTTCTCTTAAATCTATCCTGTGAGGCACAGTATTGGCAGTTTAGTAGATAAGAAGCCCATGTCTCACAAGTGTTGGTGGGTGGAGCCAACTTGTTTAGAACAACCAATGGAGTTAGGATTAAGACCTGGCAGGTATGAGTGAGTTCTTTCATAGGGATGATTATGTACATATATAAACATATATGCATTGATGTTTATTTCTTTACGTACATATGCATGTGTATGTATCCGTGCGTGTGTTCATTATCCATAAATGAGTTAAGCGGGCATGTGAGTATTTGTATATAAGAGCTGAGTGCATATAGGGAACTGTATCACAACTTGAGGTGTCGTATCATCTTTCAGGACTCGGATTGCTTACGGTAGAACACGCCATCGAGGTTTGTATGTGGAAAAGATATATGGGCCCCACCTGATGTATCTGTTTTATCAACGTTGTCTATTCATGAATTTCATGTCTTTTTAGTGCATGAGCCAAAAAATAAACAGATCCAAAGCTCTTAAGGGGACATTGAGGAAACAGTGGAGATTGAATGCCTACACCATTGAAAACTTCTAGGTACCAAGCTTTGGATCAAGCTGATATTGTGTTTTCCCATCATACAAGTCTGTGTGACCTTATGAATGGGTTGGATAGCAAATAAACAGCATTGTGGCCTTGGGAAGGTTTAAACAGTGGGTGTCATTATCCTCACTGCTTCTTAGATTGTGGTCCAGTTAGGCCATGAATTTGTCTCTTTTTGGGCTCATGCATTAAAATGATCTGAAAAACATGAATGGACAGCGTGGATGAAATGCAAAAATCATGGTGGGGCATAGAGATCTTTTCCACTTATATATGGTGCTGTGTTGTACACTAGGCAATTGAAGTCCCATCCTTTCCACTAGCACCTAACTATAGTAGGACATCAATAACATGAAAACTATAGGCCCCACTATTAAGATCACCCCTATCGCATAGACGGGGCGAGGCTATTGACATGGGTCTGGTTCTAGGGAATGTTGGCTGGACTAATGTCTTTAATTGGTCCATTCAAGTTGGTCTTAATTTTGATTTTATTTCTCATTAAATGTAAATGAAGTTTATTTTATTTTTTAACCTTAGAAATTCTCGTTATTAGAATTTCTATATATGTTTTATGTTGATTGAATTTTTTTTCCTATTAGGTGAAAGAAAAATAAAAAGAAAATTACTGCTGTTTTTTTTATACAATAAATTTTTCGACGGCTATAAGACATCTATTTTCTCTTTAAAATAATAGAATACCAATGGATCTACACCGTCTGGAAGGGAGTTTGAACACAATTCGACAACGATCAAGGATGGTTGATGGCCGTCTGAAAATTGTGTAAAATGTACTTTAGGATGGCTATGGACCGTGTGTTTTTTAGACGATCCATCACCGTCTTTTATTAACAACGGTTATAGACAAGTCGAACAATTTGACAATGATCAAGGACGGTTGATTGTCGTCTGAAAAAAGGTGTAAAGTGCACTTTAAAGACGGCTAGGGACAGTCTGTTTTTGATAGGGTCCATCACTGTCTTTTATTCACGACGGTCATGGACACTCATGTAAGTTTTAGGACACAGCAAAATATGACGGCTGTTACGACGGTCCGAAACCGTCTGGAACGACAGTTTAAGACGGTTTTCAACCGTCATTTTTTCACTGTTTTGGCGTAGTGTTGGGTTTATCCGAGGTATCCCAAGATTGGGAATTTTCAGCCAACATGTCCAAGTAACTCCAAGCCTCATCTGGATTTTTACTCATAAACTCGCCATTGCACATCATCTCTACAAATTGGCGCATATTAGAACTTAATCCATCATTAAAAAAATTAATAATTCGCCAACTCTCATAGCCATGATATGGGCAAGCAAGTAGGAGGTCCTTAAATCTCTCCCAACATTGAAAAAAAGATTCACCCTCTTTAGCCGAGAAATTCATTATGGCTCTTCAAAGGGTGTTCGTTTTATGAGCCGGGAAGAACTTTTTCAAGAATTCCCGGGTCATCTCAATCCATGACCCAATCAAATGTAGTCTAAGAGAGTGAAGCCAATCTTTGGCTCTTTCTTTCAATGAAAAAGGAAAAAGTTTAAGTCTAATGGTATCTTCTGAAACATTGGCGTACTGCAAGGTAGCCACCACTTCTTCAAATTCTTTCAAGTGTAAGTATGGGCGGTCAGAGTCTAGCCCATGGAACTTTGGTAAGAGTTGAATTACACCCGGCTTTATGTCAATGTTACCCTCGTTTGGTGGTAGAACCACACAAGAGGGTGTAATTGCACGGGCTGGTTGTAGGTAATCCCGCAATGATCTCAATGGAGGGACATTATGTACCTCATTCTCTCCTACTCCTTCTTGATTTGCGTTTGTAGTTGGAGTTGGGGGGGGGGGGGGGGGATTCCTTAAAGGTGTTTGATCCATACTCTCCAAACTTTCACAATGCTCTTGGTAATTTCGGACTCGTCTATGGACTGACAATGGTCCAACTAAACCACCTTCAGATTGGAGACGATCTGAGTGGTTACGTTCCCAACAGGGACATAAACCACTCAACCAAAAACTAAAACTAGTCCTAAATCCTAGAAATCTAAAAATAGAAAATCTGTACAAAGCTAAGTTAGAAAGGTATCACCTGATGTGCTTTCAACTAGAAAGAAATCCTACAAAACCAAACAGTTTGTTAGTTCTAAAAAAAAAATCAGAAAACCTATCTACTTCTACTTCTACAGCCACTAAAACAATTTGAAAACCGTTATCTAAGTTCCCCGGCAACGGCGCCAAAAACTTGTTCGCTCGCCTCAAGTGTAAGGCTGCGATGTAGTAATAAAACTCGGTAAGACTGAGGTCGATCCACAGGGAATTAGAAACAACTTTCAAACTATTCCAGCAACTCAATTTTGTAAGAAATAAGATTCAATTGAGTAATTAAAGTAAAACAGAAACTTAATGAAAAATCAGTAATTTAAGGTACTAAGGCATTCAAGGATCCACTTGTAGCAATCCCATGTCAATCCAATCAATCCAAGTAGAGAACACAACTAGATTTGAAGTCCTATCTCTCATCTAGTTAGAAAATAAAGCATTCAAACACATTCAATTCCAATCAAGCTGAACTTCCAAGTTCTAGTCCCATTCAATCAATGTAGAATTCAAAATCATAGCCTTCGGAGTAACAGCCATCCCTATGGACTATGGCCTGCTCAAGGATTACTATAATTCGAATCTAAACAAACATCATATGATAATCTCAGAGAATTGTAAGGAATTCATGTCCGGAGCATATGAACTCTCATAAGACATCTCAAACTACCAACTTAAGAACTAGAATATGAAAAATCCAAACTTGAATTGAAAATTACTTGAATTAACTTGAATCAAACATGAAATTAGCTACAAGCTTCACCTCTCAGCCTTAGCTGAGAGATTCTAGCCGAGCATTGTCATACTACAACTAGAACTCAAATAAGAAAGCATAAAAACTAGAAAAATCGAAAATTGGAGGGTTGCTGACGCTCCACGATGACTTCCGTCCGTTCCCACGACCTTCCTTGGCTTCTATGATGACCTAGGAAGAGCCCCTAGGTGTCCTTTTATAGTGTGGAAGCCCCTTGCGTCGGAAACATCCAGAAATTGCGTAAGGTTACGCATTGCGCAGAAAATTTCGGAGCTTCACGGAGAAGCTTCATTTCGCAGACGACCGGTCGCACGACCGGTCTGAGCCTCCTGACGACCGGTCACAAAACGTGCCTTTTTAGTCCAGAGAGTTTTGCCACAGTTCTGATTTAAATTTTTAATTCAAGGACTGGTCGCACGACTGGTCGTGAATGGTCCAGTGACCTTCTCTGGAAAATTTCCTTCTGTGCAAAAATCGGACTGGTCGGACGACCGGTCCTGGCGATGGACGACTGGTCGCACGACCGGTCTTGGCCTCTGTTTCTGCTTTTCTCCTTTTCCTTCTTTCTTCCTTTCTTCTCTTCTCTTTCTACTTTCTTTGGTCCTTCTTTCTTCTTCATCCAATGGCTTCAAATGGCCCTTTTTAGTCTCCAATTTGATGAAGTCCGCTCTCATCCCTGAAATCACAAAACATGCATTAGATAGGCCTTTTGAGCATGAAAACCGTGCATATAATGTGATCTACTAGGTAATGCAATGTATAAATTGGAGGTTCAACATTGACTCAGTGGGTTGACTCGGTGATTTGACTCGACGGGTTGACTCAGCAGGTTGACTCGGTGATTTGACTCAGCGGGTTGACTCAGTGAGTTTGACTTTTTTAGGTTTTTTTTCTGGTTTTTCTTATGGGGGGTTTTTCAGGCTGATGTTCAGGGGTGAGTTAGGCTATGGATTAAGGCTTACAAGGGTGAGTTTGGCTGAGTTTGGACACAGGATTTAGGGGTATGGTCCTCCATTCATCCAGCTATCTCTACCAACAGTGTAGCCAAAGGTGGGGTGTCTACAGATGCCCCTCTTTTGCAGAGGTTGCGTGCAACCGAATGCCAAAGCGAGTGGACACTCCACTTTTGACCCGGTCATTCATAGATCATGGTCTGAAATCTTTACTTGCCTTTGCATCTGTGCCAGTTGATCGTCTGGAAATCGATCACTCGCACATACCGCGGAAGTTTGGAGAAAACGTTGCGATTGTCCCTGCAGTTTGTTGCAACCTGGGTACCCAATCGCAACCCTTCCATTCCTAATTGGTACTAACATCAGAAAGGTATAGCAGAGCCTCTGCGTCGTAGTCTTACAAGGATACTGACCCTATGATTGATTGTGATGTTTGATGTTTTCCCAGACCACTCCAGGAGTACTTGTTTCGCTTAATTGTGAAAATGGTTAGATGCCCTGCATCATGTAGTCTTACGGGATTCTACTACGCCGACTTGGACTCAGTCAAGGTACTTCAGGCATCCACGCCTAGGTATGTGCGGGTGGACTTTTTCCACCCGATCTGCTAGTTTTGATGCTTGGTTTGCAATTCACTCCTTCCTAAATTATGGTCAAGAATCTTTGTTGTCCTTTGTATTTGAGTCAGTTGATTGTTTGGAGATTGATAACTCGCGCATACCACGGGAGTTTGGAGAAAACGTTGCGATTGTCCCTGCAGTTTGTTGCAACCTGGGTACCCAATCGCAACCCTTCCATTCCCGATCGGTACTAACATCGGAAAGGTATAGCAGAGCCTCTGCGTCGTAGTCTTATGAGGTTGCTGACCCTGAGATTGATTGTGTGATGTTTGATGTTTTCCCAGATCACTCCAGGAGTACTTGTTTCGCTTGACTGTCAAAGTGGTTAGATGCCCTGCGTCATGTAGTCTTACAGGACTCTACTACGCCGACTTGGACTCAGTCAAGGTACTTCAGGCATCCACGCCTAGATATGTGTGGGTGAACTCTTTCCACCCAATCTGCTGATTTTGATACTTGGGTTACAATTCATCGTTTCCACCTGTTCAAATGGTTTCTTTGACTGAGCCTTTTGGCTTTCATCTTTTCGTATCTTGGCATGTGGTACGATCGCACTGACACTGGAGTTCAGTTCGACCGTACTTTGAGTGCATTGGATCCGATGGTCTCCGGGGAAACCACGAGACATTGGATCTTATTTGATTTTTGCGTCGGCTCCTACCCAGAGATATGGAAGATCTCCTGGTGTTTTAGAGGTAGAACGCTCTACCGGGAAAATATTTTTGGATTTTTGAAAAGATACCCACTCTGGGGAGTGATACTCCGTGGGGTTTTTATTTGCAAATAGGAATATTATTATTTTTTTCTTTTGAAATGGAAATCTGGTCTGCACGTGCCTCCACTAGGGATGCCTATGGGGTCTTTGGCTAACCGACTTTTATTTTGAAAGCAGGTAAACATGATGATTGATGCGATGGATGCTGATGCATGGAGATGCATATTTGATGATGGATGCATGGCTTGGCTCATTCTCTTCCAGTTTGATGATTTTGCTTTTGTTGCAGATGCTCCCCTGGGGTTTTTCTTTTTTATACGGGCGTTTGGTCAGCGGGTTGGTCAAGATCACAACCCGTGGTCGATCAGGTCCATCGTCTCAAGATGTTGTTTCTTTGCTAATGAGAATGTACGAGGATGTTACCCGACTTCAAGATGTTCTACTGGGCATAAATGCGATTAAGACGGTGCTTGGTCGCCAGTTTTGGTCAAGATTCCAATTTGCGGGCGATTGGATCCGTTATCCCAAACTATGAAGTGAGCGAATTTCGAGACTCCTGAAGTGTAGTGTTGGGGGATAGTGACAATTTTTGTGATTTTTGCAAATATTTGGTCCGAACCTTTACCTGAGTGGTTAGGATAGAGATCAATTATTGAAAACAAAGGAAATATTTTTTGTGTTTTTGAAAATATTTGGTTTGAAAGCAAGGGAAATATTTTGTGATTTTTGAAAATATTTTGCAATGTTTTGGTATTTTATTAGATTTTTCTAAAATGTAGGGAAAAGGTATGGAATTTTCATCCATTTCCAGCTTCTACTGCTGGTAAGGCACCCGATCCATTTTACGTCAGCGAGCAAGACGAGTCTTACACAGTTAAGTGCCAGTAGTTTTACATCTTCGAATGAGGGGATTTTGAGGGTTTTCAGTCAACACACCCACAAAGTTGCCTGTTCCTCATGTGCAATGCACATAGACCACAGATTGTCCAACGGACTCCTTCGGCCACAAAATGAACCACATCCTCACATTTCCCTTTGTCAATCCAGTTTGGGGCCTTACGTTACTCACAATTCCGTGAGGGTGCGCTCCACCTCCCAACAGTGTTAATCCCCTTCATGAGTTTTAAGAATAAGGAATATCCGTCAGATTTAACAACGACTTCCAAATTAAGGTTGTCTATCACGGTGCGTTTAACACGAACAAGATTGTGAGGTTCTGCCTGCCTCAGCCTTTACCTATTTTAGAAGATTCCAGACACCCGTACGATCAAGTGTCGGCCATGTCTGGGACAGGTTGGGAAAGAAAGCCCCCGAGAAGTTAATCCCAGTGTAGTTTTAGGTCTTCGGACCGCTGGAGATAAATTTGTGTAGCTGAAATTGATGGTGAAATTTTTTTTTCTTTATTATATTTTTTTTGTGATTTTTTGAAATATTCCAGGCTGTTAAATCTCAATTTGAGCGATCAAGATTAACGTTGGTTTTTATTGAAAATCTCTTGGGATTTTATTCCTGACGTAGTTTAAGGTCTTTGGACCAAAAATATGTACAAGCGATGCTGGAAATCACATTTTTTTGTTTTTTAGAAAATGTCCGGAGTCATCAAATCTTGATGAAGACCGATGCCGGTTTTTATTGAAAATCTCTTGGGATGTTGATCCCAACGTAGTTTAAGGTCTTCGGAGCGCAAAACTGTACAAAACAGGGGAACACATTTTTTTTATTTTTTTGGAAAATATCCGGAGTCGTCTGATCTTGATGTGAGCAAACAAGACCGACACCGGTTTTTATTGAAAATCCCTTGGGATGTCGATCCCGACGTAGTATAAGGTCTTTGGACCAAAACTTTGTACATGCGATATATATATATATATATATATATATATATATATATATATATATATATATATATATATATATATATATATATATATATATATTGTTTTTCAGAAAATGTCCGAGGTTGTCGGATCTTGATTTGATCCAGACTGATGCCGGTTTTTATTGAAAGTCCCTCGGGATCTTGATCCCGACGTAGTTTAAGGTCTTTGGACCAAAAATATGTACAAGCAAGCAGCAATCAAGGCTGGAGATTCCGGGGATTCTTCTTAGAATGGTTCGGATCATCAGGTCATGACTTTAGATGGTTGAGATCACTATTTTACCAAGTCAATTCTTTTTCTTTTCTTGAAAAATTTCATGGAACTTTTTCCACATCATCAAGCCAATTTCTCACCAATTTCTCACAAGATGAGATTTTGGTGAGATTCCTTACTTTCTCTTATCATTCTCTTCCATCACTTCATTCTTACAAGGAGGTACAAGATTCACTTGCAACCACCCTTCCCAAGGAGGAGTTCTTCCTAAGGAGAGAGGGTGAGGGGTCGTTTCAAGTAGGTGGGAGGGAGGACGGCCCCCTGGGGGCCGCCCGGACCGTCTCTGCCCACTGGTTTTTCCAGTGGGTCGGGTAAAGGGGTGCACTCCCCTTTTCTATATAACATGGGGCACCCTTGGCCCCTCCAACGTGCAATCTCTCTTTTCTCTCTCTCATACTCTCTCTTTCTTCAAGTTTTTTCTCTCTCTTTTGGTAGTTCTTTGCTCTTTTCAAGTGGTGGGCCTTAGTGAAGCTTTGGGACAGCGAGGTGGTCCCCCTTTGGTGAGTGGTAAAGGTATGGACCACTCCCTTTCTTTCTTATCTTTTTCCTTCTTCCTTGTCTCTTCTCATGACTCTTTCTTTTTCCATGTAGCTATCCCAAAAGGAGTGAAGGTGGGCCTACGTAATTTTGGCCTTTTTCTAGATCTCAAATCTCTTCCTAAGGTGGTGCATGGAGAAGGACATTGCAAGCTTCCATTTCATTCTTTCTTTTCTTCTTTCACACTTCCTTCATGTGTATGTAAAGGGTAATTTTTTCATGTCCATCAAGTGTGCATGGCAAAATATCCTATCTTTCTTCATGGGAGTTGGGCCTCTTTTCATGTGTATCAAATGGGCTCAAAGTGAAGTCATGGCCCTTGGTGTATTTGATGGGCCCAATGCTTCATTTTGGGCCTCCTCTTGCTTTCTTGCCCTTGTAATTTTTCCTTAGAACTTTTTCTTTTCTTTTCCATCTTCTTTTCAAGGTTTGGGCCCATGGGAATGGTAGGGCCCATCTCAAGTTTTGGGCTCATGGGGCTCACTTTGGGTGGCCCCATCTTTCTTCACATGTGTATGGACAAAGGTGACTAGCCCATTCTTCACTTGGATCTTCAAGTGGGCTAGATTTCTTAATTGGGCCTTTATGGACAAGTGGCCCAAATCTCCCACCATCTCTTGATTATGATGTACATCCTTATGTACAAAGTGAGGTGGGCCCCTTAGGATTTTCCATATGGATGGGATTTTGGGCCTTCATTGAAACTTGGATTTCTTTGGACCATGTGTGCACCACTACACTTTGTTCATGTAAGATTTTTCCTTTCATACTTTTTCTTTTGATGGATGGAGGACTTGAGTTTCTTGAGCATTTACAAGTCCCATGAGTGAGTTGTCTCAACGATCTCACTAGGTTCAAATGGTTTTTCCATGTGGTAAGAAAGTGGTTCTCAAGAGTTTCCCTTTAATATTATCAACCTCAAATGGATGATCCTCCTTCAAGTGAGCTATCGATGCAACCATAACTCCTTGAACTTCTCTTTGGGGTGCTTGGTGGGTCATCCACCATCATTCTCAAGTATGAGTGATTTTTCTTTCAATTTGTGAGAAAGAATGATACCCATAAGTTGCCCAATTTTGTCCCATGCTTTGGGGCATTTTGGATTTTGATCTTCAAGTGGGCTATGTATACCATTCTTAGCCATTTTCATGATGGTTGGGTGACTTATCAAGCCATGCCCTCTTGTGCTCAAATGGTCCCCCTTTTTAGTAAAGAAATTGGTGCTCATAAGTTGCCCAAACTTGTCCTTACATGGGCATTTCCAACTTTTATTCTTCATGTGGGCTATGTGCATCCAATTTTTACCATTAGCTTCTTTGATTCATAAGTTTGTGGGTAGACCGCCATGTTGTATTCTCATAGTCAAAACTTTCCTCAAGATGATGCACATAGGGGTGCCCATGGTTAACCTGTGAATGGGTCCTCATGTTCTTCAAGTGGGCTATGTGCTCCCTCCAATCCATTGAGGTGAGGAATTTGGGTTGCTCTTGGGGGCCCACTTCCTTTCTATTCCCCACTTGTCCATGTACATGTGTAAAAAGATGGAAGCATCTTAAGTGAGGATCATGGCCTTAGTATAAAAAGTGAATCAATCCTTGGCCACATATGAACTTTGAAGAGGGACTCATGTGAAGTAGGATTCTTATCTCCTGTTGATCTCATGGCACTTGAGTGCATTTGTTGTCCAAAGTGTGTCCTTAGATGATGGACTTTCCTTGCCTAAGAGATGACATGCAACCTTCTTTAAGGTGGGCCTTGCTTTCTTCAATGGGCCCAACACATATCCTAGGTAACACATGGAGTCGGACTTTGGATTTTGCATTTGAATGTGAGTCCAATCCCATGGGTTTCCTGGATAATAATTTGGATTTTAACGGGTAAAGGATAGGGACTTACCTTGCCAAGCTTGTAGGATTCAATGGCAGACGGTACAAGAGGACGTCGGGTGATTGATGAGGATGATCCCGCCTTCATCATCCGCCGAGGGGCCCATATGTGCTCTTCGGCTCAAGAGCACCAACCTCTTCCCTTCATCAAGGGTTGAGGTACCAGAGATCATTGGGATAACTGGGTGAAACACCCACAGCCTTTGCTTGAACGAGTTCTGGCTAACACTCCTTTTACTGGCCTCCTTACCTTACGCTTCCATAATAACAGTGCCAACCGCATGTTGCTTGCGGCTCTTTGCGAGAGGTGGCGGGATGAGACCCACACCTTTCAACTCCCTTGTGGCGAATGGGGAATAACTCCCCTGGATATATATATGCAAATCGGCTTTACATTTCATGGGGCAGTTGTTCCCCAAGTCGGCTCTCTTGCTCCCATCACTTCCACTGACTGGCTACGGCTTGTTGGTGACGTCCCACCTGAAGATGAATTCCAAGGCCATCGAGTAAAGATGCGATGGTTCTACAACACCTTTGCTACCGTCACCCCCACAACCGAGCTAGAGGCCCTCCACAAAGCATGGGCCATGATTACTTATGCCTTCGGGTCCTTCCTTTTCTGCCACGCGAATGAGAGGGTCGATCCTAAATTTCTTCGCTTGGTTGAGGATCTTCATCATCCCTACAATTGGAAAGGGACTATCTTGACTCATGTTTTCCAGGGTTTAGATAAGACCTCCCGGAATAGCCGGTCATTCACAGGCTTCTGGCCTGTCGTTGAGGTACTTCTTCTTTAACCTTCCTTGGAGACATTTGTCTTCTTTCTTTCTCTGATCATTAGGTGTACCCTTGCCAAGACTTGCTTTTATGACAATTTTGCCCACCTCGCGCCGAGGATACGGGATGACATTGAGCCATCTTTGTATCGTCACATGTATTGGCATCAACAAAATCATCAGCGAAACTCCTGAGTTTCTGGGGACAACTGGCATGCTGACATAGACAGATTGACCGTTGAAGATGTAAGTATCTCGCTTTTCTTATGCCTCATGCTGCACTGTAACTGATCGTGATGACCCCCTTTGCTGTAGCTTGCTCGGATGCCATACGCCAACTTTCCTCTCTACTACACCCCTCAGCGTGTGGAGACTTATGATGCTTCATGCCTCCGGATCATGCTTTCTGACGCTGAATCATTTCAGTGGTATTTGGGTGAGAGGCTGCTTCGACAGATTACGAGGGTGGCTAGAGTCCCTCGTTCTGCACCTCCTCTAGCGCTCAGATCCCAGCTGATGAGATAGTTGATGCTCTTGTGGGCCAGTCCGGGTTTCATTTCACAATCTCGGATCGCGACTATGATGAGTAGTACTTGTTGTATGGCCAGGGGCCTCTGCTTCCTCCGCTCTATGTTCCCGGGGGCCGTCGCAGATATGCTGGAGGCTCAGTGACAGCTCCTTTAATGGATCTTCATCGTCGAGAGCGGGACGAGAGGAGGGATGATGACGACTATGTTGGTGACTTGTAGCCTGCTTTTGTGTTCAGCTCATTTGATGTGTTCAGCTCATTTGATGTATGACCTTCTTCTTTTTGCTTTTACCCTCTTCTGTATCAAAATCTTCTGAATGAATATACAACCTTTAACTTGTCTCAAATTCCTTGATGATGTCTGGATGCTTTGACTTCTGACTCATTTCTTAATGACTTGTGGGAGATGAGACTCCTTAACTGCATGGATGATGACTTGAATGGTTCAGATGGCTTGATTTGGCCCTGTGGGCCCACTTGAGACTTCAGCTTTACTTTGGAGCACCTTTTCTTGATGTTTTGTGAGGCTAAGAAGGACTTCTCATGGTGTGAATGATGACTTGAACGGCTCAGATCGCTTGATTTGGCCTTGTGGGCCCACTTGATGATCAGATCTTGGATTCTGGCCCTTCTTTTAATGATCAAACCCTTGATCTTGCTATTTGATGACCCATGCGAGCTCTTTCATGGTTTAGATGACAATGATCTAGTCTTCGAATGGCTCAAATTGCTTGTGGGCCTCTCTTGATTAACTTTCCCTCCCCTTGACTTGATCAGACCCATTCTGGCCACAGTACTTCGTGATTGGATAGGTGGGGTACCTTCCAAATGATTCTGATCAACCTCAATCGAAATCTAGAATGGATTGGAGCCTTGGGCGGCCCTCAGGGTGCCATCTGCTGATGTGGACTGTCAGACTCACCTACCAACGACCATGGAGCCAATCCCGCAGAGAGAGAGGGAATGCGTCCGTACGGGCGGCCCACAGTGGGCCGCCCAAGACTCGCCTCTTGTGCGGCCTGGGCTGGCTCGTGCTCAGACATTCTTCATAGTCCACTGTCTTTGTCCCCACATTCCTTGCACTCCCAGGTTCGATTGCAGCCATGAATATTCTCTTTGTCTCATCTTCCTTTCTCCTTTTGTCTTCTTCTTGGTTTGTCTTTTCTCAAGCAATGGACGGTGGAGATTTAGGGGCTGTGGGGGCTGTCCATGGTGGGTCCCTCACTTCAGAAAGTGTTGAAGGCTTTAATGATTGAGGGATTTCATTAATAGATGGTGGAGATGGAGTATTGATTGGGGGCATTGACGAGGGGCTAGGTATGGTGGTTGGTGGAGCTTTGAATGGCCCTATTAATGGCAGCCATGCTGAAATTTCTGATTTGAATGGGGCCTTCATTATGGGAGAAATGGATGGTGTGGATGAGATGGGAAGATGGGACATAGGTGTGGCTATGCACCCCTTGAATGTGGGCCACCTGGATGATGTGATTGATGGAGGTGATGGGAGTATGATGGACATAGATGGGTTGATCTCATGTCTGGATGGTATGGATGGTTCAGATGATACCTTTGATGGTTTAGATGCTCTTGATGATGGCCGAGATGTGCGGCATACTTGTTTAGGTGGACTTGATGTGATCATTGATGATGTCCCTCTGATGATGGACGGTGTGGATGCCTCGATGATCCCTTTGATTCGCTAGGATGATGATTGGATTCATGATTTCTTGTTGGAGAGGGCCGTAGGTCCAGATCTGACCGTTGATTCTTCGATCGGGGTTGCCGGGACCCTTCTTGATGGTTCAGATGCATTCTTTGACAGTCAGATTGGCCAGGGTGCCACGATGTGAGGTGTGATATTTGCTGATAGCCCTTTTGATGGAGAGTATCATCCTTCTCCTGATCATCGGTCTTTTGCACACTCTGTTCATGAGGTGGGCCAGTATTCTCATGCGGCTGAGGTCGTGGCAGTTTCAGACAGTGATGCGACTATATCAGACATAGCCGTTACTGAGGGCAGGTCAGGGGCTGTCGAGTCTGCAGAGGTTTCAGCTTTTCCTTCTCCTTCGCCCATTGATCTTTCGATTCTCGATGAGCTGTCATTGATTTCTAGGCCTTTTGTTCTAGAGGGGGTACCTGTGAGGACTTGTCAGCTGCTTCCTCGTCCTTCTTGCTCGCCACGGCTGCTTGCTTGGCTTGATAGCTTGTCAGCTTATGAGATTCGAGATTTGGAGTCCTATGGCTTTGGCAGTTTGATCCATATGGCTAGAGTTGAAATTGACTGGAGGATGCTCGGAGCTGCATTGATTGACTGAGTCCCCTCGTTGAACTTGTTCGCGTTCAACGACATGGAGATGGGACCCTCTTTGGAGGAGCTTGCGCGCTTGACAGGCCTACCTTTGGATTATACTCAGTATTTTTCGTCGAAGACATTGCCGAAGACTGCCACACCGCAGAACTGGTTTGGGATCCCCTATCTGGTTCAGCCTGCAGCTGCTGGCCAAGATGCTGTAGTGTTCTCCTTGGACTTGCTGTATGATCTTTTTTCAAGTCCTCGGAGTGTGGCCGGATCTATTCTTGCTCGGAACGCACTGATGTTCTGCTTGATAGCTGAGGTGCTATTCTCGAGATGGCGTAGGTCCCAGACTCCTTTGCTTTTTGAGGTGATGGGCCAAGCTACCCGACGGTAGGGGATCATTTCTCTCATCCTGGCCGAGTTGTTTAATGGGCTGACTGACTGTGCCCTAGGCCGCACTCGTGTCCTTCGCGGTTGCTGTGCATTTCTTCAGGTCTCTTTTCTGCACCTTTCTTTTCTTGTCCTTTTTTAGGAATTGCTTTGTTCTAGCTGAACTTCTTTTCCTTCTTGTGATCAGGTCTGGCTATGGAAGCGTCTTTCGCTGACTGTTCCTGTACCATTTCCTGGCGCCCGTCGCCCAGACCTTATGCTACACATCATGGAATTTCTTCCTCATACGGCTAGGATGAGTGAGCCTTTGTGTCGTAGGATGTTCACTGATCTTCGTGACTGGAATGTTCGTTGGGAGTCATCTTGGCTTTCACTTCCTCCAGTGCTTTGTGATGCGCATCGCCTTCCTCTGATGTGGTAGGCTTTCGATCTTACTTTTCTTACCACCCTATCCGGTTCCTGCGGCAGTTTGGATATGAGCAGGATGTTCCTCTTTTTGCTTTTACGGGTATTGGGCGTCGAGCACTTCCATCCAGAACCTCTAACTTTAGGACTCAGGTCGATGGATCTTGGCGAGTTACTTGATTGCCGATTTGCTTGGTTTTGAGCTGCGGGCTTTTCCGATGGCGACCGCCCCATATTAGTACTGGGTTGCTGAGCAGTCTCTGTATCGATGTATCCCTTGCTGGCACCAGACTGCTGATGAGGATGAGCAGGATATCCTCGGAGATGCCAGCTCTTCATCTGGTTTATATGAACCCTTTGAGGAGCGCCCATTCATCGATCCTGGTTTCCTTTTGGCCACTCATTGCCATTTGTTGTCTGAGATTTTCGCACTTCGGTATCATTGTGAGATGATGTCGAGGAGGTTGGCTTCCGATCAGAGGTTGTCTGATGAGGAGACAGCGATCCGCAGCCTTGAGCGCGATGAGGTACATTACCTGCGTATGGAGGTGAGCAGGTTGAGAGCGAGACTATTTCATTATGAGTCAGGGGACTTACCTGATATGGCCGAGGAGGAGGGTAGAGATTGATTATATTAGCCACCTGCACATTCTTTTTTGCATGGTATATGATTGATGATGATGCATTTTTTGTGTTTTTTGAAAAAGATGACATGATATGTGTAAAAGAAATATGCTGCATTTAATGAAAAAAGAGAAAACTACTTGAAAATCTATTGCGCCATGAGTTGCCTTATGAGTGTGTGTCTGGATTTTGTGTCGGGATATAGGAATCAGAACTAGGGCTCGGCCAATGCTTTGACCGATGTCTCGAGATTTGACTTGTGTGCTCCTTTGGTTCACTAAAGGTGTAGGCAATGGAAACTGTTGCTTCCTAAGATTGTCAGAGTTTGTAGAGCTCTTCGCTCCTGAGTGCACTTCTTCTTGTTCTTGAACTGTGACTGCTTGAACTGATCTGGACTGTCTGATTTCTTGGTACCTGCACTTTTCATTTTTTTCTTTTTCCATTTGAGTCATTTTTGCCTGCAGCGCTCTTTCGAGTTTTCACCACAGCCGGCCTTTTCCCGTCATTTTTGCCCATGGTGCCCTTTCGGGTTTTCACCACGTCCCGGGTGTTTGATCTTGCTTGCCCCTTGGCAGCGATGCTATTTTTACCCTCGGCGCCCTTTCGGGTTTTCACCAAGTCTGCTGTATGCCCACTGTTTTTACTTGGAGTGCCCTTTCGGGTTTTCACTCCGCCCTCTTTGTTTAGCACACATTTTTTTTCTTTTTTTTCTAGATCTTTAGATAACTGTGGCGGCTAGAGGTCGGGAATCCGTCGTTGCCAACCGATGGCAGTCTTTCAGCCTTTATCCTAAGTTACGATGATAGAGCTGTCGGTCTTAGCTACCGACCTTTCTGAGATGGGTGGATGGATAACTGTGTTTCTTCTTGGGTTGATTCTTCTCGAGTGCCTTACTTCGGCTTCCCATTCTTTTTTCTTCTTTTTTTTTGTATTCTTTTTTTCTCTCTTTTTTTTTTAATATTGTTCTTCTTTTTTTTTGTCTTTTTCTCCTCTCTTTTTTTCTTTTAAATCCCCTTATTTGAAACACTTGTTGGTGGACGGAAATGATTTCTCAGAGGTTTTAGCTTCTACCTCTTGACTTCAGCTCTATTAAAGTAACTCTTGATAAAGTCAGAATGACTTACCCGTGAAAGATCTTCACTTTGTCGGCATTGATTGGCTCAGGAAGATCCACCCCTCTCATGCTGGTGAGTCTGAGGGCGCCTTCGGGAAGTACTTTTCTGATGATCAGCGGACCGTCCCACGAGAGTTTGAACTTTCCTCTAGGATCCGGAAGGTGCAACTGTAGGATCTTCTTCATGACCATGTCGCCTACCTTGAAACTTCTTTTCGGACTCTCTTGTTATAAGCCCGAGCGATCCTTTTCTGATAGCACTGTGAATGACTTAGTGCACGCATACGCTTCTCATCTGCTAGCTGTAACTGATCGAATCTTGCCCGTTACCATTCTCCTTCTTCAACTCCGCTTTCTAGTAACACCCGTAGTGATGGTATTTCCACCTCGACTGGCAGAAATGCTTCCATTCCATAAGTAAGCTCGAAAGGAGTAACGCCCGTAGCAGACCGTACAGACGTTCGATAGGCCCAAAGTGCATATGGGAGCATATCTGACCAATCTCGATAGGTCACGACCATTTTCTCGAGTATCCTGACGATTGCCTTGTTTGCGGCTTTTACCTCACCATTCATCTGAGGACGGTAGGGGCTTGATCGATGACGTTGGATCTTGAATATGCTGAGGAAGTCATCCATCTTCTTGTTGACGAACGGGGTCCCATTATCTGTGATGATAACATTGGGGATTTCATACCGGCATATGATGTTGTTCTTCATGAATTTGATCACCTGGGATGCTGCAATCGTGGTGTAGGAGGCTGCTTCTACCCACTTAGTGAAGTAATCGACTGCCACAAGTATGTACTCATGACCGTTTGATGCTTTGGGACTAATCTTGCCGATGATGTCGAGTCCCCACATGGAGAAGGGCCAGGGGGTGGTCAGGTTGTATAATTCTGATGAGGGGTCATGGATTTGATTCGCATGCTCCTGACACTTGAAGCATTTTCTGATTCTGTTGGGGTCCCAAAAGTCAGTACCCTCTAAAACAAATCAACTGGGCACGTGCTTCGAGAAAATTCCACAAAATACTACCCGACGCACCCAAATACCCAGATTTGCAAAGGATCCAGTACTTAGCCATTTTTTCCGGTGGACCCCACGGATCACCGTGATCAAAACCGACCAGAATCAAGCAGAGGCATCCTTCATGAATTATGATAAGCAGTGCATGACGATCCACTGAGAAATGGGCCCCACAAGCCCTCCGTTTCGTAAAACCCAATTTTGCAAGACACGGGTACGTCAAGCGCACCCATGTATTCAGCCTGACGCACCCTTAAATTCATGAAAATTCGACAAGTGGTTTAGGATGTGTTAGAACTTAGGGAATGAACATCCTCTGGAAATGTGGTGTTTTGCTGATCTGGGGTTCTGAATATAGAAACATTTGTAGACAATCACAAGCATTCACAAAATACACAAGAGAAGAGATATCGCAAGGCGAATTTTATTCCAGAGATCCTGAGATCTTGTACATTCCAGGCCGTGATCTGGCACGAGCCCTTAATTACATCGAATGATCGATGACCCTTGATTAAAAGGCAAAAGACTAGTCAGCGGGGACTATGGTCTCAGAGTTCATTGGTCACGGAGACCTGTGTTTTGGTGGTCGCGGAGACCTGTATTTGTATGGTCGCGGAGACCTGTGTTTGTTATAGACTGATCCACCTTTGTACGAGTCGGATGTCTATGTCCCATGTTTTGACCGGAGATCCGGGCTGAGACTGTCAGGGTTTTATGACTGAGATGGACGACTCTGGGCCCGCGCCTGTCAATGTTGGGACAGGTGACCTCGGGAAGTCCATTCTACAGTTGTGTGTACCTGCGCAGCTCAACCAGCGGATGCCGTTTGGATGGGTAGGGCATCGACCGTTCTTGGAATATCAGTTTTTAACAGATTGTGTGTGATAGTTCAGAACTCTCCTGGTGTGGTTTATCGTGTTAACTATAGTCCCCTTTGCTTAGTCCAGGCTTGAATTCGGGTCATATTATGATAATATACGTAATGATGATGCATCAGTATGATTCTGGGCGCCGACGGCCTCTTTTCGGGAGAATTGTTCCATTCAGCTCGTTGGGTCGGATCGGACTCCGAAGGCTTGCGTTCTGCTCATTGGGTGGCCCGGATGGGTCGTTTGACTGCTCCATCGCGTCCGGAACGTTCGGAATACCCAAAATAGGCTCAAACGGGGCTTAAAAATGTTATAAAATGAGGATTTAGGGGTGCTGGAACGAATGCGCAAAGTGCTGATTTTCGCGATCCGCTGGCCTGATTTTATCGATGCGCTGGGGCCAGTGCGTCCATAAATGATTTTCATGATGCGCTGGGTAATTTTATGACGCGCTGGAGCCAGTGCGTCCTTAAAATCTAATTTTTCGATCCGCTGGCCTATTTTGCGACGCGCTGCGGATAGTGCGTCCTTAAATTGCAATTTCCTGATGCGCTGGGCTACTTTGCGACGCGCTGGGGCCAGTGCGTCCATAAAATAGCTTTGACTCGAAAAACTTATACTTTTATGATCCGCTGGCCTATTTTATGACGCGCTGGAGCCAGTGCGTCCTTAAAATGCCCCAATTGATGGTTTGTGTAATCCACCAAGGACTTTCCTGATGCGCTGGGTCACTTTTATGATGCGCTGGGACTGGCGCATTGAAAAAGATGACTTAGTCATTCCTCCGGACCTGGTGTGATCGGAGGTGCGATTTCCGGCGAGGGGTTCCGGCGGTCGGAGAAGGATTCCGGCGGTCGGCAAAGGTTTTCCGGCGACGAGGTCCTCTCTCTCTCTCGCTGAATGATGCAAATGAGGTGGTGGGCGGGGTATTTATAGGTAAAGTCGCCCAATAGGCGGTCGACACGTGTAGCGCGTCGAGAAAATGGGTCGGCGCGTCGATTAAAGCCACTCGGCGCGTCGAGAAATGACCGAGTTCGGAAGTTGATTCTCAGGGCGCACTAGCTGTCAGCGCGGCCTGAAATTGGCTGATTTTTGGATGCGCTGGACGTATTTTGGGACGCGCTGGGGCCAGTGCGTCCTGAATTTCGAAATGGTTGAATTACACGATGCGCTGAGTGAATTTGTAGACGCGCTGGGGGCAGTGCGTCCTGTAATTCAAAATCAGAATTACATGATGCGCCGGGTGAATTTGTAGACGCGCTAGAGGCAGTGCGTCCTATAATTCAATCAGTCCGATTTTTGTGATGCGCTGGGGGATTTTTATGATGCGCTGGGGGCAGTGCGTCCTAAAATTAATTTCTGGATGCGCTGGACGTACTCGTGCCCTTCCAATTTTGGGTTTTGCAAATTGGAGAATTTGTGGGGCCCGCCTTGTGATGAATACCGATGCACTGCTCCTATCTCTTGGTAATTGAGGTAATCCCCCTATATTTTGACAGTTTTGGTCACGGTGTCCGGTGGGGTCCACTACCGACTCAATTTCCTATTCTTTTGGTTAAATGCGTGTTGCGATTTTCGACGCGGTCTTCGATGCACTGGCCCTTAATTCAATAAAGTGATGATTGGGGTACCCATACTCATTGTTTTGAAGATCTTCACTTTTGGGACCCCAACAGATGCCCCTCCGACGCGTTGGGATGGACGAGCGGCGGTCCATGGCGACGCGTCGGATTTTCCGGGTCCCACTATAAATAGGGCCGCCCATGTCATTTTGTCATTTCACTGTTCATTTTCGACGACCGGAGCTCTTGGCCAGCGCATCCATTTTTCGCCAGCGCATCGATTTATTGTCTCCAGCGCATCGATTAAATAGGTAGCGCGTCGAAGTATTTGAACTTTGGGTGTTTTATCGATGCGCTACACATAGCGCGGCCATTTAACTAACTTCTGAATTTTCTGAACGCGCCATAGAGTAGCGCGTGCTTAATTCCCTTTTAGCGACGCGCTAAGTCCAGCGTACCGTCCCGTGCTGTTAAACTCATGCGCTGGGCTCAGCGCGTTGAACTTTGTAATTTTTCGATGCGCTGGGTTCAGCGCGTAGTCATGCCTCAGAAAACTCTTTTTATTGACGCGCTGGTGGATTTTACCATTTCTTGGACGCGCTGGGCCCTGTGCGTGCGACTTTGGGACTTAGTGAAATTTACTAAATCTGTTACGTAAACCGGATCCCACACACATCTCCGGACTTGATCAATTGGCCCGATCGCAAGGTGCGTTCAGGCCAATAGGCGCTGATCTCTGAGTTGGAGAAGTTGTCCAATTCCGGTGTCCTATCTTGGTGTGCTTATCGTGGCTTAACAGACTTACTTGCGGGTTCATTTGACCGTTGCTCACGATATTTGGGATTTGTTCCGGGTGCGTGGGGTCTCATGCACCCTCCTATTAAACCAGATCTGCTTTGAGTATCAACAGGGCATGTGAAACCTCGCGCACCTAACCCGTGGGCTTCGGTGGAGTCTGCGGTTTCCGCGGGTTTCGCACCGGCGGTCCGTCGTGTCTCCAAAGGGTGTGAACCCCCATGCCTCTATTGCGCGTTCGCGCATGCGTGCCAGTCGTCTTATGGAGGCGTAGGGTCTCATACACTTGGGAGACTCCCTGGCTGCTTTAATTTAACGGGCAATTCTAATGATGATTTTAAAGTGTTGTTTCGAGCATACCTTTGCATGTTGTTTCTCGGCTTTTCTGGCTTTGCGCGAGCGGTTTTGGTGCATTTTTCTTCTGTCGGACTGCCTTACGGGTTCATCTGTCTTGTTCTTTAGCAGACAATGGTCATAACCCGTGCTTCCCTTCGCGCGGCTCGTGACTGCATGGGGCGGCTCTTAAACGATCTGGACCAACCCGAGGCTTGGTCATCTCTTGCTACTCAATGCGATGAGGTGGCTGAAGCCTCGACTCGCCTTGGCGCTGAATCTCGCCCGATCCTCCGGGCTATGCAGAATATCTCGGCGATGGCGGGCATCTCCGATGAGCGCAAGGAGGCTATATCTGGCTACATTGGCGATTCTTCTCTCCTGGAGGAATTGGCGGTACTGGAGGCGGCGGAGCCTTCTCTGGCTGCTTCCTTTCTGTCCCTCTCGAAACGTCTCCACTTCCTAAGGGACGAGAAGAGGGAGAGTAGGAGGTTCCTGGCTTGGCTTATTCCCTTGGCGGAGGCCGAATACCCGGATCGTCGTGCCGGTATTTGGAGGATGGTCAGGGCGGCTCTCCGGGAGCATGATGACTTGGCGATTGACTTGTCTGCGATAAGGAACTACACCGATGCTGAGCATTTGAACTTCGACCTTGTGCAACAATGTATCTCCATCTTGGTGGACTTGGTCTACAAGGAGGCCCAGATTCAAGCGAGGGTCGATGAGCTGAGGGCTCGAGTTCTTCCTCTGGTGCAAGACTGAAATTTTCGTTTTCTGGCTTGGGGAAGGGGGGGGGGGGGGGGGGGGGGTCCCCACAATTTTGGATCATTTGATATTGACTGTCGGCTTTTTATCTTTTCAAAACAATTGACTTTGAATGGTTTGGGCTTTGGCATGGCCCTCGTGGTTTAATGAATGCTGATCATACTTTTCCGCCTTATTTCCGTCTTTTGGAAGCTTGTGCGTTTGTGATGATGTTGTTTGCGGGTGTTGTCATTTCGTTTCATTTTCATTGGTTGGTGATGTTGCGCATTGGCCTGGATCGGTGCTTGTTCTTCGCTTACTTGTTGCTTCTCATGCTTTTGGATTTCGTGAATGCTTAATGGTCTTTATGAGGATATTTTCACGTGCTCTGTACTTAAGCCCCTTTTCTATGCCATCGCAGATTATAATGGCCAGCGACCCTTCGCAAGCCGGTCCTTCGGGTCCGTCTCAAACTCCATCCAAGCGTAAGCGGGCTGCTATCAAGCAGGCTTCCAGACCATCTGCTGAGAACCCACAGTGGTTTTTCCCGCTTGAGACATTCAATTTCTACGAACGTATTCTGACCCTTCCGAAGAATGTCCAGCGAAAGATACTTTGCGACAAGGCCTTACCGCCCCCTCCTGATGAGGGTACCCAGGAGGAATGGGATGCGTGGTACGCTCCCTTACAAGGCTTTCGGACTGATGAGGCTGTCGGGTCCGAAGAGGGCGAAGCGAGCCCAATTGAGCCTGCTCAGTCTGCCAAGCGCGGTCGTCCAAAGACGACCGGGAAGAGCGCCAAGCAGATCTATATGGAAAATCAGACTAAGTCGAAGTCCGACAAAATGAGGGTTGTCTGGTCTTCTGTGAAGCTGCCAGTATCATCCCTTGTAATCCGCAACCCTTATACGAAGCAGTTCATCCGTTTTCCTAAAAGCTTCCAGAGATATCGCTCTCTACCAAGCATCGAGCCCTCCGATATACGTCGCGCAAATTCTTTCTATAGTGTCGACTCCTGGACGTCCATTCCAGAGACGTTCGTCAACTGTGCCATATCCAAGAACGGCACGCAGCAGTCTGTCCTTGAGGAGAAGGACATGATATTTCTGGAACCGAACCATGACCCCCATCTGCCCTTTCCGACTCATTATTACGAGACCCTGCTGTTGAGCTATTAATTGTGCATATTTTAACCCCAATTCATCACTCATTATGCATGGTTTTCATAATTTAAAGACTAATCAAATACATGTTTTGTGGTTGTAGGAATGAGAGTTACTTTGCCCAATTGATGACCAAAAGAGCTGATTTAGAACCTTGGATGAAGACCCAAGGAGGGCTGAAGGAAGAAGGAAGCAAAGAAAGAAGCAAAGAAAGAAGAAAATAGAAGAAAGAAAGGAAGAAAACAAGAAGAAACAGAGACCGACCGGTCTTGACCGGTCGGCCAAGGAAGCCCGACCGGTCTTGACCGGTCGGCCATGCTTGCTGGAGTAATGCCAAAGAGGGCCTGACCGGTCGTGACCGGTCGGCCAGCCCTGTCCGACCGGTCGTGACCGGTCGGCCATGCAAGTTTCAGATTCCAGTTTCTAAAACAGCAATGTATTCCCGCACCTGGTTTTTTGGACCAGTTTTCTGGGCCGATCTTGATGATATTTGGAAATCCAACACATCCATGTCGAAGAGGAGCTCGACGCCGAACTAACCCAAGTGGTTTCGTGTCGATCGGAGCTACGGATTGATCGTGGTGGCCAAAACAATACGAACTGTCCAGAAAGTTCCAGATTTCGCTGTTCCACTCTGGGCCGGTCCAGGTGGCCCATCATTGATGATATGAAGAATCTACTTTGACCATCTTTTATACCACATCCATATATGAATAACCACAAAAGTTTCAGATCAAAAGGGTGTGTGGTTTGATCGTACCGGTTGAAGAAAGATGGACCATCCAGAAAGCTCCAACTGCGCAGAGTTTATAAAAGCCCTAATTGTTCTAATTTTCGGACCACATTCTGAGATCTTTTTGGACAATCTAATCCGTCTATCATGTAGAGGAGAAAGTTTTCTACTCATGTTCAAAATTTGAGATCAATCCGACCTCTGTACACTCCGGAGCGTTGAAAGCAAGATGACTGGTTCTGAAGGTACCCGAAGTGCGCGATTTTGAGAGGCGGTCGGTGATGTGATTGGTGGGCCCATTCAGAGGACAATCTTGGAAATCTAAATCATCTATGAGGAAGATCACATTACAAGGAAGCTACAAATCAATTTTGAAGGCAATCCGACCATTGGTTAAGCCGTACCAAGCGAAACAAATTCTGCTATGTTGCTGTACTAGTGCTGCACTATAAAAGGAGGTGCTCTCTTCTATTCCAGGAAAACCAAGGACGTGGGGAGCAAGGAGTTCAAGTCATAGGAGGCTTCCTAGCCTCCTCTAGCTAGTTTTTCTTCCTTTTCTTAGTTCTAGTTCTAGTTTTTAATATGCTTTTTATTAGCTAATCTCTTAGCTAGAGCTAAGAGGTGAACCTTATAGTTTTCTTATATTGTTTAATTCGTTTTATTGGTTTTAAGATTGGTTTTCATGATTATGAACTAAGGTTTGAAGTTTATACAAGTTTTTAAGTAATTTTTCTTAGTCTTGTGATGACTCACGGATGTTTGGATGAATTACTTAGCCTCTTAATTCGTTTGCAACGGTCTAGACCTGTATGATCTGAGGAATCGGAGTGCGCTCTAGTACTAAGCTCTTCATGAAGGGACTTCCTACCAAAGTTCTATTTTTCTGTTTTTCTGGAATATGTATGGACTGTGCTTGTGATTTAAATCCAGTTCAAATCCTGATCTAGCCTTGTCTTGTGAGAGGACTTGAGGATGGTTATGATTGTGAACTGGACTTATAGGAAAGGGGAATGACCTATGCAATTGAGCATGCTCAGCTCAGCCTTCATTGAGTGAATCCTATGCATAGAACTTACATATGACAGACTGTTTGGTTTAACAGCTCTATCATCCGACTAGATAGACAGGAATGTCGATTCTAGTTGAGAAAGTAAGAAACCATAGCGAATTATGCATCTAAGAAGAGCTATAAGTGGATCCTTGATGCTCTAGTTATCTTTTCATTATTAGATTTTCTATTTTATGTTCAAAACTAATTTCACAAACCTCTTTGATTCTAGTTATTAGGATAGTTGGAATTGTTTACTTCCTTCCCTGTGGATCGACCTCGGTCTTACCGAGATTATTACTACATCGCAACCCTACACTTGGGGAAGCGAACAAGTTTTTGGCGCCGCTGCCGGGGACAGAAGTTGAACGGTTCTAATTGTTCTAGTAGCTATAGAGTAGTCTTAGTTAGGTAGGATTTTCAGTTTTTATAGAAGAAGCTTTTCTGATTTTTTTTTTCTAGATTACTAACAATTTTTTTTTGTTGGATTTTGTAGAACATTGTTGCTGACATATATCTCGCTCTATTGGGTAACATCTCTCCATCTCCCTTCTTTTTGTTCTTTTTTCTAGATTAGGGTAGTTCCAACTCTTTAAAATCTCATTATGGCTGATTGGAAGTGTGGTGCTTATGCATACCTTTTGGAAGATGAGATAACAGACCATGAAATTGAAACTCTTTATGATTGGAACCATTATAAGCATAAGTATTTTTCTAAGACTCAATCTACTTCTCATACTTCCCCACGTAAGACGATACGTGATTACATTAATGAAAACAATACACATATTGAGGCACAACGTAAGGCAATGGGAGAGTATCGGAAAGAGATGAATAATGTTCCACCGGTTAGGACAATGTATGATCACTTGTATGGCTACACATATCAACAACCATCTAAAAGCCCAACATATGACATGCATAATCCAAATTGGTGGGAGCATCAAAATTTCAACTTGGAAGATGAGCCAACCATGGATGCCAACAACTATCCTCAAGAGTTTCTTTCTCATGAGCCGCAACCGACACGAACTCTTGAGGATGTGCTGCAAGAGTTTATGGAAACAACTAAGCAATACATACAAAACCTCTCGCCATCTCAAAATATTGAACCCAACATTGGGAACACCGAATCAATCCCCAACAATGAGGAGGATGAGGTTATCCAAACCCAACCTTCTCTAGATTTAATGACTAAACTTCTAGAGGATATTGATCTCAGTGATCCCACCATTACCATTGATTATGGTAAATCAACTATCTCTTTTAGCTATTTCAATTTGAATGATGAAGAGATTTCAAGGACGGTTGACGAACCCGAGGAATCTACAAAATCTGAAAGTGATAGTTTGATTGCCTACAATGAGGGTTTGAAGGATAATTGTGAATCCATGATTTTTTCTTCCAAAGAGCCGAATGCTTATGAGTCACCAGAAGATATTCTTGCTAGAGAGATGGCTGAAGTCGATATTTTTGAGTCCTTCCACCAACATAACATGACCAATTCTATGGTGGAAGAACTCCCTTGGGTTGAAAATTCTGTTTCTTTGGATGATGAGGTGGCACAACCTGAAATTTCAAAAGATCAACCAATGCTAATGATGTGCTTACCACTGAATCTGAAAATTTTTCTTTAGAAGACCTCCCCTCTATAGAGGAGGAATTTCTTACCCTTGAAACAGAATTTCCTCAATCACTTAGGGAGAACGAGGACCCTTCATTCGACTCTCTCGATTTCCTAGAGGAATGCATGACCCACCCCTATGATCTGGATGATGAGATGATTAAGGAGTTGGATAGTTTGTTAGACATGGTGTCGGTGCCTGAAGAACACCATTCCACTGATTTACACTCTTTACCATGGTTTGTGGAAGCACCATGCAAATCTGATTTGTGGAGGAGACAATCCAAACTGAAAAATACTTAATGAATGTCTCTCCACCATCATGGGTTCTTCAACCCATTGAAAATTCTGATTGGGAGGACCCGTTTTTAATCAATTACAACCCAATTCAGAACTTGAGGAGATATCTTTTTGCTGCTCTTATCTCCTCCTTACATGCGTGTGGTGCATACTATGATTGGACTTTCATGAAGAAACGCACACATGTATACATTCGAGCAGGACTTTGGATGGTCCTCATGAGAAACCTATTGAAATTCATGAAGATCCTGCTCAAATTTGATCATGTAGTCGATCAGACTAATCAAAGGTAGGTAGGTAGGTTAGGATTTCTTTCTGCATTTAGGATTGAATAAGTCTCATTGAGACAATGGAAGATGCTAGAATTGATCAACTTGCTACCTCAGGTACTCTCGTTCTCACTCTCCTTTGTTTTGTGTCATTGCTCTCATGTCATGCATATTGCATATCTTATTACATTGAGGACAATGTAAGATTTTGGTTGGGGGGTGAGATTCCTTAGATGAATCTACTAGCTTTTGTGACATTTCGAGCAATTATGTAGAAAATTTTCGATTTTTCTAAAATTCAAAACTCTTTTGGAAAACGTTGTTTCTATGCATTCAAGATGATACGAGTATAAGAAGAGGAGATACGAAGTGAGTGATGTTGCAAGCTTTAAATTTCTTTTAATATAATGGTTTTATATGTGAATTCCCTTATTTATGTGAGTAATAGAAAAATTTGAACACTTTTACACCTAGTTCACATTACACGATTTTCATGGGTTGAAAGGATTATGTGATTTGTGGATTAACTATACTTTGATTTAAGGTGTTGAGAAACCAAGCCGGGGTACTTTGTCCATCCTTGTCCATGGGAAAATAACGAAAGATATGGATTCTAAAAATCCTATCTAATTTAAAAAGAAAAGGAAAAGGAAGGATGAAATTGGGAATGATGGAAAAATGGTGGAAAATTTCGATTAGGGCTACCTACTACCAACCGGGGGATGGTCTACCCGTAACCAAAGCCGGAAATGGGACGTAGTGTGAAAGTCGTCGGAAGGACGGTAAGACAAATTCCTGTCATAGGCTTGTTGTTGCTCTGTGCACCTTGAAATCCATAGTTTAGTTGATCTATGATGAAGATGAGCCCAGAAACTCATGAGATGAACTTTCACTATGCACACTAGGGTGAATTTGTTCAAGTTCTTCTATTTATCAATCAATCAGTGGGAATTTCATATAAATACTTATTATGTTCTAAGAGTTTAAGGTTTCAACTTCTATCACCTAATTTTTCTGATTTTTATGCTTGTGTATCTTGGAATGTATAGAAGAATAGTTTCTAGAGGAGAGTTGGATTTGGAGAATGAAACTTGTTTCACGCATGTTTTGCTCGGACTAGCAAAATGCTGGTTGGGGGGTGTGTTGAGCTATTAATTGTGCATATTTTAACCCCAATTCATCACTCATTATGCATGGTTTTCATAATTTAAAGACTAATCAAATACATGTTTTGTGGTTGTAGGAATGAGAGTTACTTTGCCCAATTGATGACCAAAAGAGCTGATTTAGAACCTTGGATGAAGACCCAAGGAGGGCTGAAGGAAGAAGGAAGCAAAGAAAGAAGCAAAGAAAGAAGAAAATAGAAGAAAGAAAGGAAGAAAACAAGAAGAAACAGAGACCGACCGGTCTTGACCGGTCGGCCAAGGAAGCCCGACCGGTCTTGACCGGTCGCCATGCTTGCTGGAGTAATGCCAAAGAGGGCCTGACCGGTCGTGACCGGTCGGCCACCCTGTCCGACCGGTCGTGACCGGTCGGCCATGCAAGTTTCAGATTCCAGTTTCTAAAACAGCAATGTATTCCCGCACCTGGTTTTTTGGACCAGTTTTTCTGGGCCGATCTTGATGATATTTGGAAATCCAATACATCCATGTCGAAGAGGAGCTCGACGCCGAACTAACCCAAGTGGTTTCGTGTCGATCGGAGCTACGGATTGATCGTGGTGGCCAAAACAATACGAACTGTCCAGAAAGTTCCAGATTTCGCTGTTCCACTCTGGGCCGGTCCAGGTGGCCCATCATTGATGATATGAAGAATCTACTTTGACCATCTTTTATACCACATCCATATATGAATAACCACAAAAGTTTCAGATCAAAAGGGTGTGTGGTTTGATCGTACCGGTTGAAGAAAGATGGACCATCCAGAAAGCTCCAACTGCGCAGAGTTTATAAAAGCCCTAATTGTTCTAATTTTCGGACCACATTCTGAGATCTTTTTGGACAATCTAATCCGTCTATCATGTAGAGGAGAAAGTTTTCTACTCATGTTCAAAATTTGAGATCAATCCGACCTCTGTACACTCCGGAGCGTTGAAAGCAAGATGACTGGTTCTGAAGGTACCCGAAGTGCGCGATTTTGAGAGGCGGTCGGTGATGTGATTGGTGGGCCCATTCAGAGGACAATCTTGGAAATCTAAATCATCTATGAGGAAGATCACATTACAAGGAAGCTACAAATCAATTTTGAAGGCAATCCGACCATTGGTTAAGCCGTACCAAGCGAAACAAATTCTGCTATGTTGCTGTACTAGTGCTGCACTATAAAAGGAGGTGCTCTCTTCTATTCCAGGAAAACCAAGGACGTGGGGAGCAAGGAGTTCAAGTCATAGGAGGCTTCCTAGCCTCCTCTAGCTAGTTTTTCTTCCTTTTCTTAGTTCTAGTTCTAGTTTTAATATGCTTTTATTAGCTAATCTCTTAGCTAGAGCTAAGAGGTGAACCTTATAGTTTTCTTATATTGTTTAATTCGTTTTATTGGTTTTAAAGATTGGTTTTCATGATTATGAACTAAGGTTTGAAGTTTATACAAGTTTTTAAGTAATTTTTCTTAGTCTTGTGATGACTCACGGATGTTTGGATGAATTACTTAGCCTCTTAATTCGTTTGCAACGGGTCCTAGACCTGTATGATCTGAGGGAATCGGAGTGCGCTCTAGTACTAAGCTCTTCATGAAGGGACTTCCTACCAAAGTTCTATTTTTCTGTTTTTCTGGAATATGTATGGACTGTGCTTGTGATTTAAATCCAGTTCAAATCCTGATCTAGCCTTGTCTTGTGAGAGGACTTGAGGATGGTTATGATTGTGAACTGGACTTATAGGAAAGGGGAATGACCTATGCAATTGAGCATGCTCAGCTCAGCCTTCATTGAGTGAATCCTATGCATAGAACTTACATATGACAGACTGTTTGGTTTAACAGCTCTATCATCCGACTAGATAGACAGGAATGTCGATTCTAGTTGAGAAAGTAAGAAACCATAGCGAATTATGCATCTAAGAAGAGCTATAAGTGGATCCTTGATGCTCTAGTTATCTTTTCATTATTAGATTTCTATTTTATGTTCAAAACTAATTTCACAAACCTCTTTGATTCTAGTTATTAGGATAGTTGGAATTGTTTACTTCCTTCCCTGTGGATCGACCTCGGTCTTACCGAGATTATTACTACATCGCAACCCTACACTTGGGGAAGCGAACAGAAGACTGCAGACCGGTCTTGACCGGTCGGCCAATGGAGCCAGACCGGTCTTGACCGGTCAGCTATTCCTGATGGACCAATGCTAAAGACGTCCGACCGGTCACATGGTTGCTGGATCAATGTTAAACAAGCCGACCGGTCTTGACCGGTCGGCCATGCTTGCTGGAGTAATGCTGAAGAGGCCAGACCGGTCGTGACAGGTCGGCCAGCCCAGTCCGACCGGTCCAGACCGGTCGGCCAAATGAAAAATTAGAAATTTCTATCTTCGGCCCGATTTCCTCTGCGCACTGCGTAACTCTTACGCAGTTTCTCGATTCTTCTGAAGTTGCGGAGCCTCCAGACTATAAAAGGACACCTAGGGATCATTCCTAGGGTATCTAAGAAGGGTTGAAGCAAGCTTAGAAGCGGAGGAAGTGAATTTTGGAGTTCCACAACTCCTTGGAGTTTGTTTTTGCTGTTTTTATGAACTTTTTAGTTGTTTCATGTTTCCTTGGATCATGAGCAGCTAAACCTCTTAGCTAGGGCTAAGAGGTGAAGCTTGTAGTGGATCCAAGATGTTTCAATTCGTAGCTAGTTGGTTTTAAGTATGGAATTCATGATTATGAACTATGGTTTGAAGTTTATACAAGTTTTTAAGTGGTTGTTCTAAGTCTTATGATGACTCATGGATGTTTGGGAGAATTACTTAACTTCTTAATTGGTTTGTATCCGTCTAGACCTGTATGATCCGAGGAATCGGAGTGCGCTCTAGTACTATGATCTTCATGAAGGGACTTCTTACCTAGGTTCTAATTTTCTGATTTTCTGTAATATGTATGGACTGTGCATGAGATTTGAATCAAGTTCAAATCCTGATCTAGCCATGTCTTGTGACAGGACTTGAGGATGGTTATGATTATGAACTAGACCTTTTGGAAAGGGGAATGACCTATGCAATTGAGCATGCTCAGCTCAGCCTACATTGAGTGAATCCTATGCATTACACTTACATATTACAGATTGTTTGGCTTAACAGCCCTATCATCCGACTAGATAGACCTTAATGTCGATTCTAGTTGAGAGAATGAGAAACCACAGCGGATTGAACATCAAGGATTGCTATAAGTGGATCCTTGAACCCCTAGTGCCTTTTTATAATTGTCTACATTCAAATTAGTTTAAAACTATTATTCACATCAATTCTATTCAAAATCTAATTATTAGTTTTCAATAGACGCTTTTGGATGTGTTTGTGAAATCCTACATAAGTCCCTGTGGATCGACCTCAGTCTTACCGAGTTTATTACTACATTGTAACCCTACACTTGGGGAAGCGAACATAATCCACATCCCTCGTGAGGAGAATAAACTCGCTGATTCGTTGGCAAAACTCGCCTCTGCACCAGAATCTGAGTTATCATATTCAATTCCTATCGAGTATCTTCAGAACTCGAGTATCGACCAAGCAACTCTCGAGCAGGTGATTGCGATACATCCGTCTCCATGTTGGATGGATCCCATCATTCTTTATCTTAGAGATGGAGTTCTTCCAGACGACATGAAAACCGCACGACAAATCTGATATCGATCTGCCAGGTACACTTTATAGAATGGGATCCTATTACGTAAGAGTTTTTTTTGCCTTATTTAAGGTGTTTCCACCCAGAAGAAGCACTTCGTGTTCTAGATGAAATACACCAGGGGGCATGTGGTAACCACCCAAGGGGGCGATCCCTAGCGTATAAAGCGATGAGGCAAGGATACTATTGGCCCACTATGAAGGCAGACGCAATGGAACTCTCTAAAAAATGTGACAAGTGCTAGCGATACTCTCCTATACCTCATGTACCGTTCGAACAAATGACTCCAGTTAATAGCCCTTGGCCTTTCGCGCAATGGGGGGTCGATATCATCGGGCCCTTACCTACTAGAAAAGGACAAAATAGGTTCGCGATAGTGGGGGTCGATTATTTCACCAAATGGGCCGAGGCAGAACCATTAGCCAAAATCACTGAGAAACAAACTACTAAGTTCATATGGAGAAATATCATATGCCGTTATGGACTCCCCCACGCTATAATTACCAACAACGGAATACAATTTGACAACGCAGCTTTCGATGAATTTTGTGAAAAGTGAAAGATACGCAACCTCCGCACCTCTCTGTATCATCCTCAGGCAAATGGGAAAGTTGAGGCGGTGAATAAAATCATCAAGCATCATTTGAAAAACAAGCTCAATAAGTGTAAAGGCATGTGGCCAGAACTCCTGCCAGAAGTCTTATGGGCGTATAGGACTACGACTCGTACGTCTACAGGCGAAACTTCCTTCTCCTTGGCGTTCGGTACCGACGCGGTAGTAGCAGTTGAAATTCAAGTACCCTCGTACCGGGTCGAGCAGTACGATCCCACTTGTAATCAGGAAAATCTTCGACTTCACCTTGATCTCTTGGAAGAACGGAGAATTGCCTCCCAGATGCGAGCAGCAGCGTATCAGCAATGATTGCTCGCTATCGTAACACTAAAGTTCGGCCTAGAGCTTTCCAGCTTGGCGATTTAGTCCTCAGACAGAACCTCGGGGTTCCTGCTTGATCGCTTGATCCAAATTGGGAAGGCCCGTATCGAGTCATTAAAATTGTGTGACCCGGCACTTACTATCTTGAAGATATGCAGGGAAGACCCGTACGTCGCCCTTGGCACGTGGAACACTTGCTACAATATTTCCCTTGATTCGATGTAACTCTTAACAACATTCGAATGAATTAAGGATTGAAGAAATCTTTTGGTCACTACTCCATTTACTTGGATTCAAATAGCCCCGAAGAGAATACATACATTCTCTTGGCCAATTGCCTACCTTTGGTAGGGTTAAAACCATCTTTTGGTCGCTACTCTATTTACTTGGACTCGAATAGCCCCGAAGAGAATACCTACATTCTTTTGGCCAATTGCCTACCTTTGGTAGGGTTAAAATCATCCTTGTTGGTCGCTTTTCCATTTTATGGGTCAAAAATAGCCCTGAAGAGAACATACGTGTTCTCTTGACCAATCTTCTACCCTTGGTGGAATCAAATCTCAATCGATAGACCAGTCTATCTCAACGCGGACATGGTCATACGACCCTCGGATTGAGTCTAATTCACTTTTTCATGAATTAGTTATGCGAGCAGTCAGTATACGATCGACACAGGGTGAAAAAGCTAGGAAAAGTATACAACATTAAAGAAAAAAGAAGTTTCCATTACTATTGATTAAAAAGTCAGTTACATGGGCAATTTCCTTTCAAAAAAAAATTATACACAATGTAGAAGAAGGATAGCACGAAGTCAAGTCTGGTCATCCCCGTCTTGAGCGGGCTCGTGGCTCTCAGCTTCAGGACCAGCCTCGGGAGCAGGTGCAGCATCTGTAGCTCCAATGACTTCATTCTCAGCGGCAGCTTTCTCTCTGGCCGCAACCTCGAAGGCCACCCTTTCAAACTCCTCAAAATTAAAAGTCGGAGTGATCTGCTACATAACTCTGACCGCAAAATCGTGACCAGCGATGTACGCTTCATATCGCTCCTCGTCATAAAGTTGAGAGGTTCGAAATTCCTGGACCGCACGAGGGCCTTCGTCAGATACCATCTGGACGAGAGCCACCCGCTCCTCTTCCCAGTGGATGGAATCATCCTTCAACTGGTGGAGTCTCTGCTAGGCCTCCTCGAGCTTAGCCCGAGCATCCTTGAGCTACTCTTCGAGCTAGATCTTGTCTTGACGAAATATCTCCTTCTCTCTCTCGCTTTTGGTATGGAGTTCTTGAAGCTTCGCGAGTTGAAGATCCAATGACTGAAAGCGATCAGTCATGGCTTGAATCTTGACAAGGAGAATCCGCTTTTCCTCGTCCAGCTTGGCAATTTGGGCTTCCAAAGCCTTCACCAGACGGTCCCTCCCTTGGACTTCGGCTTCCATCGTCTTCTTCTTCTTTTTCGCATCTTCAACGCTGCGGCGGGCTGCTTCAATGTCACGTCTGACACGAAGTGTGAGATCCAGACTGTGAAAAAAAAAGAAAAAAATAGAGAAGAAATTAGAGTGGCCCGCCATATTGGTAATAAAGAAAGAATGACAGATGGAAGAAGGTTGGTTACCTGAAGCAATCTCACCCCGATATCGGTAGAGAGAGCTTTTGGGCTTGGTTCGGGGAGGCCTCCGAAGGAGTTGGGAGAAATCTTGTCAAACATAAACTCGCATATTGGATGCAAGTGAGGTGGGATGACAAAAGCTCCCGACCCAGAAGTTTGGGCTACAATCATCTCTTTAGAGCCCGCCTCGTGAGCACTCGCAGTACCCAGGGCAGGCGTCAGCAATTCGCGAGCAGCAGTAGGCTCGCATGTAGCCCCCTTTGGAGGGAGGCCTCCCCCTCTTCAATCGCCTTTCGACGAATTATCGATGACTTCGATGATCGACTGACCTCGAATGTCAGCCGGAGGGGTCGCAGAAGTTGGAGGGGTCGCATTGGCTGGAGGGGTCACGGTCGTACGAGAGGTGGTAGCGACCCCTCCTAATGCAGCCACACGCGATTGTGGACCGAGAGCAGACCCCTCTGCTAGAGCAGATGCACTTGAAGGACCACTTGTAGTCTTCTTTTGCCTCTTCAAGGCCGTACCCTTCAAACGGGGAAGTACCCCTAGTGCACCCCTTTTATCTCCAACGTTTGTCATCTCTTCTTGGAAGATAAGACCCGCCGCACAGAGACAACGAGGCTCTAGAACAATGTTGACGTGGCGCGCAGCCGCTGAGAGCTTGTAGACTCTAATTAACTTTTCGTTGAGTCCTCCTCGCAAGTTCGGCTTCACACCAGTCGGAATCCCTACAAGAAAAGGAGAAGGCACATTAATTGTTTGGAGCAATGGCATTGTTTCTTTCAGATAGACAACAAACAATTAACCCACCTTCGCCAAAATGGCGATTAACGTTATGGCCTTTGGGGTCGGAGGCCATTTCGGACTCCCAGTTGCTAGAGATATAAAATCACTTTTTTCTCCACCCCGGGCAGTTGGAAGAAGAGTTGCCCAAAATGAAACTATTCATATGCCAGAAGCAAAGGTAGTACCAACCCTCGCTGGTTGGTGCCTTCTTCAGCTGGAATAACCTTAAAAATTCCTCAGCGGTTAACTCATCGTTACCCGCTTGCTTCCAGAGGACAAAAGTACTTAGAAGCACCCGCCAGCCATTAACGATTAGTTGGCCCAGGGCAATCTTGTAGATACGAAGAAAATTTTGTACGAATGGATGGAGGGGAAGATGCACGCCCACTTTAAAAAAATATTCGTAGAAAGCTACGCAGCCTGGTGGCGGTGCATCGGCTGTCTCCCCTCTCCCGGGCAATCTGAAGGAAACAGAGTCTGGGACCCGATATTTTTCCCTAAGGCTAGAAAGCCTTTCCTCCGTCAGTATAGAGGAGTAACCGGCGGCAGAATACCTTCCGGCCAGTACTCTGGCGTTATTAGATTCAGAAGAATCAGGGGTTTCATCCCCTAGAGGGACAATCTCTTCATCAGAAACCTCCGCCATTACAAAGAAAAAGTAAGATAGGAGAAGAAAATAGGAGGGAAGACTACCTCTGCAAAGAGGTTTGCACCGAAAACAAAGAAGAAGAAGAAAGAAAAAACTCACAGCCTGAAGTTCGAAAATGGAAGAATTTCTGCAGGATCTGATATTTATACGCAATCATTCCGTTTGATTTGGTTGACACGCGGCAGCCTCTCATCCAGCACGACAGACGAACGGGCACTAGCATTAAATACGGAGACACGTGGCGACTGACGCCTCATTTCTTGCGGCAGGAAAAGCTGCGTAAAGCTGGCTATCATAAATGCAGAATCATGCGGGATTCTCTCCCAGCAGTCAGCCACGCATACAAACAAAACCCTTGGTATAGCTCCTCAACACCAAGGGTTTGGGGGGCATCTGTTATAGATAAATTTGGCTTTAAAAGAGATGTGAGGAATCGCGGTCGTATCCTAGAACTACGAGCAACTTGGCTCGTGCTCAATGAAAGGAGTCGCATATCCAGAATGCGAGCAGCTTGGCTCGGGCTCGATGAAAGGAGTCGCATCTCCAGAATGCGACCAGCTCTGCTCGTGTTCGACGGAGGGGTCGCATCTCCATTATGCGAGCAGCTCGGCTCGGGCTCGATGAAAGGGGTCGCATCTCCAGAATGTGACCAGCTCTGCTCGTGTTCGATGCAAGGGGTCGCATCTATGTATGCTAAATGCGAGCACTCTTGATATGAGCAGATCCCGGTATCTGAGTGATCATGATTTCTGGTTTCTGGCATGGACGGCCTTCGTCTTATAGTACCAGCAGCCCATATAGGCCGGTTTCGGTTTATTCTTACCTCCGAATATCCAGAGACGTAATCAGCTAGACGTCTAGGATGTTTTGACTACTTCCTTATCCAAGGATTAACGAGATAAGGTACTCATCCCGTGAAATCAGTACTAATCTTAAACAGCTTGCGTATCGGATTGGATCATTTAGATTTGTATAAATAGATGACTCTATTGACGATAAAGGTACACAACACTCAATCTTTAAACCCCGGTTGATTATTCCTTCTCTTTTCAACCTCATCCTATCTAATTTAAGCATCGGAGGGCCAATGGCTGGACGCCGGCCACCCTCAGTTGCTTTCTGTTTCCTTTCAGGTCCAAGGAGGAAATCGCTTGGAGAAAAGGTGAACGTTCGGAGGACCCTGTTACAAAATTCGATGTAAACAATGGTCCACCAAAACAAACATTTAGATTGCTCTTATATTAAAGTTGTTGTAATCTTTAAAAATGACATCAATTTGAAAATTTTACCAAACGTATTTATTTTAAATAAGAGCTTTTTTTTGGAGATTTTACCAAACGAGCTTATTTAAAACAGCTAGAACAAAAAGGACTTATTGAAGTAGCTCTTATTCAAAAAGTTGTTATTGAATTAGAGTAGAGATGCCAAACGCACCCTAAGAGTCTTTCTTGAGATGCCACGTGTTGCTAATAGTTATCTCTTTCTTTATGCGAATGCATGTAATGTGCCTTGAAACTTGACCAACATAGCGTTGTCGTTACTCTTCTTAAGCATTTTTAACTGCAGGGACTTTTTGAATGATGTTGTGGTGTATTGGCTAAATTCGTGACTTGCCGCAACCGTGTTTCGGTTGATACCCATTTTTTGTCATGAGGCCACTATAGTGAATAGATGGCTCTATCATGTGAGCAAGCTATGTGACACGTGTCTCATGATTATAGTCAGCTGGATTTATCTTTTTTGGGCTACTCGTGACGTTATAAATTCTGATCACATTTGGCTGTTCGGACAGTCGAAGAGATTTTCGTTCTCTTATTGAGATTTTTCTGCCACATGGCATCATCTAAATTGCTGCATCTAACATGATTAGATCAGGTGTAAACACTACTACAGGTAGCATGTGCAAATTGCAAGCCTTAGGCATAGATTTAGATGGTTTGGATATTTGTACATGCACAACACATGGACACTGGAAGCGAAAGAGGTGGTACTGTTGCCCGCATCATCCCCCTATGGTGGTGTGGTGATGCATTGGGTGTTATAGGGCCCACCATGATGTATGTATTTTATACCCACACCGTCAATCCATTTTGCCCACTCATTTTAGGGAACGAATCCAACAATGAAGAATATTTGGAGCTCAAGTGAACTACACCACAGGAAGCGATGGTGATTGAACACCCACCACCGTTAAAAGTTTGTCAAGGTCTACAAAGTTTTGGATCAAGCTGATATTTGTATTTTACCTTCATCCATGTCTATGTAACCTTAGCATGATGGAAAATAAACTTTACGGTGCTTTGTAAGAAGGTTTCAATGGTGGGTGCCATTAAATCCTACTTATACCTGTGGTGTGGTCCATTTGAGCTTCCTATCATGCTTTAAATGTCCTTCTAAAACCAAGCCACACCACTTAATCAACGACGGTGGACATTATGTGCTTGTCAAGTAGCAGAAGGGTCATTTATTCAAATACAACGACACTATTAAATTAGCTTATGTTGTCAGGGAATTTGCAAGGAGCATGTAAGCAAAAATTGTTAGGAAAACCGGTAGCAGAAGCGGAAGTCAAAACGCACGGAGCAATGCAAGATCAAACAAGTAAATAAGATGTAATCGAACCACACACAAGCATTCACCACAAGAGACTCCGAATTTACGTGGAAAAACCCCTCAACGAGTAAAAAACCATGGTATAAAACGATCCACTATGAATATCAGAAATTACAGAGAAAACCACAAGTTCTCTATTACACACACCTCTCCCCTCTTCCTAATACGATTAGGAAACCTTGGATACCTTAGGATACAACCTAAATCCATATTACAACTCCTTAAATAAGTAAACTTTCGAAAATAGAAACAACTTACGCGCTAGTGCAAGCTGCGCAAGAAACCCGCGCGCACCTCTGACCGGTTGGCCAACAGGCCAGCCAATACACAAACAGCCCAAGGAGAAAACGTCTTTTCTACCTCACCACCGACTGGTCGCCCGACCGGTCGGAGCCCTCTGTAGATCGGTCGGTCGACTGGTTTGGGGCACACAAAATCTGTCCAAGGGGGGTCTCTACTTCATCTAGGTTACACCCGCCCGACCGGTCTGAGCACCCAATCTGTGCATAATTTAAATACTACCTCAACAATCTCCACCGAGGCTTCAAAACAACGAATTAACACCATCCTCGCAACGCCATCTCATCTTCAATCATAGCTCCACCGCTTCTCGTGCCACCATTCACTCTAACCTTGCAAATCCACGCCCTTTACCGTTCTTCTCATGTGGCCCTTGGGCACTTGCCACATATGAGCAACCGTGGATCTCGTTGTCGTTCCCGAGCTCCACAGTGAATTGTGCTCTCCATCAACATGTAAAGATGGCCATACCTTCGTGCCTACATACGAGTGTCCCCTTCAACACTTCACAACAACGATCGTGGTCTATAAACATGCACCTTTTCGCCTCGAATGCTCTAAGAGAAATCACATTCATCTTCATCTTGGGAACATGCTTCACATCTTCCAGGACTTGTTTGATCCCATCAAACATCCTGATGCGCATAGTACCAATACCCACAACCTTATGAGCGACTCCATCACCCACAAAACCGATTCTCCACCATACTTCCTGTATGTCGTGGATGAACTCCGGTTAGGACATGATATGTGACATGAAGCCCCTGAATTTAGGATCCACTCACTACCGTGAGATCCTCTACCAGATACAGTCAGAACTTGACAAAAATCGCCATCGTCCTCTGTGATATTGGCTCCCTCTCCAGAAAAATTTTCATACCTCTCTTGCCTCAACCTAGGATTCTGACAATCCCCTCTCATGTGGCA